>JAPDNY010000016.1:2358983-3558983 GCA_029375565.1 Gekko gecko
CACACAGCAGCCCTAAACTGTCCAATCATCATTTCCTTTGTCCTATCCATCCTATGTGTTGTTTTTTTCTTTTACATTTCCTGGGAACAAGTGACCACCCAGCTCTTGCCTCAGGTCATAAAACTGGCTACTTAAGGGAAACTCTCTGCACATGCAGTGGAACTGTCACCCCTGCCCCACCTTTCAGGTTCCATCCCTGATCAGTTTGGGACCATTCCACATGTGTCACTGGCTGGCTCATGACCCATTCTCCCTCTATCTTTGTCTTCGCTTTTGCTGGACAGGTAATGTATCACCCACCAACAATATTCCTGCTAATGCAACGTTGCTGTCTTTTCCTGCCTAATTCTTCCTGAATCTGTATTGAGTGTTTATGTGTGCTAGTCATTTTTGTATGCTTGAAAATTATTAAGTGAAAGACCAATTATCACATCAACCTGATCTCCTCATCTATTCACGGTCTCTGGGAATTCTGACTCTGGTATACACAGGTTACGTCCCTGCACTATATGCCAATTGCTTTAAGTCTCAAAGTTTTCAGGGTGCATCACTACAACAAGAGTTTACATTGGAGTTTGAGGAAAGTTCCTGAGGCTGTAGAAGATAGCATTGCTCCTAGGAAGATGCATAACGAAGGATCTATTCCGGTGACCTGCCTGGGCTGCGCCATGATCATTTTTCTGCCATGCTGCAAGTTCAAGCTTATAAGAATGCTTGAGGAGAAGGTAGGAGAACTCAAGACACAAATCTGTACACTGAGGAACATCAGGGAGGCAGAAAGCTTTTTATTTTTTATTTATTTATTTTTTGGTAAAACTCTCCTAAAGAGGAGAGAATTTTATTCTTTTTATAAGAAAAGGGTAGGGTAGACAGCTGGAGAAAGAAAAAAAAAGGATGGAGTGAAAACTTTCTGTTAATAAGGGTTAGTTTTAGTTAGTACTATTTTTAGCATCCATCACCAGAGGCTCTGAAATGACATCTGCAATTTCTTTTAGCACCCTGGGATGCAAGCCATCTGGCTCTGGAGATTTGAAAGTATTTAAGGGAGCCAGATGCTCTCTAACCATTTTCTTACTTACTCTGGACTGGCAGTTCCTCCTTCCTTCATATGCCCTGAATTCTTCAGTTTGTATACAGCTCACCTTACGATTAAAGACTGATGCAAAGTGAGAGTTGAGTAATTCCACTTTGTCTTCATCCCTTGTTAAGGCTTGACCATCTTCCCCTAGCAATGAGCTTATCCCATCCCTCTTCTTCTTTTTGCTCCGAACATATGCATAGAAATTTTTCTTATTATTTTTAGCATCCCTCTCAAACCTCAGCTCCATCTGCGCTTTAGCCTTTCTGAAACCATCCCTACAGTTTTGGGCCTGCTTCTTGTACTCACCCTCAGTAATTTGGCTCTCCTTCCATTTCCTGTACATTTCCCTTTTTAGTCTCAGGTTATCAGAGAGTTCCTTGTTCAGCCACCTCGGCTTTATTACCCATCTCCCACCTTTCTTTCTTACCAGAACAGTTTGGGATTGTGCCTTAAGCACTTCATTTTTCAGCATCTCCCATCCTTCCTGTGCAGATTTCCCCCTCAGCATTTCCACCCTAACCCTAACCCTACCTAATATTTCTCTGAGTTTTTTGAAATCAGTTTTCCTGAAGTCCAGGATATGAGTCCTACTATGCCCTGGTTTCACATCCCTCACTATGTCAAATTCCAAGCTGACATGGTCACCATTCCCCAAGGATCCTACAAAGTGCAAGTTTCACAAGATGGAGATAGAATTTCTGGGGTACCGCATAACCCAGCAAGGGGTAGGGATGGACCCGAAGAAGGTGCAGGATGTTGTGGGGCAGGAGGCCCCTAAGACTCGAAAACAGCTCCAAAGTTTCCTGGGGTTCGCAAATTTTTACCATGCCTTCATCCCCAAGTTTTCACAAGTGTCACTTCCCCTAACTGACTTGCTAAAGACTAAAAGAAAAAAGGCCTGAAGCCGCCAAAGGAGGAAGTAAACTTGAATGGTCCCCCAAATGCCAAAAAGCTTTCGATAGCTTAAAATTACTGTTCACTTCGGAGCCCATTTTACATTACCCCAATGAGAATAAGGGGTTCATTGTACAGGTGGATGTCTCTGATGTGGCGATGAGGGGTGATCCTACAATGGGAGGAGGATGGCAAACTGCACCCCGTAGCTTATGTCTCAAAGAAATTTTCGGGGGCTGAGCATAATTGGGCAGTTTGGGACAAAGAAGCTGCTGCTGTTAAACTGGCCCTTACCACCTGGCAACATTGGTTGGAGGGGGCACGGGTGCCTTTTGAAATGTGGACTGATCATAAAAATCTAGAAGTGCTCAGAACCCCCACTGCTTAAACACAAAGCAACTTCGATGGGCGGAATTTTTCTCTAAGTTTCAGTTTACCATTAAGTACCTCCCCAGGAAGTCTAACTTCCTAGCTGATGCCCTCTCCCGCTTACCTCAACACACAAGCCAACTGGATGAGATCACTGACACAGTTTTCTCCCCGGCCCAACTGGGAGGGGTGGTGGTGACACGTAGCCAGGCGAAAGTGGGGAGGGAGGCGGAAGTTGCAAACTGGTTGGAAAGTTTCAAAGCCACTTTTTCACCCCAGGATCTGGAGGTGATGGTGCGCAAAGGATAGCAACAACAAGACAATGGGAGTCGGTGCAAAGGGAGAAAGGTGTACATGCCCATCTCCTTGCAGGGCACTGTGATGACTCAAAGTTGTGATAATAAGCTGTCTGGACATTTTAGGTATTTAAAAAACTTACACCTTTTGCAAAGGCAATTTTGGTGGCCGGGATTGAGTAAAGACATTTCAAAGTATGTGGCTACCTGCCAGACATGCCTGATGAGTAAGCAAAGGGGGAGTAAAGTGCCTGGTCACCTCCAACCTTTAGAAATCCCCGAATGACCCTGGTTGGTGATTTCTATAGATTTTATAACAGACCTTCCAGAGAGTCAGGGGAAAACTGTGGTCTGGGTGGTGGTAGACTTATTTTCAAAGCAAGCAGATTTTGTACCTTGCAGACAAATCCCCACTGCTAAGCAACTTGTCTCTCTGTTCCTACTACAAGTGATCCAGCTGCATGGTTTGCCAAAAAAGGTCATCTCCAACCGCAGAGCTCAGTTCGTTGCCAAATTCTGGAAAGAGCTTCTAAAATTGTTGGGCATAGAATGGGGCCTAAGTAGCAGCTACCACCCCAAGACAGACGGGAAAACTGAGTGCACAAATCAAATTCTTGAGCAGGTGTTAAGATGCTATGTGAACTATCAACAGGATAACTGGGTACCCCTTTTGCCATTCGCAGAATACAGCTACAATAATTCCTTACATAGTTCCATTGGCATGAGCCCTTTTAAAGTGGTACATGGATACTGAGAGGCGTCTTCCCATGGTTGATCTTACTGAACCCATCCAAGGCAAAAATGCCCACCTATGGTGGTCAAATGTGACTAAACACTGGGATGTGCTACAAAAAACCTTGGAGAAAGCCAAAGCGGATTACATACGTTATGCTGATGGGAAAAGGAGCCCCGAATGGGATTTGGTTCTAGGAGATTCTGTCTACGTTTCTACTAAGCACTTAAAGGGGTTACAGCCCCAAAGAAAATTGGGGTGGAAATATGTAAGACCTTTTAAGGTGGTACACATGATTAACAAGGTGGCTGTAGAACTTGATTTCCCTAAAACATTACATCATTTGCATCCTGTGTTTCATGTCAGCTTGTTGAAAAAAGATCTGAGACCCTCTCCCTGGGCACAGCATCATCCTGCTCCGCCTCCTCTTCTGATAGATGGGGAACTCCACCATATTCTGGAGGAGATCCTTGACTCCCCGCCTGAAGCGGGGCCAGTTGTACTACTTGGTGAAATGGAAAGACTTTGGGCCTGAAGAAAATGAATGGGTGAAAGCTTCCCATGTGAATGCACCCAGACTGGTGCTCAGGTTCCATCATCATCATCCTGATAAACTGGTGGAGGGTGAACTTGTGGGGGGCAGTATGTCAGACTCAGGTTCGCCTTTTCCTTTGTACTCTGTACCTGTGGCATTACCAACCTACTTATTGTAATCCGCACCCCCATTCCTTTTCCCCTCCTGCTTTTGCCAGTTATAGCAGATGTATCCAGCTGTCCACTTATTGCTCACCCTTGCTGACATTCCTGGTGGGAGGGAGAGAGACTGCGAGAGGGGGGCGACTGTGTGAATGCTTGTAGACTAGGGAGGCAATGCCATTTTCCCAAGCAGCACCTCAGGAACTTTCACATGAGAGTATCCTTGAAGTTGATAAGACTTTTGAATATCTAGCTGAACCATTGTATTTGTTTGGGTTCTTTGGATTGCTTATACATATGGTGCCTCAGTGGTCTCTCGCTCTTTGAGTTCTCGCATCACCTGAGGTAACCATTGCTCCGCAGTTCTGACAAAGAAGTCACCTTTGCAGCATCTCAAAGCTCTTCAATAAACTTTCATAAAAGAAAGGCTGTGTGGAGTGTGAGTTGACTGGGAACCTACAATGTATTAATGTAAAAGAACCAGTTTTGTAACAGAGCTGATAGATTTTGTACTGAAAATGAACTTAGCCCCTTTGTGTGTATAAAGTTAATTCAAAGATGAAGTCTGAAAAAGAAGCATTTTTAATGGGCAGTGCTCCTGCACTGTAGGGGTTGAGATGCAGCCAAGTAACATCCTGTGTGTCAAATATGTGATTGATAACTGACTAGACAAAGAAAACTGAACTGAGCATGTCTAAATGATGTCAGTGATGATGTAAAGCGAGGAGGAGCAAGAAGAGCATATAAGCAAGCTCCCAGCTGTAACACATTGAACATCTACAAGCTGTGAGGTGTTCCTTTATTCGAATAAATTCTTTTGTTACCCTTTACTGCCTGGATGATTGTTTTAACTGTGCAGTTTATTGGTTATCCACACAAGTCAAAGAACCTTAGCACCCTTGGGGCTATCCTCCAACAAGCACACAATGTTCCCTCTAAGCTGTGGAGTCTTGTGAGCAAAAATTCTACTTTGTGAGCTACTGGCATTAAAGTGGTGAGTGAGCAGGTGAGCTTCTGCATCAATCAGTTTGCTCTGGAGCCATCTTTCCTGAGCTAAGCAAAAATGTGTGAGCTGGAATCTAAAAAACTGTGAGCCAGCTCACACTAACTCAGCTTAGAGGGAACACTGCAAGCACAAGGACTCGATAATATGTAGTGAAGTGGCCCCTATGTACAGGGGCTTTCTTAACCATGAAACAACTAGGGTAGCTGTCCCTGGCTCCATGGTTGTGGGGTCCCAATGGTTCCCAGCCCTGACCCTCAATAAGAGGAGGAAGAAAAGACTCCTACCCCCATTGCCTGTACCCATCCTCAGCCGGTTTCCAGCACCATCGGCTGCTTCTGCCCACCGTGCACAGTGTTGCTTTGGTGGGGGAAGGGGTTGGCATGGCAGGGGGTGGTCTGAGGCAGCATTGGAAGTGACCCTGGACTCTCATCCTGGTCTTTTGGCCAGGGCCCTGGAATCACTGACAGCCCCTGCCTACATGGGAAGAATTCAGAAGCCTCCTTGCTTTGAATCAGGTAAAACCATCTGCTCCATGGTGGGGACAGAACAGAGCACAGATGAGCCCGGTCAGGAGATGAATGTTCCAGAACTAGTTGACAGGTCATCTTTCATGACAATTAACATCATATTATTTTCCCCCTCTGATTTAATACCTAATTTCCATATTCAGGAATCCAGATTATTTACTTATATTTCAGCAATGCCATCCTCTGTCTTGCAGGCAGCTTAGACAGTTCCAAATATATCTTTTTGGGGAGCTCAGCCAGAGCAGCATCAAATTCCAGCGGAAGACATCAGCGACTCTGTATTCATGAGCTTAGGTGTTAGCCCATGCCTGGCTGAACACATTTCACTTCAAGAAAATATATTAACCTTTCATTGTTAAGTTCATAGGGGAATTCAACAAAGCATATGCTTTTCCTAGCCTCTGATAATTAGTTGAATTTTTTCCAAGAAGCTCTCCTGTTCTTAATGTCCTAAGAAATAATGCAAGCACACGGAACAGCAGAGCTGGGGAGGGGGCCAGACCTCACCTAGTCCACCTCCACAGAAAGGCAAAACAGTCCAGACCCCTCCCACAGTGCTTCACAACTGGGAAGGAGGCAAACTGCCCAGGGGGATTCCTGCCTTTTTTTATTCTGGCCTTCTTCCAAGTAGCTCGAGCAACGTGCAGCCAGGCTCACTTATCCTGCTGTATCCTGACAACAATCCTGTGAGGTAAGTCAGTCTGAGAGTGAGAGATAGTAACCCCTTTGCAGGGAAAGATTTTGTCATTCAGTTCCTTTAGTGTTTTAAAAGTTTGCTGCGTGCTGCACTTAACTCTGTACCTATACATATGGACTGGAAATTCCCATGTCATTGTATCTGAGGAAGTGTGCCTGCACATGAAAACTTATACCTTGAATAAAACTTTGTTAGTCTTAAGATTGCCAGGGGACTCAAACTTTGTTCCTCAGTTCAAGTGTAACTAAGGGGAACATGAGTGCAGTGGAACTTTTAAGACCAACAAAATTTAATTCTGGGTATAAATTTTCATGTGTAAGAAGTACTCACAAAAACTTATTCCCAGAATTAAACTTTGTTAGTCTTAAAGGTGCTACAAAACTTCTTCTATTGCTTCCACCTGAATCTAGGGAGAGGATGTACTTCTGGAATTGGAACACATCCTCTTTGCTGCAGTTTTCAGTTCCTTGAGCTCATCTGCATCTTTCAGCTTTACTAATGTGCACTTATGAAACATCACCACCATCATCCATTTTACGTATGTTTGAATTGTGCTATTTGCCCTCCTTTTAAAATTAATAGGTTCCTGTATAGTGACAAAACACCATACAACAAGAATCTTTACAACCCTAGATGCAATGACACTGAACCCATAAGACATCTGGAAGTTTAGAGTATCTGTCACCAGTCCTTCTTCCTAATGTTCATAATCAGCTCAGGGACTTGCTCATTGCAATGTTCCATCAAGGAGAAAGGGGGCCTTGCTGAGAAAGCAATTGCACCCTTCTAAGCTGCGGTGGCTCAAGTGGTTAAGACGCTGAACTGCAGGCTGTGGAAGGTCAGTAGTTCAGCAGTTCAAGACCTGTGAGTGCCGCATGACGGGGTGAGCTCCTGTCTCTAGTTCCAGCTCCTGCCAACCTAGCAGTTCGAAAGCAAGAGATTGCAAGTAGATAAATAGGTACCACTTCGTTGGGAAGGTCACAGCGTTCCGTGCACCTTGGTGTTTAGTCATGCCGGCCACATGACCACAGAAATGTCTTTGGACAGCACTGGCTCTGCGGCTTTGAAATGGAGATGAGCACCGTAACCCTAGAGTCGGATTCGACTGGCTTTCGAGCAAGGGAAACCTTTACCTTTACCTAAGCCAGTTGACTTAAATTGATTTTAAAAGCCAAACCTCTGTTTAGAATGGCACCGAGAGCCTGCCTCCTCCCTCCTCCCACACAACATAAGCACCCTCACTCTGTCGGCCGTTATGTTTGATGGACAATATAGGATTACCAATCTCCAGATATGATAAGTCGCAAACAATGGAAATACAGCGATTTATAATTGTAGCCAAAAAAACCCCCAGCTCATAGACTGTTACACTGTATATATTCTTTACTCTGGAGTAAAAACTACTCTCCCAATAAAATAGTTTATACAAGGCTTACAAAAATTATTTAGTTTGTGGACAACAAAGCATTCACCAGTCGGTGCCCGTTTCCCTCTGCTTCTTCAGGTCACAATCTGTCAGGTGCTGCACATGAAGTCACATCTTTTTATAAGCATATATTTTAAAATGATTTTCTAAGTTTGAAAAGAGAGACCCGGGTGTGTTCTAAACTTACCCCTGAAGCTCATCCAACTATTTATCCCCCTGATTGTGGTATATTCCAATGGGCTTCTAGACAGGCCCCCACCGTTATGGGCTGTCTCCTCAGGGACAGGAGCTGCCAATTTATTCTACATGTGAGTACACACGAATGCCCCATTCGTGATTCCAAAAGGCAGGAGAAAAAGAGAGGTTTCCCAGTTGCACAGAGAGGTACTCATCCCAAAAGCTCAACAATTTTCAAAGCTGACCATAAGGTCTAAGTCTTAATTCAACTTTTGTGTAGGCATTCAGTTATGCTAGACTAAAATGTCTGCAGCCACTTACAATTCAAAAAGCAGGAGAAAAAGACAGTAACTCACCCCAAAAGCGCAACAGTTTTCAACAGTTTTCAAAGCTGATAAGACTTAATCCAACTTTTGCACAGGCTTCCTGAATGTAATGGCGGTGGGCTAAAATGTCTGCAGACACACCTGTACGTCTTGATTACATATCCGGCCTCTCCCTTTATTTACAAAGATCTAGTCTGAATTAAAGGTATATCCACTAATATTTATTTAGCCTTAAAAAGTCTGCTGCTACTTCAAGATCATTTAAATCTTCATTAGGATATTGATTCGTTCACTGCATCATCTTGGCCAATCAAGAAGCACACAGAACGGGACAACAGCCTCTGACTCCGTGTGACGAGATCCCCCCCCCCTGACATCACTGAGGGGAAATGGTTCTCACTGACCGCTTGAGCAGGGCTTCCTTGGGCACGTCACGAGGAGGATCCTGGCCAATCTGGGTGGCAAGTACACGAAGGGCAACACTTCTGTTACTATTTGCTGCTCTCCATGCTGGCAGAAATGTTTGTGAAAACTGATCTTTGGCTCAGATCTAGCGTTGCCTGTAATTGCACTCATCAGGGGCCATCCTCTCTCTTCTGCCTTGATATCAATTAACTCTAAGCTCCTCAAGTGTCGACAGCCACCCACATGGCCACCCACACTTGATAGACTGCCACTGTCCTTTGGGAAAATGTAGACAATGTTCTGTTGAAGAGATGCTAACTCCAGTTAGCCTGCGCAGTCGGTCAGCGACTGTGATTCATTTTTAAATCCGCAGTTCTTCACCTCCAACATGAAAATCAAAATATTGAATTTGGTGACCCCACCCATCCTAAAGATGTCAGGAGGGTGAATGAGAGAGACTCCGAAGCACTTAAAAGGGTGAAATAAGTAAATGCAGTGTGTGTGTGTGTGTGTTAATACCTCACTGATCACTTCAGCACAACATCTTTTACTGGGAACGGATAAATGATGGCTTTGTTACAACTTTGTTGTCTTCTGTATTTTATTGCTTGGTAGAGACAATAAAACCAGTAGTCTTGCTCAAAGATATAAATCAGGAAAATAAAAAGATAAATAAACGTTTTGCTGGGGGGCCAGCACTGAGCCGCCCTTGCCTGGGGGTGAGCACCTTGCCTAGTAGGGCTGTGTGGGAGAGGGAGAAAAAAGAGAAGAGGAGGAATCAAGGGCTGTGGCTTTAAGAAGTGCTTTTGGAAAAAGAAATCCCGCTCCCTGTAACAAGGCCAGCCACCAGAACAGTCCAGTTCTTCTTCTTCCTTTTATCTGTTCTAACTGACTACTCAGCAATTTCACGGAGTGCCCATGAGTTCTTGTATTGTGAGAAAGGGAGAAAAGTACTTCTGTCTCTATCTGCTCTATCCCATGCATAATCTTATAAACCTCAATCATGGCACCCCTCAGCCGTCATTTTTCCAAGCTAAACAGCCCCAAGACCTTTAACCTTTCTTCATTCTAGTTGTCCTTTTCTGCACTTTTCACAATGCTATAATATCCTTTTTGAGGAGTGGTGACCAGAACTGTATACAGTACTTCAAATGAGGTCACACCATTGATTTATACAGGGGCATTATGATACTGGCTGATTTGTTTTCAATTCCCTTCCTAATAATTCCCAGCATAGCGTTGGCCTTCTTTATTGCAGTTACACACTGTCTAGACATTTTCATTGACCTGTCTACTATGACTACAGTCTCTGCCAGTTTGGAGCCCATCAATGTGTATTTATATTTAGGATTTGTGGCTCCAATGTGCATCACTTTGCACTTGGCCACATTGAACCCCATTTGCCATGTTGACACCCACTCACCCATCCTCAAAAGATCCCTTTGGAGTGCTTCACAATCCTCCCTGGTCTTCACCACCCTGAACAACTTCGTGTCATCCGCAAATTTATCCACTTCACTGCTTACTCCCATCTCCAAATCATTAATAAACAAGTTAAAAAGCATCAGACCCAGTACTGATCCCTGTGGTACCCCACTGCTTACCACCCTCCACTGAGAACATTTCCCATTTATACTCACTCTCTGTTTCCTATTAATTAGCCAGTTTCTGATCCACAAAAGGACTTATCCTTTTATCCCATGACTATTGAGCTTACTTAGGAGCCTTTGTAAAGGACAAAAACGGTAGGGACCTAACAGAAGCAGAAGAGATTAGGAAAAGATGGCAAGAATACACAGAAGAACTATACAAGAAGGACCTCGATGTCCTTGACAACCACGATGGTATAATCACTGACCTCGAGCCAGACATCCTGGAAAGCAAAGTTAAATGGGCCTTAGAAAGCATTACTAACAACAAAGCTAGTGGAGGTGATGGTATCCCAGCTGAGTTATTCAAAGTCTTAAAAGAAGATGCTGTTAAAGTGCTGCACTCAATTTGCCAACAAATTTGGAAAACACAACAGTGGCCAGAGGATTGGAAAAGGTCAGTTTACATTCCAATCCCAAAGAAGGGCAATGTCAAGGAATGTTCAAACTATCGCACAATTGCACTCATTTCACATGCTAGCAAGGTCATGCTCAAAATCCTACAAGCTAGGCTTCAACAGTACGTGGATAGAGAATTGCCAGAAGTACAAGCTGGGTTTCGAAGAGGTAGAGGAACGAGAGATCAAATTGCCAACATTCGCTGGATTATGGAGAAAGCAAGAGAGTACCAGAAAAACATCTACTTCTGCTTCATTGACTATGCTAAAGCCTTTGATTGTGTGGATCACAATAAATTATGGCAGGTTCTTAAAGAGATGGGAGTACCGGACCACCTCACATGTCTCCTGAGAAACCTGTATAAGGGTCAAGAAGCAACAGTTAGAACCGGATATGGAACAACTGATTGGTTTAGCATAGGAAAAGGAGTACGACAAGGATGTATATTGTCACCTTGCTTATTTAATTTATATGCAGAGTACATCATGCGAAATGCTGGCCTGGATGAATCACAAGCTGGAGTTAAGATTGCTGGGGAAAAGATCAATAACCTCAGATATGCAGACGATACCACTCTGATGGCAGAAAGTGAAGAGGACCTAAAGAGTCTCTTGCTCAGAGTGAAAGAGGAGAGCGCAAAAGTGGGCTTGAAGCTCAACATCAAAAAAACTAAGATCATGGCATCTGGCCCCATCACTCCTTGGCAAATAGAAGGGGAAGTCGTAGAAGTAGTGACAGACTTCACGTTCCTAGGATCCCAGATCACTGCAGATGGTGAATGCAGCCATGAAATTAAAAGACGCCTGCTCCTTGGGAGGAAAGCGATGGCAAACCTAAACAGTATGATAAAAAGCAGAGACATCACCTTGCCAACAAAAGTCCGCATGGTCAAAGCAATGGTATTCCCCGTAGTAATGTATGGCTGCGAGAGTTGGACTATAAGGAAGGCCGAGCGCCGAAGAATAGATTCTTTTGAACTATGGTGCTGGAGAAGACTCTTGAGAGTCCCTTGGACTGCCAGGAGATCAAATCAGTCAATCCTAAAAGAAATCAACCCTGATTGTTCCTTGGAAGGCCAGATCCTGAAGCTGAAGCTCAAATACTTTGGCCACCAAATGAGAAGGGAGCATTCACTGGAGAAGACCCTGATGCTGGGAAAGATTGAAGGTCAAAGAAGAAGGGGACGGCAAAGGATGAGATGGTTAGACAGTGTCATCGATGCAACGAACATGAAATTGAGCAAACTTCAGCGGACAGCGGAAGACAGGAGGGCCTAGCGTAATCTGGTCCATGGGGTCGCGAAGAGTCGGACTCAACTGTGCGACTGAACAAAAAGGAGCCTTTGATGAGGAACTGTATCATAAGCTTTCTGGAAGTCAAGGTAAACAACACCTTTTGGGCACTCCTTGTCCACATGTTTGTTCATTCCCTCAACAAACACTAACAAGTTAGTGAGACAAGATCTTCCCTTGAAGAACTCATGCTGAGTCTGCCTCAATAGTTTTTGTTCATCAATGTGCCTACTAATTCTTTCCTTAATCACAGTTTCCACCATCTTACCCGGTATTGATGTCAGACTGACTGGCCTGTAATTTCCTGGATCTCCTCTGGAACCCTTTTTAAAGATGGGAGTGACATTAGCTACCTTCCAGTCCTCAGGAATGGAGGCAGATTTTAAAGAAAGATTACATATTTTTGTCAGGAGATCCAGAAGTTCACATCTGAGTTCTTTCAGAACTCTCGGATGTATGCCATCCAGGCCTGGTGATTTATCAGTTTTTAAGTTGTCTATCAGCTGTAGAACCTCCTCTCTCGTCACCTCAATCTGACTCAGGTCTTTCAACACCCCTCCTGAAATTAGTAGTTCTGGAGTGGGCAAGCAGTTCTCATCTTCCACAGTGAAGAGAGAGGCAAAAAATGCGTTCAGCTTCTCAGCCATTTCCCTGTCATACTTCAGTGCTCCTTTTATCCCTTTGTCATCCAAGGGCCCCACTGCCTCCCTGACTGGTTTCCTGCTTCTAATGTATTTGAAGAAAGTTTTACTTTGGACTTTACATTTTTTGCGATATGCTCCTCATATTCCCTTTTTGCCTGCCTGATCACAGACTTGCATTTTATTTGCCACAGCCTGTGTTCCTTTTTATCAACCTCACTGAGACTAGCTTTCCAGCTTCAAGGAATTCTTCTTACCTTTTACAGCTTCCATTACTTTGTTTGTTAACCATGCAGGCTTTTTTCTATATTTATTTGCGCCTTTCCTAATCTGTGATATATATTTTTTCTGAGCTTCTAGTAGTTTTAAATAGTTTCCAAGTGTCCCCACTGGTTTTGACTATTTCTACTTTTCCTTTCAGTTTCCTCCTCATATCAGAGAAGTTACCCCTTTTAAAGTTAAAAGTGGTTGTGTCAGTCTTTTTGGGCAATTCCCTATTTATACAAATGTTGAACTCAATAACATTATGGTCACTGTTCTCAAGCGGTGCAATCACTTTTACATCTCTCACCAGGACCTCCTACCTGACCCCTTTAACTGGAGATGCCAGAGACTGGACCTGCATGCCAAGCAGATGCTCTGTCTCTGAACCACTCTGGTGCTAAGGTGGGGCTGATGCTTTCAAGACTCCTTTCTGGGGTAACTGTTAGCAGCAGATCTTTTTTTTTTAGCTACCCCCAAAAGAGGTAAATTTTTATTAAAGTTTTTCCACAGATGTGCCTGTGTGAACATTCCATTTACTCCGGTATTGAATCGTTGTCAGCCCGGGTCCCATCCCGGGGCAAATTGCCAGTCTGTCCTCGGCCCATGTATAAAATCTAGACCAAGTGTTCTGGAACGTAGAGTCTGGAAATCTTTTCATCAATAAAGTCATTTTATCTAATTCAGCTGCTTCCAATAGTTTATCTATATATTCTTGTTTCGTAGGGACCTCAGTTGATTTCCAGTACTTTGCATATAAAATCCTTGTAGTTGTAGTAAAATACATAATCAAATAGCGGTCGTCTGTTCTAGATCCATCCATCAAGATGTTTAACAGTAAAACCTCGGGAGTAAATGGTATAGAAGTATCTAGTACCTTTTATATCAATTCATGCACCCACACCAGTGTTCCCTCTAAGCTGAGTTAGTGTGAGCTAGCTCACAGTTTTTTAGCCTCCGGCTCACACATTTTTGTCTTAGCACAGGAAGCATGGCTCCAGAGCAAACTAATTAATGCAGTAGCCAAATTGCTAGCTCACAACTTTAATGCCAGTAGCTCACAAAGTAGAATTTTTGCTCACAAGACTCCATTGCTTAGAGGGAGCATTGATCCACACCCAATATTTTCTGCTCATTTCACAATACCACCACATATGATAATAAGAGCCCACCTTATTCATACACTTCCAACACTTATTTGAGCAATTGCTATCAAATTTCACTAATATTTCTGGTGTTACATACCACCTGTAAAACATTTTATACATATTTGCCTTATAAGCAACAGATTTTGTGATTTTTATATTCTTCTTCCACAATTGCTCCCATTGTTCTAAGTCAATATTATGCCCTAAATTTTGTGCCCATTGTATCATATTACTTTTAACTACTTCCTCAACCATCAATTCATTAAGCAGAAAAGTATACATTTTTTTTTATAAATTTTTGCTCAGTTGCAATCATAATTATTTCAATCTCCAAATGTTTTCATAGAAGCCTAATTTCTTGTCTTTAGTGTATCCAGATTCTATCTGTGCTCTTTGCCACCACGATAAATCCGGCAAAGGCTTCAAATTATAATCAGAATCCAAGATGTCCTGGTATCTTCTTGGAATCTCTTCCTCGTAAACAGTTGGTAATGTAAAGGGTTCTAAGGGTGCAATCAATTTTGAGTTTTTTGCATAAAATTGCTTGTAAATTATTTCCCAGACTTTCAGCAAGGAAGCTTGTAACCAATGCTGTTTAAAATATTTATATGAGTTCATGCCATCCAAGCATCAAATCATGACCTTCTAACTTCAGAATTCTCTGATCATCTAACATAATCCATTCTTTAATCCAAGCGATGGCTGCTGCTCTGTAATATAAAAGCCTCCCCTTTCTTTACCATCTTGTAGAACTTTCAGTCTTATTCTGGGGCATTTCCCTTGCCAAATATATCTCGAAATCAGCTGATCCAAGTCTCTGGAAAATTTTTGGTTTTGTAAAATGGGAATTGTCTGGAAGAGAAAGATCCACCTTGGAAGCACATTCATTTTAATTAAAGCAATTCATCCCATTAACAAAGTTTGAAGATTTTTCCATTTTTCTAAATCTTGTTTAGTTGTCTTAAACAGCTCTTTATAATTATTCTCTTGTAAGGCACTACATTTGTTTGTCATAATAATTCCTAAATATTTTATTTTCTCTTGTACCTGAAATTTCAATTTTTCTTGCAATCTCATCACCTGTTCCCTGTTCATGTTTTTAGTCAAGATCCTGGTTTTATTGATATTAACTTTTAGACCTGCTGCTTGTCCATATTCCTGGAGCTTCTCCTTCAAAATAAATATGGAGTCTAAAGGATTCTCCAGAATGAACACTAAATCATCCACAAATGCCAGTAGTTTAAACTCTTCTCCCCTCAGCTTAAGTCCAGTAATTTGTTTTTCACTTCTTATAGTTTCATTAAGTATTTCAAGGGCAAAAATAAATAATAAGGGTGAAAGAGGGCAACCTTGCCTTGTTCCTTTTTTGAATATCTATGTTTTGAGTCCATTCACCATTAAATGCAACTAATGCTTTTTGTTGTCTATAAATTGCTTCAACCATCTTAACAAAATTGGGGCCCACCTGGGCCATTTTCACGTCTCAGTTAAAACGCTCCAATTAACATTATCAAATGCCTCTAAGAAAATCAATGCCAGTTGTTTCTCTGGATGAGCTTCACAGTATTCTATAACATCTATGATGCATCTTAAATTGTTCTTTATTTGTCTTTTGGGCAAAAAAGCAGCAGATCTCTGCTGGCATCAAACTGGCCTCCAGAAGCCAGAGTCAGGGTGGAACTGCCAGCCTCTTCCGCTGAAACCTGACAGCATGACTGCTCACAGCTTCGATTCAAGGAAAGGTATATGCCAAGGGTAGCAACTAGATAAGAATCTAGGTAAGAATTAATGGGCAGAAACCAAAAGGAAAATGATCCAGTTGATCTGCTGTGAGACTGGAAGGGGGGATTTTGAAGTTTTCCTGAATTCAAGAAAACAAGGATTTTTTTTCAGTGCAAATTTTATAGGCTTATTCATGGGTGGGGGGCAGTGGTCCCTGTTTTTAACACTGGGGATCAATGCTGGAGAGGGTAAAGAGGAATTTTAAAAGAAGTCCTTCCCAGTTGGGGTGTACACTTCAAAAACAATTGGTTTAATTCTGTATCAGATAGTCAGGAAGGGCATGATTATCATTTTCATTATTTATTTAATTAGATTTGTATATCACCCTCCCCAACTGGGCTCAGGGTGGTATACAGCAGTAAAATAATACAATTAATATAGTATTAAAATAACAATTTACATATAAAGTATCATAAAATGTAAACATAGAGGTAATCAGGTGACCAATCAGGTGACCAATCAAGATCAGGCCACTGGTGGACAATTGGCCAGAAAAGCTGGGCCAGAGAAGCTTGGGCCAGAGAAGTTGGGGGGGGGACATCTACTGCCTCAACCAAATTATATCAGAAGGATAGGGGGGAAGGGTTGGAGGTGGGGTGGCTCTGTATGTCAGAGAGGGTATACCATCCAGTAAGATTGAGAGGGTAAGAAAATAGGATTCGCTTCTGGAAATGCTATGGGTTGAAATAATGGGTCCAAAAGGAGGCTTAACAGTGGGAGTTTGCTATCGCCCACCAGATCAAAAGATAGAGGAGGATTATAAAATGATGAATGAATTAAAGATAGCGGCTAGACGAAATAATAGGCGACTTTAACTACCCACACATTGATTGGGTCAACATGAGTTCTAGTCAGGAAAAAGAGATTGAGTTTTTAGACACTCTCAATGACTGTGCTATGGAACAGATGGTCACAGATCCTACCAGGGGAGAGGCGATCCTGGATTTGGTCCTAAGTAATACCCAAGACCTGGTGAGAGATGTAAAAGTGATTGCACCACTTGGGAACAGTGACCATAATGTCATTGAGTTTAACATTTGTACAGATAGGGAGTTGCCCAAAAAGACTGATGCAACCACTTTTAACTTTAAAAGGGGTAACTTCTCTGGTATGAGGGGACATGTGAGGAAGAATTTGAAAGGAAGAGTGGAGAAGGTCAAAACCATTGGGGAAGTTTGGAGACTATTTAAAAATGCAATCCTAGAAGCTCAGAAAAAATATATACCGCAGGTTAGGAAAGGTACAAATAGGTATAGAAAAAAGCCTGCATGGTTAACAAATAAAGTAATGGAAGCTGTAAAAGGTAAGAAGGATTCCTTGAAGTGGTGGAAAGCTTGTCTTAGTGAGGCTGATAAAAGGGAACACAGACTATGGCAAATAAAATGCAAGTCTGTGATCAGGCAAGCAAAAAGGGAATATGAGGAGCATATCGCAAAAAACATAAAGGCCAACAATAAAACTTTCTTCAAACACATTAGAAGTAGGAAGCCAGCCAAGGAGGCAGTGGGGTCCTTGGATGACCAAGGGGTAAAAGGAGTAGTGAAGGATGATAGAGAAATGGCTGAGAAGCTGAATGCATTTTTTGCCTCTGTCTTCACTGTGGAAGAGGAGAAATGCTTGCCCACTCCAGAAGCACTGATTTCGGGAGGGGGTTTGAAAGACCTGAATCAGATTGCGGTGACAAGAGAGGAAGTCCTCCGACTGATGGACAATTTAAATGCTAATAAATCACCAGGCCCAGATGGCATTCATCCGAGAGTTCTGAAAGAACTCAAATGTGAACTTGTGGATCTCCTGACAAAAATATGTAATCTTTCTTTAAAATCTGCCTCCATTCCTGAGGACTGGAAGGTAGCTAATGTCACTCCCATCTTTAAAAAGGGCTCCAGGGGAGATCCAGGAAATTACAGGCCAGTCAGTCTGACATCGATACCGGGTAAGTTGGTGGGAACTGTTATTAAGGAAAGAATTAGTAGGCACATTGATAAACAAAAACTATTGAGGCAGACTCTGAATGGGTTCTGTAAGGGAGGATCTTATTTCACTAACCTGTTAGTGTTTTTTGAGGGAGTGAACAAACATGTGGACAAAGGGGACCCAATAGATATTATTTACCTTGACTTCCGGAAAGCTTTTCAGACAGTTCCTCATCAAAGGCTCCTAAGTAAGCTCAATAGTCATGGGATAAAAGGACAAGTCCTCTTGTGGGTCAAAAACTGGCTTATAAATGGGAAACAGAGTGAGTATAAATGGGAAACTTTCTCAGTGGAGGGTGGTAAGCAGTGGGGTACCACAGGGATCAGTACTTGGTCCGATGCTTTTTAACTTGTTTATTAATGATTTGGAATTGGGAGTAAGCAGTGAAGTGGCTAAATTTGCAGCTGACATGAAGTTGTTCAGGGTGGTGAAGACCAGGGAGGATTGTGAGGCACTCCAGAGGGATCTTTTGAGGATGGGTGAGTGGGCGTCAACGTGGCAAATGGGGTTCAGTGTGGCCAAGTGCAAAGTGATGCACATTGGAGCCAAAAATCCTAAATATAAATACACGTTGATGGGGTCTGAATTGGCAGAGACGGACCAAGAGAGAGATCTTGGAGTCGTAGTGGATAGCTCAATGAAAATGTCTAGACAGTGTGTAGCTGCAATAAAGAAGGCCAACGCTATGCTGGGGATTATTAGGAAGGGAATTGAAAACAAATCAGCCAGTATCATAATGCCCCTGTATAAATCATTGGTGCGACCTCATTTGGAATACCGTGTACAGTTCTGGTCACCACATCTCAAAAAGGATATTATAGCATTGGAAAAAGTGCAGAGAAAGGGAACTAGAACGATAAAAGGGTTGGAACACCTTCCCTGTGAAGAAAGGTTAAAACGCTTGGGGCTCTTTAGCTTGGAGAAACGATGGCTGAGGGGTGACATTGTCGCGGGTTCGAACAGCAGAAGTGGTAGGCACGGAGTGGGCCAGAAGAGAGTGCGAGTATCCAAATAAATACTGGAGGCTTCAGCTAGGTGCAAACTATACATTTATTTACACACCACAGCCACCATCAAACAGAGTGTCAAAGTGCTCTGCTGCAATCATACAAATGAGGAGGAGAAACTGTACATCACTCACTGTACATTTATACAAACACCAGCCAATCAGGCTTCAGTGCTGAGTCACTGTGATAGCAGTGGCAAGACTGCCCTGAACCGGTTATAGCCAGCTCTAACAGAGATTCCTGGCTGACAGCTACCTGTCACTAGATCAAATCCATCTAGCCAGACTTACATAACATGTGGATCTCAACAGACATGATCGAGGTTTATAAGATTATGCATGGGATAGAGCAGGTTGAGAAAGAAGTACTTTTCTCCCTTTCTCACAATACAAGAACTCGTGAACACTCCATGAAATTGCTGAGCAGTCAGGTTAGAACAGATAAATGGAAATACTTCTTCACCCAAAGAGTGATTAACATATGGAATTCACTGCCACAGGAGGTGGTGGCAGCTACAAGCATGGACAGTTTCAAGAGGGAATTAGATAAACATATAGAGCAGAAGTCCATCAGTGGTTATTAGCCACAGGGTATAGATGGGAATTCTCAGTCTGGGGCAGGTGAGGCACTCTATTCTCGGTGCTGGAGGGGGCATCAGTGGGATGGCTTCTAGTGTCCTGGCCCCACTGCTGGACCTCTTGATGGCACGTGGTATTTTTGGCTGCTGTGTGACAGAGTGTTGGACTAGATGGCCATTGGCCTGATTCAGCATTGGCTTCTCTTATGTTCTTATGTTCTTATGTTCAAATTCCCGTGGAAGAGCTCCATCTTGCAGGCCCTGTGGAACTGCAGTAAATCCCAAAGGGCCCTGATCTCATACAGAAGCCCATTCCACCATTCAGGGTCCTGGTCAAGGCCTCTGTTCCCTCTAAGCTGAGTTACTGTGAGTTGGCTCACAGTTTTTTAGCCTCCAGCTCATAGGTTTTGTCTTTAGTTCAGGAAAGGTGGCTCCAGAGCAAACTAATGTACGCAGTAGCCAAATAGTTTCCTCACAACTTTAATGCCAGTAGCTCATAAAGTAGAATTTTTGCTCACAAGACTCCACAGCTTAGAGGGAACATTGGTCAAGGCTAGTCATAGAGTCATAGAATCATAGAATGTTAGAGTTGGAAGGGACCTTGCAGATCATCTAGTCCAACCCCCTGTACTCTGCAGGAGCATAGCTGAAAGATAGCCCTACAACATGCCTGAAAGATGGTCATCCAGCCTCTGCTTGAAAACATCCAGTGAAGGAGCATCCACCACTTCCTGAGGCAGTCTGTTCCCCTGCTCAACCACTCCTACAGTTAGGAAGTTTCTCCTGATATTTAGCCGGTATTGACTCCCTTGTAATTTCCACCCATTAGATCTAGTCTTGCAATCCAGAGCAAGAGAGAATAGATCTGCTCTATCTTCTACATGACAGCCCTTAAGATACTTGAAGACTGCATGCATGTCCCCTTTAAGCCTTCTCTTTCCCAGGCTAAACATACCCAACTCTTTCAGCCTTTCCTCGTAAGACTTGGATTCCAACCCTCCCACCACCCTGGTTGCCCTCTTGTGGACATGCTCGAGCTTATCAACATCCTTCCTAAAGTGTGGTGCCCAAAATTGGACACAGTACTCCAGGTGAGGCCTGACCATAGGATAGATTGGAACTACCACCTCCCATGATCTGGACACAATGTGTCTGTTAATGCATCCTAAGAATGGGGCCGGGGACCACTAACAGATGTTGATTTGTGGACCTCAGTGCCCTCCGGGGCTCATATGGGGACAAACAGTCTCATAAGTATGCTGGCCCCTGGTCGTATAGGGGTTTAAAGGTAAGCACCTTTGAAATGGATCCGGAATTCAATAGGCAGCCAATGCACTTCACGCAGCACTGGGTGGATACCAGCCTACACAGGCATTGCTGTCAACACCCTTGCTGCTGCATTCTGCACTAGCTGCAACTTCTGGAGCAGAGTCAAGGGCAGCCCCACATAGAGAGAGTAACAATAATCCAATCTGGAAGTGACCTATGTAGCTAAGTCTTGGGGAGTAAGATACAGGCTAACTGTCTGATCTGCCTCCATGGAGAGGAAGGTATCCAGACTCTTCACACTTGATGTAGGCACCAATGGAGCCCCATTGAAGGTTGGGAGCCTGATCCCCTGGCCCAATCCCCTGTGACTCAGTTACAGGACCTTCATCTTAGATGGATTTAACTTTAGTTGGCTCTGTCGTAACCATCCAGCCACAGCCTGTAACACCTCATTAAGAAGTCCTGGGGTCATATCCGGGCGGCCAGAAATCAGTAGATAGAGCTCGGTGTTGTCCGCATACTGATGACAACCCAGCCCATATTTCTGGATAATCTGGGCAAGGGGGTGCATATAGATATTAAACAGCATGGGGGAGAGAATTGCTCCCTGCAGAACACCACATTCTAGTGGGTGCCTGTAAAGAAAATAGTTTTCCTGGTCTGGTTAGAAACTAAAATCTTTGGTTCAGGCTGCAAAAGAGGCCTGTAGAAACTTTCCCTAGAGACCAAGTGATAACAGAGTGCGCTCTGACCTTGCTAGATTGCTTCCAGCTGGAGGAGGGTACCAAGCTAGGAACCATCCTTGGAGCTTCCGATTAATCACATCCCAAGGCAACTGAGTTATGGACACCTTTGAGTGGGGGATGGCCAGACCTTGCTGCAGATAAGTTTTTATTTCCCCTCTGCTCTTGTTCATTATGGATGTCATATGCCTACCAACAAAGAGAGAGTTACATCATTTCTCGGGTCTGTGATTGGGTCAAAGGCCTAGGCCTAATCAGAGACCCCTTTCTATAAAGATAGTTGCATTCAGTGGTGCCTGGTGACTATTGGACCTGGCTTGGTCAATAGTCCCAGCAGCAACCCAGCAATGGCTTTCTGTCTTGATCCTTGCCTGGACAGGCTGATTGTGTGAACATCTTGACCTGCTGACCTGACTGTCTCTGCAAAACCTGGAAAGGGCAACTAGAACTGTGTCTTTTATGTTTAGCTATGCTGGAAATGCTTTGCTGTTTTACCCCTTCACATTCTGAGTCATGTGTTTTAAATATTTTTCCACCTTAATAAATAATTGTATTTTTATTCTGTCGTGTTTTTTGCCTTCAATTAACCTCAAAGACTAAATCCATAAGTCTTTCTTCTGACCACCTATCAAAGGAACTGTTTTGTCTTTGGAAACTCAAATTGCAGTTCCACTCTGCAGGGCTGACTTTTCTTGTCATTCCCTGAGAAGCCAGAAGACTTGGTCTTTCACTCCTGGGCTGTTTGGGATAGATAGAAAGATCTGGTGGCACCTACCAAGGCTTGAGTGAGTTTTTAGACTCTCTCAAGTATTTTGTAACTTTGCTTTGCAACGCACTCCCCTTGAACCAAAGTGTCTTGCCCTGGACAGGACTGGCACTGTTGACAGTGCCACTGGGATAACTCCCCCCCAAGAGCCACCCTCTGTCCCCAGCCCTGAAGGAAGCAGGCTAGCCATTGCAAGGCAAGCTGGCATATCCCAGCATTGGCGGCAACCATATCGAATGCTGCTGATAGATCAAGAAGAACCAGCAGTGCTGAACCGCCTCGATCCAAGTGTCTCCAGAGATCATCCACCAGGGTGACCAGCACCGTCTCTGTCCCATGGGCGGGGTGAAAGCCAGACTGGAAGGGGTCCAGGACTTTAGCCTCGTCCAAGAACCCCTGAAGTTGTGTTGCCACTGCCCTCTCTAGGTATCAGGAGTACCATTACCATATCGGAAAGCTGTGTCTGGATATGAGAAGGGAGGGCTTCAGAGGACAAGTCTACTGCAGGGGATTTTAAAGTTGATGGGCCACAGCTGGGGGGGGTGCTCTCTCCATCCCCCAGTCCTCCTCCCTTCCACCCCTGCTGCCTCCCAGGCATGGTGCCTGAATCCAGCACTTATTGGGAATGAAATATTGAAATCAAGAATATCCAGGAGCCCCATTCACCCTATTGGCTGCAGCCAATCCAATTTGTTACCAAAGATCTAGGGGGCATTGTACTGGGTCAACAATACTCAACTGCCCAAATCTACTTCCCAGCAATGTCTACTGTCAGTGCCCCCTTTGTCTAAGGCACTTTCTGGTAGTCTGGATGTTCTGATTCTGGGAAGAAGAGGCTGGGGTGCTTCTTCCCTCCTGGCTTCCTGAGAAAGTAAAGAAAAAGTTATTCTGAAGTGCTTTGGGGGCAGCCCCAGTTGGGATGAAGTGGGAACATAAGGCATTTTTAGACTGGTGTTTAATGTTGTTGTGCCATATTTAGTATCTGTTGTTTCAGTGTGTATTGTTCTATCTAAATGTTTTTACATTGTTGTTACATGTCTTGGGTCCTGAGTTGCTCAGGAGAAAGGTGGGCATTCATTTTAAATAAATACATTTCACTATGCTGCCACCAATTAAGCAGCAGCAGATCCCAGTGGTGGCATAGAACACCCAGCCAATGGGAATGGAAGGCCATGGGAACCACAGAAACATGGAATGTTAGAGTTGGAAGGGACCTTGCAGGTCATCTAGTCCAACCCCCTGCACTCTGCAGGAGCATAGCCGAAAGATAGCCCGACATACGTACAACATACCCAAAAGATGGTCATCCAGCCTCTGTTTGAAAAGGTCCAGGGAAGGAGCATCCACCACCTCCCGAGGCAAACTGTTCCACTGCTCAACCACTCTTACAGTTAGGAAGTTTCTCCTGATATCTAGCCGGTATTGACTCCCTTGTAATTTTCACCCATTAGATCTAGTCTTGCAATCTGGAGCAAGAGAGAATAGATCTGCTCCATCTTTTACATGACAGCCCTTCAAATACTTGAAGAGTGCAATCATGTCCCCTCTAAGTCTTCTCTTTCCCAGGCTAAACATACCCAACTCTTTCAGCCTTTCCTCATAAGACTTGGATTCCAACCCACTCACCAACCTGGTCGCTCTCTTCTGGACACGCTCGAGCTTGTCAATATCCTTCCTAAAGTGTGGTGCCCAAAACTGGACACAGTATTCCAGGTGAGGCCTGACCATAGGATAGATTGGAATTACCACCTCCCATGATCTGGACACAATGCTTCTGTTAATGCATCCTAAGATTGCATTTGCTTTCTTCGCAGCCACATTGCACTGCAGGCTCATGTTCAGCTTGCGATCAAACAGAACACCTAGATCCCTTTCACATGTGCTGCTGTCAAGCCAAGTCCCTCCCATTCTATATCTGTGCCTTTGATTTTTTGTGCCCAGGTGTAGGACTTTGCACTTATCTCTATTGAATTTCATTTTATTTGCTTCGGCCCACTGTTCCAGCCTATCTAGATCATTTTGAATCCTGACTCTGTCTTCTTCAGAATTAGCAATCCCACCCAGCTTCATGTCATCTGCAAATCTGATAAGCATCCCCTC
This sequence comes from Gekko gecko, assembly GCA_029375565.1. Classification (NCBI taxonomy): domain Eukaryota; kingdom Metazoa; phylum Chordata; class Lepidosauria; order Squamata; family Gekkonidae; genus Gekko; species Gekko gecko. The sequence continues at coordinate 2,383,228 of JAPDNY010000016.1, forward strand.
TATGTTTTGCTCCAGGTCATTTATAAAAACATTGAACAACACTGGGCATAGGACCGAGCCCTGTGGCACTCGACTCGAGATTCCTCCCACGTAGATGCAGAGCCATTTCCAAGCACTCGTTGGGTACGATTTTTCAACCAACCATGAATCCATCAAACGGTTGTACCATCCAGCCCACAGTTAACCAGCTTATCCTCAAGGATATCATGAGAAACTTTGTCAAATGCTTTACTGAAATCTAGATACATTATATCCACGGCATTGCCAGAGTCAACCATTTTAGTAACTCTGTCAAAAAAAAGAGATAAGGTTGGTCTGGCATGACTAATTCTTGATAAACCCAGGCTGGCTACTACCAATTAACTAATTCCATTCGAGGTGCTCACAGACAGAGCATTTGATAATCTGCTCCAGAATTTTTCCAAGTATCGATGTCAAGCTGACAGGCCTGTAATTTCCCGGGTCCGTCTTTTTCCCCTTCTTTGATTGGGGCCAACATTCGCTCTTCTCCAGTCTTCCGGCACAACACCAGTACTCCAGGACATCTCAAAGTTTACAGCCAGAGGCTCTGAAATGACATCTGAAATTTCTTTTAGCACCCTGGGATGCAAGCCATCTGGCTCTGGAGATTTGAAAGTATTTAAGGCAGTCAGATGCTCTCTAACCATTTTCTTACTTACTCTGGACTGACAGTTCCTCCTTCTTTCATATGCCCTGCATTCTTCAGTTTGTATATAACTCGCCTTATAGTTAAAGAGTGACGCAAAGTGAGAGTTGAGTAATTCCTCTTTGTCTTCATCCCTTGTTAAGACTTGACTGTCTTTCCCTAGCAATGAGCTTACCCCATCCCTGTTCTTCTTTGTGCTCCGAACATAGGCATAGAAATTTTTCTTGCTGTTTTTAGCATCCCTCGCAAGTCTCACCTCCATCTGCGCTTTAGCCTTTCTGACACCATCCCTACAGATTCAAGCCTGCTTCTTGTACTCACTCTCAATATTTTCGCTCTCCTTCCATTTCCTGTACATTTTAGTCTCAGCTCATCAGAGAGTTCCTTGTTCAGCCACCGGCTTCATTACCCATCTCCCACCTTTCTTTCTTACCGGAACAGTTTTGGGATTGTGCCTTAAGCACTTCATTTTTCAGCATCTCCCATCCTTCCTGTGCAGATTTCCCCCTCAGCATTTCCAGCCACGGGATCCTACCTAATATTTCTCTGAGTTTTTTGAAATCAGCTTTCCTGAAGTCCAGGATACGACTCCTACTATGTCCTGGTTTCACATCCCTCACTATGTCAAATTCCAAGCTGACATGGTCACCATTTCCCAAGGATCCTACAACATTCACCTCATCAACCAGTTCTTCCCTGTTAGGATTAAATCTAGGATAGCAGATCCTCTGGTTCCCACCTCCACCTTCCGAGAGATGAAGTTGTCCGCAAGACTATTTAAGAATCTGTGGGATGCCCCATGTCTAGCAGAGTCAGATTTCCAGCAAATATCTGGATAGTTGAAGTCTCCCATAACCACTACATCCTGTCTCTGTGAAAGTTTAGCAAACTGTTGTACAAATGCATCATCCCATTCCTCCAGTTGGTTCGGAGGTCTGTAATATACCCCCACAACAATATCCCCTTCTTCCCCCCTCCCCCGCTGTATCCTTACCCACATACTTTCAACAGGGCAACTCTCAGAATCCTGAATTTCAGTGTGAGCATATTCATTCTTGATATACAGTGCCACCCTGCCTCCTGTTTTGTTTATTCTGTTCTGTTTGAACAAGGTATATCCTTCAATCGCTGTGCTCCATATATGAGACTCATCCCACCAAGTCTCAGTGATACCTACCAGATCATACTTACTTTCCAATATTTGAAGTTCAAGTTCCTCTTGTTTATTTCCCATATTCTGTGCATTAGTATAAAGACATTTCAGATTACAGACATCCTTTCCTACAGTAGTTCCGTTCAGTTTTACCAGAAAATTATTGAACTCACCTCTCTCTCATTCCTTTATACTCTGGTCACTCCCCTTCTTAAACTTAGTGTTGGAGAAGCCGCACAACAACAGGCTTTTTCTTCCCACCCCCGATGTCTTCAGTTTAAAGCCCTCCTGATCAGGTTCCCAAGTCTTGCAGCAAAGACATTCTCCCATTCTTCGTAAGGTGCACCCCATCTGTCGCCAACAGTCCTTCATTGTGGAGGTACATACCATGGTCCAGGAAGCCAAATCCCTCTCTACAGCACAATCTATGTAACCAGCCATTCACATCCAGTATCCTGTTCTCCCTTCCAGCTCCATGGCCCTCAACAGATAAAATGGAGGAGAACACCACCTGTGCCCAAGGAGGATGGTTTCAAATTCTTTTCAGGATGATTTCAAATTCTTGTCCCACCTTTCAGTGAGAGGCCAAGGAGAAGAAAAGGGAGGAAACATGCACATCACTGTTAAGAAGCCCAGTTATACTTGTCCTTTTCTTCCGGACAAGGGACTAGGAGGCACTCAGAGCTAAAAACACTAATGAAAAATAGTCATAAGAACATGAGAACATAAGAGAAGCCAATGTTGAATCAGGCCAATGGTCCATCTAGTCAAACACTCTGTCACACAGCAGCCAAAAATACCAGGTGCCATCAGGAGGTCCAGCAGTGGGGCCAGGACACTAGAAGCCCTCCCACTGCTGCCCCCTCCAGCACCAAGAATAGAGTGCATCACCTGCCCCAGACTGAGAGTTCCCATCTATACCCTGTGGCTAATAGCCACTGATGGACTTCTGCTCCATATGTTTATCTAATTCCCTCTGGAAACTGTCCATGCTTGTAGCTGCCACCACCTCCTGTGGCAGTGAATTCCATATGTTAATTACTCTTTGGGTGAAGAAGGACTTCCTTTTATCTGTTCTAACCCGACTGCTCAGCAATTTCATAGAGTGCCCACGAGTTCTTGTATTGTGAGAAAGGGAGAAAAGTACTTCTTTCTCAACCTGCTCTATCCCATGCATAATCTTATAAACCTTGATCATGTCACCCCTCAACCGTCATTTCTCCAAGCTAAAGAGCCCCAAGTGTTTTAACCTTTCTTCATAGGGAAGGTGTTCCAACCCTTTTATCATTCTAATTGCCCTTCTCTGCACTTTTTCCAATGCTATAATATCCTTTTTGAGATGTGGTGACCAGAACTGTACACAGTATTCCAAATGAGGTCGCACCAATGATTTATACAGGGGCATTATGATACTGGCTGATTTGTTTTCAATTCCCTTCCTAATAATCCCCAGCATAGCATTGGCCTTCTTTATTGCAGCTACACACTGTCTAGACATTTTCATTGAGTTATCTACTATGACTCCAAGATCTCTCTCTTGGTCATTCTCTGCCAGTTCAGACCCCATCAACTTGTATTTATATTTAGGATTTTTGGCTCCAATGTGCATCACTTTCCACTTGGCCACATTGAACCCCATCTGCCACGTTGACACCCACTCACCCATCCTCGACAGATCTCTTTGAAGTGCCTCACAATCCTCCCTGGTTTTCACCACCTTGAACAACTTTGTGTCATCTGCAAACTTAGCCAGTTCACTGCTTACTCCCAATTCCAAATCATTAATAAACAAGTTAAAAAGCATCGGACCGAGTACTTATCCCTGTGGTTCCCACCTCAAACCCTCAGCAGCCATGAAGTTCCTGCCAAAGATGCAAAAATCCTTTTTATAGAGTTGCATCTTCAGCCACCATAAATCACTAGTCCAGCATGTGGATTGAAACTCAGGTGATCTGGTGATGTGTCACTGCATGTAAATGACAAAGTGACTTTGCAAAAGAATGAACACCAAAAGAGACTGGAAAGTAAACAAAGCAAGTGCTCAGCTCATAGTTTGGGGGGCCTGGAACGAGGGTTGCCAGCCTCCAAATGGGACTTGGAGATCTCCCAAAATTACAGCTTATTTCCAGATGACAGAGTTCTGTCCCCCTGGAGAAAATGGCTGCTTTGGAGGGTGGACTGTATGACATTATAACCCACCATGGTCCCTCTCCCCACCAAACCCTGCAGCAAACCAAAGGAGTGGCAACAAGTCATTTTGAATCTTGTCAGAGCTGGGTGGAGCTCCATCACTAAAGAAAAGTGGTTGGATGAAGCCCTAAGAAATGGCAAAGCAACCTGGGTGGGCCGTTGCTACTCCTTTGGTTCGCACTACAGCTACTCTTGAGCTCATACCATCTAATGCATGCTTTCTTCTGGAAACTCTTCTCTGCACCATGAGCTGGTGACCACATCAATCTGAAGAGATACTTTCAAGGACTATTAGGTCACTGTTCAACTGGTACAGTTGTCATTTATGCATGGTGGCAAAACTATTTGTTATGTGTATTAATTTTGGTTGTAAGTAGACCTGTATACGGCTGATGAAGCGGGAGCTCAGACGGCTAGAGAGGCAGTGGCGCTGAACTCGTGACGAAGCTACAAGAACATCTTATAGGACGTTTATGAAAGCCTATGAGATGGCAGTCAAAACCGCTAAGAGGGTTTTCTATGTGGCTGAGATTGCATCCGCCAGCTCTCGCCCAGCCCAATTGTTTAGGATAATTCGGTCGTTAACAGTTCTGCCGCAGGGTAGACCAAATGCTAGGGAATTGGATATTGGCTGCGAGGCTTTTGCGAGCTATTTCGCGGATAAAGTCCTGATGCTCCGCCGCGACCTCCCCGCCACAGTTGAAACAGTAAGTGAGCTTGAGGCCCATTGCACGTCTTCGGCATTGACTCTGGACCACTTCAGTCCTCTCAGCCTGGAGGAAGTTGACAGTTTACTTGCGGCTGTGCGCCCAACCACATGCACCCTCGACCCGTGCCCTTCCTGGCTTATTAAAACTGGCCATGAGGGGTTGCGAGGTGCCCTAAGGGAGATTATTAACAAGTCCCTTATGGTGGGACTGTTCCCGGGGGCACTCAAGGAAGCGATGGTCCGCCCTCTCCTGAAAAAGCCATCGTTAGACCCGGCCGAATTGGCTAACTATAGGCCGGTCTCTAATTTGCCCTATTTGGGCAAATTAATTGAGAGGGCAGTGGCGACACAGCTGCAGGGTTTTCTGGATGATGCTTCAGTGTTGGATCCCTTCCAGTCTGGCTTTTGTCCGGGTCATGGGACGGAGACGGCGCTGGTCGCTCTGACTGATGACCTCCGGAGGCATCTGGATTGAGGTGGATCGGCGGTTTTGCTGTTGTTAGATCTGTCGGCCACGTTCGATACGGTCGACCACCAGCTACTAGTCCACCGCCTCACTGACGTGGGAATCTGGGGGCTCGCCTTGCAGTGGCTTGCCTCCTTTCTCCAAGGTCGGGGACAAAGGGTGGCACTAGGGGATCAGCAGTCAAGGAGGCACCCACTTGAGTGCGGGGTGCCTCAGGGGGCTGTTCTGTCCCCGATGCTATTTAACATCTATATGCGCCCCCTTGCCCAGATTGCCCGGAGGTTTGGGCTGGGATGTCACCAGTACGCTGATGACACCCAGCTCTACCTGATGCTGGGCGGCCAGTCACGCTCTGGACCGGAAGATCTTGACCGGGCACTACAGGCCATGGCTGGGTGGCTCAGACTGAGTAGGCTAAAGCTGAATCTGGTGAAGACGGAGGTCCTGTGCCTGGGTCGGGGCGGTTCGGGGGTGGGGATTCCGCTCCCGGCCTTTGGTGGGGCCTTATTGGTCCCGACGCCAGAGGTCTGAAGCCTGGGGGTCCTCCTGGATTCTTCTCTTACTATGGAGGCCCAGGTAGCGTCCACAGCCAAGTCGGCCTTCTATCATCTTAGGCTGATTAGGCTGTTGGTCCCCTTCCTCGACCGGGCCGACCTGGCCACAGTGATCCATGCAATGGTCACCTCGAGACTGGACTACTGTAACGCTCTCTACATGGGGCTGCCTCTGTCGCGGATCCGGAAGCTGCAGCTGGTGCAGAACGCCGCGGCCAGGCTGCTGTTGGGCCTCCCCAGAAGGGAGCACATTCGGCCTGCGCTAAGGTCTCTGCACTGGCTGCCAATAGCATACTGAGTCCGCTTCAAAGTGCTGGTTCTCACCTTTAAAGCCCTATATGGCCGGGGTCCAACATATCTACGGGACCACCTTTCCCCGTACAGTCCCCAGAGAGCACTACGGTCGGGGTCGCAAAATCGTCTGACCCTCCCTGGCCCACGGGAGGCCAGGCTAGCTGCCACTAGAGCTGGGGCATTCTCGGTGGCAGCCCCTACCTGGTGGAATGAGCTCCCGGAGGAGATCCGGGCCCTGCGGGACCTCTCTCAGTTCCGCAGGGCCTGTAAGACGGAGCTCTTCCGCCAGGCATTCAATTAGGGGCTGCCGCCATTGGAGTGCCCAGCCCGTAATGTTACAACAGAGCAGCTGCCTGAGCAGGAACACCTAGTATCTATTACCAGGCTGGAGCCATTGGGGACCACCAGCTCTCCAACTATGGCGAAACATTGGCCAATGGTTAACAACCGCTTGCATCTTGCATTTTATTTGTATTGTAATGGTTTTAGACTTGTATTATAATATGTTTTAATTGGTGTATTTTAAATATGTTCTTTGTTATCTATATCAACTGTGAGCCGCCCTGAGCCCGCTTTGCGGGGAGGGCGGGGTATAAATCCCATAATAAATAAATAAAATAAATATAAGAAGACAGTAGTTTCAAGTGTGATTTGTACAGCGTGACAGATTATTCTGTTTATTTGTTTGTACCACCTGGAGGCTGTTCAAAGTGAGACAGTTTCCTGAGTTAGAGTCGAGGGAAGCATTTTTAAATGGCTGAGCTGAGCTCTAAAATACTGTCAGCAACATAACATCTGTTTGACCCTGAGTTGGCCTATTTGGTGTGGCCCAGCCAGGGAGAAGAAGCTGTGGAATGGCTAAACCCCCCCCCTCGGCTGATGGGACTTGCCACAAACTGCCCCCCTTGTATTGAATACCTGGATGGTTTTAGGGAGCCAAGCAGGGCTTTTTAGGCACTCCTTCAAGGTAGCACAGAAGGGGACTTTTAGTCAATGCTGTTTCTCATTGTTCACAGGGGTGGGGGTGATCAGGAGAGATCCTTGTGACTGGTGAGGCCAGAACTAGAGATGGCAGGAACTGCGTTAACTGGTAGAGCACAAGAGGGCAGAGAGATGAGGCTGAATGCCTCTTGGTTCATCTTTTGATATGCAGAGTAGGGTAAACAAAGCAGGCATTAATGCTGGCCAAATTTGGAGCCAAATTGGAGTTCCTCAGAATTAGGGTTGCCATCTTCCCACTGGCCATGGCCCCCCCTCCACAACTATGGCTGCTTATTTGGAATAAAAACAATACTGGGGATCCATCCGTGGGCCCTGCAGAACTTCCTCCCGTTTGTCCTTGTGCGATTTCCTTGTGTGTTTTTCTTAAAACATGTCATTTCACACAATTGATTGCTTTAATTTCCTGGGATTGACTTCATTAGACTGTGCTGTTCACATCTCTATAAAATATGATGGTTTATTCACCCAAATGAGCACAATTATCATAATATAGCAGCTATAACTATCGTAGGCTTCTGGGAAGGTAAAAAGACTTCCAAGATAATTAGTACCAAAAAAACCCTGGCAGAAATACTTAGTGCTTTGTATTAATGGCACATCAGTGGGCCCAGGCACTGTCTGAGCAACTCAGCAAAAAAGTTTGCAGGGTGAGGAAATGCTGTGGAGTTGATTTACTCCAAGAGGTCAGAATGAAGAAGAGAGGTGTTGATATTGGGCCTTTTGTAATCCACATCAATGCATCTGATGGGAGGTGCAATCCTGCAACAAGGGGAAGATGGAATGTTCCATCCCTTGGCTTATGTGTCAAAAAAGTTCTCCCCTACGGAGCATAACTGGGTGATATGGGACAAGGAAGCAGTGGCCATCATGCTGGCCCTTATGACCTAGAAGCACTGGTTGGAGGGAGCACAGATGCCATTTGAAGTGTGGACAGATCACAAAAACCTGGAAGCCTTACATACGCCCTTAATGCCAAACAGCTACACTAGGCAGAGTTTTTCTCTAAATTCCAGGTTACCCTCCATCACCTCCCCAGGATGGCAAACTCCCTGGCAGATGCACTTTCCCGTCTCCCGCAGCATGACAGCCAAAGAGAGGAAGTCATAGACTCCATGTTCACACCCACACATTTGGAGGGGTGACTTGCAGCCAGTTGAAAGCCGAGACTCCTAGTGACACTGAACCTTGGATTTGCAAATTTAAAACTGCATTCACAGAAGGGGACATGAAAGACGTTCACGGTGACAATTCAGTAGAGCAGAAGGGAGATGGATGTTGGTACAGGGGTGGGAGGTTGTTTGTACCTAAAGCGCTGAGGGGGGAAATCCTGACATTGGCACATGAAAATAAAATGGCGGGGCGCTATGGGTACCTGAAAACTCTGCACATAGGGAAACAGAGACCGGGAAAGCCCCCAGGAACTCTGCAACCCTTGAAACACCAGAGAGACCATGGTCAGTGATTTCTATGGACTTTATGACTGACTTACCTCCCAGTAAAGGGAAAACAGTGATTTAGGTTGTGGTCGACACATTTTCTAAGCAGGCACATTTGATTCCTTGCAAGCGACTGCCCTCCGCCAGGTCTCTGGCCAAGCTCTGCATGCGCCACGTCACGCTGCTGCACTCGCTTCCACACAAGATAATTTCAGACGGAGGGGTGGGGGGGCACAATTTGTTGCTAAGAACTGGAGGGAACTGCTGCAGATGTTGGGGGTGGAGCAAGAGCTCAGCAGTTTGTATCACTCAGAGGCAGATGGCCAAATGGAGCGGGTGGATCAGGCGGTGGGACAGTTCCTCAGGTGCTTCTGTTTCTTGGTAGATAGAGGCTACGTGTCTAAGCAACTGTTAATTCTGGTGGGAGGGATGCTCCAGAGGAATACATGTTTAGTGGGGGTTGTTGGCTGTTCTGGCGAGCAAAATACCATAGGATGATTGGGCCCTGACCTTTTATGGCTGCTGTTTGAAACCACTTTATCTGTAACCTTCACACGAGAATCTTTAGTTCTAACAAAGAGGTGTCCAAAATTGTTACTTATCAACGATCTCAATAAAGTTAGTTTTCTTCAGATTGGCTGTTGTTGAGAACTGATTTAACTACTGCTTCTGACAGTCGCTAATCACTGTAAATGGACAACCCTGATTTCTCCTGGTCTAGTGGGGCTGGGGTGGCCACTAAGCTGTCATCAGGGGGATACTTTGGGAAGCCCTGTCAGAAGTCTTGTCATGTCAGCCTTTCTGTCCTTCCAAATCTGCCACTGGAGAATCGTGGGTGGCCCAACCAGCCTGACACCGACACGTGGTTCTTTTCCTCTGCAAAGCAGAAGAATTCGCCATGGCTTATCTCTGCCCTTTGGGGACAGTGAACGTTATGGGCACTGGGGGATAGAGCCCAGAGAGGGCAGAGTTTAGGGAGGGGTCGGGGAGGGGCCTCAGTGTGATATATGTCATACTACCCACCCTCCAGAGCAGCCCTTTTCTCCTGGGGAACCAAAATCCCTTTCTCTGCAGCTCAGTCGCAAGGCCTCCAAGCCCCGCCTGATGGCTGGCAACTCTAGTCCCCAGAGATGCTGCCTCATCTAGTTCAGCCCAGAAACTACAGTCCTGTTCCGTCTTGAAAAGGAGCCTCTGTCCTGAATCATTCTGTTGTACTACACCTCCATTTCATAGGAAGGGTCTCTTGAAGAATTCCATTTCACATAGGCTATGGAACAACAGGGATATTGGCCTCCTTTTGTTTTATACCAATCCACAAGGTGGGAACCACAACAGAGAATGCACATGTCAATCTTACCTATTTGCAGGGGGGCATCATCAGAAGGCTTGGAGCACAGGAGCCAAGCTGTTGTGGCAGAGCATTGCAGTTGTGGTGGTCCTGCAGAAATGAGGGTACAGATAGGTACAGAAAAGTATAGAAAGGCCACAAGGTATAGATAGGAACTCTGGAGCAAGTGATGCTCTGTATTCTTGGTTCTTGGAGGGGCAACAGTGGGAGGGCTTCTAGTATCCTGGCCCCACTGCTGGACCTCCTGATGGCACCTGGTATATTTTGGCGGCTGTGTGACAGAGTGTTGGACTGGATGGGCCATTGGCCTGATCCAACATTGGCTTCTCTTATGTTCTTATGAGGATCTAAGAAATCTCTCTAAGTCCATGAAGGGCTTTGTATATGAGGACCAGTATCTTGAATTGCACCCAGTAACTGATTTCCCACTAGATACTTGGCTAGATGGCCTTTTGCTCTGATCTAGCAGGGCTCTTATGATGAGAGAGTGGTGTGGTTAGGGATCCCTCCTTGATGCCAATGCATCAGCCCTCCCCCCTTCATTCCCTCCCAGGGCTTGCCAGCTGAAACCGAGCAGCCCTAGGTATGGTGGCTGAGGGCATGAATTAGGACTGCGGAGACCCTGGTTCAAACCTTTGCTTGTTATGAAATGTATTGGGTGACCTTGGGCCAGTCCCATTTCTTCAGCCTGGCTGTTATGTATTGAGCCTGGGGCAGTCCAGAGCTAGGGACCAGAGGCTGGCTGAGCTTGTTGCTCCAGAACAATAGCTACCTGGACTCCGGGGGGTGGCCAATCAAGAGTTAATGGCCAATCAGTACTGTACCTATAGTTGTGCATGTTGGGAAAGGGATGTGGGCTTTGCATGCTATTTGAACTGTCTTGTTCCTGAAATCACTAAATAAAGCAGAGCTGTTTCACTGCAAGGCATCTTGAACCCAGTATTTTATTCCAGCCCACCTCACAGGGTGGTTGTGAATGGGGAGGACCACGTGTGTGTGTTTCTCTGAGTCCCTGAAGCACAGGCAGGATTAAAAAATGCACCTCAGTTTAAGAAAGATACAGACAAGCTGGAACGTGTCCAGAGGAGGACAATGAAGATGCTGAGGGGTCTGGAGACCAAGTCTTATGAGGAAAGGTTGAAGGAGGAGCTGGGGATGTTTAGCCTGGAGAGGAGAGGACTGAGAGGTGATACGATAACCATCGTCAAGGACTTAAAGGGCTGTCATCTAGAGGATGGTGCGGAGTTATTTTCTGTTGCCCCAGAAGGTCAGACCAGAACCAATGGGTTGAAATTAAATCAGAAGAGTTTTCGGCTAAACATTAGGAAAAACCTCTGACTGGTAGAGCGGTTCCTCAGTGGAACAGGCTTCCTCGGGAGGTGCTGGGCTCTCCTTCTTTGGAGGTTTTCAAACAGAGGCTAGATAGCCATCTGACGGCAGTGCTGATTCTGAGGACTTAGGCAGATCATGAGAGGGAGGGCAGGGAGGGCTGCCTCAGTCCTTTGTTCTCGTGGCCCTTTCTTACACACCCAGGGAAAGGCTGATCGCCACTTTGGGGTCAGATAGCCCCCAATTTTTCTCCAGGCTAGTTTGGCCAGGGTTCCTGGCGGTCATCTTCTGGGTGTGGAACAGGGGTCACTGGGAGTGTGGGGGGCTGTATTTGTGAATTTCCTGCATTGTGCAGGGGGTTGGACTAGATGACCCTGGAGGTCCCCTCCAACTCTATGATTTGGAGGAGGAGGAGGAGGAGGAGGAGGAGGAGTTGGATTTATACCTTGCCTGCGGGTTGGCCACTGTGAGAAACAGGATGCTGAACTAGATGGTCCCTTGCTCTGATCTAGCAGGACTGTTCTTGAGTCCCTATGGAAATTTGGGCCAATTCCTTCTTTTCCTTGACAGAATTGTGTGTGTTACATTTGAAAACTGTTATGTCTGAGCAACGCTTCTAATGGCAGCAGCTTCATTTCCTCAGCCCCTGAGGTGATGCGTGATGCATGAAAGAGAACTACTGATAGAGGCACAAATTGCAACAGATTGCGGAGATGATTCATCATCAGGTTAAACCAGCCTGATCTTAGTGGAGACTGCAAACATTTGGGGAGGTTGCCGGCCCACCCACGGCCCTTTCTCCCACCAGGTGCATGGGCACAAACGGGCCCTTTTAAAGTGGAAAACATAATTTCTCCTTTTGTTTAAAAAAAAAATTCTCTTGTGCCAAGACTAGAGGACTCCTCTGAGACGCCTCCTGATTTTGCCACCTGCAGGGGTTTGCAAAAGTGCCAGTTAATTTGGGCTGGGTGCCAATGACCCATCAATGGGCTGATTGTGTTGATTTGGTTCAGAGCCATACGGTGGAATCTTTGTCTGGGCACCCCGGGTGGGTCTCAGCAGCCCTGGGACCCAACCTAACACGGTCCCCATTAAATCGTTTTCTCCCAGCAATGTATGTGCCATGTGGCAATGTGTGCAGCTGCCCCCTCCCCCGCCCCCGCTGGCGGTCCAGCCACCCTGTCAATGGGCTTTTGATCACGATCACCAGGCGACGCCGTGAGGCTCTCTGGAGGGGCTGCGGAGCTTAAATGTACCAGGGCTGACATAATGAGCCTGACATCGTTCAAAAGGGAGTCATTACAGCTGAGGTAATGAGTCCCAAAGATATGTTAATGTTATTGTAACAAATTAGACTAGTGAAACAAAGTGTGTTTTGTGCCTTTGAACAAAAGTTGGAATTTTCCCAAGAAATTTGACAGGGAGGGGAAAGTGAGCTGGGAAAATGAACAGGAGGGACAACTGTATGCGCCGCCTGTCCCTTTGTCCTGGGCCGTTCGGCTGGGCACTCAATCAATTCAAGGCACGGGTGAGTCAGCTGAAGTGGAGACAAGTAAAACTCATCTCTAGAAAGTTCACCTATATGTGCTTGCAAATGTTGGTACTGCAGGCCAGATTAAACATGGAGCTTTTCAACGCATCTTCCGGTTACAAAATGCAGGAGAGGCTGGGGGCGGGGGGGGGGGCTTCTTCACCACTTTCTTCTCTGATGACATCTCGGCTGCAAACTGCTATGTCCCCGCCCCCATTCAGGGCAGACAAAGAGAAATATTTCTTCAACCAAGGCTTAATTAATTAATTTATGGGACCCACACGATGCTTAGATGGCTTGAAAAGGGGATGAATCAAATCCATGAATGAGGATGACATATAAGCCATAATTATTAGATGGATCATGCATGTTCAGAGGCCACATCCTTCAAAATACCTCTGAATGCTTTTTCCTGGGGGCTACAGTGGGGGAGGGCTTGGCCTTCTGGGAGGCATTCCAGAGTCCCCCAGATGATCACTGTGAGAAACAGGATGATGGAACGTTGACCTGAATGCACAGGACTTTTTAATGGACTCAGGGCTTTTTTTCTGGGGGAACGCACCAAAATGGAGTTCTGGAACCTCTTTGACAATTTTTTAAAAAAAATGTTTAAAAGTTCGTGGAGAGCCAGTTTGGTGTAGTGGTTAAGTGTGCGGACTCTAATCTGGGAGAACCAGGTTTGATTCCCCACTCCTCCACTTGCACCTGGCTGGATGACCTTGGGTAAGCCATAGTTCTGATAAGAGCTGTTCTTGAAAAAGAGCAGTTTCTGTCAAGAGCTCTCTCAGCCCCACCTACCTCACAAGGTGCCTGTTGTGGGGAGAGGAAGGGAAAGGAGTTTGTAAGCCGCTCTGAGACACCTTTGGGTAGTAAAAGGCAAGGTATAAATCCAATCTCTTCTTCATCTTCATGAGTTTTCACTACACAGATTGAAAACTTCACTTCCCTCTTGAGAGTTCTGGCACCCATTTTCGAAGAAGAAGAAGCAGTAGCAGTAGCCCTGAATGTACTCTTTAATGACAAGTGTTACAGTCAGGGGTCTTTTCGTAGAAGAACAGCTGCAGGAGCTCATTAGCATATGGTATGCTAATGAGCTATTAGGCTATTAGCATATGCCACGCCCCCTGACATCACCGGAAGTGATGTCAGAAGGGGAAGCAAAAGGGGGGGGAGCATCTTCAAAAGCCTCCCCTTCCCTTCCCCAGCTGGTTTGGGTGAGGGAGCTAAGAGAGAAGGGGTTTAAAGTTTAAACTCCTTCTCATGAGAGTTGGGCCACAGAAGGAGGAAAGAGGGAAGGAAAGAGACAGAGTAGAGAGAAGGAAAGAAGGAAGGAAAGAGAGAAAGAAAGAGAGGGAAGAAGGAGGAAAACAGGAAAAGGAGGAAAAAGAGAAGAGAAGAAGGTGGGAAAGAAGGAAAGAAAGAGAGAAAGAGAGAAGAGAAGAATGAGGGAAAGAGGAAAAAGAAAGAAGGAAAGGAGGGAATGAAAGAAATTCAGTGGCAATTCAGCCCCATTATACCCTATGGGCCATTGAAGTCAATGGTGAAAACATAGGGTATATTCTGGGGGCTGGAGGGAGGGGTTTGAGGGAGAGGCTCCAAGATCACAGGATAGCTGATGGAGCCTCTCCCCAAGATACCCACCAAGTTTCAAGAACATTGGACCAGGGGGTCCAATTCTATGGGCCCCCAAACAGGTTGCCCCTATTCCCTCCATTGTTCTCTATGGTGGGGAAAAAAGTTATTTTTTTCCCACTATAGAGAACAATGGAGGGAATAGGGGCAACCTGTTTAGGGGCCCATAGAATTGGACCCCCTGTTCCAATATTCTTGAAACTTGGTGGGTATCTTGGGGAGAGGCTCCATCAGCTATCCTGTGAGTTTCGAGCCTCTCCCTCAAACCCTCCCTCCAGCCCCCAGAATATACCCTATGTTTTCACCATTGACTTCAATGGCCCATAGGGTATAATGGGGCTGAAATTGACATTCGGCTGCCTGAAAGACTCTCCGGGACACCGGCTGGGGGCGGGGCATGGCTCCTGAGCTCCCGGAGCTGCGCTCCGGTGCGCTCCCCCCCAAAAAGACCCCTGGTTACAGTACAGCTACAAGGTGCTATGCAGGCACATCAGTCCTGAAATGCAAGCACTACCTGGCACAGGCATAGATGATGATCATGGAATCATAGAATCATAGAATGTTAGAGTTGGAAGGAACCTTGAAGGTCATCTAGTCCAACCCCCTGTACTCTGCAGGAGCATAGCCAAAAGATAGCTCTACATACCAACAACGTGCCCAAAAGATGGTCGTCCAGCCTTCACTGAAAAAATCCAGCAAAGGAGCATCCACCACCTCCCGAGGCAGACTGTTCCGCTGCAATCATGTCCCCTCTAAGTCTTCTCTTTCCCAGGCTAAACATACTCAACTCTTTCAGCCTTTCCTCATAAGACTTGGATTCAAACTCTCTCACCATCCTGGTTGCCCACTTCTGGACACACTTGAGCTTGTCAACATCCTTCCTAAAGTGTGGTGCCCCAAACTGGACAGAGTACTCCAGGTGAGGCCTGAACAACTAGATCCCTTTCACATGTGCTGCTGTCAAGCCAAGTCCCTCCCAATCTATATCTGTGCCTTTGATTTTTTGTGCCTAGGGATAGGACTTTGCACTTATCTCTATTGAAATTCATTTTACTTGCCTCAGCTCACTGTTCCAGCCTATCTAGATCATTCTGAATCCTGACTCTGTCTTCTTCAGAATTAGCAATCCCACCCAGCTTCATGTCATCTGCAAATCTGATAAGCATCCCCTCTATGTCTTGCTCCAGGTCATTTATAAAAACATTGAACAACACCAGCCTAGGACTGAGCCCTGTGGCACTCCACTCGAGACTTCCCTCCACGTAGACGCAGAGCCATTTATGAGCACTCATTGGGTACGATTTTTCAACCAATCATGAACCCATCCAATGGCTGTACCATCCAGCCGACAGTTAACCAGCTTATTCTCAAGGATATCATGAGAAACTTTGTCAAATGCTTTACTGAAATCTAGATACACTATGTCCATAGCATTGCCAGAGTCAACCATTTTAGTAACTCTGTGAAAAAAGGAGATAAGATTGGTCTGGCATAACTTATTCTTGATAAACCCAGGCTGGCTACTACCAATTGACTCATTTTGGTCAAGGTGCTCACAGACAGAGTGTTTCATTATCTGCTCCAGAATTTTCCCAAGTATCAATGTCAAGCTGACAGGCCTGTAATATCCCGGGTCTGTCTTTTTCCCCTTCTTGAAGATCGGGACAACATTTGCTCTTCTCCAGTCTTCCGGCACAACACCAGTACTCCAGGACATCTCAAAGTTTACAGCCAGAGGCTCTGAAATGACATCTGAAATTTCTTTTAGCACCCTGGGATGCAAGCCATCCGACCCAGGAGATCTGAAAGTATTTAAGGCAGCCAGATGCTCTCTAACCATTTCCTTACTTACTCTGGACTGACAGTTCCTCCTTCTTTCATATGCCCTGCATTCTTCAGTTTGTATACAGCTCACCTTATGGTTAAAGACTGATGCAAAGTGAGAGTTGAGTAATTCCGCTTTGTCTTCATCCCTTGTTAAGACTTGACCGTCTCCCCCTAGCAATGAGCTTATCCCATCTCTGTTCTTCTTTTTGCTCTGAACATAGGCATAGAAATTTTTCTTGTTATTTTTAGCATCCCTCGCAAGCCTCAGCTCCATCTGCGCTTTAGCCTTTCTGACACCATCCCTACAGATTCAAGCCTGCTTCTTGTACTCACCCTCAGTAATTTTGCTCTCCTTCCATTTCCTGTACATTTCCCTTTTTAGTCTCAGCTCGTCATAGAGCTCCTTGTTCAGCCAGGTTGGCTTCATTACCCATCTCCCACCTTTCTTTCTTACTGGAAAATTTTGGGATTGTGACTTAAGCACTTCATTTTTCAGCATCTCCCAACATTCCTGTGTAGATTTCCCCCTCAGCATTTCCAGTCATAGGATCCTGCCTAATATTTCTCTGAGTTTTTTTAAATCAGCCTTCCTGAAGTTCAGGATACGAGTCCTATTATGTCCTAGTTTCACATCCTTCTCCATGTCAAATTCCAAGCTGACATGGTCAATATTCCGAGGTGACATGCTCAGTATTCCCCAAGGATCCCACAACGCTCACTTCATCAACCAGTTATCCCCTGTTAGTCAGAATTAAATCCAGGATAGTAGATCATCTCATTCCCACCTCCACCTTCTGAGAGATGAAGTTGTCCTCAAAACTATTCAAGAATCTGTGGGATGCCCCATGTCTAGCAGAGTTAGATTTCCAGCAAATACGTACTGGCTCAGCTGGTTACCATGGTTACCACACACTGGAAACTAGAGACGCACTCTGGAATCAAGTCAAATAACCGAGTCAAGGGTTAGAGAGCTGGGAAATCAGTCCAAGGTCGCAGGAGCTAGGAGCAAGGAGCGGTTGCTACAAGCTAGGAATGGATCTGAGCTTGCACGGTTGGTACTGGGCTGAGGCAGGTGCATGGGGTGTTTATGAACAATTCCTCCCTTCCCTGGGAATCTAACAAGACTCACAGCTCCTCACGTTGTTTTTGAAAGAGCTGCAGCCTGGCACTCTTCCTTCGCTCTTTCATATTCATCCTCTGGCGTGCCCTGCATCTGGGGCACGCAGGAGAACTAGGTGGGGATTCTGGCCTCGAGGTGTCTTCAATTGGGGGTGCTGGGCCAGGCTCTGGATCAGTCTCTCCTTCTGGCTGCACCTCTTGCTCTTCTTCCTCAGGTGCTGTTAAGGATTCCTCTTCTGGGCTGACTCCAGAGGAGGCTGGATTGCTCCCTGCCTCTTCCTCATCTGAGGAGTAGTCAGCCTCAGCAAAGCCAGTACCCACGACAAACCATCTGGGTAGCTGAAATCTCCCATAGTAGGGATAGTCGATTGCCTCTTATTCCTCTATAGTGTTCAGGCGGCTGGTCACTGAGCAATGTCAGAAACATCCAAACAAGTTTGGATGTGCACATTTGCATGATTAGAGTGCTTCCTCACAAGATTAGGCTTCCTTCTCTCAGCAGCTGCTTCCTACTGCTGATCTGCTGATGCCTCCGATTATTAAAAGGCACATAGTTTTAAAACAATAAGATCCCGGTGGGATGCCACATAAAGAGGACACTGAAGGAGACCACGGGTGACAGTCTCCACTCCTCCACCTGCAGCCAGCTGGGTGACCTTGGGTCAGTCACAGTTCTGTCAGAGCTCTCTCAGCCCCACCTCCCTCACAGGGGCTGTTGTGGGAAGAGGAAGGGAAAGAGATTGTAAGCCGCTCTGAAACTCCAAGTGAAGGGTGGGGTATAAATCCAACTCTTCTTCTTCTCCCTCATGGTGCCACACAGACAATTATGGCATTGGTTGATGCTGTTTCACACTCAGAACATTCAAAGAAAAATAAAGGAGGATTGTGCAAATGGCATCACCACACAGGAAGCTGCCTTACACCAAGTCAGAATTTTGTCTACCAAAGATCAGTATTATCTCCTCTCACCCAGGATCTTTAACATCATCTGCCACTTGATCTTTTAACTGGAGATGCCAGAGACTGAAGCTGGGACCTTCTGAGTGCCAAGCAGATACTCTGCCGGTGAGCTACATCACCTCCCTGATGAATGCTCGGTGATTTAATAAGTCATTCTTACATTTTTCAGCATAAAGCATTTTCATAGATATGGCAATCACTCCAAAAAGTTAGCAACCCTAAACTCTGAGGCCCCTGTCCCCTCGTCCAACCCTTGGTTAGTGGGGTCCCCATCTTATTTTGGACTTAGTCATTTTAATAGACACCCCCTTTTGGAGCCTAAATGCCAAGGGGACCTGAAACTTGGGGAGTCTCATAAAGGCACCTTGATTCAGCCATGACACTGGAAAATCCCAGGGACAGGAGACAAAGGGGGTGCCAGCATCACAAACCAATTAAGAGCCATCTCCCCCAGCTTATTCTCAGTAACAATAAGAATTCATTTAATTCTGAATAACAAAGGATTTTTCAACACTGGAATATTCAGAAGAATGAGGGAAGTTGTAATTTCATTCTCTTGCATTTTTTTGGGGGGGGGGTATTTTTGCATTTGTGTGTGTGTGTGTGTGTGTGTGTGTGTCCATGCCTGGAAGTCATGACAACCTCTGACTACTCCTACTGGGGCATTCAGAGAAGTCTCTTCAGAGCCTGCCTCTGCCTCTTGGCCTTGGTATTCTTTGGAGGTCTTCTATCCAAATACTTGCCAGGGCCCCAAGCCTGCTTAGCTTCTGAGATCTGATGAGAGCAGACTTGCCTGGGCTGTCCGGGTCAGGGCAGAGAAGTTGCAATTTCATTAACCGGGTCAGGGCAGAGAAGTTGCAATTTCATTAACCAACACCCAGTTCCTCTTTTTCCTGTTTTTATGTAATCAAGAAGGGCACTCAAGCCGTTTATTTATGTTCCATCCTGTTTCAGGAGCTATCTTGACTCACCCAGACTTTTGCATCAATGCAAATCTGGCTCACTTCAACCTAATCAAAATGTCCAGCGGGGGCACCTTTAAGACCAACAATTTTTATTCAAGGTTTAAGCTTTCATTTGCATGCACTCTTCTTCAGATACAATCAAATGGAAATTACCAGTCCATACATATAGATAGAGGGTGAGCAGTAAATTCGCATGCAGCATAATGATGTTTAACAGATTCAAGGACCAAACAGGAATAACAAGCTTAGCTTATATGGTTACCATTTGTTTGGGTTTAATTCCAGGGGGGAAACATAGTGAAGGAAATAAATATGTCAAAATTGGAGATGGATGGGCAGATGTATCCTTCTTAATTGTGGAATGCTGAGAGTAATTAACTGAGACCCTGCCAATTACACTCCATCCGGCTCCTCTCAGGCATGGAGGCGACCTTACAGTCTCTTCTTCTTTGAAGTGGGGCAGTTGGCTGTAGGCATTTTCCTCACTGTTTCCAGCCAAAGTTTGAAAGCAGTTAACTTTTCTCCAGCCAGTGAAACTCAAACTTTCTATCTCGACCCAATCCAAAGCCAGGATGGCCCAAATCCCAGCTACCCTGGAGATCCATAAAAGAGACTCCATGCCATAGCAAATTGTTCCTCAGATCTCTGATCCAGAGCTCAGCCAGTCAGAACTCTAGTTTCCTACTGAGAAACCCAGCTGCACTTTGCAGGCATTTTCTTCTTGCTTATCTGGCTCCTTGCTCTGCACCTTGGACTTCAGCTGTATATGCCCCTGGACCTCAAGCTCAGGATTTCAGGTCCTATGTTCCTTCCCTAAAACTTCCCGATTTCCTCCCTCCTACTTTTTATAAGGGTGCCATCTTAAGAACATAAGAAGAGCCCTGCTGGATCAGAACAATGGTTCATCTAGTCCAGCATCCTGTCTCTTGTTGGTGTGTGTGTTTGCATGTGTGCACTAGTTCTCTTAGGGAATTAGTTCTCAGGTGCCCAGTGTAGGTTCATTACATTTTTGTTTTATTTTGTATACAATAAAATTATTTGTCTTTACAATCACTCTCACTCTCTTCTTGCATAATTTTATTTTGGGGTAACACTACTGAGATCCACCTTTGTATACATAGGCCAATGTCCTGAGTTATTCTTTTCTGGAATAATTTCCTCCTCCCTGGGTCTAGTTTTGGGCAACAGTGCCTGCTGCCTAGCATGCTCGTATGGCTCTAGTGGTCTTGTCAATTCTCCAGCTCCCAGGCACCAAATTAACAAAACCAAAAAATATTCAGCTGCCTTTCAGTGGTGAGAATAGGGGTTAGGAACTGTTAACTTTGTGGGTTAATACTGATGAGCAAGCAAAGCATTTTTCTCTCCTTGGAGAGCAGATGATTTGGGGTCTTGTTAATGCCATCCTGCTTGAAAAACTTTATGTGGTTATTCATACTTTTCTGTGTAAATATCATGGTAGATAGACATGACATTTTCTGGACTGCTCTTCAGAGTTAATAAAAGATTCCAGGAACAGAGTGACCTTTTCACAAAGGATTTGCAAATGCCAAAAAAAACCCCAAAACCACCCTGCACAGGAAACCTGCTCTCCTCGTGGCTCACAGCCAACCCACAGAACAATCATGACAGGGAACTAGGGACACCCATGCCTCCCTAGTCCAGAAGAGTGAGGGATAAGGAGACAGTCCTAACTTCGTTTCTTTACTCCTTTTTGGGGTATTTTTGCATTTGTGTATGTGTGCATGTGTGCCCATGCCTGAAAGTAATGGCAACCTCTGGCAACTCCTGCTGGGACATGGGGGACATTCAGAGAAGTGGCATGATAGCCTCCTTCTGGCTTCCCAGCCCTGGAATTCATTGGAGGTGGCCCATCCAGGTACTGGCCAATGCTGACCCTGCTTAGCTTATGAGATCTGATAAGATCAGGCTTGCCGGGGCTATCCAAGTCAGGGCCTCGTCAGATAGATAGATAGATGATAGCTAGATGGATGGATGGATGGATGGATGGATGGATGGATAGATAGATAGATAGATAGATAGATAGATAGATAGATAGATAGATAGATAGATAGATAGATAGATAGATGATGATGATGATGATGATGATGATGATGATGATGATGATGATGATGATGATGATGATGATGATGATGAAGATAGATAGATAGACAGACAGACAGACAGACAGACAGACAGACAGATAGATAGATGATAGAGATAGAGATTCATTTGTATCTTTGTCAACAGTTTTGATTCTTGCATTCACTTGCATGGTACAGACAGGTTGTGACCATTTATTTATTTATTATTTACACTTATATCCTGCCCTCCCTGCCATTCAGCAGGCTCAGGGTGGATAACAACACAATAAATATACATTAAAATTCCAGTTAAAACTATGTCAGTATAAATCATACTATTTAAACATAACTTACATGAAAAGATGGTGATCTTCTAACACCAACTATCAGCTGAATGGCATCACCAGGCTCCCGCCTGGCTATAAAGCCTCAGTTGGTGGTGCTGTTGGTGCTGTTGGCACAGGTGGTAATCGGGCCAGGGCCATACAGTTGAGGTGGCTCTCTACTTAAAAGCCTGGCGGAAGAGCTCCATCTTACAGGCCCTGCAGAGATGTGAAAGGTCCCACAGGGCCCTGATGTCCTCTGGGAGCTCGTTCCACCAGTGAGGGGCCACCACAGATAAGGCCCTGGCCCTCGTTGTAGCCAACCTGGCCTCTTTAGGCCCTGGAAGAACCAGGCAATTTTGGGAACCCAACCTTAGTGCTCGCTGGAGTATGTGCAGGAAAGGCAAGGCAGTCCCTTAGGTAAGTAGGTCCCTGGCCATATAGGGCTTTAAATGTAAGAACTAGCACCTTGAACCGTATCCAGTATGCTATAGGCAGCCAGTGCAGGGTTTTTAGGGTGGGCTGGATGTGTTCCCGCGTAGGAAGACACAACAACAGCCTCACCACTGCATTCTGCACTAGCTGCAGCTTCCGGATTTGCGACAAGGGCAGCCCCATGTAGAGAGCACTGTAATAATCCAATCTGGAGGTGACCAATGCATGGATCGCCATTGCCAGGTCATTGTATTCAAGGAAGGGAACCAACTGCCTAATCAGCTGTAGGTGGTAAAAGGCTGACTTTACAGTGGCTGCTACTGGGCTTCCACAGGTTGCTACGGTGCCCCATTGAAGGTCAGAAGAGGGATCCCTAACCTTGGGCCACTCCAACTCAAGCACAGGACCTCTGTCTTCATTGGATTCAATTTCAATCAACTCAGTCTAAGCCAACTAGCCATGGCTTTCAATGCCAGGTCCAGATCTCCCGGACTAGAGCCTAACTGGTCATCCAACAACAGATAGAGCGGGCATCATCAGCATATTGATGACAACCCAGCCCATGTCTCCGGGCAATCTGGGTCAGGGGGCACATATAGATGTTAAACAGCATTGGAGAAAGCACTACACCGCACAAAAGTGGGTGCCTTCTGGACAGTCATTCCCAACTGCCACCCTCCGTCCCCAATCCTGAAGAAATGAGGAGAGCTGCTGTAAGGCAAATCCCTGTATCTCAGTATCGGTGAGGCAGAGGACCAATAGTTGATGGTCGACTGTGTTGAATGCCGCCGACAGGTCTAACAACATCAACACTGCCATTCTGCCTCAATCCAGAAGCCTCTGGAAATCATCTATGAGGTCTCTGTCCCATGATCTGATCAGAAACTGGACCGGAAGAGATCTAATATGGTGGCATCATCCAAAAAGACCATGCAGAGGAATAGATCCAGAGGAGTTAGTCATGTTAGTCTGTTGCTGCAAAATAGTAAAAAGCCCAGTAGCACCTTTAAGTAACAAACTTTTTAAAAGTTTGGTGTAGTGGTCAAGTGCGCGGACTCTAATCTGGGAGAACCAGGTTTGCTTCCCCACTCCTCCAGTCACAGCTGCTGGATGAGGCCACAGACCTCCCTGTGATCATCAGCACCCCTTTCTGAACATTGCAGATCAAGCAGAAGGAGAGTCCTGATGGCCACTTCCTCCCTGTGGTCACCCCTGCGGACAGTCAGAGGATTGCGTAGAGTCAGGACACAGGGCTGCTCTCCCTCTCTTTGCATTCAGTGAACACGTGGGGCTACCATGAGTCCTCCTGGGTTTCTAGCCTCCTTGTGAAATAGACTAGCCAGGGCCAATCTAGATGTTAACAGTGGCATCTTCCAGACTCCCTGAATGTGCCAGTTTCCGTTGGTCAGCCACGTTGGACTGAAGCAGTAGAACAAATTTAGAGTCCAGTCGGGGGGCACCTTAAGACCAACAAAGGTTTATTCAAGGTATGAGCTTTCATGTGCATGCACAGTTTTTCAAATATATTGGAATGGCAGGGAAGTTTCATTAGCCTTCATTGCTGCGTTTTTCCATCAGTTCTGCACAGTTTCATTAACAGTCCCTTGCTGTTCCCACTTTTCCCCATTTCCCCCCAGAAACCACTTGATATATTTTTGCCTGCCTGTTTCCCATCAGTAATGTCTGTGCACTGATGGCTCTTTGCTCTGTCCACCTCGCTAGTTTGCCGGATGGGCAGTTAGCCTTTAAAAAAACAACCTGCATGTCTGCAGTATAACAAAACAGTGATATATGAAGCATGTGCTAAAGAGAAGCAGTGACCAATCAGCATATTGGAAACCAGCAGCCAACCCTCTTGGAAGCCCAAGAAGGTTCAGTACTTAGAAGGGAGACCACGAAGGAAGCTTCTGCAGAGAAAGGCAGCAGCAAACCTCCTCTGCTAACTAGTGTGTGCTGGACTAACTATACCAGCTAACCCTACAAAGGCGACATCAGGGGAAAGACTTTAACCTCTGTGTCTTATTCATTCGCTCCTGCATGGAAGAGGATGCTGGACTAGACAGACCACCAGTCTGCTCCATTAATGTTCTTCTTCTGTCCTGATGTAAACATTTTATGAAAAAAAATAATGTGTAAGCAAACACATAAGAGAACATAAGAACATAAGAGAAGCCAATGTTGAATCAGGCCAATGGCCCATCTAGTCCAACACTCTGTCACACAGCGGCCAAAATATACCAGGTGCCATCAGGAGGTCCAGCAGTGGGGCCAGGGCACCAGAAGCCCTCCCACTGCTGCCCCCTCCAGCACCAAGAATAGAGTGCGTCACCTGCCCCAGACTGAGAATTCCCATTCTATACCCTGTGGCTAATAGCCACTGGTGGACTTCTGCTCCATATGTTTATCTAATTTCCTCTTGAAACTGTTCATGCTTGCAGCTGCCACGACCTCCTATGGCAGTGAATTCCATATGTTAATCACTCTTTGGGTGAAGAAGTATTTCCTTTTATCTGTTCTAACCCGACTGCTCAGCAATTTCATAGAGTGCCCACGAGTTCTTATATTGTGAGAAAGGGAGAAAAGTACTTCTTTCTCAACCTGCTCAATCCCATTCATAATCTTATAAACCTCGATCATGTCACCCCTCAGCCGTCGTTTCTCCAAGCTAAAGAGCCCCAAGCATTTTAACCTTTCTTCATAGGGAAGGTGTTCCAACCCTTTTATCATTCTAGTTGCCCTTCTCTGCACTTTTTCCAATGCTATAATATCTTTTTTGAGATGTGGTGACCAGAACTGTACACAGTTTTCCAAATGAGGTCGCACCAATGATTTATACAGGGGCATGATGATACTGGCTGATTTGTTATCAATTCCCTTCCTAATAATCCCCAGCATAGCGTTGGCCTTCTTTATTGCAGCTACACACTGTCTAGACATTTTCAGCGAGTTATCCACTACGACTCCAAGATCTCTCTCTTGGTCAGTCTCTGCCAGATCAGACCCCATCAACGTGTATTTATATTTAGGATTTTTGGCTCCTATGTGCATCACTTTGCACTTGGCCACATTGAACCCCATTTGCCACGTTGACGCCCACTCACCCATCCTCAACAGATCCCTTTGGAGTGCCTCACAATCCTCCCTGGTTTTCACCACCCTGAACAACTTTGTGTCATCTGCAAATTTAGCCACATCACTGCTTACTCCCAATTCCAAATCGTTAATAAACAAGTTAAAAAGCATCAGACCCAGTACTGATCCCTGTGGTACCCCACTGCTTACCACCCTCCACTGAGAAAGTTTCCCATTTATACTCACTCTCTGTTTCCTATTTATAACCCAGTTTTTGATCCACAAGAAGACTTGTCCTTTTATCCCATGACTATTGAGCTTACTTAGGAGCCTTTGATGAGGAACTGTATCAAAAGCTTTCCGGAAGTCAAGGTAAATAATATCTATTGGGTCCCCCTTGTCCACATGTTTGTTCACTCTCTCAAAAAACACTAACAGGTTAGTGAGACAAGATCTTCCCTTACAGAACCCATGCTGAGTCTGCCTCAATAGTTTTTGTTCATCAATGTGCCTACTAATTCTTTCCTTAATAACAGTAACAACTTACCCGGTATCGACGTCAGACTGACTGGCCTGTAATTTCCTGGATCTCCCCTGGAGCCCTTTTTAAAGATGGGAGTGACATTAGCTACCTTCCAGTCCTCAGGAATGGAGGCAGATTTTAAAGAAAGATTACATATTTTTGTCAGGAGATCCACAAGTTCACATTTGAATTCTTTCAGAACTCTCGGATGAATGCCATCCAGGCCTGGTGATTTATTAGTTTTTTAAATTGTCCATCAGTCGGAGGACTTCCTCTCTTGTTACCGCAATCTGATTCAGGTCTTTCAAACCCCCTCCTGAAATCGGTGCTTCTGGAGTGGGCAAATACTTCTCCTCTTCCACAGTGAAGACAGAGGCAAAAAAATGCATTCAGCTTCTCAGCCATTTCCCTATCATCCTTCACTACTCCTTTTACCCCTTGGTCATCCAAGGGCCCCACTGCCTCCCTGGCTGGCTTCCTACTTCTAATGTATTTGAAGAAAGTTTTATTGTTGGTCTTTATGTTTTTTGCGATATGCTCCTCATATTCCCTTTTTGCTTGCCTGATCACAGACTTGCATTTTATTTGCCATAGTCTGTGTTCCCTTTTTTCAACCTCACTAAGACTAGCTTTCCACCGCTTAAAGGAATCCTTCTTACCTTTTACAGCTTCCATTACTTTATTTGTTAACCATGCAGGCTTTTTTCTATACCTATTTGTACCTTTCCTAACCTGAGGTATATATTTTTTCTGAGCTTCTAGGATTGTCTTTTTAAATAGTCTCCAAGCTTCCCCAGTGGTTTTGATCTTCTCCACTCTTCCTTTCAATTTCTTCCTCACATGTCCCCTCATACCAGAGAAGTTACCCCTTTTAAAGTTAAAAGTGGTTGCGTCAGTCTTTTTGGGCAACTCCCTATCTGTACAAATGTTAAACTCAATGACATTATGGTCACTGTTTCCAAGTGGTGCAATCACTTTTACATCTCTCACCAGGTCTTGGGTGTTACTTAGGACCAAATCCAGGATCGCCTCTCCCCTGGTAGGATCTGTGACCTTCTTGTTCCATAGTCATTGCACAGTCATTGAGATTGTCTAAGAACGCAATCTCTTTTTCCCGACTAGAACTCATATTGACCCAATCAATGTGTGGGTAGTTAAAGTCGCCTATTACAACACAGTTATTTCGTCTAGCCGCTATCTTTAATTCATTCATCATTTTATAATCCTCCTCTATCTTTTGATCTGGTGGGCGATAACAAACTCCCACTGTTAAGCCTCCTTTTGGACCCACTATTTCAACCCATAGCATTTCCAGAAGTGAATCCAATTCTCTTACCCTCTCAATCTTACTGGACGGTATACCCTCTCTGACATACAGAGCCACCCCACCTCCAACCCTTTCCCCCCTATCCTTCCGATATAATTTATAACCAGGAACTACCGTATCCCACTGATTTTCCTCATCCCACCAAGTTTCTGAAATACCCACGATGTCTATTTCCCCCCCAACACCAAGCATTCCAACTCCCCGATTTTACCTCAGAGACTTCTAGCATTTGTGTATAAACACTTATAGTTTCCCATGTTTGTTAAGCCCACAGCCTTCCTCTTGCTGCCTCGAGACCTTGCCAGGCAGTTCCTATCATTAGCCACAGTCTCAGTGGACAATTGTAATCCATTTCCTTGTACAAAAGTAATAGCTACCCCTTCATCTCTTTGAGATGAGCCATCCCGAACCAGAGACTTTTCATCTCCTGTCGGCTTTCCCCCATTATTCAGTTTAAAAACTGCTCTGACACCTTTTTGATTTTGAGCGCCAACAGCCTGGTTCCTTCTCGGGACAAGTGGAGACCGTCCCTTTTGTACAGCTCCCTCTTGTCCCAAAAAGCATCCCAGTGCCTAACAAACTTGAACCCTTCCCCCTACACCACTGTCTCATCCACGCATTGAGACTCCTGATCTGTGCCTGTCTCTCCGGCCCTGCACGTGGAACAGGTAGCACTTCCGAGAAGGCTACCTTGGAGGTCCTGGCCTTGAGTTTCCTGCCCAGCAGCCTAAATTTCTCCTCCAGGACCTCACGACTGCATTTCCCCACATCGTTGGTGCTGATGTGCACCACGACCACTGGCTTCTCCCCAGCACTATCTACCAGCCTATCTAAAACATGTGTAATGTCCGCTACCTTCGCACCAGGCAGGCAAGTCACCATACGGTCAGTACGCGGGTTCGCCACCCAGCTGTCTACCTGCCTAAGGATCGAATCACCAACTACCAAGAGCCCCCCTCCCACCCTTCCCAGGAACGGTTCCTTGGTACGAAAGGATACCCGTTCACCAGCTGAAGAAGAGGTCCCTTCTGAGGGCACATTCCCCTTATCCTCAGCATGGTGCCCCTTTTCCCCTTGACCCTCATGCTCCCTGGCAGCAGCCGGGCTGCCAGATCCAGAGTGGGACATATCTAACAAGTCCCCGAGAGTCTTCCCCGTGCACCTAACTGACTGTCCCTGCTTCTCCAGGTCAGCCACCTTGGCCTCAAGGGAGCAAACTCGCTCCCTGAGAACCAGGAGCTCCTTGCACCGAGCACACACCCAAGACTTCTGACCAGTGGGCAGATAGTCATACATGTGACACTCCATGCAAAACACTGGATAGCCCCCAACCCCCTGCTGGCATTCTGGCTTCATAATTGTTTTTAAACAAATACTTTTCTATAACCCCCTTTTTAAAACCCTTTGTATTTATATGGCTCCTGTTGTAGGAGTCTACTTACCTTACCAAGGAGCCAAGGTCCTGGCTTTCTGACTCTTCCTGGGCTTCTTACAGAGCCCCTAGGCAAAGAGCCACAGGCAAAGAGCCTCGCCCTTTTGCTCTCGCCCTTCGGCTCGTGCCAGAGGCTCGTGCCTCTTGCAAACTTCCTGCCTTAAATGGAATTGTCTCCCAGGAGAGGGCGTGGCCAGCAGCTACTCCAAATCACCCAAGGTACTTAATGACGGTCAAACAAAGCCCCTTTCACACCCCAACTCCAGCAGCCAGGAGTCTGCTATTCAAATTCACCCAAGCACTTAATTACAGGCAAACAATGACCCTTTCACACCCTAACTCCAGCAGTCAGGAGTCTGTTATAACTCACCCACACACTCCCAAATACAGTCCCTGACACTGTACCTTCTCAGCTAAAGCACCTCAGCTGAAAGTAAATAAATAAAAATACCACTCACCCCTCTGGCAGCTCAAACACCTTGCTCCTTCTCAGAGCTCAGCTCTGTGAAAACACAGAATAACATAAAAGTTAAAACAAAAAAAAGTTCAGTTTGTACAAGGGAGAAATGCTTCTGAAACAAAGATTTGGAGGCCAAGAAGACAGCATGGATGAGAAATTCTGACTTGTCACTAAAAGGAGTGCATTCCACATCTTTCTTAACCTCCATTATTTGATTCACTAGAGAAATGCCTAGAAAAAGGCCTATTTACTTCAAACGATCAAGTTATTTTCCTTTATCCTTTTTTCTTCTCTCACACTTTTGCTTTTCACCTGGAGTTGCCACCATCACTTTCAGAGGCCAATCAAGTTGGTCAGTGATCAATAACCTTGATTTAATTGTGCATCATCAAAGCGGCACACATTATAGGCAGGATACCTTTTCATAGGCTCTCGCTTGTTCTTTTTGTTCCCTGTGCTTCCAGGGATCATTACATTCAAGAACAGTTTCAATTAATGTGTCACATAAACAAGCCCACTCTGACTCCCATCTGGAAAAGACTTAGCGGATCTCTTCATCCTTCCAGCTGGTTGATGTAGATCTTCTGCATTAGGAAAGTCACCTGGAAGGGGCTGAAAGCAGAGCTGAATCCATCTTGCTGGTTCCTGCCAGCCCCTAACCTAAAATGTAAAAAATGGTGTCAGGTTGGAACTTGCTCTGCAGAAGCCCCCGGGGAGTCCTTGCCTGACAGACTCCGGAGACTGAATTTGAGGGCTGCTGGTTGATTTTGCCTGTAAGGAAAAAAGGTAAAATATTCGTTCCCCTGAAAATTACCTTCAGCAAGACGCGATGAACCCTCCATTGGTATGACTATAAAATGAGACTCCCAATCCGAAGAGAGCTTGGAAAACACTAGAATGCTGAAAGATAAAATGGAAATGATGGTAGGATTAATTGGTGATCTAAGAGGATGTCAGTTGACTTGTGATCATTAGAGTATAAGCCTGTTCAGACATTACAACATACATGTTCCAAAGCTGCATGTCCACAGGAAAGCTGCCCTTTGCCCACAAAATGGCAAACGTGCCCACTGGGCAGCATCAGCAGCCTGGCAAGAAGGTGGTCTCAGCAGCCTGGCTGGGCTCCCGGTGTGAGTAGCTGTAAGCTCTGAAAAGTGTTCATTTATGTGCAAGGACTGATTGCAGAATCTGATTTAGAAAGGAATTTGTGTTCATTCACACAGCAGCAAAGCTTTGTATGGTTGCTAACTGGAAAAAGTCAGAAGCACTTTCATTCAAGGACTGGTTGCAGAGTGTTTGGAAGCTGTGATAATAGTTTACCATATGACATCTAGAAGACAATTTGCTTCCATTGAGGCCACAGGGCACAGTAGCAAGGCCCCAGGACAAAAGGAAGTCTGGGCCTGTGGCCACATCATGTTTCTGTGATGGACCAACCTGACCTACTAGTCGATCAGCTGTAGGCTCCCCAGGCCTCCAGGGAGGCAGGGAACCCCCTGGACTTGCCAGGCCTCTTACCGTGGCAGGAGGTCTCCCTCCTGGGGCACTTGGAGCAGTGGCAGGAAGAAGAAAAAGCCAAGCCTCTGCCTCTGCCTCTGCCTCTGCCTCTGCCTCTGCCTCTGCTGCGTCACTTCTGGGGGAAACCCGGAAGTGACATAGGGTGGCTCTAGGAATTACCAGAATGTCACCTGAGGTTACAACTGATCTCCAGCCTGCAGAGAACCCAGCAGCTTTGGAGGGTGGCTCCCAGGGCACCTCACCCCGCCTGCATTCCCTCTCTGTCCCGGGCAACTGGACTCCAGACTCAGTGAGCAACTTTTGCTGGCTTGTTTATTTTATTTTTATCTACCTCATTTATTGCCCATCTTTCTCACTTTGACTCCTCACTGGCACATCAACTTTGCTGGGAGGTGCCAGGCTTCATCTTCCAGTTTGGTGTCGTGGTTAAGAGCAGTGGAATCTCCACTCCTCCACCTGCAGCCAGCTGGGTGACCTTGGGTCAGTCACAGTTCTGTCAGAGCTCTCTCAGCCCCACCTATCTCACAGGGGCTGTTGTGGGGAGAGGAAGGGAAAGAGATTGTAAGCCGCTCTGAAACTCCAAGTGAAGGGTGGGGTATAAATCCAACTCTTCTTCTTCTCCCTCATGGTGCCACACAGACAATTATGGCATTGGTTGATGCTGTTTCACACTCAGAACATTCCCGCACGGAACCCCCTGCTAAGTACAAGTGAGTTCTGCTGGAATCTGGAAGAAGTGCCCCACCCCCACACCACTGGTGTTTTC
Source organism: Gekko gecko (assembly GCA_029375565.1). Lineage (NCBI taxonomy): Eukaryota > Metazoa > Chordata > Lepidosauria > Squamata > Gekkonidae > Gekko > Gekko gecko. The sequence goes on from JAPDNY010000016.1 coordinate 2,414,347, forward strand.
TGTTTTTCTCGTGGTTGCCTGTGGATAGTGCAGAAATTCAGGAAGTGCAAGTTCAGGGAGAATTCCCTCTGCCTGCATAAGAGCCAGGTGTTCTGGAAGTGGGAGAGGGGGACGAGACTCTTGCTCATGCATTGCCAAATTGCCTGAGGCCTGGCCAGCTGCTTTGTACTTTCCAGATGTCTGCACCTCAGTCAGTTTCTTAAATTGCATCCATTGAAGCTGAAGTCGGAGAGCCTTACTTCCTTGGTAGGTTTGCCATGTAATGGTGCTTGGCATGTTTAATTTTCTTTTCTTTTCTTTTTTCTTTTTTTTTTTAAGGCCCGGTGTATAAAGCTATAAAAGTCGGTGCAACAGGGTTGATCAAACAGTTCGCCTGAGATGTCGATCTAGAACTTTAGTAAGGTGGCAGAATGAACTGGATAAAACCACAGGAGGAGGTTCAATCCACTGAATATTCCTCCAGTGAAAAAACCCAACATATATAGAACACTAAAATGTCATGGAGAACAGCAGTCTATACTTAAAGGATCTAGGACTCCCATTTACCTACCCAGGGTGTGGATTTACCTGCCCCCAGCCCTGATTTTCCCACCTCTGAGGAAATGACTTCCATGTGGTGATGCTCTACGAATTTTCCCCCAGTCTCCACAGTTTTTAACATAATTTTATTGTCTATTTTTAGCCTGAGAAATGTTTAAGATCCATTTTAAGCTGCTCCATGTTTTATGTTCTTTTATAACACATGTTTTTGAAGCCTGGGTGTCAGGCATTTCAAAAAGACAGCCAAACTCCAGGCTTCATAAGAAGATAGAGTTTATTCAGCAGCAGTTCTAAAAGTGCACTAACATTTCATTGTCAGGAATGAAGGACACAAAGAAACATCTACGGATATACCCCACTGAGCTAGCCCCCCCTAAGCATTCTACCAATGGCTACATAGCCCGCGCACAGGAGAAAGATGCTAAAGTTGTTCCAGCCATAAAGGGGCCCAGCTGTCCATACCGGAGAAACCGAAATCGTATGACAAGGCCATTTGGTCAGATAGGAGATAGCCCAGGCTGAGGAACACCCTGTTGCCCTGGCAACCTCCCCACTCCCCCCCTTCCAAGCATAAAAGGTTACAGATCATCTCATCCTCCTTCCCTCCCTCACATCTTATGGCAGGATCACCTGACACTGGGTTTTAATAAGTTTTGTGCTGTATTATGTTGTTATCATCCTTTATTTTGAATTCCTCGTTGGCCAGGTTCCTTGGAGAAATGGCAAAGAAAGTTTCCAAATGAACAAATAAGCACATCCCCTAACCCTCCCCAGGCAGGCGCCGTCCCAAAAGCCATAGGAATTAAGCCAGAGTGGGCAACGCTTCATCTCCCCACCCCCACACACACACTCACCGTCACGCTTATTTATCCTGCCCATCATCCACTTCTGGGTGGGGAGAAGATCTCAAGTCCAGGGAACAGATATAGAGTCATGAATAGCTCCTGCAAATGCCAAGATGGTGTGAGAAACCATGCACACATTTTACTTGGCCATGATGACCAGGATCTAATTGGCCTTCCCTGTCCCCACTATCTATCTTCTTGTGCAGAAAGAATTCAGCCACAGTCCTGAGCTGAGACAGAAAGCATGTGTGACTTTTGACAGCAGATGACAGGGTCCCTGTTCTTTGCACAACAGCAGGGACTGAGACAGAGCACAGCAGGCTATAAATCTCTCATTTAGATATTTCTAGTCCTTAAGAAAACAAAGCATAGACCAGCTGGGAAGGAAACATCTGGGAGAATCTTGGTGCTCTCACTTTTGAGTGTGTGCTGATGCAGGAATCCAAAATGCACAGTCAGAAACATAGAGCTGGAAGATACCCCCAAGGCTCACCTAGTCCAACCCCCTGCCCAATGCAGGAGATTCACAGCTACTCCCCACTCCCCCATGACCCTCTAGAGGAAGGCAAAAGAAACCCTCCAGGATCCCTGGGCCAGCCTGTTCCACTGAGTTCTTCCCAGTATGTTGCCAAAAACTATTTTTATTTAATTGCAGTGCACTGGTTCTAGGCTGACCTTCTGGGTTCTTCATAGCTTCTCCACCCCACAATAAATCAGAAGACAGCAACAGGACTCACTTTGCGCAATCCATCCTGATCTCAAAACTCCACTTGGCCTGGAATTACCTCATAGCAGAAAAGTCCTCTTGATTTGGTAAAAAATATATCAGACATTGTGGCAAGTCCTTAAAGAGATGGGAGCACCAGACCACCTCACATGTCTCCGGAACAACCTGTACAAGGGTCAAGAAATGACAGTTAGAACCGGATATGGAACAACTGATTGGTTTAGCATCGGAAAAGGAGTACGACAAGGATGCCCAAGAGAGAGATCTTGGAATCATAGTAGATAACTGAATGAAAATGTCTAGACAGTGTGCAACTGCAATAAAGAAGGCCAATGCTATGCTGGGGATTATTAGGAAGGGAACTGAAAACAAATCAGCCAGTATCATAATGCCCCTGGTGCGACCTCATTTGAAATACTGTGTACAGTTCTGGTTGCCACACCTCAAAAAGGATATTATAGCACTGGAAATAGTGCAGAGAAGGGCAACTAGACTGATCAAAGGGTTGGAACACTTTCCCTATGAAGAAAGGTTAAAACGCTTGGGGCTCTTTAGCTTGGAAAAACGACGGCTGAGGGGTGACATGATTGAGGTTTATAAGATTATGCATGGGATAGAGCAGGTTGAAAAAGAAGTACTTTTCTGCCTTTTTCACAATACAAGAACTCCTTGTGGGCACTCCATGAAATTGCTGAGCAGTCGAGTTAGAACTGATAAAAGGAAGTACTTCTTCACCCAAAGAGTGATTAACATATGGAATTCACTGCCACAGGAGGTGGTGGAAGCTACAAGCATGGACAGTTTCAAGAGGGAATTAGATAAACATATGGAGCAGAAGTCCATCAGTGGCTATTAGCCACAAGGTATAGATAGGAACTCTCAGTCTGGGGCAGGTGATGCACTCTATTCTTGGTGCTGGAGGGGGCAGCAGTGAGAGAGCTTCTAGTGTCCTGGCCCCACAGCTGGACCTCCTGATGGCACCTGGTATTTTTGGCCACTGTGTGACAGAGTGTTGGACTAGATGGGCCATTGGCCTGATTCAACATTGGCTTCTCTTATGTTCTTATGTTCTGTTATGTATATTGTCACCAATGCTCCATCTAAGCAGTGGGGTCTTGTGAGAAAAAATTCTACTTTGTGAGCTACTGGCATTAAAGTTGTGAGCAAGCAATCTGGCTACTGCATAAATTAGTTTGTCCTGGAGCCATCCTTCCTGAGCTAAGACAAAAATGTGTGAGCCAGAGGCTAAAAAACTGAGCTAGCCCACACTAACTCAGCTTAGAGGGAACAATGATTGTCACCCTGCTTATTTAATTTATATACAGAGTACATCATGTGAAATACCTGTCTGGATGAATCACAAGCTGGAATTAAGATTGCCAGGAAAAAGATCAACAATCTCAGATATGCAGACGATACCACTCGAATGGCAGAAAGTGAAGAGGACCTAAAGAGCCTCTTGCTGAAGGGCCAAAGAGGAGAGTGCAAAAGTTGGCTTGAAACTCAACATCAAAAAAAAAGCAAAGATCATGGCATCAGGCCCCATCACTCCTTGGCAAATAAAAGGGGAAACTGTGGAAGCAGTGACAGACTTCACATTCCTGGGATCCAAGATCACTGCAGATGGTGACTGCAGCCATGAAATTAAAAGATTTCCTTGGGAGGAAAGCAATGGCAAACCTAGACAGCATAATAAAAAGTAGAGACATCACCCTGCCAACAAAAGTCCATACGGTGGCTTCCGGTCTGGGATCCATGTCGTCCTGACGTGTTCTGGCTTTGCTCTCAGAGCTCCCAGAGCATACAGAGGGTCTTTACGACAGGGTGGGCTACAAACAGCCCACCGCAGATCTCCCCAGGCAGGGGAGTGACCAGCAATGAGCATTGGCCCGAGAGGGAGTTGAGATCGGCTGATAGCGGGGCTTTAAAGAGTGTCGCGACCAGCCTTGATTCCCTCCCCCCAAGAGGGCACTTCAGAATTTCTCTAAAAGACCTCACCGAGTTGGATTCCCAACATAAGAACGCATGACCCAGACCTCCAAGACATTCTACGGAAACTGATAACAAGGAAACACTGCTATAACAAGACACAGACTTCGAAGGTAACTTTTTAAAATTGCTCACTGGAAACGCGTTGATCCTGAGAGTAAACAACATCCGATGAAGCACATGAGTAGTATTTTGTGTACTAACACCGACTCCGAAAAAACACGGCTAAACAGTAAAAAAGGCCCAAAAGCCGGTTTGTTGATCATTCCTGCGGTTGGAATATTGACTTTAAAATAGAAACTAACATCAAGCCCGGCGAGAACTAGTGTGGAAAAGTACTCTAGCTGCGACAGAAAACACCAGAACAGGAAGTGACCTCAGACCAGACAAGTAGTAATTCCTAGAGACGACCAAGGAGGCCGGAAGGAGGGAGGAAACCAGAAGTCAAGGGGGACAATTAAGATTGCCGGACAGGAAGTAAACAACAGGAAGAGCCATCTACCATAGAGAAATTGCGCCCACCATTTTGAGAAGGTCAAAACGATTTATTTGAATTTTAGCCAAAAGACTTAACAGAAAAAAGCAAAAATAGAGCGGTTTAACTGGGTACAAGAAGGACTTTAATTTGATGTGAGTTTTATGTGAATTTTAAACAATGGCTTACGATCTTCGGCAACGACAGAGGGCGAACTCTTGGTCCTCCCCGAAAATGGCTGCTAAAGAGGAAAAGAAGCCATGGAGAAACGAGTGATGGACGCTATACAAAAAATGGAAAAAACCCTAGTAACAGAAGTAACAGATTTGAAAAAAGACTTGTCTGGGATTACAAAAGAAATACAGGCGTTGAACAAAAGAGCAGATGAGGTGGAGGAAAGAGTGAAAGGAGTGGAGACTAATGTATCTGAGGTTGCTAAAGAAGCAGCAAAAGCTAACGTAATGGTGGAATACAATGGAATGCTTAATCATATGGGATTTAGGGGAATCCCTGAAGATAAAAATGAGAATATATATTCTGTTATGGTGGATGCTGTTGCAGATTTTTTAAAACTGGAAGAGGAGAAGGTGGCGGCACAAATTGATTTGGTGTACAGAGTCAACTCTGCGATTGCACAAAGGAAAAAAACTACCCAGAGATGTGATTGTCCAGTTTATATCCAGAAAATTGAAGGAAGACCTGTTTAAGCAACAATTTCAGGAAGATTTTACCATCGATAACAAGAAAATCATGATATTAAAGGAACTACCCAGAGCAATTCTTCAGGATAGACGACTTTTTAAAGATTTGATTGACAAACTGAAAACAGAGGGCATAAGATACAGATGGGAAATTCCAAAAGGTGTCAGTTTTACATTTAAGAAGAAGAGAGTCACCATCAAGTCAGTAGAGCAAATGAACAGATTCATTAATGACAATTTTAAAGACTCTGATAAATAAACATAAAGTTAACATGGAGAGTCAAATCATATCTTGGAATGTTAATGGACTTAATTCACCTCATAAAAGAAAAAACATTAGACTTTGGTTGGAAAAACAAAAATGTGATATTGTTTGTTTGCAAGAAACACATATTAGAAAGACTGATGCTAAATTTTTGATTCAAAAAAGATTAGGAGAGGAATTCTATTCCCTCTCCTCACAAAAGAAAAAAGGAGTTGTCAAATATATTAAAAAGGAATTGGAGCCAAAAGAAATTTTTAAAGATAATGAAGGGAAATTTTTGGCAGTGGAAGTTATACTTCAGAGTAAAAAAACTTCAATTGTTAATCTCTATGCTCCGAATGGTGCAAAGGAAAAAAATTTTCAGGAACTGTGGGAACAGTTACAACAGTTAACCTATGAGCAAATGATACTGATGGGTGACTTTAATGGTACTGTTAATAATGTTATTGACAGAAAATCAAAAAAAGGAAACGAAGGTATAGGTAAACTTCCTAAAGTTTTTTTTCAAATGGTAAAACATGAACATCTGGAAGATGCATGGAGAACTAAAAATCCTAAGGACAAAGATTATTCTTTTTACTCATCAAGACATGAATCCTTTTCAAGAATAGATATGATGTGGATGACCGAGAACCTGATCTTGCAAACACGTAAAATTGAAATTTTACCTAGAATTCTTTCTGACCACAGCCCAGTAAAGTGGTCAACATATGTTAAAAGAAAGAAATTTCGATGGAGACTCAATGAGGATTTACTGGACAAACAAAATATTGTGGACAAAATAAGGATGGAAACCAAAACGTACTTTCAACTGAATTTAAACAAGGATGTACAGACGCAAACGGTATGGGAGGCGTACAAAGCTGTGATGAGAGGACATCTAATTGCAATTAACAATAATGAAAGAAAACAACAATTGAAAATAGACAAAGAGATTATGGAAAATATTAAAAAAAAAAGAAGCAGAGCTCAAGAAAAGACCTGGCAAAAAGAAAATTTTGAGAGAGCTGAGGATCCTAAGGGAACAATACGATGTGAGGTTAAATAAAGAAGTATATTGGAATTTGAAAAAAATTGCAACAGAAGTCCTTTGAAGGAGCAAATAAACCAGGGAAATATTTGGCATGGCAATTGAAGAAGAGAGAATAAAATAATAACTAAATTGAAAGATGGGAACAGAGAAATCATAGACCCAGGAGGGATCCGGAGGGAATTCTATAAATATTATGCGACTCTTTTTCAAGCAAAACAAGTGGACCAGCAAAAAATTGAAGACTATTTATCTAAAGTTAAGTTGATGCAACCAAGCTCAGAAATTAAAGCAATATTAAATGCTGTGATAACTAAAGAAGAAATCAGTAAAGCAATAGGAGAGGCAAAGATCTCCAAAGTTCCAGGACCAGATGGTTTCTCAGCTAAATTTTATAAAAAAATTCAAGAAGACCTGGTTCCGATTCTAGAGATTCTTCTAAATGAAATTAGAAAAAATGGGAAGATCCCAGATTCTTGGACTGGAGCTGCAATCACCTTAATACCGAAAGAAACACAAGATTTAACAAATGTGAAAAATTATCGACCAATCTCGCTTTTAAACAATGATTATAAAATTTTTGCAAAAATTTTAGCAGAACGCCTTAAAGGGTTTTTGAAAGACACTATTGCTGAAGATCAAGCTGGGTTTTTGCCAAATAGACAAATAAAAGACAATATGAGGGTTGTTTTAGACGCAATTGAGTACTATGATAAGCACCCAGAAAAAGAAGTTGGCTTTTTATTTTTGGACGCAGAAAAGGCATTTGATAATTTGAATTGGGAATTTATGTTTAAAGTGTTCGAGAAATCCCAGATGGGCGCAGAATTTATAAGAATGATTAAATCAATATATAAAGAACAAAAAGCTACGGTGATTGTGAATGCAGAATCAACAGAAGTGTTCCGGGTCAGAAAAGGAACCAGACAGGGTTGTCCCCTGTCACCATTGCTATTTATCTGGATTTTGGAGATATTGCTGCAAACGGTCAGAGATGACGATAACATAAAAGGTTTGAATATTAGAGGTTTTTCATATAAACTAAGAGCATTTGCTGATGATATTATGTTTATTGTTGAAGATCCTGTCAATAATATGCCTATGGTATTTGAAAAAGTAAAAGAGTTTGGCGATCTCGCAGGGTTCTATGTAAATAAGAATAAATCCAAAATATTGTGTAAAAACATGATAGCTACAAAACAACAAATGTTACAAAACTTGACTGAATGTGAAGTGGTTAAAAAGGTTAAGTATTTGGGAGTTGAAATTACAATGAAAAATATCGACTTGTTTAAGAATAATTATGAAAAACTGTGGGTTTCAATAAAGAGTGATTTAGAAAAATGGGAAAAACTTAGATTATCTCTTCTTGGAAGAATTGCCGTTGTCAAAATGAATGTACTGCCCAGGTTAATGTTTTTGTTTCAGACAATACCAATTGTGAAAGATGTGAAAGTGTTGGTGAAATGGCAAAGAGAAATTTTTAAGTTTATCTGGGCAGGAAAGAAGCCAAGAATTAAAATGAAAATAATGTATGATATTAAAGACAAAGGTGGCTTCCAAGTCCCGAATTTGCGTTTGTATCATGAAGCTGTATGTATGTCTTGGTTAACTGACTGGGTTAATTTGGAAAACAGAAAACTTTTTGCCCTTGAGGGTCATGATTGCAGATTTGGCTGGCATGCCCATCTTTGGTATGGGAAAAATAAAGTAGACTCAATGTTTAAGCATCATTATGTAAGAAGAACACTGTTTGATGCATGGACCAGATACAAGAACACAGTTTCTGATGAGAGGCCTTTGTGGATTGTTCCTGCTGCAGTTATTCATCCTTTTTCAGAACATAAAGGTCATGATTGGTTGAAATACCAAGAGCTGCTTCAAAAGGAAGGAAAAAAATATGTTTTAAAACCAAATAATGAATTAGAATTTGAGTACGGATGGTTACAATACTGTCAAATACGGGATATTTACAAAAAAGATTGTAAAGAGGTTGGTTTTTGAGCTAAGAACGATGAGTTTGAAGATATATGGTTGAAAAAAGAGCGAAAAATGATATCAAAGATGTATAAAACCTTATTGACTGTATTTACTTTGGATGAAACTGTTAAAGAGCAAATGATAAAATGGGCCATAAATATGAACAAGGAAATTTCCATGGAAGCATGGGAATCTTTATGGAAAAAAGCTTTTAAAATATCAACCTGTGTTAATGTAAAAGAAAATTGTTATATGATGATGTACAGGTGGTACATGACACCAAAAAAGATTGCTAATATTAGTATGGATAAGAACTTGAGTAATAAGTGTTGGAAATGTAAAAAAACAGAGGGTTCTTTTTACCATATGTGGTGGTCATGTGATAAAGCAAAAATATACTGGTCAAATGTACATTGTGAGATGCAGAAAATATTAAAAACTCCTATTAGGAAAAGTCCGGAACTTCTTCTCTTAGGTTTGACAATGGAAAAAATTCCACAAGAAAAAAGGACATTATTATGGTATATGATTACATCGGCGAGAATGGCTTTTGCTCAACAATGGAAAGCGGAGAAGGTGCCAGATATATATGACTGGTTAAGAAAACTGCTGTTTTTAGCTGAAATGGACAAAATGACGAAAAAACTAAATGGACAAATGGCAGATCAATATTTAAAAGACTGGGAAGACCTGAAATTCTATATGGAAACTGAATATAGAATGAAAGGGAAAATGTACAATCTTGATTTGTATTGATACTGAATATGAAATGAAATGATTATTTGATTGTACTGTACCTTTATTGGAAACTAGGTTGGAAAAAGTTAGGTTTTTATGTATCTGAATTTTGTTACCTGGTTTGTCGATTGTTATAAGTCTAAACTTGATTACCTTTTAACTTTTTCTTTTTTGTTATTAGCAGTGTTGGAAGCCTATTGGGGGGGTGGGGGGATGGGATGAGAATCTTCTTAAATGGTTTTGGTAAAGATGTTTAACAATGTTGAATGCATACCAATAAAAAATTTTGTTTTAAAAAAAAAAGTCCATATGGTCAAAGCGATGGTATTCCCAATAGTAATGTATGGCTGCGAGAGTTGGACCATAAGGAAGGCCAAGCACCGAAGAATAGATGCTTTCAAATTCTGGTGCTAGAGAAGACTCTTGAGAGTCCCCTGGACTGCAAGGAGATTGAATCAGTCAATCCTAAAGGAAATCAACCCTGACTGTTCCCTGGAAGGCCAGATCCTGAAGCTGAAGCTCAAATAGTTTGGCCACCAAATGAGAAGGGAGCACTCACTGGAGAAGACCCTGATGCTGGAAAAGATTGAAGGTCAAAGAAGAAGGGGACAGCTAAGGATGAGATGGTTAGACAGTGTTATTGATGCAACGAACATGAAATTGAGCAAACTCTGGAACACGGTGGAAGACAGGAGGGCCTGGCGTGATGTGGTCCATGGAGTCGTGAACAGTCGGACTAAACTGTGCAACTGAACAACAACAAAAAATATCAAACATATATAAATTAAAAAGCTCATTGGGCTCTCCTTTTTTTTTTTTTTTTAAGCAGAGGCTCAATGTCCCTGACAACCATGACGGTATAATCACTGACCTCGAGCCAGACATCCTGGAATGCAAAGTTAAATGGGCCTTAGAAAGCATTACTAACAACAAAGCTAGTGGAGGTGATGGTATCCCAGCTGAGCTATTCAAAGTCTTAAAGGAAGATGTTGTTAAAGTGCTGCACTCAATTTGCCAACAAATTTGGAAAACACAACAGTGGCCACAGGATTGGAAAAGGTCAGTTTACATTCCAATCCCAAAGAAGGGCAATGCCAAGGAATGTTCAAACTATCACATAATTGCACTCAGTTCACAAGCTAGCAAGGTCATGCTCAAGATCCTACAGGCTAGGCTCCAACAGTACGTGGATAGAGAACTGCCAGAAGTACAAGCTGGGTTTTGAAGAGGTAGAGGAAGTAGAGATCAAATTGCCAACATTCGCTGGATTATGGAGAAAGCAAGAGTACCAGAAAAACATCTACTTCTGCTTCATTGACTATGCTAAAGCCTTTGATTGTGTGGATCACAATAAACTATGGCAGGTTCTTCAAGAGATGGGAGTACCAGACCATCTCACATGTCTCCTGAGAAACCTGTATAAGGGTCAAGAAGCTACAGTTAGAACCGGATATGGAACAACTGATCGGTTTAGCATAGAAAAAGGAGTACGACAAGGATGTATATTGTCACCTTGCTTATTTAATTTATATGCAGAGTACCTCATGCGAAATGCTGGCCTGGATGAATCACAAACTGGAGTTAAGATTGCTGGGGAAAAGGTCAATAACCTCAGATATGCAGACGATACCACTCTGATGGCAGAAAGTGAAGAGGACCTAAAGAGCCTCTTGCTCAGGGTGAAAGAGGAGAGCGCAAAAGTGGGCTTGAAACTCAACATCAAAAAAACTAAGATCATGGCATCCGGCCCCATCACTTCTTGGCAGATAGAAGGGGAAGTCGTAGAAGTAGTGACAGACTTCACGTTCCTAGGATCCCAGATCACTGCAGATGGTGACTGCAGCCATGAAATTAAAAGACGCCTGCTCCTTGGGAGGAAAGCAATGGCAAACCTAAACAGCATGATAAAAAGCAGAGACATCACCCTGCCAACAAAAGTCTGCAGGGTCAAAGCAATGGTATTCCCAGTAGTAATGTATGGCTGCGAGAGCTGGACTATAAGGAAGGCCGAGCGCCGAAGAATAGATTCTTTTGAACTATGGTGCTGAAGAAGACTCTTGAGAGTCCCTTGGACTGCAAGGAGATTGAATCATTCAATCCTATAGGAAATCAACCCTGACTGTTCCCTGGAAGGCCAGAGCCGAAGTTGAAGCTCAAATACTTTGGCCACCAAATGAGAAGGGAGCACTCACTGGAGAAGACCCTGATGCTGGGAAAGATTGAAGGACAAAAAAGAAGGGGATGGCAAAGGATGAGATGGTTAGACAGTGTCGTCGATGCAACGAACATGGCATTGAGCAAACTTCAGAGGACAGAGGAAGACAGGAGGGCCTGGCATGATCTGGTCCATGGGGTCGTGAAGAGTCGGTCTTGACTTTGAGACTGAACAACAAAAAGCAGAGGCCAGATGGCTATCTGACAGCAATGCTAATCCTATGACTCGCTGTGAATTTAGTCAGATTGTGAGAGGGAGGGCAGGAAGGGATGAATCAGCACTCAACTCTTGTGGCCCTTTCTTATATGCTCAGTGTGTGTGAAGAAGATCTTGGGGTATGGGTGGACCGAAAGTTAAATGTGAGTAGCCAGTGTGATGCAGCATCGAAAAAGGCTACTACCATCTTGATACACCCCAGAATCAACAGAGGCATAACATTCAGTTCACAAGATGTGATAGTCCTGCTGTACACTGCAATAATCAGGCTGCACCTGGAGTCTTGTGTGCAGTTCTGGAGGCCTCACTTCAAAAAGGAACTGGACAGAATGGAGCAGGAGCAGGGGAGAGCAGCCAGGGTGATTGGGGACCTGGAGACCAAGAAGCCCTCTGAGGAAAGGCTGAGGGACTTGGGAATGTTGAGTCTGGAGAAGAGGAGGCTGAGTGGGGACATGACTGCTCTCTTTAAGTCTTTTAAGGGCTGTCACTTAGAGGAGGGCAGGGAGCTGTTCCTGTTGACAGCCAGAGGACTTGCAATAATGGGTTCAAATTAAGTGTGAGGAAAGTACCGGCTGGATATTAGGAAAAACCTTTTCACAGTAAGAGCTGTTCAACAGTGGAATCAGCTGCCCCGGGAGGTAGTGAGCTCCCCCTCACTGGCAATCTTTAAGCAACGGCTGGACAAACACTTGTCAGGGGTTCAATGCAGGATTAGCTTAGAGCATCCCTTCCAACTCTGTGATTCTATGATTCTATAAGGTCAGAACTTGATTACTTTAGAGCAGGGGTGTCAAACACATGGCCCATGGGCCAGATCCTGGCCCTGCAGGGCTCATATCCAGCCTTCGAGCAACTGACTCCCTCCTGCTTCTTTCTTAAGGGCTGCTGCTGCTGAGACTGCATTGCATGTTGCTTTTGTCCAGCTCCCTCTGCTGCTTCCTGCTTCTTCCCAAGCCAAGCCTCCCTTCCCTCTACTGGGTGAGGGCTCCTCCTTTGGGAGGAAGGGGAGGCAGAAGCAAGAGGGAGCCCTGCCCAGGAGAGAGAGCAAAATCTAAGTCCCGTGGCTTCTTTAAGACCAGCAACATTTTATGTCAAGTATCAGCTTTCCTACCCTTCTTCTTCAGAGGGAAGGGGGTAAATAGATGGGTTCTTCTGACAAGCACAATGCTCTGCTGTTATCTTTGAGACTTGATATCTCTCTCTTTTTCTCTTTCTCTTATACAAACAAACATGCACATGTATATGTGAATTAAAAGGAAGGGCACATGGGGGAAAGGAAAATTAAAAGGAAATTATTTTGGCTTTTCCTGAAAAGACTTTTTTTAAGACTAGATTTCTCTGTGCCTATCTGGGGTTTTCTTTCAAAAGGACCCTGATTAAGAATTAGAACACTTGAATTGGCTTCCATCGTTTAATAACCCAATACCATTGGGTTCCATTGTTTAATAATGGAAATAGTGTTTAATTGTTTTTGGGTTCCATTGTTGGAAATAGGCTAAGTATTTAAAAATACATTTATGGTTCCACATGTTCCAATTCAATACGTCTCCCTTTCTCCCCTCTCACCTCACCAACTGCCTTTCTTCACTCCTGCTTTGCTTTCAGCACTTGAGTGGCTTTTGCCCAGTCTGAAATCAACACATTATTTCACTTGGAGAGATACCCCTCTCCAGTTTAAACAGATGAAGAAAAGGGAAAAGTACTGGAGAGAGCAGCAGCTATTCAGTTGCAGAGTTTTGTGGATGACACTTCCATGCTGGACCCGTTCCAGTCTGGCTTCCAGCCGGGTCATGAAATGGAGACAGCACTGGTCACTCTCACAGATGACCTCCGAAGGCATCTGGATCGAGGCAGCATGGTAGTACTGGTATTGTTGGATCTGCTGGTGGCGTTCGACACCATTGGCCACCAGTTACTGACCCACTGCCTTGCTAACACTGGAATCCAAGGGCTTGCCTTGCAATGGCTTGTTTCCTTTCTTCAGGGCCGGGGACAGAGGGTAGCATTCAGGGCTGGCCCCAGGTGTCTGGGTGCCCTAGGCAGGACAGTCTGGGGTGCCCACCCCACCAAGGATGCCAACCTCCCGATGGGGCCTGGAGACCAGGGGGGGCAGTGGAGCACTGGCTTTCCTGGGCACTCCACAGCTGCAGGGCCCCCAGGAAAGCCAGGGAAGGAGTGGGGGTTCTAGCCCCCGTCCCCTCCCTCAGAGCGCCAGCTTTCCTGGGCGCTCCACAGCTGAGGGGCCCCCAGGAAAGCCAGGGAAGGGGCGGGGGTTCTAGCTCCCACCCCTCCCTCCCAGCGCCAGCTTTCCTGGAGGCGCGCAGCTGCGGGGGCCCCAGGAAAGCCAGGGACACCACTCATGTGTGACCTCCAGGTAGTAGATACATAAATAAGATTCCTTACAGTATTATATCACAATTAATCCAAGTACAACTCTATTAAACTTCCATCTTAATTTATAATCAAATTTACCTCTCAATTTCCTATTAACTGACTAATCATCACAATTTTTTTAAACTTTCCCAAATATCTCACCATCCTTCTAAACCATTCCTCCTCCTGTTCACTAATCCATTCATTCTACGTATCTTCATCGTCAAATACTCTAAGATTATTATATTATTCATTTTGTCCCTCCAGTAATTAATCATCAGTTCCTCAGCTTCTTTCCAATTCCTTGCTATCACTTGTCTTACTGCTACTAACATCTAATTTATCCATTTACATTCCTCTTTTAACCTTTGCCCTATACCATCCAAACTAATAAGTGCCATTGCTTTTGATACTTTTTCCGTTCTTCCCACAATCCCCGACATTTCTATTCCAATCTGATCCCAGAACTTTTTTACTAAGGGACAATCCCACCACATATGACTGGACCTTCCAACCTCTCCACATTTCCTCCAGCAATTTTTACTCCCCATTTCTAAGATATAATACAATTTAATTGGTGTATAATACCATTTCTGTGTCATCTTCAAACCCTACTCCTGTATTAACCTAGACGTTGTAACAAAAGAAGGTAACCTAAAAAGCCTTTCCCACTCTTCATCCAAAATTTTTCCTTGAATATCTGTTTCCCAATATTCCTTCATAAAGTTATTTTTTTCCCACCATAGAGAACAATGGAGGGAATAGGGGCAACCTGTTTGGGGGCCCGTAGAATTGGACCCCCTGGTCCAATGTTCTTGAAACTTGGTAGGTATCTTGGGGAGAGGCTCCATCAGCTACCCTGTGAGTTTGGAGCCTCTCCCTCGAACCCCCTCCCCTCCAGCCCCCAGAATATACCCTATATTTTCACCATTGACTTCGATGGCCCATAGGATATAATGGAGCTGAAATTGACATTCGGCTGCCTGAAAGACTCCCCGGGACGCCGGCTGGGGGCGGGGCTTGGCTCCTTAGCTCCCGGAGCTGCGCTCCAGTGCGCTCCCCCCAAAAAAGACCCCAGATCATAATAAATACTAATATTGGGAATCCCCCATCCCCTCATTCCATGATTCTATACCTTCCAGCCGTCCTTGGTTTCTTAGATGCAAAAACAAAACTGTCCATAGCTCCTTGCCACCTCTTGAATATATATACTGGTATATGCCAGGGTAATACATAGAAAAGGTAAGTCAGCCTAGGAACTAAAAACATTTTAATCATAGCCTTTCTTGTACTAATTGAATCTTTCCTACTCCCCCATTCTCTCATTTTGGCTTGTATTCCACTCCAAATTCCTCATTTTTTTTTATCATTCCTAGGAATATTTACCCCTAAATATTTTACCATTTTATTTGCCAAGAGAATCCCCAAAGTTTTAGAAGCCACTAATTGTATTTTTGGTTTAACATTAAAACACATCATTGAAGATTTTGAAAAATTCACTTTTAACCCTGACACCTCTTCGAATTCCTGTAATACCTTTTTTAACGGTACCATTGCAGACTCCAAATCCTTAATTGACACCATCATGTCATCTACATACAATGTTAAAAGATTCCCATCTACTTTCCCTATTCCTGGGACTTCAAAGCCTATTTTTTATTCTTTTTTAATTTAAACACCAGAGGTTCCAATGCTAAAATAGATAACATGGGGGATAGTGGGCATCCCTATTTCATACTACTCATTACCTGAATATACCCCACTGCTGATCCACTAACTCCTACCATCACCTTAGACCTAGTATATATTCCCTCAATCATATTTTGAAATTTCTCCCCAAATGTATACTTTTGAAATATAGTTTTCATATATGTCCAATCCACCGAATCAAATGCTTTATAAATATTCAACGCCAAGAGCATAAGAGGCATCTCCCTATTTTTAGCTAAATAGACCATACCCATCACCTTCCTTACTGCCTCTACCAAATACTTCTGAGGCATAAACCCATATTGAGCTTTCCCTATCAATTGTGTTATACATTTTTTAAGTCTCATTGCCATAACCTTTGCAAATATTCGATAATACATATTGGTGATAGAAATTGGCCTATATGAATCCCTTAAAGTTTAAACTTTCCCTGGTTTAGGAATTAACATCAACCTCGACTCCAACCATGTAGATGGGGTAGTAAATCCATCCAAAATTCCCTGAAGCAATTCAGTCATATGTGGCACCAATATATCCTTAAAATGTTTATAAAACACCGCATTAAACCCATCCAGTCCGGGTGCAGATTGCACGTTCATAGAGTCTATTGCCATCTTAACTTCTTATTCAGTTATATTCTTATCTAACTCTCTTCTACTTTCCTCACTCAGTTCTGGGAATTCTACTCCCTCACAAAATTGTTCTATATCATACTTTTTGATTCCCTTACTTGCATACAATTTATTATAAAAGTCTAAGAAATTTTCCAATATCTTTTTAGGTTCAGTTTCCAACGCCCCTTTATCATCCCTAATCTCCCTTATATTTTTTCTTACCTGGAAGTTTCTAATTTTATTTGCTAATATTTTCCCTCCTTTCCCTTCCAACTCATAATACTTCTGTTTACTATACCATAATTTCAAAGTAGTCCTATTAACATCTAATACATTCAGCTCTTCTCTTTTCCTATTAACTTGTTCCCTGTCCTTCTTATTCTTAGATTTCTTAAATTTCTCCTCCAATACTCTAACTTCTTCTTCTGTTTCTTTGATCTTCCTATCTTTACCTTTCTTCAGTCTCACTAAATTCTGCATACACACTTCCCTAATAGTAGCTTTCATTGCTTCCCATATTGTTGTTAATGAGGTAACTGAATTATTATTCTCCGCAAAATATCCCTCTATCGCTTTTTTAATATTAATCTTCTTTACTTCACCATGGATTAAACTTCCAGAAATAAGGCCTATTAAAATGACCTACTTGCAAAAACACTGAAACAGGGGCATGGTCCGTAATCTTAATCATTTCAATATCCATATCTTTTACCCAGTTCCTAACTTCTTGAGAAATTAAAATACTATCCAATCTTGAATAAGTTCCATGAACACTGGAATAAAATGAATATGAATCATCATTAGGATACATTTCCATCCAGATTTCCATTAATCCAAATTTCCCACACATTCTTTTAAATTTCACTACTTTTCCTTTTTTAAAACTACCTTTCCCTTGCAAATTAATATTAAAGTCAACACCTATTATCTTCATGTGAGGCGAAAAATTATCAAGCTTCTGCAAGTAGCTATACAATTCAGCTGATGCACATTAGGGAGGTAAATAGAAGCTAAAACCACCAGCTTTCCCTCCAGGTGACCTTGAACAAAAATAAACCTTCCATTCTTATTTCTCAATACTTTATCCTCCACAAAATCAACTTTGGAATTTATTACTATTCCCACCCCTCTACTTTTCGAGGAGCCTGAAGCAATAAATTTCTTTCCTTTCCCAAAGCCAGGAAAGTTCACCTCTCTCTCCCCTCCCCCCCTTATGTAACTCTTGCATAAAGACCACATCAGCTTTTAATTCATGAATATATCTTCCAATTCTTGCCTGTTTCACCGGATTCCCCAACCCTCTCACATTTAGAGTTGTACACATAATATTTACATCCTTTGTCATATAACTATTGACCATTTCTCTTTCCCATATCTTTTCTATTTTCTACCAGCCTGGAATTCTGGCCCCCACCATCCCTTTACCAACCACACCTGTCTGTGTTTATCTACCAAACACCTAAACATCCATTCCAAATCTACCCAACCAAGAGAAAATTTATATGCCCCAACACATGGCATATCTCTTGTATATGTAACTCTTTCCAATATACATTCACATACCTTCATACATAATCCACCCATTCATCCCATTCACCCCACTCTTCCAGCAATTCCACCATCACACATAACAAACAGACCAACATCATTCCAACCACCATCCATTCACCCCTCTCTTCCCCATTCATTCCACCTCTCACACCAAACGTCCAACAACCCCTTGCATCCATAAACAGAAAGCTGTCCATGTTGAGCTATTCCGGTTCTTTTATCTTCCTTCCTTCTTCATTAGTCCTTCATTTCTTAATCATTTCTTAGTCTTGACCCTTTCTCTGAAGCCCCAGGTCTTATTTTCATCCTTTTCCTTCTTCTTCTTTTGTTTCTGAGTGCTCTCCATCTTCTCTTCCAAGTCATTTTCCTCTTCTGACTCCCAATCAGGAAATTGTTTATAATCCTTAGGTAGCTGCAGTCCCACATGTTTGAATAAAGCCACCATTTGCTTCAGATCTTCTGCAAACAAAATTTCTCCTCTATGTAGCATTCTTAAAACAAAAGGTGCTATTCTCCAACTATATTTCATTCCCTTCTCCTGCAGCACGCTAGTAAACATTCTTTAGCTCTTCTTCCTTTTAATTGTTTCTTGTGATAGATCATCAAACACCAACACTTTCTTGTCCTCATACAATGATTTATCAAGACTATCCAAAACTTTCACGTCTTTGAGCGCTCGCTCCTTTAATGCATGTTTTCCAAAGCACATTACCACATCTCTAGGCGTAATCCACTCGGCTGTCTGCTTCCCCACACGATGAATATGGTCAAAAACTTCCTTTGAAATTTCTAAATCTGGGAGCAGTTTAGCCATCCATTCAATCACTTTTTCCATATCCTCTGTTTCTGGAATATTTTTCAACCGCAAATTTGACCTCCTGGCCCGATTTTCTAAGTCCATTAATGTATCTTTAATATATTTATTTTGCTTTTTCAACTGTCTGGACTGTTTTTGTAACATATTAATTTTCTTCTCATTCGCCTGAGCCATTTCCCATTCACAGTCTCTGCCATAGCTTCAACAGCGTCCTGCTAACTTAGACATTTTTTCATCCATTATTTTTGTTACAGCTTTAGTAATGCTATGTTTTGCCTCTTCTACCACCTTCTTCACTTCTAATTGAAAGTCTTTAGGCTTTATTACCTTCTTTATCTTAGCTGCTGCTGCTCTGCGGAGTGGGGGAGGAAGCAGGCAGGAGGCTGGGAGAGTGATGGGGGCAGAAAGAAAGAATGATGGAGTGGGGGGGCAGAAAGAGAGAGAAATAGCGATGAAGTGGGGAGGCAGAAAAACAAAGAAAAGGATGACAGGTCAGAAAGATAGAGGAAGTCACATGCATGGAGGAGAAATACAGAGTAAGAAAAGGGGGGCAAGAGGGGAGAAATAGTGTGAGAGAGGTAGGGGTGTGGAGAGGAAGCAAAGGTGTGATGAATAAGATAATCATCCCACAAGTTTCTTGTGGGTCTCCACTTGTTTTATATGTTTTGGAGATCAGACCTGTGTGTGTGATGTTAGCTAAGCGAATGACAGATTCAAAGCTTGTAAGACGTTCTTTTAATATCGAGTGCAATTTGATTTGTGAGCACATGTTTGAGATTTGGAAGTATTGTAACCAAGAGATGACACAATTGATCTTAGCTTCCAGAGTAGTCCTAGATAGGAGTAATTGTTTAGAGGTTAGATCTTGCAGAGTGGTGATTTTGGCTAGTTTCCAAGATTCGTATGCAGGGTTATGAAGACCAGGTACAAACCAAACTTGATTTATAAAAGTTTGAAATCGGGATATTGGTGGCAATAGTTTTGATCTCATCTGATCCCAAGTTTTGAATATAGCTGAGAGTAGAGGATTAAGTAGAACTTTTTTAGGTCTGCTATGGGCAGATTGCCACAAGCATTCTTGTACATCAAATAGAGCGGTATAGAATGCGTATTGTTGTGCCTGGTCAGAGGTAGGATCTGCTAGTAACAACCTGATCGCTTCTGAAAGATGAATTGCTTTATAGTAGTCTTGTACGTTAGGAAAGTTTATTCCTCCACTTGTTGTACACCTATGTAAAGTATTGCATTTTATTCTGTGGTGCTTGTAAGACCAGAAGAATTGCAAAAGCATATTTTGCCATTTGTGTAATAAAGGCAAAGAGATACCTATAGGGATAGTGCAAAAAAGAAAAATAAATTTGGGTAAAACAAAGGATTTAATTAAATTCAATCTGTCCAGCCGTGCTAAATTCATTTTGTGCCATTTTGATAGTCCAGATAGGATGTTTTCCTCTAGTTTGGAAAAGTTAAATTTATATATGTCCTTGAATCTTAAAGGTAGGTTAATCCCTAAATAGGGCATATAATCTGTGACTCAGGAGTACAAGGAAGTGGTTTTAATTTCCATGCTTGTTTTCTTGTCTAAGTGGATAAGTAGTAAGTGTGACTTTGTGATGTTTACTTTCAGACCAGAAATGGAGCCAAATTTTGAAAGAATATTCTGCACTGAAGCCAAAGATGTAATTGGGTGTGATAGAAATAACAACACATTATCGGCAAACATAGATAGCTTAAATTCTTTTTCATGCAGAGTAATTCCTTTTATAGTGTCATCATTTCTAATCAGATTTGCAAGGGGTTCAATACAAAGAGCAAATAGAAGTGGGGAAAGGGGACAGCCTTGTCTAGTGCCTCATTTTAAATGAAAAGAAGCAGAGATGTGATGGTTGATTTTGAGATGAGCTGTGGGGTTTGTATAGATAGCATTAATTGCTGCCAAGAATCTATCTCCATTTTCTGCAGTAGAGTTTTGAGATATAAGACTTCCACTGAATCAAAGGCCTTCTCTAGGAAGGCTGTGGGTATATTGTATGATTCGCAATAATTCAGAATTTATGAGTATTTTCTGTGATGTCTTGCTTTGGTCTGGATTTATGTACTGGGTAACAAAAGCATTTAATCTATTAGCCAGAATTGAAGTGAAAATTTTAAAATCCGTGTTGAGAAGAGATATGGGTCTGTAAGAAGCCGGTTGTGCCGGGTCATTCCACTGTTTTTGGAGAACTATAATTGATGCCCTATTCCACGATGGAGGTAGACAACCAGTTTGAAAAATATAGTTGCACGTATCAGAAAGGGGGCCAGCTAGCAATGATGCAAAGAGCTTATAAAATTCAGGCATGAAGCCATCTGGCCCAGGGGCTTTGGCTGGTTTAAGTCTTTTAATTGCTTCAAGCACATCCTGTGGTGTTATTGTTTTGTCCATCTGGAGTTTGTGCTCCTTTGAAAGTGTTTTCATCATAGGATGAGTCTGGAAGAAGTTTTCCAGCTCTGTGGGGTCGTTACTAGAACTATATAATTTTTTGTAGAAGTTTTAAAAAAGACTTGAAATGGATTCAGTATCATAGTAAAATTTTCCTTGCTTGTCTTTCAGTGCTGTGACCATTCTTGATTGTTGCTAGTGTTTTACCCTTTTGGACAAGAATTTTAAAGATTTTGGAGTAAAAGCCCAACCTTTTTGCTTTGAGTACAGAATATTCTTTTGTATCTGGGTCATCTCTAACAGTTCTAAATTCTTTCTTTCTTTCAGTAATTTTTTATATACCTTTGGACTGCCAGATTGTTTATGTTGTTGCTCCAATAGTGCTATAGCATTTTGGAGATCTAACCTCACCTTATGTTTCTGTTTTTTCAGAAATGACGCAGTGGAGATCAATTGACCCTAAAGTACAGGATTTAATGCATCCCAGAGCATGTCTGGAGTTGCAGACCCAGCAGGGTTATCTTTTAAAAATTTGCAGATATTTTGTTCCATTATATCCATCACCTTATCATTCAATAATAAAGAACTGTTTAAAGTCCATACAGGAGGCGGTCTTTTTTCACAATTAATATCTATGTTGCAGTTTACCCAACAATGGTCTGACCATAGCAGATTGCCTATATTGGGGGAATGGGTTAGGGTAGCCAGTGCTGGAGTAACTAGGATATAATCTATATGTGTGTAAGAACAGTGATGTGCAGAATAGAATGTATAGTCCCTCTCCATGGGGTGTAATTGCCTCCATACATCAGTGAGATTAAATGAAGCTAAAGTGTCAGCTAGCTTGGTTATTGGTGTTTTATGTTTAGATTTGCTGGAATGAATGGTGGATTTATCTTTAGAGTGATCCATTATAAAATTTAGGTCCCCCCCGAATGATTTCACCTACACAAAAATATTCTAGTTTTTGCAGTGATTGCTCAATAAAAGAGATTTGATCTGAGTTAGGGACATATAATGAAGCCAAAGTGATTGGCACATTGTTCACTAGACCTTTCAGAAAAATAAATCTCCCTTGGGAGTCTGCCAAGGATGCATGGTGTACAAAATTTAAATTTATAGAAATTAATATGGCTGTGCCTCTGGAATTAGAAGAGCCTTTTGCCAAAAATTGATGCTGGAATTTCCTGGTTTTTAACGGAGGGGCTATCTCATCTTTGATGTGGGTCTCTTGAAGAAAAATAATATCCGGATTAAGTTTTGTAATTTGACTCTGAATTCTCTTACGTTTAATGATGTTGTTCAAC
The DNA here is from genome assembly GCA_029375565.1 of Gekko gecko. Taxonomy (NCBI): domain Eukaryota; kingdom Metazoa; phylum Chordata; class Lepidosauria; order Squamata; family Gekkonidae; genus Gekko; species Gekko gecko. The sequence continues at coordinate 2,436,862 of JAPDNY010000016.1, forward strand.
CCTCTCACGTTGTATGAGTACACTTTAACCTCTGTATTCATTTTGTCCCAATACTGCAACTATTCCTATAAGCAGTACAAGAAAAAAATAGGTATAAAAAGGATTATGCTTTCAACTTTATAGTCCCTTGGTGATTAAACAAGACATAAAACGTGTGATATAGCTTGCTTACATTACTTAAAATGCACTTTATAATATCAGTGAAGATTATAATAGCTTTAAGCACTGCACTTTTACAATACCACCAGTTAACTTATGAATCAACACGGTGACCAAACAAAAAAAAATTAATTCACAAGTGAAGATCACACAATAATAATAACTGAATTACCCCAATACCTTTCACCCCTAATAGCCTTAGAGGAAGAGAAGAAGATATTGGATTTATACCCCGCCCTTCACTTGGAGTCTCAGAGCGGCTTACAAATTCCTTTCCCTTCCCCTCCCCACAACAGACACCCTGTGAGAGGGAAAGACCCCACAGATCCTGCATCACTACGCCCAATTTCCCTTCTTAACAACGACTATAAATATTTCACTGCCATGATTGCAAATCGCATGAAAACCATTATGACTCAATACATACACACAGATCAATCTGGCTTTTTGGCATCAAGGGACATTGCAGACAACGTTCGCAAAACCCTTAACCTAATTCATTTTGCTAACAAAAATAAAGTTCAGGATTCTCTAATCTTATCTATCGATATCCAAAAGGCATTTGATTCCTTGGAAATTAATTATTTAAAAATACTTCTACACCACATGAACTTTGGTCCTACCTTTCAATTGGCAATTCAAGCAATCTATGATGATCCTAAAGCAAAAATCCTATTTAATGGCACAGCTACCAATAACATCCGGATGCAAAGAGGCACCAGGCAGGGATGCCCTTTGTCCCCCATCTTATTCATCCTGGCCATGGAACCGCTGGCTATAAATCTGAGGAATAACTCAACGTTTGAAGGTCTTCAAGTACTAAACAAAAACTTCAAACTCAGTCTCTTTGCGGACGATGTTCATGGCACTTTCTGCCATATTTTTTGTTTCATTCACTTTTTTGCATTACTTCCATTTGTTTGTAGAGAGATTTGAAGAGAGAGGAAATATTATCTAGGATTGATTTTTCTAAGTTACTCAGCACCACTTTTAGGTCAGAGAAAGTTACAGGGGCTGATGACTTAATCTTGTCATCTACTCCGGACGCCATTTAATTGTGAGGGCAAGCTGTAGGCCTGAACTCATTTTGGATGGGTGGGAGGTCAGGATTGTTTGTACCTTTTTGAGTTTATGACGATTCGGAATCCAAGTCGATTTGCAGTTTTTCTCCATAAAGTAGAGTTGAAAATAAGTAGCCTGATCATTGCACAAAGTGAGGGAGTGGGTAGGAAGGATGGAGCTGTGGGATCAGGTGGCCATTTCCTTTTTGTGCTGCCAGAAGCCCCTAGTAACGCTCTTCTGCTGTTCTAATAAAAGACTTTGGAAGTTTGTTACCTTGTTTCTGTTTTGTATATAAACTTTTTCTGTCCATTATTCCATCGAACACCACATTGAAGTCTCCCATGAAGCAAATCTCATCAAATGTATGTTTAGCCACTGTTTCCCTTACTAACTTATAATTTTTTTCTTGCTTTTGATTTGGAGCATAAATATTTGCCATAAGTGTTATTCTATTCTTTCTTCAAATTTAAATTATCATGAGTCGTCCATCTTCTGATTTAAATAGCAATTCTGGTTGCAGATTTTCCTTGGCGTACAAAACGACTCCTTTTTTCTTTTCTTTTTTCCATCTGCTGCTATGAAAGATTTACCCAGTTTTTTTATCTCAAGGAAAGCTTGGTCTCCATTTTTTAATGAGTCTCCTGAAGACAAATCACATGTGCTCTTAGTTTTTATTTGATGAAATATTCTTGATCTTTTTTGTGGTGAATTCAGACCATTAACGTTAATCAACAGTAACTTTAATCTTTGACTATTCATCTTTATCTTCTTCTGTTACTTCCTTGTTGTCTCTTTGTTGTTGTCTTGTAACAATTTGTGAAGGGTGTATTTCTTTCCTTCTTCTATTTTTCTTTTTCTTCTCTTGTGTAGTTTCTGTCCTAAGGGCCTCATCCTGCTTCTGGGAATCTTCTTCCACATCTGTTAATTCTTCCTTTTCCTCCAGCCATCCAAGGTCTTTCCCATGTCTTTCAATGAAGTCCTCTGATTTAAAAATTGAGTTGATCTTGTATCTTTTTTCCTTTATATATAAAGAAAAGACCTTCTGGTAGCAACCATCTGTATTTTAGGTTGTTTGCTTTGAAAAGATTAACCATAATGTATGGGTTTTGTAAAGCTTAATAGTAAGCAAACAAATGTCTTCCACTCCCCTATCCTTATCAAATATAGTACCTTTACAGCTGCTGAAAGCAGCTCAAGAAGATTTTGCATTTCTATTTGACAACTGAGCTGTGAGAAGTCATCTCTCTTTGTGAAAATCTGAAATTTTTGCAGCTGATATCATACTTCATCAGAAACCCATACATTATGTCAGGTGTAAAATCAAGTAGATCCAGTCATTCTTGCACAAGAAAGGTTTATTAGGATTAACTTGCTAAAACCCACAGTAGGAGGTCATTGTCAGGAATGGGGAGCAAAGCAGAGCCGGCTAACTTATAGTGTGATGCAATGAGCGCCTAGCGAATAAACTTGAGCACTCGGCGGGAACTCCCGGCGGAAATACTTCATAAGCGGAGACTCCCCCCCCCTTGCCTTCCCAGGACTGGAAAATTCTCAGCGAAACAAGAATAGTCCAAAGCCTACATTCAAGGCCACCGTGATAAGGAAAGCGGCAGGAAGAAGCTCCCCGTTTCAGGCTGCATAGCTACGCAGCGCAAGCGGGGTAGAAACATAACACAATGGATGCAGTGAGAAACATCAAAGACATCATTTTCTGACACATTATTGCAGTGCCCAAAATATTGCACATTTAACTAAAAATGGATTGATGGAGGGGAAAAATGAGAAGTCACGAACAATTGGTTTGTGTGCTTTGTGGTGGTGGTGGTGGTGGAAAATACTGTCAAGTCACAGCTGACTTATGGCAACCCCAATGGGGTTTTCAAGGCAATTTCAGAGGTGATTTGTCATTGACTGCCTCTTCATAGTGACTCTGGACTTCCTTTGTGGTCTCCCATCTAGGGCCGGCCCACCATAGACAAAATTTAGGCAGTGGCTTAGGGCATGGTCTCTCCCCCACCTCCCCTCTCCTCACACCCTGCTCAGCTAGGGGGGAAAGGCCCTCAAGGAGTGCAGGCTTTTTCACTGCCTTCTGCAAGGAGCTGAGGTGGGGGGGCATGCCTGGGCCATACACATAGGTATGGGACCCTGAAGTTTCACTTTGAAATGCAGAGCACATCCCCAGCACAGCTAGGCAAACCTTTCCCATCTACACCTCTTTGGTGGTGCTGGGTGCAACTCCCTCGCTGTGCTGCCGCCACTGCCCTCTGGCCAGCTTGCTGTCAGGCTGGTGATGCTGAAGCAAGGAGTCCTCCTGATTAGAAGCCCAAGTGCTGCCAGCCGCTTCCTTGCTCTTTGTTCTGCCTTCAGAGGACAACAAAGCAGACTGTCTTCCGGACAAGTCTGGGCAAGCAGAGCGGGGCGCAGGTGGGAGCATCTCAGACGCCTCTGAAGCTCGAATGCCAAGATTTTGCACGGTCCCCATTTCCATTCCAGGGGCTCCACGCAGCCCGGCTAGGCACACAGGGGGGTGCCAGGAGGTAGCCTCACCTAGGGGGGCCAGCTCTGCTCCCATCCAAATACTAACCAATGCTGACCCTGCTTAGCTCCTGAGATCTACCAAGATTGGGCTAACCTGGGCTACCTGGGTCAAGGTTGTGTGCTTATGATTAAAGAATATTGTCCACAGTTCTCTCTCTCTGTCTCATTAGAACAGCTTTTTTGCATGCATTTCAAATCCATTATGATTTGTGTCAGCTGAACAGTTATGTAGATAGACAGCTTATTATCAGCTTTCAGCAACGGCATGAACACAGAAAGCATGCCTGTGAAGGAAAAAGGAAAAGCAATTAAAGATTGTGCTGGAATATAAATGAAGGCTGCCTGTTTCTCTCTATAAATACAAATTAATCCCATCTTTTCAATATGGCTTGAAACAGGAGAATGGGAAGAGAGACAGACAGACTGATCAGAGCCCTGTTTTCTCCTGGATCCAGGAAGGCAGGGTGGGTTGCAAGAATGGCAGATGGGAACTGGATCACAGAGGTCGTGTGTAAGGGGAAACAATTGCCTTGAGCTGTGCAGATCTAGGGGGCTGCCACAATACTGATCAACATTATCATCTTAAACTGTCTGCAATGGTGAGGTTCTTTCCTTACCAAGGTCAGTGAAAATGTAACCACAGGATGAAGTGCAATTTGAATAGCTTGAGTGTACCCTATAGTCTTTTCATCCATTTAGTTGAGGGGAATCTTTGACCTGCCTTGATTTATCTTCTGGCTGTGGGGGGCTGTGGGGGGGTAGGTGGTTCCCAGTGTGCTGCCAGGCCCATTGCACATCTTCTGGCCTGGCCATGTTGCCTTCTGTTTGGGTTGTGAGTGGAGCATGGCTGATGGCCAACTCTTGTAGGACCACTACCCCACAATAATTTCAGAAAGGCTGGGATGGATTTCCTCTTCAAGGAATCTTTCTGGTGTCAAAAGTGTTCTTCTCTGATGTGCTATAATTAGGTATTGTATAAAGCATAGTATATACATCAGTGTTTATATTTGTATTTTTCCACACTTGGAGGATCATGGCTGGTCTCCAGTATGGGCTGACTGGAGACCATAGATGGCACCCAACCTTCAATCCACTTTTTTTTTTTTTGGGGGGGGGGGTTGCTAACTGCCCTTAGCACTGGATGTGGGTTTTCTCTATCTTCTCCTCCCAAGAGCCCCCCCCCGTCTTTTCTGCTTGGGTTGCTTCAGTCTCTGACTTGGGAGTTCCCTCCTTGCCTTGGCAAGTTGGCACCCAACTTTCAATCCACTTTCAGGGTGGTCATAGAATCATAAGAGTTGGAAGGGGCCATACAGACCATCTAGTTCAATCCACTTTCAGGAAAAGTGTGGTCTGGGACATCCTGTCCATCGTGTTCATCCAGTGGGGGGAGGGCGAGTTGAGCATCAGCTTCGATGACTGGCTGGCCCTTTCCCAGATGGTATGTATCCTGAATACTACCTGGATACTACCAACATGCTCTGTGCCCACATGGCCAGCCTAGGGCAAGTCACCGCTTTCAATCACAGGCCAGATCAGGTGATGGAGTCTGTGCTGCCACCAGGTCCCAAGAGACCTGAGGTTCTGCCAACTTGGATCCACATGTGTAACAAGTGTAACAGGTAAGTAAATAAGTAAGAAGTAACAAAAACTCCAGATTCTTCTTTTCGTTTCATTAATTCAACTTCCTCAGTTTCCATAAAAAGGACATAGTATATATATATATATATATATATATACATATATGTATTGTAAATTGGACCCTAAATATTTACTAATAAAATTATTTTTATACCGTAAGTCGTACCTCTGTTCTTTCTTGAAGTGATGTTGTATTATCAATTTAATAAATCTGTAACAATACTGAATAATATCAAATAACGTTTAACATAATTTAAACTTAAATATAACTCCTAATTAACAATAAAAATTATACATTCACCATACGAATCACATACAGTCTTGAAAAACCTCTTGAAATAAGTCATCAAAAAATCTCAACAGGTATTAGTCAAACATAGCAAATTGCTTCCTTCCGCTAGAATGCCTTATAACTTAATGCAATAGCCTTGTTTATATAGGATATCCATTTAAGGGAACATTTAAAGGTACATTTATCCATTACAAAAAATAAGAAAAATCAATTTCATTATTAATACCATGGGGACTAATAGATTGCAGACGATGTATTCAATATGCTTCATGTCTCAATAACATTGTTTGGATCCCCCGTGAAGCTGTCCAAGGACGGCAGTATCCACCTTTTCATCCTGGTCAGGAGGTCTATAGCAGACTCCAACCACAATACTGTTTGCCCTTCCTTCCCTTATCCTCATCCAGATACTTACTACTGGGCTGTTGCCCTCCTCCTGCTGTATTTCCTGACAAACAAACCCTCTCCTCACAGTGCCACTCCACTTGCTCTTCAACCCTTTTGATTTTTCCACTACTAGCATCCACGACTACATTCCAGTCCTGGGAATCATCCCACCAAACACATGTTAGAAGCACCAAATCTCTGTAATGCATTAGAAGCATTAGAAACTCAAGCTCTTCTTCCTTATGGCCCAAGCTTTGGGCATTGGTACAGAGACACCTGAAGCCCTCCATTAGACCTGGCCCTCCCAGGTGGGCCTTGTGTCATTTGCTCTCCTTCATTTAAATCCCTATGTTGGTCATGTTCTTCCCCTTGCAGTGTCAGTTTAAAGCCCTCTTGATGAATCTCCCCAGGTTTCTGCCAAACACATTCTTCCCTGACCTTGACAGGTGAAGTCCATCAAGTGCTAGTAGGTTGCCATTCAGGAAACATAGCCCATGGCCATAGAATCCATGCATTGTTAGTGACCTGCAATCTGTAGTGCACGATGACCCTCTTCTCTCACAGGCTTTGGGAGGCAAACCCTTTCTTGCCCACAGACAGCCTCCTAACCTCAAACAAATTCTCACTCAAATCATTGCACTTCCTAACATGGACACAGACTCTGAGACCAGGAGTTGCAATAAACCAAGATGCCAACTCTGTCCCCATATTCATTCTGAAAGCACCATCACCAGTCCAAATTACACATGCCATGCCATCTCAGGTTCATTTCCACATTATATTGCCCTCAGGTGTTAGCAGTGCCCTTCCAGTTTCTACATCAGACAAATAGGTCAGTCGCTATGCAAAAGAATAAATGGACTTAAATCTGACCTAAAAAATCACAGTACTCAAAAAACAGTGGGAGAACATTTTAATCTTCCAAGTTACTCCATTGCTGACCTAAGAGTGGCAGTCCTCAAACAGAGAAGCTTCAAGGGAAGATTAGAAAATGAGATTGCTGAATCTGAGTTCATTCACAAATTCAGAACAATAGAGATATCGCTTTCTTATCTCACTACAGATGCTAATTTCCTACCCCCCCAAGTGTTTCTCCCCTGCTGTGATCAAGCAGATTACATTTTGAATTGTACCTCTGCATCCTGACTCCCTTCCTTCCCAATAATAATTTTTATTAAGTATATATTTCATACTACCTTAAAATAGTTAATGTCCTTATATATTGTACTCCATTTCATAAATTAGAGGGGGGAAATAATAAAAAATGGGGTTACATTCCGTCTGTAAACTTAACAGAAACTTAATCCCAATCCAGTTTGCAACCTCTTCTTTTCCTATTCCCTTATCCTACCCACATAGGAAACCACCATACAACTCTCTTTAAATCATGTTTTATCCCTTTATGCATCCTTCAAGTCTTCCAATAAATTATTGCTCAGTCTTCTAACTTCTATTCTGTTCTTCCAACCTTTATTGTTATTCTGTCTACTTCTACTACACCTAAAAAAAGAAAGCTGGACGGGGCTGCCTCCAATACCGGTAGATGAAGAGGAAGCCCCTTCAGCAGGAGGGTGACCTCCTCTCTGTTCCCAGAGGTCTTAGGGGGAGCACACCCTTCATCTCCTTGCCCTGCCCTCTGGCTCTAACACTTCTACTTCTATACTATTTGTCCTTATATACATTAACTATGTATTTGCCGTTTAAGATTTATTTCTAAATACCCTGCTTATTTATTTAATTGCTCTCCACATAGCTATTCTACTATTTGTCAAAACAAACGGTCTCCTTTTAGACGCCTCTGTCTGCTTGTTTAGTCAGTTCGTCCAAAAGCTTCTTCCCAGAGTTTTCATCATTAGCAGTATAACTTTTGCTGTTCAAATTGATCACCAGGTGGCCGAGAGCTAGCCATCTGTATTGGATTCCTCATTCCCTCAAAGACTTGGCTGTATCTCGCAGCTTCCTCCTCACAATGAGAATCTCTGCTGGGACGTCAGCAAACAAAGAAACAACCATGTCTTCAAGGGGCAGACCTTCTTTTTCCCTCAAAATTTTAAAGAGTTTGTTTTTGGTCTGCACCTCCCATTAAAATATCTGGACTAACATCGGGAGGAGCTCCTTTGGAGATGTTCAGATGGAAGGCTGAGGTGATAATTAGTTCGGAGATCCCTGTTTCCCCTGCTGCTTGGAGTGTTTGTCACAGCCAATTATTTAAAGATGTAGTAAGGTCTTCTGTTTTGGAGAAATTTAAAGAGACCCCACGGAGTTTGACCTTCCTTTCTCTCAATTTAATTCCTTGGAGCATAATTTTATTTTTAGCACAGACTTGAAAGTATTTTACCTTCTTCAGTTCGTCTGCAGTTTCTTTAGCGCTCTGGAATGCAGCTTCTGCCTTCCTCTCTGTCATCTGCAAAGTTGTAGCGAGTTCATCAAGTTTTTTATTATTGGCTCAATTGTTCGTTTAAATTGGTCAGATTATTTTTTTAAATTACGCAACATCTCCACACAACTTTATTTCAGTTTTAAGTTCATCTTTTATCTCTGTCAGGGCATGCAAAATCATAACCTAGGCTGGCGTTACCTCCTCCTATTGCTATTTCCTCCAGAAGAGATATCTCTTGGTCTTCTGAGTCTTCAGAGTCTGTATTAGTTTTCTTTGGGGGTCTGTAAGAGGAATTTTTTGCTCCCTTCTTTCCTCTAGTCCTTCCCTTAGCTGACATTGAAGTTTGTTTCTAAGTTAGTTTTGTTCTTTAGGAGCAGTTTTGCTATTTTCAGGGGAATAGCAGGAGCGTGAGAGGAATGCAGCCAGCCAGGAGCTCAGCCACCATGCCCCCCCGTTATCGTATCCTCCTGACTCCCTTCTTTGCTACCCCATTCCCACCTGTATCTGGTGAAGGGAACTTTGACTCTTGAAACCCCGAAAACCTTGTTGGTCTCTAAGGTTCTACTGGACTCCATTCTAGCTCAGTAGCTCCTCTACTGCAGACCGACATGGCTACCCTCCTAAAAGTATCATCTTTTGTAAATCTTTACCATGAGAAGGGTCCCTACTTAGTGCCAGATTTTTGGAAGGATTCAATAGAAGAGAACCTGGTTTGCATGCAAAAGTTACAGGATCTCATGAAGGGGGGTATACAGTAATTGCCAACCTCCAGGTGGCACCTGAAGATCCTCCACGGTTACAATTGATCTCCAGACTGCAGAGATCACTTCCCCTGGAGAAAATGGCTGCTTTAGGATGTGGACTCTCATAGGGATGCCAACCTCCAGGTGGGATGTAGAGATCCCCAGGAATGACAGTTCATCTCCAGATGACAGAGATCAGTTTCCTTGGAGAAAATGGCTGCTTTGGAGGATGGATTCTGAGTCACTGTACCCCATTGAGGTCCCTGTCCTCCCCAGGTTCCATCCAGGAGTTTCCCAACCTGATCTGGGAACCCTAGCCCCCCCATTCCCTGCTGGTGGCTAGATGGTACCGGGCAACCCTAGGACTCTGGCACTATACCCTACTGAGGAACCTCCTTTCCCCAAACCATGTCCTCCCCAGAATCCACCTCCAAATCGCCAGGTATTTCCTAAGTGGGAGTTGGCAATTTTGATACAGAGAAATCTCTGTCTCTGAAACCCTGATAAGTTGCTGTTTGTAGTCAACTTTTGTTCTGTGTTCTTATGAGGCTCTTTTCCTTTGCACTGAGAACCATAGCTCAGAGGTAGGACAATGCCTTGCAGGTAGAAGGTCCAAGGTTCAATGCCTTCCATCCCCAGCTTAAAGACTTCAGACAGCAAACACTGAGAAAGACCCTCCCAAGATTCCACAGATCCAGTAGCCTCATTCATGTTACAGTGAACCCATGTATATTCTTTTATCCATGCATTCAATAATTTGGTGGTTAAATAGTTTTATTTTATGACAACCATAAATAAAATATAAACAAAACTTCAATATACACAATAATAGCAATACCAACACAATACCAACACAAAATGGGAGACTGTTTTGTCAACCATACATCACTCATTATAAAACTTATTTCTACACCTAATGTTGTTAAAACATAACTTTGCACATTTTATCATAATTATTGTCCCCTTTCAGTTATATTTCTGTTTTATTTATTATACTCTTCAATCTAATTGTAAAATCTTGACCATGTTTCTTCAAAATTTTCCTCTTTGTGTCCTTTCAAAATTAAAGTTAATTTGTCAATTTCAGCAGTTTCTAGTAGTTTGTTTATTATTTCTTCTTTTAATGGTACCTCCTTTCTTCTCCAGTATTTAGCGTACAATATTCTAGCAGTTGTAACTACATGTAAAATAAGATAAGAGTCTTGCTTTTTATAATTTTCTGGAAGTATGTTCAATAAGAAAAGCTCTGGTACAAAAGGTATATTATTTTTTAGTATTTTTTGCAATATTTCATGTATCCAAACCCAAAATCTGGCTTTTCCCAAAAATCAATCTGTTTATCTTTAACATATCTAGATTCTAATTTTACTCTTTCCCACAAACTCAAATCTATATCTTGTTTTTTAAGATTCTCTATTGTCTTTAATTGAATTTTGTTATCCAGCAGGTCTTCATATCTATAGAGTAATTTTTTTTAATAAATTTGGATTTGTAAAAGCTTTGAGTGGTGAGACCCATGTTGGTATGTTAGTATAGAAAAGACTTTTCATTTCTTCCCAAACTTTCAATAGTGATCATCTAAGAATATGTGTCAGGCTCCTTAGTCAGGTGATACAACACAGGGCTTTATCAGAAGAAAACTGTTTATTGGTGAATCAGAACTAAAGAACCATAGCTCAGAGGTAGGACAATTTTCCCATCCTCCCCCTCCTGCAAGATGGCCCCAACCATAGCAATGTCTGATGTGTCCACTTGAATGGTCAATTTTTTGAGTTCATTTGGGTGCGCTAGCACAGGTTTGGATGTGAACAAAGCTTTTAAGTGGTTGGACGCCTCCTGGCATTCGTATGACCACATTATTTTAGCACCAGGCCACATACTCTCAGGACCCTTCCCTTTCGTCTTTAAGAGATCCATGAGTGGTAGGCTTACCTGGGCAAAGTTAGTGAGAAATGCTCTGTAAAAATTGGCAAACCCTAAGAATGCCTGGAGTTGTCTCTGGGTTCAAGGGGGTTCCCACCCTACCACGTCCTGGACTTTAGCCAGGTCCATCTCCAAACCCCAGGGGGAAATATGGTAGCCCAAAAAGTCAATTTCTGTGCAGTGGAATTCACCTTTCAACAGCTTAGCAAAGAGTTTGTGCTTGTGCAACGTTTTCAAGACTTCCCTTACCAAAGTCACATGGGAATCCTTATCAGGGGAATAAAGCAAGATATCATCTAGAAAAACCAGAACGCCCTTGCTTGTGCAATACTTCATTGATTAGGTTCATGAAGACCCCAGGAGCCCCCTGAAGCCTGAAGGGCATCACCCGGTATTCAAAATGATCCAATGGGGTATTAAACGCCATTTTGTATCTATTCCCCTCCTTTATCCGGACCCGAAAATAAGCATCATGGCAGTCGAGCCTGGAGTAGATTTTCCTCTTTGCAACCTCAGCTAAGAGGTGTTTCATTGGGGGAGGGGGCAGGCGTCAGTAGTAGACACTGCATTCAAGCCCCTATAGTCCGTGCACAGTCTCAACCCCCTGTCTTTCTTTTTGCAGAACAACACGGGGGGGCAAATGGTGAGGAAGCAGGCCAAATGACACCTCTCGTTAGGTTTTTGTCAATGAACTTATGCAGCTCCTCCTTCTCACTCAGGCTCATCGCATGCAGCTTCCCCTTGGGTAATTTCTGCCCTGGTAACAATTCAGTGGCATAGTCTGAGTGTCTGTGAGGTGGCAACTCATCCGCCTCTTCTTCCTCAAACACCCATGCTAGGTCCCAGTACTCCGGGGGAATAGCATCCATCTCTTCGCTAGTGAGACACGTTCGCACTGGTTTGTTGGGAGGGGGAATCCCCCACACCCCATCCCATTCATGTGTGTGACACTTGGTTGAGATGAATCGGACTATGCCCTCATCCCATAAAATATAGGGTCATGGTCGTGGAGCCACGGCCTACCCAGTGCCAACGGGAAATGAGTTGCCACAGTGATGATGAAGGGTCGGTGCTCCCAGTGCCTTCCTGCCCCCATTCATAAAGGTACAGTCTCCTAGGGTCTTTCATGGCTGACCTGTCCATCTGGGTAAACACCAAGGGTTCTGAGAGTTTAACAGCCCCAAGTCCCATAACAAGTGAGGGGTTGAACAGATTCCTTCCACACCCCAAGTCAATCAGACCCCACACATGGACGTGGGTCCCTAAATTGGGGTTCATGATAGTTACAGCCACGAAAAACAGGGTAGGTAGCTGCTCACAATTTTCTGTGCCTCTGGGGTTGGGACCTGCTGTTCAGTGCTACTCACAGCAGGTCCTGTCCTTTTCCTGCTGTCACTGGACGACTCTGTCTCCCCCTCAGGGAGGCTGGCCTGCAAGGCACGCTGAGTTTTGGGGTGGGCAGTCAGCTTCTTCACTGAGGTGTCGGCTCGCTTCTTCTCCAGGCCCTTCCTTGGGGTACCCGATGGTCCCAATTGTGGACACACAGCCGTGAAATGACTGGCTTCACCACATCTCAGGCAAAGCCCTCATTTCACATGTCCCTTCCTTCTGCTTTGGTAGCACCTTGGGTTTGGGCATCGACAGCACACTCTTACACAGGGTGGCTGCATTGTCGATGTGGATAGTTCTCAGCTGGCTCTTGGCATCAGCAGCCTCTCTCATCCATGAGTTCAGGGACACAGGTTGTACACTGCACAGGACCATCTCATGGATCTCTGGGTGTAGACCAAGCTGATACTGCTCTGCCAGTACACCATCAGGCCACCCTTGGATCTTTGCAGTTTGCCACCTGAACTCCTCTGAGTACTCCCACACTGACTTCTTCCCTTGCTTGAAGGTATGCAGGAAAGCTCGGCGTATTCACTGGCATTTGGGTCTTCATATTGAGCCCAGAGGGCCCACATGAAAGCGTCCACTGCCTGGAGTTCCAGGCCGTCTTCATTGTGAAGACTCATGTACCAATTGGCAGCCCCCTCCCACAGCTGGGATGCAGTATAATCCACAATGTGCTCCTCATCAGGAAACAGGTGGCCCCAATTCAGGATGAGCTTCTCTGCTCACACAATGAAAAATGCCAACTTTTTGGGTGTCCCATCTAACGTCGTATCCAGTAGTTCCATCAGCCGGTGTGCCTCACGGGGCAGCTGCCCCAGTACCTGATCCCCCAGAGGTGGCAGGGGTGGGATGGCAGGCTGCCGGGGGGGTGGAGGTGCTAGTACCGGCTGCCACAGGGGTGGCTGTGCTGGCTGCATCGGCAGCTGGAGCCAGAGTTCGTGCTGCACCAGATCCATTATGATTCCCAGCAGATTTTGGAACAATTCTTCGACCATTTGCATGAGTCGATCCTGGACGTGTTCAAGCAGCTCTAAGCGGGTGTCTATGAACCCCTCAGCCTCCGCAGTCTCCCAGAGGATGGCTCCAGCCTCCGCCTCACAACTCAGTCCTTGAAAAGGCTGGTCATATTGGCTTTCCCGACATGGCCCCAGGATTAGGGTTAGGGTTAGGGTTAGCGTCACCCAGGGGTGGGTGTCAAGGTCTCTTGGGTATCCGCATGAAACTTTCCCCAACATGGTCCCTTCAGCTGTGAAGTCACCTGTGCTTTCACCCCACCAAAGCGTTCCTGGAAAGCCTCGTAGGAGTCCTTTTCCTCCTCAAGTGGAAGGGTGGTCGGCATGGTGGTTGGCACAGAAGTCGTAGGGACTGTTTCCCCAGTCGTGGCTGGGATTTCTTCCTCGCTACCGCTCATCTTGGGATTGAGAGATGCGGGTCGAGAGAATGATGATTCCTGACACTTTGACAGGCTCCTTAGTCAGGTCACACAACAAAGGGCTTCATCAGAAGAATACCGTTTATTGGTGAATCAGAACTAAAGACACGTGTACGATTTGTGTCAGGAATGCCCGGGAACACTAGGGCTTCCTAAGTTATACTATAATCAAACTCCCCCCTAATGAGCTGAAGCCAATGGGTATAGTTCATGCGTGCAGGCAAACCAAGTGGGCAAAGCAGGCAAACAATCTAAAAGCCATTGGTTCCCAGCTTAGGAGTTCTGCAGCTGGAGATTCTACAAGGTCACATGATAACATACAGACAGTGAAAACAGTAATGTTCAGAGGCTGGTGGATCTAAGAGTACTTCCTCCATATTCCATCCCCATGACAGGGCTACCTGACAATATGTTGCTTAAAATATTTGTGTATTTTTTCTCTATCATACCACATGAGTGTGTGCCAACCCTGTAATAAATCATGTCCTTCTAGTTTTAATATTCTTGTATTTTCCAAAGTAATCCATTCTTTCAACCAAGTCAGTGCAGCTGCTTTATAGTATAAGAGCCAGTCTGCAAAGGCAAATCCTGCTCTTTCTTTTGCATTGTGTAGAGCTTTTAGCTTAATTTTTGGCTTCTTGTTTTGCCATATACATTGTGACATCAATTTATCAAGGTCAATAAAATATTCTTGATTTTGGATATTGGAATTGTTTGAAATAAGATCAACTTTGGTATTCATTTTTATAGTTGCTATTCTTCCCATTAGGGATATTTGCAGGTCTTTCCATTTCTCCAAATCCTCTTTAATTTCTGTTAATAGTTTTGTATAGTTATCCTATAATAAAGAGCTGCATCTGTTTGTTAAGTTTATTCTTAAATATTTAACCTTCTTCTGAAGTTCAATACTTGAAATTTCTTGCAATTTATGGATTTCTTCTTTTGTCATATCCTTTGTTAGTATCTTTGTTTTAATAAAATTAATTTTCTTTTTTTAAATAAAATACAATTTATTATTGGATATATCACATGTTCATACAATTTAAACAAACCAATACATATCCATTTTTCTTTCTCCCTCTCCCCCCAAACAAGGCTTCCCGCACTGCTCCAACCCCTTGATATTTCTCTTATACAATTACATTTACTACTAAACATATTTCTTTTACTAATGGTAACAATTCAAAGATCTGAGTCTCTTTCCACTTCTCCTCAATAGCTGTCAAAACAAATCAAACCATGTTTTACATCCCAATTCTTCAACAAGTATTCTTGAAAGTCTTTCCAGTCTCCGAAAAAGGTTTCGTCTTCTTCATTGTTTAATTTTCTTGTTAATTTGTCCATTTCTGCCATAAACAACGTCTTTTTAATCCATTCCCATGTTTCAGGTACTTTATCTTGTTTCCAACATTGAGCAAAAGTCAGTCTAGCTGCTGTAATCAAGTACCATAGTAGTGTTCTCTTGGCTACATTTATTTCTTCCATTTTAAGACCTAACAATAACATCTATGGGTCTTTCTTAAAAATACATTTCAAAATTTTTTGTATCTCATTGTGGATCTCAGTCCAATACTTTACTGCTTTATCACATGTCCACCACATATGGTAAAAAGACCCTTCATGTTTCTTACATTTCCAACATTTGTTAGACATACTTTCATTTATAATAGCAATTTTTTTAGGCGTCATATACCATCTGTACATCATTTTATAACAATTCTCTTTAACATTTACACAAGTTGAAATTTTCATTGACTTTTTCCACAAATATTCCCAAGATGTCATTAATATCTCATTATTAATATTTACCGCCCATTTTATCATTTGCTCTTTTACAATTTCGTCCTCAGTATACCATTTCAATAAAACCTTGTACAGTTTAGAAATCATTTTTTTACCTTTCTCAAGCCATACAGTTTCAATTTCAGTGTTATTTTCTCTAAAACCATATTCTCTTTTATCAGTCTTAAATAAGTCATAAATCTGTCTATACTTCAACCAATCATATTCAAATTCCACATCAAATCTGTCTTTTAACACAAAGTTTTTCCCTTCTAATTTCAAAAGACTTTTATAAGGTAGCCAATCTAACCCTTGATTTCTTGAATATGGATTAATCACTTCTGCTGGTACTATCCAAAGTGGTCTTTCTTCTGAGAAGAATTTTCTATATCTCATCCAAGTCTCGAACAGTGATCGTCTTATGAAGTGGTGTTTGAAAAATTTATCCATTTTTACTTTTCCATACCATAAATATGCATGCCATCCAAACTTGTTATCATGCCCTTCTAGAGCCAATAACTTTTTATTTTCTAAATTGATCCACTGTTCCAACCATGTTAAACAGACGGCATCATAATACAGTCTTCAATTTGGTAGTTGTAGACCTCCTCTTTCCTTTGCATCACATAAAATTTTCATTTTAATCCTTGGCTTTCTTCCTGCCCATACAAATTTCGATAGTTCTTTCTGCCACGTATCCAGTATTTTCCTTTGTTTTAATATTGGAATAGCTTGAAATAAAAACATCAAACACGGCAAAACATTCATTTTTACAGTTGCAATTCACCCCAATAACGATAGATTCAAGGTATCCCATTTCTTCATGTCTTGTTGAATCCTGAGCCAAACCTTTTCATAGTTATTTTTGAACAAATCAATGTTTTTCATGGTCAATTCAATTCCTAAATATTTAGTCTTTGTAACTACTTCACATTGAATTTTCTCTTGAAGTTCTGTTTGTCTTTGTTTCGTCATATTTTTGCACATCACTTTGGTTTTACTTTTATTAACGTAGAATCCCGCAACTGATCCAAATTCTTCAATTTTTCCCATCAATTGTGGTATTTTGTTGATTGGATCTTGAATCATAAACATTACATCGTCTGCAAATGCCCTGTATTTATATGCAAAACCTTTCACTGTGAGTGCTTCAATGCTGTTATCTTTTCTTATCGCTGTCAATAATATTTCCAATATCCAAATAAACAACAACGGGGATAACGGGCAGCCTTGACGTGTTCCCTTTTGAACTTGAAAGAAATCTGTTCTTTCTTTATTTATATTCAAAGCTGCTCTCTGTTCTGAGTAAATTGCCACAATCATGTTTAGAAAAGACTGTCCTATATCCATTTTTTCAATAACTTGCAGCATAAACTCCCAATTTAAATTGTCAAAAGCTTTTTCCGCATCTAAAAAGAGGAATCCAACTTCTTTTTCTGGATGTTTGTCATAGTATTCGATTGCATCAATCACCACTCTTAAATTGTCTCTAATCTGTCTATTTGGTAAAAAACCAGCTTGTTCTTCCGCTGTAGTATCTTTCAAATATTTTTTCAGTCTTTCCGAAATAATTTTCGCAAATAATTTGTAATCATTATTTAATAGCGATATTGGTCTATAATTCTTTACTTCAGTTAAATCCAAACCTTCTTTGGGTATCAATGAAATATTTGCTTCTTTCCATGAATCTGGGATCCGTTTAGTCTTTCTTATCTCGTTCGACAGAAGTACTAAGATAGGGGTTAGCTCCTCCTTAAATTTCTTATAAAACTTTGCTGTAAAGCCATCTGGACCTGGAGCTTTGCCCAACTTTGCATCTTCTATTGCCATTGTCACCTCTTCCTTTGTTACTAAACCATTTAATAACTCTTTAATTTGTTTTCCCAGCTCTGGAACTTCAATAGTCTCCAAATATTTCTTAATTTTCTGTTGGTCAATTCCTTTCTTTTTGAACAGTTTGGCGTAGTATTTGAAGAAGACTCTTTTTATACCTTTCAAATTCAAAACATCCTTTCCGTCTTCAGTAATTTTACTTATAAAATTCCTTTCTTTTCTATTTTTCAATTGCCACGCTAAAAATTTTCCTGGTTTATTTGCACCCTCAAATGCTTTTTGCTGTAATTTCTTCAGATTCCAATATAATTCTCTATTTAGTAGAACATTCAATTGATCCTGCAGAAAGTGGATCTCTTTAATAATCTTTTTCTTCCCTGGCCTTTTCTTTAATTCCTTTTCTTTTTGTCTAATTTTTTCATGAAGGTCGTTTTGTTGTTGCATCCTTTGTTTTTTATCTTTAGAATTCAAAGAGATAAGCAAACCTCTCATTACTGCTTTGTACGTGTCCCATACGACTTGTATATCAGTACCTTTATTTAAATTCAGTTCAAAAAAACTTTTCGTTTCTTTTTTTAAAGTTTCATTAATTAATTTTTGGTCCAATAAGTCCTCATTAATTCTCCAATATAATTGTTTAGGTTTTTCTTTAGATATCCAAAGTAAAGGGTTGTGATCTGAGTTGGTTTTTGGTAAAATTTCTATTTTGTAGGTTTTTTGCGCCATCTCCTCTGACATCCAAATCATATCGATTCTAGAAAAGGAGTTATGTCTGTTAGAATAAAATGTATAATCCTTTGTCTTAGGGTTCCACTTCCTCCAAACGTCTTCTAGTTTCTCTTGCTTCATTAGCTGGAAAAAATTTTTTGGCAGCTTTCCAACCGCCTCTCCACTTGCTTTGGATTTTCTGTCCAATACATTGTTCACTGTGCCATTGAAGTCTCCAGCAAGGACTATTTGATCATAATTTAAACAGTCCAACTCTTTAGTCAAATCATTAAAAAAAGTCTCTTTTGCCCCATTGGGTGCATATATATTTACAAGCAATGTCTTTTTCTATTCATCATTAATTCCACGCCAACATATCTTCCTTCTTTGTCTGAGAAGATTTGTTTAGGTTCCAATTCTTTGGTAATGTATATCACTGTTCCTTTTTTCTTATTAACTGTTGATGAATGAAATTCTTCTCCCAATTTTTTATTAACCAAATATTTATTATCTTGTTTTCTGATATGTGTTTCTTGCAAACAAATTATGTTACATTTTTGTTTCTCTAGCCAATGATTCACTAATCTTCTTTTGCTTGGTGAATTTAGTCCATTTACGTTCCAAGATAAAAATTTGTAATCCATAGTTGTTTTGAATTAAATATCTTTGAAATCATCAAAGTTGTTCTCTTTGAATCTGTAGATGTCTCCTTCCGTTTTAAGAGTAAATCTCACCGAATTGTATGTAAATGATAATCCATATGGAATCTCCCATCTAAACCTGATACTCATTTCTTTTAACCTATCTGTTAGTTTCTTGAATTTCTTTCTGTCTTGTAAGATCGATCTCGGAATTTCTCTCAAAATTATTATTTTTTTTCCATTAATTTCCAACGGTTGTGTAAATTGCTTCTTGAAAACGTCTTCCTTCATTTTAGTAGTCACAAATTGAACAATCACATCTCTGGGTAATTGCTTTCTCTTGGCATACGCGGAATTTACTCTGTAAATCAGGTCAAAGTCTGGATCCAAGTCTCCAACATCTTCCCCTATGTAAGTTGTCAATGTGTTAATTACTAGGGCCCGTAAATCATGATCTTCCTCCTCTTCGATTCCTCTCAGTCTCAAGTGATTCTGAGTGGCCCTATATTCCATCATGGACTCCAGTCTTGTATTTTCTAACAGGGTTCTTTTAACTTTCTGTTCCATTTCTTCTGATTTTGTCACCAGACTTTTAACCTCTTTTTTAACTTCTTCTGTATCTTTTTTTATCCCTGCCACTTCTGTTAGTACCAGTTCTTTTAACTCTTCCATATTTTTTTTCTGTACTTGTACTTGTACTTGTTCTATTTGCTCCAGTTGTATTTGCAGCTGTTGTTGCAACTGTTGTTGCAGCTGTGATTCTATTTGCTTTCCCAAACTCTGCACCACTTCAGTCATCCGTTTCTCCATCGCTTCCATGGCAGCCTGCCACTCTTTTTTTCCTTTGCAGTCATTCTTGGACTAGGTGATGAGGCAGCCCTTGGTCTTGACCTCAAATCCGTCTTGAAAGCGAGTTCAGGGCTAATCAATCTTTATATTAGCAATCCTCAAGCCAAATCGCCACCTTTATAACTTCTTCCAGTGCTTTTTCAGCTTAAAAATAACTTTTTAAAATTTAGTCGTCCTCAAAATGGCGGGCGCAATTTCTCTATGATTTTCTGGCTAGAGTAGGCTCCTTCAGAACTTCCTGTTTATCTGTCCGGCACTGTAATCCAACTTCCGGTGCCACACTCTAAAACGTCCATCTACTTCCTGCACAGCAACATCAAAAACATCCACTCTAGCCTACTTCCTGTATCATAGAATCACAGTCAGTTTCGTTTCTGCTACGCAAAGTTTAGTCTTAGCTGACCACAGGAATGCAAAACAAAGTTACTTTTCAGCCGTTTTCTCTAAAGGAAAGCTTTCTTTTTACTTTTAAATCAAGCGGATTAGTTCATTGAAGCTTTTTACACTTATCCGAACGTTTAGATTTTGCCTTCTTCTTTAAACCGGTAAGCAATTGTTCATTTGTTACCTTGCTTGTAATCTCGGGGTTTCGCAGTGCTTCTTCTGTAACCGATGTTAAGCTTGATGTTAAAGAGGCCGGTAGATGACGGATTTATGCTGAATTCTCAGCCCAGCTGATATCTGTAGTGCTGATTTGCAACTGCCCTCTTCGTGGAGGGAGATCAAGGTGTAAACAAGCCTCCTCCGAGGCTTATCCACACCGATCTCAACCCCCCTCAGGCTTGGCTGCTTGCTTGCCACTCCCCCGCCTGGGGAGTGCTGCGTTGGGCCAGGTAAATCCCAAACTGTCGCCAGATACTGCTGTCCACTCTGCTCAAATCGCAAAGTGTGTCAATTCGCCATTTTAACTCCGGCCGGAAGCCCAATAAAATTAATTTTCAATCCAGCCACTTGATCATAGTTTTGTGATGTTTTTAAAAGCTGGATCACTGAGTCTATTGGATTTTCTAAGATAAAAATGAAGTCATCCACAAAGGCTTGTAATTTATATTCTTCTCCTCTTGTTTTCAAACCTTTAATCTGTGTGTCCTCCCTAATCAAGTCAGTTCAGTTCAGTTGACCTTTATTGGCATAACATACCTTAAAAAGGATTACTCTAAGAAGAAATATACATTTAAAATCATGTATAGCCAGACATATAAAGCATAAAGTAGCATAAAACAATTATTCATTGGAAGTTTTCCTGATGTAGGTTTATCACTGATTATAAAAACATGGCTATGTTCATTGATATTTCCAGAACAGAGTGATTTAAAAGATGGTGCACTTTTAAAGCATCATGAAGGTTAGTCATGTTGGCCAAGATAGGATTTAAATATCTAGCATGTAAAACCACATTAAATTGACAATGCAAACAAAACAGTTTTCATACATCCAGAACTACAATGGCAAAGTCTATCCGCATATACTATGTTATTTTATCCCCCATGCAAGATTGCTGATGGTATTACATTGAATCTTGCTAGAGAGAATGCTCTGTGCTCTTGCGGTGTGGGCCATTTGGCCTACCGTAAAGGGCATCTCAAAGTTCAGAGGTGAACAAGATTTATTGGCTAAGCTGTAAAGCCTTGTGTTTCAATATCAAGGGCTCTACGCTTAATCATCTGAAAAGTGCCTATAAATGGGAGCATAAACAATGAATCCAGTGGGATACCCATGGCACTTATTTTATTCTCAATGTTGCCAGGTTCTTCAGTCAGTCATATAACATAGGGCTTCTTACAGAAGACAGTGTTTAATGAAACAGTACCAAAGACATGTGTACGTACTCTGTGTCAGTAATGACCAGATACAGCAAAGCATACTAGGTTATACTACATTCAAACAACCCCCAAACAGCAAAAGCCATTTCACACACGTAGCAAGCTTAGGCGGGCAAGCTTAGCAAAACAGCCTAAGAATGGTTAGAATTCCCAGTGATGGGCTCACACAGCTGGAGAGCCAAGACCAGAGACCTGATAAGAGGATGAGAATGAAACTATAGTTCGGGGGGGGGAGGCAGCCGCCTTCCTCCCACATTCCAACAACATGACAGGGTTACCTGACAAATGTATGATAGCCATTTAGACATGTTTGACTCTGTGAGCATTTGTTGTATAAGGCTCCCTTGGTCTACATTGTAATGTGGACACAGCCAATATTTTACTGTCATAAGTCACACACCAGATTCCACAGAATTTAACCCAGTTTCTAAACACAGAGCTGCATAAAGTACACAGTGCGACATTCCCATGATCTTTCAGAGAAATTTAGATTGAACACATTCAATGGTGCCATTATCCAGATTGGAATACCATACGAGTTGTGGAATTACTTTGGCTTTAAAGACTTTTAATGCAGCTGGTATGAATTGATTGCCTCTGATGTAGAAAAATTGGGAAATGGTGGGGGCATTGACATTAGCCTTATTTATTACTGAGTTACGTTGCACAGACCAAGATGCATTATACTGGAAGTGCAAACCTAAGTATCTAATTTTTTTTACTTGTTCAATTGGTTTGCCTCCAATTGTCCATTTGAATAGTTTCCAAATTTTGGAAAAGACAAGTATTTTTGATTTTTCATGATTTGGAAGTAATTTGTTTGTTATAAAATATGAAAGGTATCTCTTTAGTAAACACTTTAAACCAACTTTGGAGCAGGACAGAAGTACCATGTCATCTGCATATAATAGTAGAGGGACATGGACAGAACCCAATTTGGGAGAATGGCCATCAACAGCTTCAAGGTAAGGGGAGAGATAATTTAGGAACAGGTTGAAAAGAAAGGGTGCTAATATACAACCTTGTTTAATTCCTTTACTGAACGGGATTTTTGAAGTTAATTTTCCTGACAATGAACATTGAATTTGACATTTTGTAGAAGCATATAGCTTTTTTATAAGGTTAAGGAGTCTCTTGTCTATATTTAGTTGGAGTTGTTTGGCCCAAAGGAGTTCCCTGTCAATTGAATTGAAAGCGCCTTTAAGATCTATGAAGGCAGCATATAACTTTTTCCTTGCTTCTTTTTACATACTTGTTAATCAAATGCTCTAGTACAATGCAATGGTCTAAAGTAGTTTTCCCTTTACAGAATCCCAGCTGTTCTTGGCCTAAGATTCTCTGTTCTGTCATCCATATAGTAAGCTTAGATAGTAAATGTTTGGCATACAGTTTTTCCATTACAGAGAGCAGACTGATTAATCTATAGCTGGAAGGATTTAAGCAGTCACCTTTTTTATAGATTGGGACCATGATTGCATTTAGCCATGCATTAAGGGATAAAGCCAGATTTATCAACCATGGTAAAAAAAAGACGAAAGGGGAGCAGCCCACCAGTCAGGGTCCAGTTTTAGAATTTCAGATAAAATTATATCAGGGCCAGCCACTTTTCCCAATATTAATTGGCCAATCAGTTCTTTTATTTCAACAGGTGTTACAGGAGGCCAACCAGGTAAGTTCCATGGTGCTGACATCATCCTTATGGAATAATGATGAAAATCTTGAAACCACACTTGGGAAAAGATTGCAGACATAGGAGGGGTCTCCGCACAACATGCCCCTGAGACTATGGCCCAATTTTTGTGTGTGTTATTTAAAGTTCTTGCCTGGTATAATTGTTCCCATTGTGTATTAATATATTCACTCTTCCCCCCCCCTTCATACTCTGTTGTAGCTGACTCTTAAGTTTACAGTATTCTATCAAAAAACAGGGGTTGGCAGACTCACGGTAATGTCTAAAACCATCGCATAACTGGGTTTTTAAATATCTACATTCTCTATTAAACCATACATTTGTAGGTTTACTACTCCCCCTATTTCCACTCTCTTTTCCCCAGTGACATAGATATGTGAGAGGTTAAAACATTATAGGCTGTGATCACTGATGGATGTTCTTTTGCATCAATTAAAAAGGATCTATACTTTAGAAATAGGTTTGATTTAAATAGATGAGTTTTTTCCATAAAACTATCATTCCATAAGATCTTAAGCAGTGAATAGAGCTTATCAGGCTGGCATTGAAAATAATTTTGGATTCTAGTAAAAGGGCTGACATTAAGAGTTAAAATAAGTGGAAGATGATCACTAATTATATAATCGCCGACAGTGAAGTCTGAGACATGAGATTCCAATGAATAGGAGACTATAAAATAGTCAATTACACTGCAGCCCTTTGTTGAAACAAATGTATATTCTCTAGATATGGGAAAGTTGGTACATTGAGCCAAACTTTATTGAATTGAAAACAAAATTTGGCATGATAGATACCTGCCAAGTTTATGTGGCAGGATGGCTTAGGCTGATTGAAATTGAATCAGACGAAGACGGAGGCCCTATGCTTGAATCAGAGTGGCTTGGGGTTAGGGGTCCCTTCAGTGGGGCGCTGCTGGTGCCAGCGCCAAGGGTCAGGAGTTTGGGAGTGCTCCTGGATGCTTCCCTGACAATGGAGGCCCAGGTAGCAGCCGCTGCCAAGGCAGCCTTTTTCCACCTTCGGCTGATTAGGCAGTTGGTCCCCTTCCTCAAATGCAATGATCTGGCTTCAGTGATCCACACTATGGTCACCTCAAGGTTGGACTACTGTAATGCTCTCTACATGGGGCTGCCCTTGGGGCAACTCCGGAAGCTGCAGCTGGTGCAAAACGCAGCAGCCAGGCTGTTGATGGGCCTCCCTATGCGAGAGCACATCCAGCCTGTGCTAAAGTCGTTGCCATGGCTACCAATAGCATTCCGAATTCACTTTAAGGTGCTGTTTTTGACCTTTAAAGCCCTTTATGGTCAGGGGCCTGCCTACCTGAGGGATCACCTTTCCCCACATGTTCTGCAGAGAGCACTGCGATCTGGAACACAAAACCACCTGGCCCTCCCTGGGCCTAGGGATGCCAGGTTGGTGGTGACTAGGACTCTTTGGTGTAGTGGTTAAGTGTGCAGGACTCTTATCTGGGAGAACCAGGTTTGATTCCACACTCCTCCACTTGCACCTGCTGATGTGACCTTGGGTCAGTCACAAGCTCTGGCACAGCTGTTCTCTCAAGGACAGTTTCTGTCAGAAGTTCTCTCAGCCCCTCCTACCTCACAGGGTGTCTGTTGTGGGGAGGGGAAGGGAAAGGAGTTTGTAAGCCACTCTGAGACGCCTTTGGGCAGTGAAGGGTGGGGTATAAATCCAAACTCTTCTTCTTCTAGGACCAGGGTGTTCTCCCTGGTGGCACCAACGCTCTGGCATGAGCTCCCTAGCGAGATCAGAGCACTGCGGGACCTCCAGCAATTCTGCAGGGCTGAGAAAATGGAACTTTTTCATGGGGCATTTCAGTAGAAATGATTTTATTGGCCGTGCTGCACTTGCGCTTTATTTTATGACATCACCACTTTAAATGGGCTTTTACTGTATTTATCTGTCCTTTTATTGAGTTGTATTTTAAATGTATTTATGCTGGTTTTAGAACTGTTGTAAGCCACCCTGAGCCGCTCTGTGGGAGGGCGGGATAGAAATCTAATAAATAAATAAATAAATATGTGGCAATCTTTGAAATACCTTGTAGGGGTAAAAATAGGTGGAAGTGTATCATCCTGACTAATTTCTGTAGCCTTAAAGAAAAAAAATTGGTCACCTGCCATGATTATTTCAGCCAAGTGATGTTCTTTCTCTAGTCTTTCTAGCAGAGAAGTTAATTGTTTCCAATGTTGGGGGAAAGTTAACTTGTCTAAGGAACTGGGCACATATGTATTCACAATAATCAAAATGAGGTTGTCAAGAATAAGCTTAATAGCTAGCTCACTAGGGCTATCCGGTTGTAATGTAACAATTTCTACTTTTAAATATGAAGAAACAAACAGATCCAAACCCGCTCAAAAGCGACCCTTAGGATTAATCCTATACACAGGGAGAGAAAACGATTTATAACCCTCCATCTGTATTGGATTTGGGGACCAGGTTCCCTGATGAAGTATGATATCAAAATCATTTAGGTAACTTAAAAAATCATCATCCCTAGCTTATTTCTCCAGCCCACCACATTCCAGGAGATAATTTTTATGTTAGAGGCTGGAGGAGAATTCCTACATCAATCTGCCATAGTCAATATCATGAATGAATTATTGGCATCATGGCATATACAGCCATTAGCTATATCAGCACAGGCATCCTGTGATGTTTGTTGGATGTTTAACCAATTAATTTCTGCACATTGGGTGATTCTCAGTCTCTGGAGGGGGTATATGTATTTCAACTTGGGTTAATATTTCTGGGATCTCTTCCAATGACCTCCCTGCATTAGATAGAAAAACAGAAACTGGAAAACAAAAACAAAAACAAGGCAGTGAACTTCCCAAGAATTTTTTACAATTTGCAGAAGAATACAAATTGGTGGACTCCTGGAGAACTAGAAACTTGATGAAGAAGGATTTTATGTACTATTGTGCAAGACACAAGTTATGGTCAAGAATAGATATGTGCTGGATTTCTGCAGCAATTATAACTGAACTGGTGGAAGCAGAGATGTTGTTCCTTGTTTGTCCCCAAACCTGAGTATGTGGACATTCTTCCCAGATGATAGGATAAAGGATGTCTGAGATGAAGACAGATCATAATCCTTTACTTTTGACACTACAAGAGTCACCAAAGAAGAAAAGATGGACTTTGAATACTTTTCTTTTGAAAAATGAAAAATTTGTAGCAGATTCTAAAAAGGAATTTCAAATGTTTTTTAAACAAAATATCCAACCAGATATTTCTATTTGAGTTGTATGGGATGTGTTTCAGGCCTATGCAAGAGGTTGGATAATTAGAGAAGATGCTTATATCAGAAAGCAAGAGATAGGAGAACTTAAAAAAGAAGAAGATAACATGCACTCAATAAGTCAATGCATGTAAAGCTGTATGATTGAAACTGGACATTTATCCCAGTGCTGGTCAATAGTTTAATTTGTAAAGTGAATGCATATCGGCTGTTTCTTACAAATAAATGTCCATAAATTAGGGATGCTTGGCCTCCCACTATAGCAAAAGGCCTCCTAGCAATTCTCTTTGATGCCACTGGCATTGGTAGAAAGAATAGGGCCACCCAGCCACCAGTGGGAGCGGGGGAACCCCTGCTTTCACTGGCTCTTGCCTGCTGCCAGCCAGCTGGCCGGCAGGGGGAAATCTCACCCCCAACTGACCTTTCTGGGCTTACTCCCAGTTTTGGGCCTACTTCCAGTTGCAGGCCTCCTTCTGGTTGGGGGTGATGCTCTGGTTTTGGGGCAAAATTCTATGGTTTGAAGCTTAATCTACCATAGAGTTTTGCCCAAAAACCAGAGTGTCACCCCAACTGCAAGCAGACCCTAACCCAGAAATATACCTGAAAGAAACCAGAAGAAGGCCCAAAAATGCCCAACATCACTTTCAGTCTCCCGAAAGGACTTCAGGAGCAATGCTCTCTCTAAGCTGTGGAGACTTGTGAGTTAAAATTCTACTTTGTGAGCTACTGGCATTAAAGTTGTGAGTGAGTGATTTGGCTACTGTATAAATTTATTTGCTGTGGAGCAATCCTTCCTGAGCGAAGACAAATGTGTGAGCTGGAGGCTAAAAAACTGTGAGCTAGCTCACACTAACTCAGCTGAGAGGGAACACTGGTCAGGAGACCCCTGCTTGCCAGATAAGTTGACCTTGCAACCCTGAGAAGGAGTGGGGGGGGGAGACCTGACTGCACTGGTACACCTAGAGTTTGGACCAGAAGTGATGCTGGACGCTGTACCGTTCTGCAAAAGATCTATGGTAAAACCACAGAGTTTTGCAAAATGCTAGAGTTCCAGTTGAAACTAGAAGTGACATTGGTGCCCCAGCATCATACCTGTGCACCAGGGCCCCCTCTCAATCGATTTAGGGGGTTGCAGGCCATGGCTTGTCAACCCTAACAAACCTGGCTGGATGCAGATGCATTCACGGCAACCCATTCCACAGGGCTATTCCCAGACAGAGTGACCTAACTGATGCATATCTGGTATACTATGAACCTTTTGCCATCTGTTGGTATGGCTGTGTATCTGTATACGGAGGAAATGTAATGCATTTCATTTATTCCAAAAGTCACATTAAGATTAGGTTAAAATCCACAAGAACAAGTGACAGAGCATTAAAAAAAAGGGGATGAGAGATGCAAATTTTTAAAAGTTTCATAGATCCATAAAGATTCCAATATAGTTATCAGGCTTAATTCCTGGTTATTCCAAGGATGAGGAAATGACATTAGCTCAGCTTTTTAGAGCTACCAAGATGTATATATTTAGTTAGTTAGTTACAGCAAGAGTCATACAGTTTTCATTCTAAGACAGGAGATTAAGTATCTAATCGGTTGGGAAATCATCTAAATGGTTGGGGAATAAGCTCTTAAACTGCCATAGAGCTTTCATGAAAAGAAAAAAGTGTACCCGGATTCCAGACACCTGACATGCACATGGGCAGATTAATATGGCGGATTTTCCAATATTCCAGACAGACAAAGGGCAAGCCATTGTGGAGGCCTAATCTAAACAGCATTTACCTACTAGAGCTTGGATTTTTCCAAGACTGTTCCTGTTCCAAACAGACATGGCACACAAATATGAAAACACAAAGGGAACCCGTCTAGGTGTGCAGAACCTAAGTGTGCAGAACAAATCAACTGGGACAGCGGAGAGGAGGGAAAAGCTCATTGACATGGTATGTCTTGGTGAGTGATAATCAGAACTGCAGTTCATTACACTAAAGGCATGGTGCTAATTGCAGTGGGATTAAAAAAGGAGAATGCAGGTGCTTGACATTTTAAGTTAAATTAACATTTTTTAAAATGCACCCATGTTTGAGATATTTTGAGAAACAAATTTTGTTGTTTGTTTGAAAGCTTCTGCATTTACTGTAAGACACCAAGAAAGCTGAGTCTTATTTGGGGATTCTGTCAAACAAATAACTACCCGTTTGTAAAATGAGATGGGGAAGAATGGAAAATAGCGATTGGAACCAGTGTGGTGTAGTGGTTAGAGTATCGAGTCTTAGAGAGATCATCAAGGTATAAAACCTAGCTAATGTTGGTTGACACCGCCATGGTTGCTTTCAGTTCTCCTGTCTCCCACTTGCTCATCCTCCCCCTCCCCCTGGTCTTGGCATGTGCGCCTAGCTCCTCTCTTATCTCTATCTTGTCCTTAAAGCTCAGCAACGCCTGCTGCAAGCTGTGGGCAGTTTTCTTCTGGGCGTGCTCAGTTACCTTCCTTATTGGTCCCCTTCCATCAGGGGGTGAGGTATGAATTGTGTATAACTGTTGGTGTTCCTGCCTACCCCCCATTCCTGACACAGTGTGTGTCAAATGATGACCTAAGTACCTATCTCAATAAACTGAACTTCCTTGAAGGTCTGTTGTTGAGTATGTTGACTTGGGACTTTGACAAAGTGTCAGGAAACTCATTCACACTCCTCTGCCTGCCCCTGCAAAGATGAGCGGAGAAGAGGAACCAGTGATTCCGGTGACGACGGAGGAGCAGGTGCCTATTACTACGGTTCCTGCCCCGAGCACCACCTCACCTGATGTCCTGATGAGCACCACCCCAAGCATGGAGATCCAAGAGGGTGCGGAAGGGGGAACGCCACGAGGCGCAGGCATCCTCTTGTGAGCCAACCTGACAGCCCACACTTGGGAATCCTGGATACTTAATGCTAGGCCCTTGGGGGCCAGTCACTAGGCCTCAAGCCACCACGTGATGTTCAGTCCAAACGGGGCGCATCTGGCGGAAATAAGAGTTGGTGGGAAGAACAATTTGATCATTTGGAAATGGTCCAGGAGAAGATGGGATTCACCAATTTTTACAGAAATTTCATCTTCAACTTTGCCCAGGTTAACTTACCCCTCACTGACTTGCTAAAGATGAAAGGAAAGGGTCCAGATAGTACCAGACTGGGAGCCAAGCTGGACTGGACCCCAGAGTGTCACCCACCCAGATGAAAATAAGAAATTCGTGGTCCAGGTGGATGTGTCGGATGTGGCTATGGGGGGGGGGACATTGCAGGATGGAGGGGATGGCAAGCTGCACCCCCTCATGTATGTGTCCCACAAGTTCTCACCAGCCAAATGCAATTGGACAGTGTGGGACAAGGAGGCTGGCACCATCAAGCTTGCCCTGTCCACTTGGAGACACTGGTTGGAGGGGGCTAGGGTCCCTTTTGAAGTCTGGATGGACCATAAGAATTTAGCTGTACTACAAGCCCCCCAGAATTTGAACACCAAACAGTTGCGGTGGACAGACTTCTTCTTGAAGTTCTGGTTCACTCTACAACATTTCCCGGGCAAATCTAACTCCCTTACTGACACACTCTCACACCTCCCCCAACACGACAGCCAAAGGGAGGAGGTCGTTGACCCGCCCAGCTGGGAGGGGCGGTCTTCACTTGGATTCAGGCAAAAACCAAGCAGGAGGGGAGCAGGACTGGTTGGGAACTTGAATTTGCCTCAGCGTTCTCAGAGGGGGACAAAAAAGAGGTGGAGTCCAATGGGTCCCTGGAACTGAAAACTGATACTTGCTGGTATAAGGGGCCCTGTTTGTTTGTTCCCTTATCTCTCTGGGGAAAGATTATGCACTTGGCTCATGGGACTAAAATCGCTGGCCACTGTGGGTATCTGAAAACCCTCCACCTCCTCCAATGCCAATTCTGGTGGGCCAAACCTGCATCATGTACAACCCCCAACCAGGAAAACTGCCGGGGCTCTTGAAGCTGCTGCTTACCCCCCACCGACCCTGGAAAGTTACCTCTATGGACTCTATTACCGACCTACCTCCCAGCAGGGGGAAGATGGTGTTGTGGGTGGTGGTAGATCTTTCCTCCAAACAGGCCCACTTTATACCATTCTAGCAACTACCCACTGCTAAAGGGTTGGCCAAGATGCTTACGAACAATATTGTGAAGCTGCATTCATTGCCAGCCAAGATAATTTCTGACAGAGGTTCCCAGTTCATAGCCAAATTTGGGGGGGGAGGGCTCGTGGACTTATTGGGGGTGGAGCATATGCTGAGTAGTGCCTACTACCCCAAAACTGACAGACAAACTGAAAGGGTTAATCAAATCCTGGGGCAATTCCTCTGATGTTTCACTAACTACAGACAGGATGACTGGGTCGACTTGCTCCCCTACGCAGAATATTGCTACAATAACTCGGTCCATTCATCCACAGGTCTTTCCTCTTTTTAGTGGTGTTCAGCTATGAAGGCAATCCACTACCAGTTCTGGGGGGTGCCCGGGGAGCCCCGGAGAGTGAGGCCCAGGATTGGTGGAAAACCCGCCAGAACATTTGGCCTGCCATCCATAAGACTTTGGAATGGGCCAAAGCCCAGGCCAATAAGAAATGCTCAGTGGGATGGGATTTGAATCCCAGGGACTCGGTTTATGTGTCTACAGAAAACATGCGGGGGGTTACAACCGAGCCGAAAGTTGGGGTGGAAATATGTGGGTCCATTTATGATTGTGCGCAAACTGAATGAGGTTACTGTTGAACTTGATTTGCATAAGAATTTGAGACATTTGCATCCCGTTTTCCACCATAGCTTATTGAAGAAGGATCCAGGACCCAATGTATGGAGACCACAGAAGCTGAACCCCGCCCCCGCTGGTGGATGGAGAGCTGGTGGATTTGAAGTGTCCCAAATCCTGGACTCTAAGTTGAAATTGGGAAAATTGTTTTATTTGGTTGAATGGAGGGATTTTGGTCTGGAACATAGAGAATGGGTGGAGGGCTCCCATGTCCGTGCCCCTAAATCGGTCAGTAACTTCCACAAGCTGTTCCCTCTCAAACCTGGGAGGAAGGGCCCTTTGGAGGGGCAGAATGTTGGTTGACACCGCCATGGTTGCTTTTGGTTCTCCTGTCTCCCACTTGCTCATCCTCCCCCTTCCCCTGGTCTTGATATGTGCGCCTAGCTCCTCTCTTATCTCTATCTTGTCCTTGAAGCTCAGCTCCACCGTGCCACTTTTTCCTGCTGGAGCCATGGGTAGTGCCCTTTTGGGTGCGCTCAGGTACCCTTCTTATTAGTCCCTTTCCATCAGAGGGTCCAATATGAATTGTGCATAACTGTTGGTATTCCTACCTAACCCCCATTCCTGACACAGGGTGTGTCAAACGATGACCTAAGCAGCTATCTCAATAAACTGAACTTCCTTGAAGGTCTGTTGTTGAGTGTGTTGACTTGGGACTCTGACAGCTAACCATGAAGCTCACGTGGTGACTCTTGGTCAATCATTCTCTCTCTGCCTAACTGATTTCACTGGTTTCTTGTGAGCACAAAATGGGGGGACAGAGAATGAGAACACCCTGAGGTTGTAGGAGAAGGGTGGGATTAAAATGAATAATTGGCATTCTGTACATTGAAATCCTCATTGCCATGACCAGGGCTGCCGAATGTTCATCTGGAGTCCATGTGGAGTCTCTTTTTTTGTAGCATTGTCTGGATGGTCTGTGGCGGTCAGTATCTTGTTCATTGGTGGGTCGGAGGGATGGTAACTGTTCTCCAGTAGATTTTGTGATTCTGCCTGTTCTTTCTTGAAGGGGACATGATAGAAATTTATAAAATTATTCATGGGGTAGAGAAAGTGGACAGAGCCAGCCTTTTCTAGAATGCAGGAGCGTTCAATAAAGTTGATGGGTTTATGGCAAGACAAATTACCCAATGGGTTTATGACAAGACAAATTACTCAATGAGTAATTAAATTATGGAATTTAATGAAAGTTGATGTAGTAATGGATACAAGTAGAAAAGACTGCTCACAGAGAAGTCCATCAATGGTTACCAGCTATGGTGAGTAAAAGGAATATCCATATCCAGAAACAGTAAACCTCTGAATAGCAGGGGTGGCAAGATTAGGGGAAGGCCTTGGCCTCTGCATACCCAGTTTATTGGCCCTCCAGGGCAACTGGTTGACCACTGTGTAAAACAGGCTGCTGGACCAGATGGACCACTGATCTGATCCAGTAGAACTCTTCTGATGTTCTTATGAAACAGAGAGAGAGGGAGGGAGAGAGAGAAGCCAGCGAAATGGCTAAACATGTGAAGCAGCTCCAGCTCCCCTTCAGATATCAACAGCCTGCTGATCCCCAGACAAAATATTAATGTGCAGCATGCCAAGTAATCAGGCTTCCTCTGTCGAAATTGTACTTTAGCTTTCTGAGAATTAAGGGATCCCGATATTAGTTAATCCCAGGGCCATCTGCGGAAAGTGATGCCTTTATAGCTACAAGCCTGGCTAATTTGATTCCACTAAGCATCCACATGGCAAACCTTAATCATTTTTAACTACAACACTCTATTATGCATACCATGAAATTTAACAAGGTATGTCCTATACTGGAGACTGTAATGCTGCAGCTGTGAAGACTAATTAGTGAGCACTCATTATTGTCCACTCAATTTGCATTCGCAGATGCAGTGAGCCGAGAGCCAACTGTTTCTGGATTCCTTGATTGATTGATTGCCTCTTTTACATTCGTTAGGAAGCTGGCCAGAGAGCAAGACCTTTTACTATTGTGTTGTTTTTGGTTCAGTATTTGCTACAACTTAATTGGATGATTGAGTCAAGAGAATGGGATGGAGAACTGATCCAGAGCCAAGGCTCATGTTTTTTGTGTCCTCAGTTGTGTCGTCTCTTCAGTAGCCTTGGATGGAATGGCGGGCTAGCAGTTAAAATCTGAGATTAGCCTACAGATAACAAGCATACTTTTCCTCCAAAGGCATTAGGGATGCAAATATTCTTTGTCATCAGAAACTCCCTTATGACCTCAGATGCACATTCCAGATGGCCCCCATCCAAGAACCAGTGTTGTGCGGTGGTTAGAGTGTCAGACAAGAATCTAGGTGGGTAGCCGTGTTGGTCTGAAGCAACAGAAGAAGAGAAGATTGGATTTATGCCCCGCCCTTCACTCGGGAGTCTCAAAGCGGCTTACAATCCCCTTTCCCTTCCCCTCCCCACAACAGACACCTCCTGTGAGGTGGGTGGGGCTGAGAGAGCTCTTTCCAGGACTGCCCTTGAGAGAACAGCTCTGACAGAATTAGGGCTTGCCTGAGGTGCATGAGCTATGGCTTGTCCAGCAGCTGCAAGTGGAGGAGTGGGGAATCAAACCCGTTTCCCCCAGATTAGAGTCCGTGCACTTAACCACAACACCAAACAACATTTGAGTCCAGTGGTACCTTTAAGACCAACAAGGTTTAATTCTGGGCATAATCCTTTGCATGCAAGCACACTTCCTCAGGTACGATGTACCCATGGATGATGCTGCCGGCACCCATCTGCTCCCTCAGGCTGCTCTGTATCATGGCAGCCACGTTTTGCACTGGGTGGCCTGCATCCATTCCCTGCGCCTGGAGCAGAACCGCTTTGTAGCCCTCCTGGGGCCTTGGCCATGCCCCAGCGGTCCAGACAGACAGGTCCTCTGTTTGCCACCAGTGGGCGGTGAGGGAGAAGTAGCCGTGCTGCTGACTGCTCATGGATGCTGGCACCAACATGCTGACAGCGATGGAGGCTGTGCGCCTCAAGGGCATCATCATTTGCCTGGCACACCTGCTTCCCCTGAAGGGGAAGGAGGTTCTGGGGCTGGGGAGCCCTGGCAGGCTGACCTGGGATGCTGACCCCCTTGAGGTGTGGCCCTTGCTTGAGACCTGCCCGTCCCTGGCCATCCACTTCTCGTGCAGCACAAAGTCTGCCGGATACCAGATACCAGAATTTATTATGTATATAGCCAAAGGCTGTCACAATACAGAATTAAGATAATAAAAAGAGAATAATTTTAATTGTACATAGGTAAAACAGCAATTAAAAGGAATTTTCGCACAAATAAATATGATCCAGTTATGAACAGTAAAATTGTAAAATAATAAATTCAGTTAGTCATAAAAGGGTTAACTTCCTAAAGCTGCAGTCTGAGCCCTGATTTTTTTGACGAGGCAAAAAGAGAACCTCTATAACTGACAAGCAGATCAGTGTCAGATAATAGAAAGCCCAGTTTGTCAACGTCAGAAGAAAAATTATATCCTATTAGCAGATTATCAAGAAATCCAGATCTGACTGCTGTCTACCTAGGACAAAACAGTGTGTAGTGAAGAATGTCTTCTGGAACTGGGGCACTGCATATACAAGGACGTGAGGCCAGCGGTGTCTGAGGGTATCTCCCCGTATCTCCCCGTGAGCAGAGCTGTCGGCATTGTTTGAAAACGTAAGGAGGTAAGTGCCTTTCTGAGGATTTGAGATGTAATATTTGCTAAGTAAGGGAACCTTTCATGATCTCTTTTGAATAACTTAAACTAAGGGGAGGATTTATACCTAGAGATTGTAAAATTGTCCAGTAAAGCATCACATTTGTAGTTCCAGTTTCATAAGTTGGTACCAATATTGAGAGCCCCCAACAAATCGTCTGGAATAGTATAGTAGGCAAGTATGTTGTTGTAACATGTAGACCAGGATGTATCTCTACATGACCTTAGTTGGAAGTAAGATTTGAGTAAAGCAAGGTGGACGTGAGCCCTAACTGAGGGCATACCAAGTTCTGCCCTCATTAGGGCTGCAGGGGTCCCCTTGGGCAAGGCAAGAAGTCGTCTAATGAATAAATTTTGAAGTGATTCCAGGCTTGAGATTAAGTAGTCCTTCCAGCCCCAGACCTCTATGCCATAAAGAAGGTGGGGAATTGCCTTCTGAGTAAATAATTTTACTGCTGGATCTACAAGGAATCCACCTTTGGTGTGATAAAATTTCAGAACTGCACCTATTATTTTTTTAGTAGAAGCTTTAACAGTATCCAAATGTATTTTCCAATTTAAGGTCTCACTAAAGGTCACCCCCAATTATTTAAAAGAGCTGCATTGCTCAATGGCCATTCCGTGAATACTCCAAGAAAACTTTCTGGGCCATTTTCTAAAGACCTTGGCCTTGTTATAGTTTATATTAAGAGCCTCCTCTTTACAGTATTCACCAAGTTGGTGTAGCAGCCTTTTTAATCCAATTTGAGTAAGGGAAATTAAAGCCATGTCATCTGCATATAATAAAACTGAGATCTTCTGATGACCAAACGAGGGAGCGCAAAGTCTGCCCGTCTGCCACATGAGAGGCAGGGGGAGGGGGGTGTTTGGTGGAGCAGAAGGACATGATGCAGGATGTCGTCTCCTCCATTACCATCCTGCACAGGGAAGAGGAGCTCGGCATCAGCTCCAGCAACTGGCTGGCCCTCTCCCAAATGTTGCATGTCCTTCCAGGACACCCCTGATGTGCTCTGCGCCCATACAGCCTGCCGGGCCCCAAGGGGACCCCTGCTATCCCACAGGCCAGTGCTTTGGCAGAAAGGCTGCATCTCCTCTGCAGCAGACAGTGGGGTGGAAGAGGCCAGGGGAAGGAGGAGGAGGAAGAGGTGCTAAAGCCCAGCACCTCTGCCTCAAAGAGCTCAGCCAGGGAGAATCCTTGCTTGTGGTTGTCAGTGGTGAACTGGGAGGTCGGTAGCAGCAGGGATTTCAGGCATGCCGTGGCAGAGGGTTCGGCAGAGGTGATGGTGAGGGAGTACCTTGCCGAGTCACCTGAGCCCTCCTCCACCAATCCCCTGGGGTGCTGGCCATGCTAGGCTTCCATCTGGCCCGGCCTCTCTTACATGGCCTTGAGCCTCTTCTCCTGCCCTCCTGCCAGTGTCCAGAGTGAGCGAGTGGCATTCTCACCCCTACCGCTCCCACCTGGACCTGGCCAGAGTAGATGAGATGGCCTGCCTGAAGTTCAGCCTCCCTCTACTGGGCTACCCCTCTCTGGACCTCACAGGGCAAGATCCAGGCCTCCTGTTCAGGCCTGTAGCCAGAAAATTCTCAGTGAGGGGGGCACTGGGGAAAAGGTGGGGTGTGACATCACAAATTTAAAAATAAATAAATAATAGTAAAAAAGAATGCAAATACAAGTGCTGTGGAGGGAGGGAGGGAGGGAAATGCCTAGCACCCCCCCCCATGGACCCTGGCTGCCCCTGGCTGGCCCCGCTGCTCTTAGCCCAGCAGCCATTCCCTCTCCTACCACTCCATCCACCCTGGAAAGAAGAGGTGGCCATGAACTCCCTGCTGCTGCTGCTGCTGCTGCTGCTGCAGGATGAACACCGGGGTTTATGGCTGAACTTCTCCAAAAGAACCACAGTTCCACCCCCCCACCCCACCCAGCGACCCTGGTGCTTCAGGGATGTACAGGCTCTCCAGAGACCCTCCCTTGCAGGAGCCACAGCAGCCACCGCACAGGCCCTCCTCTCTGATTCGCCTCCCCTGCTGACTTCTCTAGCCCGGCCTCAGAGCTCCTCCTCCTCCTTCCTGCACCCACCTTCATCTGACTCCATCCTGAATTGCCCTTTATACTTTTTAAAACAGAACCAGCCAGCTGGAGAAAGTGGCAAAGGACCAAACATGGCTAAATTCATACTTAAAAAAAAGAACTGGACGGCTCAATAAGGTACTTTTGCTTTTAGATGGTGGGAGCGGTGGCACAAAGGATTTATCCTCTGGCTATAGTAACATCTGAACTGAACAGAACATCTGTCAGTTCTAGCCCCGCGCTGGTGTGAGCTACCAGCCCTGTCCCTAGCTTGCCGTCCACCCAGCAGTTCGAAAGCTTCGGCAAGTAGATAAATGGGTACCACTCCTTAGAGAGGGTGGGCACACTAACCACCCCCCAGTGGGGGAGGTGTTAGCCAGCAAATCGGAATGTCCAGCTCGTGAGCTCAAAAGCTTAAGAGAGAAATCTGCGGTGTTGGAAGTCTGTGATGGGACGATCCGGCCAGGCGGTGGCAGTGCGGCACCTCGACTTGAAGAAGTCCTGGAAGAACAACTGACGTCATCCAGCCGAGCCATCTGAACATCTCCAAATGCCTCTGAAATGTCTCTGGAATATATCTGACCCTCAGCTGAACATGTCCCGCCGGCTGCAAATGTGTGCAATTTAAAAAGATTTATATGTTGTGTCCTCCCTCATCCCCTATGAATTATTGTTAGTCCGCTGTCTATATGATTAACTGTAATTATCGCTCAGGGCCAGCAGCTCTGCTGGATTGGGCAATTAAATAAATCGAAAGGTATTATTAAACCCCCACCCCCACCCTCAAGGATCACCTGTGTCAAATGAAGAGAGGTGTCAGAGTCTTGCAGCAATCAGTTCTCAACAATGGTCCTTTATGAAGGTTCAGGTTTACTGAGTTCAGAAAAGGCAAGTCATCTGTGCATACATTCAGGGTCAGGATTAACTCTAAAGACAGAAGGGGAATAGATATACACAGAGGTCATTTCATAGAAAAAGACATACAGGAAATCATTAGCATAACTTATTTGCAACTGCCACAACCCCTGACATCACCAGAAGCTACCTTATAACAAGCATGAAAATACAGATCAAGTTAGTTTTGCTAATTATTCTTGTGATAGTTGCTACCAGGGGTCATTTCCTGCTGGAGCACCCCAAAGTGGTGCTCTGGCAGAAAAGAGCCCAGGCCCCGCCCCCCATCCACGGAGACACATACAGAGGGGGATTTAAATGCCTGGGTTCCATGCCTGGGTTCCGTGCAGCTGCTGGGCACCTGGAGAAAGCCAGGGTTTTAAGTCCCCTCCCAAGTCTCACCACAAAAGTGGAGAGGCTCAGGGAGGAAGGCAGTCATGCCAGGCTTCCTGCAGAAGATTGGGCATGGAACCCAGGCTGGATGGAGACATGGGGGGCACGTATGCAGACCTGCCTGCCTTCCCCCCGAGCCTCTCTGCTTTTGCAGAAGGACTGGAGTGGGATTTAGATCCATAGCTTCCTTGCCCAGCTTTCTCCAGATGCCCCACAGCCATGGGGCACCAGGAAAAGATTGCTCAGGGAAGCCTGACATGACTGCCTCCATGCCCTCTGTCTCTGGGCAGCCTGCCATGGCGGGCTGGCTGCAGACACGGAGGGCACATAGGCAGACATGCCTGTCTTCCTCCCTGAGCCTCTCCGCTTTTGCGAAGGGACTGGGGGGGATTTAAAACCCTGGCTTCCCTGCCCGACTTTCTCTCTCTCTCTCTCTCTCTCTCTCTCTCTCTCTCTCTCTCTCTCTCTCTCTCTCTCTCTCTCTCTCTCTCTCTCGTAAAGTTTATTTATCAATTTTCCACATTATACATCAACATACATATGTTTCCCATATATACATTTGAGTCTAAAGTTTCCAAGCCTTATTAACCCACTTATATATCCGCACCCATCTTTTGGTGAAAATATTATCCTTCTCTTGAAGTAATAAGCTTAACTTATCCATTTCCGCTATCTTTAATAGCTTATATGCAATTTCCTCTTTTGTGGGTAATTCTTCTGGTTTCCAATACTTGGCCAACACTATTCTAACAGTTGTTACAATATAAATTATCATATATTTATCACCCTGTTTAAAACACTCTGGAATAATCCCTCCTTATAAATACTTATCTTTTGGTTTCATAAGATTCCATGCACAACCATTGGCTGTAAAATGCCCTCCCTCAGCCATTGGTCCATCAGCCGCCACTCAAGAGTACTCGCATGCCATTGGCCGGATGCTGGGTTGGCTCCTTTCCCCACCCACTCCCCCTTCAGACAGATTTGCTGGCAGACCAGCTCTCTCTCCTGAGGAAGACAGTTCTCTTGACTCCTGTGAGGAGCTTGGTTCTGTGAGTAAAAAAACAAAGGACTTTCAGCATAACCCCCTCCCCCGCCCATAACCCCCTCCCCAATGGCCACTTTCCTGTCAGAATAAATGGAAAAAGGCTCTCTCTCCTGCTTAGCTTCAGCATGGCTGGCTGGCTAACAAGGTGGGCCAGTGACCATCAAACCATTTTCTTCAACTCCCCGCTGTGCGGCTGACTTCCCCCTAGGATTGCCAATCTCCAGGTGGAACCTGGAGATCACCCACTGCTACAATTGACCTCCAGATGACAGAGATCAGTTCTACGGGAGAAAATGGTTGCTTTGGAGGGTAGACTCTATGGCATTATACCCTGCTGAGTCCTTCCACACACACCCCAAATGCTGTCCTCCACAAGATCCACCCCCCCCAAATCTCCAGGTATTTCCCTAATCACAGTTGGCACCTGTACTTTCTCCTCTGTCAGTAAAAGGCCCTTTCCACATCTATGTTGGCCTTTGGGAGAAAACTCATTGGGCCCAGTCCTGATCAGGTTGCCAACTCCAGGTGGGCAATTCCTGGAGATTTGAGGGATGGAGCCTGGAGAGGGTGAGGTCTGAGGAGGGGTGGCACCTCAGACAGGTACGATGCCATAGACTCCACCCTCCAATCCAGCCATTCCCTGATGGGGAACCATTGTTGCCAATCTCCAGGTGGGGGCTGGAGATCACTCAAAATTACAACTGCTCTGTAGGAGGGATGGGGGAGGAGATGGAAAACTAAAGGTAGGTTGATGGTTGGCTGGGAGGGAGATAGGGTTGTCAACTCCAGGTTGGGAAATTCCTGGTGATTTGAGGGGTCAAACCTGGAGAGGGTGAGTGTTGAGGAAGGGTGGGACCTCAGACAGGTACAATGCCATAGACTCCACCCTCCAAACCAGCCACTCCCTCCTGGGAACCACTGTCACCAATCTTGGGGGTGGGCTGGAGATCACTCAAAATTACTACTGCTCTTCAGGTAGCAGAGATCAGTTCCTCTGGAGAAAATGGTGGACTCTGTCATTATACCCTGCTGAGATTGCCACAGCAAATTGTCACTGAGTGCCCAAAGCTGGGGCACTCTCCCAGAGCCTCTTTCTAGAGCTCGTTGTATTTATTTCCACAACGGGCCTTATTCCTAGTATTTAATAAAATATTTCTGGTGATAGAACGAGTTTTATATTTGTTACTCCTAATATTATATTCTGTACCATTTTCCAGTAACTATAGACCTTCCCACACCACCACCACACATGGAAGAAGGTTCCCACATTCAATTTACATTTCCAACAATTTTTAGACAGTGAAGGAAAACACTTAGCTAGCCTATTCGGTGCCCAATACCAACCAATACCTTGTAAATGTTTTCTTTATAATTTGCGGCTTTCATGTATTTTAGGGATTTCCATGTAGTTGCCCATTTATCTATGTCCACACAATAGCCTAAATCTTTCATCCACTATATCATTACTGAGGTAACCGTTTCATCACACATATACTCCTCCAACAGGAATCTGTAAATTTTCTGTATCATTTTGTCACTTGATGACAACCAAATCTTATCTAGATGAGTTTTAGAGTCTTGAAACCCTATTGTTACATCCTTAGAATATCTTGATTGAAGTTGCAGTGTTTCCCACCAGGATAATTTGATCTTATAAAGTAACATTAAACTCTCCTCTGATTTTAATTTATTATTCTCATCTAGCAATACCTCATAACATTCCCTGTCACACGCGTTGATAAGGGAGGGCTTTATAAATGCTTCTAATGGGGATACCCACTTTGGCATCTTACTATAATAACTTTCCTTTATTTCATTCCAGATCTTAACTAGGGCTCCCCTTATAATGTGATGACCAAAATTAGTATGTACCTTGTCCCTCCAATACCAAACGTAGGCATGCCATCCCATTCTAAGATCGTGCCCTTCTAGATTTAAAATTCTAATGTTGTCTAATCTTATCCATCCAGTCACCCAACTTAACGCTGCTGCCTGGTAGTACAACTTCCAATTGGATAGTCCAAATCCTCCCCTTTCCTTTCTATCCTGGAGAGTCTTCCATTTGATCCGTGCCCAGTTAGGATACCAGATAAACTTTTTATAAATTTTATCAATTTCAAAGAAGAATTGAAAAGTTTTTAATATAGGAATATTTTGGGCTAGAAAAAGAAACTTCAGCAAAATAACCTTCTTAATGGTCGCTATTCTGCCCAGCAGGGATAGCTGCATATCTTTCCATCTTAACAAATCTTTTCTAGTTTCCTCCAGAAACTTATAATAGTTGTCTTCTATAAGCGTGCTATTCCTATTTGATATTATTATACCGAAGTATTTAACTTTCTTCACTATCTCTACTTCCATTATCTTTCGTATTTTTTGTATCATATCAGGTGAGCAGTTTTTTTGTTATCTTCATTTTCTTTAAATTCACTTTTAATCCAGTGAAATGGCCAAACTCTTGTATTATTCCCAGTAACTGTGCAGGTGAACCTATCGGGTTTTCCATTATAAAGACTATATCATCTGCAAAAGCCAATAACTTGAATTCTTTACCTTTCACCTTCAGGCCTTGTATATACACCAGTTCTCTAACCATATCATTCAAAGTTTCAAGTGTGAAAATAAATAGTAGGGATGATAAGGGACAGCCCTGTCATATACCTTTCTGAATCTTAATGTTTGACGACATATTGCCATTAACCATTACATTAGCATACTGTTTCTCTGTCAGGCACTTCAGAAAGTCAGTCAAACACCAGGCCTCATAAGAAGATAGTGTTTATTAGACAGCAGTTCTAAAGGCGCGTTAACATTCTCTTGTCAGGAATGAAACATACAAAGAAATGTCTACAGATATACTCTCCTGGGTCACACACCCCCCCCAGAGCCTACCAATAGCTAAAAAGCCCACGGGCGGGAAAAGAAAGGTGCAAAAGTTGTAAAGCTGTAAATATTCCAATGACCTAGCTGTTCTCTCAGGAGAAAAGAAAAGAAAACAAGCCTGGAGAACCAAGGCCATTTGGAGCATCTGTAGATAACCCGGGCTGTGAATCTCTGTGTTGCCCGGGCAACCTACTCACCTCCCCACATACCAGACATGACACAACACAGACCAACTGGCACCTCCACCCCTCCCTTCTACCCTATGCAGGGTCACCTGACATTCTGCCCCCCTTATAATAAATCCAACTCTTTAGGTTTCAAGGGGTACAATTTGTGAAATTTGCGTAACAACTTTGGGGCGCGAACATGATCCTCCCTCACCCACTCCCTCTGTTCAGGCCCAAAGTCCACCCATTCGATCAGGTAATACAACCGGTTGCGAGAAATCTTGGAATCCAGAATCTGAGCAATTTCATAATGAGGTTCCCCCCCACCATCAAGGGAGGGGGGGCAGGTCTCTTCGGCCTCCACTTGTTCTCTTCAGGCGAGCGTCTCAAGAGCCTTATATGAAATACAGGATGAATAGATCTCAGTGATTTAGGCAACAAAAGCTCAACTGTCACATTGTTTAACACATGCCTGATTTCAAAAGGACCCACATACTTCCACCCCAGCTTTTTACTAGGTTGCAGCCCCTTTAAGTTTTGTGTGGAAAGATAAACAAATTCTCCTTGGTGAGGAGTCCACGTCTTGTCCCTTTTCTTGTCAGCCTGCTCTTTGTAGGTGGACTTAGCCTCCTCCAATGTGTGCGCTAAAAGCGGCCATGCCGTTTGAAGCCATTTACACCAATCCCCCTGCCTCCCCCGGTGGCAAGGTGGGTGAAGTCAGGAAGGGAAGAGGTGGAGCCTCATAACCATTCACAGCCATAAACGGGGACATACCCGTGGAGGAGTGACACGTGTTATTGTAACAAAACTCGGCCAGGGGTAACAACGATTCCCAATCATCCTGTTGAAAATTTGTAAAGCACCTAAGGTACTGTTCAAGAGTTTGATTCACTCTTTCTGTTTGCCCATCAGTCTCCGGGTGATATGCACTGCTTACCGCCCTCTCCACCCCCAGCAGTGCCATTAACTCCCCCCAGAATTGAGAAACGAACTGAGACCCCCTATCCGATACCACCTTTACGGGAAGAGTATGGAGTCTCACCACGTGTTGTAGAAACGCTTTTGCCAGCTTTTTGGCCGAGGGGATAGATTTAAATGGAACAAAATGTGCTTGTTTAGAAAAGATGTCAACTACCACCCATATAACCGTTTTCCCCCCACTAGGGGGTAAGTCAGTGATAAAGTCCATGGATAAAACCTCCCAAGGATGAGTCGGGGTTGGCAGTGGTTGTAAGAGTCCGGGTGGCTTTCCAGGGTGGTGTTTGCTCATCAGACAAACCTGGCAGGCTTGTGTGAATAACGACAAGTCTTTCCTCATCCCTGGCCACCAAAATTGTCTTTGAAGTAATTGCAATGACTTAATGAAGCCAGTGTAGCCCGCCAGTCTAGAAGTAATTGCAATGACTTAAT
This sequence comes from Gekko gecko, assembly GCA_029375565.1. Lineage (NCBI taxonomy): Eukaryota > Metazoa > Chordata > Lepidosauria > Squamata > Gekkonidae > Gekko > Gekko gecko. The sequence continues at coordinate 2,480,759 of JAPDNY010000016.1, forward strand.
GAAGCCGTGTGCCCATTCCATGACCTTCCCCCGTAGGGACAGCAGAACGAAAATTTTCCCATTTTTGTGCCAGCAGCCGTGCTCGTCCCCCGTTGCCCCCTCCTCCTTCGCTAGAGAGGCGTGGTCAGCGTCAGACAGGGCTGATGCAAATCTCAGTTCCCATGAGGAAGAAAGTGGAGAGGTAGGCGGGGACAGTTTGGCTGCGAGTCATCACCACCACCCCCAATTGTGAGGGTGTGAACACTGAATCTCTGATCTCCTCCCTTTTGCTGTCGTGTTGGGGAAGGCAGGATAAGGCGTCAGCCAAGGAGTTTGCCTTTCCTGGGAAATGGTGCAGTGTGAAGTCAAACTTTGAAAAGAAATCCGCCCACCGCAGCTGCTTGGCGTTCAGAGATCGCGGCGAGCGTAGCAACTCGAGGTTTTTATGATCAGTCCACACCTCGAATGGCACCCTTGCCCCTTCTAGCCAGTGCTGCCATGTCGATAGGGCCAACTTGATCGACCCTGCTTCCTTCTCCCAAACTGACCAGTTCCTTTCTGTGTCATTAAACTTTTTAGAGACGTAGGCGAGGGGGTGCAATTTCCCATCCTCCCCATCTTGCAAGATGGCTCCCCCATAGCGACATCTGATGCGTCTACATGGACTATAAACTTTTTCAACTCATTGGGGTGTGCCAACATCGGTTCAGAGGTAAAGAGAGATTTTAGTTGTTCAAATGCCCTCTGACACTCGTCAGTCCACTCCAAATGGGCCCCGGGTCGAGTGCTCTCCGGACCCTTCCCTTTTGTCTTAAGAAGATCCATCAGGGGGAGGGCAACTTGGGCAAAATTTGATAAAAACGATCTGTAAAAATTCACGAATCCGAGGAATGCTTGGAGTTGCCTCCTCGTCTTGGGGGGCTCCCACCCCACCACGTCTTTAACCTTCTCGGGGTCCATCTCAATCCCTTTCTGTGAAATGCGGTAGCCCAGGAACGAAATCTCAGACCGGTGGAATTCACACTTGGACAGCTTAGCAAACAGTTTGTGCTTGTGCAACTTTTGGAGTACCTCCCTAACGAGTTTCACATGGGAGTTTAAATCAGAGGAGTACAGTAAAATGTCATCAAGGTAAACAAGGACCCCTTTAAACAGATACTTGTGCAAGACTTCATTAATCAAATTCATAAAGACCCCCAGGGCTCCTTGTAATCCGAACGGCATCACTAGGTATTCAAACTGCCCCAAAGGTGTGTTGAATGCCGTTTTATACTCATCCCCCTCCCTGATGCGCACTCGAAAGTAAGCATCTTGGAGATCAAGTTTGGAGAAAAATCCCCCCCCCCCGCGACAGCGGCCAGCAAATCTTTAATCAGCGGTAGCGGGTAAGCATTTGTCGCTGACACTGCATTGAGCCCCCTGTAGTCAGTGCATAGTCTCAGGCCTCCGTCTTTCTTCTTTCGGAATAAGACAGGGGTGGCAAAAGGTGAAGAGGCCGGTCGTATAAAATCCCTCTCTAAGTTTTTATCAATGAACTTTCTTTTCTCCTGTTTCTCGGCCGGGCTCATAGAGTACAGCTTCCCTTTTGGGAGCTTCTGATTTGGCAACAGTTCAATGGCACAGTCAGAGTTTCTATGGGGAGGTAATTCGTCCGCCTCCTCTTCTCCAAAAATCCCAGACAGGTCTCGATACTCCCGTGGGATCGCTGCCCAGTCTGCCTCCACCACCCCCACTGGCACGGGGCTGGCTTCCGGAGGCTGGTGCCCCCAATTGCTATCCCAAACATGACCCATCCGCTTCTGCAGACAGGCAGGGTAAGGCACAGGAAGGCATTTAAATGCCTCCCCACTCCATCGAAGACCTTCCCTGGCCTGCCCGCTTAGGCAGGTTGGCCAGGAAAGGTCAAGGGGGCTTCAACAGGCCTTCCCCCGCCCGCTCACTTCTGCGGACAGGTGGGGGAAGGCATAGGAAGGCATTTAAATGCCTCCCTGCTCTGTGGAAAGCCTTCCCCCACCAGTCCACTTAGGCAGGTGGGCCAGGGACGGCCAGGCGGGCTTCAACAGGCCTTCCCCCACCCGCCTGTTTCTGTGGATGGGTGGGGGAAGGCATGGGGAGGCTTAGAAGGGCAGGCCAGGTAAGGGCAGGGCTTGCTGGACTCCTTACTCCTGGAGTACCACTCCAGTGCACTCTGGGAGGAAATGACCCCTGGATATACAGGATTCAAAGTGGAATCCCCTGACGAGGTCAAGTCAATCAGGGAATTAGCTGGAGCACGCCTAAACAAATGGGTTTCATATTCCCAGAAAAGCATAACAAGAAACACTACATCAGCCACTTCTCCCCCCACCACCTGAAATGGCAGCATAGCTGACAAGAGGGCAGGGGCAGGGCACCAGCACGGTATGGCACAGTGTGAGTGTCAGTAATGGCTCTTTGGTTCGTGTTTCATACTGAGTCCATTGTTCTGTGTTCCCTATCTTGTCCCTGCTTCTGCGCTTGCATAGGTATGCTAGCTGTAATGTGGGAGCTTCTCCGCTACTGCTCAGTGTTATCACAGTGGCCTTGAATGCAGGCTTTGGGCTATTCTTGAGTCTATGAGAATTTTCCAGTTCTGTGAAGCCGAGGGGTGGGGGGAGTTGTCTCCTGACTATTAAGTAACCCTCCCGCCAGGAGTTTCCCGCGCGTGCACTTGAAGATCATTTGCTAGTTGCATTTCTGCATCACACTATAACCATGCCTGAGCCACACATCCCGCCATTCCTGACAATAACCGTTTTGCTGTGGGTTTTAGCACTGTATTCCAATAAAGCCTTTCTTAGCCTCAAGAATGCTTGGATCTACTTGCTTTTGAACCTGACAGAAATTGTCAGGAATCCCCTTCAGTGTTCCTACCGGTTCGCGCCTCTCCACACCAGGATGAGCAGCCCCAGTGGAATGCCGGTGACGGTCCCGAGTACCACCACACCCGTCACCTTGATTCCAGTGACTACTGTTCCAGTTACCACGGTGCCGGCCACAGTTGCACCGATAACAACTGTTCCAGTGATGACGGTGTTGGTTCCGTATACCTCAGCAGGGCCCATCACTCCTTCTACAACCGGGACTTTGGAGACTTCGTACACCCTCCCAATCTACAGCCCAGCTGGATCAATCCAGAGTCATGGAGGGGCTATACCCCGGACCTGCTACCAAAGTGCCCCAATTCCGTGGGACAAATGGGTCACACAATGGAAGTCTAGAGACTGGTCCAGGAACTTATTGGATACTACTCAGACAACATGGTCTTTACCGGGGAGCCAAAGCTGGGACAGCCTGATGGACCCCCATGGAAGTTTTGCACTACCCCAGGGACGAACTCCCCATGGACCAGTGACGCCCAGCCCAAGTAAGGATGTGGATACTTGGATGGACACGATCGAGGATGGTTGCCGACGGCTGATGCAGGACATAGGCAAGCTAATGCAATCCCTTCCGGGGATGGTGGACCAAGCTATTCACACCCATTTGCTGGCCCAGCCCAGACCTGCTCCAGGCCCAGGACCCCAATTGCTGCTGGCGTGTCCTCCACCAGGGCAACCCGTTCCAGGGCAACCAATCCCAGGGCAACCAATCCTGGGGCAGTCGATACTGGGGCAACCGATCCCAGGACAGCCAGTCCCTGGTCAACCTCCACCGGGGGGGCACTGCCGGTCCCGGTGCCAGCACCCCTACCGATACCAGCCCCAGGACCCGCACTCGGACCAAGTCCAGTGCCCCCCCCCACCAATTTTACAGCCAAAAGATCTGCTGGAGATCACATTCGACGGGGATCCCGAGAGCGTCTCCTTCTTCATACTTCAGGTCGGGAAGTTTGTGCAGCGGTGGGGCCACCTGTTCCCAGATGAAGAACAACAGGTGGAGTTTATCGCTTCCCGGTTGAGGGGAGTTGCAACCAGCTGGTATGTGGCCTTACATGAAGAAGCGGTGGAATTGAGGAGTGTGGATGACTTCATGTGGGCCTTGAGAAACCGTTTTGAAGACCCAGCAGCTGCCCCGAAAGCAGAAGCCTTCCTCCGCACCTTTAAACAAGGGAGGCTTACTGTGAGGGAGTACTCCAGAAAATTCCAAAAGCATGCTGCCAAGATCTGAGACTGGACAGAACTGGTGTTAGCCCAGCAATACCAAATGGGGCTAGCCGTAGATGTCCATAATAACGTCCTCAGCTCCAAGGAGCTAAGTACACTGCAGGACTGGATGGAAGAAGCTGAGCGGGCTGAGAGCAGGCTACGCATCATGAAGCTGGACATGTCCTTAGGGAACAATCACCCAGCCACTTCCACTTCCCAACCCAAAGGGAAACCAGCCCCGACCTCGAGCGGTCTCTGGGATCAACGCATGAGACAAGGTCTGTGCCTGAAATGTGGGGACAAAGGGCACTTCGCCGCCTCCTGCCCTAGGGAGGATTCTGGCCAGTTACCACCTCGCGAGGAGGACACACGACGGCTGGGGCCCCCACCGAAGAAGGGCACAGCCAAGCCATGCAACCCCCGGGCCATCTTCACTGACCAGGAAGTTATAGACCCACTGTTCCTGGAGGAGGATGAACCGGAGCAGCAGGGAAACGAGCAGGTCCTGTTGTAAGTGGCGCAGCACAACAGGACCCAGCCCCAGAAGCACCCAAATTGGTGAGCAATTATCCCTCTCTCTTTTTTATGACTGTGATCATTATGAACCCAGCCATGATGACCCACATTACGGTACATAAGAACATAAGAACATAAGAAAAGCCAATGCTGAATCAGGCCAATGGCCCATCTAGTCCAACACTCTGTCACACAGCGGCCAAAATATACCAGGTGCCATCAGGAGGTCCAGCAGTAGGGCCAGGGCACCAGAAGCCCTCCCACTGCTGCCCACTCCAGCACCAAGGATAAAGTGCATCACCTGCCCCAGACTGAGAGTTCCCATCTATACCCTGTGGCTAATAACCACTGATGGACTTCTGCTCCATATGTTTATCTAATTCCCTCTTGAAACTGTCCATGCTTGCAGCTGCCACCACCTCCTGTGGCAGTGAATTCCATATGTTAATCACGGCCTTATTGACTCTGGTTGCGGGAGGGACCTCATTAACCCTTCTCTAGTTACGGGGTTAGAGGTAGCAGTAATCAAATTGAAAGACCCCATCACGTTCACTCAGATGGATGGGTCACCGATGAAGGAGCCCTGCAGATTTGAGACTGTACCGTTGCGCATGGGGGCAGGCGAGCACTGGGAGCTCCGCTCCTTTGTGGTGGCTCCACAAGCCAAATTCCCCTTGGTGTTAGGCAGCCCGTGGTTACATGGACATGGAGATGGATCCCAAAAAGGTCCAAGACGTGGTGGGGTGGGAACCCCCCAAAACCAGGAGACAACTCCAGAATTTTCTTGGTTTCGCCTATTTCTACCGCCAATTCCTACCCCACTTTGCCCAGGTTAGCCTACCACTCACAGACCTCCATAAGACCAAAGGGAGAGGGGCCAAAGCTTCCCAGCCAGGCGCTCAATTGGACTGGACCCCGCAATGTCAGGACGTGTTTGAACAGCTCAAACAATTGTTTACCACTGAGCCGGTCCTTGCGCACCCTGACGAAACAAAAAAAATTATTGTGCAAGTGGACGCTTCTTTGTAAATACAATTTGTTTGTAAATACAATTTATTATTGGATATATCACAAGTTCATACAATTTAAACATACCAATACATACCCATTTTTCTTTTTTCCCTTTCTCCCCCCCACATCAGGCTTCCAGCACTGCTCCAACCCCATTAATATCTCTCTTATTCCATTACAATTACTTCTAAACTTATTTTCTCTTACTAACGGTAACAATACAAAAGTCTAATTCTCCTTCCGTTTCTTCTTAATAACTGTCAAAGCAAATCAAACCACTTTTAATGTCCCAATTTTTCAACAAATATTTTTGAAAGTCTTTCCAATCTTTGAAAAAAGTTTCATCTTCTTCGTTGTTTAACTTTCTTGTTAACTTGTCCATTTCCGCCAAAAACAACGTTTTTTTAATCCATTCCCATGTTTCAGGTACTTTATCTTGTTTCCAACACTGAGCAAAAGTCAGTCTTGCTGCTGTAGTCAAGTACCATAATAGTGTTCTCTTGGCTACATTTATTTCTTCCATTTTAAGACCTAGCAATAACATCTGTGGGTCTTTCTTAAAAGTACAATTCAAAATTTTTTGTATCTCATTGTGGATCTCTGTCCAATACTTTACTGCTTTATCACATGTCCACCACATATGGTAAAAAGACCCTTCATGTTCCTTACATTTCCAACATTTGTTAGACATACTTTCATTTATGATAGCAATTTTTTTGGGCGTCATATACCATCTGTACATCATTTTATAACAATTCTCTTTAACATTTACACAAGTTGAAATTTTCATTGACTTTTTCCACAAGTATTCCCAAGATGTCATTAATATCTCTGTATTAACATTTACAGCCCATTTTATCATTTGCTCTTTTACAACTTCATCCTCAGTATACCATTTCAATAGAACCTTATACAGTTTAGAAATCATTTTTTTCCTTTCTCAAGCCATACAGTTTCAATTTCAATATTCTTTTCTCTAAAACCATATTCTCTTTTATCGGTCTTAAATAAATCATAAATCTGTCTATACTTCAACCAATCATATTCAAATTCAACATCAAATCTGTCTTTTAACACAAAATTTTTCCCTTCAGATTTTAAAAGATTTTTATAAGGTAGCCAATCTAGCCCTTGATTTCTTGAATATGGATTAATCACTTCAGCTGGTACAATCCAAAGTGGTCTTTCTTCTGAGAAGAATTTTCTGTATCTCATACATGTCTCGAACAGTGATTGTCTTACAAAGTGGTGTTTAAAAAATTTATCCATTTTTACTTTTCCATACCATAAATATGCATGCCATCCGAATTTATTATCATTCCCTTCCAGGGCCAATAACTTCTTGTTCTCCAGATTAATCCACTGTTCCAACCATGTTAAACAGACGGCATCATAATACAGTCTTAAATTTGGTAGTTGTAGGCCTCCTCTCTCTCTTGCGTCACATAAAATTTTCATTTTAATCCTTGGCTTTCTTCCTGCCCATACGAATTTAGATAATTCTTTCTGCCACGAATCCAGTACTTTCCTTTGTTTTAGTATTGGAATAGTCTGAAATAGAAACATCAAACGCGGCAAGATATTCATTTTTACAGTCGCGATTACAGTCCCATTTCTTCATATCTTGCTGAATCTTGTGCCACACCTTTTCATAATTGTTTTTAAACAAGTCAATATTTTTCATGGTTAATTCAATTCCAAGATATTTAGTCTTTGTAACTACTTCACATTGAATTTTCTCTTGAAGTTCTGTTTGTCTTTGTTTCGTCATATTTTTGCACATCACTTTGGTTTTACTTTTATTAACATAAAATCCCGCAACTGAACCAAATTCTTCAATTTTTTCCATCAGTTGTGGTATTTTCTCAATTGGGTCTTGGATCATAAACATTACATCATCTGCAAATGCCCTGTATTTATAGACAAAACCTTTCACTGTAAGTCCTTCAATACTGTTATCTTTTCTTATCGCTGTCAATAATATTTCCAATATCCAAATAAACAACAACGGGGATAACGGGCAGCCTTGACGTGTTCCCTTTTGGACTTGGAAGAAGTCCGTCTTTTCTTTATTTATATTCAAAGCCGCTTTTTGTTCTGAATATATTGCCACAATCATGTTTAAAAAGGACTGTCCAATATCCATTTTTTCAATAACTTGCAGCATGAACTCCCAATTTAAATTGTCAAAAGCTTTTTCAGCATCTAAGAAGAGGAATCCAACTTCTTTTTCAGGATGCTTGTCATAGTATTCAATTGCATCTATCACCACTCTTAAATTGTCTCTGATTTGTCTGTTTGGTAAAAATCCAGCTTGTTCTTCCGCTATTGTATCTTTCAAATATTTTTTCAATCTCTCCGAAATTATTTTTGCAAATAATTTGTAATCGTTATTTAATAGCGATATTGGCCTATAATTCTTTACTTGAGTCAAATCCAAACCTTCTTTAGGTATCAATGAAATATTTGCTTCTTTCCATGAATCTGGGATCCGTTTGGTCTTTCTTATCTCATTTGACAGAAGTACTAAGATAGGGGTTAGCTCCTCTTTAAATTTCTTATAAAACTTTGCTGTAAAGCCATCTGGTCCTGGAGCTTTGCCCAACTTTGCATCTTCTATCGCCATTGTCACTTCTTCTTTCGTTACTAAACCATTTAATGATTCCTTAATTTGTTTTCCCAGCTCTGGAACCTCAATAGTCTCCAAATAATTCTTAATTCTCTGTTGATCAATTCCTTTCTTTTTGAATAATTTGGCGTAATATTTAAAGAAAGCTCTTTTTATACCGTTCAAGCTCATAACATCCTTTCCATCTTCAGTAATCTTAGATATAAAATTCCTTTCTTTTCTATTTTTCAGTTGCCATGCTAAAAACTTTCCTGGTTTATTTGCACCATCAAATGCTTTTTGCTGTAATTTCTTCAAATTCCAATATAATTCTCTGTTTAATAAAACATTCAACTGATCTTGCAGAAAGTGGATCTCTTTAATAATCTTCTTCTTCCCTGGTCTTTTCTTTAATTCCTTTTCTTTTTGTCGAATTTTTTCATGAAGGTCTTTCTGTTGTTGAATCTTTTGCTTTTTGTCCTTGGAGTTCAGAGAGATAAGCATACCTCTCATTACCGCTTTGTACGCATCCCATACAACTTGTATATCCGTGCCTTTATTCAAATTCAATTCAAAAAAACTTTTCGTTTCCTTTTTTAAGATTTCATTAATTTGTTTTTGATCCAATAAATCTTCATTAATTCTCCAATATAACTGTTTAGGTTTTACTTTAGATATCCAAAGTAGGGGATTATGATCAGAGTTAGTTTTCAGCAAAATTTGTATTTTATAAGTTTTTTGCGCCATCTCCTCTGACATCCAAATCATGTCAATTCGAGAAAAGGAATTGTGTCTATTCGAATAAAACGTGTAGTCCTTAGTCTTAGGATTCCACTTCCTCCAAACGTCTTCCAGTTTCTCTTGCTTCATCAATTGAAAGAAATTTTTTGGTAACTTTCCGACTGTCTCTCCACTTGCTTTGGATTTTCTATCCAATGTGTTGTTCACTGTACCATTAAAGTCTCCAGCAAGAACAATTTGGTCATAATTTAAACACTCCAACTCTTTGGTCAAATCATTAAAGAAAGTCTCTTTTGCACCATTGGGTGCATATATATTTACAAGCAATGTCTTTTTTCTGTTCATCCATATTTCCATGCCAACATACCTTCCTTCTTTATCTGAGAAAATTTGTTTAGGATCCAATTCTTTTGAAATATAAATCACTGTTCCTTTTTTCTTATTAATTGCTGAGGAATGAAATTCTTCTCCCAATTTTTTATTAGTCAAATATTTATTGTCTTGTTTTCTAATATGTGTTTCTTGTAAACAAATTATGTTACATTTTTGTTTCTCCAGCCAATGATTCACTAATCTTCTTTTACTTGGTGAATTTAGTCCATTTACATTCCAAGATAAAAATTTGTAATCCATAATGGTGTTGAGTTAAATATCTTTAAAATCATCCAGATTACTCTCTTTAAATCTGTATAAATCTCCTTCAGATTTGAGAGTAGATCTCACCGAGTTGTACATAAATGTAAGTCCATATGGAATCTCCCATCTGAACCTAATGTTCATTTCTTTTAGTCTGTCTGTCAATTTCTTAAATTTCTTTCTGTCTTGTAGAATCGATCTCAGAATTTCTCTCAAAATTATTATTTTCTTTCCATTAATTTCCAACGGTTGTGTAAATTGTTTCTTGAAAACGTCTTCCTTCATCTTTGTTGTCACGAATTGAACAATCACATCTCTGGGTAATTGCTTTCTTTTGGCATAAGCTGAATTCACTCTATAAATCAAGTCAAAGTCTGCATCCAAATCTCCTCATCTTCCCCTACATAAGTTGTCAATGTCTTAATTACTAGAGCCCGTAGATCCTGATCTTCCTCCTCTTCTATCCCTCTCAATCTCAGATGATTCTGAGTAGCCCTATATTCCATCATGGTCTCCAGCCTTGTATTTTCTGACAGGGTTTTTTAACCTTTTGTTCCATATCTTCAGATTTTGTCACCAGACTTTTGACTTCCTTTTTGAGTTCTTCTGTATCTTTTTTTATCCCTGACACTTCTGTAAGTACCAGTTCTTTCAGTTCTTCCATATTTTTTTTCTGTACTTGGACTTGCACTTGTTCTATTTGCTCCAATTGAATTTGCAGCTGTTGTTGCAGTTGTTGTTGCAGCTGTGATTCTATTTGTTTTCCAAAATTCTGCACCACTTCGGTCATCCGTTTTTCCATCGCTTCCATAGCTGCTTGCCACTCTTTTTTTCCTTTGCAGTCATTCTTGGGCTAGGTGATGAAGCAGCTCTGGGTCTTGACCTCAAATCCGTCTTGGAGACAACTTCAATGCTAGTCAGTCTTTATATTAGCAGTCTTCAAGCCAAATCGCCACCTTTAAAACTTGTTTAAACGCTTTTTCGGCTTGAAAATAACTTTTTAAAATTTAGTCCTCCCCAAAATGTCAGGCGCAATTTCTCTATGATTTTCTGGCTAGAGTAGGCTCGTTCCAAACTTCCTGTTCATCTGTCCGTCTCTGTAATCCAACTTCCGGTAAGGGTGGTGTCACACAATAAAATGTCCGTCCGTTTCCAGCACAACAGCCTCTAAAACCTCCACTCTAGCCCACTTCCTGTATCATAGAGTCACAGTTAGTTTCGTTTCTGCTACGTAAAGTTTAGACTTGACTGACCACAGGAATGCAAAACAAAGTCACTTTTCAGCCTTTTTCTCTAAAGGAAAGCTTTCGTTTACTTTTAATTCAAGCGGAATAGTTCCTTAAAGGTTTCAACGCTTATCCGTACGTTTCAATTCCACATTCTTCTTTAAACCGGTAAGCGCTTATTCGTTTGTTACCTTGCTTGTAATCTCGGGGTTTCGCGGTGCTTCTTCTGTAAACGATGTTAATCTTGATGATAAAGAGATCGGTAGATGGCGAATTTATGCTGAATTCTCAGCCCAGCTGGCATCTGTAGAGTTGATTTGCAACTGCCCTCTTCACGGAAGGAGATCAAAGTGTAAACAAGCTTCCTCCGAAGCTTATCCACACCGATCTCAACTCCCCCTCAGGCTTCGCTGCTTGCTTGCCACTCCCCCGCCTGGAGAGTGCTGCGCTGGGCCAGATAAAGCCCAGACTGTCATCAGATGCCGCAGTACACTCTGCACAACTCGCAAAGTGTGTCAATTCGCCATTTTACTCCGACCGGAAGCCGCAAGTGGACGCTTCTGACACAGCAATGGGGGGGGGCAATCCTCCAGGAGGATGCACAAGGGCGCCTACACCCCTTAGCCTATGTATCTCGAAAATTTAATGATACCATACGGTTCTGGCCGATTTGGGACAAGGAAGCAGCCTCAATCCGACTGGCCCTCATCACATGGTGCCATTGGCTAGAGGGGGCTCGGGTCCCATCTGAAATCTGGACTGATCACAAAAACCTAGAAGTGCTACGAAAGCCCCGGGTTCTCAATGCCAAGCAGTTCCAATGGGCTGAGTTTTTCTCTAAATTCCAGTTCACCCTCCACCACTTCCCGGGGAAGTCTAATCATTTGGCGGATGCCCTTTCACGCCTGCCCCAGCACGATAGCAAAAGGCTGGAAGTGCGGGAGTCGTTCTTTACCCCAGCCCAATTGACTGGAGTAGTGGTTACCCGTAAACAGAGTCAACAGGCAAGGGCACCCCAGCCCCTGGGTACTCCCTGGGAGGATCGCTATGCGAAAGCCCTAATAGATCAAGAAAAGCAAATGCTTCAATCCCAGGGGGACTTGGCGCGTAGATCTAATGACTGTTGGTACAAGGGAGAGAAACTTTTCATGCCTGAAAGCATTCGGCTGGAGGCGTTGCAGTCTGTGCATGACTCAAAGCCAGCCGGGCATTTCGGATATGTTAAATCGCTACATCTGCTCCAGCGCAGTTTCTGGTGGCCCCGCATGAAAAAGGACTTGTCTCTTTATATACAATCCTGTCCTGTCTGCAGCCTTTGTAAACCCAGGGGGGGGAAACCACCAGGACTGTTGCAACCATCGGGACTACCAACAGCGAAAGTGTTGGCAAGGGCTTTCCTGCAGCATGTCGTTACATTACATACTTTGCCAGCCAAAATAATATCTGACCGCAGCTCGCAATTTGTTTCTAAATTATGGACTGAACTGATGGCCCTATTGGGCATAGAGCGTGCCTTAAGCAGCGCCTATCATGCGGAGAGTGATGGGCAAACGGAACGGGTTAATCAAACCCTGGAACAATATTTGCATTGCTTCACCAACTTTCAACAGGATAATTGGGTAGATCTCTTACCCTTAGCTGAATTTGCTTACAATAACTCTTGGCATGCTTCTACTGGTGTTTCTCCATTCAAAGCAGCGCTTGGCTATGATAGTCCCCCTTAGCCATTTCTGAAACCTTCCGAGAAGGCGGGAGATGCTGTGGAGTGGTGTAAGACCTTTCGTGATTCATGGCCATTGATTTGTGAAACTTTGGAAGCGGCTAAAGCCGAGTATAAAAAACAGGCTGATAGGAAAAGGGTGGTGGGTTGGGACCTTCAGCCTGGAAAATATGTGTACCTGTCTACAAAAAACCTGCGTCTACACCAGTCCTCCAGGAAACTGGCTTGGAAATACATTGGCCCATTTAAGATTCTCCGATGTATCAATAAAGTCACTGTGCAGTTAGAGTTACCAAAGACTCTTAAAAATATTCATCCCATCTTCCATTTCAGCCTTCTCAAGCCAGCGTACCCTCTGAATAAATGGCGTACGGAACACCCTGCACACACACCCCCCCGCTGATTGTGGACAACGCTGAACATTATGAACTAGCTGATATCCTGGACTCTAAACTGATGCATGGCCAGCTCTACTATCTTGTCATATGGGTTCATTTCGGTCCCCAGCACAGAGAATGGGTGAAAGTCATCGATATACGAGCACCTGAACTTATCAGGGACTTTCACTCACGCTTCCCAACGAAACTGGGAGGCCCTTCCTTCCCTTCCTCCTGAAGGGGCGGGGTGAATTTGGGGGGGTAGAGTGGCAGTAATGGCTCTTTGGTTCGTGTTTCCTACTGAGTCCATTGTTCTGTGTTCCCTATCTTGTCCCTGCTTCTGCGCTTGCGTAGGTATGCTAGCTGTAATGTGGGAGCTTCTTCGCTACTGCTCGGTGTTATCACAGTGGCCTTGAATGCAGGCTTTGGGCTATTCTTGAGTCTATGAGAATTTTCCAGTCCTGTGAAGCTGAGGGGTCTACTACTTTTGAACCTGACAGTGACTTAAATGGGGAAATGTGCGAAATAAATGAGATTTACTTGAAAGAAAAGTTGTGGGGTGTGGAGGGAGAGTCAGCAGTGTGTCCACAAGATGCCCCGCCATGGCTACACGACTGCTGCTGTTGTTCCCCTGCATGTCCCCCGGTGCCTCCTTCTCTCTGGGTGATATGGCATGTGGGTTGTGCCCTTGGTGCTTGAGTGGGAGGATGGCCACCTTTGTTGGGTAAGGTTGAGTTCCCTCACCCAACACCTACTTCATGAAACAACAACATCTACCTCACAACACCTATGCAGTGTATCAGTTCGGTACAGTGGTTCAGAGCAGTAGACTCTAATCTGAAGAACCAGGTTTGATTCCTCACTCCTCCACACAAAGCCTGCTGAGTGACCTTGGGTCAGTCACAGTTCTCTCATAGCCGTTCTCTCAAGAGCAGTTCTCTCAGAGCTCTCTGAGCCCCACCTGCCTCACAGGGTATCTGTTGTGCAGGAAGAAAGGGAAGGAGATTGTAAGCCCCTCTGAGTGAAGGGTGGGGTATAAATCCAACTACTACTACTCCTCCTCCGCCTCCTCCTCCTTCTTTTTCTGTCATGGGGCTACTTTGGGGAACCCCTGTCAGATGTCTGCCTTTCTGTCATGGCTGGCATCATTAATTGTTTTAATTGGAAAACTCCGATTTCCACAGGCCTGCTGGGGCTAGGGTGCCCTTGCCACCAAGCTGTCATGGGATTACTTCAGGGACCCCCTGTCCTGTCTGTCTTTCTGTCATGGGTGGCATCACTATCACTTTAAGTGGAAAACTCTGATTTCCACTGGTCTGCCGGAACTGGGATGCCTGCCAAGCTGTTGTGGGGTAACTTCCACCCTCTTTCTTAAAGGCACAGCCCCACAAGAATTTATCCTGTAAATTTTTTTAATCATTTTGAAACACTTTTTTAAAGACGTGCACTTTTTTAGCAGAATGTGGTGCTGTAGTTGACTAATTCCTGCACTGTGCAAGAGGGTAGGAGTAGGTGACCTCTAGGATCCCCTCTAACTCTGTGTCAAGAAATTGGTCTGCTTTAAAAGAGTTTTTCTGCCTAAGTATTACCTTTATTGACTATAGTAGACATCATCCCCACCTGCCAGCTTGTTATCAGAATTGTTGCTTAAGGTGGCAGAAGTTGCAGCAGCTAAGAACTGTCATCTAAAGCAATTGACAGCTTGAAATTTAGAGATCTATCCATCCTGCTTCTATGCTTCCAGAGACTCTGCTCATCAGAAATGTCAGTTGAGATGCCAGAGCTATGCACCTGATAAAAAAAGAGTAGTGAATAGAATAGCCAGCTAAGTTTTTGTTTTGGTTTGCATTCCTTGCTGAACTGTATACATTCTTTCCCTTATGTGTTGTTTGTCCATTTTTTGTAAATAAAGATTTTTGTGTTTGTATAAATATTGGAGTGAGTTTACTGGCCAAACCCAGATAAGTATTTCCAGTGCCACACCTACCATCTACCAGAAAATTTATTCTCTCCCCCATCTTCTCAGCTTGCTATTGTTACACTCTGGGGCAAAGTTTACAGAACCCTAGAATCACAGAATCACACAGAGTTGGAAGGGGCCATAGAGGCCATCTAGTCCAACCCTCTGCTCAATGAAGGATCAGCCTGGAGCATCCCTGACAAGTGTTGGTCCAGCCGCTGCTTAAAGACTGCCAGGGAGGGGGAGCTCGCCACCTCCCAGGGCAGCTGATTCCATTGTTGCCCAACTGTAAGAAAGTTTTCCCTAATATCCAGCTACCTTCCAGCCCTTAATTTAAACCCATTCTTGTGAGTCCTGTCCTCTGCTGCCAATAGGAACAGCCCCCTGCCCTCCTCTAAGTGACAGCCCTTCAAATACTTCAAGAGAGCAGTCATGTCCCCCCTCAACCTCCTCTTCTAACATGCCCAAGTCCCTCAGCCTTTCCTCATAGGGCTTGGTCTCCAGGCCCCCAATCATCCTCCTCACTCTCCTCTGCACCTGCTCCATTCTGTCCACATCCTTTTTGAAGTGAGGCCTCCAGAACTGCACACAAGACTCCAGGTGCAGCCTGACCAATGTGATGTACAACAGGACTATCACACCTTGCGATTTGCATGTTATACCTTTGTTGATACACCCCAAGATCACATTAGCCTTTTTTGTCACTGCATCACACTTGCTGCTCATATTTAACGTGTTCACAAAGTTGAGAAGTGAATCCCCCATCCAGCATGTGTGTTCCTCATTTTTGTTACCCAGATGTTGAACTTGGCACTTATCCTAGTTAAATTGCATCTTGTTCACATCCGCCCACTTTTCCATCGTGTTCAGATCTCATTGAATTCTATCTCTGTCTTCTGGTGTGTTCACTGCTTCTCAAAATTTGGTGTCATCTGCAAATTTAATGAGTAGACCTTCCACAACCTAATCTAGATCACTGGAAAAAAAATTGAAAAGTACCAGGCCCAGAACCAAGTCCTGTGGCCCCCCACTGGACATCTCCCTCTATTCAGATGAAATGCCATTGATAACTACTCTTTAAGTGTCGTTATCCAACCAGTTCCCTGTCTACCTAACTATCCCAGAGTCCAGTCCACAGCCCTCTAGTTTACCCATCAGAACATCATGGGAAACCCTGTCAAAAGCTTTACTGAAATCCAGGAAAACAACATCAACAGCATTCCCTTGATCCAGCAGGCTTGTCATTTGATCAAAGAAGGAAATGAGGCTGGTCTGGTAGGACCTATTGGGGACAAATCCATCCTGACTTCCCCAGATCACCAAGTTGTCGTTTAGATGCTCACAGACTGATCCCTTTTAAAATCTGCTCCAGTATCTTCCCTGGGACAGAGGTCAGACTGCCTGGCCTGTAGTTTCCTGGGTCATCCCTCCTCCCTTTTTTGCCCTACTCCAGTCTTGTGGCACATCTCCCATCCTCCAAGAGGTCTGGAAGATGATGGACAAAGGCTCTGCAAGCTCTCTAGAAAGTTCTGTGAGCACTCTTGGGTACATACCATCTG
The DNA here is from genome assembly GCA_029375565.1 of Gekko gecko. Classification (NCBI taxonomy): domain Eukaryota; kingdom Metazoa; phylum Chordata; class Lepidosauria; order Squamata; family Gekkonidae; genus Gekko; species Gekko gecko. The sequence goes on from JAPDNY010000016.1 coordinate 2,497,198, forward strand.
GCTTGGGGGATTTGTACTCATTCAGTGCAGTCAGGTGCTTCTCAACTACCTCTCTGTCCATCTCAACCAGCAGCCCAGACTCTGTGCCTTGCCTACTACCATCTCCAGATGAGCCTGTTCTCTTCTTCAGGGGAAAAACCTGAGGCAAAATAGGCACTGAGCCTTTCTGCTTCCTCTCTGTCCTCTGTCAGAGTTTCTCCATTTTCACCCAACAGTGGGCCCATCGCCTCTTTTATCTTGTGTTTGCTCCTCACATATCTGAAGAAGGTTTTCTTGTTGTAGTGAGCCTCCCTGGTCAGCTTTAGTTCACTGTGAGCTTTGGCTTCTCTAATGGCTGACCTATAGTGCCTAGCAGCCTGCAGATAGTCTTCTTTAGAGGTATGTCCTTGCCTCCCTTTCTTGAACATTTCCTTTTTCTCCCTTAGCACATCATTCAATTCTCTGTTCATCCACATGGGCTCCTTGGATCTCCTCCCATGTTTCCTTCTTGTTGTAATAGCAATGGCTTGAGCTTGCAAGAGCTCTGTTTTAGGAGAGCCTACCCTTCACTTGCTCCCTTCCCTTCTAGTCGTCTTGCCCATGGAATGATTTATCATCATGCCCCTGAGTTTACTAAAATCTGCCCTACTGAAATCTAACATGCACTTGTGGCTACAAACTTCTTTGGTCTCCCACAGCAAAATCTAGCCAGTCATGGTAATTTCCCCCTAAGGTCCCCACCACCTTCACCCCATGTACCATCTCTTGCCAGTTCATCAATATTAAGTTGACCATGGCCAAGCCTCTCATAGCTTCCTCCACCATTTGATGAAGGAAGTTGTCAGCCAGACAGGTCAGGAATGTGCATGACTGGGAGTTTGTCTCCCAGCACAGATCAAGGAAGTTGTTCACCCATAACTATTTTATTTATTTATTATTTCAATTTGTATCCCACCTTGCCACAGAACTGGCTCAAGGCTCAAGACTACCAGGTCTTATTGTTTGGATCCCCTGTCAAGCTGTTCAAGGAGGGCAGCATCCACCTCTTCATCCTGGTCTGGAGGTCTGTAGCAGACTCTAACCACAATACTGTTTGTCCTTCCTTCCCTTATCCTCACCCAGATGCTTTCCACTGGGCTGTCATCCTCCCCCTCCAGTATTTCCTGACAAACAAACCCTCTCCTCACATACAGGGCCACTCTGCCTCCTCTTTGACCCTTTTGATTTTTCTTGCACATTTTTCATATCCATCTACTATTACATTCCAGTGCCAGGAATCAAGCAACACACCTCTCAGGCCAAGAGGTCAGGCTTGGACACATGACGGTCCATACCCCTTAGCAGGGAGTCACCTATGACCAACACCTTCCTTTTCCTTCCAGTGCCATGTCTTCGTATCTCCCTGTCCTCCTCCCTCTGTCTTCCTTGTGTTTGTGATACTTCCACTGGCAGTGTTTCCACCTCTGCCTCCACCACAAGGGCCTAGAATCGATTCCTCAGTTCTAATGGCACTGAGTGCTGTCTCGCTTGATGCCTTTGGGGTCTTGCTATAACACTCTGAGGAGTCTTGTTAGGACAGTCAACCACACTCCTGTCCCTTTGACTGGTCTTTCCTTCCCTTTGCAGGACATCAACAGGCTTCTGTTAATGAACTCCTCCCCTTCCTTGATCTCATGGAGAGTAGCAATCCTTTCCTCCAGGCTCCAAACCTTCTCCTCTAAGAGTCCTATCAATTTGCACTTCTGACAAGTGTGGTCCGTCTTGTCCTCAGGGAGGAAGACAAACATGGCACACTTCCCGCAGGTGACTGGAAATGGTCCATGAGCATTCCTCATCTCTTCCCCAACTGGATTCTTTCACCTAGAAATACCTTGGTGTCCTAATATAACCTGAAACTTAGAGAACTCATGAGCAACTCTCTCCCAGCTCCTTTCTCAGCCCAGCCTCTATGCATTGATTTTAAAAGCCTGGAGCTTGGCATCCCTAACTTGTACGCATCCTTTGGAGCAACAGTTTCACACTGAAAAGGAAGCATCACAATGGCTGAGGACAGACTGGCAGTTTGCAGTGGGAATCAGTCATGGCAAAAAAGCCACGGAATAAACTGTTCCAGCTTTTCCTGGTCATGCGGGGCCGACAGATGCAGGAGCATACTGGGAGGAGGCGCATGGGAGCGTTCAGACTGCTGGCCTGGAGGTGTGGCTGTAAAAGGCTTTTTCCTCTATGTGTGTATGTGTGCATCGGCGCTTATGCGCTCATGCACATAAGCACATCTAGCCAATTTGGGGTGGACCCCATTGTGCCGGCTCCACATTGGGCGGTAGAGTGGAGCACAGCCAATCAGATCGCTGCTGCCTTATGCACGGAAACACCCAGTGCACGCTATAGAAGTGGGTTGCTCCCGGCTTTTTGGCTTTGCGTTCACACTTCTGGGAAGCGGGATAACGCAGGATAAAGGCACTCTCCAGGATTTGTGACCACTTTTGTAGGGTATCTTTTTAATGCGGGAGCAAAGCAGAACAGCATGGGTTGCCTATGGGTGGGGAACACCAGGCAGAAGTGCCTGTGTGAACACCCCCTTTAATCTGCTTGGGAAACATGGCTGAAACATGGCTAAAGTGGGGCAAACTGCCAATCTGAACTCAGCCAACAATTCAGCCCAGCGTAACCCTGGGAGGGTGCAGCTCCCAGCTCTCCTTCCAGAGCCCAGCCTGTGCCCATCCGGGGTGATAACAGAGACATGAGAGTTTCCCTTCTTCCACCTGGTTGAGCATTATTCATTTCAGCCTTGTTCTTTTTGTGTAGAATAATAATAAAGGGAAAGCAATGAAGTCCTTTAAACCTTCCTGTACTTAGTTTAAGGTGTCGTTAACTCAATATATTGATCATTCAGAGGATGGCTTTGTTTCATTTGTATTTTCTTTTTCAGTCAGGCGGGGAAACTGTGTGAATACTGATGGTGGTATAGAAAGACCATTCTAACAGATAGAAGCCCACTGAATTGTTTTAATTTGCATCAAGAATTAGTAATCACCAATGGCAACGAATCTTCAGTAGTGGGATGAGTCTGTGGTTCAGTGGCAGACAGGACTGCTGATGTCCCGGTGGTGGCTGCAGATCACCAACTGATCTCCACGTGACAGAGATCAGTTCCCCTGGGGGAAATGACCTCTTTAGAAGGTGGATTCAATGGCATTAGACCCCACTGAGGTCCCTTCCCCAAACCTTGCTCTCCTCAGTCTCCACACACCCCCTCCCCATCCTCAGCTATTTCCCAACCCGGAGCTGGCAGCCCCAGTGGCAGAGCATCTGCTTGGCATGAAGGAAGTCCCAGGTTCAACCCCAAACCATCTCCCATTAAATAAGGATCAGGAAGCAGACCCATAGCTGTGAGCAGAAGTTAAGCTACTGTCCACTCTGGCTGGCAGCGGCGAGGGTGGACTGGGATGAAGAACAGCTGGGGGAAAGGGCCACACTGCTCTGGACCTGTCCCTGGGGAAAGGGAGGGGGTACAGCCTGTCTGGTCAGCCCCACACTGTGTGGCTTGGTTGGGCACTCCTGGGCCGGGGGAGGTGCAGCTGGTGATCAGACTAGGTACATCCTTTGCTGGATCAAGATAGGTGGGTCCTTTGCTGGACAGGGTGAAGTCCCCCAGCTCATGATGGCTGTGGATCATGACCACCCTTGGTTGGAGCCAGGGATGGTGTAATGTACTCAGTCCCAACCGCGTGGCACCTAGGGGCTCCACGTGGTCCTGCTAAACCCTGGAGATTCACTCCAGCTTACACTGGAATAAGAGGATCCTAGCCCACACCAATCAGAGGGCTAGGTTTCTGGCCGAGAGCCCATGGAACTCGCGGCCACTGTAAATAGCCTATTACGGTGTTGGGGTGTGCTTGGGGGTGAGGTTTTGCACTGAATATAAGCCAGCCTGCGAGCCGGGTAAAGTTGTCTTGTTCTTCACTAATAAAGGTATGAGAGCTGAAATCACTCATCAGTCTCAATACTTTTCACTGGCGACAAAGATGGGATCCAACCTCCCATGAACAGAGACCAAGCACCAAGCATCGCATCAAGCAGCGCTGAGATCACCGCACACCAGCATCTCCGCTTGTTGCTCACCGCACCGCTCCTCGCCTCGAGCATTGCACTGCTGACCCCGAGAGCAGCACTGCACCACTCCTCATGCCGCCGCCACCACTCCTGAGCTACAATCTCCACGTGGTCGCCGCAAGATGGCAGTTGCATCCGAGAGCCTACCGGTTTTCTTTCTTTTCTTTTTTTTGGGCCCCTCATAGGGGATTTTTTTTTTAATTTGCCTTTTCTATAAACTACAACAGAAATATAGGGAGGGGAAATTCTACAAACTACAGGAGAAAGTAGAGAAAACCTAACTAAAAACCCAAGTGATGGAAGTTATACAATGCTTGTAAAATTGCTTATTACTCTTACACAACTTTTCTGAGATGAGTATTCAATAATAATTGTTTCTGAATCAATATCAGCTTATCTGGCCCAACAAAGAATATTTCCATCATTATATCATGACTACAGACTTCCAAAGACCATGGCCCACCCTTATGCGCTTGCCACCCCCCTCAGATATTTTTAATTTGAAACCCTATCTTCGATAATTACTAAACAGTTAAGTTCTTTTCTTCTTCTTTGTAGTCAATCTTCTTGTCTTCCTTGGCTAGCCTGTTATTTCCTTCTTCCAGCTGTTACATGCTTGTCTGAAGTCAAAAGAGTCCTTGCTTCTTTTGTTTCATCTTGCACTTATCCACTCCACAGACTGCATTCTTTACAGACTGATTATATTCTCCAGATTAGTCCACGTCCAATCCTCCGCTTAGCAAAACCGCTTTTCAATCAGCCTGCCCATTCAACCATGCTCCAAAATCTTTTTGGACAATCCATAAAGTCGCCACTTCTCCATTAGTAACAGCACCCCTTTTAAAGTTATAGCCACATTGTATCATAATATCCCTTCAATGCATCCTGGAGACCAACAGAGGGCAGATAGCTTCAACTCGACAAAAGAGGAAGAGTCTATGATTCTTGCAGAGTCACATGATCTAGTCCAGCTAGGTCACATGATCAATCATCCGATCAACCTCTTCTTGAAGAAAGAATGGGTTCTGCTTCCTCCTGTGCCATAATCGCCATCTTTGAGGGGTGTTTACATTTGCTGATAAAATGCCAGAGTCCTGAAGGTCTGTTAAAATGCTTATAAAATTTTGGAAAACTCTGTTGTAATCCATTATCTCTATTTGCTCAGTCTCCCCCACCATAGTTCCGCTTTGTTAAATCGCTTGGGGGCTAGGTCATCCCCTCCCCCCTCCCTCTTGTACTGGGGAGACTTTGCATTAAAGAATTTGATGTCTCGCTTCAACTTTAAAAACTCACTCATCAGTCTTCAAGACAATCCATTAGGTTTCCCTGGGATCTCACTAAGCAGAGTTAAATTGCTGCACTTCCAAGCGCTTGTCCGGGCAGTTGCTTTCAATCCAATTCTGGGAATCAGGGCAGGACCTTTGGGCCAGGGAGTAGCCCCCCTTCACTGGCTGTGTGCCAGGGAAGGACTCTCCTAGAAGCCCCCTGGCTAGGAGCCCATTAGCAAGGGCTCCGTGGGGAGCACAGACGATCGCGCCCCCTCCTATCCACTGATTCATGGCACACATCTCTTGGCACTGCGAGAAGTTGCGGCCATCGTTAAAGCACCAAAGCCCCACCTCGAGCCTACCTGTTTTCGATTTCTCCCAACCCTCACAATGGAAAACCTGGCTGGAGACTCTCGAGAGCCATTTCACCATCCACGAGGTCACTGATCCGGGGAAGAAGAAGGTGTATCCTCTCCGGCACTGTGGAATGGATGCCCACCTTCTGCTGAAGGACCTGATAGCACCCCGGCTGACCAAAGATGAGTCATACACCACTCTAGTCAAGGCGCTAACAGACCACTTGGCTCCCAAACCAACAAAATTGGTGGAAAGAATGGACTTTTTTGCAAAGATCCAGGACCCCGATGACTCTGCCTCCGACTTCCTCATGGCTCTGCGGTGGGCTGCCACAAGGTGTTCATTCCCAGATCTGGCTAATGCTCTTCTAAATCAGTTCCTCATGGGCCTACGGGAGCCCAAGCTCTGGAGGAAACTGCTCAGCCAAGATGACCTGGATCTCAACAAAGCAATCTGGGAGGCCACCACTTACAAGAAGGTCCATCAAGACTGCCACACCAAGGCGGTCCACCACACACAAGTGACTGTAGGTTCCAATGTCTCTGATGACAAGAGGATCCTCCAGGTGCAACACCACCCAGCCCAGTGCTCTCAACGTCCCTCAGGAATCGCTGCGGCAGTGAAAGCTGACCCAACTTCCACATCTTGCGCAGGCTGTGCTGAAGCTCATGAACACTGGTCTTGCAGATTCTGGGATGCTGTCTGCAGAATGTCCCACAAGGCCAGCCACATAGACAAGGTTTGCCACTCTATGGGACAGAGACAGAGGACCACAGCTCAACTAGAGACGGAGGACCTGCACTCCATTTTGGCTCACCAGCTGACATTGGTATGTAACTTGCCCCCCAAAGGCCCCGACAAGGTGGACGTGACTGTTCTTATAGAGTGGTCCCCCTGCCAAATGAAAATCAACTCGGGCTCATCCTTTTCCATTATTTCCGTGGAGACACTGCATGCCTTCTGCCCTCAGGGGGGACCCTGTCTGCACAAGCCACAGGGTCTCAAGTTGTGGTGGGCTAGGGCTGGAGCAAGTTCCAGGTCCAATTCAAGGACTTCTCGGGGTGGTTGGACCTGTTGGTAGTGGAGGGGCACCTCTCCAGTTTGCTGGGCCTTTCCTGGTTCGGGCCCCTGGGGCTTACGATTACAGGGGTGAATGAGATTAGGCAGCCAGACTTTATGACTGAATGTGAGGAATTCCCCAGTGTGTTCGATGGGATGCTGGGGAGGTACACGGGGTCCCCCATCTCTCTGGACCTGGACCCCAACGTCCAGCCCATCTGCATAAAGGCCCATCTTCCCCCACTCACTATGAAGCCTAAAATTGAGGCAGAGCTCAATCGTCTGGTTGTACAGGGGGTACTGGAACTGCATGATGGGAGACCATCATCGTCACACCAGTAAAACCAAACGGGGACATGTGCATCTGTGCAGATTATAAATGCACAATAAACAAGGCCTTACAAGACCATGCTTACCCAGTCCCGGTGGTAAGCCATATATTGGCCACTCTGGTGGGGGTGCGGATTTTCAGGAAGCTGGATTTTGCTCAGGCCTACTAGCAGTTACCGGTCAATGTGGCCTCTGCGGAGGCGCAAACAATCTCTACGCACAGGGGGCATTTAAGGTAACTAGGCTGCAATTTGGTGTGTGTGTGTGGCTCTGGGGATTTTTCAATCTTTTATGGATTCCCTGCTCAAAGGCATCCCAGGAGTGCAGCCATTTTTAGATGTTGTGATAATCGCGGCACCAGACCTTTGCGGATCAGCTCCAAGCAGTACTTCAGAGGTTCGACTCTACCGACCTCAAGGTAAAGAAAGAAAAGTGCCTCCTTGGGGTGCCCCGCATCAAGTTTCTGGAGTTTGCAGTGGATGCCCAAGGGATCCACCCCATGGACAATAAGGTCAAAATGATCACACAGGGCCCCCCCCTCCTTCTTGCAAAATGGAACTGCAGACTTTCTTGGGCCTGCTCAATTTTTATCATGCATTTCTGCCCCTGAAAGCCACAGTGGCGGAACCCCTCCACCACCTTCTGGACAAGGACACTCCATGGGTGTGGGGGCCAGTACACGTCAAAGCTTTTCGAGGGGTCAAGGATTTGCTGACTTCAAATTCTGTGCTGCATCACTTCGATGAGTCACTCCTGGTGGTCCTTGCCTGTGACGCATCTCCATATGGGATGGGGGTGGTGCTGGGCCACAGGTTGCCGGCTGGCCAGGAGGTTCCAGTTGCCTATTATTCATGGACCTTGTCATCAGCAGAGCGCAATTATGTGCAAATTGACAAGGAGTCACTGGCGATAGTGGCGGGCGTAAAAAATTCCACCACTATCTCTATGGGTGGCCCTTCATGGTGGTAATGGACCATAAACTGCTCCTAGGTCTCCTGGCCCCTGACCGCCAGACACCCTAGATGGTTTCACCGAGGGTCCTGCATTGGTCCATCTTTATGGTGGGCTACACCTATGCACTGGTCCACCGGCCTGGCAAAGCCATGGGACACGCAGATGCTCTGAGCCACCTTCCGCTGCCTGCAGTGAACCCCAACCTAGCCCTGGCCCAGGTGGTCGCTCTCTTGGAAGCCTTTCCCAACTGGCTGGTTCATGTGTGGGAGGTCGCTCGCCTCACAGTCAGGGACAAGGTTTTCTGTCGGGTCTTGGACTGGGTGGGGAGGGGGTGGCCTGCGGCCAAAGAGGGCCCTGAATTCATGCCATTCATCTCACAGAAAGATGAGTTGTTGGCATACAAAGGTTGCCTAATGTGGGGCGGTCGGGTGGTGATCCCAGCCCCACTCCAACGAGTCATAGCGGTGCTTCATGAGCACCTACCCGGGCTCAAGAGGATGAAGGTGCTGGTGAGAAGCTACGTCTGCTGGCCGGGACTGGATTGGGACATCGAGGACGAGGTAAGAAGAGAAGAAGAGATTGGATTTATACCCCACCCTTCACTACCCAAAGTTGTCTCAGAGCAGCTTACAAACTCCTTTCCCTTCCCCTCCCCACAACAGACACCCTGTAAGGTAGGTGGGGCTGAGAGACCTCTTGACAGAAACTGCTCTTTTTTCAAGAACAGCTCTTATCAGAACTATGGCTTGCCCAAGGTCATCCAGCCAGGTGCAAGTGGAGGAGTGGGGAATCAAACCCAGTTCTCCCAGATTAGAGTCCACGCAGTTAACCACTACACCAAATTGGTAAAAAGATGTCAACCCTGCCAAGCCTCATGCCTTGATCTGCCCAGGGCCCCAGAGAGGGCCTGGGATTCCTCACACCGCCCCTGGTCTCGGCTCCCCCTGGACTTTGCGGGACCGTTCCAGGGACAGTTGTTCTTTATTCTGGTCAACGGATATAGCAAGTGGCTGGAGGTCATGCTGGTACCATCAACCTCTTCCAATTCTGCCACCAAAGCCATGTGGCAGATCTTCAGTGCCCAGGGCATCCATGACACCCTGGTAACAGACAACGGAACTGCCTTCACATCTGGAGAGTTCCAGCAGTTCACCAGTTATTATGGGATCCACCATGTGTGCTCTGCCCCATTCCACCCTGCCAAGAATGGACAGGCCGATCGCATGGTGAGGACCACGAAAGATGCACTCCATCAGACTATAAGCTGGCATCTTTCCTCTTTGGCCAATGAACCACCCCACACACAACCACGGGCCATAGCCCAGCCAAGCTGCTCATGGGCAGATGTCTCACTACGAGGCTGGACCACCTACACCCAGATCGAGCGCCTGAGCGAAAGCCCAATATCAAATCACCAGAAGCCATGTGAGGCTTCTTCCCAGAGGACCCAGTGTATGCATGGAACTTCATCAAGGGCCCCCCTTGGATCCCAGCGAGAGTGGTGAGAGTTAAGGGGCCCTGCTCCTATGAGATCTCCTGCAAGGATGGCCAAATTCTCCACCACCACATCGACCAGCTCTGTCAGTGGATGCTGCCACTGGATCCGGAAGACCCCGAGGAACCAGACACCTCTGAGCCTGCAGAGCTGCCGGCCGCTAACCCCATTCCCCAAGATGTACCTCCCAGCCTCTCAACAACCCGCCAGCTTCCAGAGACAGCTGAGGCCCCCAGCGACACCGCCCGGGCTGCAATTGCCTTGCTGCTGCCAGCCAGCACCCCACCGAGTGCATCAGCACCTGCTCCGGTCCTGGCTGCGACCGGGATTTGACGCTCCACTCAGAAACATAAGACACCGGCGTATCTCAAGGACTTTGTATGTGGGTGTCTTCAGACCACGTGGTCCTTCTAAACCCTGGAGCTTCACTCCAGTGAACAATGGACTAAGAGAATCCTAGCCCACACCAATTAGAGGGCTAGGCTCCCGGCCGAGAGCCCATGGGACTCATGGCCACTGTAAATAGCCTATTACGGTGTTGGGGTGTGTTTGGGGGTGTGGTTTTGCACTGAATATAAGCCAGCCTGTGAGCCAGGTAAAGTTGTCTTGTTCTTCCCTAATAAAGGTATGAAAGCTGAAATCACTTGTCAGTCTCAGTACTTTTCAGGCGGCCTGGCAGAGAGGTAGTGTCTGAGGCCATCCGCTCACTGAGGTTTAATGGCCAATCCACCCCTGGGCTGTGGCTCTCCAGATGGAGGCCTTTCATGTCAGCTCCTGTTAACAGGGACTGAACCTGGGATCATCTGCATGCAGAGCACATGCTCTACCATTACGCCACAGTCCCTCCTGTCAACAGCACTGGGTACTGCTGTGGCCAGAATGCAGTCTAGAAAAATGCGAAGTACATACATGACTACACAGACAAATACTAATACTACTCAGAATCCTACCTGTGTGTAACCCGTAGGGTTGCCAGGAGGGGTGGGGGTCCCTAACATGATGACATCACACAGAAGTGGCAGCATCACCTTGGGGAGCAGCGCCCCACATTGTTGAGAGGCACCCTTTAAATATGGCTGGGGAGAGGTGGGGGGAGGCCACACGCGCCTGCACTCCAAGCCCCGGATTCAGGCATGCAGCCCCCACCACTTCCCAGCAGCATTTAAAGACATCCTTTAAATGCTGCCAGGGGGATGTGGGGGGAGGCCTCATGCACCTGCATTCCAAGCTCCAAATTTGGGACTTATTGTGCAGGCACATGGCCCCCGTCTCTCCCCAGTAGTGTTTAAAAGAAGTCTTTAAACACTGTTGGGAAGAGGTGGGGAGGAGGCCGGGTGGTCGCTCTTGGGGCCGGGGCTTCCCCCCAGCTGGCTGCTGGGTGGGAAGGAGCCCCTCCAAATCGGGCAACCACTGCCAAAACAGGGGTCTGGCAACCCTAGAAATCAGTGTGAAGGGATGCCAGCCTCCTGGTGGGACCTGGGGATCCCCCTGAATTGCAGCTCATCTCCAGACTACAGAGATCAGTTCCCCTGGATGAAACGGCTGCTTTGGAGGGTGGGCTGCCTCTCTGGCTCCGTAGCCCAGCACGGAGGGGGTCCCCCTCCTCCCCAGGCTCCATCCCCAGATCTCCAGGAGGCTCCCAACCTGGATCTGGCATCCCTTGCTGGTGGCCAGAGGGGACCTGGCAACCCTGTTCATTGGGTTCACTCCCAGGAAAGTGTTCTTAGGGCTGCACTGTAAGCCTCCAGTTCTAGGCAGCCACATTGGCCCAGAGACAGGAACAAAAGCCGTGTAACACCTTTGCTCAGGAGCAGCCAAAAAGACACAAAAGACTGTCTTGTGTCATTTTGGTTGGTGCTAATAGAAAGGTATTGTGTGTCTTTTGTTCCTCTCCATGCAAAGTTCATGTTTTTCAGTGGCCAAATAATGTGCCCCCCCCTCCTGTCTTTTATCTCTGCCCTTGGAGGGGAAAAGTTGTTTGCTGTGTTCCGCCAGTGCTGTTCGCTCCTCTGAAGAGCGTATTAGAACAGGGTTACTGACAGAACATCAATAATAACTGGAGGGGGTAGAATGAATCTTTCCAAAGTGCTAATTTTCTCCATGTTGAGAAAGCAAACGTATGCATCATTGCTCCCCATCAGCAGAACGATAATGCAAAAAGGCAGCCATAAACATTGTGCTGCAAATCAAACAATATATTTTTCAAGTGGAATCTCTTTCCAGAGGAGATTTACATCGGGCATTAGAGATGAGTTTTCCAGTAATAATGCTATAGGCCTATCTAATCAACTGGCATGCCTCTATCTGCTTTTTTAAAGGCACTGAGTGAAATTGAATAGGAAGAGAGAAAAAGAGAAGGCACTGTCCAGGAGGCCTAAAAGCACAGCCTTTTAAAAAATGTTTCCCTATCCTGCGTCCATGATTTGGGGTGAGGGGGGGGACAGTAGCTTGTTAGTGATGCGTCCATTTTCTGTGCAGAAGGTCTCAGGTTCCCTGACAGCTCCAGTTACAGAGAAACTAGACAGGAGAGCTAGAAAAGGGGCCAAAGTCCATGTGGGACTCTGATGGGGTTGCAGGAGAGTAATGTGGACAAGCCAGGCAAGGGGCAAGCTCTGTAAAGCTCCCAGGAAACAAAGCCCACAACAAGCCTCTTATCCCCTAAAAACGCCTGGCACAAAGGTTCAGACAGGGAGAGAGCTCCCCCCGGGCCAAGAGGTGATTTAAAGGAACAAAACAGCACCTCTAACTGAGCCCAGAAACAAAGCCAAAGCCAATGCAGTTTCTCACAGATAGGGTGCAACATCTGTTCCCATACAGACCACTGAATTTTGAACTTATTGAAGTTTCTGGGTAGCCTTAAAGGGCAGCCCCACACTGAGTGCCTTGCAATAATGTAGCCTCAAGGTTATAGTGGTGTGGATCAGCGTGATGAAACCAGCTAATTCTAGGTGAGAAGCTAACCTGAAAACCAGATGAAATTGGAAAAGGGCACTTCTACCAACAGCAACACCTACGTTTCCCAACACTGCCTCAAAAATTACTTCAGATTTGGTGGGTGGTGCCTGCGGAGGGCAGAGTTCGTGGAGGAAGTGGTGTCACTGCCAGGTGATTCTCCAGGCTGCTTCCCCTGTCTCTATGGTCCTTACCATAGAAATTAGCAGAAATCACTATGAGGAGGCCATCTTTTCCCACTCCTCAGTGCCTCGGGGGTCAGAAATAGAGACTGGAGGCTGGTAATTCCCTGCCCCAGGTGGGAAAAGGAAAGGTCTAGCACCACCTTACCTACTCATTAACAAAGCCAAGTCCAAGTTCACACCTGAGCTCTTAATCTGTGTGCCAGGGATAGATGTGCCCTACCAAAAGTTGGTTCTCTCCATACTCGCAACCTTTCCAACCAGCATCATTGCCCTCTTTGTCTGGATTCAGCTTTGGGTTGTTCCTCTTTAGCCTTCTGACCACAAAATTTAAATTGTTACATATATGTGTATATCTGTAAATAACATGCATAGTTGTATGTTCTAGAATTTCCTCCTCTGCAACATTTAATGGCTGAATGTGTTTATTGGGTGAAGGTACCAGCATAGAACTAATGAATAGTAGTGGTGATGCTTTCCTACCTGACATGCTACTCTTACTAAGTCTCTACAGCAAGCTGATTATCTGGCTTCTCATTTGCTGTCCAGACTGAAAATGAAACTGGTAATTTAAGCATGTTTTAATGGTGAGTATGGCTCTCGGTGATTGTTTTGTGCCCCTGTCTAAGATATAATCTTTCCTGGTTACACTGATCACTCTGATGGTCTCCCCAGCTTGGAAATAATAGTGCAGAAGATGGACCATGGATCACGCTGGGCTTGTTTCCACATGGAAGTTTTCCTCTGTGCCCCTCCAAAAAACTGCACTGGTTCTCATAGGGGCTTCCACATGACAACATCATGCAGTAAGCCACATACTTCTGAGTTTCCCTGACTCCACTGCAAGGTTCCCAGATGTGTTCTTGTAAGTTTCTCTAGGAAGATGTTATCCAAAGCAGATCTGGGGAAAGAGTGGACAGGAAGGTACAGCTCTCCACATGTCTCACCAACAATGAACATCATTCACCCTCATGCCTGCCAGGGCACCACCACCACCAGTGGGCTTCTTGCCAGCCATTTCTTTTTCTTTTCTTTTTTTGGCCCCCCGAAGGGGAATTTTTTTATTTGCATTTTCTAAAAACTACAAACTATAACAGAAACTGGGGAAGGGGGAACATCTACACTAGGGAGAAAGAAAAGATAACCACTACTGACTAAAACCCCAAGAGATGGAGATCTTCAAAAATGCTTGTATCCATGTTAGTCCATAAAAAGCTTCAAAAAAAAAAAAAGCATTGAGCGTGACCTAATAATACCACTACTGCATCGGCTTAACTATTTTCCCAATTCAAGAGCCCTCCCCCAGTCATCCCATAATAATAATAATAAAAAGTTTTCAATGACTTTCAGAGTCTCAATTCTTATTTTGCGATCTCTCAGTTGGTAGCCTTGTTTGGGGGCGTCCGCCCCCTTTTCTGCATCAGAGTCATCATCGGAAGACACAGAGTCCAACTTGCCCATAGATTTGCTGTCATCTTCTTCCTTCGTATCCTCTTCTGGACCTCCAAGTTGCAGCCACAAAAGCTCTCAAGCTTTGAAAACAGAGTCAATTTTTTCTCTCCATTCCTTTATTTTGAAAGTGACGCCTTCAAGGATTAACCACCTGTATGCAATGCTATTTGTTTATAAGAAAAGGATTAATTCTTTGTACTTCTGCCTCTTCTTATTTCAAATGGAATGTCTTTTAGTATTCTTATGTTGTTACCTCCGATTTTCAGGTTGCTTTGTAGTCGCTTTTAGGATTAAATCCCTCTTTGAGAATCTCACAACAATTTCCCCTGGCAGATTATTCTTTTTAATATACGTAGAATAGGCTCTATAGGCCACATCCATTTCGCTTAAGATATCTTCTGCTTTTAAATCCGTCAATGGGGCCAATGCATTGCTCAGTAGTTGCTTTAGATTCTCATTAGGGGCTTCTGACACCCCTTGGAACCAGAGTATCATATTTGCTCTTTCCATTTGTAGCTGTAATATTTGAGTTTCCAACGAGGCATGCTTTTTTTCCAGCATTTCCATCTTTTTCCCTGCTTTTATAGAGCTGGCATCAAGTTCCTTCACTTTTTCAACCACCTGCTCTGTTTTCTTGGTAGTTTCTGCTAATTACAATTGCTGTGTTGCAAAATTCTGGTTCAAAGTTGTCAGTTGCTGATTGATGATGGGAGTCTGCCAGTAGCCTGGGAAACTCTATGGTTTCTTCCAGCCTTGGACTTGGGCCGCCTAGTGGCTTTGGTTTTTGTCCTTTGTCGAGTTGCCTCCCCACCATCTTTTTGGGTTGTTTACATTAACTGAAAGTTCGTAAAGTCTCTGAAAGCCTCCGTTACTCTTTGACTTTAACTGGTAAGGCTCTTAAAATTGCTTTTAATGTTCTATCTTCCACTCTCCCCTTGTTAATCTGCTTTGCAGTCTCCGTGTGTGGGAGGGCCCTTCCCCCACTCACTTCCTATGCTTCTATCCAGGGGGGTGCTTTCTTTTAGACCATCAATTCAACTCTTTTTAGTAACTCACTGCTCCTTGCTCGTCTTACGACATTGCTTGCAATCGTCTGGTTGCACGATCTCCTCCATTTGTCTCGGCTAGCGTCTTTAATTCCGTACGGACACACAACAGTTGGACCACTGGGGCGAAGGAGTGCCTCGATTCTCCAGCATCGTGCTGGAGAAGAGGATGCCCCCTCAAGAGCCCCTTGGCTGGGAGCCTTTTGCTGAAGGCTCCCAGGGAGTAGCGGTTGCTCCCCCCCTCCAAACCACTGGCACTCAGATCGTGTCCCGGGAGCATCCTGGAGACACGTTTGATTTCAAGTCGCCATTAACTGGAAGTCCCAGCGATTTCTTTATCAACTTGGGTTCTGAGATCATAGGAAAAGTGGGTATATAAATACTTAAAATAAATGTGTGTGTGTGTGTGTGTGTGTGTGTATATAGTATGTACATAAATAGAATATTACCAGACTGTAGCAACCCGGGGTCATTTCGAGGGGGAACGAGCTGGAACAGCATTCCGGGAGTAACAAACCCAGATGTTGGGTCGGCTGGGGAAGGGGAGAGGAGGAAGGCAGACATGCTCCCTTTTCCCCCTGAGCCTCTCTGCTTTTGTAGAGAAAGTGGGGGGGGGAGTGGGGGGGTTAAATGCCTTTCTTTCACTTCCCCATCTGAGGAAGGGAAAAAAGGCATTTTAAACATGCCTGGGTTCCCTGCCCGATCAGGTAGGGAACCCAGGCATGCTTGCATGCCTGCCCTTTGTCAGGGGGTGTGGCATATGCAAATGAGTTATGTAAATGAGCTCCTGCACCTCTTTTTCTAAGAAATATCCCCTAGTAGTAACACACCTACTACTGGCTTCCTTGTTAAAAAAAACAAGCAGTAGGGGATGAATGGCAAGCACCAGGGGACGCTACAGGGAATCTGCCCCTGGGGAAACTCCCTGGCAATTGTAAATGCCTCTGTGGCACAAGGAACTGTCCCCCTTTGGAAGCAAGGTGAGTGCTGCTGCATGGGTCCTTCAGAATCGGTGGGGTGCCACTTGTGCTTCTGCCTATCAAGACTGCTCCCCCGGCACCCTCACCGCACGCCTGGCTTTGAGCATCACCATGGCAGAGTCAGCAGAGATGCATTTGCCCTCTCCGTGGGTCCTTGACAAGTTTGCCAGAAACAAGAGCAAAGCAAACAAACTTTTAATGAGCTGCCACCATCCTGAGAATGGAGCAGTGAAAGCTATTATCCGCCCTGATTATTCACCAAATTAGATCAGCTGGCATTAAGGAACAAAGACGCCGTGAAACAGCTCATGTTGTTAGTTTTGTCGACAGGCCAAATTCAACACTGCAGCTGCTTTGCCTGCTTAAATGGCACCACCCCAGGGAAGGAGCCGTCCAGGCCACAGCCGACTTGTTGGGCCTCAGCATGCACAGTTTGCCAGGACCTGTGAATCCGAATTGCCCCCAGTCAGCTCTGCAAGCTCGCAGTTGACTTCAAAGGGCTCCCCCCTCCAGAGCTGCAGAGAAGGCGCAACTCACGGGAAGCAGCCCGACAGCAGAGCCAGAGCCGTGCAGTCCGTAATGAGGAGACTCCCTGTTGCGGGTCCAACCCAGCAGGACACACACACACACACACACACACACCGTGCACACACACCCCATAGGCTTTTTGATTAGAATAGATCCAGAGCAGTCTTAAAAGTACTTTTTCAGTTTCCTAATTTAACAGATACTTGAGTTTCACTCCAGATAATTCCCAAACACCTCAAAAACCATTGAAATTCATAAACATAAACAATTTCAATAGAAAGGAAGAGAGTTTAAAAATAAATAGGGTATGGTTTCCTGTCCTGAAAAACACAAAATGCTCTACATCTCACAACAGCACTACAAATAAGATTAGCATTTCAACAGCCAATCCATATGCAAAAGAACCTCCTCAGGAAAGCTCTACAGATAAGATTAGAATTTCAACAGCCAATCCATATGCAAAAGTACTGCCTCAGGAAAGCTCCTCTATTAGCATGTCACAGCCTGGGGAACTCCTACAAGATAATGACTCAGCCCTACCCCACCTTCCTGAGTAGATATAAATTATCTGCCTACGATTTTTCTTCTCACCTTGACACAGAGAGTACTCCATCTGTCTGTGTTATACCTCTGAGGATGCCAGTCACAGCCGCCGGTGAAACATCAGGTACTACAATGCCAAGACCATGGCCACACAACCTGGAAGATCTACAAAAACTAATGAAATCCAGCCATGAAAGCCTTTGACAACATACCTCCAAAACCGTTTTTCCAGAGCAGAGGAACAGAATTCACTTTGTTAGGTTATGCTGATGTCGATTCAGGGTGAGACTGAAATAAGGAAGTGGCAGGGCAATGGGTTGAAATTAAATCAGAAGAGTTTTCGGCTAAACATTAGGAAGAACTTCCTGACAGAGCTGTTCCTCAGTGGAACAGGCTTCCTGGGGAGGTGGGGGGCTCTCCTTCTTTGGAGGTTTTCAAACTGAGGCTCGATGGCCATCTGACAGCAGTGCAGATTCTATGAACATAGGCAGATCATGAGAGGGAGGGCAGGGAGGGCTGCATCACTGCTTAGTTTTTGTTCATCAATGTGCCTACTAATTCTTTCCTTAATAACAGTTTCCACCAACTTACCCGGTATCGATGTCAGACTGACTGGCCTGTAATTTCCCAGATCTCCCCTGGAGCCCTTTTTAAAGATGGGAGTGACATTAGCTACCTTCCAGTCCTCAGGAATGGAGGCAGATTTTAAAGAAAGATTACATATTTTTGTCAGGAGATCCACAAGTTCACATTTGAGTTCTTTCAGAACTCTCGGATGAATGCCATCCGGGCCTGATGATTTATTAGTTTTTAAATTGTCCATCAGTCAGAGGACTTCCTCTCTTGTCACCGCAATCTGATTCAGGTCTTTCAAACCCCCTCCCGAAATCGGTGCTTCTGGAGTGGGCAAACACTTCTCCTCTTCCACAGTGAAGACAGAGGCAAAAAATGCATTCAGCTTCTCAGCCATTTCCCTATCATCCTTCACTACTCCTTTTACCCCTTGGTCATCCAAGGGCCCCACTGCCTCCCTGGCTGGCTTCCTATTTCTAATGTATTTGAAGAAAGTTTTATTGTTGGGCTTTATGTTTTTTGCGATATGCTCCTCATATTCCCTTTTTGCTTGCCTGATCACAGACTTGCATTTTATTTGCCACAGCCTGTGTTCCCTTTTATCAACCTCACTGAGACTAGCTTTCCACCGCTTAAAGGAATCCTTCTTACCTTTTACAGCTTCCATTACTTTATTTGTTAACCATGAAGGCTTTTTTCTATACCTATTTGTACCTTTCCTAACCTGCGGTATATATTTTTTCTGAGCTTCTAGGATTGTCTTTTTAAATAGTCTCCAAGCTTCCCCAATGGTTTTGACCTTCTCCACTCTTCCTTTCAATTTCTTCCTCACATGTCCCCTCATACCAGAGAAGTTACCCCTTTTAAAGTTAAAAGTGGTCGTGTCAGTCTTTTTGGGCAACTCCCTATCTGTACAAATGTTAAACTCAATGACATTATGGTCACTGTTCCCAAGTGGTGCAATCACTTTTACATCTCTCACCAGGTCTTGGGTGTTACTTAGGACCAAATCCAGGATCGCCTCTCCCCTGGTAGGATCTGTGACTATCTGTTCCACAGCACAGTCATTGAGAGTGTCTAAGAACTCAATCTCTTTTTCCCGACTAGAACTCATGTTGACCCAATCAATGTGTGGGTAGTTAAAGTCGCCTATTACAACACAGTTATTTCGTCTAGCCTCTATCTTTAATTCATTCATCATTTTATAATCCTCCTCTATCTTTTGATCTGGTGGGCAATAACAAATTCCCACTGTTAAGCCTCCTTTTGGACCCACTATTTCAACCCATAGCATTTCCAGAAGTGAATCCAATTCTCTTACCCTCTCAATCTTACTGGATGGTATACCCTCTCTGACATACAGAGCCACCCCACCTCCAACCCTTCCCCCGTCCTTCCGATATAATTTATAACCAGGAATCACCGTATCCCACTGATTTTCCTCATCCCACCAAGTTTCTGAAATACCCACAATGTCTATTCCCCCCCCAACACCAAGCATTCCAACTCCCCGATTTTACCTCGGAGACTTCTAGCATTTGTGTATAAACACTTATAGCTTCCCACATTTGTTAAGCCCACAGCCTTCCTCTTGCTGCCTCGAGACCTTGCCAGGCAGTTCCTATCATTAGCCACAGTCTCAGTGGACAATTGTAATCCATTTCCTTGTACAAAAGTAATAGCTACCCCTTCATCTCTTTGAGATGAGCCATCCCGAACCAGAGACTTTTCATCTCCTGTCAGCTTTCCCCCATTATTCAGTTTAAAAACTGCTCTGCCACCTTTTTGATTTTGAGCGCCAGCAGCCTGGTTCCTTCTCGGGACAAGTGGAGACCGTCCCTTTTGTACAGCTCCCTCTTGTCCCAAAAAGCATCCCAGTGCCTAACAAACTTGAACCCTTCCCCTCTACACCACCGTCTCATCCACGCATTGAGACTCCTGATCTGTGCCTGTCTCTCCGGCCCTGCACATGGAACAGGTAGCACTTCTGAGAAGGCTACCTTGGAGGTCCTGGCCTTGAGTTTCCTGCCCAGCAGCCTAAATTTCTCCTCCAGGACCTCACGACTGCATTTCCCCACATCGTTGGTGCTGATGTGCACCACGACCACTGGCTCCTCCCCAGCACTATCTACCAGCCTATCTAAAACACGCGTAATGTCCGCTACCTTCGCACCAGGCAGGCAAGTCACCATACGGTCAGTACGCGGGTTCGCCACCCAGCTGTCTACCTGCCTAAGGATCGAATCACCAACTACCAAGAGCCCCCCTCCCACCCTTCCCAGGAACGGTTCCTTGGTACGAAAGGATACCCGTTCACCAGCTGAAGAAGAGGTCCCTTCTGAGGGCACATTCCCCTTATCCTCAGCATGGTGCCCCTTTTCCCCTTGACCCTCATGCTCCCTGGCAGCAGCCGGGCTGCCAGATCCAGAGTGGGACGTATCTAACAAGTCCCCGAGAGTCTTCCCCGTGCACCTAACTGACTGTCCCTGCTTCTCCAGGTCAGCCACCTTGGCCTCAAGGGAGCAAACTCGCTCCCTGAGAACCAGGAGCTCCTTGCACCGAGCACACACCCAAGACTTCTGACCAGTGGTCAGATAGTCATACATGTGACACTCCATGCAAAACACTGGATAGCTCCCAACCCCCTGCTGGCATTCTGGCTTCATAATTGTTTTTAAACAAATACTTTTCTATAACCCCCCTTTTAAAACACTTTGTATTTATATGGCTCCTGTTGTAGGAGTCTACTTACCTTACCTTACCAAGGAGCCAAGGTCCTGGCTTTCTGGCTCTTCCTGGGCTTCTTACAGAGCCCCTAGGCTAAGAGCCACAGGCCAAGAGCCTCGCCCTTTTGCTCTCGCCCTTCGGCTCGTGTCAGAGGCTCGTGCCTCTTGCAAACTTCCTGCCTTAAATAGAATTGTCTCCCAGGAGAGGGTGTGGCCAGCAGCTACTCAAAATCACCCAAGGCACTTAATGACAGTCAAACAATGACCCTTTCACACCCCAACTCCAGCAGCCAGGAGTCTGCTATTCAATTTCACCCAAGCACTTAATTACAGGCAAACAATGACCCTTTCACACCCTAACTCCAGCAGTCAGGAGTCTGTTACAACTCACCCACACACTCCCCAATACAGTCCCTGACACAGTACCTTCTCAGCTAAAGCACCTCAGCTGAAAGTAAATAAATAAAAATACCACTCACCCCTCTGGCAGCTCAAACACCTTGCTCCTTCTCAGAGCTCAGCTGGGTTCAGAGATATGAAACTATATTGCAAATTCTGTGTGTGTGCGTGTGGATTCTCACATGGCATTTGTTGTCCCAGCCTTAGTTATTGTTGCCCTGCAAGGCTTTTTCATGCCTTTTATGAACTGCACTAAAGTATGCACTGTGCAAAGTATGCTTAAGGAACTGTAAAGCATGGTGACCCACTATGAAGCCAGTTGAGACCGCACCCTGAGAGAAGGACACATTCCTTTCTTCACTGCTGCTCCAGTGGCCATCCAAGATTGCCAGCCCGCTCATCTGATGATGATGGAATCAGTTCCACAGTATGCACAAAGCACCTAAACCCATGCCATGCCAGAGCATGAGGACAAAGGTCTCCAAAATGCCATTAGGAGACTTCTCCAGCGCACGCAGGTAGCCCCCTTTCCTCCCCCAACATACCTGCAAAACTACACGCAGCCCAGAGACTCTATTCATAGTTGCTTAGCAACTAATCACTCACCCATCAAGGACCCGGCTAAGACCATTGAGAAGACAATGGCCTTGGTTCAATGACTCATCTCACCTATTCCCAGGTGCCAGCCACAAGTTAAGCTTCTAGCTCTCAATATTGATTACTCCTTAGCTCCCCTCCCCTATTCCTTCCACCAAATAGTATGTTTTCAGGACTAATTAGGAGGTATGACCAAGGAGATATGGCCAGCCCCCACACCCCCTCATAAAAGGGGCTACCAGACCACATGCTCACCCCTTCTGCTCTACAACCCCTATCTAAGACTTATCCCTCTTATGTCCAGCTTGCTATCCCAATACCCTTCCTCCACCTTTAAACTCTAGGTCTGCAGCCAGAGTTCTACGTGCTGCTTGCTGGTTCAAGCCACATGTCCCTTTTTCCTTTCTTCCCTTCCTTCTTCCATTGGAATGGCTCGTTCGATGAGGACAGGTAATTATTCCCCCACCAATGAACTCCTGCTCATGCAACCATGCTGAATATCTCTCTTTATTTTCCTATTCTTGATTATTACTGGCTAAGAATGCATTTGAAGCCTACAGGTCTAATTCCATCCTTTTTAGCTCCCACTCCATATTCTGAATGGTCCTCCAAAATATTGGTTAAACTTGGTTCAATTGGGCTTCACCCTATAAGTCTTTTCGATCTAGGATTCACCAAAGCTAAATCTATTGTATCCCAACATCTAATGGATATAGAGGCACAGACAGAAGAAGTGCTTCTACCCTTCTATAGAAAAAATATTTCTCTGATTCATTGATTAAACTCAAATGGTCGAACTGGGAACAGACCCCATAAAACCTTCACACCTGACCAGATGGCAAGCACAAATGGCAAGCCTGGTTCTACATTTCAAAGGACACTTTGACACTTTAAGGGGACAGCGTAGACATTCAGTCTCTCTCCCACACTTCAAAGCCTAGCCTACGTGACCCATCGCATGTAGCTAGGGTGGGCAGTTGCAAAGTAGACACGCCTGTCTACTCTGGCATAATTGGGTACTGGCCATGCTTAATTATGACAGAGGTAGGCGGAGAGTTGTCTTTGACCTATGGGAAAGCACTCAGAACTCTCTTGGAAAGAGGGCCCCTTTCTAAGAGTGAGTCTCTGTTTGGATTACAAGCGGGCAACACTGTCTTTTGCAAGGGGGGCAACACACTGACTGCGATTGCCCATTGCAAGCATGGATTTCATCTTTAAAATCCCTTGGAGAAGGGACTTCGCTTGAACTGTTATCTACACCAAGGATTGGTAACTATGATGCTTCTTTATGTGTTAGTTAGAGTGCTATAAAGCTCTAGAACTGTTTCTTGTTTTGTATCCTGAGTAGTCTTATGTCCTATAGTTGCTGTATTGAATAAAGATCTCATATAGATAAATCTGATCTGGTTTGGATCACTATTGTACCTGAACTCTAAGGCTAAATTCCAGAGCCTTACCTGCTCGTCTGAAAGCTACTGGCGTGTGTTAAATCACTTGCTGCTCTACCTCAGAGCTGATAAGCTGCTCAGTTCCAAGAATCAGTAAGGAGGGGGGGACCTACCCTCCGGGCTGGTTGGGAACGCTCTTAACAATAGGTCCTGGTGGCAGAACACTGGTGTTTCAGTGCTCTTAAAAAAAGCATGAGGGGTTGGCCCGTTCTCTCACTCCTGAAGGGGGGTGCAAGGAACAGAGACCCAGTGCTTGTAGGCAGCGTCTGGACTCTCTGGACCTGAGGGTGGGGAGTCTAGATCCTGTACATGATGCCAGCGACGGGATCTGGTACATGTGGACAGGGTACCAGAGTCCTGTACAACCCTCAAGATATGGAGCTTTAAAATCTTGGGCAAGTTTTGCACCTGCTCCTTATCTTTCTAACATTATATATGATAGCTATAGATGGGCTTTTTCTAGAGCTCGTTTTGATGCCCTACCCTCTAATTTATTACAAGGAAGGTTCTTGCATTGGCCTGTCTCCCAAAGATGTTGTCCCTGTACAGGTCTTGAGATAGAGTTGGTCTCACATATTCTGTTACATTGTAACTTTTATGCTATGAAAGGCAGCTGTTAATTTTCCCATTGTTGTCTAAATTTAAACCTTTGGATGTCCATTTGAAATCTGTGGAACCAAGGATTTTAACCTTTTTGTTGGAAGATCGGAAAGAGAGGATATCTTTAGCTGTGGCAAAATTTTGCTTCCTGGCACTTAAAAAGAGGAAGCTTGTATCTTAGATAGCAAGTTAATGATAAATTAGTATTGTTCCTGTTTCCGCTTTAATGATACACTGTCTTGCTCCCGTTTCTGCTTTTAATGCCGTGTTATATATTTATTTAATTTTTTGTATCTACCATGTACTTTACTTCAATCTTTTCTTTTCTTTTTTGGAAATGTTTTATATTGGCTGGTTGCTTGACCATACTAATAAACTTGACTTGACTTGACTTGAGTGTGTGTACATGTATTATTTGTGTGTGAAGATTTCCAGTAAAGGACTTTAATTCCAACCTAATACAGTTTCCGTGTCTGTTACTAGTACTTCTGGAAGGGCGGGACCTCTGTATAAACAGGTGATCTCTCCCTTAGCTGATTGTGCATTGATAATAGCTCACAAATCCCCTAATTTTGATAATAACCAAGAGCAATCAGGCTAACAATATGTTTAAAGAAATCAACAACACAAAAATAAGAGCTTTGGACTGGGGGAGTTCAGGGGCTGCCCTCTCTGTTTCCACCCAGCCCATTTTACTGGCTGGCTCAGTGTTGGTTCTGGAGAGTTTTCTGATCCAGAGTCCTTTGCACAAGTGCATTCCCACACGCCTTTCCTCACAGTCGTCCTACTTCATCTTGCCTCCTCATCTGGCATAAAAACAATCTAGAAGAAGAGTGAGACTGATTTCACACAAGAACTGCGCCACGGTCATGCCTCCCTTTGCCCTGTGTCTATTAGGTCAACTTCCAACTTGAAGCCGTGTGGCCGCATTTTGACCTGTGGTTTCGCTCGATTTCCCCCCCCAGTTTTGTGATCCTCAAAAAAGGTTTTATATCCCACTTTTCTTTAACTTAAGGAGACTCAAAGCAGCTTACAGTCGCCTTCCCTTCCCCTCCCCACACTAAGCACCTTGTGAGGCAGGCAGGGCTGAGAGAGTTCTGAGAGAACTGTGACTGACCCAAGGTCACCCAACAGGCTGCATGTGGCGTGGCGGGGAATCAAAGCAGATGCTCCAGAATCAAAGCCAGTTCTCTGCTGCTCTGAACCACTACACCATGCTGGCTCCAGAGCGGGACGGAGTTTCTTGGTTTCCTCAGGCATGCCGAAGTTTGTGTGGGAGGGAAGTCCATAGTGCATATCCCTAATGTTCCAGCCGTTTTGCCTCACTGCTGGACTCCCAAAGCTGAGCATGTTTGTTTCTGCTGGCTGGATCACATCTGTCTGGGAACTGTAGTTTGGAGCCATCAAATTCTAAGCCCCCCCCCCCCAACTAAATGGCCATGTAGTCCAGAATTGAACAGAAAATTGTAAATCACCATCTGGGAACTTTTATTCTGATTTTATCTCTTATTAACTGTATATAGATATTTTGAAATTTGTATTTTGTTTTATGGCATTTTGCCTTCTATATATCACCCAGAGTCCAGTGCAAGATGGAATAGAGTGATTAAATAATAATAATAGTAATAGTAATAACAATAATAATTTAAAAATTACTATAGGGTGAATGGGTGAATTGGACCAGACCTGTGCTATATAATGAGGTGGGTTGTCCATCCCCTCATGCTATTTTCTTGAAAGAAAAAAAACCCACCCACTTTTGCCCAGTGGACACACATACAGGAGCTAGAAGAGTGTGGGGGTCTGTAAACTTTTCCCAACAGCTGGTGGAGAGAGGAGGATTGAAAAGGAGCATGTGTAGCTTTAAGCAATGGGTTCCCACAGTGGCTGTTGTTGGGCAAACCACAGCATTCCAGGATGGGTTTATGTAAGGAAGAAGACAGGAGATGGAGGCAGAGCCTATTTTGGTCTTTGAGGGAGGACTCATCAGAGCCAGGCCTGGCTAAGGGTCCCAGCTCCAAGTTGGGAAATTCCTGGAGATATTGTGGTGGAGTCTGAGAAGGGAGGAGGCCTCAGCTGGATATCATAGCACAGAGTCCACCCTCCAAAAAGCCATTTGCTCCAGATCTCTGCATCTAGAGTTCCATCGTAATTCTGGGAGCTCTCCAGGTTCCACTTGGAGGTTGGAAACCCTAGACCTGGAAACAACCTGTGGTGACTTGATGCCACCTCACTAGAATGACTCAACTAGGCCTGGATGCCTGCTACTGTTCAGCAGCAGCCATCCTGTGAAAGCCAGTTGGGTGTAGCAGTTACAGCTTCAGAATAGGGTCTGCTAGACCCAGGTTCAAATTCCCATATTGCTGTGGAAGCTGACTGGATTATTTTGGACCAGTCACAGGCTTTCACCCTAACCTACCTCACAGGGTTGTTATGGAGATTAAAAGGAGAGGATGACAATGTAAGCTGCTTTGGTCTGCATTGTGGAGAAAGGTAGGGTAAAAATTAAGTAAATAAATTATAAATATGGCTGAAGATAGGAGGCGCAGACAAAATGTTGGTGGGTGGCTGGCAAGGAGAAAAGGAAGCAGGGAAAGGTGAGGGGAGGTGTGGGGAGGACGTGCAAGGGAAAGCGAGGTGCCCCCAACAATTCCTCGAGGGCTCTCCACTGTGCAACTGGGCCTGTCCCACTCCCTAGCACTGCACAGAGTTTTCCCAGGGAGAGGATGCTGGAGGGACAAAGGAGGAAGAACTGAAGGGGAGGCAGATAAATCCCAAGTTTGCAGTTCAAAGATAGGTTGGTGTGTGGCTGTGAAGGAGAGAACAAGGCAGGGGAAAGGGGGGCTGTCCATGGGAGGGAAAGCGTGGGGAAGAGGATACGGTGGAAAGTGAGGTGCCCCCTCACAAGTCCAGTGGCTGGCGCCACATGACTGGGTCACAGTTTTCCTAGATAGAGGCTGCTGGGGGGTAGTTTAAGTCAGAAGGGCATATAAACGTAGGTTGCCTGTTGAGAGGGAAGGAGATACAGTTGCCAGCTCCAGGTTAGGAAATTCCTAGAGATTTGGGGGGGGGTTGAATCTGGGGAGGGTGCGGGTTGAGGAGGGAAGGGTCCTGCGATACAATGCCAGAGATGCCACCTTCCACAGCAGCCACTTTTTTCCATGGGGACTAGGGTTGCCGACCTCCAGGTGGGGGCCGGAAATCACCCAGAACTGCTTCCCAGATGACAGAGATCAATTCCCCTGGAGGAAAATGTCTGCTATGGAAGGTGGCATCTATGGCATTACATCCTGCTGAGGTAACTTCCCTCCCCAAACCTCACCCTGGCAAGGCACCCCCAAATATCCAGGAGGTTCCCAACCTGGAGCTGGCAAGCATAACGGGGGGACTGATCCCTGTAGCTGGGCGATCTGTTGTGATTCCAGGACATCTCCAGGCCCTACCTGGAGGCTGGCAACTCTAGAATGAGCTAAAGGAGCAGGAAAAGGGGAGAGGCAATGGGGCTTTCAGGAAAGAGATAGTGGGAGAGGAGGAGATGAGATGCCTCTCACAAGTCCTTGCAGGTTCCCACTTATGATAATATAAATAAAGATGATGGATGGGAGACTACCAAGGAATACCAGTTTTGCTGCACAGAGACAGGCAACAGCAAAACCACCTCTGAAAGTGCCTTGAAAACCTTATGGGGTCACCATAAGTTGGCTGAGATGTGATTGGCAAAAGTGCTGTTGTTGTCGTTGTTGTTTCTCCCAGTCAGGTATTTGACTGGCAGATGGTGTTCTGCAGTTGAAGATCTAGCCAAGTTCTTGGGAATTGCGGAGGCATCTTCGCAGGATTCCTGCTGTTCCAAGCAACACTGCCTTCTGGAGCTGAGCTGGTGTTATTTGTTCAATGCCCAGAATGTCCAGGTGTTTCTTGAGACTGCTGAGCATCGCTCCAATGACAACTGGAACAATGGTCACTGTCTTCTCCCAGAGGTGTTCTGACTCTGTTCATAGGTCTTTTAATCTTCTCCCTTCTTTTCTATTCTGCTGTCTCCTGAGATTGCACTGTCAATAATCCAAACCCTATGTCTCTTTCCCCCTACAATGGTGACATCAGGGGTTTATGTTCCAGGTTATCTGTTTGTAATCAGAAGCCCCAAAGAACCTTTGTTCCATCATTCTCCATGATCTTTTTTTTTTTTGGCCCCCAAAGGGGATTTTTTTATTGCATTTTCTAAAAAACTACAGAAAAGGGGAAGGGTACTAAAACACACTACAAGAAGGGGAGATAGAAAAGAAAGTCCAAGGTGTGGTGATCGTATACAATGCTTACAATTATGGCTAAGAAAAACTTTCAGTTATTAACCTTGAAGGTGACAGTTAAACCAGTCGCTTATAGAAGCTCTAGCTCATACTGACTGTTTGGAGTATACTTCTGAAATACACTTAGATTTCTTTTATGCAAACATCAGGCATCCTCATCATCTGAAAAAACAATAATTTCTGCCCACCTGGCTATTACATTCTGCCCATTAACCAAACATTACCTGCAATCCTCCCAACATCCAAAATTATTTAAGTGAAATTACTAAATACATCAAAATTAGGCTTGAATATCCTTCTTCTATATCTCACTCCATTTATTCTCTTATTAAACGAAAAAGAAAGAACCTAAATAGGCATCAAGTAACTTCACCTCT
Organism: Gekko gecko; assembly: GCA_029375565.1. NCBI lineage: Eukaryota > Metazoa > Chordata > Lepidosauria > Squamata > Gekkonidae > Gekko > Gekko gecko. The sequence goes on from JAPDNY010000016.1 coordinate 2,525,463, forward strand.
TCCATTTAAACTACTAGTCTAAGTTGATAACATACATTTAAATTTCATTTGCACAATCATCATCAAAAATCCATATTTTCTATGTGAGCCCTTCACCCCTATTTTATCCATATCTCCCCCCCCTTAACCAAAAGCATTATCTGCAAAAAATCTTTGCTGGAGAATCTTCTTTTCTCAATCTTCTTCAGCGCACAGTCCATATTATTGATATCTTCTAGAAATCCACTATCTCCTGAACAACTAACCCATGCATCCACCTTTCACCCAACATTTCATTAGCTCTGTCCCCCCCATTAAAATGCCTAGTAACTTTATTTTTCGTTTGTCAAGGGAGGCTGTAGCTGCCACGCTGCCCCACCAATCTTTCTCAGTAGAGTTTATTGTTCGGTTAACTTTTGACTTCCTGAAGAAGATTCAGTTTCGTTTTAATTCTTTTGATGCAACAAGTGCCATTTTCAGAGGGGTCTGTTTATCTTCCTTTTATTACCAAATTGCCAGGGTCCCATAAATCCATCAAATCATTCTCACAGCCACCACTCACAGAGATGTTTAGAGTTTCTTTAAAAAGGAAAAGGATGATTTCCAATGCCTAAAGAGGTTGTTTTCAAATGTTTACATAGTAGCTTTGCCTTTCGAGGGGGTCCCATCCTCTGTCTGCTAGAGGAAAGTTCTGCCACATTTACAGCTGCCATTCATAAGAGCACTTCAACACTCATAAGTTTTTCCATTCAATCCTTTCTCTCTATCCCCTTAAGAGCTTTATTTTAACATTGTTATACGGGGGGAGGGAATTCCCTTTCCCCCCCACTTCTTTTTTTTTGAGGGGGGGGTAGACTTTGATTCACTCTGACTCTTACTGTGATGTTAACAGTCTTTAAAAAGAAAACTTCTGATTCTTCCTTCTAGCCATTTCTAGCCAGCCAGATGACATAGATTTTCAGATATTGTTTTTAAAGTCCTGAATGTTTGCTTATCTGTTACTCGGTTCTTAAATCTCAGCACTCCTCCATCACGGTCCCTTCATGCTCCACTCATCCAGTAGCAATTAATCTCCTTTATCTGCTCATTCAGAGAGGGGAGTCCGCAGTTACCTCCCCCCCCACACTTACAGGGATAAACTGCTTTCCTCTAATGCTTCATATACCTTTCTATATCCATTGACATCAATGGGCTTAGAATGGTATAACTCTGCTTAGGATTTCATTGGACATTATTCTTGTTTTCACTGTTATTTGACTTCAAACATTCATTTTATATTTTAAATCAGGGATGACAAAAAGTTGCAATGGAGGTTCATTTGCAATTTAGAGCCCCCTCGTGGTTCTGGGTATGACTTGCCTAACTAGACTAATCTGAAATCCATGATTAGAGTTACTTCCTTCTGGCATCTTCTTCAAGATTAAGCTAACTTTGAGTTAGTACCCTGCTGATGAGCATGTGATCATTAGCCTTCAACTGGAGAGCTTGCAATCAACAGTTATAGGCAGGGGTCATTTCCTGCTGGAGCACCCCAGAGTGGCGCTCCAGCAGTAAGGAGCCGAGCCGAGCCGAGCCGAGCCGAGCCGAGCCCAGCCCAGCCCAGCCCAGCCCAGCCCAGCCCAGCCCAGCCCAGCCCAGCCCAGCCCAGCCCAGCCCAGCCCAGCCCAGCCCAGCCCAGCCCAGCCCAGCCCCCACCTTTCCTGGCCCGCCCACAGAGAGACTCAGGGAGGGGGAATTTAAATGCCTGAGTTCCCTATCCAATCTTCTCCAGGTGCCTCACAGTTGTGAGGCACCTGGAGAAGATCAGGCATGAAACCCAGGCATGTCTGCCTCCCTGCCCTTCCCTTCTCCAGCCAGCCTGCTGTGTTGGGTTGGCTGGGGAGGAGAAGGGGAGGCAGGCAGACATGCCCCTTTCCCCCTGAGTCTCTCCGCTTTTGTGGATGGGGGGGATTTATATTCATTTACATATGCCTTAACTCATTTTAAATATGTCTGCTCTTTGTCAACGGGTGTGGCATATGCAAATGAGTTATGCAAATGAGCTCCTGCACCTCTTTTTCTAGAAAATGAACCCTGGTTTTAGGAATCCACAAAGGAACCAAGCAGCAAAGAGAGATGATTCCACTTACAAACACCCTAAGGATCAGGAAAAACAAGAATGAAGAAATTAAATGGCACATATGTGTAGAGCATCCAGAAATTAAGAATCCAAGAACAGGAGGATTCCTGGACCCCATATCCCTGATCAGAACTGGACTTCCAGGAATGCTTTAAGCCCTGGTAGGAAATCAAGGGAAGGCAGTGTAAAGTACTGGGTTTCGGGCCTCATGACTCGGACGACGACATAAGAGAAGACGCGTTTATTCGTACTTCACACAGGACAAGAACAAACAGTAACAGCCGGAGGCCAACTATATACAGTTAGGGGGGACGGCCCCATGTTCCTATTGGCGGGTTTGAATCGCCCGCCAATGCTGCCATTGGTTCTCTACTGGCGAGCTCAGGAACCTAGTCCCTATTGTTCTCAGAGAGCGAAGCTTGGCTGTATTTCGCCAGCTCTGCCTTCTGATCCCAGGACACAACACCCCTCCCCCATAGTTCGTCTCCTATCAGGTGACGTAGTCTTTTAAGTATGCTGGTGCCCTCCGTTCCCTTAGCGATCGTCGGGGGCCGGTACCGGACTGGCGGGGCCCCCATCGGGTGGTCCTCCAGCACAAGGAGCTTGGATCTCCGGTCGTAGCTGAGGCGGTGACGGTGGCGGCTGTAACGGCGGCGGCAACGGCGGCGGCGGTTCAGCTGTCTCCGGGACCCCCTCCGGATTCCATGGACCTTCCGGCGCGGGCTCCGCTGTCGGTGCCTGCAGTCGATTGGATGCTGGGGCGGCCGCGGCGTTTCCCGGTAGCTGGATCCCTGTGTCGGGGTCTTGCCGCCTCCGGAGCTGGTTCACGTGTTTACGGAGGACCCGGTCCCCATCTGTTAGGACCTCGTATGACACTGGCCCGGTGGGTTTTAGGATGCGCCCGGCCACCCACTGAGGCCCCGCCCCGTAATTCCGGAAGTAGACAGGTTCCCCCGGGAGGAAGCTTCGGGGCGCCTCCCGGGTCTCGACCAGCTTCCTCTCTGGGGCTCGGTCCGGGTGGAGCCTGTCTAACAAAGTTGTGGGGCGGCGGCCCATCAATAGTTCTGCGGGGCAATGACTGGAGATGGGGTTTGGGGTGGTGCGGTATGTTAGGAGGAAGCGGGCCAGCCGGAACTCCCAGTCCCCCTCCGTTATGCGGCTCAGGGCTTCTTTGGCGGTGCGTACCGTTCTCTCCGCCTGTCCATTTGTAGCCGGGTGGAAGGGCGCTGATCGTATGTGCCTGATTAGGTTCTTTTCGAGGAACGCTTGAAACTCAGCAGATGTGAACGCTGCCCCGTTGTCCGACACGATTGTGTCTGGTAACCCGTGCGTCGCGAATATTTTCCACAGGGCCCTTATTGCCGCTTTGGCAGAGGTGGTAGACACTGGGCTTATTTCCACCCATTTCGAGTAGGAGTCTACCGTCACCATGAACTGGAGCCCCTGAAACGGCCCCGCAAAATCTATGTGTAGGCGTGACCACGGCTTGTGGGTAGACTCCCAGCTTTGGGTTGGCGCTCTCGGGGGATTGGGGCGGACTTCCTGACACCGTGTGCACCCTCGGACCCAGGTTTCAATTTCTGCGTCCATCCCGGGCCACCACACATAGCTCCTTGCCAGAGCTTTCATTCGTACAATGCCGGGGTGGGCCTCATGTAGCGTTTCTAGAACCCCTTGTCTCATGGGCCCCGGGATGACCACCCTGTCCCCCCATAACAAGCACCCTTTTAAGGCGGATAACTCTTCCCGCCTGGCTTTGTATGCCATGAACTCTGGCCCTGTCTGTTCCGCTGGCCATCCCCTCACCACCCAGTTTAGGACCCGGGAGAGAATGGGATCTCGGGACGTGCGGGCGGCCACGTCTGCAGCCTGAAGGGGGGGGTTTGGCAGCTCCTCCATTAACAATACTGCGGGAGCCGGGGCCGGCAGGCGGCTCAAGGCGTCGGCATGACCCAGCGCCTTGCCCGGCCGATGCTCCAACTGGTACTGGTAACCCGCTAAAAACAAGGACCAGCGCAACACCCGGGGCGACAGTACCTGCGGCGTTTGTTTGTCTGCCGCAAACAGTCCCAAGAGCGGCTTATGGTCGGTTACGAGCGTGAAGTGCCGCCCGTACACATAGTTGTGAAACTTTTTAACCCCCGCCACCAGTGCCAAGCCCTCCCGGTCGATTTGAGCATAGTTCCGCTCCGCGGGGGACAGTGTGCGGGAGTAGTAAGCCACCGGGACTTCCCTCCCATCCGGTAGCTTGTGGGCCAAGACCGCCCCGACCCCATACAGTGATGCATCGCACGCAAGGATTACCGGGAGCTTTTCATCAAAGTGGGCGAGTACCGCGTTAGAAATCAAGAGTACTTTAACCCCCGAAACGCCGCCTCCTCCCTCGCTCCCCATGCCCAAGGTGTCGCCTTATCCAGTAGCCTGTGCAGGGGTTCGGCCACGGCGGCTTTGTGAGGGAGAAAGGCGTGGTAAAAGTTCAGGAGGCCTAAGAACGCCTGGAGCTCGGCCTTGGACTTCGGGGCGGGGGCCTCCACGATGGCCTTTACCTTGTCCCTCGCCGGATGCAGGCCTGTTGCGTCTACCCGGTACCCCAAGAACTCCACCTCCGGCACCCCGAGGAGGCACTTTTCCCGCTTCACTTTCAGCCCCGCGGCTTGGAAGCGTTCCAGTACAGTTCGGAGGCGGGCGGCGAAGCTTTCAGGGGTGGTTGTGGCGATGAGGACGTCGTCGAAGAACGGCGTCACCCCAGGGATCCCTTTTAACAAATCGTCCATTAGATTTTGGAAGATCCCTGGGGCCACACTGACCCCGAACTGCAGCCGCTTCACCCGGAAGGCCCCCGGTGGGTCACTATGGTTTGCGCCTCGGCCGTGGCCTCATCTACCGGGAGTTGCTGGTACGCCTGTGCGAGATCCAGCTTTCCAAATATGCGCGCCCCCGCCAGTGTGGCTAAGACATGGCTGACCACGGGTACGGGGTATGCGTGCGCCTGAAGTGCCTGGTTAATGGTGCACTTATAATCCGCGCAGATGCGGATTTCCCCGTTTGGCTTGACGGGTGTCACAATCGGGGTCTCCCATCGAGCGTTCGGGACGGGCTCTAGGACTCCCTGGGCCACTAACCGGTCCAGTTCGGCCTCTATTTTTGGGCGGAGGGCCAGGGGCACGGTGCGGAAGCGCCGTCGGACGGGCGTCACTGTGGGGTCTAAATGGAGCAACACCGGGGGCCCTTTATAACACCCCAGTTTCCCGTCAAAGACCTCCGGGAATTCCTTGCACACCGCCCCCCAGTCCTGCACTCCGCACTTATTCACTCCCCCAATCGTTATGCCTAGGGCCTCGAACCACGCCCGCCCCAGGAGACTCACGAGATTTCCCTCTACCACCACCAAGTCCAAGTTCCCCTCAAAGTCTCGGTACTGCACTCGGAAAGTGCCGACTCCCCGGATGGGGACAGGGTTCCTTTGAAAGTCCACCAAGCTTAGTGGCGATGGACGTAGAGGGGGTCCCCTAATGGGCAAAGTCTTTTTAAAGTGTCCAGGGAAATGATGGACGCCGCCGATCCCGAGTCCACTTCCATGCAACAGGGGGACCCCTCGATCCGTACGGTTACTTGGATCTTCGGGGCAGAGGAGAGGTTGGGGTTGGGGAGGCGAAGTACCTGCAGTGGCTGGTCGGTGAGATGGTACAACTCGGCGACCTCTTCCGTCGTCTCGTAGGCGGTGGACGATGCGCGGTGCGGTGGAACCGACGATCTCGAATTCCTGGGGCCCTTGGACCAGCAGACCTGTGCGAGGTGTCCCTGCTTTCCGCACCCGTGACAAACAGCATCCCGGAACTTGCAGGATTTCCTTCCATGGCCTTCCCCGCAGCTGGCACAGACGGTCCGGTTGCCGGAAGGCTTGGCTGGCTCTCTGTTGGCCTGCTGGAACGGCGCCGGCCGGCGTTGTTGGGGTCTGAGGGCGAAGACCTCTTCCGTATCTACATTCCCGGGGCTTGGACTCCTTCCGACCACATGGGCGGCCGCAGCCGGGCGTTCCCCTTCCGCGGCCTCGTGGGCTGTTGCGGCATCGAGGGCCTCGTCCAAGGAGAGCCTCCGGTGTCCAACCAACTTGCGCCGCAGCTTGGAGTCCGCCAGGCCCCACACGAACTGCGTCAGCAGGTTGTCCTCCACCTTCGGGAACACGCAGTCCATCGCGAGCGCCCTTAGCGCGGCCAGGAAGGTGGCAATGGATTCACCTGGGGCCTGGACTCGCCTCTGGAAATCCATCCTCTTGGCCAGGAAGGTCGGCTGGGGGCTGAAGTAAGCGTTGAGGACATCCAGGATCTCCCCAAACGAGCTCTCCAAGGCCGTGTGGGGCACCAAGAGGCTCTTGGCAAGGCGGACGGTTTGGGTGCCGCATGCGTTCAGCAGGATCGATCGTTTCTGGTCTGGGTGGCGGATTTCGTTGAGCTCCAAATAGCTGATGAGCTGGTCGACCCATGCGTCCCAGGTTTCTGGTTGCGACGGATCGAAGCGCTCCAGTGTTACATGAGAGGCGGCCATGGTTCTGTCTGGGAAGGCGTGCGCCAGGGCGAGCGGTGCGGTGCTGCTCTCGGGGTCAGCGATGCGATGCTCGGCGAGCGGTGCGGTGCGGTGCTGCTCACGGGGTCAGCGATGCGGTGCTCGGCGGTGTCCTTTTCGTCGCTCATGGAGTCACGGAAGGCGTTGAAATCCCATCCTCGTCGCCACTGTAAAGTACTGGGTTTCGGGCCTCATGACTCGGACGACGACATAAGAGAAGACGCGTTTATTCGTACTTCACACAGGACAAGAACAAACAGTAACGGCCGGAGGCCAACTATATACAGTTAGGGAGGACGGCCCCATGTTCCTATTGGCGGGTTTGAATCGCCCGCCAATGCTGCCATTGGTTCTCTACTGGCGAGCTCAGGAACCTAGTCCCTATTGTTCTCAGAGAGCGAAGCTTGGCTGTATTTCGCCAGCTCTGCCTTCTGATCCCAGGACACAACAGGCAGGCCACATGGTGTAGCCTGATCTTGTCAGATCTCAAAAGCTAAGCAGGATTAGTACTCGGATGGGAAATCACCGAAACTAGGAAGATTAGCTTGAACATTTTGTGTACTTAGGTACTGAAATGTGACTGACAAAAAAAAAATCACATTTTGAAGCAGATGTGGGGAGGTGTTATAGCATATGAAGTAGAAAAAAAGTTTTGAACACCCGCACCCAGTCTCACAAACAGGAACAAAATCCATGTATTGCATTTTATTATGATCGATCAAATTGGCACAAAATATTGTGTCACCTTTACAGCTTACCAGGATGCTTCTTCGAGTTGAATGTTACAAAATTGAAAAAGACAGAGGGGTAAGAAGGAAATGGGTTCTTCAGGCCATAATATCATGAGCTAATTTTACAAGTATCTTCTGTGAAGTGCAGGCAGGCACATCTGAAGGCCTCTGGCATGAGTTCTCTTGGGGGCTTCAGGCAAGTCATTGATCTCAGCCCTGCCCCCTCTGAAATATGGGGTTAATAACTGGGCATCTGTCAAGCTCTGGTATCCATATTGGCTTATTCGATTTCTGTTAAACATATTATTTTTTAGCATCTGCCTTTGCCTGCCTGCACCTTATCACTGTAACTCTGCCCTCACTTGCCATTTGCATTCCTTACGGTGTGTGTGTGTGCACATGTGTGTGTTGTTAGAACATTAGGGAGTATCACTTGTAAGGCAAACCCTTTAATCCCAGTATTGGTGAGGTGGCAGACCAGTAGTAGATGGCCAACCATGTTGAACGCCACTGACAGGTCTAACAACATCAACACCGCTGTACCACCTAGATCCAGATGCCTCCAGAGATCATCTGTGAGGGTGATCAAAACTGTCCCTGTCCCATGGTCAGGTTGGAAGCTGGACTGGAAGGGGTCTAATATGGAGGCGTCATCCAAAAAGCCCGGCAAATGATTCGCCACCACCTTCGCAATTAATTTACCCAAGTAGGGTACCGGCCGATAGCTGGCTAATTCAGCCAGATTGAGCAATGTTTTTTTTTAACAGGGGATATACTACTGCCTCCTTCAGGGGACTAGGGAACAATCCCTCCATAAGGGATGTGTTGATAATCTCCCTTAGTGCCCCTCATCACTCATCGTGGCCAGCTTTAACCAGCCACGAAGGGCACGGATCCAAACTACAGGTGGCTGGGCAAAACAATAAGAGCAATTTGTCAACCTTCTCTAGACTAAGCAGATCGAAATATTCCTCTGACATGAAGGACTGTTGGCAATGGATGGGGTGCACCTTGCAAACCTGATCAGGAGGGCTTTAACCTGAAGACATCGGGGGTGGGAAGAAAAAGTCTGATGTTGTGCAGCATCCCCAACACTAAGTTTAAGAAGGGGAGGGACCAGAGAATAAATAAGCAGGAGAGAGGTGACTTTAGTAGCTTTCAGGTAAATTCGAAGAGACCTACGATAGGAAAGGATGTCTGTAATCTGAGATGTCTTTATACTAAATGCACAGAGTATGGGAAATAAACAGGAGGAACCTGAACTTCAAATATTGGAAAGTAAGTATGATCTGATAGGTATCACTGAGACTTGGTGAGACGAGTCTCATCTATGGAGCACAGTGATTGAAGGATATACCATGTTCAAAAAAGGAGGCAGGGTGGCACTATATGTCAAGAATGAATACGCTTGCACTGAAATTCAGGATTTTGAGAGCTGCCCTGTTGAAAGTGTGTGGGTAAGGATAGAGCAGGGGGGGAAAGAAGGTAATATTGTTGTGGGGGTATACTACAGACCTCCAAATCAACCAGAGGAACAGGATAATGCTTTTGTACAATAGCTTGCTAAACTTTCACAGAGACAGGATGTAGTGGTTATGGGAGATTTCAACTATCCAGATATTTGCTGGAAATCTAACTGTGCTAGACATTCTTGAATTGTCTTGTGGACAACTTTATCTCTCAGAAGGTGGAAGTGAGAACCAGAGGATCTGCTATCCTAGATTTAATTCTGACTAACAAGGAAGAACTGATTGATGAAGTGAATGCTGTGGGATCCTTGGGGAATAGTGACTATGTCAGCTTGGAATTTGACATACAGAAGGATGTGAAACTAGGACATAGTAGGACTCGTATCCTGGACTTCAGGAAGGCTGATTTCAAAAAACTTAGCAAAATAATAGGTAGGATCCCGTGGCTGGAAATGCTGAGGGGAAAATCTGCATAGGAAGGATGGGAAATGCTGAAAAATGAAGTGCATAAGGCACAATCGCAAACTGTTCTGGTAAGAAAGAAAGGTGAGAGACGGGTAATGAAGCCAAGGTGGCTGAACAAGGAACTCTCTGAAGAGCTGAGACTAAAAAGGGAAATGTACAGGAAATGGAAGGAGGGTCAGATTACTGAGAGTGAGTACAAGAAACAGGCTCAAACCTGTAGGGATGGTGTCAGAAAGGCTAAAGCGCAGATGGAGCTGAGGCTTGCGAGGGATGCTAAAAATAACAAGAAAAATTTCTATGCCTGTGTTTGAACCAAAAAGAAGAACAGGGATGGGTAAGCTCATTGCTAGGGGAAGACGGTCAAGCCTTAACAAAGGATGAAGACAAAGCGGAATTACTCAAGTCTCACTTTGCATCAGTCTTTAACTGTAAGGTGAGCTGTATACAAACTGAAGAATGCAGGGCATATGAAGGAAGGGGGAACTGTCACTCCAGAGTAACTAAGGAAATGGTTAGAGAGCACCTAGTTGCCTTAAATACTTTCAAATCTCCAGGGCCAGATAGCTTGCATCCCAGGGTGCTAAAAGAAATTGCAGATGTTATTTCAGAGCCTCTGGCTCTAATCTTTGAAATGTCCTGGAGTACTGGTGTTGTGCCACAAGACTGGAGAAGAGCAAATGTTGTCCCGATCTTCAAGAAGGGAAAACAGACAGACCTGGGAAATTACAGGCCTGTCAGCTTGACATCGATACTTGGAAAAATTCTGGAGCAGATTATCAAACACTCTGTCTGTGGGCACCTTGAATGGAATGAGTTAATTGGTTGTAGCCAGCATGGGTTTATCAAGAATAAGTCATGCCAGACTAACCTTATCTCCTTTTTTTGACAGAGTTACTAAAATGGTTGACTCTGGTAATGCTGTGGACATAGTGTATCTAGATTTCTGTAAAGCATCTGACAAAGTTGCTCATGATATCCTTAAGGATAAGCTGGTTAAGTGTGGGCTGGATGGTGCAACTGTTGAATCCATGGATGGTGCAACTGTTGAATGGATTCATGGTTGGTTGAAAAATCATACCCAACGAGTGCTCAGAAATGGCTCTGCATATACATGGAGGGGAGTCTCAAGTGGAGTGCCACAGGGCTCGGTCCTGGGCCCGGTATTGTTTAATGTTTTTATAAATGACCTGGAGGAAGACATAGAGGGGATGCTTATCAAATTTTCAGATGACACAAATGGATTGCTAATTCTGAAGAAGACAGAGTCAGGATTCAAAATTATCTAGATAGGCTGGAACAGTGGGCTGAGACAAATGAAATGAATTTCAATAGAGGTAAGTGCAAAGTCCTACACTTAGGTACAAAAAATCAAAGGCACCGATATGGAATGGGAGGAACTTGGCTTGACAGCAGCACATGTGAAAGGGATTTAGGAGTTATGGTTGATCACAAACTAAACATGAGCCTGCAGTGCGATGTGACTGCAAAGAAAGCTAATGCAATCTTAGGATGCATTAACAGAAGCATTGTGTCCAGATCATGGGAGGTGGTCGTTCCACTCTATTCTGGAGTCCTGTGTCCAGTTTTGGGCACCACATTTTAGAAAGGATGTTGACAAGCTCGATCCTCTCCAGAAGAGGGTGACCGGGATGGTGAGAGGGTTGGAATCCAAGTTTTATGAGGAAAGGCTGAAAGAGTTGGGTATGTTTAGCCTGGGAAAGAGAAGGCTTAAAGGGGACATGATTGCACTCTTCAAGTATTTGAAGGGCTGTCATGTAAAAGATGGAGCAGATCTATTCTCTCTTGCTCCGGATTGCAAGATTAGATCTAATGGGTGGAAATTATTAGGGAGTCATTACCAGCTAAATATAAGGAGAAACTTCCTAACTGTAAGAGTGGTTGAGCAGTGGAACAGTCTGCCTCAGGAGGTGATGGATGCTCCTTCACTGGACGTTTTCAAGTGGAGACTGGATGACCATCTTTTGGGTATGTTGTAGGTATATAGGTTTGTAGGGCTTCTGTTGGCTATGCTCCTGCAGAGTGCAAGGGGTTGGACTAAATGACCTGCAAGGTCCCTTCCAACTCTTACATTCTATGATTCTATGAAATAATCCAGAACTTGACCAGAAGACACACATGGAGCCTCAAGTTCCATTACTGTCTCTACTGTGGCAGGGAGGTCGTGGCTGAGCAACAAGATTTAATCTGTGAAGTAGCTCGCAAACGCCTCAGAGCCAATTTCCAATTCCTTATCATCTGGTCTGCTCTGTGATGATGAGGTCATAGACACTGTATTCTCCCCTGCCCAATTGGGAGGGGCGGTGCTGACGTGTAGCCAGGTGAAAGCGGGGAGGGAGGCAGAGCTGGGCAAGTGGATGGAGAAGCTGTGAGTTGCATTCACCTCCCACGATCTGGAGACTGTAAGGAAAGAGGGGTTAAGCCAACAGGAGAATGGTTGCTGGTGCAAAGGAGACAAAGTATTCATACCAGAATCCCTTCAGGGGGAAATTTTAACTCATGGCCATGATAATAAGATGTCTGGCCAATTTGGTTACCTAAAGACTCTGCACTTGATTCAGAGGAAGTTTTGGTGGCTGGTGATGCGAAAGGACATTTCCAAATATGTGGCTATGTGTCAGACCTGCTTGATGAGTAAACAGAGGAGGGGGAGGTGCCTGGTCAGCTCCAGCCTCTGGAAACCCCTCACAGGCCTTGGGCCGTGATCTCCTTGGATTTTATAACTGATTTGCTGGTCAGTCAGGGAAAAACTGTAATCTGGGTGGTAGTTGATTTGTTTTCTAAACAAGCCCACTTTGTTCCTTGTAAACAAATCTCCACCGCAAAGCAACTGGCCTCTTAATATTAAACATGTAAAGGGGCTGCAACCCAGACGAAACTGGGATTGAAATACATAGGACCCTTTAAGGTTGTTTGTGTTATCAATAAGGTGGCTGTTGAAGTTGAACTGCCTAAATCTCTGCATTCTCTGCACCCCGTTTTTCATTTCAGCCTCTTGAAGGGAGATCCTGGACCCTCGCCCTGGACTCGTCGTCCTCCAGCTCCTCCCCCTCTTCTTATCGACGGGCAACTCCACCAGTTTGTGGAGGAGATTCTTGACTCCAGGATCAGGAGAGACCAGCTGTACTACCTGGTCAAGTAGTAGGACTTTGGGTCTGAACAGAATGAATGGGTACTATCTAAGCCTATCAGAGCATCCCGGTCAATTATGGAGTTCGATCGATGTCACCCTCACAAGCCGGGGGGTTCAGGGGGGCTTGGGGAGGCAGTATGTCAGGCTCTGGCATCCATATTGACTTATTCAGTCTCTGTTAGACATATTCTTTGTTAGCATCTGCCTTTGCCTTGCCTGCACCTTATCGCTGTACCTCTGCCCTCACTTGCCATTTGCATTCCTTGGGGGAGGGCTGTTGTTAGAACATTAGGGAGTATCGCTTGGTAACGTTCTGAAGTGAGCCCCTTGTGAGTTCCAGGGTCTGTCCCAGGTGGCAATCCTCCAGTTGCCGTTGCTGCTCACCTGGTCAGCTCAGGGGGAAGTGTCCTGGGAGGGGTGAGACAAGAAGAAAGGAGGCAAAAGGACAGCTCAGACAGGCAGGGATCAGGTTAGGTTCACCTGGGATATCCCTCTGCCTGCACAGACCAAACCTTCAGCCAGTCAGGCTAAGGGGATGTGGGTCTCTCTGAACTTCAGTTACTCTCCCCAGTCTCATCTGTGTCTCGTCCTCCCCGGTCTCCAGCCTCTCTTTCCTCTTATCCCCACGCCCCGCTCCCAGCACCCTCTCGTGTAACAGCCCCGTCCTTCCCTGCTTAGCCCCGCCCCCCTTTATAACATTCCATGCCAGCTGCTCTGGCAGGGCGGCTCCTCCTTCCTGCTGTCGGTCGCTGAGTGCGGGGGCTGCTTTCTGCTCGGCGGGCTGAATTCCATTCCTCTTCCCCTCGCCTCTCCTTTCTGTTTCGTTTCCTCTTCGTGGTCCTCTGGTATGTCTTCTTGCCCGACCCCCGAGCTCTGTGCAGCTTCTTTCTTCCTCCCGTGGTTGCAACGCCTGTTGAACTGCCTCTGTATTTGATGCCGTTGGTCTGCATTCCCTTCCGTGTGAGTTAGCCCCCTCAGGGTTGCTCCCAGCCAGTCCCGGGAGGACGGGAGGCGGCTGACCGGGACACCCCAGGACAGCTTTCTCATGAGAATGTCCTTGGTAATGTCTTATGCCTGGCTAGGTTAGATAGGGCAACCATATATCTGTCTGGGTTGCTATAGAAATGCTGACATTGGTGTGAATGGAATTTTGGGGTTTCACCTATATGTTGCTTTTTCCCACCTTTTCAAATTAGTCCTAACACAGCGTTTGAACCCATATCATCTCACATCTCTAATAAAGCATTTCACTGCCAAAGTGTGTGTCTCTTGACTGGGAACCTGACAGCATCCACATTGCAGCCACCCACTTGGCACCAGCTTCAGATGCCAGGCGACAGTATTCTGATTTTCACCAGCCTCTGCTTGTGGTTGTGATATGCCCAGTTGGGGAGGGAAATCCCCCTCCATCCATGGCTCTTGCCTGCTGGCATTCCAGCAGCTGCATGGAGGGGGGGGAAATCTAAAAAACTGATGTGGCAGTATCAGGACCCCTAGACTTTTTGATGATTTGTTCGAAAAATTTCCCAGGTATAGATGTCAAGCTGACAGGTCAGGAGTTAACCGGATCCTCCTTTTTTCCCTTCTTGAAGATGGGGACAACATTTGCCCGCCTCCAGCCTTCTGGAACCTCCCCTGTTCTCCAAGAATTCTCAAAAATAATGGACAGAGGCTCAGAAATTACATCTGCAAGTTCTTTTAGTACCTTTGGATGCAGTTCATCTGGCCCCAAGGACTTAGTTTCATTTTTTAAAACTAGGTTTTTTAAGAATTCTACAACAGAATTCTACAACAGACACAGGCTTTTAGTGGAATGATTATCATCTTTAATGTTATATTACACAATTTGGAAAACACTCCTTAAATGATTGTAAAATAATTGTTGGTTTCACTGAAGAAGTCTCTATCCAGGGTCCTTATGTGACGACTCTTTGATGATTCTCTCCTGATAGATGGTTCTTTCCTGATGTTGAAGTGTTGATTCTTTACTGATTGATGACCTTTTTTTGAAGTTTCCACAATTTTGGACTTACCGTGCCTTTAAAATTGGTTTATGATGTTTTACAAATCTGTATTTATCTTGACTTTGTAACTGATTCACTTTAAAGTTTCATTTATTTTTGCAATTAATATTTATTTATTTAGCATCTTCTTACAGTGGTTTTTTTTGGTATTTTTGGTTCTGCTATCACACTGTGATCCTTCCTATGCTTGCTCTAATGGGCTCAGCACAAAAGAGACCTCCCTCCTTGCTTCCAGGAGTTTTATCTCCTCCCTTTCCCCTCCCGCTGGCCTGATCAGCCCAGGTCAAGGGAGCCTTTCCTGAAGTCTGTGAGCACTGCGTGTGCCACCTCTTAGTCAGGCATCTGTAAGCACAATACACATCCCCCACCTGTTAGTAGGGGAAGATTTAATTCCTCAGTGGTTTCATTGGGTCATGTCTGGGAGTGAGCAGGTCAAATCTAGGGGAGAGGTGCCATGGTGGAAATCTTTACTGAATGTCCTGTAGAACTCCCAGGAGGGCATTAGTTGAATGAATGGGCAGGTTTGTGCAAGAGAAAGCCACCATGGTGCAGAAGTTTGAATTTTAGAGTAGACTTTGGGAGACCTGGGCTGAAATTGACCTTAGGCCAATCACAGACTCTCAGCCTAGCCTACCTCAGAGGGCTGTTGTTGGATCTAATGGATAAAGGAAAGCCATGAAAGATCCAGCCTTAGTTTCTTGGAGGAGTGATGGAATAAAGAAATGCTGCTGGCAAGGTCGATGCCGAAGTCGCTCGGCTGTAGCAGGGCTGATGGCTCCCAGTTTTGATGGGATGTCATTTCCTTAATGAGCACAGAGGTGGGAGGGGAGTCAGGAGCACCTTCTCACCAATTCAAAAACTATCCAATTAATTGTTTTAGAGAAGATGACACCAGCAGAAAGGTGGAAAAAGCTCCATCTCAGAGAGTATGCAATTTCCTAAGTAAATTCATTAACTGATGTTGCATTTCTTCTCCAGCAGATTCCTGTTTTAATGACGTTCTGAAGCTGTAGAGGCAGCAATAAAAAAAATGGCAGCATCGTTTCTAGGAACAAAGCCAAGCTCATTAAACTAATAAAGGGAATGTAATTGTTATAAGGACCGCTCTTTCGGCTTGACAGCAGACTCCCTATCAGCTCATCAGTACAGATTTTAAAAACACCCTTGCTTAGCTCAGCTAAAAAGAAACCATCTTACAATGACAGGAAATGGGGGTCTCTTTAGTTCTTAATTTGAGAGTCATGAAAATATAGGAATGCTTTGCATGGAACAGCAAACTGACATGTTAGAAACAAGTCCGGAGGATCCTTGGAGTCATCCGCTCTCTACTGACCTCACACAGGGTTGGGTGAAGATGCCCACTTTCATGGCAAACCATAATTTGCCATTATGTCAGAATAAGATTGCCAGCTTCAAGGTGCTGCCTGGAGATCTCCTGGTATGACAACTGATCCCCAGACAACAGAGATAAGTTCCACGGGAGAAAATGGCTGCTTTGAAAGGGAGTCTCTATGGCATTATATATCAATGAGGGAGACATTTTTCTACAGAATGGAGGGAGTCCCCAGGTGTGCAGAAAAATCCCAAACATTGTTGTTGTTTTTTAATGGGAGGATTTAAATTCCCCCCAAGTGGAGGAGCATTGTCTGCACTTGGGGAGGCAATGTCAATGTGGAAAAAGTGCAGAGAAGGGCAACTAGAATGATAAAAGGGTTGGAACACCTTCCCTATGAAGAAAGGTTAAAATGCTTGGGGCTCTTTAGCTTGGAGAAACAACGGCTGAGAGGTGACATGATCGAGGTTTATAAGATTATGAATGGGATTGAGCAGGTTGAGAAAGAAGTACTTTTCTCCCTTTCTCACAATACAAGAACTCGTGGGCACTCTATGAAATTGCTGAGCAGTCAGGTTAGAACAGATAAAAGGAAATACTTCTTCACCCAAAGAGTGATTAACATATGGAATTCACTGCCACAGGAGGTCGTGGCAGCTGCAAGCATGGACAGTTTCAAGAGGAAATTAGATAAATAATATGGAGCAGAAGTCCACCAGTGGCTATTAGCCACAGGGTATAGATGGGAACTCTCAGTCTGGGGCAGGTGATGCACTCTATTCTTGGTGCTGGAGGGGGCAGCAGTGGGAGGGCTTCTGGTGCCCTGGCCCCACTGCTGGACCTCCTGATGGTACCTGGTATATTTTGGCCACTGTGTGACAGAGTGTTGGACTAGATGGGCCATTGGCCTGATCCAACATTGGCTTCTCTTATGTTCTTATGTTCAAGGAATAGAAATTTTGCATCTCTTCCCAAGCTGTGCCCCCTCCCTTCACCCCAGAGAGAAGGCAATAAGACCGGAGGAGAAGGACAGAGAACTGCTCTTTTCTCTTTTCTCTCCTGCCCCTCCATAACAGAGAAGGTGATGAAGTGGCAGGGGTAGGGAGGAGGGGATGACTGTGGCAGGTCCCCTTCCCCAAGGGAAAAAGAAAGAGGTGGCAGAGGAGGGAAGAATGTTGCCACCGCCAGGTTAGCACGGGAGGAGGGGGAACAGTGAGAGTAAGGCGAATCAAAAGGGGCGAAAAGGACAAGGAAAGGGCTGGCAGGGGACAGGGAAGCAATATAAAAAGATGGGATCTCCCCAAATCTTGTGTGTCCCGGCTTGTTAATTTCTGAGTTGATTCCTATGCAGTTTACTGCCACCTTCAATGAGAGAATTTTCTTTTCAGGATCCTTATAAGGCTACTAACACATATTCCCTAAATGGCAGCACAAAAAAAATCTTGATTTGTTCAGTCAGACTTCTCACTAGGCTGTCTGTTTATGTACTGGTGCATGCCACTAACTTGTGGGGGGAAGAGACACAAATTGTGTGTGTGCAGCTGGCAGAATAAAATGCAAAAGTCTTGTACAGCAGAGGGCTGTCAAGTCCAGGTGCTGCTCAAGAAACATGACCAAGTAATTTGGGAACTGCAGCATTCGAGTGATCTGAAACTCATTTTCAGATACTTTTGTCTCCCTATTCAACACCCAGGTGCCTCAGAGCCACAGGGAGGATTCTGATGCACGGTTCCTCCTCATGCCTGTACCACTTTGAAGGGCATAGCTAAACAATACTGTCCCTGTTCCATCCATGGTTCTGCCACCAGTTCAGTAAAACCAGATGAGTTCTGGAAATTCTGTGTTTAGAGCTGCCAGCCATTTTCTAACTCAGTTTGAAGGCCTGTGAAGACCCTGCCCTCTCCTCCAGCTGAAACCTCCTTGGTTAGTGGGGTCTTTATATTATTTTGAACTTAGTTGTCTTAATAGGCACCCCCTTTTACAGCCTAAGTGCCAAGGGGACCTGAAATGTGGGGAGTCTCATAAAGGCACCTGCATACAACAATGACATTAGGAGAACCCAGAAAAGAGGAAGGGATTGCTGGAATTGTGCAATCTCCCCCAGCTCAAGTGGCACATTTGTTCTCAAGAACAAAAAAACTTTTTAATGTGGAAATCAAAGGTATGCCTAATACAATCATAGCCCTTGCTCCAAGCGATACGTCATCAAGACAATGACTGTGATCATACACACAATCGGACCCAACATAGGTGCGAATGCTGGGCAGATTTAAAAGGCGCAAGCAGACAACAACATCTGGGAAGCGCACCGCAGCTGTCAGCAACCTGTTCTGCTCTGCTGCAGAAGTGGAGTTAAAAGACACCAGGGAAACTCCAGTAGTAAACGGGTTGCGATGGGCCACCGACAGACTTTCCCATGTCTGATTGCTCCAGCGCTCTCTCATGGTGTCAGGATGGTATGATCAGGCCATCCTGACTTTGTGCCTTTGTTTCCCCCCCTTCACAGTATGCGCATCATCGCAAACTCCATAGGGAGCCCTCGGTGCAGAGGTGCAATTCACCGTTTCCTCAGTTAAGCGCATGGGGGAAAAACGGCACAAAAAAACAATGACTCACCCACAGTTGCATCTGATCACACAATGATGGACTGCGCCCACAGCTTCAAAGGGAGGTGTGATCATGCAACGGCAGGTCAAATTCCTCTGGAGGAAATAGCCTCGCTCAGGACGGGATATCAGGGGGACACTTAAACCCATCATTCACTCCCGGTTCTTTGTCAATATGCGAAAACCGTTCAACCATCACTGCACCTTGAAATGTCAGGTATTTCTCTGCCAATTTCCCCACCAGATTTTGAAAGCAGTTGCCTTCAAACTGCCCAGTCAAATTCAACCTTCACATCTTGGACCAATCGGGGAGTTGGAGTGCTTGGTGTTGGGAGGGGGTATTTCAGAAACTTGGTGGGATGAGGAGAATCAGTGGGATACGGTGTTTCCTGGTTATATATTATATCATAAGGATGGGAGGGGAGGGTTGGAGGTGGGGTGGCTCTGTATGTCAGAGAGGGTATACAGTCCAGTAAGACTGGGGGAGTAAGAGAATTGGATTTGCTTCTGGAAATGCTATGGGTTGAAATAGTGGGTCCAAAAGAAAACTTAACACTGGGAGTTTGTTATCATCCACGAGAACAAAAGATAGAGGAGGATTATAAAATGATGAATGAATTAAAGATAGTGGCTAGACAAAAAAACTGTTTCATAATAGGTGATTTTTACTACCCACACATTGATTGGGTCAATATGTGTTCTAGTCGGGAAAAAGAGATTGAGTTTCTAGACACTCTCAATGAATGTGCTATGGAGCAGATGGTTACAGATCCTACCGGGGAGAGGCAATCCTGGATTTGGTCCTAAGTAATGCCCAAGACCTGGTGAGAGATGTAAAAGAGATTGCACCACTTGGGAACAGTGACCATAATGTCATTGAGTTTAACATTTGTATAAATAGGGAATTAGCCAAAAAGACTGACACAACCACTTTTAACTTTAAAAGGGACAACTTCTCTGGTATGAGGGGACATGTGTGGAGGAAACTGAAAGGAAAAGTAGAAAGGGTTAAATCCATCGGGGAAGCTTGGAGACTATTTAAAACTACAATCCTAGAAGCTCAGAAAAAATATATACCACAGGTTAGGAAAGGCACAAATAGGTATAGAAAACGATGTTATGAACAAGACAATGGCTGGATATTTTGAAGTGTATTGCTTTTTTTTGTTTTCTATAACTTCTTTTAAAAAACTAATAAACTTCGCCCATTTGGCCAAGCAGACTAAAAAAAAATTGATAAATCACCAGGCCTGGGTGGCATACATCTGAGAGTTCTGAAGGAACTGAAATGTGAACTTGTGGATCTCCTGACAAAAATATGTAATCTTTCATTAAAATCTGCCACCATTCCTAAGGACTGCAAGGTAGCTAATGTCACTCCCATCTTTAAAAAGGGTTCCAGAGGCGAGCTGGGAAATTACAGGCCAGTCAGTCTGATGTCAACCGGGTAAATTGGTGGATACTGTTATTAAGGAAAGAATTAGTAAGTACATTGAAGAACAAAAACTATTGAGGCAGTCTCAGCATGGGTTCTGTAAGGGAAGATCTTGTCTCACTAACCTGTTAGTGTTCTTTGAGAGGCTGAACAAACATGTGGACAAGGGGGATCCAATAGATATTGTTTACCTTGATTTCCCGAAAGCTTTTGATAAAGTTCCTCATCAAAGGCTCCTAAGTAAGCTCAGTAGTCATGGAATACAAGGACAAGTCCTTTTGTGGATCAAAAACTGGCTAATTAATAGGAAACAGAGAGTGAGTATAAATGGGCAATTTTCTCAGTGGAGGGTGGTAAGCAGTGGGGTACCGCAGGGATCAGTACTTGGTCCGATGCTTTTTAACTTGTTCATTAACGATTTGGAGTTGGGAGTAAGCAGTGAAGTGGCTAAATTTGCAGATGACACAAAGTTGTTCAGGGTGGTGAGAATGAGGGAGGATTGTGAGGCACTCCAAAGGGATCTGTCGAGGATGGGCGAGTGGGCATCAACATGACAAATGGGGTTCAATGTGGCCAAGTGCAAGGTGATGCACACTGAAGCCAAAAATCCTAACTATAAATACACATTGATGGGGTCCGAACTGGCAGAGACTGACCAAGAAAGAGATCTTGGAGTCATAGTAGATAACTGAAAATGTTGAGACAGTGTGTGACTGCAATAAAAAAGGCCAGTGCTATGCTGGGGATTATTAGGAAGAGTATTGAAAACAGATCAGCCAATATCATTATGCCCCTATATAAATCAATGGTGCAAACTCATTCGGAGTACTGTGTACAGTTCTGGTCACTGTAATGTATTGAGAAAAGATGGCTACTGCCACATGGCTGACCATGCAGTCTGAAAAGGGCCAGAGCTTCGTTCGAGAGAACAATAGAGACTGTGGATCCAAGGGCACACCAATGGGGTAGCCCAGATCCTAAAGTAGCCCAATCTGGACTATGGACTTGTAAATAGAACCTATCACAGTGTTTGGGGTGTGTGCTGGGTGTGGTTTGGGTGTGGTGAGTTCAGGAATAAAAGGCGGCTTGCAGCCAGCTTCTGCAGGCTTATTCTGATGTAACCTAATAAAGAGCTGCTTGAATCACTATGCTGAGCTGCCGCTTCCAGTACATTTTACTGGTGACAAGGATGGGATCCTGTTGAACTCACCTGACTCCACCACTCCTGAGCACCGCAACCAGCACCACAGAGAACCCCGAGAGCCTCCTGCCATGCACTGCTCCAGCCAGCGAATTGCAGTTCACAACCTCCACACCGACGTCTCACGTTCCTGCATCACTGCCGCTGCCACCACTCAGAGTCATGGCTTCCACAGTTCCAGGACAGCAGCTGACCCCGTTCAACCCAAACCACCCCGAGTTCTGGGAGGCCTGGGTAGCTCAGCTTACGCACTTCCTCAAATTACAGAAGGTGATGGATGACGAGCCTAAGAAATCCTGGCTAGTGAGTACGTGTGGGGTCACCACCATCCGGCTAGCCATGAGCCTGGTGGTTCTGAAGACCCTAGAGACGGCCACCTACGATGAAATCATCACGGCGCTCAACAACTACTATGTGCCCAAACCGTCTAAATGGGCAGTCTGCATGGACTTCATTGCAAGAACACAGAAGTCCGGTGAGTCTGTTGCAGAGTTCCTCACTGATCTCTGCCACATCACCAGCGGATGCGAATTCATGGACCTGGAAGACTCCCTACTCATGCAATTTCTGTGGGGGGTCTGAGAGTCAAAGCTCCACAGAAAACTGATGCCACAGGCAAACCTGACCCTCGATGCGGCTCTACAGACAGCCACAGCATTCGAGAAATTGCAGTGTGACCGGCAGACAACCACCATCAACCAGTTTCCCGCCACTGCGGAATCCAGAACGTCCGAAGATGATGACAGCACTCATCAGGTTTATCTCCAGCAGCACCGACACCAACCCAAGAGCAACCAACCGGCCGCCGGCCACTCCTCTACAAGCAGCCAAACCCAGCAGCCTGGGACCAACGCTTGCGCAAGCTGCGGCGACCTTCACGAGAGGAGGAACTGTCATTTCTAGAATGCAGTATGGTGGACCAGTAACAAACAAGGCCACATAGCCTGCGCCTGCAAGTCACGAAAATCTGCCCCGTCACCTCAAGGAGCTACGGACCAACACTACGGAGGAACTATCAACCACAACCAGGTACACTACCTACCCCGAAGCACTACCCCCAAATTGCACGTGACTGTGTCCATTGAGGGAACTCCCTGCATGATGGAGCTGGACACAGGGTCATCCTGGTCAATTATATCTGAGGAGGTCCCCCCTTAGAATCCACGGACCTCCATTTATGGGACTTCCAAAAGAACCCTGTAGCAATTAAGGGGGTAGGCCAGTTCCACGTACAATACAAGGCTTTTGATGGCCTCTTGGAACTGGTTGTGGTGAAGGCCCTTCTCACCAGCCTCCTAGGACTGTCTTGGTTCAAGGCGCTGAGTCTAACAGTGACAGACATTAATCAACTGGGACTCAGAGACTTCAGTGACGTCTGCCAAGAATTTCTCGGGGTTTTTGATGGGTCACTCGAGCACTACACCAGCCCGCCAGTATCTTTCGACCTCAACCCCGTGGTGCACCCCATTCGGATAAAGCACCGCATGCTCACTCTCTGCCCGAAAATAGAGGCTAGGTTGGACTGCCTGACTGACCAAGGGGTTTTGGAGACCCCGATCGTGACCCCTGTGAAGCCCAATGGGGACATTAGAATCTGTGCAGACTACAAATGCACAATAAACAAAGCGCTCCAAGACCATACGTACCCCGTGCTGGTGGTCAGCCATGTCCTCACAGCCTTGGCCAGGGCCCGAGTTTTTGGCAATCTGGATCTAGCGCAGGCTTATCAGCAACTGCCGGTGGATGAGCAGTTGGCCGAGGCGCAAATGATAGTGACTCACAGGGGAGCATTTAAGGTGCGGCAGCTACAGTTTGGGGTGAGCGTAGTGCCAGGGATTTTCCAACAATTAATGGACTCCCTTCTTAAAGGTCTTCCCGGAGTCATCCCATTTTTCGACAACATTCTGATCTCAACGCCATCGGAGAACCTCTTTGTGGAGTGCCTACGGTCAGTGCTCCAGCGTTTCAGCGAGGCGGGGCTAAAAGTGAAACACGAGAAATGTGTCCTTGGTGTCTCCAGTGTGGATTTCCTGGTATTCTGTGTCAACATTTCTGGCATTCACCCAACTAAAGACAAAATAAAAGCCATAGTGGAAGCCCCGACTCCCCAGTCAAAATCTGAGTTACAGGCATCCTTAGGCCTGCTCAGTTTTTATCACTCGTTCCTGCCACACAGAGTGGCAGTAGCTGAGCCCCTTCACCGTTTGCTGGATAAGGCGGCTACTTGGTCCTGGGGTCTGTGACACGCCGCCACTTTCAAGGCAGTTAAGGACTTGTTGGTGTCCAACCCCGTGCTCGCACACTTCAACGAGACCCTCCCCGTGGTTCTCGCTTGTGACGCATTGCCCTATGGTGTGGGAGCGGTGATGGGTCACCAGCTACCGGATGGCCGTGAGGTGCCAGTGGCCTACTATTCAAAGACCTTGTCAGCAACAGAGCGCAATTATGCTCAAATTGATAAAGAGGCACTGGCAATCGTGGCAGGGATGAAGAAATTTCACCACTACCTCTACGGCTGCCCCTTCACCATCATTACTGACCACAAGCCACTGCTGGGTCTCCTTGCTCCAGACCACCAAATGCCCCAGATGATGTTTCCCCGGGTTCTGCGGTGGCCTATATTTCTGGCGGGCTACAGATACGACTTGCGACACCATCCAGGGAAGGCTATGGGGCACGCAGATGCCCTCAGATGCCTTCTGCTTCCAGAGATCACCCCGGATCCCGCTCCTACTCATCCCATCCTCCACATCAATGACTTGCCTGACCGCCCCATCCAGGTCACGGAGGTAGCCAGGTTCACAAGCCGAGACTGGGTACTCGCCCGTGTGCTCGACTGGGTGGGAAGGGGATGGCCCAGTGAGAAAGTGGGCCCTGAATTCATGGTGTTTGCCTCCCACAAAGATGAACTATCCACGCACAGGGGATGTCTCTTGTGGGGCAGCTGAGTTATAGTCCCCGAGCCCCTGAACAAACACACACTAGCTGCGCTACACGAAACCCACCCGGGAATCGTGCAAATGAAAGCTTTAGCGTGCAGCTATGTCTGGTGGCCTGGGTTGGATAAGGAGATAGAGGACCTTGTCAACCGGTGCCAGATGTGCCAAGAGACCCGACCCAATCCCCCTGGAGCTCCCGAACACAAGTGGGAATCATCTGGCAAACCCTGGGACTGCTTGCACTTGGACTTCGCTGGCCCATTCCAGGGATAGATTTTCTTCCTAGTGGTCAATTCCTTTTCCAAATGGCTCAAGGTCCTCCCAGTGGCATCTTCCTCATCGAGGGCCACAATAAAATCCCTCTGGAAGGTTCTCTGCACCCACAGAATTCTGGACATCCTGGTCTCCAACAACAGGGCAGCTTTCACATCTGCGGAGTTTGTGGAATTCATAACCCACTATGGAATGGACAGGCGGAATGAATGGTGAGGACCACCAAAGAATCCCTGTGTCGCATCGTGCAGGGAGATTGGGACTACTGGCTCACAGCATTCCTGTTTGGGCAGAGGATCACCCCACCACCAGCAGGAGCCCCACAGAAATCCTTATGGATCACCGGTTAACCATCCACCTCGACAGGCTACACCCCAACCGGGCCCCAGACCAAACGCCTGGGTCAGAACAACAGGAGGCTCCATGAGGCTTCTTCCCAGAAGACCCAGTCTATGCTCGCAATTTCGCCCGGGGCCCACCATGGATACCAGCACGAGTCATTTGCGTGAAGGGACCCCTATCATATGAGGTATCTACCATAAGAACATAAGAACATAAGAACATAAGAACATAAGAACATAAGAACATAAGAGAAGCCAATGTTGAATCAGGCCAATGGCCCATCTAGTCCAACACTCTGTCACACAGCGGCCAAAATATACCAGGTGCCATCAGGAGGTCCAGCAGTGGGGCCAAAGATGGCCAAAGGCTTCACAGGCATGTGGACCAGATCCGCCACCGAGTAACACCACTGGAACCAACAGGAGATGGAGGTGGCGTCAGGGAGCCAGTTAGTGAGACAGTCGAGCCCAGCAGCAAGACTACCACTCCGGAGGCAGAGCCCGAGCAGACTCCAGCTGACACGGCCACCGCAAGACCTTTTCTGCAGGTCACCTCAGCTCCAGCGTCCACCCCGGTTTCCCCAGCAAGGATAGAGCCAGCCAATGTGCAAACGAGCAACCCTGCCCAGGAACTGCGGAGGTCGACTAGGGACTGCAGACGCCCAGGTTACCTACAAGACTTTGTGTGTCGGGTGTAATGTATTGAGAAAAGATGGCTACCACCTAATAAAGAGCTGCTTGAATCACTATGCTGAGCTGCCGCTTCCAGTACATTTTAGTCACCACACCTTAAAAAGGATATTATAGCTTTGGAAAAAGTGCAGAGAAGGGGCAACTAGAATGATAAAAGGGTTGGAACACTTTCCCTATGAAGAAAGGTTAAAGTGCTTGGGGCCTTTAGCTTGGAGAAACAATGGCTGAGGGGTGACATGATAGAGGTTTATAAGATAATGCATGGGATAGAATAGGTAGAGAAAGAAGTACTTTTCTCCCTTTCTCACAACACAAGAACTTGTGGGCACTCAATGAAGTTGCTGAGCAGTTGGGCTAGAACGGATAAAAGGAAGTACTTCTTCACCCAAAGAGTGATTCACATGGAATTCACTGCCACAGGAGGTGGTGGAAGTTACAAGCATGGATGACTTCAAGAGGGAATTAGATAAGCATATGGAGCAGAGGTCCATCGATGGTTATTAGCCACAAGATATAGATAGGGACTCCGAGGCAACTGCTGCTCTGTATTCTTGGTGCTTGGGGGGGGGCAGCAGTGGGAGGGTTTCTAGTGTCCTGGCCCCACTGGTGGACCTCCTGATGGCGCCTGGTATTTTTGGCCACTGTGTGACACTGAGTGTTGGACTGGATGGGCCATTGGCCTAATCCAGCATTGGCTTCTCTTATGTTCTTATGGGAGCAACAGGGCTTCAAAAGGCCAACAGGAGATTCAGTTGCACAGCTTTTCTGAAGTCTATTTATTCCTGAGAATACAAACAGCAGCTGCTAAAACTGGTCTTTAAAAATAGACCAAAAGGTGCCATGGAGCAAGCTGGTGGAGCCTTGATTTTGGCAGTTAAAGCCGGGCTGTGCATTTAGCCATGACTATGAAAGCTATTTCATGGTTCTTTGGAAGGTTTCGTTGTGATGTTGTTACTGTGACCAGGTGTCCTGCTTTTCAGAGGACATCCCTCTTTTTGGATCTGCGTCTGTCCAGTAAATTGGCTGGGGGAGGGGGTTGTTTTGTTTTTTGGCCCAAGATTTTTTTAAAATATTTGAGTGACAGCTGCTGCCCCAGAGATGGCTTGTATTTCCATGGGGAGTGGCATTTCTATAATAATGGCACATAAATTTGCATCTATGAATATAAAATGGGTCATGCAAATCTTGTCATTTTGTTTTAGGGGTCTTGTTCTCTTTTCTGGTCACCCTATAGATGTGGGGCAATAGAAACCAGGGCCTGTGGGCACTTTTGACACTTTGAGGATGGGGAATGGCCACCACTGCAAAATGGCTGCCATTGGGAGCATGGCCATGGGGTAACAGAGCCAATCACAGAAAAGCGGGGGGGGGCACCAGTCAAGCATCCTTGTGGGATGGGGCACTATTTGCAAATGGGGGGCTGCACAACCCAGATCCAACCTGCTTTCCTCACAACCACACAGCATCCCTCTACGGGGAGGCACTTCAGCTCAGGATGGCTGTGCAGGCCAAATATGGACTCCAAACCAAAACAGCCCCGAGGGAGTTATTTGCCCCTCCTCTTTTTTTTTAAGTGGCCCTGAGCCTCCTCTAAAGTGCCTTCTGATTGCTGCAGCCAAACTGGCCCGAATGGAAAGCGGTCTGTCTCTGCTCCTTCAAACCAGGGGCTGAAACTGCAGCAAGAGACCACCGTTTCCCATTAGAAGGGCTTTTGAGGGGATGGGTCAGTCTAAAGCTACCTGTTCTGCCCAGGTTAGAGGTCCTGGCTTGCAGCCCTTTCTATTAACTACACTATATAAATTCTGAATGTCTTACCTTTTTGAAATGTCAGGTTAACACATTTTTCGTTAGTTTGATTTGTTATTAAGATGTGGAATCATAGAAGAGGGAAAATTTGGGGAAATTCTTCCTCACCTAAATCTTCCTCTCTAGAGTATCGGAAGTTCTTAGGAGTTTGAAGAAGCCAGTTTGGCCACCCGCCATTTCTCTCTCTTCTCTGCCCACCTCCCAAACTGCTGCACAACTGCTTCCATTATCCTGTGCTTTCAAGAACAGGCTCAGTCCTAATCAGCTTGGTTGGCGTGAGCATTTTTAAAAATAAAAATGACAACGCAGGTGTTTCTGGGAAGTCCTCCCAATATGCAGAGCTGCAACCTGATCTGCGGTGACCCCATTTTGCTGCCCTTCTGACAGGCAACATAAGGCTGATGTTAGTGGGAATGTGCAAAGTGCTGGGTTCGACGCATGGAGGACTCAGACTACGACATGCAGTGTGACACGTTTGCTGGTACCTCACAACAAGCATTCAAAATGGCCCTGCAAGGCCAACTATATACACACGCACCCGGTACCCCCTTTGGAGGGTTTGAATTTCCCGCCAAATGTTCGATTGGTGGGTACTGGGTTGACTAGGATCCTACAGTTCTATTGTCCTAAGGAGCCAAGCCCTGACCTGAGACCGCAGGCCCCTGGTGGCGGCCGGCATACGTAACAGAATGAGTTCTAACCACCCGCTGGGCTCCTGTCCTGACTGCCCCTTGCGATCAGGCAGCCGATTTGCTGTTGGGCTGTTCAGCTGTCCATGTCAGGATCAGGACACGGCAATGTTTGAAGGTGGATCATAAGCCAAATTCAAACTGATCCCCTGGTTAACTGGGAGTCATCTTTAGATCTGACATCCCGGAAACTTGCTGGGAAGCTGGCTCCCAGCTGATCTCCTCAGTGGGCTGAGAGAGGCAGAGAGACAGCTTCTTCTCTCCCACCCAATGCCTGCAACTACAGAGCAACCACAAACCTGTTCAAGAGCTGATCAGATTGTTTAGTGCAGAGCCAGAAAGATTGTGTCTGATTATGAGAGCTGGAAATGGTGTGTGCAGCTAACAGCACACACAATATCTTTAGTTGTAACTGAGGCCTGGCTCAGACATTCGAGGTGGCAGAATATTAATGGGATTGACAGCTCTGGGTGTGGAAATATCTGGAGAACTTGGGGGGGGTGGAGCCTGAGGGGGTTGGGAGCAGAGGGACTTCAGCAGGGTGTTTGTGGTTCAGTCACACCGTCAAGTCCGATTGTTCACGACCCCACCGACCACATCACACCAGGCCCTCCTGTCCTCCACTGACCTCTGTAGTTTGCTTAATTTCATGTTCATTGCACTGATAACACTGTCTGACCATCTCATCCTTTGCCGCCTCCTTCTTCTTTGAAGCAGGGTACAAGGCCATAAAGTCCAATGCTCCCTCTAAGCTGTGGAGTCTTGTGAGCAAAAATTCTACTTTGTGAGCTCCTGGCATTAAAGTTGTGAGCGAGCAATTTGGCTCCTGCATCAATGAGTCTGCTCCGGAGCCCCATCCCCTTCCCTGAGCTGAGACAAAGAAACAGGTGAGCCAGAGGCAGGCCTCTAGCCAGGGTTTTTTAAGTCAGGGGGCATTTAAATTCCTGGTGGGGGGGCAACTGGCTAATAGAATTAAAGGACTGCCTGGCTCCTTCCCCTCACCAGCTGCTGCTCAGGGACCCTGGGCTGGATGGGAAGTCGGGGGGCCTTGTCAGTAAGCCAGGGGGTCTAGCCCCAAGATGCCCCACTGTAGCTATGGGCCTGGCCGGAGGCTAAAAAACTGTGGGCTAGCTCACACTAACTCAGCACAGAGGGAACACTGACAGCGTCCACCCTCCAAAGCAGCCATTTTCTCTGGGAGGGATCTGCTCTCTGCTGTCTGGAGGTCAACTGCGACAGTGGGAGATCTCCAGGCCCCACCTGGAGGTTAGCAACCCTAGATCCCGAGGCTACAGAGCAGGTGGCCCTGCCCCTTCAGGCAGCAGGTTTCTACAGGTCATGGCAGACCATGCTTTGGAGAGCGTGGAAGCCTGTTGAAGCCTCCCTGCAGACAGAAGGCCCTTTTCCCCAGGCTGGGATTCAACCCACTGGAGCCTGAAGTCCATGAGGTGGGCCCAGGCCTCAGGTCGCACCGCATTATGCCGAGGGCTTCTGACGCCTCCTCCGAGGGCCAGGCTAGCGTTCTCCCAGCCATGTTCATGCTCTACCTAAGAGATTTTGAGGGGGTGGGTGGGACGTGGAGTAGCATTCAGACACATGAGACCTCCAACCCTCCTAGTGGACACTGGGCCCCTATTTTTGCAAAATGACAGTTATAATGGAGGAGGTGTTTCCAGTTCCTAGTCAGTCCTGCAATATCTCTACTGTGAAACCACAGCTGTTCTGTGGAGCCATTGATCACACTGGTGGGAAAAAAAAGAAATGTTGACTGAAAAATAAACATCTGGCTGCTTCAGCTGAGTGAGCAGTTTGCTCGTCAGCCAGGCCATCGCAGGAGGGGGGCAGGCGGCTCCCTCCCCGGAGGTCCCTGGGCAAAAAGGCTGGACAAGGTGCCTTTCCTCTCAGCGCTTTCGCCCCGGCAACCTGACCCAGCCAAAGCGTCTAGATGGCTTCATTTCTAGTTTACTGGTGCCATCTGGTGTTCAGTCCGTGAACCCTTTCTCTGTTGTGGAAGCCTGGCATTTTGGACAGTTTTGTATTTATTTCCCAGGGCTCCTGAAATGTAAGTGCCAGAAAGACAACCATGCCCGTGGGTAGTGGCTGCTTTCTACTTAGGGTTGTGTGCAATGATGACTTCCGTTCCTCCATAAATGTCACAGTGGCCTATTCATTTGAATAAAAGAACTATAATTATGTTTCTCTCTCTCTTATGCCAAGTACATACATACAGTATGTGTAAAAAAACTGAAGGCTGAGCAGATTTCCCCCGTAACTTTCTTTCTATTATTCTGGAATACCTGTCTGTGAATTTCAAATTCCAGTTCACCTAGGAGAATTTCTAAACCCTAGAATTGCAGCTCCCTGTCTCTCTCGTGCATTGGCATATTTGCCCTCTTCTACATTACAAATTGCATTGATAAAACACTGCAAAAAAGCAGCCTTGAAGCAATCATGGATACGGTTGGATTCAGATACATTTTGTGGGGTAATTCACTGTTGTACAGATGCAGTCCTATGCAATCATAAAACAGAGCATCAAAAAATAGCAGTTTGATACCAGTGCATTCTGGAATCATCTCAAGGTTGTTTTTCACAGTGTTTTATCAACATACATGGGATGGGCTCTCCTAAAACAAGCTCAAGCAGTCGCTATTCCAACAAGAAAGAAACATGGTAGGGGATCCAAGAAGCCAGTGTGGATGAACAGAGAACTGCATGATGTGCTAAGGGAGAAAAAGGAGATGTTCAAGAAAGGGAGGCAAGGACATACCTCTGAAGAAGAGTCTCTGCAGGCTGCTAGGCACTGTAGGTCAGCCATCAGAGAGGCCAAAGCTCAGAGTGAGCTAAAGCTGGCCAGGGAGGCTCACTACAACAAGAAAACCTTCTTCAGATATGTGAGGAGCAAAACACAAGATAAAAGAGGCGATGGGCCCACTGTTGGGTGAAAATGGAGAAACTCTGACAGAGAGAAAGCAGAAAGGCTCAGTGCCTATTTTGCCTCAGTTTTTTCTCTGAAGAAGAGAACAGGCTCATCTAACGATGGTAGTAGGCAAGCCACGGCATCCAGGATGCTGGTTGACATGGACAGAGGGGTAGTTGAGAAGCACCTGGCTGCACTGAATGAGTACAAATCCCCTGGGCGAGACCCCTTGGAGGATGGGAGACATGCCACAGGACAGGAGGAGAGCAGATGTTATCCCAATTTTCAAAGAAAGGTGGAAGGATGATCCAGGACACTACAGGCCAGGCAGTCTGACCTCCGTCCCAGGGAAGATACTGGAGCAGGTTTTAAAAGGGATCAATCTGTGAGCATCTAAAGCACAACTTGGTGATCCGGGGAAGCCAGGATGGATTTGTCCCCAACAGACCAACCTCATTTCCTTCTTTGATCAAGTGACAAGCTTGCTGGATTGAGGGAATGCTGTTGATGTTGTTTTCCTGGATTTCAGTAACATTTTTGACAGGGTTCCCCATGATATTCTGATGAGTAAACTAGAGGACTGTGGACTATACTATAGGATAGTTAGGTGGATAGGGAAGTGGTTGGAGAACTGCACTCAGAGAGTAGTAGTCAATGGCATTTCATCTGAATGGATGGAGGTGTCCAGAGGGGTGCCACAGGGCTCGGTTCTGGGCCCAGTACTTTTCAATATTTTATCAATCATCTGGATGAGGGTGTGGAGGGGCTACTCATTAAATTTGCAGATAATACCAAATTGGGAGGAGCAACAAACCCACCAGAAGATATAGAATTCAATGTGATCTGAACATACTGGAAAAGTGCGAGGATGTGAACAAGATGTAAATGAGGAACATGCATACCTGATGGGGGGATACACTTCTGAGTAGCAGTGTTTTTGGACAAGGTCTTGGGGTACAGGTGGACCAAAAGTTAAATATGAGCAACCAGTGTGATGCAGCAACAAAAAAGGCTACTGCGATCTTGGGGTTTATCAACAGAGGCATCACATCCAAATCACAAGATGTGATAGTCCTGTTGTACATCGCATCGGTCAGGCTGCACGTGGAGTCTTGTGTGCAGTTCTGGAGGCCTCACTTCAAACAGGATGTGGACGGAATGGGGTGGGTGCCGAGGAGAGCGACGAGGATGATCCGGGGACTGGAGACCAAGAAGCCCTCTGAGGAAAGGCTGAGGGACTTGGGAATGTTTAGTCTGGAGGTGGAGGGGGGACAGGATTGCTTTATTGAAGTATCTGAAGGGCTGTCCCTTAGAGGAGGGCAGGGAGCTGTTCCTGTTGGCAGCAAAAGAGAGGACTCACAATGATTGGTTTAAATTAATGGTGGGAATGTTAGGAGAAATGTTTTCACAATAAGAGTTCTTCAACAGTGGAATCAGCTGCCTAAGGAGGTGGTGATCTCCCCCTCACTGGCAGTCTTTAAGCAGCAGCTGGACAAACACTTGTCTGGGATGCTATAGGCCAACTCATTGTTTATGAGGGCCAAATCTGACATAAATGGCACTTTGTTGGACCAGGCTATGAAAGCCATAAAATGTAACACAAGATACCAGAGATTAAAGTTCATAAAGGTGATTTCAGGTGTCAGATGGCTGTCAGGTGACCCTGCCATAGGGGTGAGGGGAGGAGATGAGAGGGTAATAAATGTATCTGAGTTTCTCGTTTGGAATGCGGGGAGGTGACGAGGTTGCCTGGGAGACCGGGCTATATCTCATCTCACCCAGGCCTAAATGGCCTTGAAGCCAGGCTGTTCGTCTCCTTTCGCTTTCCTAAAGACAACAGCTAGGCTTGAGAACTTTCAGGTGGTGGGAACGTAGTAATTTAGCACCTCAGAGCCTTCCCGCGCGTGGGCTGGCTATCTATTGGTAGAGGTGAGGGGGGCTCCTTCCCCCCCTTAGAGTATAACCCCAAGTGCTTCATGTATTCAAGTTATTCTTAACAATGCTTCTGTTCTAGTGACCTAGTATTGCAGTCTAATAAATACTATCCTTGTTTCAATGAATAAGGCCTGGTGTTTGACTGACTAACTGAGGACTCTGACATGGCAATAGCAGGCTTGATTGGATTAGGTGTGATATGCAGAGGGGTAGTAGGTGTGGAGGTACCAGTGTTGGCAATGAGACAGAAACCGAGGTTTCAATTCCATCCAGGAGGAGTCAGTCCAGGAAGATGCAAAGAATAAATGGACTGGCATTAGAAACCACGACATTCAGTTGCTGAGCTAAGAGCAGCGGTGCTCTTAAAAAGGAATTTCAAAGGCAAATTAGAAAGGGAGACTGCTGAAATGCCATTGATGATGAAGGTCAAGACAATGCATCCTCCTGGACTGGACTGAGGGCTCATTTTCCTGTCTCATTATCAATGTGTACTGTTATCATTTGGCACCTGAAATCACTCCTCTCTCCAAGATATAAGGACCAATCCAAGTGTTCTGATTCCTAATCAGGGTCTTTTTTGAAAGAAAATAAATCCAGATAGGAACAGAGAAATACAATCTTTTTTTAAAAAAACGTTTCAGAATAAGCCAAAATAATTTCCTCAGTGTACCTTGTGCTTGTCAGAAGAATCCACCCACCCACCCACTTACCCTCCATCCCTCCCTCCTTCCCACCGAAGAAGTATGCTTGCACACAAAAGCTTATACTTGGAATAAAATGTTGTTGGTCTCAAACCTGCCATGGGACTCCAACTTTGTTTTCTCTCTCTCTCTTTCCTCCCCTGTCTTTCTCCCCATAAGAGGGGAGCAGCCCCAGAAAAGGAAGCAGAAACTGTGGGGGGCGGGAGTGAGAGAGAGAGACTTGTCTTTGTATCTCTCCCGCAGAAGCAGGAAGCAGCTATAGAGCTCTGTGTTGTGTGTGCATGTGAGGGAGACAGAGACAGAGAGACTGAGGGAGGGGGGAAGGAGGAAAGAAGCAGGAAACAGGAAGCAAAAAGCCACTGAGGGGGCTGGGGGGGAAGCAAGCTACGGTGTGGCTGCAGTGGCAGCCCTGGAAAGGAAACAGGAGAAGGAAGTTTCTTGGTGGTCAGATTTGAGCCCTGCGCAGGCTGGACCTGGCCCACAGGTCACATGTTTGACACCCCTGCTCTAGTCTGATCCTGCATTGAGCAGCGGGTTGGCCCCTTCCAACTCTGTGATTCCATGAATGTACACAAAAGGAATGGAAAGATGTGGCAAAATGCACTTGTTATATGCTTTGAACAAAAGGTGGAATTAGAACAAAGGAAAATTACTAATGAATAGTTCTACCTTGGAAACAACATCAGATGCTTTGGAACTCCAATGCCCAGGCAGAAATTCAGAACTGGTGGATTCTGGAAATGTCCCTAACACTTGCAGGGTAGTAAAGTCTGTTAAACCATCCAGAATGTTTTATCCATGCTTCATTTCCCATCGTGTTAAAATATAGCCCTGCTCATAATGGAAAGATGTTGTTTTATTCACTAATGCACATGGATTATTGCACTCAAGCAGGGTTTGCTTCCACAGCTATTGTAGGTAGAGCAAGGATTCCCACAGATAGTCTCAAAAAATGGAACATGTTCTGTACTTTTTTGCTCCAAAAACTAATTCATGATAGCTGCAATCCTAAATAGTTGTACCCTTCTAAGTGATTTTTGTAGGTATATCTCTGCTTAGGACTGCACAGCTGATGTCAACGAGCTAAACTGAGCACTGGTACAGTGGAGGTGCTGAGTCCTTGGTTCAAATCTTGTCTTGGACAGCTTTTTACCTCTAATCTCAGGCCCCCTTCTGTAATCCTAGGACAATCAAACTAGCCTACATTATAGGGGTATTGTACAAGGCAAGATAAAGTATGTTAAAGAGACCCTCCCCACACTATTCGTCTTCCCAGACTGCACTCCAGAATTCATCCTCTAAACATTCCTGTTCCAAACAGCGATACCCTCTGGTTTCAGCACTAAAAATATCTACAGTTATATATTTTAATTACCATTCTGCTCTTTTATTGTTTTTGTCTGCTATTTTGCCCAACCAAGGGACTGTTTATACTGGCTTCTAAATGGCTTGTCATGTTTTTAATGGATTAGTTACTACCTTAGCCACCGTATGTATTTCTGTATTTAAAAGCCAGTCTGAGTAGCCTTCAGGAAAGAAGGAAGAAGATGAAGATGAAGATGGAGATGGAGATGGAGATGGAGATGGAGATGGAGAAGAGAAGAGAAGAGAAGAGAAGAGAAGAGAAGAGAAGAGAAGAGAAGAGAAGAGAAGAGAAGAGAAGAGAAGAGAAGAGAAGAGAAGAGAAGAGAAGAGAAGAAGAGATTGGATTTATACCCCGCCCTTCACTACCCAAAGGTGTCTCAGAGCGGCTTACAAACTCCTTCCCCTTCCCCTCCCCACAACAGACACCCTGTGAGGTAGGTGGGGCTGAGAGACCTCTTGACAGAAACTGCTCTTTTTCAAGGACAGCTCTGACAGAACTATGGCTTGCCCAAGGTCATCCAGCAGCTGCAAGTGGAGGAGTGGGGAATCAAACCCGGTTCTTCCAGATTAGAGTCCGCGCACTTAACCCCTACACCAAACTGGAAGGAAGGAAGGAAGGAAGGAAGGAAGGAAGGAAGGAAGGAAGGAAGGAAGGAAGGAAGGAAGGAAGGAAGGAAGGAAAGAGAAGTGTAAGCTTTATAAACAGAGCCTTTTTCTGATATGGCACAGACACAAAATAGATTCATTTGTGGGGAAAGGTGTGGACCATTAATACTGTGAGCTCGACACTGTGAGAATTACCATTTAGTGGAACTTCCAATTTTCCTTACATTCAACAAATGGTCAAATGTGTTTCTCCTGAAACTTCCCTACTGAAAATGCAAGCCGATTGAACTGGGCACGGAGCCTCCCCCAGCTGTTTGTGTGGTGCCTCTTCAGGGACCAGAAGGGCCTGATCCCTCCTCCTCCCTCCCCTGACAGGCACAAGCACTTGACTGTTCTGCCGGCTTGGATAAGCTCCCCAAATAAAAAGCCAGCACCCATTAAACATTTCCCTTGACAGTTAATTAAGCAATCAGTTAGTGTCTGATTTGCACATTGACAACAGCATAATCAAAGATTTCCATCAACAAAGGATGGAAAATTCAGGGCTGGAAATTCAGTTCCAGGAAAGATGACTGATGCAGGATTCGCAGGTCTCAAAGTGCTGGGTTCAGCCCTCAGGGAAAAAAGTAGATCAACAGATAGAAGTGGGAGGAGCCCTGGCTCTGTGGTAGAGCACCTGCTTGGCATGCAGAAGACCCCGGGTTCAATCCCTGTTATTTCCAGTTAAAAAACTATCAGGTAGGAGGAGACGTGAAAGACCACACCTGAGACCCTGGAGAGCAGCCTAAGCAGACAAGGCTGGCCTCGACAGACCACGAGCCTCACACTGCACAAGGCAGCTTCATCTGTGCAAGAACCATGCAACCGATCTACTCTAAGGAACTCAGAGCAGGATAAAAGGCTTTCCCCTCTCTACTGCATATGCACAACTACCCAACCAGGTAAGTGAGGCTGGGAGAGAGCGACTCACCTGAACTGACCCTGGGATCTTCCTGGCAGGGTTGGGTGTTCAGGCCCGTCTTTCCCAGGTCTCAGTGGGACACACTGCCCTGGCCTGGATGGCCCAGGCTAGCAGGATCTCGTCAGGTCTCAGACGCTAAGCAGGGTCTACCCTGGCTCGTTTTGGGATGGGAGACCACGAAGGAGGGCCAGGGCCATGACACGGAGGCAGACAAGGGCCACCCATCTCTGTGCGTCTCTTGCCTGGAGAACCCACCCAGCGGCTGTATGCCAGCTGTGACCTGATGGCAAAAGAAGAAGAAGGAAGCGGGAGACGCAAACTACCACCGTTCTGTACGCATGGTATTTTCCTGCTTCGGTACACACAGTCGCAAAACTGAAATGTTTGAGGGTATCCATCCACATGTACCAAAGCTGGAAAATACACATTCACACAAAATGGCAATGACAGGTACAGAGAGGTCTGCGGGAGGGGTCGTGGGGCTCAGCAGAAGAGCCTCTGCTTGGCCTGCAAAAGGTTCCAGCTTCAGTCCCTGGCAGCCTCTCCAGTTAAAAAGGATCCGGCCGCAGGTGACACCAGAGAACTCTCCCTGGGACCCTGGAGACCCACTGCCCCACCCGGGCAGGCAAGACTGACTTCGATGGACCGAGGGCCTGGGTCAGTGTGAGGCAGCGTCATGTGAGAAGAGGTCTGATTCCCACCCCCACCCCCGGTCTCTGGTTGACCAGAATGGCTGGAAAAGGCTGTAGATATCAACCATAGATATGTGTAGGATTTGGCTTTCCTTTGCTTTTTGAACTGTGCCCAACTGTAAAACTATGCAAATGAGAAGTTTAAAAAAACAAGTCAAAAGAAAATATGCTTGAAATCCACCTCCCCTCCCCCTGAGAAACTCCTACCAAATTAATTTCAACTCTGTTTCTGGGCACCTGTGCTCACACTAAAGATGCTTGGCACCTGTTCTCCCGACAATCCCTAACAGCCCTGCACTTAATCAGCCATCGGGGAATGTCTGTGTGTGTGTCCCCCAATATGACAACTCAAGATTGCCTCCTGTGAAGTGGTTTCATAAATAACCGCACTGACAGGAAACCCATTTATACTTCTCAATGGCCTTCTACAGAGATAAATAGCTAATAATTTCTGTTATGGGGACAACTGTGCTTCACAGCTTCATTCCCTGCTGGGGAGATGGAGATACCCAGGGGGTGGCTGAGGACAGCCCCATCTGTTGGAAGATTTATTTATTTTTTGCATTGGATTCTGCTGATGCGAAGGCTCAACCTTTCTGCGGCTTGCAGTTGACACTATTTCATTCCTGGTTTTCCTGCATGCCTGTCACCCAGTTGGGTTCTCACACACAATCCACACAGTGTAGGACTGATGCTCCTGTCAGGCTCAATAGCAAGTAGATCCAGGCATTCTTCAAGTAAAGAGATGCTTTATTGGAATACAATGCTGTTACCCACAGTAATACTGCTATTGTCAGGAATGGAGGCATGACCTGTTCAGGCACTGATATAGTGTGATGCAAAGCCAAACTAGCAAATGACCTTTTAGCGCACGTGTAGGAAACTCCCAGCGGGAGGATTACTTAATAGGCGGGAGTACCATCCCCCACCACCACCTAGTCATATAGGACTGGAAAATTCCTCAGACTGAGGAATGCTCCAAAGCCTATTCTTCAAGGCCACCGTGATAAAACTAGGCGGCAGGAAAGTACGCCACCACGTTGCAGCTGGCATCTTCTATGCAAGCGCAAAAGCGGAAGGCAAGCAAGCAAGCAACACATAACAATGAACACAGCGTAAATGATAACACAGAGCCTCTGACATTCTGCCCCCCTTAAAGTCCCCCCCACTCCTCAAGATGGAACAGAGGCGGGCCCTCCCGGTTTCATTGGGAATCTACGATGGAATCGATTGATGAGATAGGGTGCCCTGATGTCGGTGACTTTCACCCATTCCCTATGTTGGGGACCAAAGTGAACCCATTCCACTAAATAGTGAAGTTGGCCTTGTATCAGTTTAGAGTCCAGGATGTCAGCAAGTTCATAATGTTCACTGTCATTCACAATCAGTGGGGGCGGCACAATCAGTTCAGGATGCCACTTGTTTGGGGGGTGCCCCGGCTTCAGGAGGCTGAAATGATCGATGGGATGAATGTGTTTAAGGGCAACTCGAATTCCACAGTGACATCATTGATACACCTGGTGATCTTAAAAGGACCAATATACTTCCAAGCCAATTTCCTTGAAGGCTGGAGAAAGCGCAGGTTCTTTGTGGACAGATACACATAATTCCCAGACTGAAGATCCCAACCCACCACCCTTTTCTTGTCAGCCTGTGCTTTGTAGGCAGCCTTTGCAGCCTTTAGTGCCTCACAAATGAGCGGCCAGGAGGCACTGAGGTTCTTGCACCAGTCTGCAGCCTCCCCCGCCATGCTCTGCGACTGTGTGAGAAATGGTAAAGGGGGGCTGTCATAACCCAGAG
This sequence comes from Gekko gecko, assembly GCA_029375565.1. Taxonomy (NCBI): domain Eukaryota; kingdom Metazoa; phylum Chordata; class Lepidosauria; order Squamata; family Gekkonidae; genus Gekko; species Gekko gecko. The sequence continues at coordinate 2,564,260 of JAPDNY010000016.1, forward strand.
CAGCTTTGAAAGGAGAAACTCCGGTTGATGAATGCCAGGAGTTATTGTAGGCAAACTCGGCCAAAGGGAGAAGTTCGACCCAATTGTCTTGTTGATAATTCGTGAAACAACGTAAATATTGCTCAAGGGTCTGATTAACCCATTCAGTCTGACCGTCAGTCTCTGGATGGTAAGCACTACTAAGGGCGTGTTCAATGCCCATGAGAGACATTAATTCCATCCACAGTTTCGAAACGAATTGCGTGTCGCGGTCGGAAATTATTTTGGCTGGCAGCATATGTAACCTTACGATATGGTGGAGGAATGCTTTTGCCAACAATCTGGCTGTTGGTAACCCCTGAAATGGGATGAAGTGGGCTTCTTTGGAGAACAGATCCACCACCACCCAAATCACCATCATATTTTTGCTTGGGGGCAAGTTGGTATTGAAGTCCATAGAAATAACTTCCCATGGTCTGTGGGGGGTCGGCAAGGGTTGCAAAAGTCCGGGGGGTTCCCACCCTCAGCTTGCATAAGCTGCAAACAGGGCAGGAATGCACATAGGTGGACAAATCTTTTCTCATCTGGGGCTACCAGAAACCCCACTGTAGTAAGTGCAGAGATTTGACATAGCCAAAATGTCCAGCCGGTTTTGCACCATGGACTGATTCGAGCACCTCCTGCCTCATGGCCTCGGGTACAAATAACTTCCCCCCCCTGTACCAACAGTCATTTGCACGGTGTTCCAGGGACCCCTGGGATTGCAGCTCCTGTTTTTCTGGTTCAGTCATAGCTTTAGCAAAGCGCTCTTCCCAGGGGGCCCCTTGGCTCGGAGGAGACAGGTGGGCTTGGCTTTGCTTTCGAGTCACCACCACCCCGCTTAACTGAGAGGGAGTAAAAAAGGACTCACGAATTTCTATCCATTTACTGTCATGCTGGGGTAGGTGTGAGAGAGCATCCACCAGGGGGTTAGACCGCCCTGGTAAGTGGTGAAGGGTAAAGTGGAATTTAGAGAAAAATTCAGCCCCCCCGGAATTGTTTAGCATTAAGGTTCCGGGGCTTGCGTAGAACCTCCAGATTTTTATGGTCCGTCCAGACCTCAAAGGGGACTTGGGCCCCTTCTAGCCAATGCTGCCAAGTGGCCAGAGCTAAGCGGATCGAGGCCACTTCCTTGTCCCACACGGGTCAGAACCTCTTGGTGTCATTAAATTTGCATGACACATAGGCTAGGGGACGTAGCTGCCCTTCGGGACCCTCTTGCAAAATCGCCGCCCCCATGGTGGTGTCAGAGGCGTTGACTTGCACCACAAATTTTTTGGTTTCATCGGGGTGCGCCAGAACCGGTTCAGTGGTGAATAGCCATTTTAGCTGATCAAACGCCTCTTGACACTTAGGGGTCCAATCCAGTTTAGCCCCAGGTTGTAGGGCCCCTGCCCCCTTCCCTTTTGTCTTTAGGAGGTCCGTGAGCGGTAAACTCACTTGGGCAAAGTGAGGCAAAAATTTGGCAGTAGAAGTTCACAAACCCGATGAAACTTTGGAGCTGTTTCCGGGTTTTGGGGGGCTCCCAATTCAACACATCTTGGACTTTCTGGGGATCCATTTCCAGACCCTTGGAGGATATATGGTAGCCCAAAAAGTCAATACGGGTCTGGTGAAACTCACACTTGGAAAGCTTGACAAACAGTTTGTGTTCCAAGAGTTTTGTAAGCACTTCTCTCATTAATTGAACATGGGATTCCAAATCAGGGGAGTACAGCAAGATATCATCCAAGTAAACAACCACATCCTTAAACAGGTAGGGGTGTAATACCTCATTGATCAAGTTCATAAATATTCCTGGAGCCCCCTGGAGCCCAAATGGCATCACGCGGTATTCAAACTGTCCCAAAGGAGTGTTGAACGCCGTCTTGAATTCATCTCCTTGCCAAATGAGCACCCGAAAATAAGCATCCCGCAAATCTAGCTTAGAGAAGATCTTGCCCCGGGCCACCTCCGCAAGGAGGTCTTTAATAAGGGGCATTGGGTACGCATTTGTTGCCAACACTGCATTCAATCCCCAGTAGTCGGTACAAAGCCGGAGGCCTCCATCTTTCTTTTTACAAAACAAGACAGGGGCTGCAAACATAGAGGAGGCAGGCGGGATAAAGCCGCGGGCCAGGTTTTTGTCAATGAACTTTCACAACTCCTCTTTTTCTGCAGGGTTCATGGCATAAAACTTGCCTTTGGGCATTTTATGACCCGGGAGTAACTCAATGGCACAGTCCAAGTTGCGGTGGGGGGAGTTCATCTGCTTCCTCCTCCTCAAATACCTGGGATAAGTCTCTATATTCCTCGGGGATGCGGGCAAGCTCCTCCACAGTGAGACAAGCTCGGGGTGGCTCATTGTCGGGTGGGGTGCCCCAGTCGGGATCCCATTTATGTTCCGCACACTTTGGGGAGATGAAATGTACAATGCCCTCCTCCCACAAAATATAAGGGTCGTGCCCATGAAGCCAGAGGCTGCCGAGGACAAGGGAAAACTTGGCTTGTGGAACCACCACAAATGACCGGTGTTCCCAATGGTCACCTGCCCCAACTCGCAATGGCACAGTCTCAAATTTACAGGGGTCTTTCATGGGCGTCCCATCTATCTGGGTAAATGTGATGGGATCTTTCAATTTGACCACTGCTGCATCCAACCCCATCACCAGGGAAGGGTTGATGAGATCCCTCCCGCACCCCGAGTCTATAAGGCCCTGCACCCATATGTGGGTCATCGTGGCTGGGTTCATAATGATTACAGTCACAAAGAAGAGGGAAGGGTAGTTGCTAACCACTTTAGGCACTTCGGGAGTTGGGTCCTGCTGTGCCACGCCACTTACAACAGGAACGACTCATTTCCCGGCAGCTCCGTTGCTTCCTCCTGGCTCAACGATTGTTTCAAACTCTCAGGGTGCATGTATAGAGCCCGAAGGTTCCATGGTTTTGCAGTTCCCCTTTTGGATGGGGTCCCAAGGCATCGTTTGTCCTCCTCGCAAGGTGGGGCCTTCCCCGTGTCTTCCTTGAGGCAAAAGGTGGCCAAGTGCCCCTTTTCTCCACATTTAAGGCAGAGCTCTTGTCGCATGCGTTGGTCTCACACGGTTGTTGTTGGGGGGGGTTGTTTCCCCTTTGGGTGGGGAGAGGTGGCAGGGCAACTGTTACCCAGCGAGACATCCAACTTCATGGTGTGTAGTCGACTTCCAGCCTGCTCCGCCTCTTCCATCCAGCCCTGCAAGGTGCGTGGTTCTTTGGAACTCAGGACGTTGTTACGGACATCCATGGCAAGCCCCATCCGATACTGTTGGGCCAGCACTGGGTCTGTCCAGTCCCAGATCTTTGCAGCATGCTTCTGAAACTCTGTGGAGTATTCGCGAACCATAAGGCGACCTTGTTTGAAGGTACAGAGGAACGCCTCTGCTTTCTGGGCCGCTGCTGGGTCTTCAAAGTGATTTCTCAGGGCCCACATGAACGCATCCACACTCCCTAATTCCACAGCCTCTATGTCATGCAGGGCCACATACCAGCTGGTCGCACTTCCCCTCAACCAGGAAGCAATAAAATCCACTTGTTGTTCCTCATCCTGGAAGAGATGGCCCCAGCGTTGAACAAATTTCCCCACCTGTAGGATGAAAAAAGACAAACTTTCTGGATCTCCAGCAAAAGTAATGTCCAAGAGATCCTTCGGACGGGGCATCAGTTGAGGCGCCATTGGCCCTGGAGCGGGTGCCGGCCCCAGCGCTGGGATTGCTGGCAGCCCACCAGGTGGGGACTGCCCTGGAACTGGTTGACCAGGAGGTGGCTGGAGGAAGCTGCCCCGGTGGCAGCCAGGGTCCTGGCACTGGGACTGGTTGCACTGCCATGTGGGCCCTTATAGCTTGGTCCATCATGTTTGGCAGGTTCTTCATCAACTTTCCCATGTCTCGCATGAGTCTGCGGCAATCCTCCTTCAAAGTGTCCATCTGAGTGTCCGCATCCTTACTAGGACTGGGCCGCACTGGCCCCCGGGGAGTCCACCCTGGAGCCGCTCTGAAACTCGCCCGAAGATCCAACAGTCTATCCCGATTTTGGCCCCCAGGCATCACCCAAGTGGTCTGGGTTGAATCCAACAGGTTCCTCGTCCAGTCCCGCGGCTTCTGTTGGGTGACCCATCTGTCCCATGGGACAGGGGCAAACTGTAAGTGGAATCGGGGAATGGCACCGCTGTCCCTTGGGGTGGTCCCTGCCAGGCTGTAAATCGGAGTGATGACCGTTGTCGCTGGAGCCCCTGACGTCGTGAGCAGTGGGGTCGGGGGTCCCGCCATAGTCGCCGGTACTGTCGTGACCAGAGTCGTGGTGACTGGGACTGTGGTAACCAGCACCGTGGTGACAAGGACTGTAGTAGCAGGAATCATGGTGACCGGAACAGTGGTAGCTGGGACCGTCACCGGTACTCCCCCGGGGCCGCTCATCTTGTTCCAGAGAGGCGGGGACCGGTAGGAATTATGAGGATTCCTGACAATTTCTGTCAGGCTCAATAGCAAATAGATCCAGGCATTCTTCAAGTAAAGAGATGCTTTTTTGGAATACAATGCTGTTACCCACAGTAATACTGCTATTGTCAGGAATGGAGGCATGACCTGTTCAGGCACTGATATAGTGTGATGCAAAGCCAAACTAGCAAATGACCTTTTAGCGTGCGTGCGGGAAACTCCCGACGGAAGGATTACTTAATAGGCGGGCGTACCACCACCCCACTACCACCTAGTCACGTAGGACTGGAAAATTCCCCAGACTGAGGAACACTCCAAAGCCTATTCTTCAAGGCCACCATGATAAGACTAGGCGGCAGGAAAATACACTCCCATGTTGCAGCTGGCATCTTCTATGCAAGCGCAAAAACGGAAGGCAAGCAAGCAAGCAACACATAACAATGAACAATGAACACAGCGTAAATGATAACACAGAGCCTCTGACAGCTCCCCATCATCCTGTGATTCTACATGGGGGTTTGTTATCTAGTAAAGACACCAAAGCCTGAGGGGCTCATGTCAAACCAGCCACCTCTTTTCTGTCTTATTGTAAATACACTTCTCCCTGGATTTTAGAGCCCTGGTTTTGGATGCTTCTGTGCAATGGGTTTTTCTCTTCTTCTACTTCGAACTGGAGCACTTTGGGGGGAAGCACCCCCAAAACATCACATTCCACTCATCTTTTCCCCATCCTTTTGGGAAAACCACAGTCCAAAGTTGCACATTTTCCAAAGGTCTCCTGCGCTGGTACCGTTTTCCTCACGTCACCCCTGCGTGGCCACCTTTTGTCCTGCCATGCTACTGGTGAGATCTTGGGGGGCTTATTTTAAAAACTGGCAATTGCTGGGGTATTATAACACTGTAGCACTGTAATGCTGTAGAATTGCTGGGCGGTTTTAAAGCCATGAAATAGGGTCACCAGCCAGATCCCCAATTGGGGAAGGGGTCCCCCCAATTTCAGGGGCTCCAACCCTCTGCCAGCCAGCCGGCCTGTGGGGGAAGCCCCATCCTGAACAGCCCCCTCCTGTGTCAACATGGTCGGCACAATGACACCACGTAGAAGTGACGTCATTATGCTGGGCATGTTGCACAGCGACACACTAGCATTCTGGCTAAAACTCTAAAGTAACCATAGTTTTGACCCAAATGCTTGACTGCCACTTTGCGATGTGCCCAGTGTGATGACATCACTTCTGCATGACGTCATTGCACTGACGATGTCACATGCAGAGACATCACCCCACCCTCCCCACTCCCAGAAGGCTCCCTCCCACACCCTACTGGCTGGGAAGTAGACCCAGCAACCTCGGCAATCAGATGACCTCGGGTGGCATGAGTGTGGAAACAATGCAGGGGGAATAGCAGCGGATGGTGAAGAATGTGCTGAAAACTGCCCCACAGAAGCTCCATGGTCAACACGAATGCCTCCATACCCACAGCAGCAGTGAGCGCAAAATGGAGAATCCCTGCTGTGTGGATGCAGCCTGTGTTCTGAAGTGGAACTTAAGGCAGTGGAGGGAGGTGTCCAGTGGGGGGCCACAGGGCTTGGTTCTGGGCCTGGTACTTTTTAATATTTTTTTCAATGATCTGGATGAGGTTGTAGAGGGGCTACTCATTAAATTTGCAGATGACACGACATTGGGAGGAGGAGCATACTGTCAGGGAACCCTGCCATAGCTGTGAGGGGGGGGGAGAGACATCTTTCACTGTTCTGGAATGTGGGAGGAACTTAGAGTCTCCAGTCTCTGTAAATTAGTGTCTCTGCTGTGTGTCTTATCAATCCGCCTGACCTTGGGTCCCATGCTGCCTTGGCATGTGAAATTTACTGGTCTAGGTGTTTTCTTTCCTAGTTTAGCCCACGTGCAAAATGTACTCATTGGCTTGTAGGTGGGGGGGGGGGTAGATCAAATGGGATATAATTGACAATGCTTGGTACTATCTGGCATCACTGACAAAGAACTGGTTCCTGCAGCTCTAAGACTGGTCTTTAACAGCTCTAAGACTGGTCTTTAACAGGGCGACCAGGATGGTGAGAGGGTTGGAGTCCAAGTCTTATGAGGAAAGGCTGAGGGAGTTGGGTATGTTTAGCCTGGGAAAGAGAAGGTTTAGAGAGGACATGATTGCAGTCTTCAAGTATTTGAAGGGCTGTCATGTAGAAGATGGAGTGGATCTATTCTCTCTTACTCTGGATTGCAAGACTAGATCTAATGGGTGGAAATTACAAGGGAGTCGTTACCGGCTTAATATCAGGAGAAACTTCCTGACTGTAAGAGTGGTTGAGCAGTGGAACAGACTGCCTCGGGAGGTGGTGGATGCTCCTTCGCTGGACGTTTTCAAGAGGAGACTGGACAATCATCTTTTGGGTATGTTGTAGGTATGTAGGGGTTTCGGCTGTGTTCCTGCAGAGTGCAGGGGGCTGGACTAGATGGCCTGCAAGGTCCCTTCCAACTATAACATTCTATGATTCTATGATTCTATGAAATACTATCTTCTTATGAAGCCTGGTGTTTGACTGACTATCTGGAGTACTTGACATGAACACACCAGAAGATATAGAATTCAACGCGATCTGAACACACTGGAAAAGTGGACGGATGTGAACAAGATGCAATTTAACTAGGATAAGTGCTGAGTTCTCCATCTGGGTAACAAAATTGAGGAACACACATACTGGATGGGGGGTAGACTTCTGGGTAGCAGCGTGTGTGAACAAGAACTCAGGGTACAGGTGGACCAAAAGTTAAATATGAGCAGCCAGTGTGATGCAGCGAGAAAAAAGGCTAACGCAATCTTTGGATGTATCAACAGAGACATTACATCCAAATCGCAAGATATGATAGTTCCGCTGTACACGGCCTTGGTCAGGCCACACCTGTAGAACTGTGTGCAGTTCCGGAGGCCTCACTTCAAACAGGATGTGGACAGAATGGGGTGGGTGCAGAGGGGAGCGACAAGGATGACGGGGGGGCCTGGAGACCCAGAAGACCTCTGAGGAAAGGCTGAGGGACTTCTTGGGGACATGAGGGCCTTCAATGAATTTGAGTGGCAGCAGATTCAGGACAGACAAAAGGTCACATGAAATCTGGTGAAGAAAAATCTCAAGAACCCTGATAGACACAAAATATGCTCTTTTATTATGAATTTTGCAAAGACACATTTAAGCAACAAAATATACATTTCTGACCCTTCTTTAGAATCTGTTTTATATAATAACAAATACAAGGTGCTACCATAGCAATAAATTAAATATACATTATTTACAACAGACATCAACAACCAGGATGGCTATAAAGCATCGCCTGTCAACACATGAGAAAGAAAAACATTTGATTTTGTCAACGGTTTGTTTTTTAAATCTTTCTCTCCCCCCTTCCCATACTTTCACAATTTTCTCCTACATCAGGGGCGCATTCAGCAATGCTTTTTCTTCTCCAGTCACACGGCAATAAACGGCATCTTTGCAAGTGACAATTTTGTGCCCCTGAATTTCAGAATTATCCTTCACAGGAGATAGTGCCCCACTCGTGAAAAGAGGCCCAAAACATTGGGGGGGGGTTCCAACAACAAAAAAGAATGCATGCTTTGTTTTTCCATCCAGTGAAAACAAAATTGTTTCATTACTGAAGAGGAGATGAAACTTTACATCTGAGGGAACAGATATGCAGAGATTCAACTGCTGAGTTCAAAAGGAAGTTTGGCTTTTTTTAAAGGAAAAGCTTCGTGTGTTTTCTCCCTCTCCCATAACTCATAAGGCCACCTGATGGGCACTATAGCAAGAAAGGACAAAAGGAAGTACTTTCCCCCCACAGTGCATAAATAACTTATGGACGTTTTCAAGTGGAGGCTGGACACCATCTTTCGGGTATGTTGTAGGGCTGTCTTTCGGCTACGCTCCTGCAGAGTGCAGGGGTTGGACTAGATGACCTGAAAGGTCCCTTCCAACTCTAACATTTTATGATTCTATAACACATGGCCATTGGCTTAGAGCCATCTTTACAAGTTCAGCCTAACCAATGGACATACTCGTTTTCCTGCAGTTTGCATCATAATGTGTGATTTTTAATCTCTCATGGTACACTCTCTGGTTCAGAATGTGTGGCAGGAATAAATCCATGTAGGTTAAATGCAATGTATACCAAAGCTGTGTAGTTAGCAAAGGGCTCTACTGTCCCCCGTGTTTTTCTTTTAAGATAATACAAGCTTCCTTACATTGGAGAGGGGAAGAAATGGCAGCACATAAACCTCGGGAAGGGTGAATGCAAAGGGAGGGAACAGGCCAGGCTTCACAGAAGAATCCAGGGAGAAAAGAGGGCGCGACATCACTGAGACCATCAAGCCACTCCAAAGAGTGCAACCGGGAAGGAGACCCTTTCCCCGCTGTGGCGCTCAGGGCAGCAGAGGTGGCCCCCCTTCCCCACCGTATACCCACCGCAGCCCTGCGAAGCTGGCGAGGGTCGTGGTGACTGGCCCAAGGTTATGCAGCGAAGGTTAGGCGGCAGAGGGGGGACCTAGGCCGGCACTCTAGCCATGACTGCAACATCTCTGTCTTTGATTCCGGACCTCCCTCGTGGTGCGTGCAGCATAACCCCCATGCAATGGGTCCCGATACAATCATTTCCCTACAAGCCTGAGAGACCAGGGTTACGGGAAAACCCCAAAACTACAAGAACCTGAAAACCGGAGAAGCATTCTATGCACTTGTACAAATGACATAAAGGATCTTGGCCATCCCTCCATGAGTTTCTCACAGGTCCCTGCTTGTGGGACCTGCATTATGGTGTCAGGTGAAGGAATCAACTAGTTGTGAGAAGTCTTTCAGAAAGGCTTCCAGGTTCAGGGGTCTACCAGTGGCTGAGTCAAATAAATAAAACCTGCATGTTCAGAGGCAGTGTAGTGTCTGAAGAATGCCAGCAGGGGGCGCAATACATGCTGTGCTCCTGGCCTTTTCAGGAGCACCTCTCTGGCCATTCTGAAGACACTGGCTAGGTGGACCCTTGATCAGATCCAGCAGGACATACATCCCTAAAAGGGCTGCCTGCCCATTATTATGCTGCTGTTTTGGCATCCTGTGTGATTCACCCTGCTTCCAGTTACCTGAGACCAGATTTGACCTCCAGTTCCCCATTCCGCTGTGACCACAGCCTCGGGGGGGGGATCCCCTTCTGCCAGCGCCTGTCCTCCTGTAAGAGAATTCTGCTCAGGCCCCTGCGGTCTAGATCCAGACACGACCAAGGAATTGAGTTGTGGCAAACTTCTTGGACTGGTGGAGAAATGGCAAGTTGCTGTTGCTAAAGATCTAGGAAAATCCTGGCTTCACTACCAGAGAAATCCTAACTTCAGAGGCAGAGAAATAGAGCACCAATTTTTGGCACCAATAACATTTCCAAGGAGAGTTTACGTTTTGTGTTTACAAAGGAGCTGACTCATCCCTACGGGCCGTTTGTCTCTTCCTGTGCTGGGCTCTGCACGCCCACCTGCTCTGTCCTCTGCGAAGCAGCCAAGGACTGCCCAACCGCCTTCCTTCACGCTGGCCCCATCAAGCAAGATGCGGACAAAGGATTCTCTAGACTCAGCGGCTTCCTTCTGGCCCGGCAGGGAAACAGATCCCTGAGGCTGCCCATCAGACAGGCTTCTAACGGGTGAGCTCCATCCTGCAAGAGGGCGGCCAGCCTTGCTGGTGTTCACTGATGTCTGTTGAAGCCTCCGTGGATTTGGTCATGAAGCTAGTGCTCCAGGCCAGACTCAAGAGTGCGCAGGGAACCCTTGGCCTTTGATACCTTGCAGGTCAGGAGCAAAAGAATGGGGGCGGTGGACGGGAACAACCACCTCTCCCCACTCTGCCATTTTCCCGCTCAAGCGTGGCCACTGATGCTTAGCCAGCCACGGGAGAGCAGCTGCCAGTTACCTGCAGAGGGGAGGGCAAGCGGGGAAGAGTTATTTCCGGGGGGGGAGAGCTCTAAGCTGCCCCCTCCCTCCCTTCATTCACGAGTTTAACTACCTGCAGCCACTTTCTAATTAAAAAAGAAAGCCCCAAAGATTTGGAAAGTGTTCAGATATTTCTCTTGAAATGTCTAGTCAGGCCTCATACAACGGATAGTTTCACGAACTCAGCGTGAGTAATGTTGTATCAAAAAACATTTCAGTGTTTAAGCAAACAAAAATAATCCACCCAGAACCACTTGGCAGAATAACACGGCCTGGTCACTTCACACCCAGGAGGTGCAGCGAGCCCTTTTTCTCCTGCCACAGTGTTGGAGCTGGAGACCAGCCACGAAGGCTGGGGGGGTCGGCCTTGGCCAGGTGAAGGATGCTGCCAAGGAGGCACCTAAGAAGAAGCCACATTGCAGGCCCCTAGCCAGAAGTTTTTAGTTCGGGGGGCCCTTTAAAAAGTGGGGGCACCTAAATTCACCCACAGCACCCATGTGTGGTCCTGCTTCTCAACCCAAGCATTTAAAGGGTCCCTTTAAATGCTCTGAGGGAGAAGTGGGGGGGGGAGGCCGTGAATTTGCAGCTTGGAGTGCAGGCGCATGCCCCCTGCTTCTCCCTCAGAGCACTTAAATGGCCTTGAGAGAGAAGCGGGGAGAAGCTCTGTGTGAATTCACAGCCTGGAGCACAGGTTGGTGCACCGCCTCTCTCTGCCTCTCCCCTCAGGCATTTAAGTTTAATTTAATTCGCGGCTCTGCGTGCAGGTGGGTGCAGCCTCCTCCTGCCTCCCCCCCAAGTTGTAGGGCCTTGGGAAGGAGTCGGGGGGGTGGGCCCAGGAGGCCCCACTGTAGCTGTGGGCCTGCCACAATGGAACACAGGGGAAGGGGGGTGAGTGGAAGGTATGTGGGGATTAGAACTTTAAAGCTTTATGGGTTCAAATGCATAGAGAAGACGACAGGAAGCCTGCTGCAGAAGCTGGGATGCTGGAGGTGGACTGCTGGACTCAAGGCATTCACCAAAACTAGTTCTCAAGAGTAGCACCAGGGGCCACGTGATGTGGTAGTGTTGTCTCGAGTTTTACATTAGCATAACAAAAGGGGGCCATCGAGTGCCAGACAGAAGAGAAAGTGGCTCATGACAGCAGCATGTGGCCAAAAGAGCCTTCCTCACGCACACCAGGAACACGAGAAGCACAGTGCCCGCTGCCTCGAGACAGCCGGCCACAGGACATAGAGCACATGCGTGGATGGACAAGGGAGACCCTTGGCTCAAGCACGGCTGCAGCATGACCAAAAACACATCTCCAAGCGACGTCCTTCCAGTCAGGTAGGATGAAGGGTGGACCTCAGAACCTGTTTCACTGGCCTCCTGGAGCGCGCCATCTGCTGGCAGTGCCGCCTTGGTTGAATGAAGACAGCTGTTTGGGTGAAGGTGGCACAAGACGGGCGTGGCAGCCGTGCGAAGGGTAGTGGACTGGCATCCTCATTTGGACAGAATTTCCCTTAAAAAACAAATTTGCCAAAAATAGAACCAGAACAGAAATGCCCTGCGAAAAACACAAACATATTACGGTTAGGGTATCACCTCGATGGGTGTAGGATTGTGCTGAACTTTTATAGGATGTGTTTTCTGAAAGAAAATAAAAAGAGGTGGGGGAGGAGCCCCTAAACGGGGAGCACTGCCTGGAGGGCGGGGGAGGGCCGCCTCCTGGGAGCACCGGCCACAGCTTGGGCAGGAGTGAGGAAGGACCCTGCGCTATGGGAGGATTCACCACCTGCCCCTGAAGGATTAACAAAGCAGCAAAGAGTCGGTTATAAGCGCTTCTGTAGAAAGAAAGAGTAACATTTTAAACCAAGCCCTTGTTCCAGTGGAGCATGCAACCCAGAGGAGCAGGAAGACCAAGAGACATTCTGAGCCTCTGTTGCTAAGCAATCGGTTCCTGGATCTCCCCACAGATATTGATTCTGGACCACTGGAACAAGGGCTCCTTGTCAGGTTCTCCAGAAAGTCAGTCAAACACCAGGCTTCATAAAGAAGATAGCATTTATTGAAAGCAGTTCTAAAAGACACAGTGACACTTCATTGTCAGTGATAACTAAATCTAAAAAGCGCCCACAGTTATACCAGCTTGAAATGCCCCCCCCCCCTTTCTATCTACCAATAGCCCTCGCAGGGGAAAAAGGGGGGAAAGCAATAAAGCAGTAAATAACCAAAATGCCCAAGAGCTGTCCCAAACAAAGAACAAGACTCTGTGAGACCAAGGACATTTGGTGAGATAACAGATTGCCCAGGCGGTGTAACTCAGCGTCTCCTAGGCAACCTGCACACCTCCCTACATTCCAGAGCATGAAAAGTTGCAGACCATCTCTCCCTCCTACCCTTCCATCCATCTGATGTCAGGATTACCTGACACTCCTCCCCCAGCAACCACGAAGCCTAAAGAAAATTCCTCAGATCCCTGTGGATGAGAGGACACAAGCCTCTGCTCCCCAATACAGAAGAAGGCGTGTGTTGGTAATTAGGGATTCCCTACTGAGAGGGATAGAAGGTAAAGTGTGCCGACCGGACTTGTTGTCTCGAGACAGGGTGCATGCATCCAGGATGTGACGGAAAGGGTAGGAAGACTCATCAAGCCCATGGATTACTATCTCTTCTTGCTCATCCACATGGGAACAAATGATACCACTCGGCACAGCCCAGAATGTATTAAAAGAGACCATGTGGCTCTGGGTAAAAAGGTGAAGGAACTGGGAGCGCAGGATGTATTCTCCTCAGTTCTTCTTGTTGAAGGCCGTGGCTTAGGAAGGGAAAGAAGAATACTGCAGATCAATGACTGGCTATGTATATGGTGTCATCTGGAATGGTTTGGATTTCTGGACCGTGGCTTATGCTTTTGAGATGAAGCTCTTCTATCAAGAGATGGTTTGCACCTCACGAGGGTAGGAAAAAATGTGTTTGGAAACAGCCCTGCAAACCTAATAAGGAGAGTTCTAAACTAAATCTTTTGGGGGAGTGAGACAAAAATGCAAAGCCCAGTATGATGCCAATAACTGGAGAGAAGAATTCTAAAGTTTTGTGGGGAGTGGCACATATGCTAGGTAACATTAACTCACATATAAGTGCAGAAACAAAAACCTCTGGATGCCTAAAACACCCAATGTCTCTACACTAATCTGCAGAGTATTAAGATGAGAAGGGGACTATGACCCAAGAGGCATTACTGAAACTTGGTTGGGATAACACTCACAATTGGAATACTAGGACTGAAGGGTACAACTTATTTAAAAGGGACAAATAAGGAAGGGCGGAGGAGTCACATTGTATATAAAGGAGGCATATACTTGTGAGGAAATACATGACTCTGAGCATGAAAGTCCAGTTGAGAATCTCTGGGTAAAAATAGAAGGAGAAAGAAATAATAGTGATATCATGGTGGGGGTCTGCTATAGACCATCAAACCAGGCAGAGGATTTGGATGAGACACTCTTAGAACAGATTACGAAGTTCTCAAAGTGACGGGACATGGTGGTCATGGGAGACTTCAGTTACCCTGGTATCTGCTGGAAGTCCAACTCTGCTAAAAATGAAAGGTCCAATAAATCCCTGACTTGTCTTGCCGACAACTTCAATTTCCAGAAAGTGGAGAGGGAAACAAGGAGATCTGCTCACCAACAGGGAAGAACTGGCTGACGAGGTGAAAGTAGTGGGCACCCTGAGTAGTAATGACCATGCAATTTTGGAATTTACAGTCCTGGGGATGGGAAAAGCTATACATAATCAGACATATTGGTTGGACTTCAGGAAAGCAAATCTTGACAAACTTAAAGTTGTGCTGGGTAGAATCCCATGGTCATAAATACTTAAGGAGAAGGGAGTTCAAGAGGGGTGGGAGTTTCTCAAAAGCGAAATACTGAAGGCACAATCACAAACGATTCCTGTGAGAAGGAAAAATGGGAGGAGCCTAAAGAAGCCAAGATGGCTCCATAAACAGCTTTCTAAAGACTTGAGAAATCAAAAAGACTCATTCAGAAAGTGGAAGGAGGGCCTTATAACCAAGGATGAATATAAACAAATAACCAGTGCTTGTAGAGAGAGAAGAGTTAGGGTCAGTATGAGTAGGGAGAGATGCTAAAAACAACAAAAAAGGTTCTTTTCTTATGTTCAGAGTAAGAAAAAGAGCAAAGACATGGTAGGCAAGGACAGGAAAATGAAACTGTAACAGGTGATGAAGAGAGGGCAGAACTGCTCAATTCCTACTTTTCCTCTGTCTTCTCTTGCAAGGGAAACGGTGCTCAATATGGCAAAAATAGACAAGGCTTGGGACTATTTTGTTTTTGACAAACTTACGATAGAACTGGCATATTCAAATTCACCTGGACGTAAATCCTTTTTTCGTAAAAAATTGTCACCTTTTGTTAAAATTATTGTGGGTCATACAAATGTTAACAAGGTTAATATTATTCAAAAAATGGAGACTTGTTTGCTTATTTCACATTGATTTGACCTACTGTTTGTGTGAAGAGACTAGTTTCATGTATGTTATTTGTTGTTTACTTCAAAACGCAAAATATTAGTTGTTGTTGGTTGTAAATGTTAATATGTTAATATGTTAATATTTTGTATAAACTTGAGTATATTACAATAAAAAGCTTAGCAGGAAAAAAATATGGCAAAAACAGAACGTATGATGAGGGAAAGGAGTTGTGGCCTAGGATTGGCATAGGGTTAGTACATAAACACCTAGTTTCTTTAAATGAAACTAAGTCCTCGAGGCCAGATGAGCTGCATCCAAGGGTACAAAAAGAACTCCCAGATGTAATTTCTGAGCCTCTGTCCATTATTTTTGAGAATTCTTGGAGAACAGGTGAGGTGCCAGAAGATTGGAGGTGGGCAAATGTTGTCCCCATCTTCAAGAAGGGGGAAAAGGAGGATCTGGGTAACTACCTACCCGGGTGGGAAAGTTTTAGAACAAATCATCAAACAGATAGTCCTTGAGATTTAGAAAGAGCCGGCATGGGTTTCTCAAGGACAAGTCATGTCAGACTAACTTTATCTCTTTTTTTGATGGATCAGAGGAATGCCGTAGACATAGTTTATCTTGATTTCAGTAAGGCTTTTCATAAGGTTCCACATAATATTCTTGTTGACAAATTGATAAAATGTGGTTTGGATCCTATTATCGTTAGGTGGATCTGTAACTGGTTGACAGATTTCACCCAAAGAGTGTTTGTGAATGATTTCTCATCCTCTTGGGGAGGAGTGACAAGTGGAGTGCCTAAAGGATCTGTCCTAGAACCTGTTTTGTTCAACATCTTTATCAGTGATTTGGATGAAGGGATGGAGGGAATACTTATTAAATTTACAGATGATCCTAAATTGGGAGGGGTAGCAAATACAGTAGAAGACAGAGTCAGGATACAGGATGATCTTGACAGGATGGAAAACTGGGCTAAAACAAATAAAATGACTTTCAATGAGGATAAATGTAAAGTTTTGCATTTAGGTAGGAATGCATAATTATAGGTTGGGGGAGATTTGTCTTGGCAGTAGTTTGAATGAAAAGGATCTAGGGGTCTTAGCAGACCATACACCGAACATGAGTCAGCAGTTTGATGCGGTTGCTAAAAAAGGCAAATGTGATTTTGGGCTGTATCAACAGAAGTATAGTGTCCAGATCATGCAAAGTGATGGTACCACTTTACTCTGCTCTGGTTATACCTCACTTAGAGGAGGGTGTTCAGTTTTGGGCACCACAATTTAAGAAAGATATAGACAAGCTGGAACGTGTCCAGAGGAGGGCAACAAAGATGGTGAGGGGTCTGGAGACCGTCCTATGAAGAAAGGTTGAAGGAGCTGGGTATGTTTAGCCTGGAGAGGAGATGAGAGGTGATACGATAACCATTGTCAAGTACTTGAAGGGCTGTCATATAGAGGATGGTGTGGAGTTGTTTTCGGTTACCCAGAAGGTCAGACCAGAACCAACAGGTTGAAATTAAATCAGAAGAGTTTTTGGCTAAACATTAGGAAGAACTTCCTGACAGTTAGAGCGGTTCCTCAGTGGAAAAGGCTTCTTCTTGGGAGATTGTGGGCTCTCCTTCTTTGGAGGTTTTCAAACAGAGGCTAGATGGCCATCTGACAGCAATGCAAACTTAGGCAGAGCATGGGGGGGGCAGGAAGGGTTGCATCAGTGCTTAGTTCTTGTGGCCCTTTCTTACACGCCCAGGGAAAAGTTGATCACCACTTTGGGGTCAGGAAGCAGTTTTTCTCCAGGCCAGCTTGGCCAGGGATCCTGGAGGTTTTTTTGACATATTCTGGGCATGGAATAGGGGTCCCTGCAGGTGTGGAGGGAGAGGTATTTGTGAATTTCCTGCATTGTGTAGGGGGTTGGACTAGATGAACCTGGAGGTCCCTTCCAACTCTGTGATTCTATGATTCTAAGCCTTATGCATTAATTAATTTGGCCAGTTAACCAACTGGCTCTGGCAGTTCTACTTGATGCCCCCAGTCCTGTTTCAGTAGTCTCCCTCCTGGCCACAGGACTCATTCTCTCACTGTGCTACAGATGGAGTCATTCATGAAACAGACATTCTTTCACACAGAAAACTAACATGTCAGTCCAAATTCCTGACATGATCTAGGGTTTTTTTAATGTATTTGTTTGTGAGGGAATTATTTTGTCTGTGGAGCATCCAGCCATGTAGGTCCCCGCCTACTGTCTGAAGTCAGGCTGATGGGGGGAGGGACTGGCAAGGTAGAATCCTGGGCACTCTGACCCCGCCCCCCCGCCCCCGCCCGGGGCCCAGGAAGCCTGGCCACCTCACATGAGCTTCGGGTTGGGTCTCGGTGGACAGGCAGAGGGGATCTCTCCCTGGGGGCTCCCAACAGCCCCACCTCAAGTGGAGCGGCCCACTCGACTGCCCCCCATCGGTCACACTTACTTTTTATAGGTCTGTAGCCCCCCTCTCCTGCTAGTGCATCTGCAGAGAAGGAAAGGAGAGAAATTGATTTCAGTGAGACTCAAGGAGACTGGCTCAGTTCGCAGCTGGCCAGCCGGCATCAGCCCCCAGGTTCATGCGGAAGAAGAAGCCCACAGCCCTTGCTGTGCCCAGGGGCCTCGCTCGCTGCTTCATCGGGACTTCTGACAGCCCTTCCGTCGGCAGCTCTCTGCAGTTATCATCAGGGATTGGGTCTCACCTAAATTTCCAGGGGGCAAAGGGGGGCAATTTTCACTGACTCCTCCCTCCCACAGCAGCTCAAAACCAACCCCCAAATGCTACTGGGGGGGGGGCAGAGAGGAGGGGATCGGTGAGAATCGCCTCCTCCTTGCACCTGCAGGATTCCAGGCAGGATCCAGGGCTAGATCTACCTATCAGTTTGCATGAGAGTTGGCTTGGCTTTAAGTCTCATCCCTGGAAATGATAATGTGTGTGTGTGTGTGTGTGTGTGTGTGTGTGTGTGTGTGTGTGTTTGTGTGTGTGCAGGAAGTGCCTTCCAGTCACCACCAACGTTTCCAGCCAAGGGGCCTTGCAGGCAAGTGAGGGACACGGGTCGTTTGCTGAGGCCTTCCTCTGCAGAGCCTTCCTTGGTGACCCTTCCAAGTACTGATTCTGCTCAGCTTCCGAGCTCTGATGAGTTCGGGCCGTCCTGGGCCACCTTCCCTTCCAATATGTCTGTTTGGGACATTTTAACCCGCCCCTCCCCCCATGTCCTCTTTGGAGATCAGGGCAGCGTGGAAGCCAGTTTGGTGTAGTGGTTAAGTGCGCGGACTCTAATCTGGGAGAACTGGGTTGGATTCCCCCACTCCTCCACTTGCACCTGCTGATGTGACCTTGGGTCAGTCACAAGCTCTGGCACAGCTGTCCTTGAAAAAGAGCAGTTTCGGTCAGAAGTTCTCTCAGCCCCACTGACCTCACAGGGTGTCTGTTGTGGGGAGGGGAAGGGAAAGGAGTTTGGAAGCCGCTCTGGGACTCCCTTGGATAGTGAAGGGCCAGGGGTATAAATCCAATCTCTCCTCCTCCTCCTCCTACTTCCTCACTTTATCATCCCAACAACTCTACGTGGCAGTCTGGCTACTAGGGTGACTGGCCCAAGGTCACCCAGGGATCTTTATAACAGAGGGATGATTTGGGCCAACATCTCCCAGACCCGAGGTGGACCGTCTAGCCTGGCTCCTGAGGTTGAGACCTGAGGCAGCATTCTGAAGGCACCTGGCCCAGTGCCCTTTGCTGAAGCGAAGCAGAGCTGGATCAGGTCTGCGCCTACATGGGAGGTCTCCTGAGAACTGACACACATGCCCACCAGTTCCATTGCAGGAGGACTTCAGAATACAAAGGAAGTGTGTGCACGACCACCACAATGCAAGGCTGGGGGTGCGGGACGGCTTGGTTTTGCAGGCAAGTAGTTGCCGCGTACTGCGTCTCTCTTCGTTGCAATAAATACTTCGTTTTCCTCCCACACTGGGACTGCACTCGTGTGTTCTTATGCTGGGCCTGGGGACACGCGAACCACCACTTGTGGAACAGGGAAGAAGGGTTAAAACAGTGTAGGGAGGTCACAAGGACACCATGTCCTCACTGATGTAAGCGTTACAGCAGTGGAAACTTCCTGGGATATGCTAAATTTTCTGAGAACACAGCAGATTTTGGTATGGTGGCTGGTGTTTCTGTTGTAGGATTCACCCCCATTTCTGTTTTGTATTTTTTAAAAAATGTCCGTGTCATACATGCAGATTTTCAACAGCACTGACATATGTGCTCAGATCTATTTACAAACGTCACTAAAAATCCATAATGTTCATCGATCAATCAAATACATTTGTTTCTGCTGTTTGTTTGTGCTAATAAGAGCACAGGGCATATCTGCATGCATTTGATCCCAGGGGAGGGGGGCAGCCAAAAATAAACCAGAAATTGGCTGTTTGGGTTTAGCTGGGGGATACCTGAAAGGAATGGATCCAAAACACTTCCAAATTCCAGGAGCAATGGAAATTTATCTTCCAGAATTTTGGGTGTGTTTCTGGTTCCAGGGCCCAGGAGCCAAGGGGGGCCCAGAGGAAGCTGGATCACCAGACAGCTTTGTAGCAGCATCTCCTCCCTTTAAACTTTCTCTGGCAAGACCTGCCTTCTGAAATCAGTCTCCCCACATAAAAAACAATGGCATTTTAAAATGTAAAGGGACCAGAGAAGCTGACTAAGAGCTGATCAGGTAGACCTGGCATCGGAGGCTGGGTCTACAACCCATGGGAAGCCTTGCAGCCATTATGGGGGCAGAGAGGTCAGGTTTACCTATAAGAAATAATGCCCCCCCCTGACCTGGATAGCCCAGGGAAGCCTGATCTCATCAGATCTTGGAAGCTAAGCAGGGCCGACCCTGGCAAGTATTTGGAAGGGAGACCTCCAAGGAATACCAGGGCCAGGCGCAGAGGCAGGCTATCAAACCACTTCTCCGAGTGTCTTTCATGCCCCAGTTGGAGTCACCAGAGGTTGACATGACTTCCAGGCATACACACACACACACACACACAAATGAGGGAGGGAGGGAGGGAGGGAGGGAGGGAGGGAGGGAGGAAGGAGGGAAGGAAGGAAGGAAGGAAGGAAGGAAGGAAGGAAGGAAGGAAGGAAGGAAGGAAGGAAGGAAGGAAGGAAATGCCCCCATCATTTCCTATAGGCAAGTCTGGCATCTCCAGCACCCATAGGGAATGATGGCGCCATCCTGTCCTGTAGGGCGACTGACTAAGTGTGCCCAAATTTTCAGGACCCAAAAAGAATAGCTGGAAAAAAATTCCTGAATGGGTAAGGGATGTCCCCAAAATTTAGGGTAACAAAAAGCATGCCCTCCCCAAATCCAAATCTGAAATTAAATCCAGAATTTTTGAAATCCCAGGACGAGCCCCCTTGCAGGTGCTGGGGATGTATTATTTTCTCTGTCTGAGGAATTCTTCTCATCTCAATTTCACCATAGACTCCGGAATTCTGATTGCTTGCCTGTTTGTTTGTTTTTCCTGAAAGGGAACCAAGGCATTGGAAACCCTCCATTCTTCTGTTTTTCATTCCTAAATTTGTACTAAGCATTGTGCACATATGGTTTGGTGATGCTTTCCATGCATGGCTGTAGCCAGAAAATTTCCAGGGGAGGGGCACGTATGTGGGGGAGGCGGGGGGGAAGGAGACAGGGAGCTCCTGTATGGGGCTGTCAGGTCTCGCCCCCCCCTCCTTCCGAGCTTCCTCCACCGCGATCCTCCCCCCGCACACTGTGGTCAAAGCCTGCCCGGCCCCGGTGCCGTCAGCCCTGGGAGGCCAGGCACAGCTGCTGGGGTGCGGGGCAAGGGCCAAGGACAATGGCCTGCCCCGGTGCCTCCCTGTGGGGGGAGAGGAGCTCTGCTGGGGCAGGCCATTCTCCTCACCCCTTGCCACACTCGTCCCAACAACTGTGCCTGGTCAAGGACTCAACCTGGTTCTGAGGGCTTCAGGGAGCAAGAGGAGGAGAGCCCAGCCAGGCTGCCCCTCAGTCACCGTGGGAGGCACCTTCTTGTTTACAGCTGCTGCCAAGCAGGAGGGGAGGGAGACCCAGTGAGGATGCCCCTCTCCCCCCCCCGCACTCCTGCTCGGCCACTTCAGGAAGAGCTGGCAAGGCTGCGGTGGGCGGGACTAAGGAGTGCCATGCAATGGGGGTGGGGGAGTCTGGCATCCTCCTGGGGTGGGACTCATCCATGGGGGGGCATTGCCCCCCAATGCCTCCCATGGTTACAGGCCTGTCTCCATGCCTGGGATAAATTTTAAAAATTCTGCTAGTTAACCTGAAGTAGGAGTGCTGCACATGGCAGAAGGAACTATACCAGAATGGAATCAGATAAATCCACTTATTTTATTTATCTATTGCATTTATATCTTGCCTTTCTCCCCTACGGGAACCCAATGTGGGTAATATGTTTCTTCTCTTTATTTTATTCTCACAACAGCCCTGTGAGGTAGGCTAGCCTGAGAGTCTGTGACTATCCCAAGGTCACCCATCAAGCTTCCATGGCAGAGTGGGGATTCGAAGCTGGGTCTCCCAGATTCTAGCCCAGTGCTGCAGCCACCGTGTGACCCGGGCACCCTCTTCTCTGCTGAGGCCTCCAAGAGCCGCAGTCAGAACAGGCAACGCGTGGGCAGGCAGAGGGAGGAACGGCCTGACTCAGCAGCTTCAGGCAGCAATACTTACAGGGCCAGAACCCGAGTGGCTGAGCTTGTCAAAACGAAACTTGAGATTTGACCTCGGAGAATTCCTGCTCTTTATATCTGTTGAAAAGATCCAATCAAAGAACATTTTGTTGTGAGGCAAACCTGGAGAACCAATCAGTATGAAGGTGTTCCATGGAACTGAGAGCTATGCTTGAAGTTTGCTTGGTGTGGGGTGGGAAGGAAAAGAACACCTGAAAGACACAGAATGACCGTTGAAGCCCTTAAAAACACAGCCAGGAAGGCAAAGACCAGGGAAAGAGATGGGAGCACATCCAGCCTGGGCTGAAGGCCCTGCACTGGCTGCCAATAGCATACCGAGTTTGCTTCAAGGTGCTGGTACTTATCTTTAAAGCCCTTTATGGCCAGGGTCCAACATACCCAAGGGACCGCCTTTCCCCACATATACCCCGGAGAGCACTGCGATCGGGGTCACAGAACCGGCTGACCGTCCCGGTGTTGTGATCTACATGTCTAGAGTAAGGCATCCCATTTAATACCCTCCAACCCTTCCTTTCAAACTAGCCTTTGAAATTTCAGAACCTCTTTAAATGCTCTTTCCAATTAAAAACTAATGAGACTTTTAAATATCACAACACTGTTCCTAGATCCTTACATGGGCCACATCTAATTATATCTAAGATTATTTGTGTGTAGTGTGTTCTACCAATGCAGTGCCACATGGGCACATCAGCAAAATGCCACAGAAGAATTCTGTGTAACCCCAGGTACAGTCACAATGAGCCTGGTAGAATACTGAAAGGAAAGCAGTGCTGACATTGGTGATACACAAGAGATGAGACCCAAATAAACTGAAGAAACTGCTCCAGTTCTGGAATTTCTAAATTGAGAACATTTCTAAAATTAATTTTCATGGTTAGACTGAAATTCAGAAGGAGTGGGACTCAGGTGAGATTGAAACAACCAAGGAATGGGATTGCAGAAATCCTCTTCATCTGGATAATGACTGCCCCTAATTTGAGACTTTCCTCAACCTCAGACTTTCAAGAGCCCTGGATCGTCCCAGAAGCAAGGAATAAAGCAGCACAGTTATGGCAGCCATAACTGCACCAGCTGTGAATGCCCCAAAAGCAAGAGAGTTATTTTGAGCCTCATCCATAACACCAATGAAGATATGCACTGTAAGTACCTGTAAAAGCAACACTGAAGAAACCGAGGATCTTTTGGTTAAGCCCCTTTAAAGTTCCAAAAGGATAAGGAAAGGAAGGGGGGGGATTCCACCTCTGCAGAGCGGCCAGGACGATTACGAAAAGAAAGCTAATCTAAACACTGCTTGGGGCAAAGAGGGACTGTTCTTTGAGCTTCTACAAAAAGGATTATAAAGTTTACTTTGAAAAAAGAAAGAGAGACAGATATTTAGAGTTCAATTCATTACTTTGTGGCAATTTTTTATGATGTCACGCTTCATTGCTGAGAACAGAGGAGCTTATTATGTCTAGAGTCTATTGTAGAGCTGCAAGCATTTGACTTGTGTTGAAGGATTCTTGGTTGCTAATATCTCTTGCTAATATCTTTATGTAAGCTACTATCTGGTAAATACGGTCAGCTCTGAAGAGACTAGTGACAAATAATTTGTAGAGACTTTGGGTTTTGCTGGGCTGCACTGGGACTTTTACTATCACATTAAAATGGGTGATCAGGACATACAGAAAAAATGCCAGATGATGAATGCTTAGACAGCTCTGCAGAAATCAGCTTGTTCCAGTTGTCCTGGAAGGAGCTTCAGCTTATAATTGTTGATGCAGTCAATCTGGCAGTTAAAAAGGCTTTTGAACCAATACTAGACAAAAAAGCTACTACACTAAGCCGAATTACAAGCAAGACAAAGGAACCCCAGCACCAAACTGTGCAAGATGCAGAGCAACACTACAATCAAGCTGGCCCAACCTACAGAGAAAAGGAACCTCAGCACCAAACTCTGTAAGACGCAAAAGAACACTACAATCAAGCTGACCTAACCTTCAGTGAGAACAACAGATCTACTGAAAGACTAACTCTAGAATCCTTGAAGTTATAAAGGGAAAAATATTCCAGAGAGAAGATAAGGCAGAATTTATGGAATCCTTTACTGCCTTAAAAATTGAATACAGATGGCAATACTTAAAAGAAAACTTCTCTGCCTACAAGGGAAAGAGACATAGAATCTATTGAAAAGAAGAAATCACAAAAAGAGGGAAAAAATTAAGCTGTATAAATAAGACTGGTTTAGGGAACCTTTGTTTATGTGCAACTGACTAAGCTGGGCTGGGGAATATCTAACCCCTTTTTTCATATATATATATTCATATAACTGCAAATTATGAAATTGGTTTAAGTCCACCGCTGGGAATCTTAACCGCATTAGCATGTCTTGATTAGCTTGCCTGCCTAGCCTGCTGCGTGCGCAAAATGTAACCATTGGCTTCTGCTGTGGGGGAGTTTGTTTAAATGTAGTATAACCAACTCTGCTTTGCTGTATCTAGCTATTACTGACACAGGACTTGTACACATTTCTTTGGAATAGTTTCATTAAACATTGTCTTCCGTAAGAAGCCCTGTGTTCGATGACTAACTGAAGAACCTGACAAAAGGAATCCTTATATAGGTGTAACTGATTAACACCTGTTATAATTGAGTTTATTTTTCTATAAATTTACAAAATTATAGCCCATATTAAAAATACACAAGGGCAGATTAATTTTAAGTGTTTTAGAAAGTCTTATAATAGAAAATATTACAAATTATGAGAGAATAAATTGTTTGGTCTAGAGAACTCTTATGAACGTTTATTTGAATAAGATTGGTTAGAGAAGTATGCTTAAAAACTTTAACTCATATTTAGATAAGGTGTATAACAGAGGATTGCATAGATTGTAAACTTATAAAGGTATCAAAGTTTTAATCTGATATAAAAGATTGGTTTAAGGATCCCAAGAGGTTAAGGATCCTAATTGGGATAGATGGTTTAAGGAATATAGATATGCTTAAGAAATTTTATTAAAAGAAAGATTATTTTAAAATGTGTAAGCAAGGCTGATATTAAGAATTCAGCTTGATTTAAGAGGTAGGCAAGAGAATTTTTTGTGACATTAAAACAATTAGAATAACTAGAATGAGAAAAGAATTTGACTATGAATTTGTGGGAATTGTATAAATTTACTTAATATCTAAATGTATCTTATAGAAGGTTATTGTAGAATGCTTAGATAATGTTTAAATGGAAGAAACATGTTTTGTTAATCTATAGAGTTGCAAAAATTATAGACTTATGTGCTTATGAAATTTTAAGATATACTTAAATCTAGAATTATAGAAAACAGTAATAAAATGCTTTTGACAGCTCTTAAATATTAAAAAATAGGTAGTGTTTAACATAGGCTTGCAAAGTTATCAGCTGGCTATTAGGTGGATATATGGTTGAAAGACTGGCAATTAGATATATAAGTATGAGGTAGTTTAAGAGATATAATGTTGTTATTATTACTCTCAAGTATGTTAGTTTGTCTGTTTTGTTTACAATAATAAAAATTATTATATATATAAAAAAGAAAGGTTAAAGCACTTGGGGCTCTTTAGCTTGGGGTGACATGATCGAGGTTTATAAGATTATGCATGGGATAGAGCAGGTAGAGAAAGAAGTACTTTTCTCCCTTTCTCATAATACACTCAATGAAATTGCTGAGCAGTTGGGCTAGAATGGATAAAAGGAAGTCCTTCTTTACCCAAAGCGTGATTAACACATGGAATTTACTGCCACAGGAGGTGGTGGCGGCTACAAGCATGGACTGCTTCAAGAGGGAACTAGATCAACATCTGGAGCAGAGGTCCATCAGTGGTTATTAGCCATAAGGTATAGACAGGAACTCTCAGTCTGGGGCAAGTGGTGCTTTGTATTCTTGGTGCTGGGAGGGGCAGCAGTGGGAGGGCTGCTAGTGTCCTGGCCCCACTGCTGGACCTCCTGATGGCACCTGGTATTTTTGGCCACTGTGTGACAGAGTGTTGGACTAGATGGGCCACTGGCCTGATCCAACACTGGTGCTTCTCTTATGTTCTTAAGAGGCGAGCCACTGCCTCGCCTACTGTCTAGTCACCAAGGGCAGACCCACACAAATGCTGTGGTCCCTGGTCTGGCTCCACTCACCTGTTGGACTCCGGTTCATGATCACGGGTGTCGCTGCAGAAGCTAAACCAGGACTCTCGGTGCTTTGTGAGGGGCTGTAGACAAAGGCTTCTTGCTTGAACGGCGATGCTGTGGAAGGCTGGCTGCCCTGTGGAGCGGGGGGAAAGAGTGAGGCAAGCCACGGAGGTCTCAACAGACACTTGCTTAGCTGCACACGAACAGGCTTGGCTCCGTGGCAGACCACAAGCCAGTGCTCCCTCTAAGCCGTGGAGTTTGGTGAGCAAAAATTCTACTTCGTGAGCTACTGGAATTAAATTTGTGAGTGAGCGATTTGACTACTGTGTAAATTAATTTGCTCTGGAGCCTGAGCTAAGACAAAAACGTGTGAGCCAGAGGCTAAAAAACTGTGAGCTAGCTCACACTAACCCAGCTTAGAGGGAACACTGCCACAAGCATTGCATGCAGAAAGCTCAGTACCTGACATCTCCAGCCAGGCTGTCTCACGTAGCAGATCTGGGACCTTCCTCAACCTCAGACTTTCAAGAGCTGCTGCCAGTCTGAGTGGCCGACACTGAGCTAGATGAACCAATGTGTCAGAACTGTCTGTTTGCTGATTTTTCACTGAGTCCATTGTTCTGTGTTCCCTATCTCATCCTCGCTTTGCGCTTGCGTAGGTATGCTGGCAGTAATGTGGGAGCTTCTTCCCTGCCGCTTGGTCTTATCACGGTGACCTTGAATGTGGGCTTTGGGCTATTCTTGAGCTTATGAGAATTTTCCAATCCTGTGGAGACGAGGGGAGGAGGGAGTCGTCTCCCACCCATTAAGTAATTCTCCCGCCGGGAGTTTCCCGCGCGCGCGCTTACAGTTCATTTGCTAGTTGCACTTTGCATCACACTATAACTTCGCTTGCACCGCTTCCCCCCCCCATTCCTGACAATGATCCTCCACTGTGGGTTTTAGCACTGTATTCCAATAAAGCCCTTCTTTTGATTAAGAATGCTTGGATCTACTTGCTTTTGAACCTGACAGAAATTGTCAGGAATCTCAATCTACCACCTCCAGCCCCTGCCTTCCACAACGATGAGCGGTGCTGGGGGAACACGGGTGACGGTCCCAGCGACTACCACACTGGTCACCACGGTTCCGGTCACCACCGTGGCAATCCCAGTGACCACAGTTCCAGTTACGACCGTGCCAGCTACCATTGCACCTGTGACTACGACTCCGGTAATGACAGCTTTGATCCCGTACTACCCAGCTGGGCCAGTCACCCCTCCATTGATCAGTACCATGGGAGCATCATACACTCTCACAATCTACAGCCCGGCAGGGCCGACCCAGAGCCATGGAGGGGCAATACCCCGAACCTACTATCACAGTGCCTCGATACCATGGGACAAGTGGGTTACCCAGCGGAAGCCACGAGACTGGACTAAGAATCTTTTGGATACTACCCATACGACCTGGTCCCTACCGGGGAGCCAAAGCCGGGACAGTTTACTGGATCCCTGAGGAAGCTTTGGGCTCCCTCAGGGATGGACGCCCCGCGGGTCAACGAGACCAGGGTCCAGCCCAGATGCTGATGCCCACATGGACACGATCCAAGACGATACCCAACGGTTAATGCGGGACATGGGCAAGTTGATGCAGTCCCTACCGCAGATGATGGATCAGGCTATCCGAGCCCACCCGTTGACTCAACCATGACCAGCCCCAGCCCCAGCACCACCAGTATTGCCGGGACAACCCCCTCCTGGCCAACCAGTCCCAGGGCAGCCAGTCCCAGGAGCACCAGTACCAGGACAGCCGGCTCCTGGCCAGCCACCCCCGGCGGGACCTGGCCCGGGAGGGCCAGTACCAGGACAACCAGGCCCGGTCCAGCCTCCACCGGTCCTCCCACCGCCAGCTCCTGCGCCGGCGCCCCTCCCACTCCCTGCACCAGTTCCAGGCATGGTTCCCGTCCCACCAATAATACGTCCCAAAGACATGTTGGAGATTACTTTAGACGGGGACCCTGAGACTGTATCATTCTTCATATTACAGGTCAGAAAATTTGTGCAGCGGTGGGGCCATGTGTTCCCGGATGAGGAGCAACAGGTGGAGTTTATCGCTTCACGATTCCGGGGAATTGCTACCAGCTGGTACGTGGCCCTACACGATCTGGAGGCAGTGGAGCTGGGAAATGTGGATGACTTCATGTGGGCCTTGAGAAATCGCTTTGAAGACCCGGCGGCAGCCCAAAAGGCGGAAGCTTTTCTCCGCACCTTCAAACAAGGCAAACTGACCGTGAGGGAGTACTCGAGAGAATTCCAAAGGCATGCAGCCAAGATCCGGGACAGGACTGATCCAGTGCTGGCTCAACAATATCGAATGGGACTAGCGGTGGACATCTGCCATAATGTCCTTAGCTCCAAGGAGCCACGCACACTACAAAGGTTGGATGGAAGAAGCAGAGAAAGCCGAAAGCCGACTGCGCCTCATGAAACTGGATTTATCTCTTGGAAACAACCGCCCAAGTACCTCTGCCACCCAGGTCAGAAGCCGGCCCACTTCCACCCAGAGTGGGGTGAGAGATCAACGCATGAGACAGGGCCTGTGCCTCAGATGTGGGGAGAAAGGGCATTTTGCAGCATCTTGCCCCAAGGAGGACCCTGGCCGAGTTCTAACCCAAGAGGAGCTACGGAGGTGGCCGATGTCAACCCTGAGGAAGGGAACAGCCAAGCCGCGCAATCCACAAGCCCTTTTTGCCAATCCAGACCCTGTGGATTCAATGATTCTGGAAGAAGAAGAGGGCGAGCCGCAGGGAAACGAACTGGTCCTGTTTGTAAGTGGCACAGCACAGCAGGACCCCACCCCTGAAGCGCCCAAAATGGTGAGCAATTATCCCTCCCTCTTCTTTGTGACTGTGATTATAATGAATCCAGTGATGATGACCCACATCAGGGTCCGAGCCCTCATTGACTCTGGGTGCGGGAGGGATTTGATAAACCCATCACTGGTAACGGGGTTGAAAGCAGCAGTTACCAGTCTGAAGGACCCTATTACCTTTACCCAAATGGATGGGTCACCAATGAAGGAGCCCTGTCGGTTCGAGACTATTCCCTTACGGGTGGGCGCTGGGGAACACTGGGAGCTGCGTTCTTTTGTGATAGCTTCCACTGGTTCTGGGCAGCCCGTGGCTGCATGGTCATGATCCCTATATACTTTGGGAAGAAGGGATAGTGCAATTTATTTCCCCGAAATGTACGGAGCATAAGTGGGACCCTGGGTGGGGAAATCCTCCAGACAACGATCCCCCACGAGCCTGCTTAGCGACCGAGGACCTTAACCGCATTCCCAAAGAATACAGGCACTTGGCTCGTGTTTTCGAGGAGGAAGAGGCAGACGAGCTGCCCCCCCACCGTAACTCAGACTGTGCTATAGAGATCCTCCCAGGACAAAAATTACCTAAAGGGAAAATTTACGCTATGAGTCCCATGGAAAAAGAAGAGCTATGCAGGTTCATTGACAAGAACCTGGCCCGTGGATTTATCTGGCCGGCTTCATCCCCCTTTGTGGCCCCCGTGCTGTTTTGTAAAAAGAAAGATGGGGAGCTAAGACTTTGTACTGATTACAGGGGCCTGAACGCAGTTTCTGCCACCAATGCCTATCCCATGCCCCTCATCAAAGAGCTGTTAGCAGAGGTGGTGAAGGGGAAGGTGTTTTCCAAATTGGATCTGTGCGATGCCTACTTCAGAGTCCGCATTAGGCAAGGGGATGAACACAAGACTGCATTTAATACCCCTTTAGGACAGTTCGAATACCGAGTTATGCCCTTCGGATTGCAAGGGGCTCCTGGGGTCTTCATGAACTTAATAAATGAGGTGTTGCACCCCTATTTGTTTAAGGGGGTTGTTGTTTACTTGGATGATATCTTGGTGTACAGCCCTGATCTAGAAACTCACACCAAAATGCTCCGGGAGATACTGGCAAGGTTGTTAGAGCACAAACTGTTTGTCAAGCTGTCTAAGTGTGAATTTCACCAGAGTCGCATTGACTTCTTAGGGTACCGCATATCCCTGGATGGCTTGGAAATGGACCCTAAAAAGGTCCAGGACATTTTAGCTTGGGAACCCCCTAAAACCAGGCGACAGCTCCAGAGTTTCCTCGGCTTCGCCAATTTTTACTGCCAATTTTTGCCCCACTTCGCTCAGGTAGCCCTCCCTCTCACAGATCTCCTTAAGACGAAGGGGAGGGGGGTGAAAGCGTCCCAGCCAGGGGCTCACTTGGAGTGGACACCTCAGTGCCAACAAGCGTTTGATCAACTAAAACAGTTATTCACCTCCGAACCTCTATTGGCACACCCCGATGAAACAAAAAAATTCATTGTCCAAGTGGACGCTTCAGACACCGCGATGGGGGGGGGTGATCTTGCAGGAGGGCACCCAAGGGCACCTTCACCCGCATCACACTGTAACTTCGCTTGCGCCGCTCCCCCCCCATTCCTGACAATGATCCTCCACTGTGGGTTTTAGCACTGTATTCCAATAAAGCCCTTCTTTTGATTAAGAATGCTTGGATCTACTTGCTTTTGAACCTGACACAATGGCCTGACTCGGTATAAAGCAACAGCTTCCCTGATCTACGGTGCCTAGCGACCTGCAGATACTCGTCTTGAGAGGTATGTCTCTGCCACCATTTCTTGAACCAAGAAGCCAATGTAACTGTGTGATGTGCTAAGGGAGAAAAGGGAAATGTTCAAGAAAGGGAGGCAAGGACATACCTCTGAAGAAGAGTCTCTGCAGGTTGCTAGGCACTGTAGGTCAGCCATCAGAGAGGCCAAAGCTCAAAGTGAGCTAAAGCTGGCCAGGGAGGCTCACTACAACAAGAAAAACTTCTTCAGATATGTGAGGAGCAAACACAAGATAAAAGAGGTGATGGGCCCACTGTTGGGTGAAAATGGAGAAACTCTGACAGAGGGAAAAGCAGAAAGCCTCAGGTTTTTTCCCTGAAGAAGAGAACCGGCTCATCTAGCGATGGTAGTAGGCAAGGCACAGCATCCAGGATGCTGGTTAACATGGACAGAGGGGTAGTTGAGAAGCACCTGGCTGCACTGAATGAGTACAAATTCCCCAGGCCAGATGGTGTGCACCCAAGAGTGCCCACAGAACTTTCTAGAGAGCTTGTAGAGCCTTTGCCCATCATCTTCCAGACCTCTTGGAGGACAGGAGACATGCCACAAGACTGGAGGAGGGCAGATGTTATCCCAGTTTTCAAAAAAGGGTGGAGGGATGACCCAGGACACTACAGGCTGATCAGTCTGACCTCTGTCCCAGGGAAGATACTGGAGCAAATTTTAAAGGGATCAGTTTGTGAGCATCTAAATGACAACTTGGTGATCCGGGGAAGTCAGCACGGATTTCTCCCCAACAGGTCCTGCCAGACCAACCTCATTTCCTTCTTTGATCAAGTGACGAGCTTGCTGGATCGAGGGAATGCTGTTGATGTTGTTTACCTGGATTTAAGTAAAGCTTTTGACAGGGCTCCCCACGATGTTCTGATGGGTAAAGTAGAGGGCTGTGGACTGGACTCTAGGATAGTTAGGTGGGCGGGGAACTGGAACTCAATGGCTGTGGTCACACACACTAAATAATCCACTTTCAATTCACTTTCAGTCCACTTTCCAACTGGATTTTTACAGTGTGAACTGATAAATTCCAGTTGGAAAGTTCACTGAAAGTGTATTATTTAGTGCAAGTGACAGCAGCCAAAGAGGAGTTGTCAGTGGCATTTCATCTGAATGGAGGGAGGTGTCCCGTGGGGTGCCGCAGGGCTCGGTTCTGGGCCCGGAACTTTTCAAGCTTTTTATAAGTGATCTGGATGATGGGGGGGGGGCACTCATCAGATCTGCAAGTGACATCCAGTTAAGAGGCGCAGCGAACACACCAGAAGACAGAGACAGAATTCAACGAGACCTGAACACGCTGGAAAAGTGGGCGGATGTGAACAAGATGCAGTTTAACAAGGATAAGTGCCGAGTTCTACATCTGGGCAACAAAAATGAGGAACACGCATACTGGGATGGAGGATACACTTCTGGATAGCAGTGTGTGTGTGAACAAGATCTTGGGGTAAGGGTGGACCGAAAGATAAATATGAGCAACCAGTGTGATGCAGTGACAAAAAAGGCTAATGCAATCTTGGGATGTTATCCAAACTGCCAGATGTGATAGTCCTGCCGTGCACTGCATTGGTCAGGCCTCACTTCAAAAAGGACATGGACGGAATGGAGCGGGGGCAGAGGAGAGCGACGAGGATGACGAGGGGCCTGGAGACCGAGAAGCTCCATGAGGAAAGGCTGAGAGCAGCTCTGCTCCGTGTTTGGGTCTAGCAGTAATTCTGAAATATATCTGGGATTCTTTTGGGAATTTTATTTTGGTTTTCCCAAGAAAACCCGGATACATTTGGGATGCTGAAATATACCCTCCAAAATAAGGTATTTTTAGGTTCCCTGTTTTAGGATCATCCACTTGAGCTAGGAGGGCATGCCCTCCCTGACTTTTCCAAAGCACAAGGCACAGCTGAAGTTTTTCATGTGCAGAGACAGCAAACCTCTGAATGCCAGCTGCAAAAGAGAGCACCAGAGGACATCCCCTGCCTCTGGGCCTTCCAGTTCCACCAGATGGCCAGTGTGTGGAACTGGATACTGGAGTAGATGGACCAGTGACCTGATCCAAAGGGCTTTTATGTACTTATCTCCTTAGAAGAGGCATCCCTCCTTTCCTTTCACATTTTCGGGTATATTACTTGCTGGGCATCATCTAATAATCAAGATTTTTGTTTTCTGTCCTCAGCTCTAGGGACCATTTTAGGAAAGCCAGAACCAGTCAGACTCAGGGCTTTCAGAGGTCAAGAAGGGCCTCTCGGTCTTTGTCCCCATATTTTGAGCCCTGGGCCTGGTAATCTGGATGGACCCCCGTGGCTTCCTCTCTGGGGTTAATGAAAACCAAGGGTAAAAACATCTAACTTCCCCATCCTTCTTTATTTCCAAGAGAGGGGGACGAGTAATGTGGAGAAATCGATAGGAACTTGGGGATCGAGGCGCAGCGAGGGGTGGGTGGACGGATGACAGGGTGCCACTCTGGCCACGCACCAATGGAGGGAGCCCGCCTCAGGCAGGGGTGGCTACGGGGTCAGGACGGGATCTGTGAGATGCAGGCCCCGATCCCCCTCTCTGCCACAGAATCTTTCCTGGGTGGCCTCTGCTCCGGCACCCTCTCTCTCGGCTTCGCCTACCTCTCAGGGTTGTTGTTGTTGTGAAGATCAAATTGGAGGAGGCGGAGAATGGTGTGACAGCTGCTTTGGGTCCCCCAGTGGGGGAGAAAAGCATGGTAGGGATGGAGTGAATAAACAAGCCTCTCCAAAAGCAAGACAACGCCTCCCAGATACTCTCACATGCAGACTTCCAATGGCTGTACAGACTTGTACCTTGGATGCACATGCCTGACATTTTCTTCACAGGACCCCTGGGCTTCCTTTGGAGTAAATGTTTCTTGTGGCCTTTGCAACGCCCTGGCAGGCTCCCTGCCCGTTTACAGCCCCCTCCCCCAAGACCACAGACGGTTAGGAGAGGGGACGGGGGGGGGGTTACCAGGCTGTCGTATTCCTCCATGGCTTCGCTCTCTCCTGCTGTGCTGCTGAAGCTGCTGGTGCTGGAGGAGGAGCGAGAGATGTTTGACCGCCCATTCTCTTTGAGCTTCATGAAGGGCCTGGTGGTCAGAGGAGAACACAACAATGAAGCACAGGCGTGGCTCCAGCAGCAAGCCACAAACTCCTTTGTCTGAGGTACTCCAAGTCTTTTTAAGGCACCCTTGTAAAAATTGGTAGCCCACGGGGAGGGGACTGAAATCTGCCCTGGCTTGGCTTGGAACAGGGAGTCCTCTTTCTCGCCTTGTTCACACAGGTAAACTAGAATTGAGGTGGGTCTGGCAGAAGCCCATAAATCGGAACCATTCAATGGGGGGTGGGGGAAGCATCTGTAATTTTTAAAAATAGTATGCCAGAGTGATTTTGCCTGGATTGTGATTCCCACACACGGAGACCAGGGGGATCTAGCAGCAAGCCATGCATCGCTGGAGCACTGAGATTTTTTTAAAAAATAACTTGTGTAATTTTTTTTTAAAAAAGCAAACAGACGAGCAGTAGGCCACAGTGATGCCGCTGAAATGTGTAGCTGCCTGGGCAGAAGGACGAGTTTGCCTGGTCTGCAGTCCTCACATCTGTCATCTGCGCCACAGAGCCAAAGCCCAGTTATGCAAGCCAAGCCGGACTTGTGTCCAGGAGCCCCTGAGAGGCACCAACCAGATTCCCAGGGGGGGCGAGCTTCCATAGGCCCGCTCTCGCCGCCCTCCCGCGGCCGGGGCACAGGCCACTTCCCCACAGAGCTTTTGTTCCAGCTGGGCGGCGAGGCCCACATGCTCTTCTCCGCTGCCTCACCCACTTCCCCGTTCTCTCCCCGCTTGACTCCATTATCCCCCCCCCCAGTTTTTAATTAGTTTCCCACACACCCAATACAGCACAACACAATACATGAGGGAACACACACAATTGTACCACCAGACTTTAGTGAGTCAGGCGGATCATAAATAAAATGCACCTCATATCTTGTCTCGACTCAGGGAAATTAGCAACTTAGATGCAATCTGTAAAAACCTGCACCCTAACAACTATGATATCACAGCTAAATTAAAGCCATTTGGTCTACCAGACTTTAAGATACCTCGCCCACCTAAGATTAACTATGTCTTGTTTCCTTTTCCCCGTCACCTGCTACTCCACAATCAGTCATCCGTGCCATTCAAAAACTGCCCTGTGGAAAACATCAGGTGGAAAACTTTCCCAAAGCTGCTCTGAACCTGCTTCTCTTCCTCAAAGTGGGAAGGGGGGGGACTTTATTGCCGTGATCTCCCTGGCTCGTGCTATTCTCCCACGCACCACCAGAGGGCTTTTTTAAAAAATCTATACTTGCAGCTGCCAAGAAGAGGGGGGCACCTCTAGTGGAACAGGATGAGGGGAATGGCGGGTGCCAGGGGAGCGGCACTGCGGGGAGCATGGCGTGTCCACTCTGCATTTGCGGACACGAACTCTTGGACAGCCTGCTGCCGACTGGTTTTCCCTGCTTCCTTTGACAAGAGTGGATGGGCAGCTGGGAAGCCACCGCAGCAGTATTTCCGCTCTGAAGCTTCTTGGGGAGTGATCCCTGATGCTAGCTGACCCCCACTAGAGACAGAAGAACGGCCACCGGGTACGACACCTGGCTCACAATTACCTCTCTTTGTTAGGACAGATTTCTGGTGAGCTCGGATTTGAGGAGGCTTCTGGCTTCATTTCTTGGGAGGGATGTCCACCGTCTGGGGTTTTGGGGGTTCCTGAGCCACTGTCGCTAGGAAAGAAGCAAAACAGGTGAGGCGGATTAACCAACACCCCCTCCCCCAAAAAACCTGGTGACGTGAATGTCTCAAAATGGCTCGACATGACTGGCCTTGAGCTCAGTAGAGACGGGGAGTGGCTGCCTCGCGGGAGAAAGTCCCTGCCCCCCCATTAGAGATTTATGCCCACCCTTCGTCTCGTTTTGTTCATTCACCGGCGTCTAGGAGCCGCATCCAGTCAGACTGGGTCTTTGACACGTCTGTCCGGATGTCATTGTCGTTCAGCACCTTGTACTGCAAGAGCTCCCCGGTTTCACTGGGCAAAAGCCCTTCTCCCTCCACCCTCTTCCCGTTGTCCTTGTTCCTTTTGCGCCTGGGTCCTGGAGTACCCGCCATCTGAGGAGGGCAGGCACTTCTGGGGTCCCGCAGGGAGTCTGTCCTAAGTCCCTCTTGCATCTCAAGTGCCCTGTCCAAATAGCGGCGGTTTCCATGTTGTGTGAACACAGCGTCACATGAATTTATCTTGCGTGTACAGCTCCAGTATATGTGTGAACTGACCACTGGACTTTTTAGAACTTGTGTTCGCACACACCGATGCTGTATGTACAGGGCAATGGAGCATATTGTACAGATTGCAGGCAGAAGTGCTTCCAATAAATGCCATCTGTAGGCTCCTGGAAAAGAAAAGAAATTCTCATGCCACCCCACCCCACCCCTTCTGCAGTACTGAGAGCTTCATGCCGGAGCAGTCAGGAGAAGGCCTGGGCACGAGTCAAGCAATGCTGCGGCACGGAGATCTTATTCCCCTTTAGCTTCAGATCTAAACTTTCCAGGACCTAAGAAATCTGCAAACTGTTTAAAAACCTTAAGCACACCAGATATAGGAGATTTTATCCCATTGTGTCATCAGCAGTCCGGGGGGAGAAGGCTGAAGGGGCGGGTCCATCCATCCCCCAAGGAGCCTTTCTCCGCCTTGAGTGGCTCTTCCCTCGGGGCCTGGAGAAGGGCCTCAGGTGTCGCTCAAGGAAGTGAGTGGCAGGAGGGGGAGGGACGGGGGGGGAGGGACCCACCACCCCATATCCCAAGGCCTGCTCTTTTGTCATTACCATACAGCCATCTGAGCTTATGCCACCGTTCCCCTTGCAGTGCGGTGCCAAGCCATTCAGCAGAAGAGCCAGGTACCCTTTTTCATGCTGGGGAAAATGTTTTCATCCCTGAAAATTGGCTGTCTTTTTGGAAGTAGCCACTGGCACTAGATCTTGAATGCTGAAAGACCTCTGTCTTAATGCCTACCCCACCCTCATACATCGGCACTTAATTCACTGAATTACCATCGACTCCGGGGTTCTGCCTGGTTCTCCGACCCCATGTGCAAGCGCGGGAAGAGCCCCGACCGTCTCTTGATGGGGCTCCGGGACTGATTCTTGGCTGTTGCGGCCGTCACAGGAGGCTGGCAAGCAAAGCAGAAATAGTCCAGAAATCAGTGTGACTTTCCTTCCTGTTTTGCCCCAGCCCATGTGATGCAGGAGGATTGCCATTCCTCTTCTCTTCAGTCCACCCTCCTGCCAAGGCACTCGTGCATGACTCCGTCCCCCGCACAGACATTTCATCCTCTCTCCAATCCCATGAGGGGAGCTCAGCTGAGGCAGGGTGACCGCGAGCTAAAGGTTAGCCTGGGGAGCTTTATGGCCCGGGGGGGCAGGCCCGTAGCCAGGATTTTGTGATTCAGGGGGCCTTGAAATAAGTCAGGGGGCACTGATGTCACAAAAATTAAAATTAACAGCCTTGCCTGTTGGAGCGGGAGGGGGCAGCGGGAGCAGGCAGCCGCTCAGCCACAGAGGCCTCCCACGGCAGGGCAAGGCGCTCCGGCAGTAATAGGGGAAGGGGGTGGGGGGCAAGTCACACTTGCGGAAGGGGGTGGAGGGGGCAGGGGGCCTGGGCTAGAAGGAAGTCAGGGGGCCCTGGCAGGAAGTCAGGGGGCCGGGCCCCGAAATGCCCCACTGTAGCAACAGGCCTGCAGCCTCCCAGATCCTGGTTCAGCCTGTCCACTGCTGTGCTGTGCCCTGGCAGACTGTTCTCCTGGGGCTGAGTGAGTGTTCCCTGTGTTTCTTGTTATATAATGTTACAGAAGGGATTGTGGCTCGGTGGCAGAGCATTAGCTTAGCAGGCAGACACTCCCCGGTTCAGACTCCCAGCATTTCCAGTAGAACAGCCAGGCAGGAGGTGATGGGAAAGGCTTCACTCCGGGACTCTGGAGAAATGCTTCCAAGCAAAGTAGACAACACTGACCTTGATAGGCCAGTTGTCTGGTTCGGTATGAAGCCGTTTCATGTTTTCAGTTTACCTCCTGTCCTTTGTATGGGAGGATGTTCAACACATTCTTATGACCTCCAGGTATCAGAGGAGGTGCAGGTGGGCCGAGGCTTGATGTGGGATTCAAATTGCATGCCCCACCCCCGTTTTCCTGTAACGAGCGCCCTGCCCCTCCCATTCTTGCCTTTAGGCCGGTCGGGTGGCCCAGGCCCCTTGCCCCGGGAATGCTCACTTTCCCCTCGGGCAGGGCAGCCGCTGCTGCCTTCATTTCTGGGCACCCTCCTTCCGCTGTTCTCCTCACTGTCCTTAGCCCCCTTCCACTGGCAAGCCTTCGGTACACTTTGCCAATCGATCTAATTCCTCAAAGATTTCCCCACGGTATTAGATACTGAAGATGTCTGATTTCCAGATCTGTTTGTGTCTTTTTCCATTTCTTATTTTTTCCCCAAAAGCTCACCTGTAGTAGCTGTATGGGATGGAGATCCCAAAGGAGGAGCTGAGGAAATATTTAAGAGATGTAGGGGGATCATGTCCCTGATCAAGAGGGAAGGAGACCTATTAGAAGTTTTTATAGTAAAAAACTCCTCCATCCTGTTCTGCTTGGGGGGGGAGGGGTAGATTTTCATCAAGGGCTCACAACCCTTTCCTTCCCCATAACTGCATATATTGCTTAATCAAGTAAGACTTTGTCAGTTTGTTTAGATAGGTAACTGAAATCAATTTAAAATCAATTTAAAACCATTTAAGTTCCAGTGTTTAATTTATTATAGTATTTATTATTCATTATATTAAAATGCGAATCAGTTTTCAAATGTCTAAGAGACTGAAGGCAAAACTCCTTTTCATTCACTTAACACTTAACCCCTCATTAGCGCCTCAGGCAAATCTCTTGGATTATAAGGGTAAAACAGCACAAAATCAATTTGTGTACTAAACAAAAATAGAGGGAAAGGAACAGGAAAATAAACTAGTTCCCTCAAAGTCCCTCAATCCCCTTCTCCCTGCTCCCCCCGGCCTCTCAGGTGCCCCCAGGCTTCTCGCCCCCCCCCGCCCCTCCGTCACACCCTACCCCATACCCTACCAACAGGAGAACGGGGGGGGGGCTTCTACATCGAGCCCTAAATCTAAAACAATAAACTATCCAGATGTTGGGAGTCCCCTCGACATACAGAAAATGAGAGGCTGCAGTGGCAGCTTCAGTCAGTTGAGGGGGGAAAGACTCCTCCACGCTGCCTGTACAACTGCTGAGAGAGCCAAAAGTAAAACCACGGAGAGAGCTTTCGCTTCTCCCCGATAAAAGGAAAAGAGAGAATTTTTCTCCCCCGCCCCCCCCCCGCTTTACCATAGGGAGGGGGAAAGAGTCAGAAGCAAAATAAGAACAGAGTTATCCAAAACAAAAGCTGAAATCAATTAAAACAAATGGAAAAAAATGCTCCCCTGCATCAGAGCACAGCCTACAGACACCTAACTACACTCAACCAGAAACCGGAAGTCTTTCATTTTTATTTATTCATTAAAGCACACACTTAAATTTATATCGTCCCTTTCTCCCCAGTGGGGACCCAAAGCGACTCAGATGAGGTCACCCAGCAAGCTCCAGGAGCCTCGTCCAACCATCTGTGCCACACTGGCTCACCTGTTTGCACTGTGCGTGCCTGTTGTACCACTCTTGAGGTGCAACCAAGATGCTATTTATATGCACAGTGCATTCGTATGCACATCCCACTGATGTATTTCATAGCTCATGGGGTTTTTTTTTTACAGGAATGTGTCGCACACATGAAGCCACCTCACACTGAATCAGACCTCCTGGGTCCATCAGGGGCAGTGTTGTCTACTCAGACTGGCAGCCGCTCTCCAGGATCTCAGGCAGAGAAAGGTCTTTCACTTCACCCACCACCTGATCCCTTTTTAACTGGAGATACCCAGGACCTCCTGCAAGCAGAGCAGATGCTCTATCACTGAGTCACATCTGACCCATTTTTCTGCTGACGAGAAAGAAAATGAAGCTGATGGGCAGTAGGTTCTGGACAGACAAAAGGAAATGCTACTTTACACAGAGAGTGATTGAAATGTGGAATCCACTGCCAGACGATGTAGTAACAGCCATGGGAATAAACAGCTTTAAAAGGGGATTAGATAGATTTATGGAGGAAAAGTCTATCAGTGGCTATCAAACATGGTGACTGATGGGAACCTCCACATTCAACCTCTGAAGCCCAGAACCAGGAGGCAACATCAAGGGAAGGCCTTGGCCTCTGTGCCCTGTTGAGAGACCTCCACAGGAACTGGCTGGCCACTGTGGGAGACAGGAGGCTGGACTAGATGGACCCTCTCTGGTCTGACCCAGCAGGGCTCTTCTGATGTTCTTATGAAAGAGAGATCCCTTTGGACCCTTCCCCTCCAAAGTTTTCTGGGGATCATGGTACGTGGATGTATACGAGCCCTGTGGGATGAGACTATAGTGAGGAGGGGAATCAGGCAAGATTGAGTGGAAAAACTGCTGAACTCAGGTATTTCCAGCCTCATGCTATGCATTTTCATTCTACTTCTATTTTTTTTTCCAATTTTTATACCCCACCTCTCCAGACATATGTTTAAAGCATGTAAGAAAAAAGAGTCCAACAAGAAAAACATATACATTTAAAAACAAGTCAATGAAACCTCTCTCCCAGCAAAACCACCTCAATGCACGTATAAGTTTAGGTTGTTTGGGGTTTTTTGAAGTAGTCTATCAATCCAATCAACAGCAGGAAGCAATTAGAGACCAAAAAAAGCACCAGCAGGTTAAAAAAATGGGCCAGGATCAATATAGAGCACCGTTGAGGGGACCTGCCTCCTAGCCAAATGCGCGTGTGTGCTCTAAGGCCAGAGTTCATTTGCCTTCTGCTTGTTCAGAATGTGGGCTAGTTGGAGTTTGTAGGAGTGAGGCCATTTCCCCAAGGAAGCTTCTCCTTCCTGTGATAACGTGGTTGTATTATCACATTATTTGTCTCTCTGAATGCATATAAACACTTCCTAAAAACGCAGTTAGAGAAGATTATTCCCTCCCAGAGAAAGCCCTGGTTTCCTCACCTCTGACACAGATAAACAAGCATGTCTACCACTACCCATTTTCCCCCTTCCATGTTTCAGACAGCCTGTCCACCTCTTTCATTTTGCAAAGAGCCAGTTACAGGTTTAAGCAATCAACAGTTCTCACATTTTAAAAAAAATCAATTTTTTGAATTCTGCAAAAACGCTCTAGGGAAAGGAAGGATTATGACGACACTGG
This sequence comes from Gekko gecko, assembly GCA_029375565.1. Classification (NCBI taxonomy): domain Eukaryota; kingdom Metazoa; phylum Chordata; class Lepidosauria; order Squamata; family Gekkonidae; genus Gekko; species Gekko gecko. The sequence continues at coordinate 2,605,020 of JAPDNY010000016.1, forward strand.
CACCTGCTAATCTCCACTGCACATGATGACTTCTGCAGGGCATCAGCAGAATCGTTTCCTCCCAACTATCAGTCCCAGAGATGGTGGAGATAGGAGGTACGATCACAGTGAGTACATTTTCCGAATGCAACAAGTAATTTTATTTAACATCTGCACAGTTCCTCAGTGGTGCCACACTTACGGAGAAGGTGGCCTTGGTGATTTCGGCACTGTTGTGCGCAATTCCCCCACTCAGGCTTCCGGGGATGCCGCCGCTGTGGTGTTTCTTCTGACTCCCAACCATTGTCTCCATGGAATGGCTGCGGACTCGGATGGCTCTCTGCAGAGCAAAAAGGAAAGGAAGTGGGGAGTTAGAATTTCCAGTCTTAAGTTTAATGCCGCGTCTGGAGCCTCACTGGAATTTGTCTCTTGGTTATATTTGAAACAATCAACTTGGAAATGTTCAGAAACCGGAGTGTGCTTTGGAACTTACTTTTATGTGAAGAATTTGTTAAATTTGAAACGTTTAGGGACACCTGCCACCTGCCAGGCAGACCAAAGGCTTGGGTTTTTCCTGCTGCCCATTGTGCAAGGAGCGGAAGGTGGAGCACAAGGTCCTCCCCTACTTCACTGCATCCTCACAATGAGACTGCGAGGTATACGAGGCTGAAAGAGAATAGGCGGCCTAAGTGTACCCCACTGAATATTACCACAAACACATATTTGAACATGAGTATTCCCAAGGTATAGAACAATAACCACTACACCATGGCAGTAGGACATCCCACCCCAATTCCCCCCCCACATACACAGACATACACACACACACACACACACACACAAATGGGCCTTGCTTTCGAATCATTCTGTTTAGCCATCCTATAAATACAATTCCCTTACATATTGACCATTTCCAGCTCTCCCATTGGCTGTGCAGTGCGCTTCAACAGCCATTGGGCACATCGACTGGCATGCAAGAGTACTCACGTGCCATTGGCTAGATGCTGGGTCTGCTCCTCTCCCTCACCCACTGCCAGCCTGGACACTCTTCTCTCACAGAATAAACTGCCAAAAGACTGTCTCTTCTAATGAAGACACTTCACCTGCTTGGCTCCTGTGGGACTAACTTTTCCCTCAGTGGATGTTGCTAGGCAACCATGCTTGGTTCTGTTAGTAAAAAGGCAAAGGCAGGAGACACTTTCCAGGCCTTTGCAGGGAACTCATTGGGTCAGTCCTGAATAGGGTTGCCAGTTCCAGGTCGGGAAATTCCTGGATATTCTGTGGTGGAGTCTATGGAAGCCAGAGTTTGGGGAGGGGAGAGACCTCAGCTGAATAGGATGCCATTGAGCCCACCCTCCAAAGCAGTTATTTTCTCTGGGGGAGAGATCTGTTGTCTGGAGTTCAGTTCTGATACCCGACGATCTTCAGGCTTCACCTGAAGGTTGGCTACCCTAGGCACAGCAGTTAGCACTTCAGAGCAGGGTCTGCCAGACCCGGGTTCTTGCTGTAGAAGTTGAGTGGGTGATTTCAGACCAGTCACAGACCTAACCTACCTCACAGGGTTCTTGTGCAGATCAAAAGGAGAGGAGACTGATGTAAGCTGCTTTGGTCTCCACTGCAGAGAAAGACTGTACTTTTCCTCCTGGGGAACCCTTGCTGCCAATCTCCAGGTGAGTGCTGGTGATTACTCAGAATTAAAACTGCTCCCCAGATGGCAGAGATCAGCTCCCCTGGAAGAAACAGCTGCTTTGCAGGGTGGGCTCTGTGTCATTATACCTTGCTGATGTTGCTTCCCTCCTGCTTGGGTCCCCACTGTGGAGAAAGACTGTAGGCAGAGGCTACAGGGATGGAAACCCGAAGTCAGGGGGGCAGATAACAGTACATTGATGGTTGGCTGGGAAGGAAATAAGGTTGCCACCTCCGCGTTGGGAAATTCCTGGAGATTTGAGGAGTGGAGCCTGGAGACAGTGGGGTTTGAGGATAGGTGGGATCTCAGACAGGTACAAGGCCATAGACTCCACCCTCCAAACCAGCCATTTCCTCCTGGAGAATCACTGTTGCCAATCTCCACGGAAGGGCTGGAGATCACTCAGAATTACAACTGCTCTTCAGATGGCAGAGATCAGTTCCGCTGGAGAAAATGGTAAGCTCTGTGTCATTATACCCTGCTGAGATTGCCACAGCAAATTGACGCTGAGTGCCCAAGGCCGGAGCACATGCCCAGAGACTCTTTCTAGAGCTTGTTGTATTTATTTCCACAACAGGCCTTATTCCTGTTTATAAACAAAAGCCAGACAAAACATCCTCCATTCCTCTGTGTGTAGAGTGTCATCAAGTCACAGCCGACTTATGGCATCTCCAGCAAGGAGAGCCAGCTTGGTGTAGTGGTTAAGTGCGCGGACTCTTATCTGGGAGAACCGGGTTTGATTCCCCACACCTCCACCTGCACCTGCTGATGTGACCTTGGGTCAGTCACAAGCTCTGGCACAGCTGTTCTCTCAAGGACAGTTTCTGTCAGAAGTTCTCTCAGCCCCCCCTACCTCACAGGGTGTCTGTTGTGGGGAGGGGAAGGGAAAGGAGTTTGTCAGCCGCTCTGAGATGCCTTTGGGCAGTGAAGGGCAGGGTATAAATCCAAACTCTTCTTCTTCTTCTTTCAAGGCAAGTGATTAAGCAGAGGTGGTTTTGGCATGGCCTTCCTCTGCAGGGTCTTCCTTGGCGGTGCCCCCTCCAAGCACCAACCCTGCTTAGCTCCCAAGATGTGATTGTAAGGCTCTCTGTGAATTTTACCGCTCACCTGCTGTAAAGTACTGGGTTTGCTGCATGGAGGACTCAGACACTGACATGTGGTGTGACGTGTTTATTGGTACTTCACAACAACACAAACTGGCCCTGCAAGGCCAACTATATACACACCCACCCCTGGCACACCTACAGTCCCATTGGGGGGTTTGAATTTCCCACCAAAGTTGCTATTGGTGAATGCGGGGGTGAACTCGAATCCTAGGTTCTATTATTCCAAGGAGCGAAGCTCCACACTGTAGCCGTGGACCCCTAGTGGCAGCCTGTGTACATAACACCCCTCCCCCCATAGTCTCTACCCCACCTAGGTGACATAGTCCTGTAAATAGGTGGGGGGTCGGCTGGGGGCTTGGCACTGGGTCACTAGTGACGGCCTCCAGTTGATTGGCGGTGACCGGTGGTTGGGGCGTCTGGGGAGGGGGCTGTGGTGCCTCTGTCTCTGCTGGTGCTGGGGGCGGGTCATTCGGAGGGACTTCTCCTTCGCTCGGGGTTTCAGGTTGGGCTCTTGTCTCTGGGGTGTACACTCCGGGTTCCACTGCTAACGGGGGTGGTTCTCCCACCTCCAGAAGTTGTCGCTGCCTCAGTTGGTCGAGATGCTTCTGTAAGATCCAGCCATCTTCTGTTGAGACCTCATACAACATGGGGCCTGTTACTCTGATAACCCTGCTGGTGATCCAGGGGGGTCCAGTCCCGAAGTTCTGGATGAATACTGGGTCCCCTGGGAAGAACCCTCACGAGCGTTGTGCTGTTCAACCTTCTTCCTCGAGTCTGGTGCTCTGTCTGGGTGCAGTCGATCCAGCAAGGTCATGGGCCACCAGCCCATTAACAGTTCTGCGTGGCTGTGGCCGGTGATGGGGTTCAGTGTCGTCCTCTGTGTCAGGAGGAAGCGGCTAGCCGGAACTCCCAGTCCCTGTCTGTGATCCAGCTGAGGGCTTCCTTCACAGTGTGCACCATCCTCTCAGCCTGTCCTTTGGTCACAGGGTGGAAGGGGGCAGAGCGGATGTGTCAGATCAGGTTCTGCTGGAGGAAATCCTGGAACTCCGCCGACATGAAGGCCGTCTTGTTGTCGGAGACTATTGTGTCCAGCAGCCCATGTGTAGCAAAGATCCGGTGGAGGAACTGTGTAACAGCCTTTGTGGAGGTGGTAGACACCGGGCTGAACTCCAGCCACTTCGAGTAGGAGTCAACCATCACTAAGAACAACAGTCCCTGAAAAGGTCCGGGAAAATCAATGTGGAGCCGGGACCATGTTCTTCTGGTTGGCTCCCAAGGCTACATTGATGTGTTTGGCGGGTTTGGCCGGACTTCCTGGCAGGTCTGGCATCTGCGGACCCAAGACTCGATCTCAGTGTTGATCCCTGGCCACCACACATAGCTCTGAGCCAGTGCCTTCATTCTTACAATGCCTGGGTGTGCTTTGTGTAGAGCTGTGAGGACACCTTGTACTTCACACAAGCTTAGGAGGAGGTTCCTACGCTTCGCCGCGTCGGTCACTTTGTGATATGCGAGGTAGCAGGTAAGCTGGTCCATCTACGAATCCCAGGCCTCAGGATGTGTGGGGTCAAAGCTTTCAAGGTTTCCCTGAGTGGTGGCCGTGGTCTGAGCGCGATGCAGGGAGCGGTGATGGAAAGAGCTGGGTGCGTTGCGGTGCTGCTCGGGAACGATGTGGGGCATGGTGGCTTCTTTGCTGTCGGTGCTCGTGGCTGTGCTGGTAGGTGATTCAGGCCTGCTCCAGGGATCCCACTTTCATCGCCACTGTAAAGTACTGAGTTCGCCGCTTGGAGGACTCAGACAATGACATGTGGTGTGACGCATTTACTGGCACTTCACAACAACAACACAAACTGGCCCTGCAAAGCCAACTATATACACACCCACCCCTGGCACACCCAGAGTCCTATTGGGGGTTTTGAATTTCCCGCCAAAGGGGGGGAACGGGACTCGGGTCCTAGGTTCTATTGTTCTGAGGAGCGAAGCTCCACACTGTAGCAGTGGCCCACGTACACAACACCTGCCATGGAGAAGGGGGGTCCCCCTCTCGTTGATGTATAAAGAGTTTGACACCTTAGTGGAGCCAAACGACCCAGCATCTTACTTGTTTGCTTTTCTGTTCCCTTGGTAGATAGAAGCTACATGTCTGGGGGGTGGGGGGATAAGCAACTGTTAGTTCTGGTGGGAGGGGTGCTCCGAGAGGAATACGTGTTTTTTTGGGGGTAGTTGGCTGTTAGTTCTGGTGGGTAAAATACCGTGAGGTGATTGGGTTCTGATCTTTTATTGCTGCTGTTTGAAACCACTATATCTGTAACCTTTGCACACTAATCCTTAGTTCTAACAAAGAGGTGTCCAGAATGGTCAGGGACTGGCGTGTTCTGGGGGCCCTTTGAGCAGCAGACCTTGGCGAGATGGCCTGGTTTCCCACAGGCGTGGCAGGTCACATCCTGGAAATGGCATGTCTTCCTCTCGTGGGCCTCTCCACAGCTGGCACATTGGGAGCAGTTGGGGGCCTTACTGGCGTGACTGCTGGTCGGCGGCACCAGCTGTGGGCAGCATCATGGTTGCCGGACAATGCAGACGTCCGCCTCGTCAGAGTTCTCTAGGCTGTATCCCATCCCGGTGTGCGGTGGCTGATGGGCACTCCTGGTGTGATGCCTCGTGCGCTAGGGCAAGCTGCACGGTCTCGTCCAGGGTGATCTGGCAATTGCCAATCATCTTCCTCCGCTGTTTGGCATCCGACAACCCCCACACAAATTGAGTCAAGAGGCTATCGGCCACCTTCGGGAAGGAGCAGTTCACCATGAGGGCGCGCAGGGTGGCCATATAGGCAGCGGCTGATTCTCCTTGGGCCTGCACATGCCCTTGGAACCCCATCCGTCCAGTTAGGAAGGTCGGCTTCAGGCTGAAGTAGTTGTTGAGGGCTTCCAGTATCTCCTCCAACTAACACTCCAGGATGGCCTGGGGGACCAGGAGACTCTTGGTGAGGTGAACGGTGTCGGCCCCACAGGAACTCAGGAGGAGGGCTCTTCTTTTCCCCGCTTTGGTGAACCCATTCAGGTCGAAGTATGACATCAGCTGGTCCGTCCATGAGTCCCACACTTCGGGGCGTGATGGATCGAACTTGTCGAGGCTTCCGTGAGCGGCGGCCATGACTGGATCGCTTTGCAGGAGCGGTGTCCGGGACATGGGTGCTTGGCAGTGCTCAAGAGCGTTGCGGCACGGCGTCGGTCAGAGCAAGGCTCAGTGCTGCAATTCAGGCCCAACTGAGCAGAATCCCATCCACTGTAAAGTACTGGGTTCCATACATCATGACTCGGACCATGACATAGGCGAAGACGCATTTATTGGTACTTCACATAACAAACACAGACTAACGGCCGGGTAGCCAACTATATACCTTTAGGGTGGGTTTCAAACTTCCCGTCAAGGTCCCAATTGGCTCATTACTTGGGAGTTCAGGAGCCTAGTCCCTATTGTCTTTGGGACTGAAGCTTGGTTGCCTCTGGCTGGCATCAGCCCCTGGTCTTGCAACATAACAAAACATACCCAACTCTTTCAGCCTTTCCTCATAAGACTTGGATTCCAACCCCCTCACCATCCTGGTCGCCCTCTTCTGGACATGTTCAAGCTTGTCAACATCCTTCCTAAAATATGGTGCCCAAAACTGGACACAGTACTCCAGGTGAGGCCTGACCAGAGCAGAATAGGGCGGAACTATCACCTCCCATGATCTGGACACAAGATGACCAAATTGAATTCCATTGTTCGTCTGTGAATGTTTTTTGACAATCTGAGTGCCACTGGCGTTGAGATTTGAGGATGGTAACTTTATTTTCTTTTATTTCCTTTTATTAGAGGTTTATAAAGCTTGCCTATCAGACCTTTTACTTCTCCATTTGAGTTTTTTAAGATTTGTTTGAAATCATTAAGCAGTCTAGATAATATCAATTCTTTATGAAGCTTATACAGGAGGTCTTGAAATTGTAAATATTGAAACTAGAAAATTTTCCCATTTAGTTTATTTTTTAATTCCAGTTTAGTTAAAGGGACACCTTTTTTTGTTAAATCTATTAAGCGCAGTCTGAAAAGCACTGCCTCCCTCTCAAGCTTATCCTGGGGATGTGGGGCGGCATGTACCCTTCCCTGACCTCCTTGGAAGAAGCGCAGGATTTTTAAAATGTCCTACATGGACAGAGGCTGAGGCCACCACTGTCTGCACCCGACCGGCTGAGAGCTCCTGCTAGAGATGGAAATGGCTAAGGGGGGGGGCTCAAGTCACTCCTTATTCGGCTTTTGTTTTTTCATTTGTTTTAAAGATGTTTACTTTAAACAACAATCAAGGAGGTAGGAAAAACAGCATATTAAATAGGATCCAGTACCCCTCCCCATGTCTAAACCCCCTAACTCAGCAATTCTTGGGCCTTTCTAGCAAGTGGAGGAAGGCTGAATGCTCCTGGCCTCGTATCTGGAGGATCCTGCACAGATTCACCACTGGCAAGCAAATCTTTGATTCTGCAATAGCTCCATTTAGGGTTTGTTTTGAGGGATGGTGGATCTCCACGGTGTAATGACCATACTATAGCAGGGGCGTCAAACAGAAGGCCCGGGGGCCGGATGCGGCCTGTCCAGGGCTCCTAATCAGCCCACCAGCAATTGATGTGAGGGTGGGATGGCAGGAGGCCGCTTGGGGGTGTGAGCACGAGGTTTGGTGCACGTGTGGTCAAAGCTGCCAAGAAATAGAAAGGGAACAGCTAGAGGGTGGGGCTAAGAGGCTAAGTGAAAACAGTGTGTGTGTGGGGGGGCAGAATAGGAACCAAGGCAGAGAAAGAGGAGGTGGGGGGGGTTTCCCCTCCCGCCTCTTCTGACCTCAGCTCAGTGAGGACTGGAGAAGCCGCTACATGGAGGGGAGGGGGAGCCAAGCAGCCGGCGCTGCCACCACTGCCCCAGCCAGCTTTGCATTTTCCCAGATGGGGACCACGAGGGAGGCTGGTGAGAGCAGGCCAGGCCCAGCGCGGAAGAGGGGAGGTGGAGGGCTGGCCCACGGGAGAGGCAACCGGGCTGCTCAGGAGGGAAGGCACCTCCCGGCCTCCGGAGGGGATGGAGGAGCAAAGGGGTGCCGATGCTGCCCCCCCACATCTGAAGAGTCGCCGAAGAGCAGGGAGGCAGAGTGAGTGCTGGGGGAGGTGGGGGGTGGTGACCCACGAGGGAAGAGGGGTCGCGGGAGGTCAAAGGGCACCCCCTTGAAGCTTTGGAAACCGCCTCTCCATCAGGCCTTCCCTCCGCCCCACCGTTTCTGTGGGAAATGCAGGAAGGATGAGAACTGGGGGTGGGGGGTCCGGGAGAGCCAGGATCAGACCCCCCCCTCCTCCTGAGCCAGGACCCCCTGTCATCTGGGGCCAGTTGCTCAGCCTGGCCCACCTCGCAGGGCTGGTGGTGGCAGTGGTGGGGAGGGGGTGGAGGAGGAGGGAGTCCAGGGCGCCTCCTCAAGGTCCTCAGAAGCAGGATGGGGGCAGAGAGGAAGCAAAGAGTGGGAGAGGCTGGGTGGGGCGGGGCTCAGTCGCTGAGGCTGCGCATATTTGGGGGGGGGGTTGTGCTGAAAAACTACCTTATTTACTTGCAAGTGATAATGGCTGTAATCACACAAGCAGTTTGGCCCGACACAGCCTCCTTTCCCCTACAGATCAAATGAGCACAGTCAGACAGCCACATCTGCCAGGCATTCCCCAACCATACTTATCCCGTCAGAGGATGACATGGAGCCAGATTAAAAAGGCACCACATCACAAGTGGTGTTTTTGGTTCCCTGCACAGTCATTGTGCATGGCTGGATGTCTGAACATGGGGGAGCGCGCGCAGAATGGATTTGGCAGTCTGAACCTGCAGCTCCGTTCTGCTGCTAGGAAGGGGTTTTGTTTTGCTTTTAAATTGCCTATATGCACATGAATGCACATGTGTGCGCATGCATTTTGAACATTTTGGGGGCAGAGTGCTCTGTGGCTGAGGCACTGCAATAATGTGGATGCTTGACCACAGGATGTCTGCGTGGGTAACCCACAGCAGGGTGTGCTGTGTGGCTGGTATGCCCTGCAGCACTTTAAACCAGTTCAATTAGTGGCGGCACCATATCACACCAAGCCGCCAGTGTGACCACGGCTACCAACTCATCCCCTAAAAGTGCTATATATGCAAAAGGTAGCCCCTCCCCCCTTTTATGGTATCCCATAAAAAAACTTGTACTGCATATGATTAAATACATTTATCGGGGCTTTTGGGGGCTCCCCAGTAAATCAGTTGCTTTCACTACTAAGAATCAGTTGCTTTTGTTTGTGTTTTGAGTAAAAAATAATGCCATTAATTAGGTTTGCATGTGTCCTTTATAAAGTTTATATGTTTGGTACGTAGCGTTACATTTTATGGCATGCGTGGCCCAGCCCTCATAACAAAGTCCTGACACCTGCGCACTACAGTCCCATACAATTTCCCCTGCTCCCCTCACTTAAAAGCCAAGGCTAAGTTACATTAGTGCCCTCCAGTACATTATCAAGAGTTTAACATAACTTTCAACAGGTGCAGTTTGTGAAATGCCAAGCTGCGCCCCTGGTGGCCCTGGAGAGGTCACACACGCCCTTTTATATGCACACACACCAAAGACCACAAGCGTGCTTTGTGTACCTTTCTGTCAATGGGCTTGCAATGCTTTGGGTTAGGCACCTGATCCCCTGTCTGGGGCTGATTCAGCCCCGCCCAGTCACGACCGCCGGCCGCGAGGTTCCTTTACCTTAAAGGATTCCAGGAATCCTCCGTGGCCTCCATTCTCTAGCTTGTCCTCCTCAGACCCCAGGCCGAGCATCAGCTGCGTGTGAAGGTGGAGCTCATCGTGGAGGTTGTCCAGCAGGGCAGCTCGCGTCCGGTCCTGAAACGAGGGGAGAAGGCAGCCCAGTCATCCCCTTCATTCTGCACTTTATGTGTCAAAATCAACCGTTGTGAAGCAGGTTACAGAGCAAGAGTAACTGAACTGGAAAACAGAAATAATGGAACATGACATCAAGTATTGTCAAATGTTCCAAAATGCAGTCAATAGCAGCAGTTACTTAAAAACAAGAACCAGCCAAGATGGTTATAAATGTCATTTTGAATTAAACAAAAAACATACTGCCCCCCCTTTGAAATTATTAGAAAGATATGAGAAGGTTATTTTCATGGAGAAGGGTGTTCTACAACTCTGGTGCCACCACAAAAAGGCCTCGCTGCACATGGAGACTGATCTGGCCTCCTTGTGCCGTGGAATACAAAGCAAAGCCTCACTAGCTGCTCTCAGAACTTGGCAGGTGTCCATATGCGAGTAGACACTTTCCAAGATACTCCAGATCCAAGCTGTTTAGGACTTTAAAACCAAATCCAGCACCTTCAACATGGCCCAGAAACAAATAGGACAACTGTTTCCTTTGAACACAGCTTTTGTGCAGAGGAATGCAAGGACCATTTGCAATGCTGAAGATGTCCTCATGGTTCCATAGAAGTTGGAAAGACATCTTCAGGCCTGAAGCTCTGGACATGTGCCCCAGGAACTTATCACTGCATGGAAATCTGGGGTGTGCATAACAATACACATAGCTCATGTTAATGTTTAACAGGAATCTACAGAAAGGCAGTCTTGGTTACATACCCAGTCTAAAGCTGAAATAGTGGCATTTGTAATGTTGTGTTATACTGAAAGAACTGGGGGGGGGGAATGTGAGTCAGCAACACAGAGTTGAAAGGGTTTGGGACGGGTCCTGAAAAAACATACCTATGGAAGGCAGGCATATTCTAGCAGCTGTCTCTAGCTAATATTCCAGTACTCGAATTCTCTTGCAAAACCACTTCCCTTCCAAGGCTACGGGCCAAACCTGTCTGTTTCAGGGCATCAAAAAGGCCTGCTATTGAGGCTCGAAGGACACGTTACAGTTTGTCACAAACATGATCTGGGTTCTTCTGGTCTGACCTTGATTCTGACGGACACTAGGAGCTGGGGGACGTGTTTTTCCAAGCACCCGGGGCCCCAATTCAGACCAGGGCAGCAGCCTGGAGGAAGGAACTTTAGCCTCCCCCCACGGTGTTTGTTTCTGACCTGAAAGGGCCCCAGGAGGCACTGTTGGCTCCCCTGGAGGGAGCGGCACATGGAGCATGTCAGGGGACATATCGTCACATGCAACCCGGGCCTGCTCTGAATCCCAGACGAAACCAGCTTACCTCAAGCTTTGCAAATTTGTCTGACTTGCAACAAGCATTTTCTGCATTGATCAGCTTGGTGAGAAGGAACTCACGGAATTCAGAGTTCTGGAAAGGGATGGAACAGAAGACATGAGGCTGGCAAATCCCAGATCCCTTCCGGGGTCAGATGACGCTGCCTGAGAGCAAGTCAGACCACGAGCCCATCCGGATCAGCAGCACGGCCCACTCAGAGAGGCAGAACACAAGAATGAATGAATGAACGAAGCTGCCTTGGATCTAGCTTTGCTTTGTCTTCTGTGGCTGCTAACAGCTCTCCAGAAAGAGAAAAGGCCTTTCCTGGCCCCTGCAACTTTTGTTCCCTTGAGATTCCACAGGCTGAACGAGGCATCTTCTGTGTGCAAAAGAAGCGTTCTGCCACTGAGCCGCACTCCCCAAAATGGAACACATGATGACACCTTACCCCAAGTCAGGCTGCCAATAGGGTCTGCCCTGCCACTGAGCCACAGCCCCTCCCTGAATGGGATCTCAAGTGATCACCAACACAGTTTCCAAATATCATGGAATATTTTAGCGTTAGATTTATCTCTGCAGACCCCTTGTCCATCCCTGAGTCTGGAAGATGTTCCTTCCACAAGGTGGAAAGACAATTAGAAGGCTTGATGGGCAAATCCCCCCAGCTCGATTCACAATTGGTTTATTGTCTCTCGGAGCTTCTTCAGAGAATTTCCAGTCTCCTTCAGGGTCTCGGGGTACAGAGGGTCCTCTTCTGTACGGGCCCTCCACTGTTGCCACCCTTCCCCTTCGCAGATTTCCCTTGGGAGGGGCTGACCAGTGGCAAGGACAGCTGGCAGCACTGAAGGCCTCATCCGTACACAGCCTCGCCCTCCGGCTAGCCGGATCAAAGCTGCACCTCGCAAACAACAGACGTGACCACAGGCTCGTACATACGGGGGGGGAATCACAAGGTAAAGCTTTCTTGGGACCACATCACTTGGAAATGCAGTGTGTGTGTGGGGGGGGGTTTACATCAAAGCCTCAGGAGCAGGGCCGCCAGGAAAGAGGGTGAGCCAACTTCCACTGCTTACTTTTTGAAACACAGGTGGGTTTGGCAGTGATGGACCGAAAGAAGGGACATCTTCTCGGGCCGTGACTGCTACCTATTAGAAAGAATTTTTAAACAAATATTAGCAAGAAATGTACAAACAGCCATCCAGAGACACAACAGACCTCTCAGGTAAGAAGAAGAGCCCCGCCAGACTGGACTGTGAGTCCATCTAGTCCAGCAGCCCATTTTCAACACCTGAAACTTTGCAGGGGAGCATTTAATCCTCTCCTACCCACCCATCTCTGGGGCACAGACCCAATCTAAATTGGGATCAGCTGTAGTTCGAAAACTGCTGGGCAGAGCCATTCAAAGATCTCCCACTAGGCCCTGGGCCCAAATACATCCACGCCCGCTGCCCCTCTTGTTCTAGGAGAGGTCTGTGAACTGTGAGTCCTGCAATGCAACTCAGTGCCTAAGAGAAGCATCTGAACCTCCACACTGAAACTGCACTCAGATGTGAGACTAAATGCAAATATTAGTAGTGAAAACCTCATTTGTGAGCATGCATTAACTACATTAATTACATATGCACAAAAATTACACACACATTAACTGCATTAACTACACATGCATAAGATAGAAAAGCAGCCTTTCTGGAAGGGGCTGTTTAACCACACTCAAGGCCAGCTTTGCCCCACCCTCTGTGCCTCCGATTTTAGAAATTAGGTATTTGAGGGTGTTATCTGTGGCTGTGTTTGCTGATCAGTTGGAATGCTTCTGGGCTAGTGTGTGCTCTAAGCCACAAGACAACCCTCGGAATACAGATGCAGTTCAGCCTGTCGGGCAAACACAGCTACAGATAACACACTAAAAAACGTTGGCTGCATCATTGACTGCAAATATTAAACAGGGGTGAAAGCTGGAATTGCAAGGGTGTGAGAGCCCAGCAGACATTTGCTGTCTGGCCTTTGGCTAGCCTGGTGCCAGTTGGGCGTTGAGGGCAGACATGAGGTAGGACTCACTTGGGCACTTAATGAAATTTGCTGCCATCTCACAGATAGGCTCATAGCAGCCCCCACAGCCCATGAAGCACAGCTGCCTCTCAGAGGGTAAGTAACTAACTATTTAGGAGAGGCTGAGATGAGCAGGAACTCTTTATCTCTGGCCAAACAGGTGCATTTTTCTCAGTCCCAAAGCAGTTGCTTGTCAGCTCTAGCACCAATGTGTGCACACGGGCACATGCCCAGGTGCCCAGGTGCACACTCCTTCTTCTTCTTCTTACTTTGTAGGAGGTATCGTCTGTTTCAGAGTTTTCCACCTGGACAACAATATAGGCATGTAGAAAATTGGATGCAATCATGTCTGGAACAAAGGGCGTGTTTTCTTCTTGGAATATAATAGCCACAATATCATTGCCGATGTGTCTCTTCCGCTGGAGCTGAAAAGATGAAAGGGGGAAAAAGTCCTCGAGAATGAATGACAGTCAGCCTGAAACACCGACAGTAATGAATGGCATATTTACATGCAGGAATGACTGTTGCTAAAATGTTTACAAGAATGAGTGCATGAATGTCACTTGGAAAGGAACCAATGAAATCTTTAGAGTTAAGGTGTGCTGGAGAGGAAGGCAGGATGATACAATAATCCAGACATGAAGAGAAGAGCAGGCGAAAATTTGTATGGAACTAAAACGTTTCTTAGAGATGCTTTACCAAAAGGGAAGTGATAGAGGGGAACGGTTGCCAGTCATCCAAAGCGCAAGCAATGTGCAAGTTTATGCCACTGCATTGGAACAGTTGTGCAAGGCGATCCTCAGTCTCTCTGTGTTACTTCTTATGAGGCCCCTCTGTGTGCCACGTCCAAAGGACTCACGACCACCAGCATTTAGGCTGTGCAAACTTTATGGATTATTCATCAACTTGTCAGTCATCAGTAATGTCAAGTTATACAGTTATGCAAAAGCCCTTTCTTATGCTGGCGCTTTCTTGATCTCTTGCTCTAACTCTTGACGCTTGGCTCTTGCTTTGTGAAAAGCCACAGAACCCCGGTCTACGCTGAGAAGAGTGGAGGAGCATTTCCAGCTCTAGAACTCCTTCACAGCTTGGCTCCTCAGTCCTTGCTGGGCTACGAAACTCCCCACCCGCCCCACTATCACTGGCAGTCACTGGGCGAGGATCTGCTCGGACCAGCTGCCAGTAGCAAAGGGTTCAGGGGCTGGCGCTGCCAGGCAGCTGCCAAAGCTCCATTACTCTAAGCCCACCATGGGGCCCAAAGCAGCAGCAACTGCAGCTGGCCCCCTTATCTCTCTGGAGGTAGAGGGGCACTGCCCCCCATGAGAATGAGATGGCCCCCCACCACGCCTGCCTTGATGCACGGGGCACCATCAGACACTGAGGCAGGGGCTCCTGCTTTGTCACTCGTATGGAGAGCTTGCAGCATCGGCTTCCAGTGTGCCCCTGTTCACTAGGATGGGAGATTCAAGTATACCTGAGTGGGAATTATACTGGAAATTAGCTGTTTTGGTTCAGATCGAGGATGCCCAAAATGACCCAAAATTCTGGGAGTAAAGAGAGCGCCACATAGGTAATTCTTGCAGGGTAATGAGATTTATTTATTTATTTATGTAGGAGTTTATATGCTGCCTCTCCAGAGACTAGCTTAAACTGGCTTGCAGATAAAACAATTCCATAAAAATAGCAGCCTAAATGATCAACATTCAGAACAAGTCATGGGAATTAACCACTGAGCAGCCTTAAAAGAATCCATAAAACAGTTATTAGGCTAGAAAACTGACCACAAGTCAGCTTTTAAAAAAATCAAATCATTTTATTAAAAGGCTGGGTAAAACGGTCTGTTCTGGCCTGGCACGTAAAAGCAGGCACCAGGTGAGCCTCAAATCTCCTTTGTCCCCACAAGTAGTTCAAAGCATAGGCATTTTTCATGGAACTGAGCTCCACAGGTAAGCCAATCAGTACGCAGCCGACAGGTACCCTGGGGGAAAGTCATTTGCACCTTTCCATCTGTCACTGATACACAATGCCCATTTCATAAATGGAAACTCATCAACGGCTCTGTGGTTACCTGTCAAGCCCTTCCCAGATTGTATCAACAAAGCAAGGTCGTCACTCCGTTACCTGCTGTGCATCTCCCTCGGTGAACGGAAGCTTGGTGGAGACATGAAACATGATCTCTCGGTCTCTGAACACTGTGTACACAGACTCTGTGCCCGTCTGGCCGTGAGTGACATCCAGACCTCCTCGGAAGCTAAAACGGTTAAGGACAACATGCACCTTGGTTGCCAAGTTCAGTAATACCATTTTCAAAAAAGATTGTTTGCACAGTTCTATATGATTTAATAGGACCTGGTAGAGGAAGACAGTCTGAAACTGAAAATGATGATTTAGGGGAGAGAAGCTCACATCTAGTCCGTGCCTTACTCTGAACCACTCCCAGCCCTTTTCATAATCTCAGACCCTCCCGTTGGCCCTGGGGTGGCATTGCCATCTTGGTACCCCGGGCAGGTAAACAGAAATGCAGCATAGAAGAGCTGAAACAGCACTTCACTCTACTTAAAACTCTGGTGAAGTCCCCCCCCTCCAATTTACATAGGATAGCTTATTTAAAAAAAAAAAAAGTTTACCCCTGTGACGGACTTAAAGATCTGGGCCCAGCAGAAAGTAAACATAGAACACTGCTGAGTCACATGACGGAGTGAGGAGGGGGCCATTTAGCTCGGAACCCTCAGTGATTGGCATTTAACAGACCAAATGGTCCGTTTGGAATTGGCAGTTGATAAGCAGCAGTTTAGTTTGTCATTGGACAGAGAGCTAACAAGGAGTCTGTCAGTGAACGGAAGAAGCTCTGTAGCTCTGTGCGGAAGAACCTGGTTTACTGAGTTCCTCAGAAGGAAGGGGACAGTGACCGGACAGTTAAAAACTAAACACAATAGAGTCCCACACCATTGAGACATCTCTCCTTAAAAAGAGATGGTTTAGAAAGGGCTAAAGAATGGTCTGGCAGGAGTCTGGAAAGCTGGTTTGGTGACCGGGGAGACTCAGAGGGACCTGTTAGTAAAAGCCCAAGGAAAACCACTAAAGGAGTGACTGGAGAGTGAGATCTGGGGTGTGAACTAAGAAACATCTCGGTACTGAACTGAAAGAAATAAACATACAGCCTGAGTGAATGTAAAGGCAAGAGCTAAAGCCTGAAAGGAAACAAAATATCCTCTGTACAACTTCCATCCCCCTGTTGTGTTGTTTGTAAATAAAGCCTGTTCAGTTTTAACGTTAACAAGCCGTAGTGCCTATCTCTTTACTGGTGAAACAAATGCACTTAGCAGTGGTCCTTATAAATATCCCTGACCAAGAAGTAAAACAATTACCCCGAAGAGACTATTGTAGATTTGCATAGAGGACTGGTCAGAAAAGATCAGCAGCAGCTCTGACCAGGCGCCACATGCAGACCCTCACAGTACTGCCAATATAAAAGGGTGTGTGTGTCATAACCCCACCCTTCCTCCAACAAGTTCAGGACACCAGATATGGTTCTCTGTTCCCCCTTACATACTCACAACAATCCTGCAAGGTAAGTTAGGATAAACGAGCGAGTGGTCTGTGAACCCTGCTGCCACTCCACTAAGCCATGCCGGAAGCCTTCCTCTTGCCTAAGGAGCCTTCCAGCACCTTAAACTGGAAGGACTTCTGCTCAGTGACTGAATGCCCCAAAGGTCACCCAGTGAGCGAGGGTTTGAACCCAGGCCACCCTGCTTCTAAAGTCCAACACTCTCACCACAGCACCGCATTCGTTGCTTGCAATGGTCCCTCTAAGCTGTGGAGTCTTGTGAGCAAAAATTCTACTTTGCAAGCTCAGCTAGCTATCACTAGGGGAAGGGCCTTCTCAGCTGAGACCCCAATCCTGTGGAATACACTCTTGGATGACACTTGCTAGATTTTAAGCCTCATTATATTAGTAGCATTTAGAAAATATTAACTTGCTAATTTCAACACTTATTCTGAGATGCATTCATATTGATAGGAAGGTGCAAACAACTCAGAGACACAGACCATTACATGCAGCATTGATTCAAATTTAAATTCTGACCAGAAAGTTTACAGTTAGTCTTCCATCTGTTTGCTCTGTATGCCACACACCTCACTAATTCTAGTTTAAGCAGGAGAATTTCTAAAATTAACTTTGCTGGAGCATGTAGAATCTGTTACCGCTTTTGGTTTCTTCACCCATATGTATCTTTGTTCTTAGTGTGCACCTGTGCATTAATAAACACTACAAAAAGCAATCTTAAGATGCTGTCACACGTGACTGGATCAACATTCTTTTCATGCGGTATTTCACCAAGGCTCACGTGTGCTCCTGTGCATTGGTAAAACACCTGCAGGGAAAACAGATGCATGCAAAGTTCCTTTAACCTACCCCTTGAAATCCTGGAGTGTGATGGTATCTCCCAATAAACTCAAAAAGTTCTTGAATGCAGGACTCTCTTCATTATTCCCAAACAGTTCTTCTTCCTGGGTCTGCAAAGTTCACCAAACCAAAGACCAATGCTGTGAAAAGCTTGCTTGCTTTTTAACCATAAAGTCGGAGGACCCAATTTGGGGTCAAAATACACATTTCAGGAAAGATCCATAATGAGAATTCTCAATATTTTGATTTTTACTATAACGTAAGCCAGGGGGGAGAGCTACAATTCTGACTGAAGCAGATGGTGTCAGAATCAGGCTAATGTTTCCATTTGTTTCATTTGTTTCCGTCTTTATAGTGTACTTTCACTTTTAGGCCATTATGACCATTTGGTCTCATTCCTTTCTAACCCTCTCTGCCACAAATTCTGAGGGATGGGAGGAGTAGGGGTGAATGCCATGTATCTCTGTGTATGTTAGGTTAGCTTTGATTTAAACAACTTTCCCATGAGAACGGGCCCCAAGATGTCTGGCCCTCAAAAGCCTCTCATCCTTGGAGAAACATCAGTTGCTGGATAATAAAGTTTTGTAGTGCTGGGTAGTATGAAGGGGGGGAGTGAAAGAGGGGGAGAGAGTGAATGCCCACTGCATGACCATTGCATTGTGCGATACTGACCTATTGCCTATACAATACCTAACCCTTGATCTGTTCTTTAGTCTGAACAAGAGATCTGTCTTGTGCACATCTAAATCTCTGTTTCTAATAAAGTTTTCATAAAAAGACTATTAGACTGAGAGTGGATTAACTCAATGGCCTGACAAGGTGGCTTTAGGTGTACTGTCTGCTCTATCAAAATTGCCCCACCAGGCTACTTTAACCCCAACCCTAACCCTAACCCTAACCCCACCAGGCTACTTTTAACCCCAAGGGGAAAGGTAGGCACCTCAGTTTTCCTCCTCTGGAGCAAACTTGTGGAACTCCCCGCCACAAAATGTGGTGAAGGCCACTGTCTTGAATGGATTTTAAAAGGGGCTGAGTAAATGGATGGAAACTAGGTCTGGCCATGGTAGCTGAGTAGGATCTCCAGATGGAAATGCAGAGCCCCTCTGATGGTGGGTGCTGGGGAGCTACTGCAAGTGAGGCCTGCCTGTGGCATCCTGGGGGGGGGCTCCTGTTGAAAAAAGTGGTATGAAAGGTTATATGTATGTAAGCTATTTCTATATGGTCTCATTAGAGTCCTGTTCATGGGGCTGCCAGCCTCCAGAGGAGGGGGAGGGGGTGGCGTTCTTCCAGAATTGTAACTGATCTCCAGACGACAGAGCTCAGGACCCATGGGGAAAAATGGCTACTTTGGAGGAAGGACTCTATGGTGTCACGTCCCTACTGAGCACCCAGGCTCCACCCCCAAATCTCTAGGGATTTCCCCATATGGAGTTGGCAACCCTGTCTTGCTTGAGGTGCTTAAGCATTGCTAAGGCTCTTGTTCCAATAGGAATTGGCCACATGAGACCCAGCATGATGTAGTGGCTAGAGTGCTGGATTAGGAACAGGGAGAACCAGGTTCAAATTCTCACTCTGCTACAGAAGTTGGCTGGGCGACCTTGGGACAGTCTCACATTCTCAGCCTATCATGCCTCACGGGGTTGTTGTGAGGATAAAAAGAGGAGAGGAGAATTATGGAAGTCACCTGGGGTTCCCATTGGGAAGAAAGCTGGGGTGTAAACAGGACTCATTTTGAGCCGGAACAGGCTGGAATGGTGCTCTGGCAGTGATTGATGCTGCCCCCCTGCCGACCCACGTTCAGGTCACCCTTGGCCCATTCAATGTAGCTCTAGGTGCATAAAGATGGTCATGGTGAGTGATTTTTATTTGTGGTATTACGTTGGGCACAAGGGGAACTTCAGGCACGAGTTTCTTGAGTTCAAATTCTGCCTGGACAGTAAGGCCGTCATGTTGGGTCAGAGCAACAGTTACTCTAGTCCAGTAGCTCCTGTTCCCCATTGCGGTTGCAGGGCTGAGGCCAAATGCCCCTAAGCTTGTCAAACAACACATATTCAATTCATTGCAAGCCAAAACACATCTCCTGGGTGTGGAACAGCAGTCACTGGGGATATGGGGGGGGGAGGTATTTATGAAGTTCCTGCACTGTGCAGGGGGTTGGACCAGATGACCCTGAAGGTCCCTTCTAACTCTATGATTCTGTTCTGATTCGGACCAGTAGGGAAGTACCTAGCCACCTGCCGTCCATCATCGATGGCAGCTGAAAATACATTGGGTCAACCCTTACCCATAAGAGAAGCAGCACCTGTAGCTATATGAAAGGAATTAACTCAGTGGCCACTGTTTCTCAACCACAGCAATATTTCCAGCCCTCAAGCATTTGTTTCTATCAGTGAAATGTAGGGGGAGAGAGCCATGTCAGGCCTGAGAGCAGCCACTGGACAACTTGACACCCTGCAACTTGCATAACTTATGCAGGCCCAGCTGCTTGCTACTGCTCAACAGCTGCTGCCCCATGAAGCGTTGGGTGGTGGCTCGTGTTCCAGACAAGGATTTGGGAGACCCAGGTTTGAATCTGAGTTGGAAAATACCTGGAGATTTTTGGGGTGGAGCCTGAGTGGTGGGTGTTGTCTTCTGACACACTTCCCGTGATGCCAGGGCGTGTGGCATATGCAAATAAGTTATGCTAATGAGTTATGCTAATGAGCTCCTGCACCTGTTTTTCTACAAAACAACCCCAGGGTATAAATGAACTAAATAAACATATACATACTTGCTTAAACTTCTGGTAAATCACACCAAATTTGAATGTGTTGTTGACCTCATGTTCATCATAGGAAACAATCATCTGAGAGGCCTGGAACAGAAAGAAGGCACAATGTACAATGCTTCACTCCAAGGTATTTTTGCCATAAAATGCAACCATTTGAACTTTTTTAAAAAAATGGCATTTGTTTTCTTCCATCGTGGAATCTGAGGCAGCGTATAAGAGGGCCTGTTTGTTTTGTGAAAATCCATGCTCTCGGCTGAATGTTGTGACCTTCCTTTCCATCTCATGGCCCCACAAGTGCCTTTCCTCCCTCTCTTGCCTTCACTTCCCATTATGCCACCCTCCCCTGTGGCCACTTGGCATGGAGAAGATCCCCTTCCAATCACAACAGGCAATACTGAGCTACGTGGACCCACAGGGTGGCACCTCCCGTTCAACGGACCATCTCAGACTTTTCTCAGCCAAAGAAACTGAAGAGCCGCGGCCAGTCAGAGGAAATGACAGTTCCACTCGACATAAGGCAAATTCTCATTGATTGCCATTTTTAGAGAATCAAAATGGCTGCCTGGGTTGGAAATGGATGGCATGGATTAAGAGATCAGCAGCAATAAAAGCATTTGACAGCTCCATGTTCCGCATCTTCTGTGCAGCTAGCATCAGGTGCCAAAAGCAGGTTTTTATGAAGAGGCCAGTTCGGACACACCCAAAGGCTCGTGCTCATTGACATTTCAAATACCCAACAGCTTCCTTCAGACAAACGAAATGGCGTTTCATTTTTTATTTCCCACGAAGGACTCCTTGGCAACCCCGCAGAGGAGGTCAGGTTGAGAGAGAGCGACTGGCCAGGGTCACCCATGGAGCTTCATGGCTACACAAGAATTTGTACCTGGATCTCCTGGACTGCGGTCCAATATCCTAGCCATACTATGCTAGGCCAACGCTCTGGTCCAGTCCAACCCACCCAAACGCTTTCCTGAGAAATCCAAAAAAGATTTTCTGATGACCACTTGGACCACTGGGATTTCTCCCCTGATCCATGCATGTTTACTCAGAAGTAAATCCCACTGGGTTGGATCCAGTCTGCTTTTTCACTTCATATTGCTTACTGCAGTCCCATCCCACATGGCCTTTGTAAGCACAGGTCTCACGGTTGTTGGTGTTTGAATGGAACCCTGCCTTCCTTTTTCACCAGCAGAAGAGTTGACTGGTTCCAAATAGGGCCAGCCCGTGGTGTCTGGGCACCCTAGGCCAGCTTGTGGTGCCTTCACCCCCCCCAGCAATGCCAACCTCCCAGTGGGGCCTGGAGACAGGGGGGGGGTGCCGGCAAGCCAGGGAAGCAGTGGGGGTTTAAACCCCTTCTCTTCAGGCCCGTAGCCTGCGTGGGGCCCTGGGGGCCCAGCCCCCCCGTGCAGGTTTTACGGGGGCCCTCCCCCATCCTCTGCTCCCCCCTCCTCCCCCCGCCGCTCCCCCTCCTAGGAGTGGAGCACTCTCATAAGGCTTGGCTCCGCTGCTCCGCCCCTCCACCCCTCCCAGCACTCATAAGGCGGGGGCAGGGCTAGACATCCCCTCCGCCTCTGACTGCTCCTGACCTGCCCACATGGACTGCAGACTTCCAGTTACCGAAAAGAACTCCACGTGGGTGAGGGACGCCGCAGCAACCATTGGAATCCAAGGTAAGTGGCTGCTGACTGCGCACCCCCCCCGCATCCTGCTCTAAGCCTCCACGCTCCACCGCCCCCCGTCCCCAGGCTGCAAGGCCTTCTTCTCCCCCCCATCCCCCAGTCTTTGCATGGCCGTGCTGAAGCGCAGCCCTGCAAGGCCTTCTTCCCTCCCCCGGTCCCCCAGTCTTTGCAGGGCCGTGCTGAAGCGTGGCCCTGCAAGGCCTTCTTCTCCCCCCATCCCCCAGTCTTTGCAGGGCCGCGCCGAAGCGTGGCCCTGCAAGGCCTTCTTCTCCCCCCCATCCAGTCTTTGCAGGGCCGCGCCGAAGCGTGGCCCTGCAAGGCCTTCTTCTCCCCCCCCGTCCCCCAGTCTTTGCAGGCCCGCACTGAAGCGCGGCCCTGCAAGGCCTTCTCCCCCCCCCCATCCAGTCTTTGCAGGGCCGCGCCAAAGCGTGGCCCTGCAAGGCCTTCTTCTCCCCCCATCCCCCAGTCTTTGCAGGGCCGCACTGAAGCGCGGCACTGCAAGGCCTTCTCCCCCCCATCTAGTCTTTGCAGGGCCACGCCGAAGCATGGCCCTACAAGGCCTTCTTCTCCCCCCCGTCCCCCAGTCTTTGCAGGGGTGCACTGAAGCGCGGCCCTGCAAGGCCTTCTCCCCCTCCATCCAGTCTTTGCAGGGCCGCACTGAAGTGCGGCCCTGCAAGGCCTTCTTCTCCCCCCATCCCCCAGTCTTTGGTGGTGGGCCCCCTGAAAAAAACATGGGCCCCCTCACCAAAACGTTGTTAGCTACGGGCCTGCTTCTCTTCCTTCTAAGCACGGCTTGCCAGCACGCCCTGCAGCTGCGGGGCGCCCCGGCAAGCCAGGGAAGAGGTGGGGGTTTAACCCCCCGTCTCTTCCTTCTAAGCAGCTAAGCCTGAGGGGGGAGGGGGGACAAGCTCTGCCGCCGCCTCCTGCACCCCTCTGAGGTGCTCTTCACTGGTGGCGGTGGGGGAGGTAGTGGGGGCTTTTCGTGGGGGGGCGCATTTTGGCGCCCCTGCAGCCAGCATGCCGTAGGCGAGCCGGCCCTGGTTCCAAACCATTGTTCAATGGGCTTCCTCTTAGGGAAATGTGCACTGAATTATTGAAAGATATGCCTGGATTTCCAGGGTACCCTGTGAAATCACCCTCCCCCCAAAACCCCTGTCAGGAAGTGATGAGCAGAAAGCCTTCCCGGGATCAGGAACACGGCAGAGCTTGAGCGCCAAACTGGGCCAGCCCAAGAGGAACAGCGACTTCAGCACGCGCACACACATTCCCCATCCACAGAGAAGTCCAGTATGAATGGCTTACTTGGTGGGTATTCAAGACGAACCAAGTGAAAACTAAAGGAGGTAGGCTCAACAAAAGCCCTCCATGTTCCATCCTGGCGACTAGAGAAGGCCCGAGTCGACAGCTGTGGGGATTCAGAGGCCAGTTCCGGCCGAGCCAGCAGAGGAGGCCCCTCTTGCCTCGTGGGCGCCCACCAGAACCAGGCCCTTCA
This sequence comes from Gekko gecko, assembly GCA_029375565.1. NCBI lineage: Eukaryota > Metazoa > Chordata > Lepidosauria > Squamata > Gekkonidae > Gekko > Gekko gecko. The sequence continues at coordinate 2,628,413 of JAPDNY010000016.1, forward strand.
GGCGGCCACCTCCGTTTGCCCCGCGGCCAGGCCGGCCCCGGTTCCAAAGCAACCAAGTTTCCCAGGATGCGTTCAGCAGCCTTGGCTGAACTCCCGTGAGGTGTCCTTGTTTCTCCCCCCACCTACGGCTTGGACTCTGACACTGGGATCCTTGAGGGGTTTTGTTCTGCTTCGAAACCAGTCCTCAATATCTGCCTGCGGCCTGCTCTTACCTTGGGGTACAGCACAGGGCTAAACTTCAGTCCAGTCGCATCGTCACAGAAGGCCTGTCCAGAAAGAGAAGAGAATCATGAATGAGAAAGTAGGCAACGGAGTGGGAAGGAGCGCGGATCCTCCCAGAGGTTCCCACCTGGCCTTTCCATGCCCTGAGGAAGTCTGCCCACTACAGTGGCCTTTTGCTCTTCCACACAGTCTCTGTGCCTGCTTTCCTCCTCGAAAAAGCAGTTCTGCACAACAATGTCCTTTACAGCTCACCCTGGCTAACTGGTCATGGATATGATGCATATTTGAACGTGCACCAGAATGTCCATTTCAGTGACACTGATGAATGGCCCAGAGGCGGTCACAGCTAGGGGCAGGTCCCGAGGCACGTCCAGCTGGTTCTTTCCCCTCCCCCTCTGCCTGGCTTGCGCAAAAGTCTGCATACCCACCTACCCCCGGCCATGGCTCCCCTTGACACAAGGTCCATCGGGCAGAACTGGACAGACAAGCATGATCAGCCGTGGCCAAAATTCCTGGGTCTTCATGCTCTGTTGAAATATGTTATGTGTGCCTGATTGTTCTTCCCTGAACCCTTTCAGACATTACTCCCGTGTGCACTAGAAGCCTGTTAATCACATGTAGATCCTCCCAATAATTGCTCTGTCTGACAGGGATGATGTGCATATTTCGCATGTGTGTATGGCTTCAGAATGTGCAAGCTTACCACTAGATTTTCCAGAGTTCCAGTTCGCACAAACTGGAGCTGTCCCCAGTAGGGTGGTGCCTGTAGGTGCCTGGTGCCCACTGACCCCTTTCTTTGTGCCTGCCAAGGGTTTTTAGAAAGTGGATGGGGCCAACAGAGCATCTGATTGGCCACTGGAGGTCTCCCAGATCTTGTCAGATGAGCGTTTCTTAGCTATACATGTACATTGGAGGCCTGAATTGTGGGGTCCCAGAGGGTTCGATCCTCTCTCCAAAGTCATTTAGCACACATTTGCACCCTCTTGCTGAGATCATCAAGAGGCTTGGAGTTGAGTGCCATCAATTTGCTGATGACACTCAGCTCATCCTCCGGCTGGATAAGCAGCTGGCGGCAGGGCTCTTGGCACCATCCCCGTGCCTGGATATGGCAGTCCAGTGGTGAAGGGGAGCTGCCTGAAGCGGAATCCATCCAAGCCTCGGGGTGTGGTTAGGTTCTGCACTGTCGTTGGGATAAACAAGAGTCCCCGTGGCATTGATAAGACCTGGTTGGGGGCCCAACATGGAGTCAGGTATCCCAGGAGTTGGGGGATGTGGGAGATATGGCGGTGGGGCAAAGGTTTTATAAAGGAAGGAGGCGGAGATACAGATATGTTTGGTCTCCTTCCAGTCTTCACTGCATCCTGGGACATGCTGGTTGTATGTCAGGGTTTCCAAGAACTCATTACCAACACACAGGATCTTGAATAGATTCAGTTTATTGATCAGAGTAGTGGACACTCCATGAGTGCTTGTGTCAGGAATAACTCAAAATGGGCGGGTTAAACAATTATACCCTAATTGTATAAGACCCCCTGATGTGTAAAAGTCAATGAGCACCTTCCTACAAGCGCGGGGAAAAGCTCACGGTCTGGGCAAGGGCGGGAGACTGGTAAGGAGTGCAGCCGGGGGAACCAGGCGCTCAAGGCCACGGGGGGATAACAGCAGGGCAGTGAGACGCAAGCGCACGGCACACACGTTCCCACTTGGAAGGCTTCCCAGTGAACACCATGGCGGTGCCAACCAGCATTGTGGGGCTGGGGAGGTTTACCCTTCTATGACATTGATGTTATGTAATAATCGGTCTGTCAATAATAAGACCCTGCAAGATTATTATTGCAGCACAGAAGGTGGACCTGGCATGCATGACTGAGACCTGGGTGCAGGAGGGAGAGACAGTTGCTCTGTCACAATCCCCCTCCCCCGTTTCTCACTCCTTCATCAATCCCAAACTAATGGGTGGGGAGGGTGGCAATACTCATGTGGGAAACTTTTTCCTTCACAACACTCCCGACCCCCAAAATTTCTGGCACTGACTCTGTGAACCTGGCCTGAGAGGCTGAAGAGAGTTTGGCTACCTGGCTGGTGTACTGACTGCCTCACACTCCAGCAGATACCCTACCAAGCCTGCTGGAGGCCGTATTGAGCTGGGCCTTGGAGCTCCCCAGACTTTTAGTCCTGGGGGACTTCAACGTCCATGCCAATGATGCTGCCTCCTCACAGGCTGCAGACCTGGTGTTACCCACTGCAACACTGGGGCTCTATCAGTTTGTATCAGTTCCCATGCACTGAGCTGGATCTGATTTTTGAGATGGGGATAACTATGGATCTGGTTGCTACTGAAGCAGTGCCCTGGTCAAACCGCTTGGCCCTGAAGGCCCAGTTGGGTGTCACACCCCCACCCTGTTTAGGCAGTGAGCTCATTTATGCTCGCCCATGGAGCCAGATCGGTCCAATTGGTTTCCAGAATGCTCTGTGGGATCCAGTGCCCCCTGGTGATTTGCTAGATGAGCTGGTAGAGGATTGGCATTGCCGACTCTCTGAAGCCATCGACGAAATTGCTCCCTGACGCCCTCTGCACTCCCACTCCAACCAGGCTCCCCGGTATACTGTGGTGCTGCGGAGGATGAAAACGGAGAAGATGGCTAGAGCGAGTATGGTGGCCTACTCGTGATGAAGCGGCAAGAGCATCTTATAGGACATTTATGACAGCCTATGAGATGACAGTGAAGGCCACAAAGAGAGAATTCTATGCGGTTTCATTGTGTCAGCAAGCTCTCGCCCAGCTCAGTTATTTAAAATAATTTAACCTCCTTCCCACAGAGGAACCAAAAAGATAGCAAAGAGGCTTTTGCGAGCTATTTTGCAGATAAAATCTTGTTGCTTTGCCAGGACTTGCCGGCCACCTTTGGTACAGTGCGTGAACTGGAGGCTCCTTGGCCAACATCAGGTCCAATACTGGACCAGTCTGGTTGACTCTCAGGATGAGGTTGAGAGGATCCTGGCTGCTATGAAGCCCACCACTTGTCTCCTAGACCCATGTCCTTCATGGCTGGTAAAGGCTGGCAGTGATGGTATACGGGTCCCCCTGGAAAATATTATCAACTTATCCCTGAGTTCAAAGATATTCCCAGGATCTTTAAAGGAGGCAGTGATGAGACCACTCTTGAAGAAACCAACTATTGATCCAGCCAACTACCATCCAGTGTCGAACCTCCCGTTCCTGAGCAAGGTAGTTGAGAGAGTGGTAGCAAAACAGCTCCAGGCTTTCCTGGACGATGCCTCTATCCTAGATCCATTTCAGTCCGGCTTCCACCCTGGCTATGGGATCAGTGCTCCCTCTAGGCTGAGTTAGTGTGAGCTAGCTCTCAGTTTTTTAGCCTCCAGCTCACACATTTTTGTCTTTGCTCAGGAAGGATGGCTCCAGAGCAAACTGTGCAGCTGTGTCATGATCTGTGCAGGACGGAGACAGGGCCTAGAGGTCTAGAGTATAGGAGGGGCCTGTCTGGCAATAGAAAGCAGACAGCCTACAATCCCCACAATGCTTGGGGATGGTTTTTAGCCAATGGGAGTGCAGGAGGAGGAGACTGTTACATTCTTGTGGAGGTGTCTTAAGTTGTAGGCTGTGGGAAATGGTGTCTTTCTTCACACAGGAGTGAATTGAAGGGGACTGTGGTAAACTCTGTGTGTTGTGAGGAAACGGATCTTGCTGTCTCTCTGCAGTTTTCCCTCTCACGGAGTCACTGAGGGAGAAGGGCTGGTCTGGGAGGAGAAGGTCCCCCACTAGTCAGAGTGACTGCACAGGTAGTGAGGCCTGGTAAGAAGGCTTGTAGGCCTTAAGTTAGTAACAGTTAAGGAGTAACAGGTAGCTGCGTTAGATTCTGTTTATTTTGCCTTTTAACCACTGTTATACCTTTTTAAGCACCTTGCCTTATTTGCCTTGCCCCAGTATTGTCTTAATAAACCATTGTTAAGTACCCTGCCTGGTCATCATGCCTGTGTTTTCTTGGTTGTAAAAGGGGCATTTTTGGATGGGCTTGAGAGGGTACCCTGGGCCTTCTCACGGGACCGTATGTCCAGGGTGGTGGCAGCAGAAGGCGGCAACCCCTGGGGATCATGACATGGTGGCATTAGCGGTGGGATGTGCCAGATTTTGACCTGGAGAGGCAGAGAGCATAATTGGTTTATTTTTAAAGAGGGGGGGGAGATTTTTCCTCCTTCCCTTAGTCTGGCCACAGGAAGCCACATATTCTTTTTTAAAGGTGCCAGTGAGACCAAGAGGTCTTATAACAGTGTTGTAAAGGGGTTTTAATTATTTCTAGACTATCGGGTCAACAGACAGAGAGGCTAGAGTTAGGCCGCTTATGTTCCTCCATTCTGGGAGACAGAAACCAGAGGACACTCCAGTGCCTAGAAGTAAGACCAGAGCAGGGACTGCTGATCAGATGTCTCAGGAGAAAGCAGACAGAGAGATGGCAACCCCAAGTGTAGAGGTCTTGCGGGGGACGACTTCCAGTATGGCGCGCCGACAGGTGGCTTTCGGATAGCTCCGAGCTGCCCAACCCCGTTTCGCTCTATTTTGAGCCTCCCGGTGCCGGGAGAGCTTGACCAGTCCTCCCAGAGAGGCTTGTTTTCCGGCCCCTCCCATGACTGGCAAAAGCGGGGGGGGGGCTATTGTTGCCCCGAAGCAGGAGCGGCTTGTGGGGTAGAGCATGGACATCATGCTCTACATAGACGCAGCCTTCCGTTTTTTAAAAAAACACTGGGATTTAAGGACTATATTATTTCTAGCAACACAGAAGAAGAAATTTACTGTGAGTGCTCTTACTTCGGAGTTTTATGCAGAGAAGGAAATGAAATTATCCCAACTAAATGTGCTCCAAACTGAGAAGGATAGCGGCCGGGAGACGTATGGGAGGTGACTCTGAGTCTTTAAGTGCTGAAAATATGGAGGTGGGTGAGATGACCATTGAGCAATTTCTTACAGTCCTGAAAGAGGGGATACAAAAGGGGTGTGAGGAAGCATGTGCAGACGTATTGTAAAAAGGACACAACACCCAAGCAGAGACTGAGAAAAAGGAAAAGCAGGACCAATACATTGGAATGGAAACTCTTGATGTCTGGCAAAAAGAGAAAGGTGGCTACTTTGTGGCAGAAAACCTGGGGCTCCTACAAAAGAAAGATCATGTAGAAACTCAACACCCTGCTGTTAAAATAGGGAGAAAGAAACAAAAAAAATATATCCTGTGCAAAGTTAGAGCTGTCAGAGGAAGAAAGACAATGATTGAAAATTGAAAAAGAAAGAAAGAGAAGAATAAAAAGGAAAAAAATGTGGGCTTGGAAATTTAAAAGAGAACGAAAAAACCCATTGTGTGTAAAGTTAGAACTGCCAAAGCAAGAGAGACAATGATTGGAAACTGAAAAAGAAGGAAAGAGAAGAAGAAAAAGGAAAAGGGGAAAACTATGGACGTGGAAATTTAAAAGGGATAACAAAATATGGAAATTAGAGCCTGTGAGAGTCAGAGAGGGTAGATGAAGGGGACAGTACATGTATAAAGGGAAAATGTTGCGGCAGAAAGTAGGTTACAAATGCTCAGAAGGAAAATTAAGTTATATAAGCAGCTGGAATGAGTGGTTTCTTTTTTGTCTTCTTTTGTTATAGGTCAAGCGGGAAAGGATGACTTTGTTTGTTTGTTGTTGTTGTTGTTTTTCTTTTTGCTTGCTTGTTCTGTTTTGTTTTTCATGTCTGTGCTGTGAGTCAGTGATGATTAAGAAAGTGTTACTACTTGGAAGTTAAAGATAAAAGATGGTGGTGGGAATAACAGGGAGGTGTAATTGTTTAAAGATGTGTATTTAGGTTTAAATATGTTAGAATGTTATAGTTAAGTTGTGAACAATCTTAATAATAATTTAATAAGATTTAGAATGGCAACTTGAACACCCAAGCTAAGATTAATATAATGGTCTGAGTAAGGGGATAGTAGGAAAAGACAATAAATAATAGACAATAATGAATTGGTAGATTAGTGGAATAATTGTTAATATGAGAGGAATAATTGTTTGATTATATTTAATGATGTTGGAATATAGTGTACTCATGTTTAAATTAATTACATTTTAATTAATTATGTTCCAAGTAATTTTTTCTTTTAGGTTTAATAGGATTGTGTTGGATATAGGATTACTTTCGGGATATAGAAAGGAAGATAAAGATCTGGCAGAATATAACTGGAAGATTTAGATGTAAATAACTGTAAAATTTATATTCAATGTAGAGTTGAGTAAACGTTTATGCTTAGTTTGATTTAGTGGTTCTAGCAAAGGGATAAATTAAATTTAATATTGTAGAAAGACTGAATGGAAAGTTAAAACAGCAATAAAAGAAAGGGGCTCTGGATTCATACATTCAAGGAATTGGTAGATTTTTGGAAGATGGGCAATTGCAATGGTTAAAACCTTGATTGGTGAAAACAATGAGGATTGTAAACAGTGAATATGATATTCTTATATTGATAATATGAACATGTAAATCTTAAAGGAAATAGAGAATGAAGTAGATACTCAGTATAGAAGAGACTTAGAGGTTGATTATAAGAACAAAATAATTATGTATGGTCTAGTTTCACTGTTAGTCTGTGTTGCTGGAAAGACATAGTGTTACTTTAGGTTTGGTGTTGATATTTTTGTTGATGTTTGTGTTTGTACATATGTGATTTAGGTGTATATCATGTAAAACCCAATAAATATATATATATATTTTAAAAAAGTGTTGAGGTCTTGCGTCTTCAGCTGCAAATTAAGCAGATGGAACTTGAGAAAAAGGGGATGACAAACCCAAGTGTAGAGGTCTTGTGTCTCCAGCTGCAAATTATGTGGACAGAATTCGAGAAGGAAGAGAGAGAGAGGGTAGCCCAGAGAGAGCTGGAAAGAGAGAAAATGCTGAAGGAAGAGAGAGAGGGGGCACCCCAGAGAGAGCTGGAGCTTGAGAGAATGCGGGCGGCTCATGGACATGAAATGGCAAAATTGAGACAAAAGCCACCTTCACTTCCTCCAGATGCTGACGTACGAGGGGATAGAAGGAAATATCCTCTGTATAAGGAAGGCTGGAATGGATCGTGGAAGGTAGCTGTGCATGAATATACCCTGGCAGCCATGTTTGTGGGGGAGGACTTAGCGGAGCACATGACCAGGGAACCCAGAGTCCATGAACCTGAACTGGCAGAACAGGAGGCCCATCCAGAGGGACATGTCTACCTGCAGTTCTTAAAGGACTTTGAAAATGTTCCTGAGCAACCCGGCCGGCAAACCAATGTCTACTTGCAGTTCTTAAAGGACTTTGAATATATTCCAGAGCAACCCGGCCGGAAAACTGATGTCTACCAGCAGTTCTTAAAAGACTTCGCAAATGTTCCTGAGGGACCCAGCCAGCCAACTAATGTCTACATAGGGGTGTCAACCCATTGTCAGAAGCAGCAGCAAGGTGAGCACACCTCAGCAACTTCTCCAGACCCTGTTGTAGGGCCGATGGTGGTAGAGCTGATGGTGGTAGAGTCTCCTCCAGTGAGTCTGTCTGCGTTTCAGAAGGATCAAGAGGAAGATGCCAGCCTGGAAGAAGTCTGTGTCAACTTTGATTCCATGTTCCCATCTGATTTGGGTGATGTGCCACACAACTATGCTGCTCAAACCAGTGAACAACAGCATCAGCAACCACCCCTGGGACTTGACACTACTGGGAAAATGGAAGATATGGCATTTCCGGAGCCCTTGGAAAGTAGTTCCACAGCTGGAGCAGAGGCATGAAGCAGTCTGAAGAGAAGGGGGAGGACAGTAGCCTGATGTTGGTAAATGACCCTTGGGATGGAGGAAGAGAGGGCCAGTTGCTCCTCAAGACGGAGTTTGCCGTGCCAGTACAAAATTCCATTAATGGTAATCACAAAAGTCAACCTGACACCAGCAGGAGAAGAGAATTTGATGAAGAATCTCTGGAGAGCTTTTGGAGCATGCCAGATCCAAAGGATCCTATTACTGTGACCAAAACCTTCTAACCAGAAACAGGCAGTGATCTTTCCATGTTTGAAGCTGTGAGAGACATCATTTATTCGGAAGTAGCTACACTGATGTCCCAAAATGAATCTCGCCCTCAGTTTCTAATTGAGCTTCTTCAGGAACTTCAGATGCTAAATTCAGACTGTTTGAAACAAAGAGCACTGAAGGCGTTACAGGACATAGTAGCCAGGCATACATCTGAAGATAACACCGAAAAGTTACTTTTTTCCCACCATAGAGAACAATGGAGGGAATGGGGCAACCTGTTTGGGGGCACATAGAATTAGACCCCCTGGTCCAATGTTCTTGAAACATGGTGGGTATCTTGGGGAGAGGCTCCATCAGCTACCCAGTGAGTTTGGAGCCTCTCCCTCAAGCCCCATCCCTTCCAGCCCCCAGAATATACCCTATGTTTTCACCATTGACTTCAATGGCCTATAAGATATAATGGGGCCGAATTGCCACCAAATTTCTTTCATTCTCTCCTTTCCTTCTCTCCTTTTCCTCTTTCCCTCCTTCTTCTCTTCTCTCTTTCTTTCTTCCCCACCTTCTTCTCTTTTTTCCTCCTTTCCCTGTTTCCCTCCTTCTTCCCTCTTTTTCTTTCCCTCCTTTCCTTCTCTTTCTTTCCCTTTTTCCTTCCTTCTTTCCTTCTCTCTACTCTATCTCTTTCCTTCCCTCTTTCCTCCTTCTGTGGCCCAACTCTAATGAGAAGGAGTTTAAACTTTAAACCCCTTCTCTCTTAGCTCCCCCACCCAGGCCAGCTGGGGAAGGGAAGGGGAGGGGTTTTGAAGATGCCTCCCCCCCTTTTGCTTCCCCTTCTGACATCAGTTCCGGTGATGTCAGGGGGCATGGCATATGCTAATAGCCTAATAGCTTATTAGCATACCATATGCTAATGAGCTCCTGCAGCTCTTTTTCTACAAAAAGACCCCTGCTTGTAGGCCTTAAGTTAGTAACAGTTAAGGAGTAATAGGTAGCTGCATTAGATTCTGTTTATTTTGCCTTTTAACCACTGTTATACCTTTTTAAAGCATCTCACCTTATTTGCCTTGCCCCAGTATTGTTCTTAATAAACCATTGTTAAGTACTCTGCCTAGTCATCACGCCTGTGTTTTCTTGGCTGTAAAAGGGGCATTTTTGGATGGGCTTGAGAGGGTACCCTGGGCCTTCTCAAGAGACCATAAGTCCAGGGTGGTGGCAGCGGAAGGTGGCGATTCCCTGGGGTCATGACAAGCTGCCAAATCCTTTGCCCACAACTTTAATGCCAGTAGCTCACAAAGTAGAATTTTTACTCACAAGACTCCATAGCTTAAAGGGAGCATTGTATGGTATGTAGGCAGTTCTGGTCACCTTCACAGATGACCTCTGGAAACACCTGGTAGTGCTGCTGTTATTACTTGATTTAACACTGGTATTTGATGTGGTCAATTACTATCTTTTGACCTACCACCTGGCCAAGGTGAGGATATGAAGGACTGCCCTGCAGTGGCCTATCTCTTTCTTCCAAGGTTGGGGGACAGAGAGTGGCATTTGGGGAGAGGATTTCATTGTGTTACCCTTTGGTCTGCAGCACCCCCCAGGGGGCGACCCTCTCCCCTATGTTATTCAGCACCTACATGTGCCATCTTGCCCAGCTGGTATGGAGGTCTGGGCTGGGTTGTCATAAGTATGCTGATTACACCCAGCTATATCTGTTGATGCCACCCAGATGCCACCCCAGAGGTTCTGGCTAGGGCACTGGAATCTGTGGCTGATTGGTTGAAGCAGAGTCAACTGAAATTAAATCCATATAAGATGGATGTCTTGTGCCTGAGCCATGGGGGAACAGAACCAGGGATCCAGCTCCCCACCCTTGACGGGGCACTGACTTAGCTACAGTGATCCATGCATTGGTCACCTCCAGGATGGACTACTGTAACTTGCTCTATGCGGGGCTACCCTTGAGACTGATCTGGAAACTTCAGCTGGTTCAAAATACAGCTGCACATATCCTTACTGGGACTTCAGAATGAGCACATATACAGCCTGTGCTCCACCAGCTGCATTGGTTTCCAGTGGAGTACTGGATCAAGTTCAAGATTTTAGTAATGACTTTTAAAGCCCTATGCGATCTGGGGCCATCATATCTGTAGGACCTTCTCTCCCACGATGTCCCCCAAAGAGCATTGCGCTCCTCCGATCAACATTTACTAATGATCCCTGGCCCAAAGGATGTCCACTTAGCCTCAATCAGAGCTTTTTCGGCCCTGGCTCCGGCCTGGTGGAACAGCCTTCCAATTGAGATCAGGGCCTTGGGGGATTTTACAACCATTCCCCAGGGCCTGTAAAATGGACCTGTTCTGCCAGGCCTTAGGTTGAGGCGGCAGACACCTTATAACACTGCCCCCCCCCTGCTCTACCCACCCATTCTGTTTACCATGCTATGCACACGTAACCTTATATATGAATTGATGGGAATTTATCCACTTGCAAAAACCAGTACATCTGAGTGCCCATACATGGGTTAAAGTCTGTGAAAGTAATTAATTTGGATTATCGCCATCTGCTGATCTATGCACAGCCGAATTTTAATTTTTATTGTATTATGTTTTCATCTTTTAATTTGTTATATTTATATGTCATGAGCCACCCTGAGCCTCCTTGTGGAGTAGGGCAGGATATAAATAAAATAAAATAAATGGGAGCGTGGTTATTGTTTTTTCACCTACACCAGGCCCACCAGCTGGCTCCTTGTTTGTCTGAGTCAGACCTTGTCACAGTGATCCATGCAATGGTCACCTCCAGATCGGACTACTGCAATTTGTTCTACTCAGGGCTACCCTTGAAAAGGCTTTGGAAACTGCAGGGGACAGTTTTTAGCCAATCAGAGTACAGGGATTCTGTGAAGAGATTGTTACATTCTTGTGGAGATGTGACTTGAGCTGTGAGGAAAATGGTGTCCTTGTTCTCCGAGCTAAACTGAAGGGGACGGTATTCTTTGTCTCATCTGCGGCCTGGTCTCACAGGGGACAGGCTGGTCTAGTGAGAGAAAGATTCCCCACTTGGCTCAGCATGAGTGTTAGGCAGGCTTGTAGGCCTTAAGTAGTAACAGTTAAGGAGTAATAGGTAGCTTTGTGTTCTTTTTGCCTTTCAACACTGTTATACCTTTTTGAAGCACCTTGTCTTGTTTTCATGCCCCATTACTGTATAAATAAACCATTTGTTTAAGTATCCTCTGCCTGGTCATTACACCTGTGTTTTCTAGGCTGTAAAAGGGGCATTTTGGCTGGGCAGGGCTTTCTCAAGGGACCATAAGTCGAGGGTGGTGGCAGCAGAAGGTGGCACCTTGCTGGGGTCATGACACCAGGCAAGGCTGAATTTTTAGGTTGGCCTTTGGAGGGTAACCACATGTTTGGGCTGTTTTAATAGTGGTATAATGAGAAGTATGTATTTTAATATTTTAATGTTCATATTCTATATTTGCTATTTGTTTTTACCTTATTGGTTTTAATGTTCTAAGTTGCCATGAGACCCTTTGGGTGAGTGGCGATTAAAAAAATCAAATAAATAAAGGATTGTGCATGTGCAAGAAAATATTTAAAATCTTGTGAAGCAGAGCTTCTTCCTGAAATGCTGAACATCTGCGATCAGAGTTCTGCATAACTTCACTCCCAGACATTTTGTGGTTGGCTCTGACCCACGTGGAGGCCACTTCGTGGTGGCACCCCACCCCCTGTGTCAGATTTCCAAAGGTGCCTGCCGGCTCAAAGGGACTGAGGACCCCTGCCCTGTTCAGACAACATGATGATTCCATGTACTGGGAGCACCGCAGGTGAGCAGTGCTCCCTCTAAGCTGAGTTAGTGTAAACCAGCTCACAGTTTTTAACCTCCGTCTCACACATTTTTGTCTTAGCTCAGGAAGGATGGTTCCAGAGCAAACTAATTTATGCAGTAGCCAAATCGCTCGCTCAGAACTTTAATGCCAGTAGCTCAGAAAGTAGAATTTTTGTTCATAAGACTCCTCAGCTTAGAGGGAGAATTGCAGGTGACATGTGCTTCTGATGCGCACTTCCAGTATATGCCTGGCCATAACATCTGGAAAGGGCATCTGTCTCCCCCACCCCCAGCCCCCATTATCAGATTACAGACTGTAAGCTCCTCTAGGCAAAGACTTGTCTTATTATTTCTCTGCAAAGTAATAGACATGTTGGTACCACTATATCAACTTCAACAGAGACACCGAGAGAAATTATGAACAGTAGCCCTGTTCATATGTTACAGTGAATGTGCATACGTCCTCCATATGTGTTTGTCAGAAGGAGCCAAAATACATTCCCTTTGCCACCGAAATCAGGGACCAGGGATGGGACAAATGTGGGGATTGTGTTAAACGTTCAGCTGTATGTGCCCTGAAGGTCACATGAGAACTACCCAATGCACTTACTTAAAAAAAAACAAAAACCACCAAGCGTACAGTGTGCTTGGATTGCACCTGCATTCACTGTAACTTGTGAACAGGGCTAGCGTGGCATAGAGGTTAGAAAGCTGGACTGGGTTATGGGTTCAAAGCTCTACTCTGTCATAAAGCTTGCAGGGGAACCACGGACCAGGCAACCTTCTCTCAAGACGAGTCTTCCTCACAGGGTTGTTGTGAGGCTGAAATAGGGCAACGAGAACATTTTCCATGGCCCTAGGCCCTCCGCATTGAAATGTACCAGCTAGATGTGATCCTGTTGTCATAATACCGGGATGTAAGCAACCAGGGAGTTGGCATACAAGGAAACAGAAGACAAAGGAATCAGAAGCACAGGTCAAGGGGGAATCAGGCAGGCAGACAGGTAATAAGACCATGCGGTCTGGCAACCTGACAGCCACAGCCATGTTGCTGAGGTCTGTAGCCCTCCCAAGTCAGGGCTGTCCAGGCGGGTGGAATCACACTGCAGTGAAGATTGTGCTCTTCCACGTGAATCAGAAGAGCCCAGCTCAGAAGTTTCTGGTTTGAGCCCCACAGTCCTGAATTCTACAGGGCAGGTGTGGGTTGGCAGAAGAACTGAAGGCCATGGGAATCTCTCTCCCTGCCTCAGGGATCAGAGCAATGGCAGCTACAGAGCCTGGACGCCCCCGTCTAGGGAGTCCCAGATTAGATGGACTCCTTGGCGTTACTTGGGGGCCAAGACAGAATGGCACTCTCCACATGTTCAAAGATAAGGGGCAGTTCTATAAAGAAGTAAGATGGTGGCCTTGAGCCACAGATTTGGGGGGCTAGAGTGACCCAACTTACTCCCCTTGGTTATCTTGCCTTCAGCACCCCTTCCCTGGGTCTGCCAACACTTTCCTTTCGTCGGGAAAGCTGTGCCTGGAGAACAGGGATTCCTGAATTCTCACGGGGAGAGGTAGGGTGGGACAGAATGCTAATCTAAAATGTACCTGCAGGTATGCATTCTGGAAAGGGCATCGGTTTGTTGTTGCCATCTCATTGGCTAGAGAGAGATTTACTGAGGATTCTCCCAAAGAGTTCACAAAGAATAAGCCCCTTCCAAACCAAATCAAGTGGGTTTGCCCACGACTAATCCCAATGGTGCCCTTCCTTTGGAAGCTCTGGGGATTATATAGCCAGGCATGGGAAGTGCTTTGAACACCAAAAACATAACACAGACGCCGAGTGTTGTTATCTGTCAGAGCAACGTACCTTTGCAATCTGCGGGATGCTCGGTAGCTTGCTGAGCCCTGCTAAGGGGATTCTTTCATGTAACGTCTTTGCTTTTGACCTAAGAAAAGTTAAAAAAGGAGAAGAAGAAAATGGAAAAGAAAAATGTCAGAGAAAGAAGGAAATAAGCCGTGATGGCATTGGGATGTCTCTGGACTCTGATGCTAACGCACACATACACACACAAAATGGGGATCGTTTCCGCAGAATTCAGCACCGGGAGCTTCGCCAGTCATTTGGAAATGATACTTTGCAAAACACTCAGAGGATATTTTGCAGTCTCTGTTACGGCTGCCATCGCCTCATCTTCTCCGCTTTTCAAAAAAATCACTTTTTTCTTTTTTCCTTGGGGACTAAGAGGATAAGTTTGGCACCAGGCTTTCATTGGTCTACAGAAGGCACAGCGCTTAATGTGCCTGATACTTTCTAGCAACCTGGCAGAGAGTTTTCTGGTTTCTTTGGGCTGGGCTGTAGATCAAGCAAATAATGCACATTAGCAAAGCCATCTTGAAGCACCAGGCTCGGAATCCAGAAACAGATCTTGAGCGAAAAAATCTGTGCACGCAACTGTACCCACTTTAGCCTCTCCTAAGAGGAGTCCTGATGGATCAGACAAAAGGCTCAACATCCTGTTTCCACAGCGGCCAGCTGGATGCCCCCCCCCCCAGGAGGCCTACTGGCAGGGCATGAAGGGCCCCGTTTCTCTCTCTGCCACTGCAGACCGTGTCTGCGGATCCAGCTTCGCCATCCTCGTTTCCCTGAAGTATTCTCAAATCTACAGGATCCTTCCCTTCCCATTCTCATCTTCCAGGATTCTTAATGTTGTGGAAGAGACGGCAGACGGTCTCTGTGCTTTAGGCTCACCGTTTATCCACTCACAGCAAGTAAACCTCCACCCTCACCCGCAGTCTCCCACCCTTGAGAAATTGAGGGGTGGAAGGAAAAAATGGCCAGAAAATGGTCTCCATAGTGACGTTGTAGGAACTTCCTCATGTCTCTATGATCTTCACAGCTGAGACTAGGGAAAACACCTCGGAGTGACATCACATCCTCTCCAAATTCCACCCTTTCCAGTTATCACCCTCAAAACCTCCTGGCATTTGCTGAGGCAGTGCTGGCAACTCTACACTGGTTGTGGTTCAACAACCACTCTGCAACACATGGCAAACTCCCTTGCTTCCCATGGCTTTAGTGGGTGTCGAGTGTGGCACAGACTTGTCCTTGGGCTCTTCTGCACACTGCCCAGATTCCACTGCAGCAGGAGGGATGAGAAGAGGCCCTGCCTGGAATTAACGCAGTTCTCTCACTTCTGCTTCCACCTCTATTGCTCAGCACTCTGCTGAGTGGGAATTGGGGGATCAATCCAGCATCTCCAGTAGAGGGGAAAGGGCCTTTGCTAGGCTGTAGGCCTGGGGACATGCCTGTCCATGCAATCCCCAATGTTGTCCTTGCTGGTACCCAGGGCCAGTGTTGCCTTTAGGCCAACGAGGCAATGGCCTAGTGCGCAGACATCAGAGGGGAGCAGAACTGACAGTCAACCTTAAAGTGTGAAATCTGTCACACGTCTATCAAGTGTAAATTTTCTAGTAAAAAAGGAGGAAGTTGAGGTACACAGTGTGAATCCTCCTGTCATAAATCTTCCAAATGTGAATTCTCTTTGCAATTGGCTAGAACAGAATTAGCAGTTAGCAGGAGAGGGGGGAGTGAAACTGGGGTGTACTAAAAGGAATGACAGAATTCCCCATTGGAAACAATGGGACAGGCTAGAAGGCCCATTGAAAATAGTGGGAGCCAGGAATGCCAAGTGACTTGCATGGGCTCCACTGAAGAGTCGCACAGAAAATGCAGAATGGATTTTCCATTAAGTCCTCTGGGCCGAAATAGACTTCCCTGGGACAGGAATAGGTCCCCTGATAAATCCAGCAGGGGGACTTGGGGGCACTCCCCCCAAGCCATGTCCGCCCCCTCCCTCCCTGCTAAACAATTTAAAGGGCTTCAGCGGATCGACAGGGAGCACGTGGCCCGCTGACCAGCTGGAGGCCCTTTAAATCTTTTAACAGGGAGAGAGAGGGGCTGTCTCTGGTCACAGCTCCAACAGCAAAAAGACCCTTTAAAGGTGAGAGGGGGCGGAGGTGCGGGGAGTGTGTTGGAAGCCATCTGTCAGGTAGCCCTGCCATGATGGATGGAGGGGAGGGGAGGATGGCAATGGGCGCCGTAGTGGCGTGACAGGCGGGAGGTTGGAATCCAAGGGGTGTTGATTTATGACTAGGGTGTGAGAGTGGAATGTGCATCTGGTAACCCCTATCTCTCGCAGACTGAACATTCTGACCTTGAGGAGTTAAGCTGCGAGCTTTACTATCGCTTTCAAAGCTCCGGCTTTCCTGAGAATAATGGGGGCGTTGGGAACTTCATTAGCGTAGTAACTTTCGATTCCCAGTCGCATGTTATTCCCTGATTGGTAGAAGGGGGGGTCCCCATTCACCCCCTTCTCGGTATAACCACTTGCTTTCTGTAACCAAGTCATTCTGAACAATGTACCTGCTACAGTGACCTTTCTATTGCAGCTCTATAATAAATGCTATTCTTGCTTGAACCGCAAGGCATGGTGTTTTGCTGACTAGGTTAGGACTTCTGACAGTTTGTTCAGAATCATCATCAACTTCGGGACTGGTCAGAAACCCGCAACTCCAAAATGAGTAGCGGTGAAGAAGACACTCTCCCGATTGAAGAAGAAAAGAAAAAGGAGAAGAAACCTCCCGGGAAGGACGTACCCAGAGAGACCCCTGACACATACGTGCCGGGACAATGGGGTCCGGAGTACGACTTCGGAGGGCCCTACGGGGATCCATATGGGGCGGCCTATGGAGGGGTGACCCACCGAGTCGGACGTAGACGAGACTGGGTGAAACCCCTGGCTGAGACCCACGAGGCATGGTTTGGGACCCCGCGAGCGTCGGTGGGGGGAGGCCACCCTGAAAGATCGGTCCGCAGACTGATTACGGCGGGAGCCATGGAGGAAACCGGCCGAGACTCCGAGAGCCTGGAAGGTGCCGTGGTGAGACGGAGGTGGAGTGGGGAACCGAGCCAAGACCGCCTGATGCGCTACCTAGATGAATCCCTCGCCCGCATCCCACAGATGATCGCGGAGGGCATCCGAGAGGAGCGTGAGCGACAAAGGCGAGAGGAGCCACCAGACCAAGCTCCCCAGGACCAACGGCCGGCGCCGGATCAAGGCCAGCAGAACGTACCGGCCGGCCCTCCGGATCAACCCGCGGGGCCAGGGCCGCAGGGGCCGCCGGGGCAACCACCCCCTCGACCTTGGGGGTTTTTGCCACCGAAACCTGCGGAACTGCTGGATGCAGATTTTGACGGAGACCCTGAGAAGTTTCCGTTTTTCCTTGTGAGAGCCGAGAGGTTTATCGAGACTTGGGGCCACCTATTCCAGCGCGAAGAGCGTATGGTCGATGTCATAGCAGCCCACCTGAAGGGAGCGGCCGCTGACTGGTATGTGGGACTTCACCAGGCTGATGGGCGTGAGTTGAGAGAAATCGATTCTTTTATGTGGGCCATGAAAGAGCAATTCGAGGACGCGAACTCTAACAAAGCGGCAAAGGCAGCGATCCGAGCCCTCAAGCAACGCACGAGATCGGTGAGAGACTACACGGCGGAGTTCCGTAGGTGCGCGGCCAAAATCCGAGGGGTGCAAGATGGGACCTTCGTGGAGTACTACAAGTTGGGACTCAACGCGGAGATCCGACGAGAAGTCACCAAAACCCAAGACCCAGACACCCTCTCGGGATGGATACAAGCCGCCATCACGATGGAGAACCGGCTGAAAACCATCAAACTAGATGATGCCGCAGCGAGGGCCAACAGCGGCCCTGCGCCGGCAGCAAGGGGGAAACCCCCTACCCCGAATCCAAAACCGAGGGACGGTACGAGGGAACTCCGAATGAAGCAAGGTCTTTGCCTCAAATGCGGAGAAGGAGGCCACTTCGCCGTGAACTGCCCGACCGCATCAGCATCGTCAGGAGCGCCCAAGGGAGCCAAGAAGAAGTTCGACATCTCCACGCCAAAACCGGTGGCGAAGCCGAGGGGGGCGAAAGCCCTGCAAGCCAAATCGCTCAGCGAAGCATCCGATTCATCCGATGGCGAAGCTGCGCCGCAGGGAAACGAGACGGACCTGCTGTGAACAGCGCTGAACAGCAGGTCCCGGACTCCCAGGCACAAACCCCGGTGAGCAAACCCCCCTCTCTTTTCTTTCTTACAGTGACTTTAATGGACCCGGGTCTATTGACCCATGTGAGAGTACGGGCTCTCATTGACTCTGGGTGTGGGAGAGATCTCATCAATCCCACACTAGTGACGGGACTGGGGGCGAAAGTTATTAAACTAAACGACCCCTTGATATTTACTCAGATGGATGGCTCCACCATGAAAGAACCCTGTAAATACGAGACTGTACCCTTGAGGGTGGGAATTGGGCAACATTGGGAAGAAAGGCCTTTCGTTGTTACCCCAGCTGCCCGCTTTCCCTTAGTACTCGGAAGCGCGTGGTTCTTTGATCACGATCCACACGTCCTATGGGGGGAGGGGAAAGTGAATTTCATCTCCGACAAATGCCAATCCCACTTATGGAAGAATGAGTGGGGACCCATGACGGGGGAGCAACTCCTAGTGACGGTGGGGGTGGCGGAAGCCGAACTGGAAGGCATTCCCCCTGAGTATCACGACCTGGCCCCTGTCTTTGGGGAGGAGGAAGCCGACGAATTGCCACCCCATAGAAACTCAGACTGTGCGATTGAAATTTTGCCTAACCAGAAACTACCGAAAGGGAAGTTGTATTCCATGAGCCCCTCAGAAAAAGTGGAGCTGAGGAAATTCATTGACAAAAATCTGAGTAGG
This sequence comes from Gekko gecko, assembly GCA_029375565.1. Lineage (NCBI taxonomy): Eukaryota > Metazoa > Chordata > Lepidosauria > Squamata > Gekkonidae > Gekko > Gekko gecko. Next base: position 2,647,269 of record JAPDNY010000016.1, read on the forward strand.
GGTTTTATACGGCCAGCATCCTCCCCGTTTGCGGCTCCTGTGCTTTTCCGGAAGAAAAAGGATGGGGGGTTGAGGCTGTGCACCGACTATCGTGGCTTGAATGCAGTCTCTAACACAAACGCCTACCCCATGCCCCTGATAAAAGACTTGTTGGCTGCGGTGGCTGGGGGGAAGGTCTTCTCGAAGCTAGATCTCCGTGATGCCTACTTCAGGGTCCGAATTCGGGAGGGGGACGAATTTAAAACGGCGTTTAACACCCCTCTGGGCCAATTTGAATACCTGGTCATGCCGTTCGGGCTTCAGGGAGCCCCAGGAGTCTTCATGAACTTGATTAATGAGGTGCTCCACAAGTATTTGTTTAAGGGGGTCCTTGTTTACCTTGATGACATTCTTTTATATTCCCCCGACATGAAGTCCCATGTGAAACTGGTGAGGGAAGTGTTACAAACGTTGCACAAGCATAAACTGTTTGCAAAGCTATCCAAGTGTGAATTTCACAAAACAGAGATCCCTTTTCTGGGCTACCGCATATCCCAAAAGGGGATTGAGATGGACCCTGATAAAATCAAAGATGTGATAGGGTGGGAAGCCCCTAAAACACGGAGGCAACTCCAAGGGTTCCTCGGATTCGCGAACTTTTATAGATCGTTCCTATCGAACTTTGCCCAGGTGGCCCTTCCCCTAACTGACTTATTGAAAACAAAAGGGAAGCCACCCGAATGCACTCGACCAGGGGCCAAACTAGAGTGGTCGCCACAGTGCCAGAGGGCATTTGACAAATTGAAAGCCCTTTTACGTCGGAACCTGTGTTAGCCCACCCGAATGAACTTAAAAAATTCATTGTCCAAGTCGACGCTTCCGATGTTGCTATGGGGGGGCGATCCTCCAAGAGGGGGAGGATGGTAAATTACACCCCCTTGCTTATGTTTCCAGAAAATTTAACGATACTGAACGGAATTGGTCGGTGTGGGAAAAAGAAGTGGGATCGATCCGCTTAGCGTTGGCTACCTGGCGACATTGGCTTGAGGGGGCGCGAGTTCCGTTCGAGGTCTGGACTGATCACAAAAACCTCGAGCTTCTCCGCTCCCCCGTTCCCTGAACGCCAAACAGCTGCGTTGGGCTGATTTCTTCTCCAAGTTCAATTTCACACTACACCACTTCCCGGGAACGTCTAACTCGCTGGCCGATGCACTGTCACGCCTCCCTCAACACGACAGCAAAAGGGAGGAGATTCATGACTCGGTCTTCACGCCTTCCCAGTTGGGAGGGGCAGTAACCACTCGGGGGCAGGCCAAACATTCCCCCCCGTCCCCAGACCCTCCTACCAATGACTGGGTGACGAAATTCTCTACAGCTATGTCGGACGCTGATAGAGAGGAGGTGGGGGGGGAAGAAGGCGTCTCCCAAAATGCGCATGGCTGCTGGACTAAAAATAACAAACTCTTTGTCCCACGTTCCCTAAGGGGGGAGGTGATGAGCTGGGCACACGGGTCGAAATTGGCTGGACACACGGGGTTTGTGAAATCTCTCCAGCTCCTGCAAAGACAATTTTGGTGGCCAGGACTTAGAAAAGACATTTCACTTTTCACGTCGGCTTGCCAAACGTGCTTGATGAGTAAACCCCGACCCGGTAAACCCCCCGGAGCTCTGCAACCCCTCCCCACGCCGGCTCGCCCATGGGAAGTAATCTCTATGGACTTTATTACTGACCTACCCCCGAGCGGGGGAAAGACTGTCATATGGGTGATCGTGGACCTGTTTACAAAACAGGCTCATTTTGTTCCGTTTGCCGCTATCCCCTCTGCCAAGAAACTAGCTTCTGCGTTCCTGCAACACGTAGTGAGGCTCCACACTTTGCCTGCTAAAGTGATCTCGGACAGGGGGTGCAATTCGTCTCCCGGTTCTGGAGCGAGCTGATGTCACTGCTTGGGGTGGAGCGGGGGTCAGCAGTGCATACCATCCAGAATCCGATGGACAGACTGAACGTGTGAATCAGACTCTGGAACAGTATTTGCGGTGTTTTTCCAATTTTCAACAGGACAATTGGCATTCTCTTTTGCCTTTGGCTGAGTTCTGTTACAACAATACTCAGCACTCGTCGACAGGGATGTCCCCGTTTAAGGTGGTACATGGATATGACGCCCCGCCTCTGCCTTTTCTGACTTCTCCCGACCTCCCGGCGGGAGACGCTGGAGACTGGTGCAAACAGTTGCAGATGGCGTGGTCATCGTTAGCTAAGACTCTAGATGAAGCTAAAAATGCTTATAAAATCCAGGCCGACAAGAAACGCAGCCTTGCCTGGGTTCCAAAGTGTGGGGAGTTTGCTTATTTGTCCACACAACACTTGCGTCACATTCAACCGAGTCGCAAACTTGGTTGGAAGTTTGTTGGTCCATTTGAGATTGTGAGGGTAATTAACAATGTGACTGTCGAATTGGCGTTGCCCAAATCTCTAAAGTCTGTTCATCCTGTTTTTCATGTAAGGCTTCTTCGCCGGGCACCTGAGGAGAACAAATGGAGACCGCGACGGCCAACCCCGCCTCCGCTGCTGGTGGGGGGGGAACCTCACTACGAACTATCGCAAATCTTGGACTCTAAGATCTCTCGCAATCGCTTGTTTTACCTTGTTGAATGGATTGACTTTGGGCCGGAGCAGAGGGAATGGGTGCGGGCGGAACATGTTCTGGCCCCCCGGCTTATCCGGGCGTTTCACAAGTTGTACCCCCACAAGCCTAAGGGGTAGAGTTATTTTCGAGGGGGCTGCATGTCAGGTAGCCCTGCCATGATGGATGGAGGGGAGGGGAGGACGGCAATGGGCGCCGTAGTGGCGTGACAGGCGGGAGGTTGGAATCCAAGGGGTGTTGATTTATAACTAGGGTGTGAGAGTGGAATGTGCATCTGGTAACCCCTATCTCTCGCAGACTGAACATTCTGACCTTGAGGAGTTAAGCTGCGAGCTTTACTATCGCTTTCAAAGCTCCGGCTTTCCTGAGAATAATGGGGGCGTTGGGAACTTCATTAGCGTAGTAACTTTCGATTCCCAGTCACATGTTATTCCCTGATTGGTAGAAGGGGGGGTCCCCATTCACCCCCTTCTCGGTATAACCACTTGCTTCCTGTAACCAAGTCATTCTGAACAATGTACCTGCTACAGTGACCTTTCTATTGCAGCTCTATAATAAATGCTATTCTTGCTTGAACCGCAAGGCATGGTGTTTTGCTGACTAGGTTAGGACTTCTGACACCATCCCACCTCCTCTCCTGCACCTGACAGGCAGCTGCCTGGCCAGTATAGGAGGCGGAGGGGGAGGAGCCACTGTGGAGGTGGGGAGCACCTGACAGACAACCGCCTGTTAGGTGTAGGAGGTGCGGGGAGTGTGTTGGAAGTCATCAGACAGACTGGGCCAGCAGCTTTGCTTCACCTCACAGGTGGTTGTTGGCCACTCCTGATTTCCTCAGCTGTCATTAGCTCTCTGCAGTCCCCTGGAACTGTTTTGTTTTTTTTTACCTCAGAACATTGAGCTCTGCAGCTGACCAATCAGAGAGTGGGGGGTGCAGGGAGGCAGCCGCCTGGCAGCCACATAGGAATCAATGGGGGGAGCACATTTTACCCCTTTTGACTCACTTAGGGGTCGAATTTCTAAAAATCCCTTCTTAACGAGCACCTATGCCACTGTAGGAGTGCTCTCCCTGAAAATGGTGTCTCTAGGTCCAGCGATTTGGCCTGGGCGTTGATTTTATGATTTTATACATATATATACATATACATACATACATACATACATACATACATATATATACATATATATATATATATATATATATATATATATATATATATACATATATATACATATATATATATATATATATATAGGCCCCGTTTACATGGAGCATTTGCCCTGCTGAAGACACAGTAGCCCTGCGGACTTTCCATGCACGATCATACCAGCATATCTATGAGGCGTAGCACTCCCGTGGCCAACCTGCGGCTTCCCGTGGAAAACACGGAGTAAAAAACTACTAGGGACAAAACACTAGTTTCCGGAAACCCCAGGGCAAAGGCCGGCGTCTGATCGCGGGAACGCCAGTATCCCGCGGCTTCCGACACCCGCCCATGTCCCGGGGTTTCCAGATGTTGTAAGTTTCCATGGGATGCACACCAATGTTGAAAGACGCATGCGCACATGCAAGACACTGACAGCGGCCCACCCCCCCCAAGGCGCATGCGCACTTTGCTACAGCGCAGCTTGCGTGCTCTGCTGCGCTGCTTTTTTGCCGCACTGCAGCAGCACGGTGTGATCGGCGCTTGGCACCAGAGCATGGCAACCCGGTGGCCTGTGTGATCGGGCTACCATGCCTTATTTTGCTCCAGGGCAAACTGCCACCCCTCCCCCCCACGTTTTCTGGCCCGTATGACCAGAGCCATAGATATCTTATCTCAGGGGTCTTTTCGTAGAAAAACAACTGCAGGAGCTCATTAGCATATAGTATGCTAATGAGCTATTAGGCAATTAGCATATGCCATGCCCCCTGACATCACCAGAAGTGATGTCAGAAGGGGAAGCAAAAGGGGGGAGGCATCTTCAAAAGCCTCCCCTTCCCCAGCTGGCCTGGGTGGGGGAGCTAAGAGAGAAGGGGTTTAAAGTTTGGGCCACAGAAGGAGGAAAGAGGGAAGGAAAGAGAGCGAGTAGAGTTGGGCCACAGAAGGAGGAAAGAGGGAAGGAAAGAGAGCGAGTAGAGAGAAGGAAAGAAGGAAGGAAGGAGGGAAAGAAAGAGAAGGAAAGGAGGAGGGAAAGAAAGAGATGGAAGAAGGAGGGAAACAGGGAAAGGAGGAAAAAAGAGAAGAGAAGAAGGTGGGAAAGAAAGAAAGAGAGAAGAGAAGAAGGAGGGAAAGAGGAAAAGGAGAGAAGGAAAGGAGGGAATGAAAGAAATTCAGCGGCAATTTGGCCTCATTATATCCTATGGGCCATTGAAGTCAATGGTGAAAACATAGGGTATATTCTGGCGGCTGGGGGGAGGGGTTTTGAGGGAGAGGCTCTGAACTCAAAGGGTAGCTTATGGAGCCTCTTCCCAAGATACCCACCAAGTTTCAAGAACATTGGATTAGGGGGTCCAATTCTATGGGCCCCCAAACAGGTTGCCCCCATTCCCTCCATTGTTCCCTATGGTGGGGAAAAAGTTACATCACAATAGTGATGTAGCTACCCTGTGAGTTTGGAGCCCCTCCCTCAAACCCCTCCCCTCCAGCCCCCAGAATATACCCTATGTTTTCACCATTGACTTCAATGGCCCATAGGATATAATGGAGCTGAAATTAACATTTGGCTGCCTGAAAGACTCCCGGGAGGCCGGCTGGGGGTGGGGCTTGGCTCCTGAGCTCCCCCCCCCCAAAAAAAGACCCCTGTCTTATCTAGAAAGGGATTTACAGGGTTGCTGAATGTTCTGGTATTTTGTTCAATTTCCTGTAGCCCCTAAATTTGATATAGTGGGAACTTTTACAGGAAAATTGTTTGTAGCAGCAGGATCACCCCATGTGAGGCCCGCGCATGCACCCTCCCCGCTCCTTTGAGAAGCTTGCCATGGCTGCCTAGTGACGTTCTCTACTTGGTTGGGTGCTTGCAAAGTTCAGTCGCCCAGGAGCCTGTCAAAAGCACAGCCAGTAAAGAGTGCCTCTGAGCAGGAGCAGCGTGCTTCGGGCTTCTGGACTGCTCTGCCCAAAGGGCAGGTCTATGACTACAGGACCGGTCTGGAGCCCAGCGACATTTTGACTCTGCCGCTGGTTTGTCTGGGGCAGCAGGATGACAGAATCAGCTGCAGCGTCTCTGAGGCGTCTTTGGCAGCGAGATAGTCTCTTTAGGCAGCACCGCACCCTTCCGAATCTCTGCCCAGCACTTGGGTGTCGGGTTGCTAACGCCGGGTTGGGACATGCCTGGAGATTCTGGAGTGGAGCCTGAGGAGCACAAGGTTTAGGGGGGACGGGGACTTCAGTGGGGTATATTCCCACAGAGCCCACCTTCTGCAATGGCCACTTCCTCCAGGTGACTGATCTGTGGCCTGGAGATCAATTGTCATCTCAGGAGAGCTCCAGCAACCACCTGGAGGTTGGACAGATTTACAGAGGGCAGGTCTGTCATCACAGTAGCCAATTCAGAGGCAGCATTCCATTGATTGACAGCTGCTGAGGAGTGGTCAGCAGGTGGGGCCATCTGACCGCCCTGTCTGCGTGCTTCCCTGGGGCACCTGACTAGCTACTGCTGGGGAAAGGAAACTGAGCTGTAGGCAATCGGTCTTACCCAGAAATACCTGGAGATATATGGGGTGGAGCCTGAGCGGTGGGTGTTGCCTTCTGACACACTTCCGGTGATGTCAGGGGTGTGGCATATGCAAATAAGTTATGCTAATGAGCACCTGCACCTCTTTTTCTACGAAATGGACCCCTGGTTCTGGGACTGGAATGACAGGCCCCAGAGTGGAATGACAGCCCCTAAGAGTAACAGAAGTGTTCTAGAACTGGAATGACAGGCCCCAGAGTGGAATGACAGCCCTTGGGGGTAGCAGTTGTGTTGGTGGACTGGAATGACAGCCCTTTGTGAGTAGCAGGAGCATTCTGGGACTTCCAAATTCTATGCCTTCGCAGGGAGTACTTCTCCTCATTCTCCAACAAAACCTCCTGGACAGTGTGTGCCTAGTGTGTCTGCTGCTCTAAGGATCCTTCTCACACTTCCAGTGTCAGTGGTGAGTGGTGAACCCAGTCTCTCAAAACTTATAAAAGCGTTCATACCCTCAACAATGCTGCAAAAGAGACTACTTGGTTTGGCAACTATATCAAGTGAACATGCCAAAGCATCAGCACCTGGTTTGAAGGAACCGGTGAAAAAGTTTGGCACACAAAATGAGATGTTGACATGCCTGAAATGGAAACATCCAAGAGGCTTAAATTTTAACCTCACAGTTCACAGGATTATTCAAAATGATTTCTGATTTGTGTGCTAAAACTGTTGTATGTTTGAGAAAGAAAATCAAAGCTTGTTGTGTTACTTATTCTTGCAATTTTTTTTTTAAAAAAAGTAATTTTAAGTTTTGTGCTTTTCAATTTTTCCTACAATGTATCTGTTTTTAAAAACTGTTTAGCAGTGGGAGGCGGGTGTGCAAAGCAAGAAGCCTGGCACCAATCCTGCTGGCAACCCCAAGGTAATCTGCACTCTGGTACTCAAGCCCAGGGGATGAGATGCCTACAACCAAGTGAAAATTTAACTTTAAAAAAAAACTTTTAAAAAAATCCTTTACGAAACACACTGTTGAAAATGGCCACGTTTGGAGTCTGTCTCCTTTCCTGTTTGCCATACCTGAGTATAATCCGTAGGTATTCAATCCCATCTGCCTCTTCACACTTAACGGAGAGGATCAGATTTCCCAAGCTGCTGGCTGTGCAGTAAAAATTCAAATGATCCTAAGAACGGAAGGAAGGCGTTAGTGGAGCAGGAGGCTGGCAGAGGGAATGTCGCTCTGTTGATCCCGGCTCTGGGGATTCTCGCCTCAGTGCTGGCCCCTCAACACCCAGAAGGAATCACCGGAGGCTCATCTTCAGAAGTGGTTTAAGAATCTCTTGCAAATACACGTCCGCTGTGAATCTCAAAAACGGTTGTTACACTTGGCTCAGAATATTTGATCTTTGCTGCTTGAGTAATTACTTAGGTGTTTGAATCTCAGTATCTTGCCCCTAGCTGCCGGGGACAGCCTGAAGTTCCTAGTCTTTGTTCAGTATCAGGGTCCTGAGTTTTGTCTTTTGGGGATTCCTTGTTTTTGTGGGTTCCTATTGCTGGCATTCCTCAAGGCTCAGCCCAGAAGCTCAGTCTCTGAGTGTGTGGATGCATACATCTGGTCTCTTGTAGTGCGCATGAACACATAAATGCATAGACATGTACACTAATGGCCAGTGGTTTTGTTCAGAACCAATTTTTGGACAGATTTTGTTTTTCAAAGAGACCTTCAACAAAAAGAGACAGCACGACATTCCCTTTGGAAATGGTGTAGGATATGCTGTCACAGAATATACTGGAGCCACAGGTCTTTGGCTATGTGCAATAATGTAGGGGCTCTGGCACCGATCTTTGGTATAAGATCTGTCTTTACTTTCATCTGAGAAACATTGTGGAAAGGTATGCAAATGTACTTTGCAATAACATGGGTAGATAGAATATGTAGTTACACCATACTTAAGGGTGTGTTCCAAATCAGTCTAGAAGAAGAGTTGGTTTTATACCCCGCCCTTCACAACCCAAAGGAGTCTCAGAGTGGCTTACAATCTCCTTCCTTTTCTCTCTCCACAACAGACACCCTGTTTGGTAGGCGGGGCTGAGAGACCAGCTCTGAGAGAACTTGTGACTGACCCAAGGTCACCCAGCCGGCTGCATGTGAAGGAGGAGTGGGGAATCAAACCCAGTTCTCCAGATTAGAGTCCGCCGCTCTTAGCCACGACACCACAGCTGGCTCTCATAAGTCTTCCGCAGTCTCTATAATTATTCCGCAATGACCCAAGTCTGAACCAAGCTGAGGGGAGTGCATCCACCACTGCTGACCACAGAGTAACCCCAGCCTTTCGCCCTCCCCTGCTCAATGCCCGTGAATCAAACCTCTTCCTTATAACCATTGGGAAACTAAGAACTGCTCACTTTTGAAACTGAATTGATACTCACTAAAACATACGATCACCAGTGGCCAACATGCATAGTAGTAGAATTACATTTAGCATTTAAGAAAAAAATCCTGTTACCCAACCCTGTCCCAGATTGCCGGCCGCTAAGGCTGGGAAGGCTCCTCCAAACAATCCATTCCCTTGACCTCCCTTTGCCTTCCCCACTCCCTTCAGCCTGGCCCCAGACATGTTCACGTGGGAGTCCTCGCATCCCACACGGATTAGGGTCAGTCTCAGCGTACTCTGGGTGAGGACCGTGTGCCCAATCTGTAGACTCCACCACAGTCACGCATGGTTTATGGGTTCTCCTTGGTTGCCACGCGCACAGTTCCCCCACCAGATCCGGAGGCAGTGCATGTGCAGAGGGAGCGTCAGCCTTCCCACCCACTCTGTTACCCCCCAAAAGGAAATGGCCTGGGGAAGGAACTGTTTGGTTCATTGCAGAAGACCACGTGATATTCTGCAGAGTCTCCCCCTCCCAGACCATTTCAGTTTGGTGTAACAGTGGGCAGGTGGGGCTGGAGTTCCTTCTGCACTGCACCACGGTTCCAACCCAGGGTAGGGGCAGCACACGTGCGAATACAGGAGAAGACGCAAACCACACAGGACTGCAACAAGGCTCACAGGTTGGGCCTATGGTCCCCACCCGGTGAACGCCACTTCATGGAAATCGATCCTTGCTGTCAGTAAACTTTGTTTCCACTGGAGAGCCGTTTCTCCATGAGCATTCCTTCAGCTGGTCAAGTCACTTTTCCCACCAGGAAAACCAGGCTGGGTCTCCAGTGGAGATGCAAAAACAGAAAGGAAAAGGGCCCCCTGAAGGGGACAAGCAGAAGAGCCTGTGGGCGAGAGTCTGCTCTTTGCAAAACATTTCCAAGTGCGACAGGGCTTGACTGCGAGCGAATAATTGGCACTTCTCAGCAGCAATGCTCCCTCTAAGCTGTGGAGTCCTGTGAGCAAAAATTTTACTTTGTGAGCTACTGGTACTAAAGTTGTGAGCGAGTGATTTGGCTACTGCATAAGTGAGTTTGTTCTGTAGCCCTCCTTCCTGATCTGAGACAAAAAATGTGTGAGCCAGAGGCTAAAAAACTGTGAGCTAGCTCACAGTAACTCAGCTTAGAGGGAACACTGCTCGGCAGCCTCTCTTGTGCGCATACAGGAAGGCCGTCTGCGACTCATGTCTCACTGACCTTTCCCAAGAAATGCTTCCTGTATGCCCTGGCTTCACCTTTGCATTCCAGCTTGTGCCCGTAAGCGCTGGGGCTAGGCTGCTCTTCCTCTTCATCACAGACGCTGCTGTCTGACGAGGTGGGAGTGCCGAGATTCTCTGGGTCTTCGATCCAGTAGCCTCCAAACTGAGGCAGGATGATTAAGGGGAAGGGAGCGCCTTTCTCTAAAAACTAAACAACAAAAGGAATCATATTACAGCGGCCGGCATCCGGTGCCTGAATCTCTGTTTGTCTACCAATCAAACTCTTATCTTGCCCCTCCTCCAAATAGCAGTGCCGTTGCTTCTCTCCATCTTCAGTTTTAATCACAACAGCCCTCTGAGGTAGGCTAAGCTGGCAGAGAGCAACCGGCCCAAGGTCATCCAGTAAGCCTGATGGATAAACTGGGGTCTCAGCCGTGTTCTCCCCAAGTCTTCCCTGAGAAAAATGAACTTTGAAGCCCAAGATAAAATCATGAATCATAAAACTCTGAATATTTATTAAACATTGAACCTCAGTTATCATTAAAATACAAGAGATATTTAAAAGGTCAAACAAATCACAATGTAACAATCAGTAACCCTACTCTAGGTGGTTAGACCTCACCTAGAGTTATGCATTCAGTTTTGGGCCCCACAATTCAAGAAGGATACAGACAAGCTGGAACGTGTCCAGCGGAGGGCAATGAAGATGGTGAGGGGCAGGGGTCTTTTCGTAGAATAACAGCTGCAGGAGCTCATTAGCATATGGTATGCTAATGAGCTATTAGGCTATTAGCATATGCCACGCCCCCTGACATCACCGGAAGTGATGTCAGAAGGGGAAGCAAAAGGGGGGAAGCATCTTCAAAAGCCTCCCCTTCCCTTCCCCAGCTGGTCTGGGTGGGGGAGCTAAGAGAGAAGGGGTTTAAAGTTTAAACTCCTTCTCATGAGAGTTGGGCCACAGAAGGAGGAAAGAGGGAAGGAAAGAGAGAGAGTAGAGAGAAGGAAAGAAGGAAGGAAAGAGGGGAAGAAAGAGAGGGAAGAAGGAGGGAAACAGGGAAAGGAGGAAAAAGAGAAGAGAAGAAGGTGGGAAAGAAAGAAAGAAAGAAAGAAAGAAAGAAAGAAAGAAAGAAAGAAAGAAAGAAAGAAAGAAAGAAAGAAAGAAAGAAAGAAAGAAAGAAAGAAAGAAAGAGAGAAAGAAAGAAAGAGGGAAAGAAAGAAAGAGGGAAAGAAAGAGGGAAAGAAAGAAAGAGGGAAAGAAAGAAAGAAAGAGGGAAAGAAAGAAAGAAAGAAAGAAAGAATGAGGGAAAGAAAGAAAGAATGAGGGAAAGAATGAGGGAAAGAATGAGGGAAAGAATGAGGGAAAGAATGAGGGAAAGAGGGAAAGAGGGAAAGAGGGAAAGAGGGAAAGAGGAAAAAGAAAGAAGGAAAGGAGGGAATGAAAGAAATTCAGTGGCAATTCAGCCCCATTATACCCTATGGGCCATTGAAGTCAATGGTGAAAACATAGGGTATATTCTGGGGGCTGGAGGGAAGGAGGTTTGAGGGAGAGGCTCCAAGATCACAGGATAGCTGATGGAGCCTCTCCCCAAGATACCCACCAAGTTTCAAGAACATTGGACCAGGGGTCCAATTCTATGGGCCCCCAAGCAGGTTGCCCCATTTCCTCCATTGTTCTCTATAGAGAACAATGGAGGGAATAGGGGCAACCTGTTTAGGGGCCCATAGAATTGGACCCCCTGGTCCAATGTTCTTGAAACTTGGTGGGCTATCTTGGAGAGAGGCTCCATCAGCTATCCTGTGAGTTTCGAGCCTCTCTCTCAAACCCCCTCCCCTCCAGCCCCTAGAATATACCCTATGTTTTCACCATTGACTTCAATGGCCTATAGGATATAATGGAGCTGAAATTGACATTCAGCTGCCTGAAAGACTCTCCGGGACGCCGGCTGGGGCGGGGCTTGGGTCCTGAGCTCCCGGAGCTGTGCTCCGGTGCGCTCCCCCCCGAAATGACCCCTGGTGAGGGGTCTGGAGACCAAGTCCCATGAGGAAAGAAATGCATTATACATGCTGCAAGTGCAAGCTTATCAGAACCCTTGAGGAGAAGGTGGGAGAACGTGAGGCACAAATCTGTACACTGAGGAACATCAGGGAGGGAGAAAGGTTTTTAGATGTGAAGGAAGAGGGGCTCCTGAGAGAACAGCAAGAGCTAGCAAGTCCTAAGCAAGAGGAAGGAAGTAACAAGGAACAGGTGGGTGAGTGGAAGGCTGTGACTTTGAGGAGTAAGATAATCAGGAAACACTCACAGCCAGTGGAGCTGCAAAATCAATTCCAACTGCTGTTGATCGTGGAAGATCAGAATAGCACACTCCAAGATCGAGAGGATGTGACTGACACACCAGCACATAGGCAGAGAAGGAACCAAGCTATCCTGTGGAAGAAGAGATGAGTAGTGGTGGTTGGTGACTCCCTACTGAGAGGGATGGAAGAAGGTGTGTGCAGACCGGACAAGGAATCACGAAAGGTTTGCTGTCTTCCTGGAGCATGTACCCAAGACATGACTGAGAGAATTTCAAGACTGGTCAAGACCTCTGATCACTACCCGCTCCTGCTGATCCACGTGGGAACAAACAATACGGCCTGAAGAAACCTTGAATGGATCTCCAAAGACTATGAGGCTCTGGGCAAGAAGGTGAAAGATCTGGGGGCACAGGTGGTGTTCTCCTCCATTTTACCTGTTGAGGGCCATGGAGCTGGAAGGGAGAACAGGATACTGGAGGTGAATGGCTGGTTACATAGATGGTGCCGTCAAGAGGGATTTGGCTTCCTGAACCATTGTATGTACTTCCGACATGAGGGACTGTTGGCGATGGATGGGGTGCACCTTACGAAGAATGGGAGGAATGTCTTTGCTGAAAGACTTGTGAACCTGATCAGGAGGGCTTTAAACTGAAGCCATCGGGAGACGGAAGAAAAAGCCTGATGTTGTGCGGCATCCCCAACACTAAGTTCAAGAAGGGGAGGGACCAGAGAATTAATGAATGGGAGAGAGGTGAGTTCAGTAATTTTCAGGTAAATTCGAAGGGATCTATGGTAGGAAAGGATGCCTGTAATGCATAGAGTATGGGAAATAAACAGGATGAACTTGAAGTTCAAGTATTGGAAAGTAAGTATGATCTGATAGGTATCACTAAGACTTGGTGGGATGACTCTCATATATGGTGCACAGCAATTGAAGGATATACCTTGTTCAAATGGAACAGAATAAACAAAAAAGGAGGTGGGGTGGCACTATATGTTAAGAATGAATACACTTGCTCTGAAATTCAGGATTTCGAGAGTTGCCCTGTTGAAAGTGTGTGGGTAAGGATAGAGTGAAGAAAAAAGAAGGGGATATTGTTATGGGGGTATACTACAGACCTCCGAACCAACTGGAGGAACTGGATGATGCATTTGTACAACAGCTTGCTAAACTGTCACAGAGACAGGATGTTGTGGTTATGCGAGATTTCAACTATCCAGATATTTGCTGGAAATCTAACTGTGCTAGACATGGGGCATCCTGCAGATTCTTGAATAGTCTTGCAGACAATTTCATCTCCCAGAAGGTGGAGGTGGGAACCACAGGATCTGCTATCCTGGATTTAATCCTGACTAACAGGGAAGAACTGGTGGATGAAGTGAACGTTGTGGGATCCTTGGGGAATAGTGACCATGTCAGCTTGGAATCTGACATAGAGAAGGATGTGAAACTAGGACATAGTCAGGGCCAGCTCACCAAACTGCCCCCCCCCATGAAAAGCCCACCGCCGCTGCCCGTGAAGAGCGCCCCGGCAGGGCACAGGAGGCAGCAGTGGAGCTTGCTCCTCCTCCCCCTTGGGGGGGAGAGGAGGTGGGGGCTGCAGTGCAGGACTTGCACAGCCATGGAGCGCGCTGCATGGGACAAGGACAGAGAGCTGCATGAGTTGAACTGTTGCTTGGGTGACTATGTACGGTGGGTGCGGGCGCTGGAGCAGGAGAACTGGCGGGCAGTAGCAGCACATCAGCTGGCTGGAGTGGCGTGAGGAGGAGGTGGCCAAGCTGTGGCTGGCAGTGGCTGAGCTGAGCCAGGCCCAAGGGGAGGCCAAGATGGAGTGGGAGGCACTGCTCAGTGAGTGGGCACACTTGGAGACACTGGGCACGCAGCTGCTGGAGCTATGTCATTGCCGCCTGGAGCCTGAGGCCGCTGAGCTGCACCACCAGCTGGAGCACCTGGCTGCTGACTGCACCGCCCTGGAGGCCGTGCTGGAGTGCCTGCGGGCCGAGCACAGGTGCCTGCAGGAGGAGCAGCGATGGCACCCCCACCAAGCTGCCCGCCCTGCTGCTGCTGCCATCCCTCGCCTGCCCGGGGCGCCGGAGCCACCAGGCGCTAGAGGAGGAGGACTCAGGCCCCACCTTGCTTAGAGGGAAGAGACGGGGGGTTAACCCCCCACCTCTTCCCTGGCTTGCCTGGGCACCCCACAGCTGCGGGGCGTGCAGGCAACCCGCACTTAGAGGGAAGAGATGGGGGTTTAAACCCTCACCTCTTTCCTGGCTTGCCGGCGCCAAACCCCCCCCCCCATCTCCAGGCCCCACCGAGAGTTGGCATCGCCATGGGGGTGCGGGCGCCACAAGCTGGCCTAGGGCGCCCAGACACCACAGGCCGGCCCTGGACATAGTAGGACTCATATCCTGGACTTCCGGAAAGCTAATTTTAAAAAACTAAGAGAAATATTAGATAGGATCCTGTGGCTGGAAATGCTGAGGGGGAAATCTGCATAGGAAGGATGGGAGATGCTGAAAAATGAAGTGCTTAAGGAACAATTGCAAACTGTCCAGGTGAGAAAGAAAGGTGGGAGACAGGTAATGAAGCTGAGGTGGCTGAATGAGGAACTCTCTGAAGAGCTGAGACTAAAAAGGGAAATGTACAGGAATTGGAAGGAGGGACAAATTACTGAGGGTGAGTACAAGAAGCCGGCTCGAATCTGTAGGGATGGTGTCAGAAAGGCTAAAGTGCAGATGGAGCTGAGGTTTGCGAGGGATGCTAAAAATAACAAGAAAGGTTTCTATGCCTATGATTGGAGCAAAAAGAAGAAGAGGGATGGGGTAAGCTCATTTCTAGGGGAAGATGGTCAAGCCTTAACAAGGGATGAAGACAAAGCGGAATTACTTAACTCTCACTTTGCATCAGTCTTTAACCATAAGGCGAGCTGTATACAAAGGAAGGAGGAATTGCCAGTCCAGAGTAAGGAAGGAGATAGAGAGCATCTAGCTGCCTTAAATATTTTCAAATCTCCAGGGCCGGATGGCTTGCATCCCAGGGTGCTAAAAGAAATTGCAGATGTTATTTCAGACCTCTGGCTCTAATCTTTGAGATGTCCTGGAGTACTAGTGTTGTGCTGGAGGACTGGAGAAGAGCGAATGTTGTCCCGATCTTCAAGAAAGGAAAAAAGATGGACCTGTGAAATTACAGGCCTGTCAGTTTGACATCAAACCCCGGAAAAATTCTAGAGCAGATTATTAAACGCTCTGTTTGTGAGCACCTTGAACAAAATGAGTTAGTTGGTAGTAGCCAGACCAACCTTATCTCCTTTTTTGACAGAGTTACTAAAATGCTTGACTCTGGCAATGCTGTGGATATAGTGTATCTAGATTTCAGTAAAGCATTTGACAAAGTTTCTCATGATATCCTCGAGGATAAGCTGGTTAAGTGTGGGCTGGATGGTGCAACTGTTGTATGGATTCATGGTTGGTTGAAAAATCATACCCAACGAGTGCTTGGAAATGGCTCTGCGTCTACGTGGAGGGAAGGTTCGAGTGGAGTGCCACAGGGCTCGGTCCTGGGCCCAGTGTTGTTCAATGTTTTTATAAATGACCTGGAGGAAGACATAGAGGGGATGCTCATCAGATCTGCAGATGACACAAAGCTGGGTGGGATTGCTAATTCTGAAGAAGACAGAGTCAGGATTCAAAATGATCTAGATAGGCTGGAACAGTGGGCTGAGACAAATGAAATGAATTTCAATAGAGATAAGTGCAAATAAGTGTAACGTCCTAAACTTAGGTACAGATATAGAATGGGAGGGACTTGGCTTGACAGCAGCACATGTGAAAGGGATCTAGGTGTTATGGTTGATTACAAGCTCAACATGAGCCTGCAGTGTGATGTGACTGTGAAGAAAGCTAATGCAAACTTAGGATGCATTAACAGAAGCATTGTGTCCAGATCACCATAAGTGGTGGTTCCACTTTATTCTGCTATGGTCAGGTCTCATCTGGAGTACTGTGTCCAGTTCTGGGCACCACACTTTAGGAAGGATGTTGACAAACTCGAGCGTGTCAAGAAGAGGGCAACCAGGATGGTGAGAGGGTTGGAATCCAGGTCTTATGAGGAAAGGCTGAAAGAGTTGGGTATGTTTAGCCTGGGAAAAAGAAGGCTTAGAGGGACATGATTGCAGTCTTCAAGTATTTGAAGGGCTGTCATGTAGAAGCTGGAGCAGATCTATTCTCTCTTGCTCCGGATTGCAAGATTAGATCTAATGGGTGGAAATTACAAGGGAGTCGATACCGGCTAAATATCAGGAGAAACTTCCAAACTGTAAGAGTGGTTGAAATGTAGAACAGACTGCCTTGGGAGGTGGAGGATGCTCCTTCGCTGGACGTTTTCAAGCGGAGGCTGGACGACCATCTTTCGGATCTGCTGTAGGGCTCTCTGTCGGCTATGCTCCTGCAGAGTACCAGGGGTTGGACCAAATGACCTGCAAGGTCCCTTCTAACTCTGTCATTGAAAGACTGAAGGAGGAGCTGGGTATGTTTAGCCTGGAGGGGAGAGGACTGAGAGGCGATACGATAACCATCGTCAAGGACCTGAAGGGCTGTCATCTAGAGGATGGTGTGGAGTTGTTTTCTGTTGCTCCAGAAGGTCAGACCAGAACCAATGGGTTGAAATTAAATCAGAAGAGTTTTCGGCTAAATATGAGGAAGAACTTCTGGACAGTTAGAGCAGTTCCTCCATGGAACAGGCTTCCTCGGGAGGTGGTGGGCTCTCCTTCTTTGGAGGTTTTCAAACAGAGGCTAGGTGGCCATCTGACAGCAATGCTGATTGTGTGAACTTAGGGAGATCATAAGAAGGGAGAGCAGGAAGGGTTGCCTCAGCGCTTAGTTCTTGTGGCCCTTTCTTACAGGCCCAGAGAAATGCTGGTTGCCACTTTGGGGTCAGGAACCAATTTTTCTCCAGGCCGCTTTGGCTGGAGATCCTGGATGATTTTTGTCATCCTCTGGGCATGGAGCAGGGGTGACTGGGGTGGTGGGGGGTGGTATTTGTCAGACTAGATGACCCTGGAGGTCCCTTCCAACTCTACGATTCTATATTAGAAGCTGATGTCATGTGTCGGTTTAGGGAACAAGCTGTGGTCGGGGAGGTCCCTGGTTCAAATCTCATCTCAGTCCCAAACTCACTTGATGGACCATATCAGATCTCACTGAACTAGTTTTGTACTTTATTTTACATCTTTTGTATTTATAAATACACAAGTGAGGGACCTGCAAGGACTAGCCGGGGGCATTTCATTTTCTCCGGTATCCCCATCCCCAACTGTTTCTTCTCTCCCTTCCCTGGCAGCCCCCCAGCCTCTCCCTTTTCCCCACTCTCTTCTCTCCTTCCCATCCACCAGCCAACCTACTTTCATCTGCCCCTGTCTTCAGCTTTCCTCCCCCTGGCAGCCTCTCCCCAGGAAAATCTGACAGAGTTGTGTGGTGGCCACCAGCACAGGGCTGATCCCAGTTGCATGGCGACACCCATGCAGGGCCAGTCCCAGTTGTGTGGTGGCTGCCAGCACAGAGCAGGGCCTGCCAGTGTGGTGTCTGCCACCACCAGTCTGGGTCCAGTGGTGCAATGGCCACTGCTGGGCTGGGCCCAGTGGTGCAGAGGCTGCCACCCTTGGAGTGGGCCCAGTTTGTGGGCAGTGCGGATCTGGTAGTCGCCGCTGTGCCTGGCTCTGGGGAGTAGGGCTGCCACTCACCTGCTGGTGAAGGTAGACCCCCCCCCCCCTCTGCTCACTGCCACTCCAATGGGTAGTGGGAGAAAAATGGCAGGTAGGTTATTGGCATCCCCAGTGTAATGACAGCACTTGCACACATGACCCAGAAATGATGCCATCACATCAGACCATGCTCTAGCATTCACCCCAAATTCTATGGTTACACCACAGAGCTTTGGGCAAATGTTAGAGCATTGCACCTGGTGCAGTGACATTCCTTCTGGGCGGCACCGGAAGCGGCATCGTCACACTGAGGATCTCGACCGCCTTCCCCCCTCACACGCTCTCAGTCCCCACCTCCCCCTGGTTGCCGGATGGTGCCTGGCAGCCCTCCTGGTGAGTCCTCCTTCCTCAGTGGGCATGACGGCAGAGGGGCGGGGGGGGACCTTTTTTGCAGGGCTGTTTCAGCCATCCCAGGCCCCTCCTGCTCTCCCCGCAGCGGCTCTGCTGTACAGAAGCCAATGTTTGGAACACTTGGCAATATTGTTGTGGTTGTCCACAATAGCCACTGAGACTTTAGTGGACATTTTTAGTGCTACAGGCATTGTATCTGTTCTTTTGGGGAGTTTTAATCCCCCAATTATTATTAATTTTTTTTTAGATTTCAGGCTGAAATTGAATCCAATGAAGACGGAGGTCCTGTGCCTGAGTTGGAGCAGCCTGAGGGTAGGGATCCCTCTCCCGACCTTCAATGGGGCACCACTCGTGCCAGCGCCGGAGGTTAGGCATCTGGGAGTGCTCCTGGATGCCTCCCTAACGATGGAGGCCCAGGTAGTGGCCACTGCCAAGTCAGTCTTTTACCACCTTCAGCTGATTAGGCAGTTGGTTCCTTACTTGAACGTGGTGACTTGGCAACAGTGATCCATGCAATGGACACCTCGAGACTGGATTACTGTAATGCCCTCGATATGGGGCTGCCCTTGTCGCAAATCCGGAAGCTGCAGCTGGTGCAAAACGCCGCGGCCAAGTTGCTGATGGGAATCCCAATTCAGGAGCACATCCGACCTGTGCTAAAGACATTGCACTAGCAATGATTCACTTCAAGGTGCTGGTTCTTACCTTTAAAGCCCTTTATGGCCAGGGATCTGCATACCTGAGGGACTGCCTTTCCCCACATGTACCACAGAGAGTGCTGCAGTCAGGGACCCAGAATCGGCTAGCTCTCCACAGCATCAAGGAGGCCAGGGCTTTCTCAGTGGTGGCTCCACTCTGGTGGAATGAGTTCCCAGAAGAGACCAGGGCCATGCAGGGCCTCTACTGTGTTACTGAAATTTTACTCTGCATGTTAGCCACTCTGAGCTGCCCTGGGCCGGGAGGGCAGGATAACAATCTAACAAATAAATAAATAAACCCCCCACTGGTCTGCCTCTAGCTCATGTTTGCAGCTCTGTCAATCACATCTTCTGTGGCATGATTCAGAAATAGATATACTGATTATAGCGTCATTGGGCCAAAGGCTGGATTTCACGGCCTTGCTGCTCATAACGTTGATGCCAAAATTTGCCATCCTGCCTCCCGGAACCCCCTCTCCCAGCTCATCCTGTTTCTCCTATTTCCCTCCTGTCCTCACGATCCACCAGTGAGCAAGCCAACCCCCCCCACACACACACACACATTTAGGTCCTGATCCACAGTTTGAGAACCACGGCAGTAAGGAAGAACACAGACCCAGATCTGCAGCTTGACCCAGCAGCAGCCGGGCTCTTGCAGTGTCCCCCAGTCCCAGCTCATTCAAAGGCCCCGCACTGCCTGCCCGTCGCAGGGGACGATGTGACACTCCTCCGTCCCTTTCTGCACTCGAAGAGGAGCCTGGACTGGAGCCACCGCAGAGTCCCTGGCAGACCCCCAAGGCCACCCTGACGCCCAGGCCACCAATGGCTTTGGGCTTGGCCTCGTGTCCCTTCCTTTCGAGGCAGAGGCCCGGTCCTGAAGTCAGCGGGCCTAAAAGGGTGTGACTCTTCTTAGGATTAAGCTGTTAGGAGCATTTTCCCCCCTTGAGCACGTACCTCATCGATGCTGGGATATGGTATATAGTCCTCCTGGAAAACATTCAGAGGAAGAAAAGTGTGCTGTTAATTCTACTGCAAACACCATTTGGAATATGACGAGCTGCATTATTAGGTAGGGGATGCGATCAACAATGGTTTGAACGGATTTTGCAAATTTAAAAATAAAAAAAATTGACCATGACCAGTTGCCATTCCATGGGGTTTTATTTTTTGGGGGGGGGAGTAGAAATCCCTCCTGAAGCCGGGAGCGCCTGAGAGAGCTGCTCTCCCTGCTTTCTTCACCCGCATCAGCTTCTCAACGCAGTACTTCCAAAGGCAGCCCGTTTGGAAAAGCTCAGTGCAGGGGGGGAAGACAACAAACTCCTGACCCAAAGCTGGATTCGGGGCACCCCCCACCTGGCCATTTTTAATCAGAGGCTCGTTTTCCCAGTCACAGCCATGTCCTTCCACCAGCCGCATCAGTGCTGCGAGGAGTCTGACTGAGGGGGTGGCTGAGCTAGTCTGCTGCAAGCAAAACAGAGGAGCATCGCAGGGCAAATCTATTGCGGCAAAAGCTTGCATGAGCCACAGCCCACCTCATCGGATGCCTGCAGCGTTACACGCAGTGGGGAGAAGTATCGATATCAGGAGCCTACAACCTCAGGCTTCAGAGCCAAGTGTGGCTTGGTACAGAACCAAAAATGGCCTCTTCAAAAAAATAAAAAATAAAAGGGAATTTTATGTTCATGGGTAGGTGGGATGCTAGAATAACCAGGACACGAAGGGGGAGGTCAGGCAAAGATTTTGGGCTTCTTAGAGATCCTTTACTGAAAGGGAAATGAGAGAGGTGCAACCACCTATGGAAGTACGCCAGTGCACCACAGTGCCAGCTGCTCCTCCCTGCATGACTTATTGCAATACCTGTGCTACTTTCCAATAATGAACTTACAAGTACTAGTCTTTGGCTACAAAATTATAAACTATAAATCAATGTGTCAATTATCAGTAACATCAAGTTGCACAGTTTCAGTTGTGCAAATGGTCTTTCTTACAGTGGCTCTTTGCTGATCTCTTGCTCGGAATCTCTCCTTATATATAATTGAGCAGTGGGGTGGCACTTTCCAGCTCTCCCATTGGCTGTGCAATGCACTCCAGCAGCCATTGGCCTGTCAGCTGCCACTCAAGAGTACTTGCATGTCATTGGCCAGGTGCTGGGTCTGTGCCTCTTCCCTGCCTACTCCCACCTCAGCCACTGTTCCCTGTCAGAATTACTGGCAAACAGCTGTCTCTCCCAACAAAGACACTTCTCCTAGTTGGCTCCTCTATGGGACTAACCTTTCCCTCAGTGGCTGCTGGTAGAATGAAACCCTTTCCAGGCCTTTGGGAGGAACTCATTGGGGCCCGTCCTGACTAGGGTTGCCAGCTCCAAGTTGGGAAATTCCTGAATATTCTGTGTCTAAGGAAGCCAGTCTAAGGAAGCCAGAGTTTGGAGAGGGGAGAGGCCTCAGCTGAACAGAATGCCATAGAGCCCACCATCCAAAGCAGTTATTTTCTCCGGGGGGGGGGATCTGTTGTCTGGAGCTCAGTTATGATACCCAGCGATCTTCAGGCTCCACCTAGAGGATGGCTTCCCTAGGCGTAGCCATTAGCAGGGTAGGCGTAGCCATTAGCACTTCAGACCAGGGTCAGCCAGGAAGAGATCAGTTCCCCTATGGCGTTATACCCTGCTGAGTCCTTCCCCTCCCCAAACGCTGCCCTCCACAGGATCCACCCCCCAAATATCCAGGTATTTCCCTACTCAGAGCTGGCAACCCTACATTCCCCTCAGTGCCTGTTGCTAGGCAACCAAGCTTGGTTCTGTCAGTAAAAGGCTCTTTCTACACCTATTTTGGCCTTTGGGAGAAAACTTATTGGGGCCAGTTCTGACTAGGGTTGCCTGCTCCAGGTAGGGAAATTCTTGGAGATTTTATGGTAGAGTCTATGATACCTGGTGATCTTCAGGCATAGCAGTCAGCACTTCAGAGCATGATCTGATAGACCCAGGTTCTTGCTGTGGAAGCTGAATGGGTGATTTTGGACCAGTCACAGATTTTCAGCCTAACCTACCTCACAGGATTGTTGTGCAAGTCAAAAGAGGGAGAAGAGATGTAAGCTGCTTTGGTCCCCATTGCAGAGAAAAACTATACTTTTCCTCCTGGGGAACCATTGTTGCCAATCTCCAGATGAGGGATGGAGATAATTCAGAATTACAACTGATCTCCAGATGGCAGAGATCAATTCCCCTGGAGAAAATGGTGGACTCTGCGTCCTTATACTCTGCTGAGATGGCCCTCCTATGACAGCCAATGTGATGTAGCAGTCAGGGCTTCAGAGCACAGTAGAGGCTGCAGGTGTGTGGGGGGGATAAGGAAAGCTGAAGAGTGAGGGGCAGATAATGGCAGGTTGATGCTTGGCTAGGAAGGAGATAGAGTTTCCAACTCCAGGTTGGGAAATTCCTGGAGACTTGAGGGGTGGAGCCTGGAAAGGGTGGGGTTTGAGGAGGGGTGGGACCGCAGACAGATACAGTGCCAAATACTTCATCCTCCAAACCAGGCATTTTCTCCTGGGGAACCATTGTTGACAATCTCCAGGTGAGGGGTGGAGTTCACTCAAAATTACAACTCCTCTTCAGGTAGCAGAGATCAGTTCCTCTGGAGAAAATGGTGGACTCTGTGTCATTATACCCTGCTGAGGTCGCCACAGCAAATTGACGCTGAGGGCCCAAGGCTGGGGCACTCTCCCAGAGCCTCTTTCTTGAGCTCGTTGTATTCATTTCAACAACAGGCCATATTCCTAGTATTGATATAATATGAAACTTCGTTATAAAAAGTGGCTGATCCCTGCAAGTGTGTGTAGATGTTTAAAATATTTGTGTTTCACACTCTTCAGAATCTTCCTGATGTGGCTATTAACAGAAGGGCAACAAAGTTATCATAAAAGGAGTCCTGAAAGCCTAGAAATCCAACACATGGTGGGGGGTTATATTACCCACAATGCCTTTTCCCCCCCATCAAGTCACAGCTGACTTTTGGCAATCCTGTAGGGTTTTCAAGGCAAGGAACGTTCAGAGGGGGTTTGCCGTTGCTGGCCTCTGCGTAGAGACCCTGGTATTCCTTGGTGGTCTCCCGTCCAAATACTAACCAGAGCCAGCCCTGCTTGGCTTCTGAGCTCTGAGGAGATTGGGCTAGCCAGGTCAGGGCAGACTGAAGAGGACAGATTATTTATTCACTTATAAAATGCCTGTGCCACCTCTCCCAAGAACTTGCTTGAGGGAGCTTATAAAATAAAACATGATAAAATTATAAAACAGCGTAAAATCCTTAAAAATTAACCAACTATCACCAATATTCAGAAGATTACATCAAGAGCTACTCCAAAGAGTAAAAGACCCCATCCAAATGAGCATGGATCCCTCCAAAGTGGTGATGAACTGGGAAAGTAAAAGAAACAGGCTACATAAAGCTACGAGGAATGGACCACTCCACATCAGCATGAACCACTCCCCATCAGCAAATCTACCCAGAAATTCTGACAGCAGTTTCTCACTGGAGTCTCCATTTTATCCCCCCCCATATATGGCTATTTTAAAATCTATTACCGAATGTCAAGGGAGGCTGAAGTATTTCCCCAACGCTTTCCAGTTTTAGTTTATTTTCTCACTTATTTACTTGCATAGATACAGTCCAGGTTGGTCAATGTAAGAGGGACAAGAGTATCCTTAGAAGCTGGAGGGCCTGGCCAAAGGGCACTGAGGTTCATTGCTGATGACAAAACTCTCCTCCCCACCACAGGAAGGTGACAGATGCCCTTCAGCTCATGAGTGGAGGCAGAGGAACAGCTCCTGGCAAGTTTGAGTTCGGGCAATGCAGATGGAGTCAGAGATCAAGCAAGGTAAGAGTTTTCCACTGGAGAGACCTAGAAGGTTGTGGAGGTCTAGCCTGCTGATTCAATCTTGTGTACTAAGCCTAACCTTAACAGACCCAGCTGGGGGTCACAGAACAATGGACTGCTAGGATCCTGGGGTGGACCTATCGCCCAGGAGTGCCTCTGTAAATAGCCTATGGTCGGGAGTGGGTGTGTGATGGGTGTGCCGTTTTACGGGCTTATAAGCAGGGCTCTGGCCCCACTAGTGTGTCTTAGAGTTAACTTAATAAACTATGAGCTGATCACTAATGCATCTAGAACCCAGTATATTTCACTGGTGATGAAGGTGGGATCCTGATGAGTGAGCCCACTCAAGACAGCACCGCACCGTGCAACGAGCCCCCAAGCCCTGCGCCTCGCACCACTCCTGAGACCATGGCTGCCTCATCAGGACATCTGCCAGAGATCAACCCCACACACCCAGAATTGTGAGAGACTTGGGAGGAGCGGCTGAAATATTTCATCCTGTTCCAGGGCATCACCGATGCTGACAAGAAAAAGGCCCTCCTGTGGAATTGCCACCCTCGTTGCACCCAACATCCTGGAAGCATCCATGTATGAGGACTTCCTAAAGGCACTCACTGGCCATTTCACACCACAGCCCACAAAGATGGTATGCTGTGTGGACTTCTTTTCGTGCCAACAGAAGCCCAATGAAGCAGCCACCAACTTCATTGCTGACCTTCACCGGCTGGCCCTCCACTGTGGGTTCTCAAACCTTTACAAGACCCTACTCTACTGGTTCATCATGGGAATCCAAGAACCAAAGCTTCGCCAAAAGTTTATCGGCCATGAGGAGCTGACCCTGGTAACAGTGCTACGCAAGGCCACTGCCTTCAAGAAGACTCAAACAATACTCCAGTACGCACCAAGCCTCCTTCCCCTCAGCTTCTGACACATCCAACGAGGAGGAAGCCCACCAGGTCTGCCAACCGACTCACCATAAACTGCACCCGGCCACAGCCGCCACACATCCAGCAAGGGTGACTGCACCACCTCTCTGTGCTAGCTGCAGGGATGACCACGAACGTCGTTCCTGCCGTTTCTGTGATGCTGCCTGCCGGACATGCGGCAAGACTGGCCACATTGCATGTGCCTGCCGCTCCAAAGGCAACTGGAGATACACAATGGCCCACCAGGAGTCTGCGGAGCTACACACCACTGCCGTCCACCAGCATGAGGTACTAGACTTGCCCCAGGACACCCCCCCCCCATAAAATAAAAGTGACTGTGTTTACTGAGGGAGCACCCTGCGAGATGGAACTTGACACCAGGTCTTCCATCTCTATAATCTCAGAAGAGACTCTCCGGAGGCTCTGTCCTGGGGGGGGGGTTCCCACCTGAGACCTGCTGGTTTCACCCTCAGAGACTTCCAAAAAAACGAGGTGGCTGTCAAAGGGTGGGGCAAGTTCCACATGAAATACCGCCATTTCAAAGGACTGTTGGACTTGCTAGTAGTGGAAGAATGGCTCACAAGCTTATTGGGACTCTCTTGGTTCGTGTCCTTGGGTTTCGAAGTAACGGAGGTGCACCACATGGGCTCCACGGACTTCCAAATGGTATGTGATGAGTTCCCTGTCATCTTTGATGGGATGCTCGGTCGCTACACTGGGCCTCTGGTCTCCCTGCAACTTAACTCGGAGATGTGGCCAATTAGGCTGAAGGCCAGGCGTGTTCCCTTTGCCCTGAAGCCCAAGATAGATGGAGAGCTGGATCAGTTGGTGGCCCAAGGGGTATTGGAGCTCGTTCCACACACCACCTGGGAGATCCCTATCACGACCCCGGTCAGGCCAAATGAGGATGTCTGCATCTGCGCGGACTATAAATGCACCATTAATAAAGTGCTCCAGGACCATGCATACCCGGTTCCAGTGGTCAGCCACGTCCTGGCATCCCTAGCGGGTGCCAAGATTTTAAAAAAACTGGACTTGGCCCAGGCATATCAGCAGCTTCTGGTTGACAATGCAACCAGAGGCCCAGACGATAGTAATGCACAGGGGCGCGTTCTGGGTGCGGAGGCTGCAGTTCGGGGTCAGTGTCACCCCGGGAATTTTCCAAAATCTAATGGACTCTCTTCTTAAAGGAATTCCTAGGGTCCAGCCCAATGCTCCCTCTAAGCTGTTGAGTCTTGTGAGCAAAAATTCTACTTTGTGAGCTATTGGCATTAAAGTTGTGAGTAACTGATTTGGCTGCTGCATAAATTACTTTGCTCTGGAACCATCCTTCCTGAGTTAAGACAAAAATATGTGAGCTGGGGGCTAAAAAACTGTGAGCTAGCTCACACTAACTCAGCTTAGAGGGAACACTGGTCCATCCATTATTCGACGATGTTTTGATCGCCGCCCCCACGGACAAGAACTTTGCCCTCCATCTACGTGCCATCCTGCAAAGATTCCATGATGCCCACCTTAAAGTTAAGAGGGAGAAGTGTCTCCTGGGTGTTCCGCGGGTTGAGTTCCTGGGGTTTGCTGTGGATGTGTGGGGCATCCATCTGGCTGCCGACAAGGTCTGCACCATTTTCAATGTCCCAACCCCTACATCGAAGCAGGAGCTCCAGGCCTCCTTGGGCCTGCTGAATTTCTACCACTCGTTCCTGCCCCATAAAGCTGCAATCGCAGAGCCACTGCACCAGCTTCTCAACAAACGGGCCCCCTGGGTCTGGGGCCAGAAGCAGGCCACTGTGTTCTGTGCTGTCAAGGAGCTGCTCACCTCTAACGTGGTCCTGGCACACTTCATCAAAGTGCTTCCCATCATCCTTGCCTGTGATGTGTCCCCGTTCAGGGTGAGAGCCATCCTCGGTCACCAGCTTCTGGATGGCAGAGAGGTTCCCATGGCCTACCACTCCCGCACCTTGTCATCGGCTGAGCACAACTACTAGGCCCTGGCAATCGTGGCGAGTGTAAAAAAATTCCATGATTACTTCTACGGGTGGCCCTTCACCATTGTAACAGATCATAAACTCCTACTAGGCATGCTGGCCCCGGACTGCCAAACACCACAGATGTTGTCTCCCAGGGTGCTGCGCTGGTCCATCTTCCTGGCAGGCTACCAATACGCTCTGCTCCACTGCCCAGGGAAGTCGATGGGACACACCGATGCCCGCAGCCGCCTGCGGCTACCCTCGTGTGACCCAGGCCCCATTCCGGCTCACCAGATCCTGCTCTCAGAGGACCTTCCTGACTGCCCTCTCCAGGTATTGGACATGTCCCACCACACCACCAGGGACCACATCCTCTCCCACATTTTGGAGTGGGTGGGGAGGGGATGGCCTACCAGCCATGTGGGCCCAGAATTTGCAGTGTTCTCCTCCTGCCGGGTGCCTGTTGTGGGTAAGCCAGGTTGTGGTGCCATCTCCATTGCACCCGCAAATCCTAGCAGCACTTCATGAAACACATCCAGGCATCGTACGGATGAAGGCGCTGGCCCACAGCTACATATGTTGTCCCAGCATGGACAGCAAGATTGAGGACTGTGTTAAGCGCTGCCAGGCCTGCCAAGAGACCCATCCGGAACCGCCCCGGGCACCATTTAGGCAGTGGGAGTCCACCCAACTACCGTAGTCCCAGTTACACATAGACTTTGCAGGCCCCTTTCAGGGACAGATATTTTTCATCCTGGTGGATTCCTACACGATTCGTCCCAAGCAGCCATCCTCACCCTCCGGAGAATCTTTTGTACCCACGGAATCCCCAACACCAAGGTGTCAGTCGACAGGATGGCCTTCACCTCAGGCAAGTTCCACAACTTCATGGGCTGTTACCTCATCAGACATGTAAGGTCCATGCCCCACCGCCCTGCCACCAATGGCCAGGCAGAGCAGATGGTGAGGACCACCAAGGGCGCACTGCGGCGGATCGTTCAGGGAGATTGGGACCACCAGCTTGCGACCTTCCTCTTTGGCCAGTGGGTGACCCCATGTGCCTCCACCGGCTGCAGCCCAGTGGAACTCCTCATGGAGCAGTGCCTCACCACATGCCTAGACCAAATGCACCCCAACCATGTGGTGGAGCATCATGAGGCCCCCAAACATCAAGCAGCATCCCGGGGGTTCTTTCTGGGCAATGCCATCTATGCCCAGAACTTCTCCAGCAGCCCCGCCTGAATCCCAGCCAACGTCCTCCGAGTCACCGGCCCCCTATCTTACAAAGTATCTACTGACAGCAGCCAGGTACTGAGGAGGCACATAAACCAACTCCGCCACCGTCTCCTCCCTGCTGAGCCAGGCCTGCCCTCAACAACCCCAGATGAAGATGACGCAGAGTTGCCAGGCCTGCCAGAGCTGGAGACCGAGCAAGGGGTACCAGCACCCAGCAAACAAACCACAGCCAGCAAAACCCCAGACGGACTGGTGAGTGCAACGCCAGAGCAGGCACCAATGGATGGGCCCGAGGTCGCGCCAACACTGCCACTGCCCCCAAGTCCCGTGGCTGCTGAGTCGGGACCAGAGCCAGTAGCCCTGACACCGCCAACAGAATCATGTTGCTCGAACTGCGAGAAATGCAGACCGACTTATCTAAGGGACTATGTGTGCTAGGGTGTTCTGAACCTTGGAGGGAGGAGTGTTGTGTACTAAGCCTAACCTTAACAGCCCCAGCTGGGGGTCACAGAGCAATGGACTGCTAGGATCCTGGGATGGACCTTTCCCCCGGGAGTGCCTCTGGAAATAGCCTGTGGTCGGGAGTGGGTGTTTTATGGGCTTATAAGCAGGGCTCTGGCCCTGCTAGTGTGTCTTAGAGTTAACCTAATAAACTATGAGTTGATCATTCCACGCGTCTGAAACCAGTATATTTCATTCAGAAAATATGAACCAGCATCTTTACTAGCTGCTCTAGGGGCCAAACTGGATGTTAGATTTTTTAGAGTCAACTCCCCCTCCCTGTGCAGCTGCAGGGGATGTCCCCCCCCCCCAAAAAAAAAGAAGGCAGAGCCCAATTCAGCTTGGAAGTCACTGTGAGGGGAAGAGGGGCTTCTCTCCCCATCCCCAGTCATTTTCCTGAACCTGGGGGTGGGGTGGTCTCTTTAAAAATCCAGCGTCTCCTTTGGCCCAAAGAGCCTGCAACAAGGGCAGCACTGAAGATCCTACAAGCATCGCCAGTTACACACTGCAGGGGGCGGGGCGGGGGCCCCTGATTTTGATCTGAGCCATGTGCAGAGGGAGAGGGGTAGCCCTCACGGGGGGGGGGAGACAAACACACAGTGCACGTGCCTGCCTCTCTTCCCCCCCCCAAACTCCCTCTCCTCTTGAGGGAGGAGAAGCCATTGAGGCAGGTGAAACAGGGCAGAAAAAAGTTCCAGAGCCCCCTCCTCATGAAATCAGAGCCTGTCACAAATGCGCATGACTTCTGTGATGCACACAGAGAGGTCCCACGATGGAGCTCTCCTGCCTCCTCTTTGTTTTGTCACATTGTTTGCAGGGTGTTTTGTGTTTGTAAATAAAAGAGATATTGCAAGTCCCCTCAAACTCACCGATGCTCTTTTGTCCAAAAGAAATCAGTGCCCCCCACCCCACCCCTGTCTCACTGGCTTGGATCCAGACCAGCATTTTCACAGGTGCCGGGATTTCCACCAGTGGGATGTGATTGTCCCACACCCCTGCCCAATAGCCCCAAATGCCCCCTGAAACCTGGACGACCCTGTGGGATGGGCTGCTGCCACAAGAGGGGGGAGGCTAGGAAGGCCCCCTCCATGGGGGCTCCCGCCTCCGCCCTTGGATCCCCTGCTGGGGAAGCAGGGCGCTCTCAACACTCTGGTCCCCAGCCTCCAGGGCTTTTTTTCTGGGGGGATGCGCAGGAATGGAGTTCTGGAACCCCTTCAACAAAATTCTTTTAAAAACGTTTAAAAGTTCATGAGTTTTCAGTACAGAGATTGAAAACTTCATTTCCCTCTTGAGAGTTCCAACACCTCCTTTCCCCCGAACAGAGAGCCCCTGCCGTCACCCGAGGAAAACCCTTCCCCCAAAAGGGAGACCTGACAGAGTTTCCAGCTGAGGAAAGCCTCACACCAGAACTCACCTTATTTTTCTGGCTTCCACTTCTTTGTTCTTCTAATTTTGGTGCCTGTTTGAAATACAACAACAAGTGGTCAGACTATTTATTGGAGTCAGTTTGAGAAGCTCTGAATGTACCCTCCTAGGTCAACATGCAAACAGACCCAGGGCCAAGCGAGATGAGATGAGCGATGCGGGTTCCCTGACCCAACTTGCATTCACACATAAGGCCAGAGAACTAACATGAGAGGAGGGACTCCAGCCTTCCCTCTGCGCCATTTTCCAAAGCCAGAACAGCCGAGAGGGGGCCACCATGGGTCGTGACTGCAGCACGTGATGCCCCACAGCAGGGCCCAGAGGGCTCCCCATGGCTGCTTCAGCTCAGGCAAACAGCACGGAAGATGAGGCAGAAGCCCCTCCTCACCCTACCTCTGGGAGAAATCCGACCCCAGAGCTCTCAGGAACGTGGGCTCCCTGATGCTGTTAGTGAGCGCAAGTCAGACCGGGGGGTTCCTTCCACCCCTGAATATTGGAAACGGTGAGGGAGAAGCCCTTCCGACGTAGCAAAAACCCCACTGGCTGGCAGCAAAGCTTATTCTGCCGCATGGGCCGCTCTTGCATCCAGCACTGATGATCCAAAAGCCACGGAGAGCAGTGCAGAGACTCTCACAGGGAAGCATCTGGGTGCTGCCTGGCGCAACATGCTGGGGGGGGTCCGTGGACTGGGAGGTCAGACCGGCCCTGGCTTCAGGAGAGGGCAGCATTTCTTTACCCCACCCCCATCCCAGGAAAACCACGGAGTAGTGAACAAACCCAAAGAACATCCAGGTGAGGGGGGCTCCTCTGGCCAGGACACATTCAATCCAGCCAGTGACTCGAGACCCTCCTTGAATGGAAACTGCCCCCCTTGGCCAGTGTCTTTTGCCCTGCCTCAGCTTCAACAGCTAGAGAAATCCTGTTCAAAAGTAGCTCCAGGTGAAGGCCAGCACCGAGCCCTACCGGAGGGACAAGGGGGCGGGACACATCCTCTCCCTTGCCTGGAAACAGAGCCTATGTCGGCCTGAAGCAGGGCTCCCTCGCTCAGCCATGGAGTCTTGTGAGCAGAAATTCTGCTTTGTGAGCTGCTAGCATTAAAGTCGTGAGCGAGCGATGTGGCTGCTGCAGAAATCAGTTTGCTCTGGAGCCATCCTTCCTGAGCCGAGACAAAAATGTGTGAGCTGGAGGCTAAAAAACTGTGAGCTAGCTCACACCAACTCAGCTTAGAGGGAACACTGGTCTGAAGCAGCAGAACCAGGTTTGAGTCCGGGGCAGGGGGGGCACCTTTAAGACCAACGTTCTATCCATGAAAAGAAGATCTTCCAACCACGGTGGATGCCAAAAACTGTATTTGTACTAACTAAAACTAATACTCTAACAGAAAATTCACTCCAATCTTTTTCTTAGTCCATCTATATACCCTACCCTTTTCTTATTAAAAAAAGCAATAAAATTCTCTCCTTTTTAGGAAAGGTTTTTACAAAAGAAAAAAGAAAAAAAAGACCAACGTTCTATCCAAGGTACGAGCTCTCACAAATGAAACTTTATTGGTCTTGAAGGTTCCCTGAAAAGAAGCCCTTCGGCTGCCTGCAGCTGCCTCCCTTGACACGGCCAGCTCTCCCCCACCTCCTCTCCCTGCCCCAGCCAAGAGCCTCCCTCTGGAACCCCCAGGGGCCTCTAAAGGCAGGACAGCAAAGCCCCACAAGCGCAGGCCCGGAAGACCCACCACTGGGCAGGTGCAGCCGTGGGGGGCTGCCTTCCGTGGCCCCTGGGGACCGAGGAGGGAAGGCGGGTCAGCCGCTCGGGCTCTCGGCTGGGGGGTGGGGAGGAAGTGGGGGGCAGGGGGGCTCCCCCTCCCAATCAACCCCCTTCTCAAGTCTGTGCAGAGCTGAAAATGAGCACCTCAGAATTCAGTAAAAACGTCCTCGGGCCTGTTCCATCAGCCTTCCCCTCGGTCTTTCCAAAGTACGTCGGTCTTCAGCATTAAGGTGCATGAATGCCTTCACTCACCGCATGCAGAGTGCATTTTGTAGTTTAAAGAAATGAGAGGAAACAATTCAGAGCCCTGGGCACACGCGGTACACTTATGGGCTCCACATCACTCACCTGCATTTTTTCCAGCATTTCAAAGAATTCTGCTGACTGTGGGGGGGGAATGGAAATCAAGGTCAGAGTCTTCTGGCAAATGCAAACAGATCTGATACAAAAGTTCTTTTTCAACTGAAATGTTAAAAAGCATTTTGGACGTACATTCCTCTGAATCTGAATGAGACACCATCTCCCACTGGCACCTGCTGCTGCCCAGGAGCGTCGGCGGGTTCCTCAGATGGTCTAACCGGGGAACCGACTGGCCCAGCTCTGTGCCAGGAGGCCTATGCCAAGTGCCGGTGGCATTTTTAGAGTAACCGGCCTGGTATCGGGGGGGGGGCTGATTTGGGTCAGAGCTGCAGCCCACAAGGAGGAGGGATTAAGTCTGCCCAGCCTGCAACGGCCCCAGAGAGGCACGATTTGCCCACTGGTGTGTGTGACTTCTTCCGAGCAGCAAACAGGAGCTCCAGGGGGCCATTTTAGATTAGGACAAAAGCCCTCCCACAATGGCCTCAGCCGGACTCAAGGAGGAGCCGTGTCTCAGTGGCAGAGCAGCTGCCAGCTTCTCTAGTTAAAAGGATCAGGTAGGAGGTGATGTGACAGTTCTCCTCTGCCTCTGGTCTTGCAGAGCTGCTGACCGTCAAAGCAGGCAGTACTGACCTTGATAGATGAAGGGTCTGACCAGGCCAGTAGACAGAATTTTGTAATTCGGGGGGGGGAGCTTTAAATAAGTCAGGGGGCACTGACATCACAAGATCAAAAAATAAAATAAAAATAAACATTTTAAAAACTCACTTTTGCAGTGTTCGCACTCTGCCTGGGGAAGCAAGACACGCTTGGGGAAGGGGCAGTGGTGGGGAGTCCTCCAGGTGGCCCAGAGAGCTGGGGGCCAGGGGGCTGGATGGAAGTCTGGGGGCCTTGGCAGGAAGTCAGGGGGCCAGGCCCCGAAACGCCCCACTGTAGCTACAGGCCTGGGTCTGACTGAGTAGAAGGTGGCCTCCTATGTTTTCAACTGAATTCCCAGTAATTCCATGTTAGACCCCTTCCAGTCTGGCTTTCACCCAGGACATGGGATGGGGACAGGACTGGTTGACCTCACGGATGACCTCCGGAGGCATCTGGATTGGGGCAGACTGGCAGTGCTGTGGCTGTTGGACCTGTCGGCAGCGTTCAACACGGTCAGCCATCAACTGCTGACCCACCCCCTCACCGACACTGGAGTTCAGGGGCTTGCCTTGCAATGGCTCACATCCTTCCTTCAGGGTCGGGGACAAAGGGTGGCACTAGGGGAACAGTTGTCCCGAAGGCGTCCACTGACATGTGGAGTGCCTCAAGGGGCGGTGCTGTCCCCGATGCTATTTAACATCTATATGTGCCCCCTTGCCCAGATTGCCCGGAGGTATGGGCTGGAGGCACCTGGCTCTATCTGTTGTTGGGCAGCTGGTCTGACTCCACACTGGAAGATCTGGACAGGGCATTACAAGCCATGGCTGGTTGACTTAGACTGAGCCACCTGAAATCGAATCTGTGCCTGAGCCGGGGTGGCCCGGGGCAGGGATCCCACTCCCAATCTTCAGTGGGGTGCAGTTGGCGCCAGCACCGGGGGCTGGGAACTTGGAAGTGCTCTTAACAATGGAGGCTCCGGCAGTAGCCGCGGCCAAGTCAGCCTTCTATCATCCTCGGTAGATTAGGCAGTTGGTTCCCTTCCTCGAATGCAAGGATTTGGCAACAGTGATCTATGTGATGGTCACCTCAAGATTAGACTACTGCAATGCTCTCTACATGTCCCAAATCTGGAAGCTGCAGCTAGTGCAAAATGCTGCAGCCAGGCCGTTGATGGGAGCACATCAAGCCTGTACTGAAAGCATTGCACTGGCTGTCAATAGCACACCAAGTTTGTTTCAAGGTGCTGGTTTTGATCTTTAAAGCCCTTTATGGTCAGGGTCTGGGATACCTAAGGGACCGCCTTTCCCCACATGTTTCCCAGAGAGCAATGCACTCAGGGTCCCAAAATCAACTGGCCCTCCCAGGTCCCAAAGATGCCAGGCTGGCTGCAACCAGGGCCAGGGCCTTCTCAGTGGTGGCTCCTTGCTGGTGGAATGAGCTCCCAGAAGACATCAGGGCCCTGCAGGACCTTTTACAGTTCCACCGGGCCTGCAAGGAGCCACACCAAACATCTCAGGAGTGGTTCTGTGCCCTGGTCTACAGCCTCTGTGCCCATCACACAATCTACAGCCTCTGCCCACCACGCAAATAAGCTGAACGTCCTGAGCTGGTGGGAGGAGACCGTCATGACTGTTGTCGTCACCTGAGTAGTGCTGTTAATTTGAAGCCTGCTGTTCTCGCACTTGATCAGATCATCATTCCAGCACTTCAGGACAATTGACAAATTAATTGTTTTATGGTGGTTTTATGCTTGGTTTTAATTGTATTTATATGGAATTTTATGTAAGCCGCCCTGAGCCTGCCTTGGCAGAGAGGGTGGGGAATAAATTGAATGAATGAATAAATGAATGAATGGATTTTTAAAAACACAGAACTCCCAGGCATGTCGCCTGATGAGGCCCGGAGATGCTCTGAACGGAAGGTTCTGGGGCTCAGGACGGGAATCTTCTGCCACCAACGCGCACACACTCTGCGGCTCAGCTATGAAGGCACACGCAGGCCTCCTCCCAATCTCATTTCTGTGTAGGAAAAGAACACGGGTGGATGTACGAAGCAGCCCTCAGCTTCCATTTCATTTCAAGCCAGAGGACAGCCTGATGGTGTTAGCTTGGATTGCTGAAAAAGTGGAACCTCCATGTTCCGAGGCAGAATACCTCTGACCATCAGGTGCTGGGCACGGACAAGGAGAGCGGGCTGTTTCCTGCAGAACCCCCTGGATGGAGCCTGTCTGTTCTGCTCCCGCAGGGCTCTCCTGGTGCTGGTTATTATTGCTGCCGCTGCCACCCCTTTTCTTACATTGCTACATTTCTGGGCTGTTTCCTGTCTCCTGCTTCGTTTTGTCTCTTGCCATTTGCTTGCCATTTTGACTATTCAGGCAATGTCTAGCATGTTCAGAATGAGACACACTGCTGCTTTAACATGAGTAGATGTAACGATAATTGCTTATTTGGCACAGCAAACCAAAGAGCCTGAGGCAGGGGTTGAGCTCGCCTTTGTGTTTAGCAAGTCTGGTATTTGCAGAAGAGGGTTAGAGTCACATTACTGCAGTCCAAATAAGCACTTCCAGTCTGAAATTGGACAGGTTTTCCATTCTAACTTCCAGTGCAAAGTATACACCATTTTCACCATAACTTGCCAAAAGAGCAAATGATTGCATTCTGTTTATAGACCGGCTTGAAAAATTCTTGGAGTTTTGGAAGCAGTGCCCAAGTAAGGAGCTCAGCAGGAACATGACCCTGCTCTAGGACTTCCATTTCTCTTAGATTTGATGGTATACCATAGATCCTGCCTCCAAAGCTGGCGTTTCCTTCAGGGGAACTTATCTTGATAGTCTGGAGATCAGCTGCAATCCCAGGAGAATTCCAGGCCCAACCTGGAGATTGGTAACCCCACCTATAGAGAACCACAGCCAGTGACTACTTTCTTTTTTTACTTTTCGAATTTTTTTGTGTGTGTGCATCTGCGTGCATCTGGAAGTCATGGTGACCTCTGGTGACTGACCCTACCGGGGGCCTGGAGGAGATGCACTTAGTTAATACATTCAACCCCATGGCCCATCCACTGCAAAGAGCCAAGTTAAGAAAATGCTCCAGACCTGAACCTGGTGGCAGCACAGGGCACTGATTTGCAAGTACTGGCAGGAAGTAATATGACATCAGTCATGGGACGGGAAACAAGGGCCAGCATCCCTGAATCTGCCTATGCGGCCAAGGCATCCGATCCCCTACTGAGTGACCTCGCCATACCCCTGGGGAGGGAGCCTGGGAAGTATGGTGCTGAAGTGCTGCACTGCCTTCTCCCCCCCGCCCCCCAAGTCCCTGGCCTTGGCTCCATGGCGCAAACTCTTGCAACTCCCACCCCTGCCCTGCCCTCCCCTGCTAGCGGGGAAGCCAGGGGAGAGGGAGAGTAGTTAAATTGAATTTAATGTAATGTAATTTAATTTAATTGCAGGGAAGGGCGGGAGTGGGGCTGCTTGCTTGCCCTGACTTATTTAAAGGCCCCCTGAATAAAAAGAATTCCGGCTACAGGCCTGTCAAAGCTTCACAGTGATTCAGAGCATTTTTATCTATGCACAGCTTTCTTCAAGCCACAGACAACTGAGCTACGGCCTCTCCTAAATGTTTATACAAGCATCCCCTGTAACCTGAGTGAGACCACGGTCCCTCCTGCCTAGAAGCGGTGCAGCACTTTGAGATCACCAAGAGCAAGGCATGACACCCAAGCTGAGGTCCTTTTCCCTCCCCGGAGAGGCAGGCCCCGCCACTCTCGGCATGCAAAGCAGGGGGGCTCTGCCACGGCCAGGACTGATCCCTGCGAAAGGCTGTTTCTTCCGGGGTAACAAGGAAAAGGGGTCCTGCGCCATAGAGAGCTAAGCTGCAGAACGTGGGCTACGTCAGAAACAGCACATTGAAAAGCTGCCCCCAAATTATATATACCTAGAAAAGGTGCAAAGTCCTGAAGAATGACAACTCTCACAACTGGGATGAGCAAAGAGCAGGAAAGACACCAGGAAATCTGCTGCTGAGGGCCGGAGGGCCGGAGGAAGAGGGCGTCGTGGCCGAGCAGCAACTTGAAATCGGGTCTTCCACACTACCCCCCCACACACACACACACACCCCTGTGCTCCCTGCTGGCCTGTAGATGCAGGTCCTCACGGTGATCACTGGCCTGACGCTCCTTTCCTGGCAGGAAACAGTAACAGTTTTACCCGGCCCTTCCTCTGAGGAGCACAAAGTGGCGTCTCTCTTCCTCCCCTCCACTGCCGTCTCCTCACAGCAACCCGAGGCAGGGAGAGACTGGCCCAAGACCGCCCCCCCCCCCCTGAGACCCTCCTGGCCGGGTGAGAGGGTCTGGATCCCCCTCCGAGGCAGCCTAAATACACCTCATGGCTTCTTTGACATGGGAACATTTCC
Organism: Gekko gecko; assembly: GCA_029375565.1. NCBI lineage: Eukaryota > Metazoa > Chordata > Lepidosauria > Squamata > Gekkonidae > Gekko > Gekko gecko. Next base: position 2,684,349 of record JAPDNY010000016.1, read on the forward strand.
CATTTCTGGGGGAAAAATCAGCGTTTCCCAAAACAACTTGACTGGCTAATACACCGGGGGGGGGGGGCAGGGTTGCCAACTCACTGCAGTTTCTCAGGGGCTGTAAAATGGAGCTGTTCTGCCAGGCCTTTGGCTGAGGTGGTGGATGGCCAATTATTTGGCCTCCCCTGCTGAGAACTTGCCCCATGAAATCTGCCCGTTGCCCGTTCCGTTTCTGTGGTTTGTTTTTTAACATCACAAGATCCATGAATTGCTGCTAACTGGACCGATATTTTCTCATTTTACCTCTTTTTAATTATTACTGCTTATATAACTTGTTGTAATGGTTGGATGGGTTCTGTTGTTGTTACCCGCCCTGAGACTGCTTGCAGGAAGGGTGGGGTAGAAGTCCAACAAATAAAATAAACTTCCTGGTGGGGCCTGAAGATCCCGTGGAATCACAACTGCCCTCCGGCCTGCAGTGGCCCCTCCTCTGGGAGGAAACGGCTGTTTGGGAGGGGGGGGCACGAGGGCGGCGCTGCGTCCCACTGAGGTCCCTCCCTCCTGCAAGCCCCTCCCTCCCCAGGCCCCGCCCCCCATTTCCACACGTTTCTCAATTTGGAGTCGGCATCCCTAACTGGGATATTTGACTGGGGAGGTGGAAGGCCACAAGGCCTCGTGAGGCTACAGCAGGGCTTTGAACACCACACCCAACGTGTGACGCAAAACAACGGAGACATCGCAGACCGGAGCAAAGACAGACACAGGCCATTAGGAGAATTAGTGGCAAGCTTCTAGCAAGCCATTGGGACTCAACTCAATTACTGCATCACTTTTTGGATTTTCCAGTCATTCGCAATTGCGTATCTTTTGCCTAATAACAGCGGCGTAATTCAATTGCAAGTCCTTTTCTCAGGAAGCTTACAGAAGGCGAGAGAGAGAGAATATATCGGGGCACTCCTGATAAACAAACAGCTGTCTTCTGAGGGAAAAAAAAGAAAACAGGAGGATTCCAAGGCAGCGGGCCTCTTGGCCCTTCACTCCACCCGTTCAGGCAGCTTCCTGTGGTCATGCCCGTGTTTGCTCACAAGGGAGAGCGAAGGGCCTGGCTCGGGAAGGCAAGGGGGGGCCTGGCCGTTCCTACGTTGTCCAAACGCCAGTTGCACAAGCCCCCAATTCAGATCAAGGCCACAAAACGGGGAGGGGGGTTGACCTTTACTACCCCTACATGGTGTCAGTCATTGAAATGCCTGGGCTGCCGTTATCCCCGGGGGAAATGAGCTGGTTCTTTTTATTGTTTTATTGGCATTTAAATGTTGTTTATCGTGAGGGATGCCAGCCTCCAGCTGGGGCCTGGGGACCCCCCAGAATTACAGCTCATCTCCAGGTGACAGAGATCCCTTCCCCTGGAGGAAATGGATGCTTTGGGGGGGGCGGGTGTTCTCTGTGGCCTCGGTGCCCCCCCTGAAGCCTCCGTCCCCACCGGGGCCCCTCCCCAAATCTCCAGGAGCTTCCCAGCCTGGATCTGGCAATGCCAAATATTGATTTGGTGATCCTTTAGAACCAGAGGATTGGATCCTGCAGACCATTTCTCCTGACAGAAATCCCTTCTGTTGGCAAACCAGGCCTTCCTCACCTCCCCCTCTTGCTGCACCCCTAAATTATCCCCAGTGTTGCAGCGGGGTGGGGGGGCAGGGACAGCATGGGAGCTTGGCCAGGGGTCTGCGGGAGGAGGGAGAACGGGTGAAAATTCCCCTTCTTCTATTGACAGGACTCCTCATCAGGACCCAGCCCACGGAATGCAAAGCCCTCCTCAACATGCTTCAGCTAAGCATGTAGAGTCACAGAATCACAGAGCTGGAAGGGACTTCCAGGGTCATCTAGTCCAACCCACTGCACAAGGCAGGGAATTCACTGTTGTGTACTAGCAGAACTGTGGACAAACTAGCGAAGCTTCACTCCCAGGGACAATAGAGTCCTAGGATCCTAAAACCCACCACCCAGCAAGTAGGGATTCTAAAGAGTAACCTATAAGATTGTTGCTTATGTAAATAGCCTGTCACAGGTGTGGGTGTGTGTAATGGGTGTGGTTGTAAACTGGCATATAAGCAGCCTTTGGGCTAGCTCCTGTATCTCCTTTTCTGAAATCACTTAAGTGAAGTATGAGCTGAGATCACTCAACAATGCGTCAGTCTCAGTACTTTATATTCACAAATACGTTCCCCTCACACACACACCCAGTGACTGCTGTTCCACGCCCAAAAAATGACAAAATAAACCCCTCTAGGACCCCTGGCCAAACTGGCCTGGAGAAGAATTGTTCCCTGACCCCAAAGTGGTGATCAGCATTTCCCTGGGCCTGCAAGAAAGGGCAACCTAGCTAAGTACGTAAAATATCCCCACCCTAGCCTCAAAATGCCGGGAACAGCAGGAGGCAGCAGGAAAAGAAGATGCCCCAACTTGAGATGGATGGACTCAGCCAAGGAAGCCACACAGAGGCCCCCAGTGTGCAAGACCTGTGGGAGGCTGTGAACAAGAGGACATTTTGAGGGCATTCATTCATAAGTTGGAAGCGACTCGACGGCCTGTCGTATCCTGGGATCATTGCATGAAGACTCAGTAAGGCAGTGAGCAGCTCCATTTATTGGCACAGGTGCAACAACAACAACTAGCCTGCAAGGTCTTGGATTTATGGGTCCCCAAAACCCCTTCCTAGTCTGCCTCCCTCCTACTACTGGTGGGTTTGAATTCCCTCCAGGGATCCTATTGGTGGACCTAGGATCCCATGTCCTTTTGTTCTCCCGGACTAAGCTCGGACTAGGCTAGTGACTCTTGGCAGACACAACACCCCTCCCCACGTAGTTCAAACTATGCCTACGGCACAAAGTCTTTTAAATAGGCCGGGGGCCTGCACTCCCTAGTGGAACACCTGGGTACTGGAACCAGGGTTCCTGGTACTTCTGGAGTTCTCCCTTTGGCTCTGTAGTGGCGGGGAATCTGTCCCAGCCTCAGGAACTGTGGGAGACAGCACCTCTCGGGTCTCTGGAAGCACAGGCTGTGCAGGCTCACTGGTTCTTCCCTTGGGAATATTGGCCTCCGGCTCCTCAGTGTGCTGCTCGTCAGGGACTCCGGACAGCTCTGTCTCTGTAGATACTGGGAGCTGGTGCCTTCGCATCTGATCCACGTGTTTTCACAGGACCTGGCCGTCCTCAGTGGAGACCTCGTACGAGACTGGCCCTGTGGGACAAAGGACCCGGCCGGCCAGCCAAGGGGGTCCCTTTCCGAAGTTCCTCACATAGACAGGGTCTTCCGGGGGGGCTTCCCGTTGTTCAGAGAGTCTCCGCGACTCAGGGGCTCTATCTGGGGGCAGTTTGTCTAGTAGTACATTTGGCCTCCAGCACATCAGTAGTTCGACTGGGCTGCTACTGCTGACTGGGTTGGGAGTTGTGTGTTGAGCCAGCAGAAACTGAGCCAGGCGGAACTCCCAGTCCCCCTCTGTGATGCGGCTGAGTGCCTCTTTAGCAGTCCGCACCGTGCACTCAGCTGTCCATTTGTGGCCAGGTGGAAGGGTGCTGACCTTAAGTGTCAGATGAGGTTTCCCCGGAGGAACACCCGGAACTCTTCTGATGTGAAGGCCATCCCGTTGTTGGAGACTATGGTGTCCGGCAACCCATGGATCACAAAGATCCAGCATAGTGCATGAATGGCAGACTTGGATGATGTCATAGCGATGGGCGTCACCTCCAGCCATTTGGAGTAGGAGTTCACCTTGACCATGAAGAGCAGTCCATGAAAGAGTCCGGCGAAATCGATATGAAACCTGGACCATGGCCGGTGGGTGGACTCCCAACTCTGTGTGGGCACACTTGGAGGGTTTGGGCAGACTGCCTGCCATGCTTGGCACTCTTTCACCCACACTTTGAGCTCACCACCAATCCCCAGCCACGATACGTAACTCCAGGCCAAGGTCTTCATTCGGACAATCCCCGGGTGAGCCTCATGGAGCAACTTGACTATCTGGGGGCGTAGGGCACTGGGGATGACGATCCTATCCCCCCACAACAAGCATCCCTTGTAACCTGAGAGTTCAGCCTTCCTAGTGGCAAAGGCTATGAACTCGGGACCTGCCGTGGATGTGGGCCACCCTTGCTGCACCCAGCCTAAAACCCAGGACAAGACAGGGTCTCTGGACGAGCAGCAGGTGATGTCAGCAGCCTACAGGGGCTGGTCGAGAAGATTGTCAAGGAGCAGGACGTGATGAGCAGGAGCCAGGTCAGGGTCGACAGTCGGCAAGGGCAGGTGTCTGAGGGCATCAGCGTGTCCCATCGCTTTTCCTGGGCAGTGCAGGAGTTGGTAGTTGTAGCCAGACAGGAAATTTAGGACATGTGGGGACAGCACCTGTGGCATCTGTTTGTTGGCCATGAAGAGGCTAAGGAAGGGATGATGGTTCATCACAATGGTGAAGGGCCTGCTGTATATGAAGTTGTGAAATTCTTTCACACCCGCAACGATCACCAGGCCCTCATGATCGATTTGGGCGTAGTTCCACTCAGCCACTGACAGGGTCCGGGAATAGTAGGCCACCGGAACTTCACGGCCATCGGGAAGCAGGTGCCCAATCACAGGACCCATGTCATAGGGAGAAGCATTGCATGTGAGGATCACTGGCAGGGATTCATCGAAGTGGGCCAGGACTGAGTTCGAGATTAACAGCACCTTGATGGCCCTGAATGCAGCTGCCTGGTGGGGACCCCATACCCAAGGGGCTTTGTTGTCCAACAGCCGGTACAAGGATTCTGCCATGGCCGCCTTGTGGGAGAGGAAAGCGTGGTAGAAATTTAGTTGGTCTAGGAATGCCTAGAGTTCCACTTTGGATTTGGGGAACGGGGCCTCTACGATGGCTTTGATCTTGTCCCAGGCAGGGTGGAGGCCATCCACATCTATGGTGAAGCCTAAAAAGTCAACCTGGTCAACTCCCAGAAGGCACTCTTCCCACTTCACCTTGAGCCCAGCTTTGTGGAAATGGTGGAGGATGGTGCAGAAACGAGTAACGAACTCCTCCCTGTTAGCTGTGGTGATCATCACATCATCAAAGAATGGGGTGGCCCCGGGTATCCCTTTCAAGAGAGAGTACATTAAGTGCTGTGCGTACTGAAAATTCTGAATTGGAGTCGCTTCATCCTGAACACCCCCCAGTGATAACTGTTTGAGCCTTGGCCATGGCCTTGTCCATTGGCAGCTGCTGGTAGGCCTGGGCAAGGTCCAGCTTCCCCAAAACCTTGGCCCCCGCCAAGGTGGCTAACACATGGCTCACTACCAGGCATGGTCTTGTAGGGCTTTGTTTAGGGTACACTTGTAGTCTGCGCAGATGCGGACATCACCATTGGGCTTCACGGGTGTCACTAATGGGGTCTCCCACGTTGCGTGAGAGACTGGTTCTAGGACTGCTTGCATGACCAGGTGGTCCAGCTCAGTGTCAATTTTAGGTCTTAGAGCAAAGGGGACCCACCTGGCTCATGTGCAGATGGGCTCTATCTTTGGATCAAGCTGCAGGGAGATCAGAGAGCCCATGTCCATGGAGGGCCAGTGTAGTGCCCCAACGAGCCATCAAAAACAGATGGAAATTCTTTGCAAACTGTGTTAAAGTCTGACCGGTTGCATTGCTTCACTCCCTCAATGGTGATTCCTAGGGGGGCGAACCAGGCACAGCCCAGCAGGCTGACCAAATTTCCTGTGACCACAATCAATTTTAAGTCCCCATCGAACTCCCGGTATTGGATCTGGAACCGACCCTCGCCCTACATTGGCACTCGGTTGCTTTGAAAGTCCACTAAGGTTAAGCTAGAGGGCCATAAGTGGGGCCTGCCATTTGGGCAGAGTATTTTGAGAGTCTCTACTGAGATGATGGAGGCTGTAGAGCTCCATGGTGCAAGGAGACCCTTCTATTTACAATCGGACTTGTATTTTAGGGGCAGTGCTTGGGCAGAGGAAAGTCAGTACCTGTTGTGGGGTTCCGCCGACAGAAGGTAGAGCTCCTCGATGGACACACCATCCTCATAGTGTGTTGTGGTCTGGGGATGTTGCAGTGGCTTGCTGGTGGGAATCCGAGATCCCCTTGAGTGGCAGGTGCAGGCGATGTGAATGGACCGTCCACAACTCCAACACATGGTGTCCCTGAACCGGCATTTTTGTCATTTATGCGCCTCTCTGCAACTGGCACAATCTGCATGTGCAGTGGAGTCAGGGCTCCAGTTCAGGCACAGGGGACCCAATGGAGCCTTCTTTCACAGGGTCAGTTGGCTCTTGTGGACCCCTTTGGCCTCGGAGTCCCGGATTCTGCAGTGGTCTGATGTGCGGTGATGTCTTGGGAACCTGGGGAGGATGCCAGTGATCACTCCTATGCAGTGGCCGTGGAGAGGACAGATGCTAGGGTGCATTTCTCTGCTTCAGTGATCCTTCTCTTTAACTTCTCTTCCTTTAGGCCACACACAGAGGGCTGACTCCAAATGGGTTCCAAATGCACATTCAGATGCGAGGTGGCATAGCTTGGTCAGATACTCGGTGGCTGATTCCCGCTGTTGCTGGTTCCTGTAGTGGAAAGCCACATGGCATGACATCTCTGATGGGCTTGGGACAAAGTGGTCTTGCAGGGCCTTGATGATCTGGTCAAATGTAGCTTCATCCAACGTGGTGGGGGAGAGGAGGTTCTGGCCAGGCAGACTGTGGCGGGACCGCGTGAGCCTATGAGGAGCCCTTTCTTCCTCTCCTCTTCGGTTACCTGGTAGAATATCAGTAGAGACTTGAGTCCAGCAACCCAGGCTCCCCACTGCTGTGGGCGGCCTGGATCAAAAGGGGGAACTAGTCCTGATCCCGGAGCAACGGCCATCGTGCTGCATGGCAGTGATGGAGGTGAGGATGCGGTTGCGGCTTGGGCGCTGTTGGTGCTCATCCACTGGGGAGTGGCGGAGGTCGGCTGCCTCCTCGGGGCTCTGGCAGCCTGGCTAGCTCAGCGAGATCCCACCTTCGTTGCCATTGTTGTATCCTGGGACCATTGCCTGAAGACTCAGTAAGGCAGCATAGTGATCAGCTCCGTTTATTGGCACAGGTACAACAACAACAACAACAACGAGCCCGCGAGGTCCTGGATCTATGGGTCCCCCAAACCCCTTCCTAGTCTGCCTCCCTCCTACTACTGGTGGGTTTGAATTCCCTCCAGGGATCCTATTGGTGGACCTAAGATCCTGTGTCCTTTTGTTCTCCCGGACTAAGCTTGGACTAGGCTGGTGACTCTCGGCGGACACAACACAACCTTTCACACACATGCATGCACACATGCTCCCTGCCCTTAGCGGATTTCCCTCTGGGACCCCAGGGAACACAGCTCCTGAACGATGGCTCCAGGGGACGTGACTCATGCCCAGGCAGGCCAAACGTGGCTGTCCTTTGAGTAAAGAATTTCGGACTGATTAATAGTACTCTTTTAGGGGAACCTATGAGTTGATTCAGTTGAAATAAATGTGCATGTCATCAGAAGCTGAACAGGGGTGCCCTGTGGAGATACTCCAGGAAGCAGGTGACAACATGCAACTTAATTAAAAAACTACCATTCTTTGTTAGAAAAAAGGGCCATATCTCATACATCCTCCTCCTGTCCCTTCTTCTTTTTGAGCACATCCCAATGAAGATAGGCTCAGAAAATGGACAGGGGTGGCTTTCGGTCTCGGTTCTACTAATCATAATTGGCCACCACTGATTCAGATTAGCCCCTACCAATTAATCAATTACTGGGTTTAACTGTTTTTTTAATGAAGTATAGATTGCATTGCAGGGCTAAATAGAGCCTATTTTAGCACAGTCACAAAACTCTAGCAATGTCCCTGCCAAGAAGGACACAATGTAGACCTGAGAGCCAGTGTGGGGCAGCGGTCAGCACATCAGGCCAGGATCTTGGAAATGCAAAGCAAAGCTGTGCAAGAGAGGCACTACAGCTCCATGAAATCCCTGTATCACAAACTCCACAAAGTAGTAAATGTAAACAGTACATCTAAGTACAAATGATGGAGAACCGTGAATACAAGCAGAAGTACAAATAAAGTCATATAAATCCAAGTTCACCATGAAGTTACTAATATCTGGATCCTTTGTTCCTTTATTTGTATGACTACTTACATGACACCTTTATCATTTAATAATCAGTCTACTTTTAGTAGTGTTTAATGTTTATAGCACCTTTTAATGTTGGAATGTTTTAGATCTTTTTAAGATTGTTTAAATTGTATGGATGTGATTATTTTTATATAAGCCGCCCTGAACCGGCTCTGGCTGGGAAGGTGGGGTCGATATTTGTTAAAATAAATAAATAAATAAAATATCAGGACCTATATTCAACTGTAGTGAATTTGGATTTATATGACTTTATTTGTACTTATGCTTGTATTCACAGTTCTCCCATCATTTGTACTTGGATATATTGTTTATATTTACTGCTTTGTGGAATTTGTGAAACAGCGATTTCATGGAGTTGTAGCACTCCTCTTGCACAGCTTTGCTTTGCATTTCGTGATTTGCTGTGTAACCCTCTTCTGTCCATCCACTTGGCCACGGATGCTTGCCAGGCGACCCTGAGCCCTGCCGACACACCCAGCCTAGCCTGTTTCGCAGGGGGATTGTGAGGATAAACCAGAAGCGAGGAGAGCAATATAAGCCAACCTGGGGAGGAAGGTGGAGTAGAAAGGAACTAAGATAAATAAATTAGTAAATATCTTCTGGGCTGTACGACTTTAAGAGAGACTATATGATCAAATGTTCTTCCTAATTTTTTTTAAAAAAACCTGTACCTAAAAAGGGCACTGCTTTTTATTGTAATATTTAGGATGGATAAGGTCCCTGATTCAAACCTGGGCATCTTCAATTAAGGGATCTCAAGGAGTATTTGCTGGGGAAATCATTCTCTGCTTGAGAGTTGCTGCCAGCCAGACTAGACAATAGAATCATAGAATGTTAGAGTTGGAAGGGTCCTTGCCGGTCATCTAGTCTAACCCCCTGCCCTCGGCAGGAGGGGACCAGAAAGTTAGCCCTTCAACATACCCAAAAGATGGTCGTCCAGCCTCCGCTTGAAAACATCCAGGGAAGGAGCATCCACCACCTCCCGAGACAGACTGTTCCACTGCTCAACCACTCTTACAGTTAGGAAGTTTCTCCTGATATCTAGCTGGTAACAACTCCCTCGTAATTTCCACCCATTAGATCTAGTCTTGCAATCCAGAGCAAGAGAGAATAGATCTGCTCCATCTTTTATATGACAGCCCGTCAAATACTTGAAGACTGCAATCATGTCCCCTCTAAGTCTTCTCTTTCCCAGGCTAAACAGACCCAACTCTTTCAGCCTTTCCTCGTAAGACTTGGATTCCAACCCTCTCACCATCCTGGTTGCCCTCTTCTGGACACGCTCAAGCCTGTCAACATCCTTCCTAAAGTGTGGTGCCCAAACTGGACACAGTACTCCAGGTGAGGCCTGACCAGAGCAGAATAGAGCAGAACTACCACCTCCCGTGATCTGGACACAATGCTTCTGTTAATGCGTTGTGCTTCTGTTAATGCATCCTAAGCGGCACACATGGGGTCTCACAGTAAGTCATAAATACACACAATATGCACATTATTTTAATGTGCCGGCATAGATCTGTGCATGGTTAGCACTTGGATTACTGGCAACTGTTCACTTCTATCATTGCCCTTTCCATACAGCATCGTTAACAGGCCCTGAAGTTCCACTAAAAATGCTGTGGGCCTTCCCATACTGGTTGTTCTAGCACCTCATTCCAATGTACCTTAACTGTAAGGTGTTGTTTCCTTTCATTCTGTAGCGGGCCACATTTGGCTTTGGAGCCATTGCCTGCAGGGCCGGCCCCAGGTGTCTGGGCGCCCTAGGCAGGACAGCCTGGGGCGCCCACCCCACCGGGGATGCCAACCTCCCGGTGGGGCCTGGAGAGGGCCCAGCCTTGTCCTGGGCACCTCGCGCAGCTGCGAGGCGCCCGGGGAGAGCCGGGGAAGGGGCGGTGCGGCTCTCCCAGGCCCCTCGCAGATGCCAGGTGCCCGGGGAGAGCCGGGAACAGGCGGTGTGACTCTCCTGGGCCCCCTCGCAAGTGCGAGGCGCCCGGGGAGAGCCGGGAACGGGGCAGCGCGTCTCTCCCGGGCCCCTCGCAAGTGCGAGGCGCCTGGGGAGAGCCGGAAACGGGGTGGCGCGTCTCTCCCGGCCCCCTCGCGACTGCGAGGCACCCAGGGAGAGCCGGGAACGGGCGGGCTTCGAACGCCCGCCCCTTCCCTCCCAGCGGCGGCGCGGCTGGGGGGGGAGAGAAGCCGCTCTGCTGCCCCTGCCTCCTCTCCCCCCGGCTTTGGGGAGAGGGCGGGCAACCTCCGCTGCTGCCTGCCGCCTCCTGAGCCCCGGCGGGGCACTCGGGGAAGCAGGGGGGGCTTTTCCTGGGAGGGGCCGGGCGCGGTTTGGCGCCCCTGCAGCCGGCGCGCCATGCCCCCAGGGAGGAGGGGGAGGGCGACTTGCACCCTCAGTGGGCGCTTTTCCGCGGCGGCGGCAGCAGGGGGATCCTGTTGGCCGCTGCCGTCCACTTCCTCCTCCTCCTCCTCCCCCCCAGGGAGGAGGGGGAGGGCGACTTGCGCCCTAGCCGGGCGCTTTTGCGGCAGGGCGCCCGGTTAGGGTGGCGGCGGGGGGCTTTTGGGGGGGTAGTGGGGCGCCATTTGGCACCCCTGAGGCCGGCGTGCCCTAGGCGAGCGCCTAGTTCGCCCAGTGGGCGATCCGGCCATGATTGCCTGCACATTCTGGCTTTCATTTGCCATCTCCTGCTGAGGCACCCCATCAGTAGTGATGGATTCAGAATCGCCATAACTATGAGCTCCCTTGACAAGTGTTGGGGGGGGGGGCTGTCTGCTGTGAGTTTCTCCCAGCCTGTACTGTGGTCCATGTCCACTGGGGATGAATGGAGTCACACAGATCCATCCTGTTTGAGGTGCAATTCCACCCCACTCCTGTGGATCTGAACCAAAGGTCTACCGATGGAGTAAAATCCCCAGAGAAGGACTGGTCCAAGAATGGTCACCTTGTGTACATTTTCTCCAGTGTCAACACACAGTCTGATCTTGGAATCTGAAAGCCCCATCACTTCTCCAAGCCCCAAAGGCTATTGATTTGTATTTATATATTTAGGTATTTCCTGCCAACCTAGCAGTTCTAAAGCAAGAAATTGCAAGTAGATAAATAGGTACCACTCCGGTGGGAAGGTAACAGTGTTCCATGCACCTTGGTGTTTAGTCATGCCAGCCACGTGACTACAGAAACATCTTCGGACAGCGCTGGCTCTTCGGTTTTGAAACGGAGATGAGTGCCACAACCCTAGAGTCGGATTCGACTGGCTTTTGAGCAAGGGAACCTTTACCTTTACCTTTACCCTACTTTTCCCCCCAATGGTGGTCTAAAGTAGCTCACAACATCACTACTGTGCCTCTGTTTTATTCTCACAAGGCAGGTTAAGCTAAGAAAGAGTAACTGGCCCAAGGCCTCCCAGCAAGCTTCCTTGGCAGAGCAGGAATTCAAACCCAGGTATCCTGGACTGAATGACTGCTGGCTCTCAGAAGTAGTTTGGGAACTTAGGCAAGGTTCCGTAAGTGCCCGACTCAGCCAAAAATGTTACTGTGGACTGTAAGAACCTTAGAAGTTCCTAAACCTTTAAATGCCATAAACAAATCTCAGACTTGAACTTGACTGGAATGGTCATCCAAAGTCCTCTGGAAAGGAATCCAGTCCAAAGAGGGGCCTGGGGGGACGGGGGCTCTGATTTAGCTTCAAGGTCCTTTTCCCCTGGGGTCTGCAGTCATCCTCACTGAGCTCCAGTGGGGCCACACTTCGGACCTTTGCCCTTTTACCTCCCAGGAATTCCCAGCACAAGCCACAACAGACAGCCACGTGGGGTTTCAGGTGGAGCTGCAGACTTCCAAGGGTTCCTCGCAGGCCCTTAACCACAGTGGGGCATCTCGGGGCTAAGCCCCCTGACTTACTGGCAAGGCCCCACAACTTCCCATCCAGTCCAGGGCCCCTGAGCAGTGGCAGGTGCAGGGAAGGAGCCGGGTATTCCTTTAAATTCGGTTAGCCAGTGCCCCCTAAGAAATTTAAATGCCCCCCAACTTAAAAAATCCTGGCTACAGGCCTGGTTCCTCGTGAGAACCAGCCAGCCACTTAGATGTCGCAATGGGGACAAAGTCTTTAATCTAGAAACTCCAGCTCTGCAAAGATCACTCGAACTGAGAAAACAAGAAGTGCTTTGCTACGTCAGACCAAAGCCTCCACACTCTGTCTCCAGCAGAAGCAACACAAAGCACACCTACTTCTATAACACTGCAGACCTCAGTGTCAGTGGCATAGCTCTGTTTCGGATTGCCCAGTCAATCTGCCATGGAGCTCTTAAGGCCATCTTTTCCAGCATGCGTACCACAAGTCAACTTCAGAGTATGACCTAAAGGCATCCTGCAGTATATTCGCAAACCACTGCTTGTGCCTTGGGCTGGGATGCCTAGAGCAGTGATAGCGAACCTTTTAGAGACCTGCAACCCAAAACCACTTAAGTATCGCAAAGTGCCAACATGGCAATTTAACCTGAATACTGAGGTTTTCGTTTAGAAAAAACAACTCATACATTAACATCTTTTGTCTTAAAAGAAAAACATGAGGTTGGTAAGCCAGGAGGAGAAAGAAATAAGTTGCCTCACTAGCAAATGTAGTTACTGATCACCAGTACACAGGTTTAATAAGCACACTGATTCTGAAGTGTAAACTTCTAATAGGGATGGCCATTTGAAAATACAATTTAAGCCAAGGGGTTGTAAAGAAGAAGAGGAGGAGGAGGTCTCCATCTTTCTCACACACGCACAGAACCAACCCAGCATTTTAAGACAGCCTGGAAATCTCTCTCTTTCTCTCTCTCCCTCTCTCCCTCACAACCCCCCCCCCCCACACACACACTTTAAGACAGCCTGGATCACGATCTTTCTCTCACACACACAGAACCAACCCAGCGTTTTAAGACAGCCTGGAGATTCTCTCTCTCTCTCCCCCCCCCTCTCTCTCAAAGGTGCCACTGGACTCTTTGCACTGCTACAGGGAGGGGGGAAACACGTAGATCTGCCGTCACAGAGAGCTTTTACGTAAATAAGCTGTTGCCTTGCGCTCCCTCTTCCCTTCACCCCGATCATGTCAATTTCACACCATGTGCTGGGCGGTGGCAATTCTCCCCACGCCTACTCAGTCCTCAAAAAACAGGATTGAGATGCTAGTAAAATTGGGCAAATCTGTGAGACAAAATGCCACCACCCAGCACATGGTGTGAAATTGACACAAAGGGAAGAGGGAGCACAAAGCAGCAGCTTGTGGGAAATCACTCCAAGGCTTATTTAGGTAAAAGCTCTCTGTGAGGGCAGATCTGCGTGTTTCCCCCCATAGCAATGCAAAGAGTCCAGGGGCACCTTTAGGACCAAGGCTTATTTAGGTAAAAGCTGTCTCTGAGGGCAGATCTGCGTGTACGGTAGGGCAAAGGGAAGAGCAAGCGTGGAGCAGCAGCTTGTGGGAAATCAGTCTTGATTGGTCTTAAAGAAACCACTGGAGTCTTTGCATTGCTACTTGGGGGGGGGACATGCTTAGCACAGCCCTGCAAAGACAGGGGGGTTGGGGAGGGCTTCCCAGGGGCCCGCGCTTTAGCCCTAGGTTTGCCACCATGGTGCCATAGGTCCACCACCACCGGCCTAGAGGAAGAGGCAGCAGGGCCAGCCTGGAGACCAGCACAGGAGTGGAGACCTCGCCGCATGACTGGCCGGAGCAACAGCTTCTCCTGCACCTGTCCAGCTGCACCACTTGCAGCAGGGCTTGCTCCAGACTTGGGAAGACCTGATGGGTCAGAGGGAGAAGGAGGAGGAGGAGGAGGAGGACATGGCATTCTGATGCAATGAGCACGCAGCAAGCCCAAAGAGCATGGCAGTTGTTCCTAGGGCCAGGGGGCAGCAGAGGGAGATATCCAAGCAGGAGGTGTGGAGGGTGGGCCCTGTAGAAGGCAGAGTTTGGGGAGGAAGTGATGTCCCGTTGGGGTGACATTACAGGCTGCCTACCCTAGTTTCCAGGGGTTGTTACTAGAGACACTAGAGGAAACTGTGCTACCATCATGTGGAGGCCATTTTTTCTCCTCCTCAATTCCTCAAGGGTGTGAAATTGGGGCTGGAGGAGGTGGGTAATTCCTTGCCCCAGCTGGGTAAATGGGAGCCCAGTGTCCAAGGATGCTGTGACAGACAGCCCTTATAACTGGCTTCAAAATGCTGCACTCTCAGAGTACCAGGAGGTGACAAGTTAAATCTCTTCAAGAATGGAGAACTTTGAGTGACTGAAAGAAGGAACCCGCCTCAAGGAATAAGAGGAGAAACAGGAAAGTTTATTAAGATCTCAATAACTAAGAAAATAACCTTCAATGACTCTCATTTGCCTGTATAAAGAATTGCAGCCTGTACCACCACTGATTTTTGCCTCGAACATAAGAGCTCCTGGTTACACCTGACCTTCTCCCACCTTTTAAATAAAATCTTTTGTTCTGTTTGACCTGTACATTGTCTCAAGTGCCGTTTGAAGGGGTTCAGCCCAAGAGGGCTTCTCATTCCTCCCTCAGGTTCCAGGGCTGGGCTGTAAGCCATACTATATTTCTGTGACAGGGTGGGACAGACAAAGAAGAAAACCATGTTACTTGGGGCAGTTCAGTCACAGAAGGAAAAAAAATGGAGGTAAAAACTACCTCTGAAGGAGGGAAGTGTGAGGCACCATCATAGATGCCATCAGCTGAAACGGCACCTGCGATGTGGCACCCAAATAGGTGGTTGTCCACTCATACCTTCAAGCACAATAGAAGACACATGTTAAAAGATTTGCCTTCAGTATGCTGAGGAGCAACCTGAATTGCAGACTGCTTTGAGTCGATCCACCCAGCTCAGCTCTTGCAGGCCTTGTGGCCTCTGCTGCCCCACCAGCGTACATAAGCAATCAGACGGAAGAAGATGTGACCAAAACGAGACCAGACGAGTGGTTGGGAAGAAAACACGCTAACTAAAATGCGCAATATCTGCCACCCAAAAACAGAAGAGCGGGCAGGTCTCTTTGTCCAGCTGAACAAGAATTCAAAAATTTCACTGGTCAGGAACACCTTATTCTCTGTTCTAGCAACTTGTAGCTTATGAATCCACATCACGCACTTTGAGACACTTTCCTTTTCCATCTGGCTTCCTCATGCAAGAAGGTTAATGGAGAAGAAGCCCATTTACCAACTCCCTATCACCCGGAGGGAATGTCAGCTCCTGGATATAGACGGTGCTCATTGCATGAGTCACGTGTATTTCAAATGCTGAGTGGTGGAATTTCCTAGAACATAAGCAACAAAAGATCACAGAACCAGTGTTGGGCAGGGGTCACCTTGTAATGCCCCACTAGGTTCTGGGAGACTGAAGTTCAAATCCCTATTCTGCTTTAAAAGGGTGGGCCAAGGCTGATCTTGGGTGACCTTGTGCCAGTCACACACCCTCAACCTAACCCATATCCAGGGCTTTTTTTGTAGAAAAAGCCCAGCAAGAACTCATTAACATAATAGGCCACACCCAACAGGAGAAACTCATTAGCATATTAGGCCCCACCCCTGACATCACATCTCATTAGCATATTAGGCCACACCCATACATTCCCTTGGCTTGCCCAGGGCCCCACAGCTATAGGGAGCCTGGGCAAGCCCCCCCTTGAAGGGAAGGGAAAGCAGTTTAAACTACTTTCCCTTTGCTTGCCTGGATGCCCCGCGGCTGTGGGGAGCCCGGGCAAGCCGGCCCTTGGACAGGCCAGGGAAGGCACGGGGAGGCATTTAAATGCCTCCCTGATCCTTCCAGGGCCCCACCTGGCCTGCCCGCCTCAGAGTTGCCAAGGGGGTTGCTGTCAGCAGCGGAGGTGGGGTGGGCCGTTGCGGTCGCCATTTGTTCCCTTCAGGCGCTGGGCGAAGAAGCCGCACATGAAAAACAGGATGCACAGACTTTAGAGACTTAGGCAACGCAAGTTCAACAGTTACATTGTTAATCACTCTCACAATCTCAAAAGGACCAATAAATTTCCAACCAAGTTTGCGGCTCGGCTGAATGCGACGCAAATGGTGGGTAGACAAGTAAGCAAACTCTCCACACTTGGGAACCCAGGCCAGGTTACGTTTCTTATCGGCCTGGATTTTGTAGGCAGTCTTAGCCTCTTCCAGAGTCTCTGCCAATGAGCCCCACGCCTCCTGCAGTTGTTTGCACCAGTCACCAGCATCTCCCGCCGGGAGGTCGGGAGAAGACAAAAATGGCAGAGGCGGGGCGTCATAACCATGAACCGCTTTAAATGGAGACATCCCCGTCGACGAGTGCTGAGTATTATTGTAACAAAACTCAGCCAAAGGTAAAAGAAAATGCCAATTGTCCTGCTGGAAATTAGAAAAACAGCGCAAGTATTGTTCCAGGGTCTGATTCACACGTTCAGTTTGCCCATCCGATTCAGGATGGTATGCACTGCTCACACCCCTCTCTACTCCAAGCAGTGACATTAGTTCGCTCCAGAACTTTGAAACGAACTGAGCCCCCTGTCGGAGATCACCTTAGCAGGTAAAGTGTGGAGTCTCACAACGTGTTGTAAGAACGCAGAAGCCAATTTCCTGGCAGAGGGGATGGTTGCAAAAGGAACAAAATGCGCCTGTTTAGTAAACAGATCTACGATCACCCAAATAACCGCTCCTCCCAACTGGGAAGGAGTGAATACAGAGTCACGAACCTCCTCCCTTTTGCTGTCGTGTTGGGGGAGGCGTGACAGAGCATCGGCCAGCGAATTTGACGTCCCCGGGAAATGGTGCAGTGTGAAATTGAATTTGGAGAAGAAATCTGCCCAGCGGAGCTGTTTGGCGTTCAAAGAACGGGGGAGCGGAGCAGCTCGAGGTTCTTGTGGTCAGTCCAGACCTCGAATGGGACTCGCGCTCCCTCTAACCAATGGCGCCAAGTAGACAACGCCAAACGGATCGACCCCGCTTCTTTCTCCCAAATGGACCAATTCCGTTCAGTATCATTGAATTTTCTAGATACATAGGCAAGGGGTGCAATTTACCGTCCTCCCCCTCCTGGAGGATCGCCCCCCCCATAGCGACGTCCGAGGCGTCAACTTGGACAATGAATTTTTTAAGTTCATTGGGGTGGGCCAACACCGGTTCTGAGGTGAAGAGGGTTTTCAACTCGTTAAAAGCCCGTTGGCACTCTGGTGACCATACTAGTTTAGCGCCCGGTCGAGTGCATTCGGGTGGCTTCCCTTTGGTTTTCAGTAAGTCTGTCAAGGGGAGAGCCACCTGGGCAAAGTTCGAGAGGAATGACCTATAAAAGTTCGCGAATCCGAGGAAACCCTGGAGTTGCCTCCGTGTTTTGGGAGGTTCCCACCCCACCACATCCTTGATTTTGTCAGGGTCCATCTCAATTCCCCTTTGAGATATGCGGTAGCCCAGGAAAGGGATCTCCGTTTTGTGAAATTCACACTTGGACAGCTTGGCAAATAGTTTATGCTTATGCAACGTTTGGAGTACTTCCCGCACCAGTTTCACATGAGATGTAAGGTCGGGGGAATACAAAAGAATGTCATCAAGGTAAACAAGGACCCCCTTGAACAGGTACTTGTGTAACACCTCGTTAATCAAATTCATGAAGACCCCAGGGGCCCCCTGGAGTCCGAACGGCATAACTAAGTATTCAAACTGGCCGAGGGGTGTGTTAAACGCCGTCTTAAACTCGTCCCCCTCCCGAATCCGGACTCGGAAATAGGCATCTCGGAGGTCAAGTTTTGAGAAAATTTTCCCTCCAGCAACTGCTGCCAACAAGTCTTTTATGAGGGGCATGGGGTAAGCGTTAGTGTTGGACACCGCATTCAAGCCCCGATAATCCGTGCAAAGCCGTAACCCTCCGTCCTTCTTCTTCCTAAAGAGCACGGGGGCTGCAAACGGGGAGGACGCTGGCCGTATGAAGCCCCTGCTGAGGTTTTTGTCAATGAACTTTCTCAGTTCTACCTTTTCCGAGGGGCTCATAGAATATAGTTTCCCTTTAGGTAGTTTTTGGTTGGGCAGAATTTCGATTGCACAATCAGAGTTTCTGTGGGGGGGTAGTTCATCTGCTTCCTCCTCCCCAAACACAGGGGCTAGGTCCCGGTATTCGGGGGAATGCTTTCTAGTTCTGCATCGGCTACCCCAGCCGGCACCGAGAGTTTTCCCTCGATTATGGGTCCCCACTCTGTCTTCCAGACGTGGGACCGGCATTTCTCGGAGATGAAATCTACCCTTCCCTCCCCCCATAGTACGTGAGGATCGTGATCAAAGAACCACGGACTTCCTAAAACCAGGGGAACCGGGCGGACGGGGTAACTACAAAAGATCTCTCTTCCCAGTGCTGCCCCAGTCCCACCCGCAATGGTACAGTCTCGTATTTGCAAGGTTCTTTCATTGTGGACCCGTCCATTTGGGTAAAAATCAAGGGGTCTTTTAGTTTAAGGACTTTCGCCCCGAGTCCCGTCAGTAGGGTGGGGTTGATAAGGTCTCTCCCACACCCTGAGTCAATGAGAGCCCGTACTCTCACATGGGTCAATAGACCCGGGTCCATTAAAGTCACGGTAAGAAAAAAAAAGAGAGGGGGTTTTGCTCACCGGGAGTTGCGCCTGGGGTTGTGGGACCTGCTGTTCAGCGCTGTTCACAGCAGGTCCGCCTCGTTTCCCTGCGGCACGACCTCGCCATCGGAGGAGTCGGATGGCTCGCTGAGTGGTTTAGCTTGCAAAGCTTTCGCCCCCTTCGGTCTCGCCACCTGTTTTGGCGTGGATGTGTCGAACTTCTTCTTGGTTCCCTTTTGCGCCCCGGTCGATGCAGGCGAGGTCGGGCAGTTCACGGCGAAATGGCCCCCTTCTCCGCATTTGAGGCACAGACCTTGCTTCATCCGGAGTTCTCTTGTTCCGTCCTTCTGCTTTGGGTTCTGGATGGGAGCCTTTCCTCTCGCAGTCGGTGCGTTCCCTCGGGTTGCCATCGCTGCGGCATCGTCTAGTTTGATGGTCTTCAGCCGGTTTTCCATCGTGACTGCGGCCTGGATCCATCCGGTGAGGGTGTTCGGATCTTGGTTCAGGGTGACCTCACGGCGAACCTCCGGATTCAGCCCCCATTTGTAAAACTCCAGGAGATTTCCTTCTCCTCGCAGCTTGGCGGCACATCTGCGGAACTCCGCGGTGTAATCTCTCACCGACCTCGCGCCCTGCTTGAGGCTCCGGATCGTTGCTTTTGCTGCTTTAGTTGAGTGCACGTCTTCAAATTGTTCTTTCATAGCCCACATGAAAGAATCAATCTCTCTTAGCTCGCGCCCATCGGCTTGGTGGAGCCCCACGTACCAGTCAGCTGCTGCTCCCTTCAGGTGAGCCGCTATGACGTCGACCATCCGCTCTTCCCTCTGGAACAGGTGGCCCCAAGTTTCGATGAACTTCTCGGCTCGCACCAGGAAGAACGGGAACTTCTCGGGGTCTCCGTCAAAATCCGCGTCCAGGAGCTCCGTAGGCTTAGGGGGCAGGAACCCCCAAGGACGAGGGGGTTGTTGCCCCGGCGGCCCCCGTGGCGCTGGGCCCGCTGGTTGATCCGGTGGTCCGGCTGGCACGTTCCCGGGCCCTGGTCCGGTGCTGGGCGTTGATCTGGAGGGGCTTGTGCCGGCGGCTCTTCCCGTCTCTGTCGTTCACGCTCCTCCCGAATGCCCTCCGCAATCATCTGTGGGATGCGAGCGAGGGACTCGTCCAGGAAGCGCATCAGGCGGTCTTGGCTTGGTTCTCCGCTCCATCTCCGCCTCACCACGACACTCTCTCGGGGCTCGGAGTCCCTACCGGTGTCTTCCATGGTTTCGGCGGTAGCCAACTTGCGTACCGACCTCTCGGGGTGGCTCATCCCCATGGATGCTCTCGGGGTCCCGAACCACGCCTCGTGGGTCTCGGTCAGGGGTTTCACCCAGTCCCGTCTGCGTCCCGCTCGGTGGGTCACCCCTCCATAGGCTGCCCCATACGGATCGCCGTAGGGCCCTCCAAAGTCGTACTCCAAACCCCATTGTCCCGGCACGTATGTGTCAGGGGTTTCTTTGGGTACGTCTTTCCCAGGAGGCTTCTTGTCCTTTTCTTCTTCAATCGGGAGAGTGTCTTCTTCTCCATCACTCATTTTGGAGTGGTGGGTTTAGGACCAGTCCCGAAAGTAAATGATGATTCTGAACAAACTGTCAGAAGTCCTAACTTAGTCAGCAAACACCAGACCTTTTTTTGATGCAAGCAAGGTTAGCGTTTATTAAGCTGCAATAGATAGATCACTGAAACAGGTCTCTTGTTCAGAATGACTTGGTTACAGAAAGCAAGCGGTTATACAGGGGAAGGGGGTGAATGGGGACCCCCCCTTCTTCCATACAATGAATAAACATGCGACTGGGAAATCGAAAGTTACTAAGCAAATGAATTTCCCACCGCCCCCATTAACCACAGCTGCTACATCTATGCCAGCGATAGAGAAGCTCGCAACCCCGACTTGCCAAGGTCAGAACGTCCAGGCTGCGAAGAGATAGGAAGAATAAAAGCCACATTCCATTCTCACACCCGAGGTGTAAATCAACAACTCCCCGGATTCCAACCTCCCGTCTGTTCCGCCACTAAGGCGCCAAAAGCCCACCTCCCTCCCGTCATCCATCATAGCCCACCTCCCACCCTTCCATCATGGCAGGGCTACCTGACAGTTGCTCTCTGGGCCCTCCCTCTGTAGCCATGCACACAGAGGTTTTGGCTGTAGTGGGCGTGGCCAACTCTGAAGCCAGCCAGAACTCTGTTCCTGTGCGTTCCTGCCCAGAAATAGCCCTGCCCATCTCACCGGGCTGTTGTGAGGACAAAATGGAGACGTGGATAATGCTGCAGGCCACTTCCCTGTGGCAGAGGCAGACAATTGCAGAAGGCACGGCGTGGTGGTGAGCATTAGTATGGCGGAGGGGGTCAAGTATCAGCCTAGGGAGCCTCAGGCTCAGATCCCCACTCAGCTGGGAGGCTCCTTGCGTCGGCCACCTCTCCTGCCTCATAGGGTTATTGGGGGGGGGGCAAAACGGAGGTGGGTCACCAGGAGCTCTTTGGAGGAAGGGCTGAGATGAGAACGCAGCAGGCACCCTTTCCTCCCCTGAGTCACAACCATTTCACTAAAACCTACTCTTTGGAGCAAACATTTTGGAGTAAACAAGCTTTGCTGATCATTCCCTGATACAAGGGTATGCCCAAACATGACATGTCCGAGGCACTGACAGAGGGAAGAACGGGATCAGGGGGGGTTGCAAAGGAGAGGGAAGGTGGCCACTGCCAGTGGCTCCGCCGTCCTCTCCAGCTTCCTCTGCTTTTCCCAAAGGGAATCTTCAGGATTCTCAGCAGCTGGACCAGGCGACTCCTTTGCGGGATGGGTGCAACAGTCTGCCAGAGTCTTCGCTCTTTAGTCAAAGATCACACCAGCCAACCATGCACAGAGGGGCCATCCTCCTCCAGAACGGCTCCCTCAGGCTCCTCCGCCAGAACAGATTGCCCACTCACCAGCACTCTGCTCAGCAAGTCCATCACCTTGCCGAGGCCCTGCTCCATCCAGCAGCTGAAGCAAGCACCACAGAGCTCCACAGCTGGGACTGGTCCTTCTGGGGAGGCCTCCGGGAGCCAGCGGCCAGCCCCATCACCCATGCAGCTCCCCTGCTCTGGAGCCAAACCTCCCTGCGTTAATGTTTTGATATGTGGGAAACTGCAAGCTGGCTGCCTGACAGGTGGAATGGGTGTGCCGAGCCAAAAGGCTACGAGGCCAAAACAGGTTGTGCAGGAAATACTCTTTATTAGTTCCAAATAAAGCAAAGAATGTTTCTCCTCCCCCTGCTCGCCCCAGTCTCAAGTTCTGGAATGAGATCAAGGCCTTCCTGTGATGTAACATCCACTTCAATTTGAAAGGTAAAGAGTCCAGCCCATCTGGGAGAGTGAAGCTGGGAGAGGGCAGAGAAGCAGCTCCACTTTAATCCAAGGAGCAACAGAAGGGGGAAAGTTGACAGAGTTAAACAAAGCCGGGGGGGGGGATCCTCCTAGATGCCCAGCAGCGCCGTCTGAAGCAGAAGCAGAAGTACGCCCTTCTAAATTCATTGGGCTCAGAAAGGGGTAACTCTGCTTTGTTTGCACTGCAAATCAATGTCTAGAACAGGGGTCCTCAAACTACGGCCCGCGGGCCACATGCGGCCCGTCGAGGACATTTATGCGGCCCGCCGAGTGTTTATGCCCACCCACCCCTCGCCCGGAGCCGCCTCCTCCTCGAGGAGCGCAGCAGCAGCGCCCCCACGGCCTCTTTCTTCCTCCAGCAGCCCTGGGCGGCAAGAGCGCCCAGGAGCTGAGGAGGAGGAAGGGGTGAGCAGGCTGGTCGTGGGGGAGGGGCGAACGCGGCGGCGGGGTGAGCAGGCTGGTGGGGGGAGGGAGCCAACGCGGCGGCGGGGCGAGCAGCCTGGTGGGGGGAGGGGGCGAACGCGGCGGCCCTCCAACGGCCTGAGGGATAGTGAACTGGCCCCCTGTTTAAAAAGTTTGAGGACCCCTGGTCTAGAATAACCTTATTGACTTCTGCAGTGTCTGTTGTATCAGCTGTCAAAAGCAGGGAGGGGAAATGGCCAAGAATCATTCAGTTTCATGTTTATCTTCTTTTTTGCTCACACACCCCAGAGCAAAGATATGAAACATCAAAATGTACCTTCAGCTAGGTATGATTTACAGGCAATCTGCATCATTAAATTACATCTCCTCAAAGTTAGTGCAGGTTTATTTATTTAGTGCATTCTACCCGTTCCTTCCTCTGAGGAGTTCAGGATGGTGTGGAGGGGGTTGGACTAGATGACCCTGGAGGTCCCAACTCTATGACTCTTCGTTCTCCACTTGATTCTGACAATAACCCTGTGAGGTAGGTTAGGCTGAGAGTGTGTGACTGGCCAAAGGCTGCCCAACAGGCTCCCATGGCAGAGTAGGGATGTGAACTTGCATCTCCCAGACCCTCGTCCAAAACGCTGACCACCACACCTTGCTGGGTTGCTGCCAATGAGCAAATCTGGGCAAATCCGCCCTGGCTCCAGAAGCAGCGGCTCCAGCTACCAGCTTTATCGTCTTCTAGCCTGTTCCAAAAAACTGTGCTGCGAGGAGCCTCCCACATACTGTGCAAGGACCTATGGGCTGGGGCACCTCTCCCCACCTCCTCCCCAGAGTCACAAGGCCACGAAGGCGCCAGCTTGGGAAGATTCCCGTCATTGTCGTCGTCGTTGTCCGGGTGCTCGCCCACCAGCTCTCCCCAACCCTAACCCTCTACTCCTGCCAGTGGGACCAGGATGCCTGAGGAACCCGCAGGGATCATTTGCTCCAGTCCTTCAATTATTTGGGGCTGAATATTCTCCCCATGCCCAGCTGGTGGGGAACAGGCTTCTCACATACTGTTTAAGAAAAACATTTGCCCTTATTGTATCTCTTATGCCCAAGAAGAAGAAGAAGAAGAGATTGGATTTATACCCCACCCTTCACTACTTGAAGGAGTCTCAGAGCGGCTGACAAACTCCTTTCCCTTCCCCTCCCCACAGCAGACACCCTGTGAGGGAGGTGGGGCTAAGAGAGCTCTTTTGAGAATTGCCCTTGAGAGAACAGCTCTGAAAGAACTTATGACTGACCCAGGGTCACACCAGCAGCTGCATGTGGAAGAATGGGGAAACAAACCCAGCTCTCCCAGATTAGAGTCCACACTCCTAACCACTATACCAAACTGGCTCTCCAACAACACAAACTGTTCCCATTGCACATTTTTTTCACCACTACACACAGTGGCTTTGATCCAGCCATGTGCTGACAGAAACAGTAATGGACTCAGAGCAGTTTTGTTTGTGCATCATTGCACAACACCCAGCACTTTCCTCCCTATATATTATTGTGCCCAGAAACTGATTTCACAAAATCTTGCAGAAACAGAATCACAAGTTTTTGCTGGTGCAGGAGTTCCAGTGCCAGCAGAAATTTTGCACTGGATCCAACCCAGCATGGAGCATGTTTGAATAAAGTCTGGTTGCTTACAAAAATCCCATTCATTGAGATAATACCCCAAAGACCTAGCAGCGTTGTCCCACCTTTGGTGGTGAGGCGGGTGGCGTCCAGGTGCAGGGCCTTCTCTGCGGTAGCCCTCCTGGTTATGTATTTCTTGACATCTATTTCTCAATATATGTAGACCTCATCTCTTTCTCACTATTCAAAATAGCTCATGCATTAAACAACAAAACTGTTACCCCCATCAAATATCCATGTCTTCTTAGCACATTTACACAATTCATGCACAGGCAATGCCTCTCAGGCATGCAAAGTAAACATGCATAACCATTTTACACGGACTGCAACAAAATTTAAATGAGAACTCCCGCTCATGCAAATTTGTCCCATGGCAACGCACCCCATTGAAATGACAGTATAAATCTTATAATATACTGGGTTCGAGACGTGTTGGTAGTGAATCAGCTCATAGTTTATTTGGTTAGAGAAAACTGAGAACGAAGCAGGACCAGAGGCCTGCTTAAATCCCCATTGCAAACCACACCCAACAAACACCCACACCCGTGATAGGATTACTTACGGTGTCCCCAAATCCTATACATCATTTCTCAGATCCTGGCTACCTGATAGGTCCCTTCTAGGATCCAGGCTGGCTATTGTCTGTGGATGTGAAGCTTTACTTCTTCGCAGGACCACGTGCTCACCCCACCACGTGTGCGGCCCTCAGTTGGTACACAATAAACCTCCTCCAAACTTCTGTGCTTCTCCAGTGTTGAAACCTTCTCAATATTGCCCACTCCTCTGCTAGCCAAGCACTAAGAGAAAACTGGCTCAAGATGTTTTGCTGACAGCACGTTGCTCCAAAAGTTATTGCTGAGATGGCTAAGAAACAAAAAGGGGCTGTGGAAATGTAAAAAGGAAGACAGCACCTTTCATCATGTGAGGGGGAATCTGTATCAAGATGAAAAGATGCTGGGAAAATACACATGAAGAAATTCAAAATATTCTAAAAACTAAATTCCCGATGAAACCAGAGATTATGTTAATAGGAATCTTAAGTTAATAGGAATCTTACCAGATAACACGGACAGAACCTCACAAGACCTACTTAGATATATGTTGACAGCAGCCAGAGTAATATTTGCAATGAATGGAAGACAGAAGACTGCCCTACAATAAAGACCTGGAAAGGAAAACGATCGGAGTCTGCAACGTTGGCAAAACTAACCAATTATATAAACAAAAGACCACTGAAAGAGTTTCTACAGAAATGGCAAGCTTATTACTCATACTATGGGATTATTATTTTTTTAAGTTCTGGAATAACCTGAATATCATATTAAAAATGACAAAGGTATTGATTATAGTTCCAATACTTGATTCTGTATTCCACTAGTAATTAAATAATTAGTAAGAATATAATTTAGATTTAGATAAACAATTGAGACAATATTAAGGACTTTAGAGCAATTTAATTTTAGCATAGAAGTTTGTTCAATTGTTAAAGATGTCATCTCTTTTATGGTTAATAGATTATCGTTAACCTTAGGAAAGTTCTTATTTATTCTTTAATGTCTGCTTCTGTATTTGAAATATGTAATATATTTGGTAATATATCTGATTTTACTTGTTGTACGTAAAACTTATATTATTTGACCCCCCACCCCTTTTTCCCCTCTGCATCCCATTATATACATATATATATATATATATTGCCCACTCCTGGGGCTGGTTTTCTATGGGAAAGACTCCATTGCTGCTGAGAGAACATTCCTGGTTGCAGAGAAACCCCGCGGGCCTTGAGTCCTGCCAGGCAGCCACAGATCAGAATGCTCCACGATTCTTGTGTAGTGGGTTCACCGTATGAAGAACCAGGACACAGCGGGATTGTCAGCTCATAGTTTCCTAGCACACGCAACCGTCCTGATGGCCAACTATATGCAGTCCCCGTGGACCACCCCCAGGTCCCATTGGTGGGTTTAAACTTCCCACCAAGGTTCCTCTTGGTGACGGCTTGAGGTTTCAGGATCCTAGTCCCTATTGCCTCTCGAGCTCCAAGCTCTGGTCAACGTCGCGGTCAGTTCCGGTGGTGCTTACTGACCAGAGACAGAAAGGCCAACTCAAACCAGCAGCCCCTGTGGGCTGAAGGGCTGCTGAGCTGTGCCAACGGCAACCCCGGGCAAGAGGAGCCCTGCTGGCCACCACCCCACCTGCTGCTTTGTCGGTCGAGTCATTCTCAAGGGATCAGGTTCTCGGCAGGCGCCTGGGCTCCCACACCCCTCCCCTTCCACAACCCCGGTTGGAACTATCACTCCCGTGTGCCTCCCAAGGACCCCAGTGATTGCATTAAAATGGCTGACTAGCTCTCGTCCAGCCTGGCTGAAAGAGCTCTCTGTGCCACAAGGCAAAGGGGGAAACGCATAACGTGTGCAGACAAAAGCCAGGGAGGACAGATGGCACAAGTAGCCCAGAGCATCTTGATATTTTCACAGGTGCGGAGGTGAAAATAAATGGCTGGCAGGGCATGGGGCATCAAGAGAACTGTGGACCTCTTTGGGGGCCAACATAGGCCACTCCTAGCCACAGTACCAAATAAATCAGGGCCAGGGGGTTTCACTTGAGGAGCAACACAGGGTCATTTAACACTTCTTGTGTCTGAGCTGTAACCCCTCTTTTACGGGAGGGGTTTCCTGGAGGTTTTCTGTCATTTCCTGGGCATGGAGCAGGGGCCACTGGGGGTGTGGGGGGGTATTTGTGAATTTCCTGCATTGTGCAGCAGGGGGTTGGACTAGATGACCACCAAAACCCCTTCCAACTCTATGATTCTAGGATTTGTAAACAAATACTTAATAAATACATTATATTATACATACTTTAACCATAACCAACACATGAAATCTGTAGAAAGTTCTGCAGCTGTACACACATACTTGTGTAATGTTACTCAAGGACGGAAGAGAGAACATAAAAAATAAAAAATAAAACCTACCCTGTATAATTAAATACATTCTAATGCTTTCTTTACCATATTCAATGGAGTAAAAATTAAAAAGCCTTCCAAATGGAGACAGGGTTGCCACCCTCCAGGTGGCACCTGGAGACCTCCTGCTATTACAGCTCATCTCCAGACTGCAGAGATCGGCTCCCCCTGGAGGAAATGGCTGCTCTGGAGGGGGGGCTCTTCTGTGGCCTCAGTACCCTGCAGAGTCCCCTCCCCTCCCTAAACCCCACCCTCCCCAGGCCCCATCCCCAAAATCTCCAGGTATTTCCCAACTCAGAGCTGGCAACCCTAAACGGAAAACAAGTCGTCATGAAGTTATTATCCTGAAAAGTACTGAGACCAGAGATTCAGCATAGTGAAGCAGCTCTTGTTTATTAGGTTACATCAGGAACAAAGAAACTAGCCGGCTCGCAGGCTGGCTTATATCCTAGAGCAAAACCCACTCCCAGAACACACCCCACTCAAGTGACAGGCTATTGCTAGTGGCCGAGAGTTCCATAGGTCGGGATCCTAGCCCTCTGATTGGCACGGGTTAAGCTCCGCATGGGCCATTGTCTCCCAGAGCGAAGCTCAAAGGCTTTGCATGACCACGTGGGGATCTAGCCTCGCACGTGGTCAGGTATAGAGACATTACACCCCTCTCCCCATAATCCGAAACACACCCGCACACGAAGTCTTTAAGGTACGCTGGTGCCTTCTGTTCCTGGGACGAACGCTGGAGCTCCGATATCGCAGCAGAGGTCGAGAATGTTGGTGGTGGGCTGGCCTGCGTTGGCTCCAATAGGTCGGGTGGTAGCGCCATGCCCCGAGTGGGTGGGTCATCTGGGGGTTGTACAACAGCAGGGGGACGGGAGTCGTGATCCATGAGGTCCGGGGTCGTTCATGGCTGTATGGTGGCTGCTGTTTCGGGGCTTTTGGTGTCTGCGTAGTCCTCAGGGTCGAGAGGGAGGATGCGCCGGCGCAGCTGATCAATGTGGTGCTGCAATAGCTGTCCATCTTCTCCTGAGACCTCGTAGGACCAGGGTCCAGTTACTTTCACCACCTGGGCCGGAATCCAGGGGGGGCCCCGTGGGTCCTCTGGGGAAACTCCCCTGGCCACCTCCCGCATTTCTGTGTCAGGTGCCTGTTCAGGGGCTCGGTCAGGGTGGAGTCGGTCCAGCCGAGTCACTAGGTGCCATTCCAGGAGCAGTTCGGCAGGGCTGCACCCGGTCGTGGAGTGTGGGGTGGTGCACTGGCCGAAGAGGAATGAGGCCAACTTGTAGTCCCAGTCTTTGGTTTCCAGTCACCTGAGTGCTTCCTTGGTGGTACGGACCATCCGCTCAGCTTGTCCATTCGTCGCAGGGTGGAACGGGGCCGATCGGACATGGTGAATCCCGTAGTACAAGGTGAATTCCTGGAATTTGGTAGAGGTAAACGCCGACCCATTGTCTGTGACCAGGGTGTCCGGAATGCCCTGGGCACTGAATATTTTCTACATGGCACAAATGGCAGCCTGTGAGGATGTGGAGGGCACGGGCACGACATCCAGCCATTTACTGTAGGCATCAACCAAGCTGCCCTTGGAATGGTCCCGCGAAGTCCAAATGTAACTGGGACCAAGGACGGTGTGGGGATTCCCAGGTGTGAATGGGGGCCCTAGGAGGTTTGGGACGTGACTCTTGGCAGGCCATGCAGCGTTGACCGTGTCCTTGATGTCCTGGTCCAGCCCTGGCCACCACACATAGCTGCAGGCAAGCACCTTAATCCTGACCACCCTGGATGCATCTCATGTAAGGCAGCGAGGACCCGTGTTTGTAAAGGGCCTGGGATTATGACCCGACCTCCTCACATCAGGCAGCCCTTATATGCTGATAGCTTGTCCTTACGGAAGGAGAATGGTGTGAATTCAGAGCCCCCACTGACTGCTGGCCACCCCCTCACGACCCAGTCCAGGACCCGGCAGAGGATGCGATCCTTGGCAGTGAGGTGGGCCACCTCCTGGATGTGGACCAACCAGTTGGGAAGGGCCTCCAGCAGTGCCACTTGGTGCACCAGAGTGGCATTGGGGCTGGAGGTGGGCAGAGGAAGGTGGCTGAGGGCATCTACATGGCCCATGGCCTTCCCAGGCTGATGGGCGAGCGAGTAGGAGTACCCAGCTAAAAAAATAGACCACCGGAGCACCTGGGGTGAGACCATCTGGGGCGTCTGACAATCTGAGGCCAGGAGGGGTTTCTGGTCAGTCAACACCATGAAGGGCCAGCCATACAGATAATGGTGGAACTTTTTCACCCCTGCTACTATCGCCAGCACCTCCTTGTCGATCTGCGCATAGTTGCATTCCACCAGCAACAAGGTCCTGGAATAGTATGCGATGGGGACTTCCCACCCATCGGCCAGACGGTGGCCCAGAACCATCCTGACACCATAGGGTGAGGCATCGCAGGTGTGGACCACCGGTAGGACCTCATTGAAATGGGATAGCACAGCATTGGAAGTCAGCAAGTCCTTGACTGCCTGAAAAGTGGTGGTGTGAGGGGACCCTTAGGCCCATGGAGCATTCTTGTCTAGCAACCGATGAGCAGCTCTGCCACCGCAGCCTTGAGGGGAAGGAAAGAATGATAAAAATTGAACAGGCCAAGGAAAGTCTGCAGCTCTGACTTGGACGTGGGCGGAGGGGCTTCAGTAATTGCCTTTATTTTGTCATCCGTGGGGTGGATGCCCTGGGCGTCCACCACGAAGCCCAAGAACTCCACATGCAGCACACCCAGGAGACACTTCTCATGTTTGACCTTCAGTCCGGCAGTGTCAAAGAGCTGGAGCACAGCCCGAAGACAGTCACCGAAGGATCTCGTGTCGGGCACCGCGATCAGCATGTCATCTAAAAATGGCTGCACACCTGGAATTCCTTTGAGAAGAGAGTCCATGAAACTCATGATCACCCCAAATTGCAACAGGTTGACCTTAAAAGCCCCTTTATGGGTCACAATTGTTTGAGCCTTGGCCGTGGCAGTGTCGACCGGCAGCTGCTGATAAGCTTGTGCTGAGTCCAATTTCCCCAAAATACAGATGCCTGCCAATGAAGCAAGGATGTGACTGACCCCCAGTATGGGGTATGTGTGGTCTTGGAGTGCCTTATTCAGGGTGCATTTGTAGTCTGTGCAGATGCGGACATCCCCGTTGGGCTTTACCGGGGTAACAATCGGTGTCTCCCATTGCGCGTGGGAGACGGGTTCTGTCACCCCCTGTGCCACCAGGTGGTCCAGCTCAGCCTCAATTTTTGGTTTCATTGCTAGCAGGGGGGGGGCTGGGCCTTAATGCGGATGGGGCAGATGTTAGGGTCGAGCTCCAGCGAGATGGGGGGCCCAGTGTAGCGGCCCAGCTTGCCGCCAAAAACCCGTGGGAACTCCTCGCAGACCCCAGTGAAGTCCGGCCAGACCTGATTTACCCCTGTGACCATAAGGCCAAGCGGACCGAACCAGGAGAGTCCTAGTAGACTAGTGAGATGGCCCTCCATCACGAGCAGTTCCAGCCGGCCTTTAAACCCATTGTAATGCACCTGGAACCTGCCCCAGCCCTGGATTGCCACAGGGTTCTTGTTAAAGTCCCATAAAGATAACCCATGCGGCTTCCGCAGGAGGAGTCCCCCCCGTGGGCATAGTGTGCGCAGCATGGCCATGGAGATGATGGAGAAGGATGAACCTGTGTCCACTTCCATCCTACAGGGGGACCCCTCTATCAGGACTATAACATGAAGTTTATTCAGGCTGTTGGGGGGCAGTTTACATACCTGGTGCAGCTAGGGGAGGGCCATGAGGGTATGAAGGTCTGATGACTCCTGGTGGATGGATGTCTTCCAGCACTGCCCTTTTGAGCGGCACACGCGGGTGATGTGGCCTTGCTTGTTGCAAGTCCTGCAAACAACATCCCGGAATCAGCAGGTCCGGCACTCATGGGCATCCCGACATCTGGCACAAAGGGTCATGGGAGCCGAAGGCTTGCTGGCCGGGGCCCCAGATGCTCGGGGCAATCAGTTCACTGGGCGACGGAGCTACAGGACCTCCTCCTCATCCGAAAGGTCTGAAGCAGGGTCAGCATCAGTGTAATGGACCGTCTTGGCGCGTTGGTCTTGATGAGACTTTTCGCCTCCCTCAGCGCCTTGTCCAGGTCCAAGTCTTCTTGGCTTGTCAGTTTCCGATGTAGCTTGGGCTTGCAGAGGCCCACCAGGAACTGATTCAATAGGGCATCCGCCAGGCAGGGAAACATGCACCGCGTGGCCGCTCTTCTGAGCCCTGCCAGGAAATCGGAGGCCAACTCGTCTGGGCCCTGATTTTGCGCAAAGAACTCCATGCGCTCAACAAATTTTGTTGGTTTGGGGCTAGGTGATCGATTAGCACCTTCACCAGTACCTCATAGGTCTCTTAAGAACATAAGAACATAAGAACATAAGAGAAGCCAATGTTGAATCAGGCCAATGGCCCATCTAGTCCAACACTCTGTCATACAGCAGCCAAAATATACCAGGTGCCATCAGGAGGTCCAGCAGTGGGGCCAGGACACTAGAAGCCCTCCCACGGCTGCCCCCTCCAGCACCAAGAATAGAGTGCATCACCTGCCCCAGACTGAGAGTTCCCATCTATACCCTGTGGCTAATAGCCACTGATGGACTTCTGCTCCATATGTTTATCTAATTCCCTCTTGAAACTGTCCATGCTTGTAGCTGCCACCACCTCCTGTGGCAGTGAATTCCATATGTTAATCACTCTTTGGGTGAAGAAGTATTTCCTTTTATCTGTTCTAACCCGCCTGCTCAGCAATTTCATGGAGTGCCCACGAGTTCTTGTATTGTGAGAAAGGGAGAAAAGGACTTCTTTCTCTACCTGCTCAATCCCATTCATAATCTTATAAACCTCTTCCTTCATCTGCCGAGGTGTGATCAAGTACTTCAGCAACTGAAAGGCATTGATGCCACACAAGCTTAGGAGCAGGACCTTTATCTTACCAGCATCCATCACATCGTGGTATGTGAAGTGGTTCTCCAAGTTCTCCAGCCAGGTCTCCCATTGTTCGGGCTGGGTGACATCAAAGGTGATGATGTTACCATGCGTTGCGGCCATCTTGGGAACTCCATGAGGCAGGAGGGATCTGGAGGAGGCGGGACACAATGCTTCATATGACTTGTCGGAGAGCGACGCACGGCGCTAGGAGTGGTGCAGTGCGCGGTGACTGGAGAAGCGGAGCAGGAAGCGTTGCTCTTGGCATCAGGGCACAATGCGGTGCTTGGCTCGTTGGTCATTGTTCAGGCAGGGATGTGGCATATGTGCCAAAGCATCCTCTTTCCTGACATTGCCTCCAGGCACCAGGGTTCAGAGGTTTAGTGCTTCTGGGTGTGGAGGTTCCCTTTAGTCACCATGATGGACCTCTCATATCAGCTAATGTTTCTGAAAATGCACACTCCAGTCTCTGTCGTTTCAGAAGAAAATAAAAAATGTCAACCTTGTTGGAGGAACTTCCCTTTCTCCAGCTGAAGTGGCTCTTCCCCTGGAGAAAGGCAGCCGCTTGGGCTGGGTCCCCCTGACCATCCAGGCACAAGGGCAGCACACTCATCTCTACCCTGGGCCCCTTCTTGGCCCCAGCAAAGCCCTGGATGAACATATCTGTGGGTCTGCAGTTCTAGCCCCTCACTATGAATTTGAGGCTACCCCTGATCACTGAGAAAGGGCAGCCTTCACTCTCCATTTCTGGTGCTCCCTGACATCCCCATAAAATAAAGGAAGGGATTCATACTGTTAGTTATTTCAACTAGATAGCAAAAGTGACCATCTTAAAAGTGAATACATAGAGGCGGGGTTACTGTGTGGCGGTGTGGTTGAGTACTCAACTCTCTCTGAGTCTCACCAACTTTGGGAGTCTTTTTAGGGGACTTTCTTGACATTTCTGGAGTCCTCCAGATTTGACAAGGGTCCACCAGATCCTCGGGGGTAGGAACTGGAAGCAGAAGACTTAAACTGAGCCCCCCGTCTGCAGCAACAGCAGGTGTAGGTTTCAGTTCATCTTGAGCAGAAGCTCTGAAGGACCATCCGTGGGAGTTCACGGCTGGAAAGCTACAACATGCCCCAAATAAGAGCCTCTATGCCTTGCTACATTCATCTGGGCGAAGACTGTGAGTAACCTCTTCTTTTTACAATCGTCAAATTTGGAAAAGGACTCTTGATTGCCCCTATAAATCTTTCCCAGAGGCAAAGGGAGGTGGAAGACTCCCGCAGTAGGCAGCGAGGCAGAGTAATGGGGAATGTTATTGCATCAAACACATAGGGGCAAAATAACACTTTGAAATCTTCTATCTGCTATCTAGGAAATATTGCTTCAGAGACTTATTTCACTCTCAAAGAACTTTGTTGGAATTATGGAAAGGGAGATAGGCTGGTAGAGCCAAAATGGCAGCGGTCTGTAGTTTCTTTGCCTGCCCAGCTACACAGTGAATGTTTACAAACTGTCTGCTGAGGAGGAGATGGCTTTTTCGGATGTCTCAGCTGCACCGGAGGAGAGAGAGTGCTGGACAGATGGGAATATACCGCTCTTGTCAGACGATTTTTGGGACTGTTTAAAAAGCCAGTTGGTGGGAAAACTTACAACTGCTGTTTCTGAAATATTGGGAGAGATTTTGGATGGCATTGAGAGAGAGGAGATCACAGAGGCACAAAACCAGATGATGTCAGACACTACACAAAATGGAAAACGATGGGACTGATCACAACTTTTGACATCTACAATGAGGGATATACCCAGCTACTTTTTTGCAGGGTTGGAGAGACAAGGCTATCTGTTTTCGTATATAGACAAGCCAGAAGAGACATTTAAAAATCAAAGACACAAAAGAACAACAATCTTGATGAGACATTTCCAAAGAAAGCAAGAGAAACTTAAACTTTACAAATAATTTGAAGTAGCATTCTATGACAGTCTGCATGGCTTTAACTGACTGATGAGATAAAAATCTACCAAAAGTGGAACCTTTAAGCTGTCGAGAACTGTTTGTTTACTTCGTGTTTCCTCTCCAGATTTACACTGTTATTTGATATTCAATTGGTTAAGGAATATAACCTGAAGCAAAGTATTTTTAAATTTTGCCTTGTCTTGACTGACTAATGATAGCTACAAAATATGGACTTTTAATTTGAAATAACTTACCCTTTGTTCTTGTAATGTCCTAATTTGGAGGATGGAAAGATATGGGCAGTTTGAATTTTTAGAGGAATTTCAGGGGAAAATATAATTAATAGGCTATTTACTTAGAGAATGTGCATGGATTTAGTCATTTTGAAAGAGAAGACGAGATGTTACAGGATAAGGTGAAAACTATATGGCATTGTAGGGAAAATATAACACATTGTGTTTAGGCCTGCTAGTTGCGGGGATTTTGAAAACTAACAATGCCAAAAATATGAAAGAATATTTAAAGGAACCAGATTGTTAACTTAGAAGAAATATAAGCCTTTACTAGCATAGTTAAGCTGCTAAATTATGCCTGTCTCTTTTCTTCTTTGTTTTTATTGATATAAAATAGATAAAATAAAAAAGTGTATTATAGATAAAATGAAATATAGCAGATAGAATATAGATGAATTAGTTCCATCATGGGAATAGATCTTTGGCTTAACAGTGTTTGTTATTGAATACAAATTAAAATAAGGCGGGGATGGGAATGTGTATGCAAATATGATGATATGAGAGAGAGATTTGGCTCGTTATTTTAAAAATGTATGGCTCTTTTTTATGCAACTTTTAAAAAATAATAAACTTTGCCCAATTTCGGGCAAGCTAATTTAAAAAAGTGAATACATGAAGCTGCCTTAACCTGAGCCAGGCTATTGGTTTCACTCGGTCAGCAGCCCCCACTCAGACGCATTGGTGTGCCAGGGCCACCATGGGTGGCAGGGGTCTTTCAGGGCACCCTCCGCATGAGCCTTTTCATGGGAACGTGGATTGAACCTGGGATGAGCAGATGTTCTAACACTGATGATGAGCCCAGCCAGTAAAACGGAACCACAGAATCCGCATGGTCTACTCTGACTAGCTGCAGTTTTCCAGAGTCAAGCATCAGCTGTTCATTTTAAGGGGAGATGCTTCTGGGGACTGAACTTAGGACCCTCTGCTTTGCCACTGAGCCACAGCCCCTGCCTGTGTTTTTAACGTTTAATTTAAAGCACCATCCCTTTCCCTTTAAAAGTAGCATAGCTCGTTTTGGTAAAGAGGAAGTGGTCGCTATAGAAGAGACTGTGTGAAAGCTTTCCCATTTACTGCAACAGGAGAGAAGACAGAAAAATCACTTTCTAATTGCCTTCATTATACAATTTAAAAAAGAAAATTATCAACAGCATTATCAGTTTAAAAGCTATCACTTAAAAAAAAGGAGAGCATTAGCAACAGGTTTGAAGCCTGACCCAAGGCCCTGGAGGATCCAGGCTTTCTGGAACAGGCTACTCAGAAGTCAGTCCCACTGACTTCAATTGCACTTACTCTGAAGGAAATCTACAGAATTGCAACTCAAGATTGGGAAGTATTCATTGGGATATCTTGCCTTGGTGGTAGCCGCCTTTTTTTAACAGTTTGCCAAGCACGTTCCCTGCACTGAGGCTTCAGAATGGAGCTGGGAATTACCTTAAATAAGTAAATATTTATGAAACTTGTTCCAAAAGAAACATTTCCCTGCCAAGCATGGCAGGATCCTAAAATTTACAGGGAATAATTTTTAAAAAAGTCAAGTAGTGGCTCCACTGTGCTGAGACTGTTCAATTCCCTCAATGGTAGAACATTAATGTTTCGGCTCTCTGTCAAAAACAGAATCAAAGCAAAGCACAGTTGGGGGAACCAGGAAGCCCAGGAGTGACAGAACGGGATTAAATTGCCTGCTATTTGTTTTCAGAGGCCGTGTAATCACGTGCCCAGAGACACTCACAGCTCATCTTCCCTCGACTCATAATATTCAAAACTCAGCAGGGAGGTTCTCAAGAACGATGTCATTGCATTGCAAGAAGAACAAACTCTTAGGAGGTTGTGGGAGCTGTTACACTTTCACTCAAGCGTCCTTTGAATGGAGGCCAAACTTTGTTTGCTTTATTATTTTGCTTTATTTATTTTGCCTAAAATAACTTAGAACAGTGATTCCCAGTGTGGTGCCAACAGCCCCCCAGGCACCTGCTGATACATTTCTTGGTGCCCACTTGCTTCTCCTGCCGTGCAGATCCTGGCTTTCCTCCATTTCACTGGGGGCAGGAAGGGCTTCAGAAAGGCACAGGTGGCATTGCCTGTGTGTGTCTGCCAGAGCCAGAGCCAGCTTTTGAGGGAACCTGGGCACACAGTGGCCAGAGGCCTCTGCCTGCACACCACCAGCCCCCCACACCTTCCCACACCCCACCTGTGTGCACCAGTGTTCCCTCTAAGCTGAGTTAGTGTGAGCTAGCTCATCGTTTTTTAGCCTCCGGCTCACACATTTTTGTCTTAGCTCAGGAAGGATGGCTCCAGAGCAAACTAATTTATATAGCAGCCAAATCACTTGCTCACAACTTTAATGACAGTAGCTCACAAAGTAGATTTTTTGCTCACAGGACTCCACAGCTTAGAGGGAACATTGGTGTGCACCCACCTTGTCCACTTGTAAGCCCTCCCACTGCCCATGTTCCCCAAATGCACTGGCCAGCCGCACAGGAAGAAACTGAGCTTGGAACCTCTTAACTTTTAGCTGAACTTCTCTGTGTTCTGATTGGACCAGCTCCTCATGGCAGACACGTTGTGCTTGGCCAAGCCCTCAACAGCAGCCCTCCTGAGGGGGTGCCCATGACCTGTGCTCAAAATTCCTGGAGGACATTAATTCATAGGATCACCATAGGTTGAAAGCGACTTGACAGCACTTCACACACACGTTGCTTTAATTTTAATGTTTCCTGTTGCTCTTGGGCACATAGCAAAGGGGATATGTAACATGACAAAAGGCAGGATATGTCTCTTCAAGGGACTCTAATATGAATTAAGACAACCAACAGGGCAGAACCAGCCCCTCCCCTGGGAATTTACTCTGCCTTCACTGACATTGAGGCTCAAAGGGCACACAGTGCAAGAGACCCATGGCTGGATCTCCTGAAACTTCTTTGCACGGAGGGGGAACGATGTGAACCAGGAGCCTGGAGGGCTAAACCTGCCCCTGTGTCATTGCCAGGGTTGCTGTTTCCCCCCCAGTTTTCAGAGGAGCCCCACCCCTGAAGAGCTCTGTGCCTCTGACATGCCTGGCTCAGGGGGATGCTCTAGCATTCAGCCAAAAACTCTATGGTGAACATAGAGTTTTTGGCTGAATGCTAAAGCATCTCCCTGCGATGTGCCTAGTGCAATGATGTCACTTCTGGATAATGTCATCATGGCACGCATGCAAAGCGCACAGACAAGAAGATCCAGGAAAAGGGAGGGACCTGACAACCCTAGTCATTGACCTGGTTAAAAAAAACGAACCCCCCATTATATGGACAAGAAGAGGAGGAAAGAACAAGTCCAATGCAAGTCTTTTGTCTCCAGAGAGGGTCCATTTTTAACAAACATAAGAACGTAAGAGAAGCCAATGTTGGATCAGGCCAGTGGCCCATCCAGTCCAACACTCTGGGTCACACAGTGGCCAAAAATACCAGATGCCATCAGGAGATCCACCAGTGGGGCCAGGAGCCTACAAGCCCTCCCACTGTTGCCCCCCCCCAAGCAACAAGAATACAGAGCATCACTTGCCCCAGAGTCCCTATCTATACCTTGCGGCTAATAGCCCCTGATGGACCTCTGCTCCATACACTGATCTAATTCACTCTTGAAGCCATCCATGCTTGTAGCTGCCACCACTTCCTGTGGCAAAGAAACAGTATGGGGGGGAATAGTTTCAGAGGACAGCCATGATGATCTGCAGTAAAAGAGCTAGTTTCGAGTCCAGCAGCACCTTGAAGTCCAACAAAATTTGGAGGGGGCCACGTTTCCTAGAGCCAGAGCTCCCTTCCTTAGATACCGGAGGGGGGGGGGCATCCACTACCCGCCATCCTGGGACTGCGCAGACCTGGTCCAAATCTTTGTATATTCACACGGTTTGACATTAAGGTCGTGAACTGAACTGAGATTTTAAAAAAACACAAGCAGAGGTCCAGTTATGGATCCCCCACATATCAGCTCCTTTGACCCTAAGGGCTACTGCTTTCTGGAGTATTGTGCTCAGTTTGGAGCACCACAATTTATAAAGGATATAGACAAGCTGAAACATTCCCAGAGGAGGGCAACGAAGATGATGAGGGGTCTGGAGACCAAGTCCTGCTTTTGATAATGTGTCATGGTTTTTCTTACAAAAAACACTGTGAAAATTCAAATGTGGTTTTAGATTTTTGAACTGGATACAGAGTATTTATACAAAACAGCATGCAAAGACTTTAATCAATGGAGCCCTAACAAATGGATTTTCTTATTCTTGTGATGGAAGTTTTCATCTCCAAGATAAAACAAGATGCTAAAATTGAAGGACTCAAAGTAGATGGAGAAGAGTTGTATGTAATGGAACAAATCAAAAAGTCTGGATCCTTTTCTGGTTATAAAATCAATAGAATTTTTTTTTTTAAATAAAATGTTAAGTGAAACAAGAAGAGGAAAAGATCAAAAAAGATTTCAGGATACAACATAACAAGAAATCCAGTCAAATATTTGGGAATAAATCTTACTGGACAAATGGCACACTATTTAAGGATAATTATAAGACAGTTTGGTCGAAAATACAAAATGATCTTGAAAGATGGTCCAGGCTAAAACTATCATGGCTGGGAAGAATATCTGCAATAAAAATGAATACATTACCAAAATTAAAATTTCTATTTCAGATGATCCTGATTTCAGTGTTTGAAAAGACACTGGCAGAAACAAATAAATAGATTTATATGGAACACTAAGAAACCAAGTATTGCAGGATGAGAAGAAAAGAGGAAGTCCGGTAGTACTCAATATTCAGTAATATTATCAAGCATCAAGAGTATTTTGGATATCAGATTGGATTAAAAATTCAACTAAAAGACTGGGTTAAAAAATCAACTCAAAAAATATAAGCCAAGACAAAAGACTACAACCAGAGACAGCTTATTTAAAATATGGAAAATACTAAGAAGAAGAATCAGCCCTCCAATTTCACTAGCAGTATCACCAATAGATGCATATTATCACAAGCGTGAAAAGAAGAATAATGACTTTATAAATATGATCAATGACTTTATAAATATGATAAATTCACAAGGAGAAATCAAGTCATGACAAGAAATTAAAGAAGACAGCAAGAAGATACAATGGTTAAGCTGCTTTCAAATTGCTTCTAGATTAAAGAAAATGATCTGTATAAAAAGAGGGGAAATAAAAGATATGACAGAATTTGAAAAGACTATTCTACAATCCAAAGATCATCTATTAGGATGAATTTATAAATTATTGCTCTAATATGACACTGAGGAAGTGAAAACATGTATGGTTAAATTGATGCAAAACTTTGAAAAAGAGATGTCATTTCAGTGCTGGGAAAATTTATGGACAAAGGGCACTAAATGTACAGCCTGTCAAGCATTAAAAGAAAACCATTGTAAGATGTTTTATTTATGGTATTTTACTCCAAAACATATCGAAAAGGTTGATAAGAATTACAAAGGGACTTGCTGGAAATGTAAAGCTGCAGATGGCACATTTTATCATATGTGATGGACTTGCATAAAGATGAAGAAATATTGGTAAGATATACATGCTCAAATTTTTAAAAATTTAAAAATTAAATTTCTGATAACATCTGAGACTATAAGAGTCCTACCAGACAATGCAGAACAAATTTTGCTAGACTTATTCAGATATTTGCTTACAGCAGCCAGAGTAATGTTTGCAGTGAAATGGAAGTCAGATGAGTGTCAAACCACAGAGACTTGGAAAGAAAAACTAGCTGAATAGGTGGTAATGGGGAAATTAATGAGCTGTGTAAACAAAAGACCAACTAAACTTGGGTACCAGCAAAAATGGCAAGCCAACTATGCATACTTTGAGAATACCTAAGATGTCTGATATAACAAAATATGTGGAGACTTTAGGATCTATTTGTACTATTAGATATTGGTTGGGGGAATACTTACTATATATCTAATTTTCTTACTTAATCATTTATTATTTCTCTAATATAATCTGTAAGAATAAGAGCTATAAAATAATGTGGCCATGGTTATGTTTAGTTTAAAATGAAGGCTTGAAAATAGTATTAATGTTAAATATGTAATTTCCTTTAATTCTTTATTGTATTTTTAAAATACCCATGAAATATCTTCCCTGTTTCTTTTGACTATAGTATAATTATCCAATAAAACAGTAAATCACCTTGTACAATTAGACAATTTTTGTTTGTTTTTATATGCTA
Organism: Gekko gecko; assembly: GCA_029375565.1. Lineage (NCBI taxonomy): Eukaryota > Metazoa > Chordata > Lepidosauria > Squamata > Gekkonidae > Gekko > Gekko gecko. Next base: position 2,724,948 of record JAPDNY010000016.1, read on the forward strand.
TGTGTAGATTTCAATTATTAGCATAATTACAACAATATCACAACAGTATAAGGTTTAAAGCTTAGCAGTACATTCAAAGTAATACAGTTACTAGTTCCCTGATGAAAGAATTTGAAAATAATCTTAAGGAATTCAAAATAAAAAAGTTTAATAGGGATGCACAGGACTACTCCTCCACACAAGTTTACAAGTGGTGTTCATTATGCAGGAGTAATATTAGGACATGAGTCTCTTGGGCTGACCTTACGTTATCTAATTTTGAGGGCCCTTCCACTGAGGGGGAGGAGATACCCAGTACCTCAGCAGGACAGTCTAATAATGAACAAACTAACACCAAACATTCCTTATCACCAATAGACTTAGCGGTCCTGAACAAAGGTTTGGACTTTGACCCAGTTCCCTCTTATAATGATTTTCAGACACAGGTGGATGTATTTCGGTTAATTAGGATGTTAAAGTTAAAATGAATATTTGGCACTGATTCGGATATCTCTAATCAATTCAGAGCTAAATCTTCCTTTGTGCTTAATGTGTCTGAACCTACTATTACTACTTTTGAGAAGGTGGTCCTTTGGGACATTGCAGCCCTGGAGAACAGAAGTAAAAATTGGAGAAAATACAATTCAACCAAAGAGGAGATGACTGCCTTATCTAATCTAATGCAAGATCCAGAAATTATTATAAAATCTGCTAATAAGGCGGGAGGAATTGCAGTCATGAATACGTCCGATTATATTCAGGAAATCAACAGACAATTAAATGATAGATCCTTTTATGTACCTAGTATGTCGGATCCTACTAAACACATTATGAATCTTATCAAAGTTACTGTAATGGAAAAATCTCGTATTAGGAACCAGGTGGAGTCTGCTCCAATGGTTGCCCATTTCAAATCTGCAGCACACAAACCAGAAGACTTTAAGTTTATGGTACTGTTTCATTACAGATCACAATCTTATAATCAAGTGGATGTATCTCCTGTTTTATTACAAAGAGAAGCTGAATTTATTTTCAGGCTATGCACACTAATTCCATTAGGACTGAATCAGGAATTAGATTTGAGTTCTTTTCTATAAATGGTCAGGGTACCCTTAAGACAGAACATTTCATCTTAAAACATAACACCTGTTGTAGCCTATAGATTCTCCATCGAGACATTGTGCCACGCTGAGGGAGCTGATGGAGACTCAGCCAATTACAGTGCTGTAGACCCAGTCACATTAGAGCTTGCTAAAGGACCTCCCCAATCACCAGGTTGGTAACTTTTAAAATGCTTTCCTTACTTTTGATGTTCTTATTGTATGTGGTATCATCAGAGAATTGTGAAATACATATTGTGCTTGTCTGCTTTTTTCTAGAATCTAAGCGCGGTAGCATACATCAAAAATTGTACAAAATGCTCCTCTGTAGTATTAGTGAATTCTTTATGTTTTTGGGTAGTTTATTAAGTATGTTACTCCATGGCAGCTTGCAGCACTTCATGCTTGTGAAGAAACAATAACAGAATGACAAACCTGATGAAGGACACGCAAACGGATAGTGTACTAGAACTCCGTTGTTTGTCTTAATTGTTTCTGTAACTAGTAACTGTATTACTTTGAATGTACTGCTAAGCTTTAAACCTTATACTGTTGTGATATTGTTGTAATTATGCTAATAATTGAAATCTACACATAGCATATACAAACAATTGTCTAATTGTACATGGTGATGTATTGTTTTATTGGCTAATATACACCGTGGTCCTGTTTGTTGTGATATATAGTATAATTATAGAAATCATAGTATCATATAAAAGGCAAGCCATGTTGCCAATGACTCACCTTGCCTCCCATTGGCCACCGGGGAAGCTGCCTTGGCATCCTATTGGCCCATCCCACCAGCTCCTCTGTTCTTACACCCCCACTTTTGACGCACTGCACCTCTGGAGTCGTAGTTCTCAGTTGGCCTTACTGCAACCATAGCAAAGGGAATTAGAAGTACAGTTCCCAAGGTCGGAGTCCCAAGAGGCTGTGTGGCATTAGTAGGGTAACTAATCAGCCAGCATTGAAGGGGAAGCAGGTTTGGAATTGAAAGGGGTTGGGGAAGAAAAAGAAATCCTGAATGCATCTCCAGCTCCTGATCACAGAAGGCGAGGACACCCAAAGCAGGGTCTTAGAACACAACCTTGGTGGTACAATTATATACTATGCTGCAGACTCACTTCCATGAGAAAGAGATGTATATAGGTATTACCAACCTCAAGGGCAGGGAGATGTTCTAGAATTACAACTGATCTCAAGACTACAGAGATCAGTTCCTCTGGAGAACATGGCTGCTTTGAAGGGTGGCCCACACGGCATCACAGCTCTACTGAGCTCCCTTCCCAAAACTCTGCCCTTCCCAGGCCCCATCCATGAATCACCAGGAATTTCCCTACACAGAGCTGGCCACCCTACTACAATGACCAATTCCCCTAGAGGCGATGGCTGCTTTGGAGGACAGGATATTAGACCCCTTGCTCCCTCCCCTCCCCAGACTTTGTCCTCCCCCAGGCACCACCCCCAGACATCTTGGCTTCTTTGGCATCTTTCAGTCTCTCCCCACAGGAACTTCTGTGTCTGGTGCCAGTTCTGCTGCAGTTGTTTCTGGAGGGCCTTTCCCTTATCGGCACTCCGCTGGGAGAAGAAGAGCTTTGTTCTTCTTATATCTGCAGATGGTGCTGCATCCTGAATGAAACAGGTTCAAAACAAGCTGGTAGGAACAGACCATTGTGTCTGCCACTGCCGTCCTAACCAATGGTAAAGAAGCTGGAGGTCAGTTCAGTGTGCATGCCCAAGAAAGCTTACACCTAGAACTTTGTGGGTCTTAAAGGTGTTGCGGGACTCAAACTCTGTTCTGGAAATCGGTTAAGTGCTGGCTTGCAGCAAGCCCCTGACTCCAGCACTCTGCACCAACCTTTGGGGATTTCTGCAGCATTTAAAGAAGGGAGAAGAGCTGCAGATGGTGGAACTGAGCACAAGAGGAAGCATTTCTTTGCTTTCAGAATTGGGGAGGGGGGAAATCCACCCACGGCCCCCCTGCAAGCCCTTTTGTGGTGCCTACAAAATGAAAATAGGTGCCCCAACTTTAGTCATAATAATTGTGTGTATGCACAACCTGTTTACTTGGGAGTAAGGAAAGGAGAGTGATGCACTACAATACCCACTCAGTGGCTTCTTGGGCAGGCACCTAAGAAAGGAGGGAAGGCTGGTTTTGTTTTGCCATCATCCTTAGCCTCCTGCCAGCTGGCGAGTGAAGAGGAGGAAGAGGAGACACGAGACACACTTTGGAGGAAAACCCCCCTGCTTATTTTACACATGCTTAGTTAGTTTGAGATGAAGGGGTAGCCACCAAAATTCATGATTAAAGGGAAGACTGGAGTGGGGGCACAGTGAAATCGATAGGGGGCACTGCCTGTGCTTCCCCCTTTGCTGGCTACAGCCCTGCCAGGAGTGGAGGTCCCTGGATGGGGCTCTGCTGGCCTCTAGCTTTGGCTGCACCCAGGGCTCACCTGCAATGCCCGAAAACTGCCTTCTCCCCACTCAGCCAATGACGGCTGAGGCAGGTGTTGTGGAGGCAGCAAGGATGGGGGGAAGTGAATGCTAAAGGTTACCCCTTTTTCCTTTTGAGATACACACACACACACGCACACGCACACACACACACACACACACACACACACGAGAAGTGAGCCAAAATGAATAGAAAGGCCTGACCCCATGAGGCAAACTGATTCTTCTCCAATTCTGGAATTAATGTGCAAAATTCTCCTAGAGGAACTGTAAAGCAGCATGAGTTGAATTTAGAGGCAGCCTGCAAAGGAGGGGGACTCTCAGCAGCTTGCGCCCTGAGACACGTCTTGGTCTCCAAGGCACTGGTGGACTTGAATCTAGCTCTCGGGGTGGGGGGCAACCTTGTTCTCCTGACTCGCTCCTTGCAAAGGCCCGAGGGAGGCAGACACTGACCGCCAGTGGCAGGCAAGGGGGGGTTCTGGTGGGGGAGCTTCCCCTGCTGTCAATACGCATCATATATGACTTAACATCACACAAGGCTCCAAATATTTCTCAAATGTACACCAGTATTCAATATAGGAAATACATGAACTGTAATAAATAGGCTGGAGATTTAAAGCAATATCTGTTCACCTATTTCCTTAAATTACTGTTAGTCAATACGCATCAGGCAAGGTACAGTGGAGAGCCTCCTGCACGTCAAGAAATGAGGAGGCCAAATCAAGGCAGGATCCAGCTTTATTTACTTATTTCTACCGATGGTGCAGTGCAACTGAGAGCAAATTGCTCATGTGAAAAATAAAGGACAGACTCCTCCCATATATCCCTGTGCACCAATTACAGCCATCAAGCAGCCATCTGTTGGCTATCCCACCACTTAGGGAGGTCTGTCTGGCATCAACCAGAGCCTGGGCCTTTCCCATCGTGGCTCTGACCCTGTAGAAGGTGCTCTCTGAAGAGGAGAGGGGAGCCCTCCTTGGAGAGCTTCAGGAGGCACTGCAAGGCCTGCCTGTTTGCCAGGGCTTCAGAGGGGGGTTGTGTTGGAATATGCAAGGTCTATTGTGCATAGATAAGGAAAATGATAAGAACATCCTGCAGTGGGCAGCAGAGAGGACAATTAGTTAGCATAGTGAGATTAGGGACTTCCTACTATTTTCCAATAGTTTCCTTCCTGCCTCCTGATTGGCTCAATTAGGGATTTTCCCTGCTCATGCTGAGTACTGTTTGTTATTGACCTCCTCCTAGCTAGTTAGAGAATTAGACTGCTTTTTCTCTCTCCTCTTTCTTACGACCAGTGTGGTGAGGGATGCACAAAGGTGTCAGCTCCTCGATCCAAGTGAAGGCTCTCGACAGTGGAGGATCGGGAGACTTGCGTTAAGTCCATATCATGCTCAGAGTCCGTGAGCTGAATGGGACGCAGCGAAACTGAAGGTGGCGCACCATGATGTCCGAACTGAGCATTTCAGCACCCATCGATCGACATCTGAATGTGCCAGTGTCAAAGACATCATGGCCATCGATCCTGAAGCAGGAGTCGACATCAAACCCTGTGATGATGTCATCGGTGAGAGGGCTGACTCCAGCAATGTAACACGGAGTCTAGCAGCTCTATTCTTTTTTGTCTGCAGGGCCGGATCGCCCATTGGGTGAACCAGGCGCTCGCCTAGGGTGCCCCCGGCCTCAGGGGTGACAAACGGCACCCCACTCCCCCCAAAAAAGCGCCCCCCCACCGCCCTAACCGGGCGCCCGCTGTCGCCACCGCCGCTAGACCCCCCCTTCCCGGCTTTCCTGGGGGCCCCGCAGTCGTGGAGGCCCCAGGAAAGCTGGCTCTGGGAGGGAGGCGGCGGCGGTGGCTAGACCCCCCCCCGCCGCCCCTTCCCACTTTCCTGGGGACCCCGCAGCCGCAGAGGCCCCAGGAAAGCCAGCTCTGGGAGGGAGGGGGCGGCGGCTAGACCCCCCGCCCCTTCCCGCTTTCCCAGGGACCCCGCAGCCGCGGAGGCCCCGGGAAAGCCGGCTCTGGGAGGGAGGGGGCGGTGGCAGTGGCTAGACCCCACCCACCCCTTCCCGCTTTCCCGGGGACCCTGCAGCCGCGGAGGCCCCGGGAAAGCCGACTCTGGGAGGGTGGGGGTGGTGGCTAGACCCCCCCCGCCCCCTTCCCGCTTTCCTGGGGACCCCGCAGCCGCGGAGGCCCCGGGAAAGCCGGCTTTGGGAGGGAGGGGGCGGCAGCGGCTAGACCCCCCCTGCCCCCTTCCCGCTTTCCCGGGGACCCTGCAACCGCGGAGCCCCTGGAAAAGGCAGCACTCTGCCCCCGGTCTCCAGGTCCCAACGGGAGGTTGGCATCCCCAGTGGGGGCGCCCCAGGCTGTCCTGCCTAGGGCGCCCAGACACCTGGAGCCGGCCCTGTTTGTCTGTTTTGAGAATTTGTCACAATGAGCACAAGAGTCCATTTGGTGCGATTCCCCGAGACACAGGAGGCAAAGGGAGTGCCCATCAGGGGGGGCAATTTTACTACCGCACTTTAAGCACCATTTGAAGAAGCCCCAATGTTTGGCCATAGGCCGGGGGAGGCAGAGGTAATCTGCCAAGGCAGAAATACTACCAACAGTCCAGTCCAAAGAACTAACACTATTTACTTTTTCCCTAACTAGTAGGCCAGAAGAAAAGTTACTGACTGAGACAGAGAAGATCCTACCAGTGCAGCAGCCAGAAGGGAACTGGTGGGATTGTTGTGCCCCTCCCCTGGTCATGTGCACTGGACCCCAGCGCGTGACTGGAGAGAGGGTGTGCAAATCCCTTTTGCTTTCTGTTTACCAATCAGGGTTGGCACAGGCACACTATATCCCAGAGGTGTGATGCACAGAGACCACGAAGAAGATCTAACAGTTACATCCCAAGGTCAGGTGAGAAGCTGAGTTCTTGCACTTCCCAGGGTCTCATACATACTATGCAAGCTCAAGCAGACATTCACACCAGCGTCCACTACCCCCCTATCCTGGCAGAGAAAATAAATGGCATGGGAGATAAAACAGTAAAAGAAGGATGTCTAGGAAACAGTTAACCCCTCACGCAGCAGACCAGGAGTTTGGCTGGACAGCATTCTATGGCAAGCGAGGCCTGAGCTTGATAATAAATGTTTTAATAAATAAATAAGAACATAAGAACATCAGAGAAGCCAATGTTGGATCAGGCCAAGGGCCCATCCAGTCCAACACTCCCTGTCACACAGTGGCCAAAAATACCAGGTGCCATCAGTAGGTCCAGCAGTGGGGCCAGGACACTAGAAGCCCTCCCACTGTTGCCCCCCCAAGCACCAAGAATATACAGCATCACTTGCCCCACATTGAGAATTCCTACCTATACCTTGTGGCTCATAGCCACTGATGGACCTCTGCTCCACATGTTGATCCAATTCCCTCCTGAAGCAGCCCATCCTTGTAGCTGCCACCACCTCCTGTGGCAGTGAATTCCACATGTTAATCACTCTTTGGTTGAAGAAGGACTTCCTTTTATCAGTTCTAACCCAAATAATAATAAATACATAGAAATGATTAGGGTCTTTCCTTTAAAACAAAGACTTGAGCATGTTCAGTTAAACAAGAACTGCAGCTGCAGAGGCAATCAGGGTCTTGCCATGTGCCCCCTCACAGTCTGCCTGACTACTGTAACTGCACCAGAGTGATAGAAGCCTATCAATCAATAAATAAATAACTTCTCATTTGTGGCTTGTTCCCTACCCCCACCTCTCTAACACTCTGTTCCACCCTTAGCATTCCTCCCCGAAAACTGCAATTTCCCTTTCTTTCTTTCTTTCTTTCTTTCTTTCTTTCTTTCTTTCTTTCTTTCTTTCTTTCTTTCTTTCTTTCTTTCTTTCTTTCTTTCTTTCTTTCTTTCTTTCTTTCTTCACATAAAGAACATCTGGGCAACCACTGAATTCTAAGGCCACTAGGAACATCCTCTGCAAAAAAGAGCTATCCCCTGAGATGTTTCCTTCCTGTCTTAACCTAACCCCTTGGATAACATTCAATATACACCTTCTGATATTTGATTTACATCACAGGCTAGGCTGAGGAATGAGCGTCCATCCTGCCTGATACCATTCAGTGAACTGTGTGATGAGATTTGAACTCAGGGCTTCAGTTTCTCAATCCTGCACTCTTCCAGCTGCCCCTCATCTGACAACAGGCTCCCTCAGTTTCTCTCGGCTTCATCTCTCCAGGGTACATAAGAGCCTGCTAGCTTGTTGTATGAAAACAACCCTCACACTCTGGTTGGGCTTCAGTTCTAGCAAGAACAACAGAATACAGCCCTGGCTCACCTTCTAAATTCCAGACTGAAATCCCCAAAGTCCCATTCCTGGAGTTCAGCATCTAGGTGGCTGGAGAGGGTCTTACTTGAGACAGTCAAAATCCTTTGCTTGGTGCCAAGACTGAACGGTTTTGCTTCCCATTCCCTTTTAAATTTTGCCAGGCAGACAGGATGGCAGTGCCCCAAAGTGACGTGGAAGAAGCCAGTCAGCAGCTGGCACGCACGTCAGTGCCCATTCCCACCTCTGTTTTTTGCTTCCTTTCTGCCTTCAAGATGGACTGCCAACAGGACTTCCTTAAAATAAACCTTCAGGTAGGCAACGTGTGATTAATTTAATGTGATAAGAGACCCGCAGAACTCTGAAAGAAGCAATTGGCAAAAGGTGACGACCAACACCCTGCCGGGATTAATTTACCCTTTCGTTGACTGACAATGTGACTTATTATTGTGCCCAATTATATATTCCTTTTTTTTCCGGAAGAGAACAGGAGCAGCAAACGGGGAGGAGGCGGGTCGTATAAACCCTCTGGCTAAGTTTTTGTCGATAAACTTTCTCAACTCCACCTTCTCCGAGGGGCTCATGGAGTATAGTTTCCCCTTGGGTAGCTTTTGATTTGGTAAAATCTCTATAGCACAGTCAGAGTTCCTGTGGGGGGGCAGTTCATCTGCTTCCTCTTCCCCAAAAACGGCGGCTAAGTCTCGGTACTCTTGGGGAATCGCCTCCAATTCCGTTTCAGCCACCCCTGCCATTATAAGGTCCCCCCCTGCCATCGGGGCACCCCACTCCCATTTCCAAAGATGAGGTTGACACTTCTCAGAGATGAAATTAACTCTCCCCTCTCCCCATAGGACGTGTGGATCATGGTCGAAGAACCACACGCTGCCCAACACCAGGGGAAATCTAGCAGAAGGGGTGACAACAAACGGCCTCTCTTCCCAGTGGTCCCCGATCCCCACCCTTAAGGGCACAGTTTCATATTTGCACGGCTCTTTCATTGCAGAGCCGTCCATCTGCGTGAAAATCAGGGGTTTGGTCAATCTCACCACCTTCGCCCCCAGTCCCGTCACCAGGGTGGGGTTAATAAGGTCTTTCCCACACCCAGAGTCGATGAGAGCTCGCACTCTCACATGGGTCAGTAGACCCGGGTCCATTAAAGTCACTGTGAGAAAGAAAAGAGAGGGGGGTCGGCTCACTGGGATTTGCGCTTGAGAGTCCGGGACCTGCTGTTCAGCGCTATTTACAGCAGGTCCGTCTCGTTTCCCGTCTGCGCGGTCTCGCCATCCGATGAATCCGACGCCTCGCTGAGGGGTTTGGCTTGCAGGGCTCTTGCCCCTCTCGGTTTCGCCACTGGTTTCGGAGTGGAGGTGTCAAACTTCTTCTTGGTCCCTTTCGGGTTCCCGGTCAGTGCGGGGGAGCCTGGGCAATTCGCAGCGAAGTGGCCCCCCTCCCCGCATTTCAGGCAGAGCCCTTGCTTCATCCGGATCTCTCTCGTGCCATCTTTGGGTTTGGGGTTCGGTGGTTGGGTTTTCCTGCACGGGGCAGGGGTAGGGCCCGATTGGCCCCCTTTACTCATTGCCGCCGCGTCGTCCAAACGGATGGTTTTCAGGCGGTTCTCCATGGTGATGGCCGCTTGTATCCAGCCCGTCAACGTGTCCGGATCCTGGGTTCTCGTGACGGAACGGCGGATCTCCGCGTTAAGCCCCTACTTGTAGTGATCGGCCAAGACTCCGTCTTGCCAGCCTCGTATTTTGGCGGCACACCTGCGGAATTCGGCGGTGTATTCTCTCACCGACTTGGGACCTTGCTTCAGGGCACGTAGAGCCACTCTGGCTGTCTTGTTGGCATTGACATCTTCAAAGTGCTCTTTCATAGCCCACATGAAAGCATCGATTTCCCTCAGCTCCCGCCCGTCAGCCTGGTGCAGGGCTACATACCAGTCGGCCGCTGCATCTTTTAGGTGCGAGGTTATAGCATCCACCATCCGGTCTTCTCTCTGGAACAGGTGGCCCCAGGTTTCAATGAATTTCTCCGCTCTCACCAAGAAAAAGGGGAACTTCTCTGGGGTCCCATCGAAATCTGCATCGAGTAGGTCGGCTGGTTTCGGTGGCAGGAATCCCCAGGGTCGCTGGGGCTGCGGCACCGGCGGTCCCTGCGGTCCTGGCCCCACAGGTTGGTCGAGGGGCTGGACCGTCACGTTCTGCTGGTCTGGGACCGGCACATTCTGCTGGTCCTGAGGTTGCTGGTCCTGAGGTTGTTGGTCTGGGGGCGCCTCCCGGCGTTGTCGGCCCATCTCCTCCCGGATGCCCTCCGCGATCATCTGGGGGATGTGGGCGAGGGATGCATCCAGAATACGGACCAGACAGTCTTGGCTCGGGTCACCACTCCACCTCCGGCTTACCACAGCCCCTTCTATTTCACCAGAGTCTCGATACGTGTCTTCCAACCCTTCTGCGGTGATCAGCCGACGGACTGATCTCTCGGTTTGACTCGCTCTCATCGAGGCCCGGGGAGTCGTGAACCACGTCGTACTCCTGCCCCCATGTTACCGGCACATAGGTGCCAGGGGCTTCCGAGGGTACCGTCCTCACAGGAGGTTTCTTTTCTTCCTGTTTGTCTTCTTGGATCGGGAGAGTGTCTTCTTCGCCGCCACTCATGTTGGAGTCGCGGGTCTCTGACCAGTCCCGAAAATGAGGATTCTTAACAAACTGTCAGAGTCCTGAACTTAGTCAGCAAAATACCAGGCCTTGTTCATTGAAGCAAGAATAGTATTTATTTTAAGCTGCAATAGTAGGTTACTGGAACAGAAGCATTGTTAAGAATATCTTGGTTACATGAAGCAAGCAGTTATACCATAAGGGGGGAGAATGGGGACCCCCCCTCCACCAATGGAAGCATAGCGCGCGCGCGGGAACTGGAGACAGTGATAATTAATGTAGTTCCCGCTGCCCCCATTTTCCCAGCCTAGCTGTTGCTTTGAAAGCGATAGGAAGCTAACAGCCTGTCTCCTCCAAGGTCAGTGTGTTAGGTCTGGGTAAGATATGGCCTGCACGGCCAGGCAGCCGAGGCAGCTCCCCACATTCCATTCAAACACTCCAGGTGCATAAATCAACACCCCACTGTCCCATCCACCCTCCCTTCACGAAACAAAAGCCCATTCGCCCTCCCTTCTCCATCCATCATGGCAGGGCTACCTGACAGCTGTACTGCTTTCCCTTGGAATGTGAACCCGTTAGTTTTAGGTGTGCAAAGGCTTCTTCCCTAGGTGGCTTTGAGCCATCAGGAGACCCCGCTTTGAACGAGGTATAATTGACCCTTTCCCACTTTTTGAATTAGTTCTGACACTGAACGTGTGTGGATGACTTGCCTATACTGGAACGATAAACTGAAACTTCATTGAGAGCCTGTTGTTGATTCCTGATTGCTGCAAGACTCTGACAAAAAAACCCCTCCCCAGTTCATATCTCAGGTCACTATTTAAGGTAGCCTTATCCAAGCCATATTCTTTATCTCTCTGGAAAATAAGGATAATGATGCCAGCATAAAAGAAACCAAAGAATCATGAACAGCAGTGAAAATAAGGTGAACTCAGATAATGAAAACATAGGAAACCAAAGAGAAGCAAGGCCTGCCATAGTAGCTTGTCCTTATCTCACCACCAACTGGGACGGTTAAAGGAGGGGCTGTGGCTCAGTGGTAGAACATCCGCTTCATGTGCGGAAGGTCCCAGATCCAGTCCCTGAAATCTTCAGTTTAAAGGATGAGGCAGTCGGTAATGTGAAAGACCTCTGCCTTGGACCCTGGAGAGCCGCTGCCTGTCTGAGCAGACAATACTGACCGTGATGGGGAAATGGTCTGAATCAGCAGGATGCAGTTTCATATACGTGTTCAAGACTCAGCCAAGTCTACTTTGGGTGCTTCATGGCCCAAGCAGGGTTTGGATGCAGAGCCTGCCAGTGGTGAGGGTACAACACACCATCCATTTGGAATGCAGAAGAGAGCATGCAAGCTGCACATAAGGAACTTGGAATAAAACTAAGTTCTCCAAAACCACTAGACACAAAAAGCACCCTGTAAAGCAGGCAAGCAGGGCCGGCTCCAGGTGTCTGGGCGCCCTAGGCAGGACAGCCTGGGGCGCCCCCCACTGGGGATGCCAACCTCCCGGTGGGACCTGGAGACTGGGGGCAGAGTGCTGGCTTTCCCGGGGCCTCCACGGTTGCAGGGTCCCTGGGAAAGTGGGAAGGGGGCGGGGGGGGGTCTAGCCGCTGCCACCCCCTCCCTCCCAGAGCCGGCTTTCCCGAGGCCTCTGTGGCTGCAGGGTCCCCAGGAAAGCGGGAAGGGGGCGGGGGGTCTAGCCACCGCCCCCTCCCTCCCAGAGCCAGTTTCCCGGGGCCTCTGTGGCTGCAGGGTCCCCAGGAAAGCAGGAAGGGGTGGGGGGGGTCTAGCCGCCGCCACCTCCCTCCCAGAGCCAGCTTTCCCGGGGCCTCCGCGACTGCGGGGCCCCCAGGAAAGCCGGGAAGGGGGGGTCTAGTGGTGGTGGCGACAGCGGGCGCCCGGTTAGGGCGGTGGGGGGGCGCTTTTGGGGGGGGGGGTGCCGTTTGTCAGCCCTGAGGCCGGGGGTGCCCTAGGTGAGCGCCTAGTTTGCCCAATGGGCGATCCGGCCCTGCAGGCAAGACAATCTAATTTGCCTAATTTATTAACTGCAAAATATCACAGGTTTCCTGGAAGGGTTTTGGGGGAGCTCTCATGACAATGGCATGTATCCAGTCATGCAGTTCCTCAAACCAAACGGCCCTTCCATTTACAGAAGACAGGGCACTGCTTGCCACCAGTTCCTCACTCCGACCGCAGACCCCCAACACAGAAAAATATGCTACCCCTCAGAGTCAGCTGGCCCTACCAGGAAGAAAATGTCAGGGGCTCAATAGGCTGCAGCAAGAGAGGAAAGCAGGAAAGTCCCACTCTAGGAAGTCCACCAGATATTTATCTTACCCTTCTTCCAACAAGTGCAAGGTGAGCATGTGGCTGTCCCCTTTCCAATTTTACAGTCAGAACAACCTAGTAAGGCAGGGAGAAAGTGACAAGCCCAAGATGGGGTGGGGTAAGCTCATTGCTAGGGGAAGACAGTCAAGCCTTAACAAGGGATGAAGACAAAGTGGAATTACTCAACTCTCACTTTGTGTCAGTCTTTAACCATAAGATGAGCTGTAGACAAACTGAAGAATGCAGGGCATATGAAGGAAGGAGGAACTGCCAGTCCAGAGTAAGTAAGGCAATGGTTAGAGAACATCCAGCTGCCTTAAATACTTTCAAATCTCCAGGGCTGGATGGCTTGCATCCCAGGGTGCTAAAAGAAATTGCTGATGTTATTTCAGAGCCTCTGGCTCTAATCTTTGAGATGTCTTGGAGTACTGGTGTTGTGCCAGAAGGCTGGAAAAGAGCAAATGTTGTCCTGATCTTCAAAAAGGGGGGGGAAATGGACCCAGGAAATTACAGGCCTGTCAGTTTGACATCAATACCTGGAAAAATTCTAGAGAAGATTATTAAATGCTCTGTCTGTGAGCACCTTGAATGGAATGAGTTGGTAGTAGCCAGCATGGGTTTACCAAGAATAAGTCATACCAGACCAACCTTATCTCCTTTTTTGACAGAGTTACTAAAATGATTGACTCTGGCAATGCTGTGGATATAATGTACTTAGGTTTCTTTAAAGCATTTGACAAAATTTCTCATGATATCCTTGAGGATAAGCTGGTTAAGTGTGGGCTGGATGGTGCAACCGTTGGATGGATTCATGGTTGGTTGAAAAATTGTACCCAACGAGTGCTTGTAAATGGCTCTGCGTCTACGTGGAGGGAAGTCTCGAGTGGAGTGCCACAGGGCTCGGTCCTGGGCCCAGTGTTGTTCAATGTTTTTATCAATGACCTGGAGGAAGACATAGAGGGGACATAATTGCAGTGTTCAAATATTTGAAGGGCTGTCATGTAGAAGATGGAGCAGATCTATTCTCTCTTGCTCCGGATTGCAAGACTAGACCTAATGGGTGGAAATTACAAGGGAGTCATTACTGGCTAAATATCAGGAGAAACTTCCTAACTGTAAGAGTGGTTGAGCAGTGGAACAGACTGCCTTGGGAGGTGGTGGATGCTCCTTCGCTGTACATTTTCAAGTGGAGGCTGGATGACCATCTTTCAGGTATGTTGTAGGGCTATCTTTCGGCTTCTCTCCTGCAGAGTGCAGGGGGTTGGACTAGATGACCTGCAAGGTCCCTTCCAACTCTAACATTCTATGATTCTATCTCCTGCTTAGTTTAATGGCTGAGTGGAGATCAAAACCTAGAGTTGCCAACCTTCAGGTGGGGCAGGGAGATCTCCTGGAATTAGAACTGATCTACAAAGATCTGTTTGCCTGGAGAAAATGGCAGGTCCAGAGTGTGGTCCCTGCTGAGGCCCCTCCCTCGGCCCGCCCCACCCTTCCACCCTCCTCAGGCACCACCCTCCAATCTCCGGGAACCACCCAAGCTGGAGGGGGCAGCCCCATTGGAACACTTAACCCTTCCAAATCCCAGCCCAGCATTTGACCCACATGACTCTTGCTCTATTGGCCATTTCCATTCCTTACGTCTCCCCATGAAAGGGAGATGTGAATCTCTAAACGCTGAGTAGATACAGCAGATTTGTGTCGAAGTGCAACTCCCCAAAGTGCCTCCACACCCATCCCGGCAGGTTCCGAAATTCCCTGTATTCTGCACGCGCCTCCTTCTTATCGACACACATTTCCCCTTTGGACATTACGTGGAAAGTCCTGTCAAGTTGCAGCCAATTTATGGAGACTTGCAGGGCTTTCAAGGCAACAGACCAACAGACATAGTTTGCCGTCTGCCTGCCTCAGTGGTCCCCCATCCAAGCACCAATCGGGGTTGGCCCTGCTTCACTTCTGAGATCTCACAAGATTGGACTGGCCTGGTAGGACTCCCAATTGGCCTGCCCAGCAAATATACCAAATGTTGTTTCATTGCTGCATCTGGAGGGACCAAAAATCTGTCTGTATTACAGACGGTAGCTTTTAAAAAAAGGCAAAGGAAATGACTCAGCACTACAGCCTGGATCCAGGCCCTGTTGTCCACTCATGGAAAGTGAGGTGTGGTTTCTGTCAATTCCCCCCTACTACTTACCACAGATCTCCCACAACAGCTTTAGGCACACACTTTGGGGTGGATCCTAGAGCATCGCCCTGGTGTGACGACATCCAGGGCTTTTTTTGTAGAAAAAGCCCAGCAGGAACTCATTAGCATAATAGGCCACACCCAACAGCAGAAACTCATTAGCATATTAGGCCACACCCCCATGTTACCAGAAGTGTGGTCATCCAGCCACACCTACCTTTTGCTTCTTGTTCTATTTACCTTGTTTGTTGTCAAAACCCAGGGCTTTTTTTGTAGCAGGAACTCCTTTGCATGTTAGACCACACAACCCAAATGTAGCCAATCCTAATGAGTTTCTGCTGTTGGGTGTGGCCTATTATGCTAATGAGTTCCTGCTGGGCATGGCCAACTCATGAACCAGCCGGAACACCGTTCGTGTGCATTCCTGCCCAAAAATAGCCCTGACAACATCACTTCTTGCTTTGTGTGAATCTGTTGTCCCCACCCCCAATTTCTAGGACCATCATGTCATTCTTGGGGACTTCTAGTCCCCCAGAAGCAGCATGTAGGAGACACCTTTGGCCTGCCATGGGAAGAAGGCAGAAAAGTTCAATTTTGCCACTGGGAAATTTAGTCTGGATCCCAACCATTGTTTGGGTGCTATGCAAGAGACTATGGATGGATACGTGGCTGAATAAATCAAGGAGAGGTTTTTTTCTTTCTAGTGCTCCCCAAAATTTCTAATTTTCCTCTGGAAAAACTGGATTCAGTTTCCAAAACGGCCAGGAGGCAGCAATATGAATCCCTGCTGATGTTACTGCAATTTGAAGAGGAAACACCCCCACTGGAAGCTTTGCAGCCTGTAGACTATATGGGGGGGGGATCCCATTAATCTCTGAGGATTAACAGTCAAATTGTGCGTCTGATCCTTGGAATAAGTCACAGCTGCTGAGGGAGGCTGAGACTCTTCCGTACTTATCCACAATGGCAGAGTCCTCTGTAGAAACAAAATGGAGGCGAGATTTCGCTAACAAAGAACATCTTGAGACATTTGGGAATGGCAGAGGCAGGACGTGGCTTCTCCAAAAACAGTTTCAATCTGGATCCATCCCAAATGGCCTCAGCTGATGAGGTTCAGCTATGATTTGCCTGGTGCTGTCTCTGTGTCCAGCCCTTTACAGAAAACCAGGCAGCAGGTCCCTGCCTGCAAGAAGCATGCAATCTGAAAGTTGCTCTAATATTAAGCCATATTTTGCTACTGCAGGAAAAAGCCTCAGGGAAGCCTGCGCCTCACGTGCCCCCTCCAGGGCAGCCAACAGGCCTGCAGAATCAGCTAAATGGAAGGTTATTTACCAGCTGATGAACAACTGCAGCTGCCAATTTCCACACATTAAAAGAGCATCTTGTCTTCCACCAGGCCTTTTAACAACTCTAGTAGCCTCTCGCAAAGCATAGCGGGGGGCACAGCAAAAAGGTATAGTCAGCTGCCACATTTGAACCAATGAATTTTAGCTTGCATGCAGGCTGGGTGATGTGGGCAGAATGGTTTCCAGGGTTGCTAAGCAACTGTAACAACTCCTGGAACTCAAAGAACGAGGGAAGAAGCCATGTTGTGGTTGCCTAGCAATCCCCTTTTCTATCAATTCCAGGTGGTCAGGAGGGATGCTGCTAGCCGTTGACTGTCGATCTAAATACCCTTTTACCACCTGAAGAACTGCTGCAGCTGATGGGAACACACAAACATACAAGGATGCCTTATACAGCACAGTCATCTCCAACTGGCAGCACCTCTCCTGGGCCTCAGTCACATAAAAAATCTTTCTAGCCCTGTTAGAATAATGGTTTATTTTTGTCTCTTTGCTTGTCTGACATATTTATACCACACTTTTCAGCCAAACTAGCTTCCAAAGCAGCATACAATTTAAAATATATTTTAAACCAATAAATGCAGGGACCGGGTAGAACAGAAGTCAACCTGGGCCAAATGCTTGAACTTTATGAGTGAGTCATGGCCCCTCCTCAAAGTGGGCAGGTTCCATTCGTCTCTATACTTCATGGCACAGCAACATACAAAGTTGGCCTGTTCCAAGACAGACTATCCATCTGTCTCGCTCGTCTCCTCTGACAGCCAGTGGCTTTCCAGAGTCTCACGCAGAGGAAGGTCTTTCCTACCCCCTGAGAGTGGCGACACCACCAAGGTCTGGCTTATCTATGATAGAAATGGCCACTCCCCCACCCACCTCTTGCCCAGCCCTCTAGGGAGGCCCTGCTGTCGGTGGCCCCGCCTGCAGAGGCGAGGCCGGTGGTGACCAGAGGCAGGACGGGGCTGATGGCCCTTTGTCTGAGGGATGCCACCCGCCATCAGGCTCAGTTCCCATTCACTGTACTTTCCTTGAGGCACCCTTTGAACTAAGGAGCCCGTGTCTGGTCTGCTCAGGCTGCTAAGTCCGGCTTTTATGTTGTTTTTATGCCCTGTCCTGTGCTTTAATGGCTTTGTTTTTAATGTTTGTTGCTTTACTTTTATTGTTTTACTTGTAGACAAGTCTCTAGAGAGGCTGCATACATGGGGGCAGATTGACCGATATAGTGAGAAAGCCGTCGCCTATCGAGCCCAGGGTAGAAGATCCACACTAGCCCAGGACAGGTGTCTCTCACCTGTCGGCACAGGTCTTGCTTGGCCTGGGGAAGGCTGCCTCTGGCCCCGATGTGCCAGGCATGGAGCTCAAAAATGCTGGGGGGGGGGCTGGCCTTCCTTGGCGGGGGCAGGGCCTGGGCCAGCCAGAAGGCGAGGCCCTTTTCCAGGGCTGGGTTTTTTCCCTCCCAGCCCTCCCCTGTATGTATATTTTCTAAATAAATAAATGCAATAATTATTTTTGTTCTTGTTCTTCAGTTGCACTGTTGAGTCCAACTCTCTACAACCCCATGGAGCACATCATGCCAGGCCCTCCTGTCTTCCGCCGTCCTCAGGAGTTTGCTCAATTTCATGTCCGTTGCATCGATAACACTGTCTGACCATCTCACCCTTTCCCGCCCCCTTCTTCTTTGATCTTCAGTCTTTCCCAGCATCATCAGGGTCTTCTCCAGGGAGTGCTCCCTTCTTATTTGGTGGCCAAAATATTTGAGCTTCAGCTTCAGGATCTGGCCTTCCAGGGAACAGTCAAATAAATTATATGTTTTTCTTACAAGTGTAACAGTGTGTATGGGGTGGGATCAAGGTGAGTGACATGGGTTAGCCTGGTGGTCTCAGAGAAATGACCCTTTGGCCTTCTCACTGAGCATGTCCAGCATACCTACCCAGCCGTAGCTGGGACCAGGCAGCAGACCTTGGGTCTGATCCAGCAAGGTCATTTTTATGGCGAATCCCTGGTTTTGATCTGGTGAGGATTCCGGTTGCCATGTTCTGTGCCTGCCTGTTTTGTGATAATACTCAGCTTTGCTCCCCGCCCCCCACCCACCCTGTCTTTCAAAACACAACGGAGGATCCTTTTGAGAATAAATCCAAAGCTATCTCATCAGGCAGGACCTGAGTACAGCAGATAAGAAGAAAGCTGTAAAATGTTCCTTTGCAAACAGCACCCCCAGAACCGGATCAAATCCCACATCTGGGGCAATGCCTCGCACAAAGAGCTCTTGCCGCGCCCGGCCTAGACGGCATCTGCCATAAGCGGCTTACCTTCATGCTTGGCGGGGCTGTGAGCGGTGGAGACGGAGGTCTCTCAAGGGCTGCCACATCTGTGTTGCTCAACAGCTCCTGCTTCCTGTAAAACAAGGAAAGCATCTTAGATTGTTCTCTCCATCTATTTGAAGGAGATTGTAGAAAGAAAGAGCATGAAACCTTGAAACTTTGGAACCAGGGGAGAGGAAAGGGGAGAAAGTAGCCCAAATCCATGGTAAAAATTCCAGCGGGTACGGCTGTTAGTCTGTTGCAGCAAAATTAAATAGGCATTTAGTAGCACCTTAAAAGCCAAGGAATAAATTGTATTCATATTTAAGATGCTTTTGGGCTGTCATATTTATGAGGATCCATTCAGACTCTTGTTTAACCCAACTCCAACCTGCTAAAAACAGAGAAAGTTTATTTTCCATGGACATTCAAAGTATGGAATAGCAATACAGCCCATACCATCCGAGTGAATGGCAGGTAAAATTCATTTCATTTTTCCCAAGGGGGTGGTGGAGAGTTATGAAGTCAAGTTTCTATGGTAACAGGATTACAATGACAACAAGAGTCTTATCAATGTTTGCTCACATCTTTCTCGAAACGGACATAATGCACAGCAGAGAAAATGCAGATCATGGCCACACCAGACGATCATTGCCGACTTCTGAAGAAGCCCCTCCTGGTTTACCAAGGCCTGACAGACATATTCTCCCACCATGCTTCCCTATGCCACAAGAAGGCAGGGGGAAAGAAGTGTGAGGAAAATCTCTAAAGTTTTCCTCATTTGAAATTGACCTTAAGTTTTGAAGTTCCAAATTCCCTCCTCTTGTTTCTCTGGGGAAAATGAAGCAGGAGGAAACTCCTCCTGTGTTGGGATTCTTTTAAAGCCAAATGTTAAACAAGAGCTTGCTGCTGTGTGCAATGCCTTCGGTCATATCTTGCCTCCTCCACTACATTCCACCGGGGGGGGGGGTGGAGACACAGTGAGTTACTGAGCATACGGCTGTAGCAAGATTCTCTTTGACTGTATGCAGAAACACAGCACAGAAAGACTCTCAGGGCAGTCGACAGATTGCTTTTCCACAGCGTCTTATCAATGTATGCACCCACATCTATAATGCAGGAGGCAGGGAAATACAAGCACCCTGAGAACTAGGGGGGGGGTGAACTTCAAAAACATTTGTGCCAACTTCAGATCTGAATCATGGGGAGGGCACTGCTTTCATCATTCTGAAGCTTCTGATCCCTTGTTACCATTTTGGGGGGTACTTTTTCCAGGTCCAAAAATTTGGGACCATTTTCCCCATCTTCCCCCACCCACCTCCACTGGCAGCAGGAGCACAGAGGATGGGAGGGGGAGAGGGGGAGCTGGCCCCCCAGAACAGCTGCTAGGGTCTCCCGTCACTTTAAATTTTAAGGGACTAGAATCCCACCCGCTGATGCTCACTAAACCAGGTAAACAGAGGCCAGATCTACCACTCATTGGCAGTAACAGGTCTGCTGTTTCCTCTGGGTAGAGCCAGCCTCTACATCCCATCAGAAATAAAGGACCCATTCCCAAAATCCCAGGGGATTCCTTCACAAGGACTCAAGCTCTTCTCTCACTGCCTCCAACCATTTGTCCTTTTCATGTGCAGGCCGTTCAATCATTTCTTTCCAGTTTGAGGGTTCACTCTCAGATGGGACGTTTGCACAAAAGGTAAACCTTTGTGGTGGTCCTCCTTTATTGCTTTTCTGTGACTGTCTCACAGTGGTCTCTTTCTTCTCTGGCCTAGCTTGTCCTGCCTTCCTTTCTGACTGTGGGGACTCTTGTTGTGGGGACATCTGGGTAACAAAAATGAGGAACACGCATACTGGATGGGGGATACACTTCTGAGTAGCAGTGTGTGTGAGCAAGATCTTGGGGTAAGGGTGGACCAAAAGTTAAATATGAACAGCTAGTGTGATGCAGCAACAAAAAAGGCTAATGCGACCTTGGGGCATAACATCCAAATTGCAAGATATCATAGCCCCACTGTACACTGCACCTGGAGTCTTGTGTGCAGTTCTGGAGGCCTCACTTCAAAAAGGATGTGGACAGAATGGAGCGGGTGCAAAGGAGCGCGGCCAGGGTGATCCGGGGCCTGGAGACCAAGGGCCCTGTGAGGAAAGGCTGAGGGACTTCTTGGGCATGTTCAGTCTGGAGAAGAGGGGGTTGAGGGGGGGACAGGATGGCTCTCTTGAAGTACTTGGAGGCCTGTCCCTTAGAGGAGGGCAAGGAGCTGTTCCGGTTGGCAGCAAAGGTTAGGACTTGCAATGTGTTTAGTCCCCAGGTCATGTCCAACTCTTCGTGACCCCATGGACCACATCACGCCAGGCCCTCCTGTCTTGACAATAATGGGTTTAAATGAAGTGTGGGAAGGTACCAGCTGGATCTTAGGAAAAACTTTTTTACAGTAAGAATTTTGCAATAGTGGAATCAGCTGTCTAGGGAGGTGGTGAGCTCCCTCCTCACTGGCAGAGGCTGGGCAAACAGTGGTCAGGGATGCTCCAGGCTGATCCTGCACTGAGCAGAGGGGGTTGGACTAGATGGCCTGGGTGGCCCCCTCCAGCTCTGTGATTCTCTGATTCTATGGCAGTCTGACGTGTTCCATCTCACCGCTCCTCCTCATCCATGACACACAATCACATCCTGCATAAATTCATACAATTTGCTCCTAAAGCAATGAATAGCTAATGAAACACTGTGACTAAAAACGGCCAAATAAAATTAACCTCAAGACTGCAAATGGAAGAGTAATTAGCCGATGACATGGACAGAACTGCCACCCACCATCTTGGAAGGCCAAGCTACTTGTGCTGGCTAATTGGTCTGTGATCAGAATTAAGATTAAATCATTCCATAAGGGAACATTCCCCTCCCCCAAATCTAACACTTTCCCTAAAAACCACTAAAGAGGCCAGTTCAGACTGTTGCTTTGAGGCCTTTAAAAATGCTACTTCTCCATCCACGTTTTTTTTTAATTTATATCCCACAGTTCTTCCATCATGGAATTCCAGGGTGTGTCTACACAGCTCCCAGGAGGACTCACGTGAACACACCTGAAGCTACCGTATACTAAGTCAGACCCTCAGTCCATCCGAATCCGTATTGTGTACTTAGACAGGCAGCAGGTCTCCACAAAGTGCTTCCACATCACCTATTGCCTGATCCTTTTACCTGGAGACCGCACGGATTTAACCTGGGACCTCCCACATGCCAAACAAATGCTCTATTCCCTGTTGCTGGATGTCCAAAGGAACTGGTTGGACACTTTGTGAGACAGGATGCTGGACTAGATGGGCCACCAGCAGGGCTCTTCTGATATTCTTAAGGTCTCAGTATTTCATACCACTTATGGAATGATCCTTTCTTTCTAAAGAGGAGATACTAGGAACTGAACCTGAGACTTTCTGCATGCCAAGCAGATGCTCTGCCACGAGCCTCAGCCTCTCCCTAAAGGACAGGAGGGTATGCCAAACAGCCACCGACAGCTGAGCACACGAAGCCACTTAATACGGAATCAGACCATCAATGTCAGGATTGTCTACTAAGACTTGCACTAAGTCTCCAGGGACTCAGGCAGTGAGCCTTCACATCACCTACAGCCTGATCCTTTTAACTGGAGACAGTGTGGATTTGATCTGGGACTTCCCATGTGACAAACCGAGCGTGTCACTGAGCAGCAGCCCCTCCCCTCCTCTTGGGGGACAAACCAGACCTAGACCTGTCTGACTTCCACAAGAAGCTGCACTGTGTACCTTCCATTCATAGCCTGAAAAAAAACAAAGACCTGCTATTCTGAGCCTCAGCAAAAGCAACTAAGGCAAGTTAGTGTGGGCGCAGTGCCGGCTCACTCACTAGGCAAACTAGGCATTCGCCTAGGGCGGGCTGGCCCTCAGAGCGACAAACTGCACCTGGCCCCCCCACTAAAAGCCCCCCCAGCCCCCGGGGGATGGAACACGGGGGCAAAGCGCCAGCTGGGGATGTCCAGCGGCGGCAGCAGCAGCCCCACAACAGCGGAGTGTCTGCGGTAGATCAGCGCGCCCGGCTTGGCCTCACACCCCCCCAGTGGCGCCTCCCCAGGGCCCAGCTGCCCTCAACTGAGTGCAGGGAGGCTGGGCTGGGACATGGCACCCGGGAGGTGGTGAGCACAGCGGAGGGCCGGGGAGCCTGACTGTGGCAGGGTGCTGGAATGAGGGAGGCAGGCTGGTGCTGCTGCTGAGCCCCCCTGGCCCCAGGGCAGCATGGAGCCCCTCAGGCTGGAGCCGGAAGGGGCCACCCCATCGCAGCAAGTCCTGCAGCCCATCTGGAGGAGGAGGGGGACTCAGAACCAGCCCTCTATGGCGCAGGAGCAGGCTACAGCCCAGCCTGCTCGCTGGTGGGGGGCTGCGGTGGCCTCCCCGGACACCCTGCCAGCTGCGGAGGGATGATCCAAGTCCCCATCCACCAGCCCTTGGTGCCTGCCTCAGCTGTCCTGCCCCTGCCACCCCGGGGACCCAACCTCGCCTTCCCCTGGATGGACAGTGGCTGAAGGCTGGATAAGGAGTGCTGCCTAGCAGGTGAGGGGAAGGAAGGAAGGAAGGAAGGAAGGAAGGAAGGAAGGAAGGAAGGAAGGAAGGAAGGAAGGAAGGAAGGAAGGAAGGAAGGGCCCTCCACCCCCTCACCCCCAAAGTGCAGACCCCCAGCCCATTGCCCGCCCCACCCCAGGCTGCATCTCCCCCAGAGTGGGAACTGGGAAGCTGGCTCAGAGCCCCTTTCTTCCTCCCTCCCCGGTAGCCCCAAGGAGCGCCCCCCCCCGCACCGCCTTTCTCTGCCTCTCCAGCCAGGCTGCACTTCCACCCAGCCAGCCTCTCTAGGGGAGGAGGTCCCATCTGCAGCCCTCAAGAGAGCTGGGGGGGGGTGTCCCAGCCTGGGGTGTCAGTCAGGGCCTCTCTGGCCCCCCCCACGGTGGGCCAGGGGCAGGGAAGATGGGCTGGGCAAGACTCCGGCCTGAATGTGGCGACTGGGAGAGGGTGAGACAGCCAGGGATGGCAGCCAGGCCGCTAAGGATAAGATGGTTAGACAGTGTTATTGATGCAATGAACATGAAATTGAGCAAACTCCGGAGGATAGCAGAAGACAGGAGGGCCTGGTGTGATGTGGTCCATGGGGTTGCAAAGTGTCAGACTCGACTGTGAAACTGAACAACAGCAACAGAATAAGATAACTCTCACAGCTCCACTTATCACCAATATTTTCAAAACAGTCCACAGAAACCAGCTCAACTATCAGCAATGTTTTCAAAAGCAGTCCTTAGAAAATGTTCCCCAGCATTTTGTAAACTCCTTACTTATTAGTAAATCCCAAGGCTGTGCAATGGATGAAAACAGAGAAAATTCTTGAATCCAAAACAATGGCGTTCTCAGTAGCAGACATGCCACTTCAAACTTGCATACAAGACTCTTTAGTTTGTAAATAAGATTCTTTTATTTGCAAAACACAGTCCTGACTTGAAGGGCAAGCCAGCTAAAACTAGTCATGTGTTGTGTACTAACAGGGACCGCGCACGTGGTCGGGGTTCCACACGGTCAGGCGAATGGCCAAAGCTTTGCATCCTGTGACAATGGACGGAGAGGATCCTAAACCTAGCCAATCGGCTGGTTTGGATCCAAGAGGGAACCTATGGTTGGGGTTACACTGTAAATAGACCTATCACGGGTGTGGGGGTATGTGTTGGGGTGTGATTTGGACTGGCATTTAAGCGGGCCTCCAGCCCTGCATGTTCATCTCCAGTTATCCTCTCTTGAGTAATGTATGAGCTGACGCTACGCACCATCTCAGTACTTTTCATCATGTTTCCACAAAGCTTCAAAAGGCAGAACTCAATCCAGCAGCACTCCACAGCCACAATTCTGAAATGAGTATACAAACTATAGACACTTAGTCAACATCCAGTCTAGATATAGATGAAGGGCTAGCCGTGTTCCTGATGACCCACCTTCTACTTGATTGAGCCAGCCTTCAAGGTTATTTGCATATGCAGACTGATTGGGCATTGCTCCATTCCACATATCATACTCCCCCCCCACACACACACACACAGCCAGTTGGAACACAGAGGTCATTTGCATATGCGGCCTGATTGGCCCTCGTCTCCAACTTTATAAACAGTTTGCTGTTGGTAGTCATTGACTGTGTCCTGAGGTAAAATGCAACTCCCAATCGTCCCCTAACATTCACTGGGGTTGCCAATCTCCCTGCGGGGCCTGGAGATCACCCAGAAACCACCGTGTTCCCCAACCACAGCACATCATTTCCCCTACAGAAAATTTCCCAGCTATTATAACTGATCTCCAGATGACCAAGATCAGTTCTCCTAGAGACAATGGCTGCTTTGGCCAGTGGACTCTATGGCATTATACCCTGCTGAGGTCCCTCCACACCCCAAACCCTGCCCTCCCCAGGCTCTGCCCCTGAAACCTACAGGTATTTCCCAACCCAGAGTTGGCAACTCTGTAACTGGCTATGGAACCACTTTCCGGACCCTTGGAACCCAGAAGACATGGCACAGGAGGAGATGCTTGTCTAACTTAGCTGCCACTGCATAGCCCCTAATTAACATAAGTCAGGGGTGGAGGGAACCATACTTGTTACCATGGGGCTCACCTCCCATATTACCCACTTGGGGCTACAAAATGACTTGATACAGCCCTGCCTTATAGCTAAGCAGAAGGAAATAAACATGGCTTGCCTCCCTCTATTTTCCCCTTCCCTCCACCGCCCCTCCAGACACAGACTCTTTCTAGAACTTGTTGTATTTCTTTCCACAACTGGCCTTACTCATAGTACAATATAACAAATGCACATTCAGACACAACTATACAAATGCATATTTTGATTTAAACCCCACGGTGAAATGGAATTCATCTTAAAAATCCATGCAGCTTCCTGTTGAAGTAAGACCTTATTTTGTTGTTGTTATTCAGTCACACAGTCGAGTCCGACTCTTCACGACCCCATGGAGCAGATCACACCAGGCCTTATTAACATCCACCTAACTGTAGTTACGATTGACATATCTGAACATTACAAAAAATCTCAGCATATCCGTATCATGGTTCATTTGTACAAAATGTTAGACAAAAAGAGCATTAGCCACCTTATTTCAAATATGAGGTCTGTGTTCAGGGATTCTAGACTTTATTGCCCTCATAATACTCCCTACACAGAGGAGCCCACATATTATGACATACACACTTATTTTCGTGTTGCAATGGCTGTTGTAGTTCAGTCGCACAGTCGAGTCCAACTCTTCGTGACCCCATGGACCAGATTACGCCAGGCCCGCCTGTCTTCCGCTGTCCTCTGAAGTTTGCTCAATTTCATGTTCGTCGCATCGATGACACTGTCTAACCATCTCATCCTTTGCCGTCCCCTTCTTCTTTGACCTTCAATCTTTCCCAGCATCAGGGTCTTCTCCAGTGAATGCTCCCTTCTCATTGGGTGGCCAAAGTATTTGAGCTTCAGCTTCAGGATCTGGCCTTCCAGGGAACAATCAGGGTTGATTTCTTTTAGGATTGACTGATTTGATCTCCTTGCAGTCCAAGGGACTCTCAAGAGTCTTCTCCAGCACCATAGTTCAAAAGAATCTATTCTTCGGTGCTCGGCCTTCCTTATAGTCCAACTCTCACAGCCATACATTACTACGGGGAATACCATTGCTTTAACCATGCGGACTTTTGTTGGCAAGGTGATGTCTCTGCTTTTTATCATGCTGTTTAGGTTTGCCATCGCTTTCCTCCCAAGGAGCAGGTGTCTTTTAATTTCATGGCTGCAGTCACCATCTGCAGTGATCTGGGATCCTAGGAATGTGAAGTCTGTCACTATTTCTACGACTTCCCCTTCTATTTGCCAAGGAGTGATGGGGCCAGATGCCATGATCTTAGTTTTTTTGATGTTGAGCTTCAAGCCCACTTTTGCGCTCTCCTCTTTCATCCTGAGCAAGAGGCTCTTTAGGTCCTCTTCACTTTCTGCCATCAGAGTGGTATCGTCTGCATATCTGAGGTTATTGATCTTTTCCCCAGCAATCTTAACTCCAGTTTGTGATTCATCCAGGCCAGCATTTTGCATGATGTACTCTGCATATAAATTAAATAAGCAAGGGGACAATATACATCCTTGTCGTACTCCTTTTCCTATGCTAAACCAATCAATTGTTCCATATCCGGTTCTAACTGTTGCTTCTTGACCCTTATACAGGTTTCTCAGGAGACATGTGAGGTCTGTCTGGTACTCCCATCTCTTTAAGAACCTGCCATAGTTTATTGTGATCCACACAATCAAAGGCTTTAGCATAGTCAATGAAGCAGAAGTAGATGTTTTTCTGGTACTCTCTTGCTTTCTCCATAATCCAGCGAATGTTGGCAATTTGATCTCTAGTTCCTCTACCTCTTCGAAACCCAGCTTGTACTTCTGGCAGTTCTCTATCCACGTACTGTTGGAGCCTAGCTGGTAGGATTTTGAGCATGACCTTGCTAGCATGTGAAATGAGTGCAATTGTGCGATAGTTTGAACATTCCTTGACATTGCCCTTCTTTGGGATTGGAATGTACACTGACCTTTTCCAATCCCGTGGCCACTGTTGTGTTTTCCAAATTTGTTGGCAAATTGAGTGCAGCACTTTAGCAGCATCTTCTTTTAAGACTTTGAATAACTCAGCTGGGATACCATCACCTCCACTAGCTTTGTTGTTAGTAATGCTTTCTAAGGCCCATTTAACTTCGCTTTCCAAGATGTCTGGCTCGAGGTCAGTGATTATACCATCGTGGTTGTCAAGGACATTGAGGTCCTTCTTGTATAGTTCTTCTGTGTATTCTTGCCATCTTTTCCTAATCTCTTCTGTTTCTGTTAGGTCCCTACCATTTTTGTCCTTTATCATAGCCAGCTTTGCATGGAACGTTCCCTTGATTTCTCCAATTTTCTTGAAGAGATCTCTAGTCCTTCCCAATCTATTGTTTTCCTCTATTACTTTGCATTGGTCATTCAGGAAAGCCTCCTTATCTCTCCTTGCTGTTCTCTGGAAATCTGCATTCAGTTGGGCAAATCTTTCCTTTTCACCGTTGCCTTTAGCTGTCCTTCTTTCCTCTGCTATGTGTAAAGCCTCATCAGACAGCCACTTTGCTTTTTTGCATTTCTTTTTCTTTGGGATGGCGGTGATTGCTGCCTCCTTTACAATGTCACGGACCTCTGTCCATAGTTCTTCAGGCACTATGTCTATCAAATCTAGTCCCTTAAACCTATTCTTCACCTCTACTGTATATTCATCGGGGATGCGATCTAAGTCAAATCTGAATGGCCTTGTGGTTTTCCCAACTTTCTTCAATTTAAGTCTGAATTTTGCAATGAGTAGCTCATGATCTGAGTCACAGTCAGCTCCAGGTCTTGTTTTTACTGACTGGATAGAGCTTCTCCATCTTTGACTGCAAATTATATAGTCAATCTGATTTCGGTGTTGCCCATCTGGTGATGTCCATGTGTAGAGATGCCTCTTAGGTTGTTGGAAAAGGTTGTTCGCTATGACCAGCGTGTTCTCTTGACAAAACTCTGTTAGCCTTTGCCCTGCTTCATTTTGTTCTCCAAGGCCAAACTTGTCTGTTATTCCGGTTACCTTTTGATTTCCTACTTTAGCATTCCAGTCCCCTATGATGATGAGGACATCATTTTTTGGTGTTAGTTCTATGAGCTGTTGTAGGTCTTCATAGAACTGGTCCACTTCAGCCTCTTCTGCAGCAGTGGTTGGGGCATAGACTTGGATTACTGTGATACTGAATGGTTTGCCTTGGATTTGGACCGAGATCATTCTGCCATTTTTGAGATTGTATCCCAATACTGCCTTTCTCACTCTCTTGTTGACTATAAAGGCCACACCATTTTTTCTACGGGATTCCTGGCCACAGTAGTAGATATAATGGTCTTCTGAGTTAAATTCTCCCATTCCTGTCCACTTTAGTTCACTGATTCCCAAGATGTCGATGATCATTCTTGCCATCTCATTTTTGACCACATCAAGCTTACCTTGATTCATAGATCTTACATTCCAAGTTCCTATGCAGTATTGTTCTTTGCAGCATCGAACTTTCCTTTCGCTGTCAGACACATCCACAACTGAGTGTCCTTTCGGCTTTGGCCCAGCCGCTTCACTCTTTCTGGGGTTACTTGTACATGCCCTCTGCTCTTCCCCAGTAGCATATTGGACACCTTCCGACCTGAGGGGCTCCTCTTCCGGCATTATATCTTTTAGCCTTTTGTTACTGTGCATGGGGTTTTCTTGGCAAAGATACTGGAGTGGTTTGCCATTTCCTTCTCCAGGGGCAATGGCTAAAGCTGTTTAATTTCCAATCCAAGCCCACTTGTGGGCATGCAAATCGCTTAATTCCTAATGCCATTGGACATGCTGCACAACCCCCACATCTGAAATGGCTCAAAGGCTCAGATTGTGATTACTGTTCATCATCAAAGTCTGACCTTATGATGACATCTCAAATATTGGGAGTCCATCTGAATCCAGTACATGGAGGCATCTCACAACCAGGTATGCCCTCCACCACATGCAGTGTTTTTCAATTATTTTCTTTATAGTGTGTGCCCTAAGAGTATATTGGGACCACTAGGGTTGTTGTTGTTGTTGTTTTTTAAAAAAGGATCCTTTCTGTCCACAGTTGCAGCCCTTTCTCTAGTTCGCTGTATGATGTTTACAGGATAACCATGATCTCTAAATTGGGTGCTCATTTCTATGCAATCCCTGGTGTAATCCCTTAGGGATGCAGAATTTCTTTTGATTCTCAAAAACTGACTAAATGTCAAGTTGTTTCTCAAGTGGGGTGGATGGAATGGTAGTGCAAATAAGAATTTTTATTAATGACTTTTTAAAAGTACGAATGGCAAGTATATCATTTCCTGTTCTACATGCCACATTGTCAAGAAATGACATTGTATCCTTGTCATATTGAAAAGAAAAATTCATACTAATATGGACACTACTGGCCCAATCCACAAATTCATGCACATGGTCTGCCCCTTTAAAGATGACAAAAACATCATCAATAAACTGTTTATAGAAAATAATATGTTGTTGTTGTTGTTTAAAAAAAGGATTCACCACAGGGTTGCAAATAGTATCAATCTCTAAAGAGGACATAAATAGACTGGTGACACTGGGAGAAAAGGGGCTCCCCCATTGCCACCCCCCCCTGATTTAGACAAAAAACTTATCCTGAAATCTAAAACATTTTTTTCTCTAGAATAAGATCAACCAATTCCATTATGTAATATGTCGGTGGAAATGGATTGCTCCTAGACTCCAAAATTGTCTCAATAATACACCTGACATCTTCATGTGGCATTTCTGTGTACAGCAATATAACATCCACGGTCACTAGGGAGGGGCACAAACCAAGAAATGAACCATGGTTTGACCACAAACCAGGCTGGTACATAATTAATTTTGAACTGGTTCATTTGGTCGCATCATTCCCAAATCCAAAAGTGAACCACCTTTTTTCCATGGAGGTTTGTTTGGTTCATTAGAGCAGTTCATTCTCCAGACAGCCTTGTGCCAATTCAATCAGTTTCTAGAAAATGCTGGTGGTGGACTTGTGGAAAGCCCTAAAAACACCCATAGCAGTTGTCCATAGTTTGATTGACAGCTCTAGGAGCCAACCACACCCTGACTCAGCTGTTTTCACTTTACAGCAGGAAAAGAGAGGTGTTAGCCATCGTGTGAGAGCAAGTGAGGAAGAATTGCTTGCTGGGTGGCTGATTTAATGGGAGGCTAGAGCTGAGCTTTACTGGGGGCATCTGCTTTGGGAGGCTATAACTCAGACATCCCAAATCCAATCTTCGCCAAACTTGGACGGCAGGTGGAGGAGAGCCTGCTGAAGTATCCTTGTGAGTTAGGCATCTCTAACTTGTGAGGGGGCTGTTCTATCACCTCTTGAACTTATTAACAGAATAAATCATGAACTGGTTCAGGAAACGGGAAAAGTTCATGGTTCATATAATCAAACAAACCACAAACCACCATGAACCACCATTTTCCTGGTTCATGCTCATCCCTAATGGCCACTAATACAGCATCAGATGGAATAGGCAAGCCCTCAACTTTCAACACAAAATCTCGAATACCTTTCATATAAGTGGGGATGTTATAAACAAATGGTTTAAAATAAAAATCAACAAACTGTGAGAGAGGAGCCAATTGTCCTGGCTAGCAGGCAAAGTTGGCACCAGAATAGAGGTACAGTGCCAGAGCAGTCCAGAAAATAAAGTTATAGCAAGTGCAAGGGCCATTAATTTGTTAGGTGTAGACAGGTCCAAGGAGCAGAATCTGAAGGCAGTCCAGATAGCAAAGTCCGAGTTCAGCCCGATGATCACATGGTGCAAGGCAGGAGTTGTGGTCACTGGGTTCACAGATATGTGACTTGTTGCTTCTACATCTGGAAAGCACACCAGCTTGGCCCAAATAAACCTTTTACAATCAGCTGATTTATGCAAGGACAAGTCCTGCAATCACTCAGGGCTGCTGTCAGCCAAACGCCAGCATTGAGCCAAGAAATGTGCACTGCACCTTTGCTCTGTAAGTTGGAGGCGAGTTTG
This sequence comes from Gekko gecko, assembly GCA_029375565.1. Taxonomy (NCBI): domain Eukaryota; kingdom Metazoa; phylum Chordata; class Lepidosauria; order Squamata; family Gekkonidae; genus Gekko; species Gekko gecko. Next base: position 2,756,243 of record JAPDNY010000016.1, read on the forward strand.
CTCCCAGCTTTGTTCCACTACTAAGGAGGAATCAGAAGAGTCTTCCTGCAACAGACATTCTACATCATTCCCTCCCGTGCTCTGCCTGGAGAAGTCAGGGACAGCTGTCAACAATGAATCTTGGAGCTCCTGTCTTTCCTTGGCTGTTTCAGGTTCTATGACACTTCAGGAGTCTTCCTCCAGGCTGAGTTCCAACTGGTCAAGCTGGCCCATGACACCAATAAAGATTAAGAGCCTGAGACTCTGGATCTCCAAAGAAGGAGAGCTCACCACCTCCCGAGGAAGCCATTTCCTCAGTAAAAGAGGCTTCCTCAGGAGGTGCTGGGCACTCCTTCTTTGGAGGTTTTCAAACAAAAGCTAGATGGCCATCTGACAGCAATGTGGATTCTGTGAATTTAGGCAGAACATGAGGAGGGCAGGAAGGGTTGCCTCAGTGCTTGGTTCTCGTGGCCCTTTCTTACACTCCCAGGGAAATGCTGATTGCCACTTTGGGGGCAGGGAAGCAATTTTTCTCCAGGCCGGTTTGACCAGAGATCCTGGATGGTTTTTTGTCATCTTCTGGGTGTGGAACAGGGGTCACTGCGGGTGTGGAGGGGGAGATATCTGTGAATTTCCTGCATTGTGCAGTGGGTTGGATGAGATGACCCTGGAGGTCCATGATTCTATGACTAGGGCCAGGGCTTTTTCAGCCCAGGCCCCTACCTGGTGGAATGAGCTCCCATATGAGATCAGGGCCCTGTAAGACCTTTTACAGTTCTGCAGGGCTTGCAAGACGGAGCTCCCCTACCAGCTGAGGTGGTGGGCATCCCTTCTTCTATTGGGACTCCCCTTCAGCAGGTCAGATCTATGTTTAGCATCTAGGAACCCCAATCTGAACAACCTCATCTGTTGAGGCACTGATTAGCACATGAGAACTTAGTTGTATCTTTATGGGTGTATTTTGTTTTTAAGATTTTATACGTGGAAATTGATGGAACCTGCCCTGAGTCTGCTATGCGGGAAGGGTGGGATACAAATCCAATAAAATAACTGACTAAATAAATAAATTGTGCAGGGGGTTGGACTAGAAGCAGGGCCATAGCTAGCGCAAATTCTCCCAAGCCCCACCCCAGTCTGTGAGCCTGCCCCACCCCACACGCTCCACTCAGCCATGGCCTCTCTGCCCCTTCACCCGCACACAGATGCAGTCGGAGGAATGACTCTGCCCACACAGAGAGAGGCAAGGAAAGGCTTTGGGGGTGCCTGTCTTTGTGACTATCCTCCTCCCTTTTCCTCTAGGCAATTGTTTGCACACTGTCAGCTGTCGAAGAGAAGAGCGCATCTGCTGCAGCTGATGCAGGGAGACCCTTCCTACCTCTCACCCCCCCTTCACATCCAATCAGATCCCCAGGTCACCACTGCCTGCAGCCACCTGACTTCTCCCCACCACCACCCCGATTCGCCCTTCACCATCCAATTGTTGGGGCTTTTCACCTCGCTCCTGGCCAAAGGCCACTAAAGTCTTTGGAAGGGCTGATGGCAGCCCCTCTTCATCCCCCCCCCCCTTGGAAAAGAAATTCTCTGCCAAAGCTCCACGCCTCTTTCTCTCCTAGGCTAAAGAGGGTCACTCTTCCCACAGGCATGTGGCAGGAGGCAGGGGAAGGAAAGGTGCTGAGGAGGGTGCACAGTTCAGCAAAGAGCTGGAAGAATGAGGTGAGCCTCTCTCTTTCCAGTGGCACCTCTCTTCCCTCCCACCCAAAGGTAGCCGGGGAGGGGGGGACTGAGAAAGCACTCTCCTGCTTTTATTTTTTGTGATATCAGGTCATGACCCCCCAGTGCCCCCCACTGAAAATCATCTAGCTACAGGGCTGACCAGATGACCCTGGAGGTCCCTCCCAATTCTCTGATTTCATGATTCAGTAGCAACAGTAGCATTTTCTGTTGGTTCGTGTTTCCCTCTCGGTTTGCATGGGACTATGGGGACCATTATTCCCAAACAGTGCAAGACTCCTGCATTTGAATGTCACACAACAAAATGCAGTTGGAATAAATCACAGTTAACGTGTTAGGTACAGATCATGACTTATTTAACCTCTTTCTAAATGACCTGGCCCCTTTTATGAGTGGAATTGATGGTCATCGCCCCCAAATAGGAAATAAGCATGTCCCACTGCTCCTATATGCTGACGACGCTGTCTTACTTTCATTATCTAAAATTGGGCTGAAAAGGATGCTTAACGCATTTTTTAATCTATTGGTATAGGAATAGACTTTCTCTAAATTTTGATAAGTCCAAAATTATGGTCTTTGGGCGAAATGGGAAGCCCAGTGATTGGATTATACAAGGCAAATCCATTGAATAGGTCAAAAGCTTTAAATACCTTGGAATTTATTTTTACTACAACAGTAGTTGGGTCACACAGACTAGGGAAACAGTAAAATCTATAAATAGTACAGCTCTTGCACTCTCCCATTTCTTCTTCACAAAAGGAAATCAGTATATTCCAGCAGCCCTCAAAGTATTTAATTATAAAATTGGTGCCTCATTGTTATACGGTGTCTCAGTCTGGGTCTCTGCTTTCAATACAGTGATGGAACGTATTCAAGCTAAGTTCCTGAGGAAAATTTTAAGGCTTCCAGCATGCATCTCTTACGTGGCCATATGCTTGGAGTTGAATCAGAGACAGTTAGTTACAAAGGCTTGGATCATTACCATTAAATTTTGGCTATGCCTTTATTTTAGATGTGATCCTAACAGTCTCATTACTCATATGCTGTCTGAACCTCATCTATCTGATTGGTTGATCCACATTGATGAAAACATTTCAGTAATTGGACTTATCATTAATGACTTGGTTTTGCTTTCAGAGAAGCAGCCTTGATCAAGCAAAGGCTTATTAATATTGAGTTACAAGAACTGAAAAGCCCGGCCTCTGGTCGTTGTTTCCCTGTGCGCTGGGAGTTTTCATCTGGCCCTTCCCGTCCCGAATATTTATCTTGTCTGTGTGATCCTCATCTTCGTAGGGTGCTTCTGTTAGCCCGTTTTAATGTTCTCCCACCTGTGGTGTTATATGGGAGATTTAAGGAAATTCCCTATACAGATAGGTTGTGTCCATGTGGGATGAGTGAGAGTGAAGATAATAATCATTTTATTTTGTATTGTAAATTTTATGATGACCTTCGTACTGTATTTTTAAAGCCTTTCTTGCTGCCTTTGGAGGGTTGATCCGATGATCATAAGACCTTTATACTTTTAGCCTCAAATAAGAGTGAAATCATTGAATCTGTAGCAAAATTCTTCTACCAGACCTCTGGGAGGAGATTTCTTCCTGACCACAGATTTTAGTGTATTTTATATGGATTTGTGCTATGATGCCAATAAAGGTTTTGATTTGTATGATTTCTGATTTGTGACTTAGAAACCCAGTAAATCACCCACCAACAAACCAGTTTACTGGGTAGCCTGAATTCAGCTATCATATTAAATTACACCTCAGTGAAAAAAATGTTATATCAATTTTGCATTGGGATGCAGATTGCAATGATTGGCTGCATCCAGATGTCCTGGCCAGAATAATGTTGTCTCAGTGTAACTTTACTTAGTAATGTACTTTCTGTTCTCAATACTTCTTTCTAATATTTGAAATCAGTCTCTGTGGTCAGATCTCCCAGTACAGGGACTTCTTATGGCAGGCTGGGAGGAAGGTATGAAAGATAAACAACTCCACCCACCCACCCAGGTAACAGAATACCCACCGTTTACACTTCCTGTGAATGCTTTGTCAGATTTGAGCTGCTGGAAGAAGCACAAAGGAAAGGTGTGTCATGCCTACCAGAATGACATCTTGGTGTGTCATGAGACTGATGTCATAGGCTCTGTAACACTGACATATTCGCCTCTGGGCCAACAAGATCTCCTTGTGGGAACACATTTTGATAAATTGTGCATTTGTTGTAATGTAAACCAATAATCTAGACAGGACATTATTAAGCAGTGCTTTGGGAATGCAATTCTGCTGTGTCAAGGGAAAAGATTACCATCTCTGTAAAGCTTTTTATAGCTTGATTGCTTCCTAATGGGCTTTGATGGCTATCAGCTCCTGGGATTTGTACTGCCTGCAGGGCCCAAACATCATCTTTCATGGCCGGTACAAATGTGTAATGTGCCCTCCAGAGCATCCCATAGAGGCAAGCCATGAAACAAAAATGTCTTTTTCAGAAATGACCTAGCAGGTCATCTAGCACAACCCCCCTGCATTCTGCAGGAGCATAGCCAAAAGATAGCCCTACAACAGACCCGAAAGATGGTCATCCAGCCTCCACTTAACAACAAGTCGGTCAGGCTCCCTGCCCTGAATTCCACCCCTGAAAACAGGTCACATCCTGATAAGGGGGGCTCTCAGCATGGGCCAGTAAACCCTGGGGCCCGCATGAGGTGGACACAGAGCTCAGCCTCCCATTTTCCAGCCCGACCCACCAGTCAGGTGAGAATTCTATTAGTGCATGCTGATATTCAGGATGGGAATACTGGGGGTGGGTGGGGGGCATTAGATTTAAGCTCCCCTATTCAGATAACCCCCTCAGCTATGTTGAGCTGAGACCAACCTAAAGTTCATCTGAGTAATGCTAGCCCAGCACTGACCCTCTTGAGCCAGGGGACCTCTGCCCCTTTCACAAAATCACTAGCAGCTGAGTGGAGAGGAAGGAAAACAGTGGCCAGAAATAACACCAAAGGGCAGGTTCCACGATATTCCTCCATTCTAAACTTACTCGATAAGCTCTTCCTACTGACACCGCAGTGGTGGTGCAATCTTTCCATGGTGCCTAAACGGAGAGCAGTTTAAGAACTACCACTCCCAGAGTTCCTGTCAACAATGGAGGTTTGGAACAGTCTCAGAAATGTGCAGTGCCAGAAACACAAACATCAGAGGCTCGCTGAGCTTTTGGTTTCTGCAAGACATTGGCTTCCATTTTTCCTCTGCCCCCCCCCCTTAGAATTTGGAAAGACTGAGCCCATTCTGAATTCACTACTGATTGGATTTATCCTGGTTGGCAGCAGATACATAATGTTCTCATTTTAAAGTAATTAATTAAAGATAACCTGAGGGCTCGACTACTAACTATAAAGAAGCATCTTTGGTGGACTGCCTAGTGTTGCTGTGGGGAGGATGCAGGCAGGGAAAGAAGCTGCATTTCCCTTCCCTCGTGACGTGAAGGGGTGGAGAGGGCACCTCAGCAGTCCTGTTCTCTTTCCAGGCTTCTCTGCCATGTTAGCCCCAGGTGACCCAGCCCCTCCGTCCAATTGGTTAAAAAAAGGAAGCTCTTTGTTTCCATGGCAACTTCGAGGATCATGGTGATGCATGCTAACTGAGCCACAGAGTCTACAGAGGGGCTGGGGAGAAAACTGGGGCGTGGCTGTTCAAGGACATGGAACTTTCCTATTGTAATTTCTGGACCTTCCTTATAAGGGAGCTGGAGACTTTGGGGGAGATCTCAAAGATCAAGGAGGACAGCTCCAAATGTACTTGGTGGAGGTGATCTATTATTCAAGGTACAGAGAAGTTAATTTCTAAAAATTTGGGCTTAAGTGGATGGTTTTCAAGTTGTGGGATGGGCCAAAAAGGAAATGATGTGCTGTAGGGGAAATGATGTGCTGTGGCTGGGGAACACGGTGATTTCTGGGAGATCTCCAGGCCCCGCAGGGAGATTGGCAGCTTCAGTTTAAGGGAAGATTGGGATATGTATTTTGGCAACTCCAGTGACCATTTAAGGGAAGATTAGGATATGTATTTTATCTCAGGACACATTCAATGACCCCCAACAGCAACAGCAAACTGTTTAGAATGTTAGAGGCAAAGGCCAATCAGGCCGCATATGCAAATGACTTCTGTGTTCCGACTGGCTACTGGGGGGAGAGGAACAGCAAAATGTTTAGAATATTTGAGGCAAGACTCAGGCAATGCAGCCAGTGAATAGGGACAGCTTCTGAGTGACACATCACGGAACCAACTGATCTGGGAGCGTGTGGAATGTTCATGAAGTGCCACCACCAAAACACAATTATATATATAAGGAGAGAATTAGATAGTTCTAAGCCTCTTTTCCACTCAAGGGGACCCAACAAGACTTGCAAATTCATTCTCTATTTTATCTTCAGAATATCAATCCTGTGAGGCAATAGGCTGAGAGAATGATTGGCCACTCAGTCGGATTCCATGGTAGAGTCAGGATTTGAATGCAGGTCGCTCAGATCTTAGATTGACCATCTAACCACTACACTATGCTGGCTTCCTTGGTCAATGTTACCTGCTCAGGCCTTTCCCTGCCCTGTTACCCAGGAACCTTTTCAGGTGGAGGATGCAAAGCACATTCTCCTTTTGAATGCAAAGGATGTCCTCTCTGACTGAGTGACTCTGTCACTTCTGCCTGTGACCCACTGCCAGATGCTGCAATTCGTGTTCGCAACATAAGAGCTTTAAACTTTACAAAAAAGCCAGTTTGGTGTAATGGTTAAGTGCGTGGACTCTAATCTGGGAGAACCGGATTTGATTCCCCACTCCTCCACTTGCACCTGCTGGATGACTTTGGGCAAGCCATAGTTCTAGCACAGCTGTTCTTGAAAACAAGCAGTTTCTGTCAGAGCTCTCTCAGCCCCACCTACCTCACAGGGTGTCTGTTGTGGGGAGGGGATGGGAAAGGAGTTTGTAAGCCACTCTGAGACTCCTTTGTGTAGTGAAGGGCAGGGTATAAATCCAATCTCTTCTTCTTCTCTTCTTCTTATTGCACCAGCTAGGCATTGCAGCACCTAGAAATTAAAATGTGCACGCAAGTGTGCACAGGTGCACATGCAGCTTAACACTCCTCAGTCATGAAAATTAAATCAAGACCCGCAGCAGGAGGGAGGTGGGAGCAGCAGCACTAGAGGCAGTAGAGAAGCAGTTATTCTTAGGGATGCTTCTGCATGTCTCATCCATGAGGTTCCAGCCCCCCAAATCCCTACTTCAAATTCACCTCTATCTTTAGGATTTGTGATTTTGGGGTCATTTGCTGTTTCTAAGCTTTTCTCATAACATGGACAAATTTTCCAACATGGTTTATGTGGCACCAAGTCAGTTACAGATGGAGCCACCCAGCACTGGTATGAAGACAGTTACTGTCTCTGGATATGGAGGTTCCACCTTAGAGAAGAACTGAAACCATAAACAAAAGTATAAACAGATTTTTTTAAAAAAGAAAAGAAACAGGGAGCAATAGCTCATTCCTAGTTTTATTTTCCCCCAGTCGTGAAGATGAACCTCTTTATCCTGTACTTTTATTTAAATATATTTTGCCCTGCTATGAACACATCTGGAGGGCGGGTAGGGTCTGACTCAGATCAGGACCACCACAGTCAGGGTGGCAGCAGCATCCCCATACTGTTTTCTCAGCCTCAAACACTGTTTGCTCCACTGAGGGCGGCAGGTGAACTGACAGAGCACACATGTAGCCAACACAGAGCCATCATGGTGTAGTGGTTAAAATCAACGGACACTAATCTGGAGAACCAGATTCGATTCCTTCTCACTGAAGCAATACCTATTTATCTACTTGCAATTCCTTTCAAACTGCTAGGTTGGCTAGCTCGCCACTAAAAGAGCTAGAACTGAAGGCTGCCAGACAATCTTAGGATCTCCTCGCTATACTACACACTGCCACATATGATCATTTTTTAACACATGTAGCCCCCAAGGAGGCATACAGCCGCTTCCTGGGACCACTTAAGCCCCACTCTCCCCATGAGCTGCACTGGGCTGGAGGAACCTCAGAGCTGAATTCCCCATGAGGAAGGTGCAAACCAGCATCTGGCTGAAAATCCTCACAGCCTACCCAGAGATGACCACAACATCTAGTCTGATCCCAAGTCTCTGGCCTCCCCTACTGAAGGCAGTTGCCACTAATTTCGAAGCCCTAAAGCTCTGAATGACTGAACCAGTTGTTAGCACCCGCCCCTCTCCTGCCACTCCCTTGAGGAGCGTCAGCAGCCCTCTTCTAGCCCAGGGGTCCCGACTGTTTTGAGCAGGTGGGCACTTTTGCAGTTATGACCCAGGGTGGTGGTGGTGGTGGGTGCAACCCCCAAATGGCTGCTGCAGGAGGTGGAGCCAACCTCAAAATGGCTTCCACGGGAGGCAGAGCCAGCTGCAGAATATCAGCTAGGGAGGTCATACATAGCTCTAATAGTAAGTAGCTCTTCAGCATTGCAGACTACAGCTCAACTTAATGCAATGCCTTTTCAAATGAACATATTGTTTAAAAATAAATACACATCATTTGCCTCCAGTCATGCAGTGAAGTGCCCTGTTCTGTGGTGGCAGCGACTGTCAAAGAAAAGCAATAGTTTTTATTTTTTTGAATCTGCACAGCCAATCAGATCTCCGTTGGCTAAGCAGAAGCCCTGCTGGGCACAATCCCTACCTGGTCCCATCTCCAAATTCCTAAAAGAACTGATGGGCATCAGAAAAAGTGTTGGCAAAGGCCAAAGGCACCATGCTCTGGGCGGGGGGGGATCGTTACTCTAGCCTAATGAGCCTTCCTCCAGCTTTGGTGGCTCTTTGGTTGGAGGAGGAGGAGGAGGCCTCAAGCCAGAGGAAGGTTCCTTAGGCTGGACAAAGCGCAAAATGTGGAATCATATAAACAAAACTAACAAACAAAAAAAACCAAATGGAACCATGGAGGTTTTGTAATGTAGCATTTTTTTATTTTTATTTTTTGGAAACAAACCACCTTGAGAATCCTTTTGATCAGAAAGTGGGGTTATCAATTTAATCAAAGAAATAAACAAGATCAGATCATTCAGGACTCACATCCAGGGAGCCAGTCCAATCTAAAGGGTTTTTGGATACAATATTCTGGAATTAAAATGGCTTCCTGTTGGAAAAGGCAATGTCTTACGTACAAAGAAGAAGAGAAGAAGACCCTGAAGGGGGCAGCAAGAAGACAATTAGAGAGGACAGTAAGATCAGCACCTTCTCCCCTGTCAAGGGTTACTCCTTGTTTGTCTCCAGGTTCCTACTCTTAGTGTGATTCCGCACTAGTCCATAAATCCTGGTTCAGCCCTGTCCCCAAACTTACATTCTACACTACGCTCGACTTCACCCCTGTAATTTTCTCAGGTTATTTTTTGTTTCCACATTACATTGAGCTCCCCCCAGTTTTGCCCCACCCTTGTATAACCAAGGGATAAATGCAAGGCATAGTGCCATTTCCTCCTTCTCAGAACTTCCACAGAGTAGAGATGTAGTTAGGACCTGGGGTCGTTTGGGGCTGGAGCACCGCCAGAGCACCACTCCAGCAGCCCAGGAGTGGGCACAAATGGCAAGCCCCACCCCCCAGCTCCCCGCTCCCATGCGCCACCTTTCCATTGTATTCTATGGCCCCATAGAATACAATGGAAAGATTGCGCCACCGCTGCGGTGGGACTCTATAGAAAAGGGGTTTAAACTTTGGCCCCATAAAATATGATGGACCTATGGCCCCATAGAACATAATGGAAAGATCATGCCACTGCTGCGGCACAACTCTAGAGAGCAGGTGTTTAAACTTTAAAACCCTTCTCTCCTCGCTCCCCCACCCAGGCCAGCTGGGGAAGGGAAGGGGAGGCTTTTGAAGATGCCTCCCCCCCTTTTGCTTCCCCTTCTGACATCATTTCTGGTGATGTCAGGGGGCATGGCATATGCTAATGAGCTAGTATGCTAGTAGCCTATTAGATATGCTAATGAGCTCCTGCAGCTCTTCTACAAAATGACCCCTGGTTAGGACCCTATCTCTGTCTCTTCTCTTTGCTACAGGATACGTTGGTTCCTAAATAAACCTTTATCTGCCCTTTAATCAGATTGTGCACTGTTGCCGTGTTAATTATTTTGCTAACACTTCCAAGCAGTCACGTGTACTCTGTCCCCAGTGCATCTGACCTCACCAGCCTCACTGCACATCCAGCAAGCAGGAGGTGGGAGAACACCGCCCAGCACCAGCGCTGCCTAAATCATGCAACACATTTAACGGGGTGCCTAAGAGAGCAACAGCCAGCCAGCCCCCCCCAACCCCAAAAAGCAGCAAAACTGACTATCAAGAGAAGACAAAATTTTGCTTCAAGCAAGACATATTATGGACTAAAAAGGCACCACAGCATCCTGTGTGTATTTCTGGGAACCAAAAATAAAAAAAATAGTTAAAGAGATGAAAAGGTTGGCTTGATGGAATCTTTGCACTTCCACATTTCCAGTCTCCACCTGAAAGAAAAGACTGGCAGGAGAAAAAAATATGTACATTTTTAACCTCTGTGGCATTGGAGAGACATGCCTGAAGAGCGCTGAAGAATAAAAAGAAAGAGCGCTGTGCAGATGCCAGAGGGAGGCTGCAAACCATCCAGGAGGAAAGGCTTTTCAGAACAGTGGCAGGGAGAATGCATGAGGTCTGCACAAAAGGAGCTTGCTGTGCTACCCTTGTGGGGAAACAGGGGGGAATGCCTGCAGGAGCACCAGGCCCTTCACAGTAACCGTTCCCTCCCTTTAACAAATCGTTTCGTTTGTTTCCCAGAAGCACCCACTAGTCCAGATGCTCCCAACTGTCTGTGTTGGTCAAATGTAGTTTTCTAGTACAAAGCGGTAGACAGATGGGAATGAGTTCAGTGGGGGGGGGGGATGCTTGTGGGTCACAGAAAAGTCCTATGAAGAAAGGCTGAAGGAACGGCATACGCTTAGCCTGGAGAAGAGAAGACCAAAGGGAGACCTGGTAGCCTTGTTCAATCAATGAAGGGCTGTCATGTAGAAGAGAGCAGAGGCAGTCTCTGCTGCTCCACAGCCCAAGACTAGATCTAATAGGCTGAAGGTCCAAGAGGGAAGATTTCGATTGAATGTTTGGAGGAACTTCCCAATGGTAAAATCAGTTTAACAGCAGAAAATGGGGTTGCTCTTGTCTCTGCAGCTTCCTTGTTCAGTATTTTGGCTCCTGTGCCTCCGTCTGTTGACATAACATGGCAGACAGATTATCTGTCTGTACTAAAACCAATTTTCTTCTAACAGTATCTGAGAAAAAGTTAAGAACACATATTATGGCTCTCAATTCAATATGCCATTTCTTTTCATGAGAAAGGCACTGCAAGGCCCTCCCAATGGCCTCCTGTCCTGAAGGGGGGCCCATTATGCCATTTAAGACCAAAGGGGGACACTTTAAATGACTGGTCATCTAGCGTCCACCAGACAAGGAATCTAGCAATATTTCTAGGGACAGGGGAGTACTGGCAGGTGCAATGGGGACCCAGTTTGAAACATGACACAAACCAGAGCTGTGACAGCCACATGAAAAGCTTGGCGATGGGCAAATGGCAGTCACCAAGGCCCACTGATCATCTCTGAATGGACCAGGCCTGTCAGAGGAGACACTGCCCTAAGGCCTTAATCACAGAGATGCTATTGGCAGAGAGGTGGCCCCCAGCAGTTAAGGAATCCAACATAGCTCCAATGAACTGAATACTCTGCACAGGTTCTAGCCTAGATTTTTTCTCATTGATACTGAGACCTGAATCATGGCTGGTCTTGAGTGAGAGGGCTATGTGATCTGCTAATGATTCCTTAGAGTCCCTGACTAGCAGCCAATCACCTCCATAGGGGGAAATGGTACATCCTTGAAGGCGCAGATAGGCTACAACTGGGGCCATGTGCTTGGTAAACACCCTGGGAGCAGCTGCCAACCCAAAAGGCAACATACAGTATTAATTGGCCTTTTCTACATAGCAGAAGCAAAGATATTTCCCATGTTCCTTGTTTACAGAAATATGAAAACTGGCATCGTGTAAATCAATTACAGCAAACCAAACACTGCGATTTAATAGATGATTTGAATTTGGTCAACCTTAGAAAGGCATTAAGCCCTTGGAGATTGAGGAACCACCATCCTTTTTATCTATCAGAAAGAATTTGGAATAAAATCCAGGTACCAAATTGGGTTCTAAAACTTCCTTGATTGTTTCCTTCTCAAGGAGAGACAGGAGCCAGGGTAGCAACTTAGGTAAGATATTATTTACAACCTGTGAAAACTTTCAAACTTGTGGTAAAGAAGAAAACTCTAATCTATAACCCTGGGTTATAATAGATAGAACTCAATTATCATTGCTTACACCCTGCCAGAGAGGGAGGAATGGACATGAAGGGTTGTCCCCACAAAGGGTAAATCTTCTATGTTACTTCTTGTCTCAGCTGGTAGTGCTATAAATCGGTGATGGATAACAATGGAGGATGCAATCGTTCAGACTGCAGAATTGGCTGTATGGCATGCTACTTTGATCTGCTGCTTAGGCAGCCTGATAGCTTCAGTCTGAAAGACCTTTGCCAAGCTCTTCTTATCATCAGGTAGGGCTTCCAAAAATGGAGACATTTTCTCCCATAAAAATAACTGATATGCTGCCATAATGGCTTGAGAATTGGAGATCTTCAGTGTTAAGGCAGCAGAAGTCCCCCAAAACCATCAGTTCTTCTGCCCTCCTTGTCAGTCGGGACAGAACAGCAGGATGAGTAAACAGGAAACTGAGTCCTCTTGCTTCACTCTGTGAAGGTTTTCAATATGTCTGGAGGTGAGAGGTGCTGACGCTGGTTTATTCCAGACATCTCTGAACAGCTCTTTAAGCCCCTCCAGCACTAGAAATGCTACAGTGCCTGGTGAATCTGAATACAAGCGTCCAAGGATTTTGTCCTTTGTTTTTTGTTCTGTTGTTGTGAGTGATTTCCAGTGCTGCAGCCATCCTCACCGTCTGCTCCATACAGAGTTGCAGATCTTCACTCAGAGACGTAAGTGCAGAATCCCCTGTTTGGTCATCATGGGATGGATCTGATGTGATTTTGGAGCGAAGCTCAGAACTGTCACATCCTCCTTATCTTCCCCAGATTCAAGCGGGTAGCCCGCAAAGTGTGGCTGTCGTGGACCGGACCATGAAAACACAATACCTTGGGCAGTTCCACAGGGCCTGCAAGACGGAGCTCTTCCGCCAGGCTTCTGAGTAGGAGCCGCCGCCACCACTTTCTACCATTGTTGTTTTCCACCATTGCTCCCCTACCACCATTGTGTGGGACTTGGATGAGACGTCCCTGGATGAAGATGAAGATGGGATGGTTGAACCACGGGGTGGAATGTTGCTGGACTGAAATGAACAACTTTTCTTAGAAACCCACCTTTGAGAGTATTGACATCGAGAGCACCGACACTTTTGTATTATATTGTTTTATTCTGTTTTATCTGTTTTAACTGTGGCATTTATGCCTCTTTGTTAGCCGCCCTGAGCCTCAGGGGAGCGCAGGATATAAATCCAAAAATAAATAAATAAATAAAAATATATACCATGAGATGGCAACCAATATAAACAGACTCTTCTTTAAAGTTACTAATGATAATAATAACAAACAACAGCATGTACTTTTGTTCCATACAGCTTTGTGAAAGATTCTAAATTCTGATGGGGTCCTGGTTTACTCTCAGCCCGTTTCTTTATCTTCATCAAAGAATCCTCATACTTAAAGACTATGTGAATGGAAGGCTTCCATAATTACTTCTGTGGTATCCTGCTCCTGTTTCAAATCTGTTTCAGCTTTACTAAGCTGTACTAAGCAAAAGTATATGCTGTAAAACAGAAGTGTCGAACTCGTTTGTTACAAGGGCCGGATCTGATATAAAGGCCACTTTGTCGGGCCAAGCCATGTGTGCCATAAAACGTAATGCCGGGTACCAAAGATATAAACTGTATAAAGGACAGCAGCTGGTAAGCTCTGAGTTGGTGTGTCTTCACTGCAAGGCCCCCATAGGCTGGGAGGGGGTGTAAAGGGAAACCCACATGGGCAGACTGGAGAGCCAGCGGTGCAGCACTGGGCAGACGCATCTCCCGCGCTGCTCGACTGCTGCAGACGAGGTTGTTCTGCCATGCTGAAGCCACCATCAGAGTGGCTCCGCCCCCTTTCCCCTGAGCAGCCTCCTGTTCCCTCCCTTGCACTCGTTGCTTGTGGGTGGCATAAGAGCCCCGGATGGGCTGGTTCCGGCCCCCGGGCCTTATGTTTGACACCCCTGCTGTAAAATCTGTTGCCGTTGTTTGTTATTATTGGTTATTGTAAGGAATAGACTATGTTGTACTTTGTTGTACATTGATACAAACAAGGATCATATAAGTTACATTGAGCACCAGTGTATTATTCATTAGTAACTTTAAAGAAGAGTCTGTTTATATTGGTTGCCATCTCATGGTATATATTGTGTTTGTATTGGGTTAACTCTCCATGAGCCTGTAATTTGAAGTGGGACTGGCAATGAAGCCAGAGGACTGTTCAAGCAGCACACAGGCTTGTCACAGCTCGGTTCCACATGGTGTGGAGGCAAAGAATAGTCCCCCCCGGTCAGGGCAGTAGACCAGGGACATATTATAGGAATCATGGTGAACAGAAAATGGCGAGTATCCTTGTCCCCAGGTAAAAGGTGCTCTCAGATCCACGTGCATTGGCTTCAGGTCCTCAGATGGGACCAGGTCCGATATGATGTCACACTCTGAGAAAGAACACGCAGATGAGGCTGAATGGATCAAGGGTGTTTTCAGGGTGTCCATAACACGCTCTTCAGAACTGGGTGTTAGTTCCGCTGCTGTTGACCTGGACTGATGGGGTTGAGCCTCAGACTTAGGTCTATCCTTATGCATGGTTTTGGTCATAACCTTCTTTGCTGGCAGTTCTGTAACGCTCCTAGGAACCGAGATGGAGGGTGACCAGGATCAGCGCTGGGAGGGCTCGGAACGAGGCATCGATGGAACCAACATTACCAATGGTGAGGCTGATGGTCTGTTAGCCCAAGAAGTTTTCCAGGAGGGGGAGATAAGGCTTTCTCCCACAAGGCAGCTGTTAGGCAAGAAGCTCTTTCATTTTGAGCTTTCGGTGTGAACGGTTGGCACACTTGACAGGCCACCACATTACGTTCCTCACCCAGACACAAGAGGCAGAAACTGCATTCGTCCGAGGGTGCCATAATTCCCACTTGGGAAGACAAATGCCCTCCAGCAAATAAGTGTTTTTTCCACGAGGTGATCTAGTCCACACAGTCCCCTTTCCTTCCCCCCCCTTTTTTTTGCAGTGGCTCAGGAATGGAAGTAAAGTTCTCTCACCTCCTATCACTGCAAATACTCAGCCTTTCAGCAGTGAAAGACAGAGAAGACCTAAGTGAGTGGAAGAAAGAACTACCCCAACTGAGGGGAATGGCCATCCTCCCCTTCAGACCATGGGACCATTTGGGAAAATGGCTCACAGTGGCTCAGGAAGGGGGAAGAGTTGGGTTTCGGTTTTGGCGTCGCGAATGGCGGCCGCTTCTCGGGACGCTCCCAGAGGCGGTTAGCCCACGCGCAGTTAGGGGGGGTCTTCGCATGTGCGAAAGACCCTAGTGAGCCTTAGGCAAAGGCTCCGAACCGGGGGCGCTTGGGGAGTAGCCTCTTTGCCGGCAGACAGCCGGGAAATTGAGGCTTTCTCCCCGCCCCAATCGGCCCCGCTGCGGCGTGCCCGTAATGGGACTTAGCGGCGCCACCGATTTCCAGGAGTGAAGACAGCGCTATGGTTTAAAATAAAAAGAAGAAGTAGCATCGAATCGTGAGTTGAAGATCTATTTTGAAGCGTAAATCGGAGCCCCCTGCATGCGTATAAGCGTTGGGAGGAGGGAGGAGTTCCCACCCCCTTAGAGAAGCAAGATCTACAAAGGGAGCGCGAAGGGGGGCTGAGAGAAAAAAGTGTTGGTGAAAGTACCGTTGGGGTTGCATGGAAGACTGTGATCATCTTAGCTTCCTGGGGGATGCGGCACGAACTTTTTAAAAGTAAACAAAAAAACAAAATGTCGATACTGGAAAAAGTCCTGCAGACACCGGAAGAGAAGAGAGGAGGGACTTCCGGTCCAGACAGCCCCCCCAAGAGCTTGCTGTCAATCAACAGGAAAAGGAGATGCTGTGCCCCCTGCTGGAACAATTGCAGAAAATCAACGAAACTCTGTCTAAAATGGATAGTGTTCTCATCAGTCGACAGAAACAGATATCGGAAACAACTAGAAAGATGATGGAGATCGAACAGAAATCGAATTTGATTCTAGGTTTCCAGGGCGTTAAAGAAGAAGAGAAAGAAGATCTCGGATTTACCTTGACAAATGTCTTGGCACCCCTAACTGGCAGTGAAGCGATAAAATTAAAAGAAGAGGTGGATGAGGCTCCCAAAGCCTATTCCGCTTTTATAAAAGAGAATACTCTGCCAGTAGAAGGGGATGTTGAGCATAGCAAGCGACAAACTGGAGATCTAATTTCATCCGAAGAGTTTATGGAGCCCAGGAAGCTTGAAGGCCAGAAGTTTAAGGAAAAAGAGAAAAGAAAGAAGAAGGATTTCATCTTTAAAATACAGAAACTTCTGAAGAGACACGCCAGCAGGGAGGAAGATACAGTATTCAAAACTGGGACAAGCGAAGAAGACAGCAGCCCAGGGGAAAGTGGTGATGGAACAGAAGACTTCAAAGTTAAAATGGACTCAATCCATAACTGGAAGAGATTTAAAAAGAAGATACTTTGAGGACTGTTCGTGTAACATCTGGAAGGAGCTGTTTAATTACTAACCCCAATGGACTTTACTAACTGCATTAACAGAGTGACTTTGGACTTCGCAATAGTTAAAAAGAAGATCTTCTAACCATGATAGATGCCAAAATTGGTATTGGTTATTAACCTAAACTAACCCTCACTAACAGGAAAAATTTCACTCCATCTTTTTCTTTCTCCATCTGTCTACCCTTCCCGTTTCTTATAAAAAGAATAAAATTCTCTGTTTTTTAAGAGAGTTTTACAAAAAAAAAAAAAAAAAAGGAAGGGGGAAGAGTTTTTCATTTTAAAGACCCTTTTCTGTGGCTGGCCTGCCTAACAGCAGTCCCAGTGTGTGTCTGCACAAAAGACCAAAGATGAACCAGTAACCTGCAGGGGTAGGTTCTCCCCACTGCAAATCCAACTTTGGATTTTCTGCATTCAGCGGGGGATGGATTCTGTGACCTGTGGGGCCCATTCCAACACTAAGGCTTCATAATCTAATGTTTGCCTTTGGCCACATCTTATTGAAGCACTGAGTGTGGGTTGCTGGTTGTCATTCTTTGGAGTTCTGCTCAATCCCTGGGATCCCTGGAAATTAATTCTCTGGAGGGGAAGAATTAGAGCATCACGTCTCTTGAGTCCATGAACACTAAAGCGCCCTGCCATGCATATCATGCCATCTGCCGTAAATGACATTTGAACTTATGGGTGACAATAAATTTTCTCCAGTGCCTCTTTAGCCAAGAGCAAAACCACCAGCCTGTTTTAGAAATCAGGGCAGCACTGGATACTGAGAAGAAAGAAATCATATGCAGCTGGCAGAGTAGGATTTTCTGCAATGAGAAAGGGTCGGGGACAGGCTGGAGCCTCAGGCTGAGAATAGTGGTGCTGCAAGCATGTTCCTGTTTGTGCCTGTGAAATGCTTAAGCACGCCTTCAACCACCATGCAAAGGGTTGCATCCACAATCCTTGGACACATTTTGTTGTAGTAGTCGGAGTGCCAGGCTAAGGGCTGAGAGGTGAGTCCTGGAGTCCCCATGCTAGCCACAAAGGTTGCCAGGTGACCTCAGACCTGTTGCATTAGTCCAGCCTAACCTACTTCACAGGGTTGTTGTGAGGATAAAATGGGGAGAAGAGAACCCAGCAGGCCAGTCCGAGGAAACTCGGAATAAAAGTGCACTAGACAGAGATTCTCAGCCTGCTGCATAAATAATATTTTATCCTACCCATGCAGATTTTGAGGGGGTTTTCCTCCCCTGTCTTAACTTGCTGTTATATTGTTTTGTTGTTCTAACTTTTTTATCATGGTTTTACTTTGGAAGCCACCATGGACAAATGTAATAAAGATTTCGCATCATCCTTTTTTCATCTCTGTATATACAGAGAGAGAGAGAGAGAGCGCTCAAGCTGACATTTGAGATAATCAGATCACACCTGAGTCGCTTCCAAGCCCCGCGTCACAGCTTTGCGCTCCAAACTGAAATTGCGACCTACCACCAACCAAAGCAATGGCTTTTTTTTACTATGAAGATGGGTCTCCTTGGGTGCAAGGATACTACCATGAGTTTCGAATGGGTTTTTCAATTATGGAGGCCTGCAGGACACTGAAAGCCCTTGATAAGAAGATTAGCAAATAAACTAGGTGTCATTCACGCTGAAGGAACTCTAGTACTGAGCCTTCTGGTTTTTTAAAAAAAGACATACAATAAGGAAAATGATTGACGATTTCAGCAATACAAGGGGGGAGTTGGCCATTTAATTACAGGGAAATTTTCCAGTGGGCCACTGCCTTACTGGTAGCAGCAAGCAAAGCCACAACCCGACAACTGACAGTGCCTCGGGAGCCAAATGACTGGGGCCATTTCCTCCTTCTGTACCACTATCCGTTGGCAAGAGGCAACAACGGGCAAGTTAATGCCTGCCAGGTGACCCTTGCAGCATTGGCAGGTGGCCTTCCAAGGGCCACTCGGCTCGCCTTGCTCCCCGGCCATTTGCGCTTCCCAGTCCACTCCTAGCGCTTAGCACCGATGGTCCTTGCCAGGTGAATGACGGGAACAGCTGCAACCAATTCTAGGCCCGGAGGTTTGTGCTCGTTGCCCAAGCAAGAGATCTTCCTCCCACAATGCTCTCCACTATCGTCAGCCTCCTCACCACAAGGATACTTAGAATCTGCTTTTTGATGAGAAAAAACCTTCCCACAGTGAGATGCAATGAACTGCACCATAAGAATTCCCTGCCACAGGAAGTGGTGGCAGCTACAAGCATAGACAGCTTCAAGAGAGGATTAGATGAACATATGGAGCAGTGGCTCTTAGCCACAAGGTATAGAGGTAACACTCTGTCTGGGCCAGTGATGTTCTGCCTTTGTGGTGCTTGGAGGGGGCTACAGTGGGAGGGCTTCTGGAGCTCTGGCCCCGCTGGTGGACCTCCTGGTGGCATCTGTGTGAAACAGAGTGTTGGACTGGATGGGCCATTGGCCTGATCCAGCATGGCTTCTCTTATGTTCTTAAGTAATAAAAATAAAAAGTCTGAAACCCAGAAAACCGAAGCAAACACCATCACGAGATGGTTCCAAGGGGTAGCCATGTCGCTCTGCAGTAGAACAGCCAAGTTCTGACCGGGATGGAGAGGCGCAGAGAGCCCCATTCCTGCTCCCATCTGGCAAAGGGAGCTGAGAGGCTCCGGAGCTCACCCCCCCAAAAAAAAAAAAACAACCACCCCTGCTGTCCTCTGAGGTGCTCCTGGACTCAGATCTATCCAGAAACAGTTCAAATGTGCAGCAAGGATCAACAAAGCATTTACATCGTGTCGACTATTCTTTTTTAAAAACAAAAATTCTGCTCTTTGTTATTTGTATCATACATGCATGACACATCGTGCAGCAGCAACACAGATGAACACGTCCTTCTTTTTTACAGGGGGGGAAATTCAGTACGGGAAGGCGGGCAATGGTGTGAAAATAAAGACCCAAGAGGCTGCCAACAGGTGAGCCAGGATGGTGACGGTGGCTCGAGGGTCAGACTCCTGGGCGGGTCAGACTCCTGGGCGGGTCAGGCCCTGTATGGAGACCGCTTGTCTAGTCCACAGGAAGCCAGTCCTGTGTGATGACGGGTGTCACACTAGGATCTGGAAGAGCCAGGTTCAGATCTCCACAGTGCCATGAAGCCAGCTGGGCATCACACGCTCTCAGCCTCACCTACTTAGCAGGGTTCTTGTAAGTTAAAAAAGGGAAGGGAGAATCACATATCTGAACTCCTTGAATTCCTTGAAGGGCAGGGTAAACACTTCCCAGAGTTGGATCCAGACTAAATTTTCCACTAATGGAAGGACACTTTTATATATCTATCTCCTATTTTGACATATTTATTACTTCACTGTGTCCCCCCCAATTAAATCCAAAGAACTGGTGACCATATGAACTTAGCTTGTTATTGCTATTTAGCCGTTGAATATGTCAAAACATCTTCATTAAGTTGTATGCTAATTTGCTGATCACCTATGCAGAGGTATCTGCCTATATATATGAATGGTTAACTTCCATTCCCATGTATCTGAGGAAGTGCGCGTGCACATGAAGGCTCATAACTGGAATAAACTTCGGATGGTCTTAAAGGTGCCCGACTGGACTCAAAATCTGTTCTGCTGCTTCAGACCAGCACGGCTGCCTGTCTGGCTCTATCTGAGGTCCTGAAGCTGATGAGCCGCCAAGCCGGGGGGGGGCCGCCAGCCTTGCTGAGACGGCAGGCCCACGCAGATGTTTGAGAGAGACTCACGGGCGCCATCACAAAACAGCTGTTGGGGGGGGACCAATCAAGACATGTTGGGAATTTCCACAAGACATTGGGAGGTCCCAAATCAAGTGTTGCACTTAAGATACAAAGGTCATGCCTTTGGGGCTCTTCTGAAGCACCTCCTGCTTTGAATAAGAGATGTTGTTTTGTTTCAGAATTAAGAAGGAGTGCAGTAACTCCTTAAAGACAAGTACAATTTGTTCCACCATAAGTTTTCCTGAGTCAGGGCTCACTTCATCAGATGCATGGATACTGACACAGTTCAAGCCACACACTTGATCTTAGCCATAAGGCCAAGTGATGTCTAGTTCAAGAAACAAGTGCCGGGAGGGGGGCAGGATAATGCAGCGCTACAAGCAGAGGCCAGAGTGCCAATTAAAGAACACACATTCAGTTCCAAGTAGGTGGCAACCACACCTGACTGCTGATACAGACCTTGGGTAGGATTCATATCAAACTAATTAAGGAAAATACAGTGTGAGACATGTTAAACAGATTCAGTAGGGCAACACAAAGTACCAATAAATTAAGTAACATCTGTAAAGTGTGGGCCATGCTGAGATTTTAGCATCTATAGCAAGTGAGGGAACCAAGTGGATATTTAACTTCTTGATGAATTCTACTTCAGCTTTCACCTTGTAGTCTCCCTTTGAAATTCTTCTCAAGAACAAAAACTTTTATACCAGAGCTATATGTCCCAGAAGATTCCAGTGTTCCCTCAGTAGCTTCTGAACATTGGTATTTTGATTTATTTTTGCATAGGGACTGAACTGTTTGTCCAATCTAGTGAGCAGAAGGGCATAACACACAATATCCCGGATAGCACTGGAGGATGAGAAGGTGGATGATCCCAAGATAATAGGACGGATGGTGGTAGGTCCCCTAATAATATTGCCTGAGTCAAGTTGGCCTTTAGGTTTGTTGTAAGGTTTGGTTACTGGGTTGGTGTCTCTGTTACGTCATCTGTGGTTTTTGGTGAGAAGTTGTTTTAGGACAGGGGACTGCCACCCAAGGCGTATGAAAGAGGAATATCATGCCTAAGATGAGTTGCAGATAATCCATGATGTGCTGAACTGAGCTGAGTTGCGACCCATCTTGTAGCCAGCTCGTTCTGCAGACCAGTTGGGCTTTGTTGATGTTGCTTTACTTTGCGGGCCGGGCACTGCAGTCCTAAGGATGCCTGTTGTGAACCCTTCGGGTGACAGTCCCCATCTGAGGGGCTGGAGCAAAATGGAACTGCAGTCCAGTACCTGGCAGCAGACACTGGATCGTTTTGCTGGCATTTCCAAAGAAGAGGAGGGGCTGCTCCCTGCGCAGGCTGCCAAGCACAGAGACGTCTGTCCACTTGGAGGGCCCAGCCGTGGGTGGACAGCCGCAACACACCTGCCCAGGCTGAGCGCCAGTCTTTGCGAGTCATCCCCTTGGTAGGAAATGCTCCAGAGCTCCCTGTTCTTTGTTGTTTGGTCAGGACCCTTTAAAATTTATCCGCAAGACTCAAGAACCAAGTGCTCGATGTCAAAAGGCACCGTGGTAGCCAACGACACCACTGGGGGGGGATCACTGAGGCACCAGACCCAACCTGACTGCCCACCAGGGATTCCGGAGCTCTGGAGCCAAGCAGATGACTTGGGAGCCCTACATGGGCACCCACACACCCCTCTTGGAGTTGAGTGGCATTTTCATTTTATTTTACAACACTTACATTCTGACTGTGTCTTCATGAGGGCAACCAAGACAACTAACAGATTAACACATTCACAATAAAAATCACATTTTAAAACCATTAAAACAGAGCTAAAATACATACAAAGACATGAAAACAATTATTAAAATATTGGTCCGGAAGAAGGGATCACGGAGGGAATGGCGCCAAATGAAATGCTAAAGTCTGCACCCAGGGGTGGGAAAAGGCCAAAGAGAGGGACAGATGAGCCTCCCAGGGCGGGGGGGGGGGCAGGAAGTTCCAGAGTTTGGGTTCCATGAGCTTCTCCCAGGCTGCCGGCCACCAAAACCCATGTGGCAGAGGCACCCAAAGCAGGCCTCAGAGATGGCCAAAGTGGTCGGGCAGGTTCATAAGGGAATGGGCGGTCCTTCAAGTGTGCTGGTCCCAAAGTTTTCAAGGTCAGCGCCGGCACCTTGAATTGTGCCCAGAAATAGACTGGGAGCCAATGGAGATAGGCCAAGACCAGAGGGATAGGGGTCCTACGACCCACTCCAGTCAACGTCCTGGCCGCAGCACTCTGTACCAGCTGAATTTTTTAAACCTTTTTCAAGGGCAGCCCCATGCAGAGTGCATGGCAGTAGTCTAATCTAGATGTCACCAAGGCATGTAGCCAGATCTTTTCTGTCCAGGAAAGGCCGCAACTGGCTAACAAGTCCAAGGTGGTAAAAGGCACTCTTGGTCATAGCTGCCATTTTCTTTTCCTGCAGTTGAACTGGGTTCAAGAGCACCCGCAGACTAGGGACCGGTTCCTTCAAGGAAAGGGCAGCACCACCCAGAACGGGGACCTTAAATCCCACATCAGACCTTCTGCTCACCAACAGCACTTCCATCTTGCCAGGATTATAAAGCAAATTGTGTTATGTCATGATTAGAATACTGGACTAGCATCTGGGATCAAATCCCCACTCTGCCACGAAAGCTTGCCAGGTGACCTTGGGCCAGGCACATGCTCTCAGTCTAACCTACTTCACAGGGTTGTTGTAAGGATAAAAGGGAGGAGAGGAAGATGACGTAAGCTCCTCTGGGTCCCCACCGGGGGAAAAGGCAGGTGTGGTGGAATTAAATAAATAAACTACAAGAAATTAGCAAAGGCAGGCCACAGGCAGACCTCTGCCCAAAGTCAACCGAGGACACACCTGAAGCTCCTTCCAAGTCATCATTTGGCCACAGGCTGAGACCTCTGATGCATTAATTAAATTCAGAAAGAAATGCCCAATAAATGGTTCAAGCTTTGACAGTAAGTCAATTTAAACGTTAAACGAGAAACTAGTTTTGTTTTGTTTGTAATGAGAGATAATATGCTGACTTTCCTGGGTCTCTTTCTGTCTCCTAGCTGTGCTTCTTTGAAAGCTACCTGTCAAACCTGACAAACGTCACAATGAAGCCACAATGGGTGGCTTTATGATTCTCCTGCCTGAACTTTTGAAATGAAAAGCAACCTCGGGAGCCAAAGTGGATGATCCGCAAGAGCCAGGGGCCAGCTCAGCCCTGTGTGCAAAAACCCGCTCCTCCGAGCTGCTCCTTCCCACACAGAAAAGTAATGAGACCAAGGGGCAGTTTGCTCTCCATTGGCATTCTCAGCCTCCTGAGGTTTCTTTTCATCAAACATCACAGCCCTAGCCTTCATATTTGGTGCAGCCATGAACCACAGGATAAGAATGCAAGAAGAGCCCTGCTGGATCATTTAAATCAAAACCCCTTGCTGCTGATCCATGTGGGAACAAACTATATGGCCAAAGTAACCTTAAATGGATCTCCAAAGACTATGAGGCTCTGGGCAAGAAGGTGAAAGATCTGGGGGTACAGGTGGTGTTCTCCTCCATTTTACCTGGTGAGGGCCATGGAACTGGAAAGGAGAACAGGATATTGGAGGTGAGTGGCTGCTTACGTAGATGGTGCCATCGAGAGGGATTTGGCTTCCTGGACCATGGTATGTACCTCCAACATGAAGGACTGTTGGCAATGGATGGGGTGCACCTTACAAAGAAAGGGAGGAATGTCTTCGCTGGAAGACTTGCAAACCTGATCAGGAGGGCTTTATTAGCCATCGAGGGTGGGAAGAAAAAGCCTGATGTTGTGCAGCATCCCCAACATGAAGTTCAAGAAAGGGAGTGACCAGAGAATGAATGGGAGAGAGGTGAGTTCAGTAATTTTCAGGTAAATTCGAAGGGACCTATAGTAGGAAAGGATGCCTGTAATCTGAGATGTCTTTATACTAATGCACAGAATATGGGAAATAAACAAGATGAACTTGAACTTCAAATATTGGAAAGTAAGTATGATCTGATGGGTATCACTGAGACTTAGTGAGATGAGTCTCATATATGGAGCACAGCGATTGAAGGATATACCTTGTTCAAACGGAACAGAACAAACAAAAAAGGAGGCGGGGTGGCATGATATGTCAAGAATGAACATACTTGCATTGAAGTTCAAGATTTCGAGAATTGCCCTGTTGAAAGTGTGTGGGTAAGGATAGAGTGAGGGGAAAAGAAGGGGATATTATTGTGGGGGTATACTACAGACCTCCGAACCAACCAGAGGAACTAGATGATGTATTTGTACAACAACTTGCTAAACTTTCACAGAAACAGGACGTTATGGTTATGTGAGATTTCAACTATCCAGATATTTGCTGGAAATCTAACTCTGCTAGACATGGGGCATCCCGCAGATTCTTGAATAGCCTTGCAGACAACTTCATCTCTCAGAAGATGGAAGTGGGAACCAGAGGATCTGCTATCCTGGATTTAATCCTGACTAACAGGGAAGAATTGGTGGATGAAGTGAACGTTGTGGGATCTTTGGGGAATAGTGACCATATCAGCTTGGAATTTGAGATACAGAAGGATGTGAAACCAGGACATAGTAGGACTCATATCCTGGACTTCAAGAAAGCTAATTTCAAAAAACTCAGAGAAATATTAGGTAGGATTCCCATGGCTGGAAATGCTGAGGGGAAAATCTGTACAGGAAGGGTGGGAGATGCTGAAAAATGAAGTGCTTAAGGCACAATCGCAAACTGTTCCAGTAAGAAAGGAAAGTGGAGGACAGGTAATGAAGCCAAGGTGGCTGAACAAGGAACTCTCTGAAGAGCTGAGACTAAAAAGGGAAATGTACAGGAAATGGAAGGCGGGTCAAATGAGAAGGTCTCTCACTAGTGTTAGTTGTTTGCATTAGTTTAATGACACAGAGTCTCACGGTATTGTGATATGTTTTGCTATGTAATATTGATTGAGTGTATTGAACTCACTGTCTATATGGAATATCTTTCATTAAACATTAATAAAAATTTTTAAAAAAATTACTGAGGGTGAGTACAAGAACCAGGCTCGAATCTGTAAGGATGGTGTCAGAAAGGCTAAAGTGCAGATGGAGCTGAGGCTTGTGATGGATGCAAAAAATAACAAGAAAAATTTCTATGCCTATGTTCGGAGCAAAAAGAAGAACAGGGATGGGGTAAGCTCATTGGTAGGAGAAGACAGTCCAGCCTTAACAAAGGATGAAGAGAAAGCGAAATTACTCAATTCTCACTTTGCGTTGGTCTTTAACTGTAAGGCGAGCTGTATACAAACTGAAGAATGTAGGGCATATGAAGGAAGGAGGAACTGTCAGTCCAGAGTAAGTAAGGAAATGGTTAGAGAGCACCTATCTGCCTTAAATACTTTCAAATCTCCAGGGTCGGATGGCTTGCATCCCAGGGTGCGAAAAGAAATTGCAGATGTTATTTCAGAGCTCTAATCTTTGAGATGTCCTGGAGTACTGGTGTTGTGCCGGAGGACTGGAGAAGAGTGAATGTTGTCCCGATCTTCAAGGGGAAAAAGACAGACCCAGGAAATTACAGGCCTGTCAGTTTGACATCAATACCTGGGAAAATTCTAGAGCAAATTATTAAATGCCCTGTCTGTGAACACCTTGAATGGAATGAGTTAATTGGTAGTAGCCAGCATGGGTTTATGAAGAATAAGTCATGCCAGACCAAACTTATCTCCTTTTTTGACAGAGTTACTAAAATGGTTGACTCTGGCAATGCTGTGGACATAGTGTATCTAGATTTCAGTAAAGCATTTGACAAAGTTTCTCATGATATCCTTGAGGATATGCTGGTTAAGTGTGGGCTGGATGGTGCAACCGTTGGATGGATTCATGGTTGGTTGAAAAATCATACCCAACGCGTGCTCGTAAATGGCACTGAGTCTACGTGGAGGGAAGTCACGAGTGGAGTGCCACAGGGCTCGGTCCTGGGCCCAGTGTTGTTCAATGTTTTTATAAATGACCTGGAGGAAGACATAGAGGGGATGCTTATCAGATTTGCAGATGACACGAAGCTGGGTGGGATTGCTAATTCTGAAGAAGACAGAGTCAGGATTCAAAATGATCTAGATAGGCTGGAACAGTGGGCTGAGGCAAATGAAATGAATTTCAATAGAGATAAGTGCAAAGTCCTACCCTTAGGTACAAAAAATCACAGACATAGAATGGGAGGGACTTGGCTTGACACCAGCACATGTGAAAGGGATCTGGGTGTTCTAGTGATCACAAGCTGAACATGAGCCTGCAGTGCGATGTGGTTGTGAAGAAAGCTAATGCAATCTTAGGATGCATTAACAGAAGCATTGTGTCCAGATCATGGGAGGTGGTAGTTCCACTCTATTCTGCACCACAAATAAAATAAAAAAAATTGGAAGTGTGATGCGGCTGTGAGCCTGCAGTGTGATGCGGTTGTGAAGAAAGCGAATGCAATCTTAGGATGCATTAGCAGAAGCATTGTGTCCAGATCACGGGAGGTGGTCATTCCGCTGTATTCTGCTATGGTCAGGCCCCACCTGGAGTACTGTGTCCAGTTTAGGCACCACATTTTAGGAAGGATGTTGACAAGCTCAAGCATGTCCAGAAGAGGGCAACCAGGATGGTGAGAGGATTGGAATCCAATTCTTATGAGGAAAGGCTGAAAGAGTTGGGTCTGTTTAGCCTGGGCAAGAGAAGGCTTAGAGGGGAGAAGATTGCTGTCATGTAGAAGCTGGAGCGTAACTATTCTCTCTTGCTCCAAATTGAAAGACTAGAGCTAATGGGTGGAAATTACAAGGGAGTTGTTACCGGCTAAATATCAGGAGAAATTTCCTGACTGTAAGAGTGGTTGAGCAGTGGAACAGTCTGCATCGGGAGGTGGTGGATGCTCCTTCCCTGGATGTTTTCAAGTGGAGGCTGGACGACCATCTTTCGGGTATGCTGTAGGGCTATCTTTCAGCTATGCTCCTGCAGAGTGCAGGGGGTTGGACTAGATGACCTGCAAGCAGGGCCAGCCCCAGGTCTCTGGGCGCCCTAGGCAGGCCAGCTTGGGGCGCCCACCCCACCGGGGATGCCAACCTTCCGGTGGGGCCTGGAGACAGCGGGGGCCTAACCATGCCCCTTCCCTCCCAATTGCCGGCTTGCCTGGGCGCTCCACAGCTGCGGGGCCCCCAGGCAAGCCAGGGAAGAGGCGGGGGGGGTTAACCCCCGCCCCTTCCCTCGGAGCACCGGCTGCTGCAAGGCACCCAGGAAAGCCAGGGAAGAGGCAGGGATTCCCTCGGAGTGCTGGCTTTCAAAGCCAGGGAAGAGGCAGGGGGTTTTAACCCCTGCCCCTTCCCTCCCAGCACTGGCTTTCCTGGGCACTCCACAACTGCTGCGGGGCACCCAGGAAAGCCAGCGAAGAGGCAGGGGGCGCAGTTTGGTGCCCCTGCAGCTGGTGTGCTCTAGGCGAGCGCCTAGCTTGCCTAGTGGGTGAGCCGGCCCTGCCTGCAAGGTCCCTTCCAACTCTAACATTTTATGATTCTATGTATCTTGTGGCAGCAAGTTCCACAAGTGAATTCCATGTCACACAAAGAAGAACTCTTCAATCTTTCCCAAATCTGTTGTCACCGGACATGGCATTATAAAGTTTTATTGTGTCTTTTTCCCCTCAACAAAAAAG
Organism: Gekko gecko; assembly: GCA_029375565.1. Classification (NCBI taxonomy): domain Eukaryota; kingdom Metazoa; phylum Chordata; class Lepidosauria; order Squamata; family Gekkonidae; genus Gekko; species Gekko gecko. The sequence continues at coordinate 2,784,289 of JAPDNY010000016.1, forward strand.
CTCATGCCTGCCTTTGCCCAGAGATGGAAGACAGGCCTGGCAAGAGCTATTAATTGGCTCTTGTCCCACTGGGGAAGGGCTGCTGCTTCATGCCCTGCTAGGGCCCTCCAGGGGCACGTGGCTGACCGCTGCCGGAAACAAGATGCGGAACCAGGTGGCTCATGAGTCTGATCGGACAGAGCCCTTGGCCCTGTGCAGCTAAAATACGAGGCACAAAAGGGGAAGGGCCCAGGGAGAGAGGGAAGCTTGTTTGACCGCCATGAGAAGAAAAGTTGGAATGTACATCTGTCTCCATTTGGGGCTCAGCATCCCTTACTGACATCCTGGTTGGATGGGGGAGGTGCGAATGTACTCCGGCCTTCATCCTCAGAGCTGCCAGATGCCCCTTCCCCTGCTCCTGTAACCTCAGGACAATCAGAAATGCTCGAACTCCCACCACCAGCATGGCTCAGGCCTTCTTTGCCAGTCATTTTTCGGCAGACTGGCAACTCACTCATGGCTGCTTCCACTATTCCAGTCCGCTTTTTGCATGCGCGCTCTCGCACACAGTATGCTTGCAATTTAACCCCCCCCGCTGCTTACTTATCTGCTGGTCCGCTTAGTAAGCAATTTGTTTAAACAGACAATTAAATCAGTCACAGATCACATAAATAAAGTAATTACATTCTACCATTCAGTGTTAGTGTAAGTAGTCCACAGAGATATTAATGGCTGAGATTTGGGGGGGGCGGGGGAGATGCATGCATAGCTTTGCAAAAAAACAACCCAGCACCAACCTGTTCAGTGGCCTCAAAGTAATTTTGTGCCAAACAGAGCAAGTGATCAGCTCACATCCGATCATCTGCTGGACATGGGAAGGTGGACTGAGGAACATGTTTGTTATGAGCGCTGCGGCATCCCTGAGTTCCAGCCTCGCGAGCAGCACAGCCCTTTCCGGCAAGGGCAGAGGGAGGCTCCTCCGCTGGCCAGCTTCTGGGACCCGGCGGCGGCTGCTCTCCCCGGAGAGACGGTGCTCTTTCTGGCAGGAAGGGGGAGCGCGACCTCTCGGGGGCTCTTATGCGTCTTTCTTTGTTCAGCACATTTTAACTCCTGCCTTTCTTCCTAACAGGGGCCCAAAGTCTTCCTAACATTGTTCCCCCCTCCTCCATGTTATCCTCACAACCGCCCTATGAGGCAGGTCAGGCTGAGAGGGTGTGCCTGGCCCCCAGGGTCGCCCAGCCAGCAGTTCTCTGGTTGAGCATTTCCTACCGCCTTGAGGGACCTTTACTTAGCCGAGGCCCCGAGCCCTGTGGTATTGGCTCCACATTACCTCGGAAAGAATGCTGCGTTTACAGACTCTCCTCCTCCTCTCCATACAGAGCAGTCCTCTAAGGCACCGTTCGCAGGTTCGGAAAAGGAAGCTGAAGCCCGATAGGGAGCCAGGTGGCACTTCACGGCATGTGGGCTGGACTCTGATTACTTCCCTCCGCCTCAAGGGCAGATATTGTCCAGCCAGCACAGAGAACATCAAGGCACTGTGGTTGTGATGGTGCCTCTGGTGTGTCTCTGTCCATCCTCAGTAAGGACCGGCCCATTTCCCCAGTTCTGTTCCTCTTTTGCTTCAGAATTTCACTCTGCACCTCATCCTGTTTCTTCTCCTTTCAGGAGGGTTTCTAAACTACATTCTCGATTCAGAGCAAGCCCGGTCTGCTTGTGTTTCAGTTGCTTCCCTCATTTATTTTTCCCAAACTTTTTACTTTACTCATCAGATTGCACACACTGATAAAACACTGGGGGGGGGGGCACAAGAAATCCTGGTTAATTCACGTCTGTGGCTGGAGCGTCAGGTTCTGCCATGGAAGCTGTCTGGGTGACTTCGGGCCAGCCACGCACTCTCAGCCCAGCCTACCTCAGAGGGCGGTTGCAGGAGGGGAGAGGGTGGTAAGCCAGTTTGGCTCCATATTGGGGAGAAAAGTGATGTGCAAATGAAGTAACTAAATAAACTGTATAACCCACCCCCCGGGGTTAATTATACTTGCAGTAGTTAGTGTGGTCATTTGAATGTAGGCCTCTCCACTAACTATGGATCTGAAACCGTGGTTTGAAGCTGGACTTTATTATGCTGTGCATCAGTCAAGGCTTGTATTCCTCACCTTCAGTCAGAGAGGGCGGTACCAGGGAACAACAAGAAGAAGAAGCCTGGATTGACAATCAGCCACAAGCCAAACCATGGTTTCACAATAGCTAAAATAAACCACGGTTTTCCAGTATTCTGAATCAAACCATGCATTCCCACCAAGGCTGTTTTTTGGCAGCAAGGGTATGCTCTATCAGCGCACCTAGGTACCTTGTTTTCATCTTGCCTTTCCTCAAAGGAGCATGAAGTGGGTACCTGGTTCTCCTCCTCCCCACCTGAGAGCCCGTGTGGTGCAGTGGTCAGTCAGAGAGGGTCAGACCAGCATCTGAGAGAACCAATCCCAACTTTGCCATGGAAACTCACTGGGTGACCTTTGGCCAGTCAGACACTTCCAGCCTACCCAACCTCACAGGATGGTCATGAGGATAAAATGGAGAAGTGAAGAATGTTTTGAACCACTTGAGGTCCCCAACTGGGAAGAAAAATCAGGTATAAATGAAGTAAATACATAATCCTGTGAGGTAAATTAGGCTGAGAGAAATTATACCTGGTCCAAAGTCATCCAGTGGGCTTCATGGCAGCAGGGATTTGAACTCAGGCCCCCACAGTCCTTGTCAAACGCTCAGACCAGAGACAGCCATGCCCGACTACAGCAGTAGACATAACTAAGAGCTGATTCATACTGCCCAAAGTTTCATATCTCACAGAGCAGTGAACTTTTGATCAGACACATACTGGAAGTTCTGTACTCAGAACTGAATTCCCAGAGTGCGGGGCCTCAGTTTGGCCTGGGACCACAGTGTGTAGGATGTGAGGTCTTACGTGTCCCCTGCCCCATGCGGATGTCCTAAACTAAAATGGACTCAGGAACTATTTGCCCCATGGGTGAAACCCACATGCCAATGGGCTGTGCATAAGTTTCTCCAGTAGTTCAAACAGCACCTCCTCCGGGCCACTTCAGGTTGGGGAAATGATGGGTGGGGTTAAGCGCCCTCTCCCCAAATGCTGTGGTCCCAATCCAAATTGGAACACACACACCCTTGCATCTGGGAAGCACAGAAGTCTCAGAACACATTTCCTCACGGAGGCCACGACATTGATTTGTAGCATGTGAATTGGCACTTTAAAATATCTCTCTTTATATATAATTGAGTAAATCAGTTGGCTTCATGATCTGTCACTCAGAAGCTGTCGCTATCCACTGACTGTGTTGCCTGAGTCTCACCTCCAACATTTGAAACACTTTGCTGTTCCTCTCCCGCCCCCCACGTATAGCCAGTCAGAACGCAGAGGTCTGATTGGCCTTTGCCTCTAACATTATTAACAGTTTGCTGTTGTTGGGAGTCATTGAATGTGTCCTGAGGTAAAATACATATCCTAATCTTCCCACAAATGGTCACTGGAGTTGCCAATCTCCTTGTGGGGCTTGGAGATCACCCAGAAACCACCATGTTCCCCAATCACAGCACATCATTTCCCCTACAGAAAATTTCCCAGCTATTACAACTGATGTCCAGATGACCAAGATCAGTTCTTCTAGAGACAATGGCTGCTTTGGGCAGTGGACTCTATGGCATTATACCCTGCTGAGGTCCCTCCCCACCCCAAACCCTGCCCTCCCCAGGCTCTACCCCTCAAACCTACAAGTATTTCCCAACCCAGAGTTGGCAACCCTGTAACTGGCTACGGAACCGTTTTCAAGACCCTTGGAACCCAGAAGACATGGCATAGGAGGAGGTGTTTTTCTACCTTAGCTGCCACTGCATAGCCCCAAATCAACATAAGTCAGGGAAGGAGGGAACCATACCTGTTACCATGAGGCTGCCCTCCCATACTATCCACTTGGGGCAGCAAAATGACTTGAGACAGCCCTGCCTTATAGCTAAGTAGAAGGAAAGAAACATGGCTTGCCTCCTAATATTTTCCCTTTTCCTTTGCTGCCCCACCAGCCACAGCCGGGACACTCACCTGGAGCTTCCTTCTAGAGCTTGTTGTATTTCTTCCCTACAACAGGCCTTACTCCTAGTAAGTGTATATTTTAAAATATATATGGGGAGACAGTTGCTGTCTCCCAGTTGGCTCCTCCTGGTTTCTTGGTCCTCCATCAATCTCGGACTATGGGGCGGGGGGAGGAGTGGCTTTGTTCATTTGGGAGGTTTACTCCTGCAGGGCGCTCCCAACGCTGAGGATAACAGGCATTGAGTGTGCCAGCTTTGTGTGGAAAGCTGGGGAGAGTTTGGCTGGTGTACCGGGCACCCAACACACTGACCAATAGCCTGTCATCACTGATGGAGGCCATGTCGGGCTGGGCATTGGAGCACCCTACACTGATAGTCCTGGGTGACTTCAATGTCCATGCTGACAATGTGGCTTCCTCACAGGTGATGGACCTGGTGTCATCCATGGTGGCACTGGGACTCTCCCAGCATGTAACGACTCCCACTCTCAGAGCCGGCCACAGCTTGATTTGATCTTCATGGCGGGGGTTACAGTGGACTGAATTACTGCAATGGCAGTTCCATGGTCGGACCACCATGCCCTGAAGGCCCAAGTGAATGTGTCACCCCAACCCTATTTTAGCTCACCCATGGAGCCAAATGTACCCTCTGCAGCTTCAGATCGCCCTTTGGGATCCAATGCCCCCTGGCGGCTCACTAGATGAGCTAATTGAGGACTGGCATGGCCGACCCTCGACAGCCATCGACGAGATCGCTCCTAGATGCCCTCTGTGCCTCCACTCTAGGCTGACTCCCTGGTATACCCAGGAACTGAGGCTGATGAAGCAAAGGCTCAGACGGCTAGAGAGACAGTGGCGGTGTGCTCGTGACAAAGCAACAAGAACATCCTATAGGACATTTATGAGATCCTACGAGATGGCAGTCAAAGCTGTGAAGAGAGAGTTCTACACAGCCACAATTGCATCTGCAAGCTCATGCCCAGCACAATTGTATAGAATGATTCGGTCCTTAACAGTCCTGTCACAGGGCAGGCAAAATAGGAGGGAATTGGATATAGGCTGTGAGGCTTTTGCGAGCTATTTTGCAGATAAAGTCTTGTTGCTCCGCTGTGACCTGTGAGACAGTGAGCAAACTCGAGGTTCCATGCATGTCTTCTGGTCCTATTCTGGATTATTTTGGTCCACTCAGCCTAGAGGAAGTTGACAGATTGATCTCAACTGTATGTCCAACCATATGCAACCTTGACACATGCCCCTCCTGGCTAATTAAAGCTGGCCGCGAGGGGTTTCGGGGTGCCCTTAGGGATATTATCCACAAGTCCCTCTCTGAGGGGCTGTTCCTGAGGGCACTCAAGGAAGCAATGGTCCACCCTCTCCTAAGAAACCATCCTTGGATCCAGCCAAATTGGCTAGCTACCAGCCAGTTTCCAATTTGCCCTATTTGGGCAAATTAATAGAGAAGGCGGTGGTGATACAGTTGCAGAGCTCTCCATGCTTGATCCCTTCCAGTCTGGCTTCCGCCCCGGCCATGGGACGGAGACAGCACTGGTCACCTTCACAAAAGTCATCTGGATTGGGGCAGGACGGTGGCACTGTTGCTGTTGGACCTGTTGGCAGTGTTCGACATGGTCGACCACCAGTTACTGGACCACCACCTCACCAACTGCCTGACCAAAAAAAAGGCAGCTTCATGACTCAAACCAACAGGTGCCCTTGCATCTCTGCTGCTGCGGACCCCGGGACTCTCCAAAGGAGAAGGAGGGGAAGAAGAGGAAGAGCCCCCATTTCTACCACCGGCACATGCCAAGAGACAGAGGAGAAGTTGGCAGGGGGCCAATACCACTGTTGCCACCACTCAGAGAGGAAGGGGCAAAGATTTTGGGGAAACTGGACCTCGCCCAGGCCTACCAACAGCTCCTGGTTGATGAGGCAACCGCCGCTGCACAAACTACTGTCACGCATAGAGAGGCTTTTGAGGTGAGAAGACTATAGTTTGGGGTGAGCGTGGCCCCGGGCCTTTTCCAACAACTAATGGACTCTCTCTTGAAAGAGATTCTGGGTGTCAGATCATTTTTTGATGATGTGCTGATTGCCACGGCAATGCCTGCTGAGTTCGCCACCTGGCTGCGCATCGTCCTCTGCTGTTTCCACGAGGCGGGCCTAAAGGTGAAGCAGTAGGAGTGCCTTCCAGGGGTTTTATCCATGGACTTTTTGGGCTTCACGATCAACGCAGATGGCCTCCATCCCGCTAGGGACAAGATAAAGGCCATCGCTGAGGCACCCCCGCCAAAATCCAAGGCAGAACTCCAGACATTCCTGGGTCTATTGAACTTCTACCATGCCTTCCTCCCCCACAAGGCGGTGGTAGCGGAGCCCTTGCATCACCTCCTGGACAAGCATGCCTCTTGGTCGTGGGGCCCCCTCCAGGCTGCCACCTTCAAGGGGGTCAAAGCGCTGCTGATATCGAATAAAGTTCTGGTGCATTTTGATGAGTCCTTGTGGGTGGTTCTAGCCTGCGACGTGTCTCCCTATGGAATCGGTGAGGTGTTGGACCACCGTCTCCCAGATGGCCGCGAGGTGCCCATCGCTTACTACTCCCGGATGCTGTCGGAGGCGGAACAGAACTATGCCCAAATTGACCAGGAGGGCCTGGCAATTGTGGCCGGCGTAAAAAAATTTCATGACTTTGTGTATGGCCGGCCTTTCACCATTGTCACGGACCATCACCCCCTCCTCAGCCTCTTTGCCCCTGATCATTGGACTCTGCAGGTCCTTTCCCCACGGGTCCTGCGGTGGTCCATCTTTTTGTCTGGCTACTCCTATGCCCTGCAGCATCACCTGGGCAAGGCTATGGGCCACGGCGACCCTGACGCACCGAGGTGGGGCTACCCGACTTCCCGGAACAAGAAACTCCCACCCATTGAGGCAGATATGGCCCCAGCCCACCATGTTCTGCAGATAGAGGACCCTCCCGATCCCCCCCTCCAGGCGGCAGATGTTGCCCGCCGCTCAGCTAGGGACCCCATTATCTCCTGGGTTCTGGGCTGGGTGGTGAGGAGCTGGCCAGCAGCAGCGGAAGGACCCAAGTTCACAGCCTTTGCCGCTCACCAAGATGAGTTGTCCGCTTACAAGGGCTGTTTATTGTGGGGAGACAGATGGTCACCCCAGCATACTACGTCACAGAGTTATGCAAGCTCTACATGAGGCCCATCCCAGTATTGTCTGGATGAAGGCCCTGGCCCGGAGCTATGTGTGGTGGCCAGGGATAGACATGGAGGTGGAGGCTTGGGTGAAGCGCTGCCAAACATGCCAGGCCGTCAGGCCCAATCCACCGAACTCCCCCACTCAAGCCTGGGAATCCACCCGGACACCATGGTCAAGGCTTCACATGGATTTCATTGGGCCGTTCCACAGACTGCTGTTTTTGGTAATGGTGGACTCATATTCGAAATGGCTGGAGATAAGCCCGGTCTCTGCCACCTCCTCCAAAGCCACCATCTGGGTACTCTGCAGAATATTCGCTACCTGCGGGTTGCCAGACACCATCATCTTGGACAACGGGATGGCGTTTAACTCAGAGAAATTCCTGTGCAGCAACCTGATCCAGCACATATGGCCCGCCCCGTTTCACCCCGCCACCCATGGCCAGGCAGAGTGGATGGTGCGCACCACCAAGGAAGCCCTCAGCCACCTGATGGAGGGGGACTGGGAATTCCATCTGGCGTGCTTCCTCCTGGTGCAGCGGACTACCCTGTACCCAGTCAGTGGCTGCTGCCCCACAGAACTCCTCATGGGCCAGCAGCCCACAATCCTCTTGGACAGACTGCACCCTGACAGGGCCCCAGAGTTGCGCAATCTGTCCAAGCGGAGGGAGGCACCACGGGGATTCTTCCCGGAGGAACCTGTATACATCCGGAGCTATGGGAAGGGCCCCGAATGGATCGCTGGCCGCCCCACTGGCCCCGTGTCCTACAAGGTCTCAACAGACTGCAGACATGTCCTGCGGAAGCATGTCAACAAGCTGCGAAGGCGCATGCTCCCGGCTTCAGCAGAGATCCCAGCTTCAGGGACCACTGAGGTGGGGCCGCCCGACTTCCCAGAACAAGCAAATCCCAATGGGAGTTTGCAGGAACCAGCCCCCAGCCATCCCTGTGGCCACACCTGAAGACAGTGCGCCTGCCTCCGCCTCGGCACCAGAAGAGGCTCCGCTGCCTCCCCCTCCCAGTACTCCCGGCACGGGGCTAGACAGGCCTCCCGACATTCCAGTTCCAACTCCAAGGCATTCCACATGAGAATGCTGGAACCCCACCTGTCTAAAAAACTACGTTACATAGGCTGGGTTTGAACTACAGGGGGAGGGGTGTTATAGGTGCCAGCAACATACAGCAGAACTTGGCTTTCAGTAAATGATAAGGACTAGGATCCTGAACCCTCAAGCAGGCACCAATAAGAACCTTGGTGGGAAGGCCTCCAGTGAGGCCTGTGGGTGGCCCACGGGGATTGTAGATAGTTGGCCGCCTGGCCAGTATTCTTTGTTCTGTTGCGTGTGCTAGTAAAGCGTGAGCTGACCATCACGCTGTGTCCTGGTTCTTCATGCATCGAACCCACTACACAACATCATCTTAACAATGACAGCAATACTGATGTCACTGAAGATGAGGTCAGCACAGCTGACAACACTTCTGGAAGTCATGTCATTTCACGGCCATGGCACAACTGGAAGCCCTCAACAATCGAAGCAGAGATCAAGACCACCTCTCCACGAGGACAGCCATCAGCAGGACACGAATGGCCACCGGTGCCCCGTTGAGCAGAGCCTCCAGGCAGCCGGCCCAGGCCCTGGCCAATCCACACAGCCCCTCTCCACTCCCAGCGCTCAGAAACAGAGCGGGCAGCTGACCCTCACACCTCGAGCAGCTCCGTCTCAGGAGGCCGGCCATCACCCACCCACGCCCAGCTGACAGGGCTGCACTGTGCAAAATAGTTTCACACACTTGCCTGTGGTCTGGACTGCAGCACACGGCTCACTGTATGCAGGAGCCCATTATGTGATTTCTGCACCACATAATGTGTCATGTGAATACCCCGGCTATACTTCAGTTCTTTCTGGCGGTTCAAGACTCCCCCAGTCCTAATGCACGGGCTGGTGAGTGCCCCATCCTGTCGAGTGCGCTGGCTCACTCTGTGTCCTCTGCCTTGCGTCCCTGTGAGAAAGGCACACCATAAATGGCATAAATAAATGGCCCTACCCACAATTGCACTCATTTCACACACTAGCAAGGTCATGCTCAAAATCCTACAAGCTTGGCTCCAACAGTACATGGATAGAGAACTGCCAGAAATACAAGCTGGGTTTCGAAGAGGTAGAGGAACTAGAGATCAAATTGCCAACATTCGCTGGATTATGGAGAAAGCAAGAGAGTACCAGAAAAACATCTACTTCTGCTTCATTGACTATGCTAAAGCTTTTGATTGTGTGGATCACAATAAATTATGGCAGGTTCTTAAAGAGATGGGAGTACTGGACCACCTCACATGTCTCCTGAGAAACCTGTATAAGGGTCAAGAAGCAACAGTTAGAACCGGATATGGAACAACTGATTGGTTTAGCATAGGAAAAGGAGTACGACAAGGATGTATATTGTCACCTTGCTTATTTAATTTATATGCAGAGTACATCATGCGAAATGCTGGCCTGGATGAATCACAAGCTGGAGTTAAGATTGCTGGGGGAAAGATCAATAACCTCAGATATGCAGACGATACCACTCTGATGGCAGAAAGTGAAGAGGACCTAAAGAGCCTCTTGCTCAGGATGAAAGAGGAGAGCGCAAAAGTGGGCTTGAAGCTCAACATCAAAAAAACTAAGATCATGGCATCTGGCCCCATCACTCCTTGGCAAATAGAAGGGGAAGTCGTAGAAGTAGTGACAGACTTCACATTTCTAGGATCCCAGATCACTGCAGATGGTGACTGCAGCCATGAAATTAAAAGACGCCTGCTCCTTGGGAGGAAAGTGATGGCAAACCTAAACAGCATGATAAAAAGCAGAGACATCACCTTGCCAACAAAAGTCCGCATCAGTCAATCCTAAAAGAAATCAACCCTGATTGTTCCCTGGAAGGCCAGATCCTGAAGCTGAAGCTCAAATACTTTGGCCACCCAATGAGAAGGGAGCATTCACTGGAGAAGACCCTGATGCTGGGAAAGATTGAAGGTCAAAGAAGAAGGGGACGGTAAAGGATGAGATGGTTAGACAGTGTCATCAATGCAACGAACATGAAATTGAGCAAACTTCAGCGGACAGTGGAAGACAGGAGGGCCTGGCGTGATCTGGTCCATGGGGTCGCGAAGAGTCGGACTCGACTGTGTGACTGAACAACAACAACAATAAAAGGAATCAAATAGATTTCATTCTCATTTTTGGAAGAACAGTGAGGGTCAGATAAAGAAAATTAAATGGATGGCAAGAGAAAATTAGCCTGCTCAAACCTTGAGAGATTATATAATCCTGGAAGGGGAGGCCTCGCTAGTGGGCAGCAGGGAATTCCAGACTGTTCCCCCTCCCGTGATTCCTCACTGGGACCCCCAGCCTGTAACACTGATTTACAGACACACAAAGAACACCGGGGGTGGGGGGGATGCATACATTTTACAGGGAAAAAACAAAGTGGCCTGAAAGGAAAGCATCAGGGGCTCCATTAGCACAAAGCAGAAGAGAAATCCAACGAGGAATTCTCAGGTCAAAACAGCAGGGATCAGAAATTCAAAATCACTCTTAAACTGACCTTCATGAAAGAGTCAAGAACATTTTCTGTAACATTTGGGAAATGGAGAAGCCTAAATCTACTGGTCCCAGGCCTTTTTTCAACATTCATAGTTGTGTGGAAAGTGGAGTTTAACACAACTCCATATCTTACCACAAAATTAAGGATCATAGTCCTAAATGGAGGGAAATGTATATGCTTTGTAGAGTGGGGAAGATAAATCATTCCGACAAACTTATCAACCAAACTTAGACAGACGTCCGTAGGAGCTCTTCCAGAAGGCCGGCTGTGTTAGTCTGCTGGGGAAGGCTAGAGAGGATTTCTAATTTGTCATCCTTGCTGCCTTTTGACCCCCCCTCCCAAACTGCTGCTTCAAGGTCACTGGTCCCCCTGTGCCACTCAAACCTTCCATTCTTTATTGCGCAATGCCTTCCATTTCCTCGTCGCCCCCTTTTGCATCTGTAAATCAGCACAGTGAGCCTGTTATATGTATAATGATGCCAAAAATGGTTGCCAAGAAAAGAAATTAATGTAAGACAAAGTGAAATGGGGAACGTTCACTCTCACCCCGACCAAAAGCCAAACAGATGGGTTCTGGCAGGAGCTCCCATAGGCAAGACGCAGCTTCGTGGACAAAGCAGGTTCCACAGCCTGTCCTCCAGATGCCACAACGCATTCCCCATGTTGTCTTCATGGTTGCCTCCTTGCCATGCCAGGGCACCGCAAGAACAACTGAGCAACGAGTTAGTGCACCCTTTCCCATTTGACAGTTTGCTTGGCTGGCATTTTGCCAAGTGGCAGTTGTTGTTCTGCATCCTGCCAGGGTTCAGTGGAGGCCCTGGGTCCTTTGCCAACTAGGAGCTGATCACATTTTTATCCCACTGTTCCTCCTCAGGGTAGCAAGCCCAGTTGTCCCTTTTTCTATCTGCACAACAACCCTGTGAATGAAGGAACGGTAGACCGAGAGCATCCAACTGGCCCAAGGTTACCCAACAAGCATGATAGTCAAATGGTAATTTGAACCCAGGTCTCTCCCTCGTCCAGCCCAAAACACCTCTTCCTCTCTCACCTGGGGAAAGAGCTACAGGGGCCCTTTCCAATCTGCTCAAGTGGTGGCAGCAGCCTTGTGCCCACTGCTTAGATTTGGCTGACTATCTTTGGGTCATGGGGAGGGAGACCAAAAGTCCCCCCAAAAAACTTATTTTTTTTCTTACAAAATCACTTTACTTGAAATCAAGTCAGACCTTGAGCTTGAAAGCCGCGGGCGGGCGGCTGGCAGGCGGGCGGGGGGGGGGAATAAAACCCAAACTCCCGTCAGCAGGCGGGGAAGAGAAGCGACGGCCACAGCCTGGCCTGTCCCGGCCTGGACGCCGCCTGCAGCGCTCCCGACAGCAGGACCAGCCCCCCGCGCCAGGGACTCGCCTCCCTCCCCCGCGCCCGCGCCCGCCTGGCCGCCTCCCGGCTTACCGGGGAGAAAGGCCACCCGCAGGGCACCCAGCCGGCAGCCCGCCGCCGGCCGCCCTCGCGAGGGGAGGAAGGGCCGCACAGGCTCCCCGCGCCCCTCCAGAGCCCCGCCCGGCCGGGACCCACGAGCGGCGGCGCTCAAGGGCGGTGGGCTCCTGCTGCTGCGGCTGCCGCCCCCGCCGCCGCCGCCCCGCCCGCCCGCCCGCCCGCCCGGGGTACCTCTTCGCCTGACTCTGCCGGCGGGACTTGTGCAGCAGCCCGATGAGCACCACGGCCGCCTGGATCCCGGCGCGCTTGGACGGCATCCTCCTGCCGGGCTCCGCCTGGGACATCGCGCCTCCGCCGGGACGGGGCTGGGGGGGGGGGTCGCCGCCTCCTCCCAGCTCGACGCGCTTCTGCCGGGCCCGGCGGTCCGGAGAGGGAAGCCCTTTGCCGGGACTCGGGTCAGGTGACTCCCCCCCCCGCGCCCGCCCAGTCACCTGCCGCCCGCCGGGGCTGCTCGGCCCGAGTCTCCACCTCCCCCCCCCAACAGCCGCACCTGCCGCGGCCCCGCCGGCTCCGGCCAACCCCTCGCACGCGGGCGGGGCGGGGCGCGGTGGGCGGGGGGGGGAGGCGGGCCGCCTGGACCGGGCCGGCCGCAGCGGGGAGCAGCAGCAGCAGTAGCGGCGGCGGCGGCCCCTCCCCCCCCGCCCGCGCCTCGGGGCGGGGGGGCGGGCGTCTGCCGCTGCCTGCGGGGGGTTCGGCAGCTCTCTCAGGAGCCAGGCGGGGGGCGCTGAGGGGCAAGGGGGGTTCGGCAGGAGCCAGGCGGAGGCGGCGGCGGCTGGGAGTCCCGGCGCCCACCCGGATTGGCTGCCTGGCCCGGTGATATCAGCAGCATCAGCCGCGTGCTGGGGCTGTGATCTCCGCGGGGAGCCCGGGACAGCCCGACGCCTCTGCCCAGGACGGAGACCGCCTTTCCTCGCGGACGGGATTGCGCTGGCTGCAGCAACCCAGGTGCGGGGGCCTTCGGGAGATACTCTCCGGCCACACACAGAGTGCTCAGCACCGTGGAGTTCAGCACATCTCCTTATTCCTTCCTAGAAAGAGGCGTGCCTGGACTCTTGGAGGTGTTGCGGTGCAAATGGACCCTGGTGCCTGAGAACGAGCTGCCACCCAAGAGCTTCAAGTCTTAACCCCTGCCACAGACTCACTGAGAGCCCCCCCCCGCCCCTGTCTCTTGGCCTCCCCCTCCCCTTCCACCTGCAGGCTAGCAGAGGAGAACACACCCACTTTTCTAGCCCTGGTCAGCTTTTCAACAAGATAACACCATGAGCCCTGAAAGTACTGTGCAAGTCCTCAGGATTACTGTTAAATCCTGCACCCCACACTCTTTATTTATCTGATTGCTTATTTGTACATTCGTCACCCCGCTTTTTTAATATCACTCTCCCCTCCTGCATTGTACCCTCACAACAACAGCCCCGTGGGGTATGTTAGGCTGAGAGGGCATGGCTGGCCGGAGGGCCAAGCAGCAAGCTCCCATGGTGGAATGAGGATTCCAACCTGGGTCTCCCAGATCTGAGTCTATCACACCACCTGGGCACACTGGCAGGAAGGCAAATTCCGCAGCAGACCAGGCTTCCATTCCTTAGGAAGTGCTTCCCACACTTGCCGTTTGATGCTGAAGCCTGGGAACAGGAGTGTGGGAAGCGCCCTTATGCTCAACTTGCTCCTACAGGAGGATCAAGGTACAAGTACAAAATCTGAAAGGAAGGAGGGTGGGGAGGATTTTCTCATGCCATTTCTAGCAAAGCAGTGAATGCATCCTCTTCTCAAGCTGTAGACAGAGAGAACTTCAAACTCCTTTGTCAACAGTGCAAACCCATACCCCGCCAGCAGGTCTCAAGCCATTCACTATTGCCTACTCTGACTGGCAGCAGTTCTCACATCATTAGCTGTCCTGATAATTATTTTTCAGTTTTTGCACTATAATTAGCAGGAAAAGCACAAAAGAGCACAAATCACTCAATACAACGTTTCAGAAACCCAAAAAGCTGAAAAACCATAATTCACCTTGTTGTTCCATGACCTAATAAACAAAAGTCATTTCCCCATGAACTTACAAACCCTTGTGCCTTCTCAATTTAGAAGTCTATTTTGATCTGTTAGTTTAGGCATGCGAGCGATGTCCCAGATTCTCATAATCCAGTCATGAAATGCATTAAAGTTGTTTCGCTGGACATACTGGGGACACACCCTCTGCCACTGGACCCCAGCTCCACTTGCTCTCGAGGGGGTTGTGGTCAGCCGCCTGGCACAAGGGGGGTTATGCCCATCTCCTCCTAGGCACCATCTGGGCAGCACAAGCCTCAGGGCTGCCAGATGGGAGTGGGAGGTCCCCTGATTTCACAGGCTCCAGCCCACCACCAGCCAGCAGGCTGGTAGAAGAAGCCCTGCCCCCTAAAGCCAAGGCAAGGTGTGACGTCCCTGGCATGATGATGTCCCTTTTGCATGATGTCATTATGCCAGGAATATCACACATGGCAACGTGACCCTGCCCCCCACTCTCGGGAAGCTCCCTCCCACCCCCCACTGGCAGAAGAAAACCCTAATGAGCCTTCTGCTGCCAACAGCAGGAAGAGCAGCACAAAAGACCAGTGGAGCAAACAGCCAAAGAAAGCCTTCAGCCGCAGAGCACTTCCTTTTGTGGCTCAGATCTCCCCCTCATGACAAAGGCCTCCTCCTGGGGATGAAGGAGCCCACAGTGGAGAGGCTGAAACAGAAATCTCCCTGGTGACAGTATTGGCTCAGCAGCGGCAGCGGTAGCAGCAGGGTGTGGCTGCAGGAGGTACCAGGATCGGAGACAGCAGACACCGGGAACTGCAAGTCTCTTCCTGGGATCATGCAGACCAGCTGCCAGTTAATCTCAAACACTGACCAGTTCATCTCAGGCCTCGTTTGCCATTGGTGAAGAGGGAACTGAATTTTCAGTGGACTGTTTGGTGATCAGTTCATGGCTGTTGAGCAGGTGGCATCAGTTAGCCCAGCACAATCAGCTTCTTGTATATGCACATTCTAACATAGCCTCATGTAGTTCTAGTCCTGCACCCCCAACTGCTCTGCTTGGAAGGAAATTGTGCAAATAAAACCAATCAATTACAAATCCTACACATCAGCTGTAAGTAAATGCTGTGTTTCACAAGAAGTCCTCCTATTCACTGTTCACCTTTCAGTGTGCCAATGTATTTGGATCACCAAAGAAAAATCACTATTTTGTAAATTTTAACACACTTTGTTATACTTTTTATATTGCAAATATCTATCATAAGTAACATTTATTGCATAAAATACATTTCATAAGTATGAGTATATATATATAGGTCTGTGGTCAGAGCAGGGGTATCAAATGTGGAGCCCGTGGGCCAGATCAGGCCGAACAGGGCTCAAAACTGGCCCCAAACAACTTCCTTCTCCTGCTTCCTTTCCCAGGGTGGCTGCTGCAGCCACATCTTATCTTCCTTTCCCCCCAGCTCTCTCAGTGGTTCTTTGCTTCCTGCTTCCTGCCTCTTGTCTCCCTCCCTTTCTTGCTCTCTCTCTCTCTCTCTCTCTCTCTCTCTCTCTCTCTCCACACACACACACACACAGATAGAGCCTTGTGGCTGCTTCATGCCAGAGAGACAAAAAGACAAGCCTGCCTGCTCCTCTCCCTCTCTCCCTCACACACACAGACAAAGAGAGGTCACTTTTTCTTTCTTCTCTGCAGCTGCTCCTCCACTTCTGGGGGGAAAGGGAGAGAAAGAGAGCAATATTGGAGACCTAGCTTTAAGACCAACACTGTTTTGTTGCAGGCATAAGCTTTTGTGTGCAAGCCACACTTCTTTGGAGGGAGAGAGGTGGATGGATTCTTCTGACAAGCACAATGTACATTGAGGAAATCATTTTGGCTTATTCTGAAAAGTTTTTTTTAATTATTGGATTTCTTTGTTCCTATCTGGATTTATTTTATTTCAAAAAGACCCTGATTAGGAATTAGAACACTTGGATTGGTCCTTATATCTTGGAGAGTGGAATGATTTCAGGTGCCAAATGATAATAGCACACATTGGTAATGAGACAGGAAAACTGGGTCTCAATCCAGTCCAGGAGGATACAATTCAGCAGTCTCTCTTTCTGATCTCCCTTTGAAATTCCTTTGTAAGAGCACTGCTACTCTTAGGTCAACAAGTAAATGTTGTGGTTTCTAATGTCAGACTTATGTCCATTTATTCTTTGCATCCTCCTGGATGGAACTGAGACCTACATTTCCTGTCTTATTATCAATGCTGATATCTCCACACCTACTTCCCCTCTGCATATCACACCTGATCCAATCATGCCTGCTATTTCCATTCAGCATCTGAAATCATCATTTCTGTCTCTTTATATCACTGGTACCTGGTGTTACATTTTATAGAACACATGGTCCAGCCCAACAAAGTGACATTTATGTCAGATCTGGCCCTCATAAAAATCTTGATGTAAATATTATGAACACAGTCCTGGTTACGTTCTTGGATTCTTTTAGTGGCATTATCACTTTAAGGCATCTTAACAGAGTTGTGAAGAAGAAAAAAACAGAATAAAAAGCCTTCATTTTCCCAAGCTCTTAGCCACCATGTATAACTTCATCCATTGTCATCCGTTAAACACAGGAAAAAAAACTTCAACAACGTGGGGAAAACGATGCATGTGAAAAATATGTAAAAATCCAGGGAATGTAAAAGATAGAGAGACGTCACACTCCTCTGGAATAGGAAGCTGTTTCAAATATCTTTTTCAATTCAGTCTCTCTGTAGATGTTCACCACCAATCTCTTCACGGAACACTATAGGAATGACAGTAATATGGATCAACCTAATATCTCTTTAATGTCTTCCCAAAGCCCTGAAGACATTTAAACAACAACAAAAAACCCTGCCATCAATATTCTCTGTATGCAGAGGTCCCAGGTTGTATCCCAAGCATCTCTAGTTCAAAGATCTTAGGCAGAAGGTCTGAGGAGGGCTGCTGCCAGCCTGAGCAGACAGTTCTGAGCTCAGTGGACCAGTGTGCAGCTCATTATTATTAATTTGTTTTATTTCGACATAGACTTTCAGACATAAAAATGGAGACATGTCTGGTTATGTTATGTATGGACCCTGAACTGTACTGGCAAAAAGGACTGAGCTTGGGATGCAGGACAACAGATGGCGAGGGTCCTAGAATGGGCCAGTGGGGGGACGGGGATCCTGGAGTCAGCCAACTGGGAAACAATGGAATGTAAACAGCCTCTCGTTGGGAGTGGGGTGTGTTTGGGGTGTGACCTTTTCCAGGCATCAATACCCGGCTTTCCAGTCTTCCTTCTCTTGCTGAATCACTAATAAACTATGAGCTGGTCACTTGAACGCGTCTGGACCCCCAGGATCCTTCAGGTTGCTTCCTGTCTTCTCTGCTGTCCTCAGTGAATATAGTTGGTAACCAGCGAGAGGGAACTGCGCCCAGGAGCGACAGAGGGACGCTTCCTGACTTCCTCCTGATGAACCCACTGTTGGCAAGGAAAGGCTGAAGAGAAGGGGATTGTATCACGGCTATTGTGGGGATTTGCACCTCTACGGCAGATGAGTGGCTAATGCTATTTGAACCAGGGGCTTCCTCATTGGGAGCTCAGCCGCAGCCATTATAGGACATCAAATGAGGCCCGGTGAAGGCCAATGACTTCTTTCCCTGGTTGGGAGGACCAGAGAAAACCTGGCTAAAACCCTGGCCAGCCACTGTGGGAGCAGGTTGCAGCATGCTGGATGAACTAGACCACCAAGGTAGTTCTTGTGTCACCATGACTGGCTCTCCCATGTAACACGATGCAGCCAACAATAAAGTTAAAAGTCACCTGGAAGCAGCCCCAGGCACATGCTCATCATACAGCAGGCTCCCCTCCCCACAGGCACTCCTGAAGGGGCAGTAGCCAGGCCCCCCTAGAACATGCCTGGGTCCGATTCCCAGTCACCAGCTGCCTCTCCCATGACCCGCGGGCGCGTGGAGAGAGAGCAGCCAGGCATCCATCCCTCATGCCTGGGCCCAAACCACGCTCAGGAATGCTTGCGGAACACTTCTTGCTATATTTTATTTATAGCCGTATTTTTAATTGATGTGGGCCACTTTGGGAGACAATCTTGGGCTGACAAACAAGGTGAAAAATGCAGTTTTTAACAATCATAAATAAATAATCCAAACAGCCTTCTTGCAGTAAAAGCTTATCAGAAACCATCCCAAATAAGGCAACAAGAATGAAAAGTGTGGGGTCTACTTTTTTCTGGTTGCTGCCTGCTTTTCTGCTCAAATGTACAGTTATTTTTGTGACTATCTAGTGTTCTTATTTTTAATATTTATACCTCAAATGTATAAAGTGGTATGTTATATTGTGGAACTAAATCTCAGGTTCCCATTTATAGTGCAAGCCTATGAAGTATTACTCCAGTCTGTCTATTAAAATCAATAGGCTTAGACTAGAATAACTCTGCATAGGATTGCAGTGGCACTTTGAGACCTAATTGTTTTGTGCATTGTTCACAAGCAAGTTCAGCAGACTGGGATGTGTAAGTACACAGGGGAAGTCTCCATGAGGGCTGGATTCCCCTCCACACAAATGCTGTTTTTATTGTGCTAGGTTTGGGTGGATTCTGGTGGCTTTAATTGAAGTCCTTCTGCTTGCCTGCGTGATGAATAATGAACAAAAGGGAGTGTGCAAAGCAGTTCAGGCTTTCAGTTACATTCTGTCAGTTCAGACATGACACAAAACCGAAGGCAGTTTGGGTAGTGATTAATGTTAGAAGATAGAAGTTCAAATTTCCCCCTCTGCCATAGAATCATAAACTCATAGAATATTAGAGTTGAAAGGGATCTTGTAGGTCATCTAGTCCAACCCCCTGCACTCTGCAGGAGCATAGCTAAAAGATAGCCCTACAACATACTCCTTCAGGATCATGGGCATTGAGTGTGCCAGCCTGGTATGGGAAGCCGGGGAGAGTTTGGTGATTTGGCTGGTGTACTGACTGCCTAATCCCTGCCTAATCCCTGATGGAGGCGTTATCAGGCTGGGCATTGGAACACCCTAGACTGATAGTCCTGGGTGATTCCAATGTCCTTGCTGATGACGCGGCCTCTACCCAGGCAGCAGACCTACTGTCGTCCATGGCAGCGCTGGGACTCTCCCAATATGTAACGACTCCCACTCACCGAGCTGGGCACACGCTGAATTTGATCTTTGTAGCGGGGGTAACAGTGGACCAAACAGTGCTTTGGCAGTCCCATGGTCAGACCACCATCCCCTGAGGGCCCGTTTGAATGTCTTGCCCCAACCCCGTTTAGGGGGCGAGCATATTTTAGTTCACCCGCGGAGCCAGATAGACCCAGTGCAATTCCAGATGGCTCTGCGGGAGGCTCGCTGGATGAGCTGGTGGTGGACTGGCAGAGCCGGCTCTCCACAGCCATCAACAAGATTGCTCCCTGGCGCCCTCGGCGCCCCCGCACTAGGCATGCGCCCTAGTTTACCCAAGAATTGTGGCTTATGAAGCGGGAGCTGAGACGGCTAGAGAGACGGTGGTGTCGTGCTCAAGATGAAGCGACAAGAGCATCTGATAGGACGTTTATGAGATCCTAGTCAAAGCCACAAAGGAGGAGTTCTATGCGGCCATAATTGCATCCGTGAGCTCACGCCCAGCCCAATTGTTTAGAATTATTCAGTCTGTAACAGCTCTGCCACAGGGCAGACCAAATGCTAGGGAATTGGAGATTGGCTGTGAAGCATTTGCGAGCTATTTCGTGGATAAGGTTTTGGTGCTCCCCCGTGACCTCCCCACCACAGTTGAAACAGTGAGCGAGCTCGAGGCCCCTTGCATGTCCTCAGTTTCAGGTTTGGATCATTTCAGCCCTCTCTGTCTGGAGGAAGTTGACAAATTGCTCACATCTGTACGCCCAACCACGTGCAGCCTTGATCCGTGCCCTTCCTAGCTCATTAAAACGGGCCACGAAGGGTTTCGAGGTGTCCGAAGGGATGTTATCAACAAGTCCCTCTCTAAGGGGCAGTTCCCAGGGGCACTCAAGGAAGTGATGGTCCACCCTCTCCTGAAAAAACCATCTCTGGATCTGACTGAACTGGCCAACTATCAGCCAGTTTCCAATTTGCCCTATTTGGGCAAATTAATTGAGAGGGCGGTGGCGATACAATTGCAGGGCTTTATGGATGACACTTCCATACTAGACCCCTTCCAGTCTGGCTTTCGCCCAGCTCACAGGACAGAGATGGCGCTGGTCGCCCTGACAGACAACCTCTGGAGGCATCTGGATCAGGGTGGTTTGGCGTTACTGTTGCTGTTAGATCTTTTGGCCACGTTCGATATGGTTGACCATCAGTTGCTGACCCACTGCCTCGCCGACACGGGGATTCAGGGGCTTGCCTTGCAATGGCTTGCTTCCTTTCTCCAGGGTTGGGGACAAAGGGTGGTGCAAGGGGAACAGCAGTCCAGGAGACACCCGCTGGAATGTGGTGTACCTCTAAGGGCAGTGCTGTCCCCAATGTTATCTATATGTGCCCCCTTGCCCAGATTGCCTGGAGTATGCTGATGACACCCAGCTCTATCTGATGTTGGGCAGCCAGTCAGACTCCAGACTGGAAGATCTTTACCAGGCATTGCAAGCCGTGGCTGGTTGGCTAAGACTAAGCTGGCTGAAGCTGAACCTGGTGAAGACAGGGGTCCTGTGCTTGAGTCAGGGTGGGGCGGGGGCGGGGATCCCACTCCTGGTCTTTGGTGGGACACCATTGGTGCCAGCGTCAGAGGTTAGGAGTCTGGGAATGCTCCTGGATGCCTCCTTAACAATGGAGGCCCAGGTAGCAGCCACTGCTAGGTCAGCCTTTTACCATCTTCAGCTGATTTGGCAGTTGATGGTCACCTCAAGACTAGACTACTGTAACGCTCTTTACACGGGGCTGCCCTTGTTGCAAATCTGGAAGCTGCAGCTAGTGCAGAATGCCCCGGCCAGGCTTGTGACGGGCCTCCCTAAATGGGAGCACATCTGGCCTGTGCTGAAGGCACTGCATTGGCTGCCAATAGCATACTGAATTCGCTTCAAGGTGCTGGTATTGACCTATAAAGCCCAACATACCTGAGGGACCGCCTTGCCCCATATACGCCCCAGAGAGCACTACGATCAGGATCTCAACACCGCTTGACCATTCCAGGCCATAAGGATGCCAGACTTGTGGCCACCAGGGCCAGGGCCTTTTCAGTGGCAGCTCCATACTGGCGGAATGAGCTCCCGGAGGAGATCAGGGCCCTGCGGGATCTTTTACAGTTCCGCAGGGCTTGCAAGACGGGGCTCTTCCACCAGGCTTTCAATTAGGAGCTGCCACTCCACTACCACCAATAACCCTGACTGTGAGTTGGCCTGGCCTGGTGATTGTGCCAGACCACCGTGCAGTGCCAAAGACCATGGAATCTATACTGAATCAGCAATAATTATACAGTATGCCATCTTGGCACTGATTGCTACTAGCACTTTTATTGTTGTAATGTGTATTGCTTAATATTTAATGTCCAGTGTTCTAATGTTTTAATTTTTGTATGTTTTTATGGTATTGGTACCAACTAGTGTAAGCCGTCCTGAGCCTGCTTGCAGGGAGGGTGGGGTGTAAATTGAAGTAATAAAATAAATAATCTGCTCTAGAATTTTCCCAGGTATTGATGTCAAACTGACAGGCCTGTAATTTCCTGGGTCCATCTTTTTTCCCTTCTTGAAGATCGGGACAACATTCGCTCTTCCCCAGTCTTCCAGCACAACACCAGTACTCCAGGGCGTCTCAAAGATTAGAGCCAGAGGCTCTGAAATAACATCAGCAATTTCTTTTAGCACCCTGGGATGCAAGCCATCTTCATATGCCCTGCATTCTTCAGTTTGTATACAGCTCATCTTACAGTTAAAGAGCGACGCAAAGTGAGAGTTGAGTAATTCCATTTTTTCTTCATCCCTTGTTAAGGCTTGACCATCTTCCCCTAGCAATGAGCTTACCCCATCTCTGTTCTTCTTTTTGCTCCAAACATAGGCATAGAAACCTTTCTTGTTATTTTTAACATCCATGAAACTCACTGTGTGACCATGGGCCAGATACTGTCTCTGCCAGCTTCACCTGCTTCATGTGGTTGGTGAGATGATGAAATGGAGAGGGGAGAATCACAGATGTCACCCTCAGCTCCTTGGAAAAGGGCTGGGAGGAAACAGTCGGTTGTTTTAATTATCTTAACATGAATTTGAGATGAAATTTCCACTCCCAGAGAATCACTCGAATCCTGATTTCCCTCAACAAATGCCAATTTTCTGGTCTTTGCACTGCCCCCCCCCACACATATTTCTTTGCAAAGATCAGACCAGTGGCCCAGGCTGCAAGAGGGGCAGTTCCAGGAGATACACTCAGATAAACTTTGCTTGCCTCATGAAACCAGAGTAAAGATGAGCCACGGTTAAGAATGCAGCTTCAAACCCCAGTTTCAGCTTCTGGTTTGACAGGCCTTAACCAACCATCGTGGAGTGGCCCAGCAGACATTAAAGTCTTCTTATGTCAACAGAGATGACATGTTTATACTTCTACCCATCATTTTAATTCTTTACTTTTTGCAGTGTGAATTTGTTTGTATCACGTACATAAAGCATAGTCTTTTTAATTGCATTTCATGCATTGCTTATACATATTATGCAATAATTTATAATGCTGATTTCTTGGTGCCTCAGTAGGACTGAAAATGTTTATAGGCGAACATTATGGCAATAAGACTGAAAAACAGCAAGAAATTAAAAAGCTGTGGGTTCAGTTTTCAAAGAAGGCAAAAATCCCCATTTGGAAAGAAAAAAATTCTAAAATCATAAATTCAAAATCATCCTAAATAGTCGTCTAGTCTGCCAACAGTGCAGAATTGCTCCCTCTGCACCCATGAGTTCATGAATTCCTATCCAAGCCCATTTTTAACATAGTACCTATGTGCATCCCTGTGACGAGGGAGGGGAGACCAATGGATGCCTCCTTCCTGGGAGGAAAAGTGGGGGGAAACTAAATCAATAAATTCTAAAAATATATACATTTGCTCTGTGCATCACGTGAGGTTTGAGCCACATCATGATGCCTTCTGCTCGTGTGATCAGAGCGGGGAGGGATGAAGGACATGAAGGGGTCATGAGTGTCGGACTTCTGACACCGGCCGCCAGCAGGACCCCCTTCCGGTGGGCAACTCCCACGTTGCTCTACAACCTGCCTCAGCTGCTTGCTGATCCAGGGCTGCCGCCAGTCAATCATTAACCGAGGACAGAGGCTGACTAGCAAAGTCCACCCCCAGTGTGTTTGCCTAAACCCAGAGATGGCTTTGTCAACAAACAGTGCACCCGGGTCACCCTGCCGGAGAGGCGGGGTGGCTGTCAAGCTCTTCTTGGCACTTTTGTATTGAACGGCTTCTTCACAGACAGATTCAGGTGGGGAGCCATGTTGGTCTGAAGTGACAGAACAAAGTTTGGGTCCAGTGGCACCGTGAAGACTAGCAAAGTCTTATTCTGCCTATAAACTTCTGTGTGCATACACACTTCTTCAGATATCTTAAGAGGTGTGCATACAAACAAATGCTTGTGCCCAGAATAAAACTTTATTGGTCTTAAAGGTGCTGCTGGACTCAAACTTTATTCAAGGACAGTTCACCTATGTGGAAATGTGACCCTTGCTGTGCCATCAAAATCACTGAGGCCCAACATGATTTTTCAGAGACTCAGTACTGGATGCACCTGGCTGCCTCTAAGCGGCTGTAGTTTATTGGCCCAATTTATCATGGACACACCAAGAGAGGAAATCTAATGACTTGCCTCTCCGACCCTGGAACCAGCATCCCTGCCACCAGCTTCGAGAGAGAAACTGTCAGAATCGGGCTCTGCTGAATGTCACAGTGACACAGGTTTTCCTTTGCAGTTTCCCTCCACTTCGAAGTCATCACAACCATTTGGTTTCCTTCCTTCCCAGCCCTCTCTGCCATAAAACTCCAGGGATGAGAAGAGTAGGTGTGAATGCTAAATAGACTGTGTGTGAATTAGCGACGACTTTCCCATGAGAACGAACCCCAAGATGTATACCTGACAGAAGCCTTTCATCTTTGGAGAAACATAGGTTGCTGAAACACAGACTTTTTAATGCAAAGTAGTACGAAGGGGGGGGTGAAAGAGGAGAAGTGAGTGAATGGCCGATGCAGGACCATTGCATTGTGGGATAATGACCTATTGCCTATACAATACCTAACCTTTGACCTGTCCTTTGGTCTGAACAAGAGATCTCTCTTGTGCACATCCAAATCTTTGTTTCTAATAAAGCTTTTATAAAAGACTATTTGGACTGAGAGTGGATTAATCCAAGGGTCTGACAGAAACTAGAATTGCTGCTAATACAGAGTTGGGGTTAAGAAAAATATCGGATTGTCATTATACAGGAACAGGAGATGCTGCTACTGATGCCGGATCAGTGCCAGCTGGCTTGACTTGAAGGAACACTCCCAGTCTTATAAACCTGCCCAGGACTTAAGATCACTTGGTGATGCTTTAAAACAGGAGCTGGGATTGTCAGCTTTGCGGCTGGCAGACACCAGTGATAAGGTTTTATAAGGTACTGGAACTCTGTGCAGAACTCTGAGATTTTGTCATAACTTAAAGACACGCACATTAGTAAAACACTGCAAAAATGAAGTCTACATGAGCACATCAGCAAAATACCCCACAAAGAGAATGTGGATGCAAGACATAAATATGGTTCTCTTAACACTGCTTCCCCCAAGTGTTTTACCGATGAATAGATGAGCATTTGTCACTTGGGGGAAGAAATATAACTGAACTGAATACCAGAATTAATTTTAGAGACTGATTGATTGGTCTGGAGGATTTCTATAACCCACTTTTCTCCTGACACAGCTAGCACCGAAGGTGGGTGCAGCGGCCGCACCCCAGGGCCCGAAGGCCTCAGACAGAGGGGGGGCGGGGACTGGTGGCCACCTGAGTCCAGCTCCTCTCTCCCGGCTCTCTGTTCTCCCTGGCCTCCTTCCCCACAACTTTTGAAGGCTCTCGCCAGGCCTGGGGCATGCCGAGGGGGCTCCCTCTACCCAGAAGCCTCGTGGGGGTGTGGTAGGGTTGCCGGGTCTGGGTTGGAAAATACCTGGAGACGTTGGGGGTGGGTCCAGGAGAGGGCGGGGTTTGGGGAGGGGAGGGGAGGGGCCTCAGCAGGGTGCAATGCCATAGACTCCACCCTTCAGAGCAGCCATTTTCTCCAGGGGAGCTGATCTCTGTCAGCAGGAGATCAGTTGTAAAAGCGGGAGATCCCCAGGCCTCACCTGGAGGCTGGCAACCCTAGGATGTGGCCAAGCCTGAGAGGGACCAACAGCACCTTCCAAGCAATTCCTGCCCAGTTGCTCTCCTTCTCCATCCAGAGAGTGCAGCTTCCCAACAGCTGGATGTCAGACAGAGAGCTGCCCATGGGTGCCTGACTCTTAAAGGGCCAGCCACCATTGGCCAGCGGGCTGGTGTGTGGCTCTTTATAATGTGCGTTCCTATAGTTGTGTGTCCCTCTGTGTGTCCTAATTGTAATTATCTTTGGCCTTATGCAATAAATGTTTTCCTTGCTATACGGTGCATCAGTCACCCCACTGGGCCTGGGGGATGCCGGGCTTGATCCGGGGGGTGGCTGAGAAGGAGGGGGCAAGGTGCTTTCTCCACCCACCTCCCCGACAATGGGTAACAACAATAAATACAAATAATAATCTATTGAAATCAAATCATTAAAATTGATAAGACAGAACTCACATGCTGAACCTTCAAGTCAATCCATGCATTCCCTTAAATCCCTCCACTTACAGCCTCCCTGTAGAGTCCCCGAGGGCAGGGCAGGGCAGGACAGAGAGAGTGCTTAGGGGAAGCACAGAATTTAGGAGCAATGCAACACACAGTAAAATTCCACAACAAGGAAGGAATAGAAAGAGGATGCTTTCTCCTCTCTGTTTCTGGTATATGATATTTTGTGCAGGACTGTTTCCACCACACACACAGCTCCACCAAAGCAAGACAACAACAACATCAAAAAACCTCATGGACCTCTGAACCAAGGTGAGAAAAGAGGATGCAGTTTCTGGTCCTGGGATGTTTCAACCGTGAACTGATATGCCTGCGCCTCAGAGCTGCCCCTTACAGCAGATCTACATATTTGTGACTCCCTCGTGGAAGGCCACAGTGGCTCAGAGGTTAAGATGCTGAGCTGCAGATCAGAAGATCTGTAGTTCAGCAGTTTCAGACTCGAGTGTGCCACGTGACGGAGTGAGCTCCCGTCTCTGGCCCCAACTCCTGCCAGCCTAACAGTTCAAAAGCAAGAAAATGCGGCTTCCGGTCGGAGTAAAATGGCGAATTGACACACTTTGCGAGTTGTGCAGAGTGTACTGCGGCATCTGACGACAGTCTGGGCTTTATCGGGCCCAGCGCAGCACTCTCCAGGCGGGGGAGTGGCAAGCAAGCAGCGAAGCCTGAGGGGAGTCGAGATCGGTGTGGATAAGCTTCGGAGGAAGCTTGTTTACACTTTGATCTCCTTCCGTGAAGAGGGCAGTTGCAAATCAACTCTACAGATGCCAGCTGGGCTGAGAATTCAGCATAAATTCGCCATCTACCGATCTCTTTATCATCAAGATTAACATTGTTTACAGAAGAAGCACCGCGAAACCCCGAGATTACAAGCAAGGTAACAAACGAATAAGCGCTTACCGGTTTAAAGAGGAATGTGGAATTGAAACGTATGGATAAGCGTTGAAACCTTTAAGGAACTATTCCGCTTGAATTAAAAGTAAAACGAAAGCTTTCCTTTAGAGAAAAAGGCTGAAAAGTGACTTTGTTTTGCATTCCTGTGGTCAGTCAAGTCTAAACTTTACGTAGCAGAAACGAAACTAACTGTGACTCTATGATACAGGAAGTGGGCTAGAGTGG
Organism: Gekko gecko; assembly: GCA_029375565.1. NCBI lineage: Eukaryota > Metazoa > Chordata > Lepidosauria > Squamata > Gekkonidae > Gekko > Gekko gecko. The sequence goes on from JAPDNY010000016.1 coordinate 2,811,620, forward strand.
AGGTTTTAGAGGCTGTTGTGCTGGAAACGGACGGACATTTTATTGTGTGACACCACCCTTACCGGAAGTTGGATTACAGAGACGGACAGATGAACAGGAAGTTTGGAACGAGCCTACTCTAGCCAGAAAATCATAGAGAAATTGCGCCCGACATTTTGGGGAGGACTAAATTTTAAAAAGTTATTTTCAAGCCGAAAAAGCGTTTAAACAAGTTTTAAGGGTGGCGATTTGGCTTGAAGACTGCTAATATAAAGACTGACTAGCATTGAAGTTGTCTCCAAGACGGATTTGAGGTCAAGACCCAGAGCTGCTTCATCACCCAGCCCAAGAATGACTGCAAAGGAAAAAAAGAGTGGCAAGCAGCTATGGAAGCGATGGAAAAACGGATGACCAAAGTGGTGCAGAATTTTGGAAAACAAATAGAATCACAGCTGCAACAACAATTGCAACAACAGCTGCAAATTCAATTGGAGCAAATAGAACAAGTGCAAGTCCAACTACAGAAAAAAATATGGAAGAACTGAAAGAACTGGTACTTACAGAAGTGTCAGGGATAAAAAAAGATACAGAAGAACTCAAAAAGGAAGTCAAAAGTCTGGTGACAAAATCTGAAGATATGGAACAAAAGGTCAAAAAAACCCTGTCAGAAAATACAAGGCTGGAGACCATGATGGAATATAGGGCTACTCAGAATCATCTGAGATTGAGAGGGATTGAAGAGGAGGAAGATCAGGATCTACGGGCTCTAGTAATTAAGACATTGACAACTTATGTAGGGGAAGATGAGGGAGATTTGGATGCAGACTTTGACTTGATTTATAGAGTAAATTCAGCTTATGCCAAAAGAAAGCAATTACCCAGAGATGTGATTGTTCAATTCGTGACAACAAAGATGAAGGAAGATGTTTTCAAGAAACAATTTACACAACCGTTGGAAATTAATGGAAAGAAAATAATAATTCTGAGAGAAATTCCGAGATCGATTCTACAAGATAGAAAGAAATTCAAGAAATTGACAGATAGACTAAAAGAAATGAATATTAGGTTCAGATGGGAGATACCATATGGACTTACATTTATGTACAACTCGGTGAGATCTACTCTTAAATCTGAAGGAGATTTATACAGATTTAAAGAGAGCAATCTGGATGATTTTAAAGATATTTAATTTAACACCATTATGGATTACAAATTTTTATCTTGGAATGTAAATGGACTAAATTCACCAAGTAAAAGAAGATTAGTGAATCATTGGCTGGAGAAACAAAAATGTAACATAATTTGTTTACAAGAAACACATATTAGAAAACAAGACAACAAATATTTGACTAATAAAAAATTGGGAGAAGAATTTCATTCCTCAGCAATTAATAAGAAAAAGGGAACAGTGATTTATATTTCAAAAGAATTGGATCCTAAACAAATCTTCTCGGATAAAGAAGGAAGGTATGTTGGCGTGGAAATATGGATGAACAGAAAAAAGACATTGCTTGTAAATATATATGCACCCAATGGTGCAAAAGAGACTTTCTTTAATGATTTGACCAAAGAGTTGGAGTGTTTAAATTATGACCAAATTGTTCTTGCTGGAGACTTTAATGGTACAGTGAACAACACATTGGATAGAAAATCCAAAGCAAGTGGAGAGACAGTCGGAAAGTTACCAAAAAATTTCTTTCAATTGATGAAGCAAGAGAAACTGGAAGACGTTTGGAGGAAGTGGAATCCTAAGACTAAGGACTACACGTTTTATTCGAATAGACACAATTCCTTTTCTCGAATTGATATGATTTGGATGTCAGAGGAGATGGCGCAAAAAACTTATAAAATACAAATTTTACCGAAAACTAACTCTGATCATAATCCCCTACTTTGGATATCTAAAGCAAAACCTAAACAGTTATATTGGAGAATTAACGAAGATTTATTGGATCAAAAACAAATTAATGAAATCTTAAAAAAGGAAACGAAAAGTTTTTTTGAACTGAATTTGAATAAAGGTACGGATATACAAGTTGTATGGGATGCGTACAAAGCAGTAATGAGAGGTATGCTTATCTCTCTGAACTCCAAGAACAAAAAGCAAAAGATCCAACAACAGAAAGACCTTCATGAAAAAATTCGACAAAAAGAAAAGGAATTAAAGAAAAGACCAGGGAAGAAGAAGATTATTAAAGAGATCCACTTTCTGCAAGATCAGCTGAATGTTTTACTAAACAGAGAATTATATTGGAATTTGAAGAAATTACAGCAAAAAGCATTTGAGGGTGCAAACAAACCAGGAAAGTTTTTAGCATGGCAATTGAAAAATAGAAAAGAAAGGAATTTTATATCTAAGATTATTGAAGATGGAAAGGATGTTATGAGCTTGAATGGTATAAAAAGAGCTTTCTTTAAATATTACGCCAAATTATTAAAAAAGAAAGGAATTGATCACCAGAGAATTAAGAAATATTTGGAGACTATTGAAGTTCCAGAGCTGGGAAAACAAATTAAGGAATCATTAAATGGTTTAGTAACGAAAGAAGAAGTGACAATGGCGATAGAAGATGCAAAGTTGGGCAAAGCTCCAGGACCAGATGGCTTCACAGCAAAGTTTTATAAGAAATTTAAAGAGGAGCTAACCCCTATCTTAGTACTTCTGTCGAATGAGATAAGAAAGACCAAACGGATCCCAGATTCATGGAAAGAAGCAAATATTTCATTGATACCTAAAGAAGGTTTGGATTTGACTCAAGTAAAGAATTATAGGCCAATATCGCTATTAAATAACGATTACAAATTATTTGCAAAAATAATTTCGGAGAGACTGAAAAAATATCTGAAAGATACAATAGCGGAAGAACAAGCTGGATTTTTACCAAACAGACAAATCAGAGACAATTTAAGAGTGGTGATAGACGCAATTGAATATTATGACAAGCATCCTGAAAAAGAAGTTGGATTCCTCTTCCTAGATGCGGAAAAAGCTTTTGACAATTTAAATTGGGAGTTCATGCTGCAAGTTATTGAAAAAATGGATATTGGACAGTCTTTTTTAAACATGATTGTGGCAATATATTCAGAACAAAAAGCGGCTTTGAATATAAATAAAGAAAAGACGGACTTCTTCCAAGTCCAAAAGGGAACACGTCAAGGCTGCCCGTTATCCCCGTTGTTGTTTATTTGGATATTGGAAATATTATTGACAGTGATAAGAAAAGATAACAGTATTGAAGGACTTACAGTGAAAGGTTTTGCCTATAAATATAGGGCATTTGCAGATGATGTAATGTTTATGATCCAAGACCCAATTGAGAAAATACCACAACTGATGGAAAAAATTGAAGAATTTGGTTCAGTTGTGGGATTTTATGTTAATAAAAGTAAAACCAAAGTGATGTGCAAAAATATGACGAAACAGAGACAAACAGAACTTCAAGAGAAAATTCAATGTGAAGTAGTTACAAAGACTAAATATCTTGGAATTGAATTAACCATGAAAAATATTGACTTGTTTAAAAACAATTATGAAAAGGTGTGGCACAGGATCCAGCAAGATATGAAGAAATGGGACACTTTGAATTTATCATTGATGGGAAGAATCGCGACTGTAAAAATGAATATTTTACCGCGTTTGATGTTTCTATTTCAGACTATTCCAATACTAAAACAAAGGAAAGTACTGGATTCGTGGCAGAAAGAATTATCTAAATTCGTATGGGCAGGGAGAAAACCAAGGATTAAAATGAAAATTCTATGTGACGCAAGAGAGAGAGGAGGTCTACAACTACCAAATTTAAGACTGTATTATGATGCCGTCTGTTTAACATGGTTGGAACAGTGGATTAATCTGGAGAATAAGAAGCTATTGGCCCTGGAAGGGCATGATAACAAATTCGGATGGCATGCATATTTATGGTATGGAAAAGTAAAAATGGATAAATTTTTTAAACACCACTTTGTAAGACAATCACTGTTCGAGACATGGATGAGATATAGAAAATTCTTCTCAGAAGAAAGACCACTTTGGATTGTACCAGCTGAAGTGATTAATCCATATTCAAGAAATCAAGGGCTAGACTGGCTACCCTATAAAAATCTTTTAAAATCTGAAGGGAAAAATTTTGTGTTAAAAGATAGATTTGATGTTGAATTTGAATATGATTGGTTGAAGTATAGACAGATTTATGATTTATTTAAGACCGATAAAAGAGAACATGGTTTTAGAGAAAAGAATATTGAAATTGAAACTGTATGGCTTGAGAAAGGCAAAAAAAAGATTTCTAAACTGTATAAGGTTCTATTGAAATGGTATACTGAGGATGAAGTTGTAAAAGAGCAAATGATAAAATGGGCTGTAAATGTTAATACTGAGATATTAATGACATCTTGGGAATACTTGTGGAAAAAGTCAATGAAAATTTCAACTTGTGTAAATGTTAAAGAGAATTGTTATAAAATGATGTATAGATGGTATATGACGCCCCAAAAAATTGCTATCATAAATGAAAGTATGTCTAATAAATGTTGGAAATGTAAGAAACATGAAGGGTCTTTTTACCATATGTGGTGGACATGTGATAAAACAGTAAAGTATTGGACAGAGATCCACAATGAGATACAAAAAATTCTGAATTGTACTTTTAAGAAAGACCCACAGATGTTATTGTTAGGTCTTAAAATGGAAGAAATAAATGTAGCCAAGAGAACACTATTATGGTACTTGACTACAGCAGCAAGACTGACTTTTGCTCAATGTTGGAAACAAGATAAAGTACCTGAAACATGGGAATGGATTAAAAAGACGTTGTTTTTGGCGGAAATGGACAAGTTAACAAGAAAGTTAAACAACGAAGAAGATGAAACTTTTTTTAAAGATTGGAAAGACTTTCAAGAATATTTGTTGAAAAATTGGGACATTAAAAGTGGATTGATTTGCTTTGACAGTTATTAAGAAGAAACGGAAAGAGAATTAGACTTTTGTATTGTTACCATTAGTAAGAGAAAATAAGTTTAGAAGTAATTGTAATGGAATAACAGAGATATTAATGGGGTTGGAGCAGTGCTGGAAGCCGGATGTGGGGGGGAGGAGGGGAAAAAAGAAAAATGGGTATGTATTGGTATGTTTAAATTGTATGAACTTGTGATATATCCAATAATAAATTGTATTTACAAAAAAAAAAAGCAAGAAAATGCAAGTAGATAAATAGGTACCACTTCGGTGGGAAGGTAACAGTGTTCTGCGTGCCTAGGCATTTAGTCATGCCGGCCACGTGACCACAGAAAAGTCTTCGGACAGTACTGGCTCTTTGGCTTGGAAACGGAGATGAGCACCGCAACCCTAGAGTTGGATTGGACTGGCTTTCGAGCAAGGGAAACCTTTACCTTTACTATGGAAGGTACAAAAAAAACAGGCATGTGACAGTTTTTTTCCATGTGCAGCAGTGACCTGCAGCACCACCATGTGGGTCACCTGAATTGCATGGGAATCGTCAGCACTAACCCTACACTTTCCCGGTGGAATGGAGAATCCCAATAGAAAGTGAATGACCCACACAGTGACCACGTGGGAATATTTCCAGGTAGTCCAGTGCTTGTAGCAGGGCCCTTGTTTCCTGTCTTCTAGCCCAGCGGTCCCCAGCACAGCATCCAGGGGTGCCGTCGTGCCCACCAACCGCTTTTCTGGTGCCCACCGAGTGTTCTCAGGCCTTTGATTGACTGTTGGAGATTTGGTTGAAGTGTTGCCTTGGCGGCAGGTGCCCCTGCAGCAGCAATCATGTTGCACTGGGCTCTGCCTCCTGCGGCAGCCATTTTGTGACAGCCATTTTCTTGCTGGGCCCACCGTGCCATTGTCAGAGTTCCAAATGTGCCTGCAGGCTCCAAAAGGCTAGGGACCCCTGCTCTGGCCACTGAAAGGTCTACCAGGGCCATTATCAGATTTGTTCAAAGGGTGTTTCCGCTCACTTCAGGGTTGCCATTCCCCAATCGGGGGGCTGGGAATTCCCTGGTTTTGTGGCCTCCTGGTTGGCTGGCAGGAGGACCCTCCCCCCAAAGCAGCAATGTCGCTGGAAATAAACACAACATGCCTACGTCACCCAGAAGTGATGTAGGCATGTCGGTGATGTCAGGGGGCGGCGCTTTGGTTTGGGGGCAAAACTCTATGGTTTGAGGCTGATTTTATCATAGAGTTTTGCCCAAAAACCAGAGTGTCACCCCCAAAGTCACCAACATTTCTATGTCACTTCTGGGTGATGGAGGCACGCCAGCTCCCAAAACATCTCCCCATCCCCACACCGGCATTTCCAATGGACCTGGCGACCCTGTCTCACTTCTTCTCAGCTGCACCGCCTCCCTTCTAACGGAAGAGGGGTCCTAGCCGAAAGGCCCTCGAGACCTGCGGTGCCATCCTAAGCTGAGTTACACTCTTCAAAGCGCATCGCAGCCAATGGACTGAGCAGCGTCTTAGGAGTCTTACAAGTTTTCAACATGCTGACATCCCTCTCTCTCTTTGATGCCCTTTTTCTTTGTCAAGCCCCGTGTGGCCCATTTCACAGCCTACTTGTCATGCAGAAATGGTAGCTGTATGCGCATGGCACACCATTTCATTGGGGGGATGATTATGATGATGACACACAGCTGAGACATCGAAAATGGCTGGGGGCTGGGAGGAGGCCACACATGAAAGAAGCAAACATTTTAAGGAAGTGAAAGGGAGCAGAACATGTTCCTGCCACACCAGCAAGAGATGTGTCAAGGATTTCACGCACTATCATCATCTCAACCATAATGAGAAGCTGAGCGAGAGAATGCTGGATAAGAATCAACAGCTCCTTTCTAAGAAGAGATGATCTGGATGAAAACCTATTCTGAACAAATTCCATTCCCAGCCCCAGAAATATGGGATGCTGCAGCAAGGAGTCACAAGTGCTAGAACAAGGAGTCCTTCGATTTGCATGCCCGTGTGTGTAAGTCTTTACGTGGAGAATGGCCCTTCACCCCACAGTTTTCTCTTAAAGTTCACTGTGCCTGGCCTACCTTGCAGGGTTGGCGTATGAAACTGTCCATCTCCCAGGGCTAATAAGACCCTCAGAACGAATCCGTATGCTGTAAACTCATTCCCAGCTTCAAACAATCAAGCCAAAGGACATGCCAACGGGTTCTGCCCGTGTAAGGCCAAAGGAGGGAGAGATCACACCCCCATTCGAGTGGAAGGGGGGCCAAAGGGTAGGTCACCTTCCCCTCTCAAACAGAAAGAGACAAACCATCACCCCCACTTGGATGGACAAATTCCCTGGACGCAAAACGGAACTCTCTCTCTCTCTATTCCCAAGCTCTCTTGCTTTGCATTCATCTCTGGACTCATGCTAGTTGGATCGAAGGACTCCCAAGGACTCCATCTTGACCACCTAATGGGAAGAAGCCCAAACCTCGAACTCAAGATAATGAAACTCCTCTGAGGGCTTGTAAATCTAATAATTAAGTGGCTGTTCCTTTAATTACATCAGTTAGGAAGAAATCTAGCCAAGGTGAGATGGACTGCAGTTGGCCATCTTATTTCCCACCCTTTATTTGCTTCTGCTGCCTGCAAGTAATCCGGAGTATGTGCATGATTCTTTCATTAAGCCTTTATAACCAGAATGCTAGAAGTCTGATTTCTGTGCCTCCCCAGACCATGTCCTGCCCTCAACCACATTGCTGCCGGCAAAGCAAGGGCAGGGAGCCAGCTGACTCTTCCACGCCTGAGGGGGCGAAAGGGGATTGACTCATTCCCACCAGGGCTCAGCTGAGAGGAACCAGCACGTGGCTCTATAAGCACAGGGCCATGTTTCACAGCCTGTGGGTCGGGACCCAAAATTGACTGCGAAGCCTCTGAAAGCGGGTTGCAGGCCAGCCGATACATGCTGCTCAAGTAAAAAGTGTTCTCATGGTTACTAGAGTGAATTTCTTAGACTCTTATAGGGAGTAATGGAGAAGGAGAATGTGGTCAAAGACTGGAATATAACCTCCATACACCAGGGCTGTATATATCAGAATGCCACTTGCTTGGGGCAGCTGCACCCTTCGTGTGAAGTTTGTTGGTTTCTCAAAACAGCTGTTCAGGTGGGTAGCTGTGTTGGTCTGAAGCAATAGAACAAAGTTTGAGAATTAAACTTTGTTGGCCTTAAAGGTGCCACTGGATTAAAACTTTGTTAAAAAACATCTGGCTAGCCATGGCAGAAAATGGAACTCTGAACTGGATGGGTGCCCAGGTCACAGTTTGCCCAGGGTGCAAAAACACCCTGACGGGTTAGCAGGCCAAGTAAACTTAGACTTGTGGGTCACCATACTGAAAAGGTTGGGCACCGCTGGCATAGAGGGCAGGAGTCCCACTCCTCCAGCTGGTTCTCCTCTGTTCATTGAGTAGGTGGTGGTGGCGACTGAAGAAGGGGTTAATAATCTGGGAAGACTCCTAGCGAGGAAGAAGCCCAGTGCCTTGCAAGGGCTGGGGGAAACCTCCAGAGTTTATTTGCCCAACTTCCTTCTTACTGTGTTAGGGCCCAAGGCAGGTAAGAGTAAAATAAAATGCTATAACACCATACAAAGTTACATAAATTGCAAGAAATTAAATGCATATAAACCACCAGGCTCAGACAACTCCAAGAGCAACGCAGAACAGTTCCACCTTACAGCCTCAATGGAAAGCTAGAAGGATAGAACACACCCCTCCCCAGCTTTTCAGAATGCAGTTCCATGAGCATGGGGCAGCCACGGAGAAAGCCCAAGACACAGCACGCCATAGACAAAGGGGGGACTGTGAATAGATGCCATTCAGAAGAGAGAAACTTCCATCTTGGAGCATGAAGAGATCGGAATGGACACGAACCAGCTCATGTATGAAACTTCGTGACATATTTTGGGCAGTTCATGGTTCACAAAGTGAAGTTCGTGGCAGGTCAACCAGCACAAACTTTCCACAAACTTTCAAGCCTTTTGTGGAGATTCGTTCCAGTTCATGAACGGATACAAACAGACGGTCTCCACTCAATTTAAATGTTTACCAAACTTCAAAGTGACATAACTTGGAGGTCATGTAGAGGAGCATCTGGGGGAGGTCCCCTGCAACTTTGATGTCTCTGGCTTGCACATGATCTGATCTATACACTCCTGAACCCACTCAACCTGCACATGTCAAAATGACCATCGTTTTGACAGGTGCAGGTCCAGGAGGTTCAGAAATGTATAGAATGGATCCTGTGCAAGCTAGAGACACCAAACTCACAGGGGATCTCCAGCTGACTCTCCTCTACCTACCCTCCAAGTGTGGTGAGGATTGGATTTATGGGGTCCAAGTTACCCCCCCCCAAAAAAAAGGTGGCCCCAGGAAAGTGCTTTCTGGGAAATGAGAGGCAGTGTTTGGTTTCTATAGCATGCCGGGGGAAGTTTTAGCCAATCTCAAACTGAACCAGTTTGTTTGATCCCTAAAAGTTCATAGTTGGCAAACCAGGCACACCACAAACCACAACCTGAACTGCATTGTCCCAGTTTGTGCCCATCCCTACTCCCAAGAGCCACCACGGGCCCTCAGGCTAAGATTCCAGCTGCCCCCTATATGACCCTGAGCCAAACCAAATATCATAACAAAACAAATCACTTGGTTTGCTGTTAACACAAACCTATAATAATAAAAGGATCTGTGTATCTGTCTGTCTGTCTGTTTGTGGCTACCTTAACTCACCAGAAAATAAAGCTAGGAGTCTCAAAATTGGCCATTAGCTTCAGCATGATTGTGGGTGTTTCATGGCCAAAAAATGAAGAGATTCCCAATATCCTGGGACAGGTTATCTCTAAGATCCTTATTCATCAAATCAAAAAATCATCAAATCATTATTATCTGTTTCATGCAAAAATCTATGGGTGCGTTTAGACAGCGTGCTGGAGCGGTTTAAACTGCTCCAGCACGATGCGTGTTTTTTTTTAAACTGGAGAATCGCGATCACATTGACCTCCTCCTTCAGAGCTCCCCGCCGTCCTCCTGCAGGGGGGGGTTTCCCCTCTCCTTTGAGCATGCGCACAGGCAGCCCTCTCCCGAACAGGAAGTTTGGCGCGTGCGCAGAAGAGCGATCTTAACTGGTCCCTTTAAAGTTTAAATGAAGACTCCTTTTTACATTTTCTCCCCGAAAATGGCCTCCCCGAGATCCCAGACTTGTCTAAATGCCTAAACTAGGCACCAGTGAAGCTTTTCTTCATTTAACTTAGGAGCAGAGCTCCGCTCAAGCACACACCGCTAAGGAAAAAAAAATGGCGGGCTAAAACCAGAAGCTGGAGGCAGCTTCCCAGAGGGGAGGGGGGGTTGAAGCACCCGGAAGTGGCTGGATGGAGCGATCAGACAGCGAAAAGTGCGGCTTGAAACGGAGAATCGAGAAAACACCACTTGGGTAACTGGTGTCAAAATACTCCAGTTCACAGAGGGTTTGCTCCAGAAAGCGACAGCTGGGGACGGTGGGCAGATGTTGGGCGTGTGAATGCGCACGTAAAAGCTGTTTCTGAGCCGTGCCAAAAACGGCTCAAACGGCGCGTCTGAATGCACCCTATAAGTGGTTTCCAATCAGCAATAAATGAACTTACTGTCTTTTCTCTAATCAGGGAAGTAAGTTTAGCCATCGCGGCCAGTTCCAGCACCTTCAGCAACCATTCCTCTGTTGTAGGCAATGTTGGACTCTCCCGCTTTTGCGCATATAATAATCTTGCTGCTGTTGTCATATATAAAAACACAGTTCCTTGACTTCATTCCAACTGAGTGTCCATTAATCCCAAAAGAAAGGACTCTGGTTTCAGTTGTATATTAATCTTTGAAATCTTCTGAATAATTGTATTTGTATCCAAAAAAATTTTGCTGTCTTACAAGTCCACCACATATGGTAAAATGATCCTTCATGTTGTTCATCAGAAGGAAGCCAGGATCATTTTACAACATGAAGCAACCCTATGAGATAATGTCCTCCAAAATGTCCTATCATTAACAAAGATTGGGTATATCTCTCTATATTAATAATGCTGTTTTAAAGTGGCAACATTCCATGCGCTCCCATTGGCTGTGCAATGCCCTCCCTCAGCCATTGGCCCAGCAACCACCACTCAAGAGTACTGGTGTGTCATTGGCCAGGTGCTGGGTCTGCTCCTCTTCCCCGCCAACTCCCCCTTCAGCCACTCTGTCCTGTCATAATTCCTGGCAAATGGCTTTGTCTCCTGATGCAGACACTTCTACTGCTGGCATCCTGTCTGGGAGTAACTTTTCCCTCAGTGGTTGTTGGTAGGTGTAACGAAATGGCAGCTACCTGTGTTTGTAAGATGGCTGCTGTCTGTGGTTGTTTGTTTAAAATGTTCTGCCATAAGGTTTAATTGAGCTGTAGTTCCAGAGTGGGGCCTGTAGGGCTTTCACTCACTGGGTTGAATAGGGCTTCCTCATCTGCTGGACTACAGTTCCCAACAGCCCCAAGGCAGAAAAGGGTGGGAAAACAGGGATTGTCCCAATGCGTGGAGCGGCATCAATATAGACTGCAGCCCATCCAGGGAGGAGGCCATCTTTGTCCTACAGGAGGTTAGGAAAGCACAGCTGCCTGTGCTGACCAGGCTGTCCAGGCCACAAGCCAGAGACGTGGGGTAGCCCAAGGAGGCAAGGAAAGACCAGACCCTTGGGTTGCCAACTTTCCAGGGATCCCCCAAAGATTGGTGATTCCATCTCCAAATACAGAGATTTGGCCAGAGGGGTCTCACTATCCCTCTAAAAAGGCAGTGACAATTCAGTGAATCGTGGCAGCAAACTTTAGGAGTGAGATATGCGTGTAGGACAAGGGTGGGAGGCAAACAGCTGCGTGGTAAACTGGAGCCCATTTTGCCACGGTAGGCGGCCAAGCTTGTTTCAGACAAAGGAAGGAAACCCTCTGCAAGCCTTTGTGGGGAACTCATTGGGGCCAGTCCTGAGTCTAGGGCTGCCAGCTCCCGGTTAGGGAGATTATGGAAGCCAGGGTTTGGGGAGAGGAGAGGCCTCAGCTGAACAGAACGCCATACAGCCCACCTTCTAAAGCAGTTATTTTCTCTGGGGTGGGGATCTGTTGTCTAGAGTTCAGTTGTGGTACCTGGTGATCTTCAGGCTCCACCTGGAGGTTGGCTGCCCTAGGCGTAGCAGTCAGTGCTTCACAGCAGGGTATGCTAGATCCAGGTTCTTCTTGTAGAAGCTGAGTGGGTGATTTTGGACCGGTCACACACTTTCAGCCTAATCTACCTCACAGGGTTGTTGTGCAAGTCAAAAGGGGGAGAGGAGAATGATGTCAGCTGCTTTGGTCCCATTGCAGAGAAAGACAACTTTTTCTCCTGGGAAGCCATTGTTGCCAATCTCCAGATGAGGGCTGGAGATCACTCAGAATTACAACTGCTCTCCAGATAGCAGAGATCAGTTCCCCTGGAGAAAATGGTGGACTCTGTGGCAGTCAGGGCTTCAGAGTATGGAAAATGGTAGACTCTGGCAGTCAGGGCTTCAGAGCATGGGAGAGGCTGCAGGTGTGTGCTTGGGGGAAAATGGAAAGCTGAAGAGAGAGTGGGAAATAAAGGTAGGTTGATGATTGGCTGCGAAGGAGATAGGGTTGCCAACTCCAGGTGGGAAATTCCTGGAGAATTGAGGGATGGAACCTGGAGACATTGAGGTTTGAGGAGGGATGGGACCTCAGACAGGTACACTGCCATAGACTCCACCCTCCAAACCAGCCATTTCCTCATGGGTAACAATTGTTTCCAATCTCCAGGTGAGGGCTGGAGATCACTGAAAATTACAACTGCTCTTCAGGTAGCAGAGATCAGTTCCTCTGGAGAAAATGCTGGACTCTGTGTCATAATACCCTGCTGAGATCATCACAGCACATTGACGGTGAGTGCCCTGACGGTGAGTGCCCAAGGCCTGGCACTCTCCCAGAGCCTCTTTCTAGAACTCGTTGAATTTATTTCCACAACAGGCCTTATTCCTAGTCTGTTATAAACCTAATTCTGCCTACAGTTCACACACCCAAAAGAGATTTTTACTTGCTGTTGCTTCATCAGATATGATTGCAGCTCTTTTTACAGGAGAAAGAACTGCTCCTTCAGTATTCAAACTACTGTTAAATATTGCAAGCCCCTAATATCTATAGAAGTTATCATGATTTTGTAAAAGGAGCAGGGGCAGCTTTCCCCCTTCTTACTAGACAAGCTGTTTCTGCCCCAAATATCCTGCTCATCTACCTAGTTTACACAGCCTGTGCCTCTCAATATTTCTCCCTACAGCCATGTGTTGAATTTTGTAATTTTATATTTACATGCATACATAAGTATGTCTACCAATACAGGATGCCCTTTTTACATCTGATGAAGTAAGACCTATGACACAAACCTTAGTATTACAATAAATCTTTAGTAAGTAAATCAATGAGAAATATATTTCAGTGTACTTTAGTGACTTTACCTAGAACAAAAGCAGAGGCAAAATGTGTTACATATTGGTGCTAGATAAGAAGTACTGGGATCCTTCTGAGACTGATTTTGCTGACACTGTTTTAAAAGCTTACATCATTTGTAATATAACATGAAGCTTAATGCCGACAGTAGTAAAGGGGTATTAGATGTCCCACCAATACAATAATAATAACTTTATACTTGAACAGTTTGAACATGATAACATAAGAGAAGCCATGTTGGATCAGGCCAATGGCCCATCTAGTCCAACACTCTGTGTCACACAGTGGCCAAAAATACCAGATGCCATCAGGAGGTCCACCAGCAGGGCTAGAACCCCAGAAGCCCTCCCACTGTTGCCCCCAAGCACCAAGAATACAGAACATCACTGTCCCAGGTGGGTCTGAAGCAGTAAAACAAAGTTTGAGTCCCGTGGAGACACCTTTAAGACCAACAAAGTTTTATTCAAGGTATGAGCTTTGCACACACACTTCCTCAGACACAGTGAAATGGAACTTACCGGTCCATGCATATAAAGTAGAGGTTGAACAGCAAATTAGCATACAATGTAATGGTTTTTTTATTCAGCAATCTGAGACTAGCAATAGTCATGTATCACTAGACTCATGCCGCTTGTAAAAAAACTAAAAATTTTAAAACAAGGGGAAAACGGAGCTTGTACACTGATGAAGGGGGGAGGATGGCAGAAGGTGCAGAGTGGGCAGAATAACCTCGATGTGGGCAGGGAGTGACATTGAAGGGGCAGCAAAAGGGCGGGGGGAAATCCGAGGGAATCCATATGCTTTTGAATTACCTTGGAAGTGAAACAAGGGGGAAATCGGCACAAAAGCATTCTCAGAAAACCTGGAGAAACAGCGACCAGACAGCGAACTGAGCACTGAAGGGAGGAAAACCAATACAGAACAACAAAGAAAACAGTGAAAGTAAAGGAAAACACCTGGGCCTAAAACAGGCCTAAAACAGACTAACATCTCATTACCATACATGTAAAGGGTAAGGGGCGGAAGCATTCTTTTACTAAAGATCATAGAGAAATAATAACTCCATGCCCACCCCTTCTATTCATAATATTAACAAAAATTTGCTGCTATGGTACTATTCAAAGATGCCAAGCAGGACAGGAATGAGAAGGAGTTGTGATGAAGACCTGAAAATAAATGGTGGCGGGGACATGGAAAAATGAGAAGATGGGGGAGGAGAAATGAGAGCAGATCGTGAAAGGGAGGAGGAGAAAATGGTGGGGAAAGGAGAGAAAATGAGAGAAAGGTCCTGGTCACACGTGCTGGAAAACACAGTTATGTGGTCAGACACGACGGCAGCACACCGGGGTTTTGTCCATCAGCGCGTGCTTCCAGCGCACTTCAACAAGGACAGCCAGAGGGAATAGGCGCACTCTGGCGGAATCACATGGATCGAGTCTGTCTGCAGCCCGTAGCAAACCATTTTCTAGTGGAGTTTGGCAGGTACTTTTTAACTGTGCATCTGCGGCCAGATGCCACGAGTTGGCCACAGGGGCACTATGCTTGCCAGATGTGTCTGTGTGACCGTGCCCCCAAACTCTGCCTGGCATTTGAGGCTCTCCCGTCACAAATTCTGCGTATGATCGGAGCCAAGGAAAGGTTGCTTTATTTTCCTACAATATGCTAAACCTTTGCAAGGTCTGGCTAAGCAGACAAAACTATGGAGCTGGGTCAAAGAAAGGAAGAGGGAAACAGGCGGCAGTTTCTATAGCAGCCATCAGCTGTGCTCCCTTCACTCCCCTGCTTGCTTGGCTGACGGACTTAGCAGCATCTCGAGACAGGCAGGTGGTTGCCTTGGCCTCCTGATACTAAAGTCTGCAGAACTACTCAGCCAGCAGGGAAGTCAGACCTACTGCTGCTCACTTTGCACTGCCTTCCTTGCACCCTGAGTGGCAGCACTGCATTTAGCAAAATCAGCTACTCAGATTTACTAAGTAATGATAAAACTCACATCAAATTTTATAATAGCATCATCTCACGGTACTCTGTGCCTGACGACTTATCCAGATCATTTGTAAATACCTGGAACTTGCGCCAATGGGTTTTTAATGAGGATGCTCTTTTAGACAAAAGGTTAATACGTCAGTCAAGATCTGCACCAGGTATGATAGGATTTTAAAAGATCATTTAAGAACCTCCTATTTGTCAGACATTGCAGTCCACAGTTTAAGGGCAGCATTTACCGCCCTTCGCTTTCAATCCATGCCCATTGAAGTGCTGCTTGGAAGGTATACCAACAAACCGCAGGAACAATGTGTATGCGTTTGTGGTACCGCCGTGGAAGATCTACTCCACTATATTATGGTCTGTCCTTTATATTCAGACCTAAGAAGCAGATTTCTGTCTGGAATTTTAAGCCAACTTTGCAACTTACCTAACAATGAAAATTTGGTTTTCCTCTTGTCGGATATGCATCCCCCTTGCAAGGCAGCGTTTTTTGCGGTTGCAGCCAGAAAAGTTATATCCAAGGCTCTTTCCTAGAGCTACAAAACTAGTAGCATAGCTTTTATGATTTTAAAACTGTGATTGTTTTATCTGTTCAAATGCTATACAGTCTTTATTTTTAGAACAGTACTTTTGAACTCTAAATTTATAGTTTGTATTTATATTTTTATATTCTAACGGCCAATGGCCATATGCAATAAACTTACTTACTGGCATTAAAAGTAAAACAGGTGGAAATGCATGTGGTGAATGCAGCAGGACCTTGACTGCAAGGGCCTTCAAGCTGACTTTCCCCCCCTGCATTTTAGACCCTCCCCTCCTCCAAGCTCTACACTCCCCAGGCTCCACCCCCACCTCCCCAGAGTTTCCCCATCTGGAGATGGCAGCCCTAATCCTGGGCCTGCAGGAGGAGTAGACAGGAATAAAATATTTCAGAAAGCACATGGAGGGTCATGCTTTGGAATGTGCCCATATGTTAAACATTCCCTGCAGTTAGGACACTAGCCCAACAAGCAAAAAGACAGGTGATAGAACCCTTTACCCTCCTGTGATAAGTTTTCTGCTTCTATGGGTTTGTTTGTTTTTTATGTGAAGGAGCATCAGAGCCAGAATCCACCAGCAGCAATCACCCAATCGGACCTCTCAGCCCTCCCTGTCCCAAATCCAACTCTAGGAGGTAATAAGGCAACAGAGCTGTGTAACACACTTTTTGTTGTTGTTGTCCAGTTGCTCAGTTGAGTCCAACTCTTTGCAACCCCAAGGACCACATCATGCCAGGCCCTCCTGTCTTCCACCATCCTCTGAAGTTTGCTCAATTTCACATTTGTTGCATCGATGACACTGTCTAACCATCTCATCCTTTGCCGTCCCCTTCTTCTTTGACCTTCAGTCTTTCCCAGCATGATCAGGGTCTTCTCCAGTGAATGCTCCCTTCCCATTTGGTGGCCAAAGTATTTGAGCTTCAGCTTCAGGATCTGGCCTTCCAGGGAACAGTCAGGGTCGATTTTTTTCAGGATTGACAGATTTGCACTACCACAACATTAAAGTATCATCACAACTGTATCTATTTCCATTTAAGCAAAGCTCTAGGTGTTTAAGAAAGAGTAGAATATACAAAATATAATGAAGGTCCAAAATCAATCTCAGTTTAATGACTTTTCCAGGTATAATGTTCATTTCCAAAGTCTTCATTAGAGAAGGACCAATAATAACTGCACAGCGTTTTCTTTTAAACTCTTCAGACTAGTCTAGCAAAATTTGAAAGTCAGTATTCCATATTTTCCATAAAGCATTTGCATATGTAAGGCATGTCTAAGGGGTGAACAGCAGGCAGTCACCTTCAGCTCCAGTGTCTCCCCATCGCTTCTGAGTCCAGAGCTGACCCGGCACCCCAGATGCCCGGCAGGCTCTCAAAGGCTCTTCTCCACAAGCAAGGATCTAATGGCCTCCAGAGCAGCCTGGATGGCCCCGGCGAGCTCCGTCCCATCGGACCACAGAAGCTCAGCAGGGCTGGTTCTTGTTTGACACTTGGACAGGAGACTACCAAGGCAGTCCAGGGTGGCTGCGCAGAGGCAGGGGACAGCAAACCACCTCTGAAGGTCTCCTGCCTTGAGAATCCCCTGAGGGGTCACCATAAGTCAGCCGTGACTTGACAGCACTTTCCACCCCCCCCAGAACAGGGGCAGGGGCAGAGGCTCTCTCCTCCCTACCTGGAACTTGGGAGAGAGGATCTACCGGGAAAAGCAGAACATTCCCCAAGAATTTCATCCCAGTTGGTCTGGTGACCCAAAAAACTCAAGTGGGGATTTATTTTCCACTGAAGCCAACATTCACTGGGACACCAGCACAACTCCAAGGACATGCCATGACGACGTTAAAGAATCCAAACCAAATTTTTAACAAGCTAAAGCCAAGCCCAGATAATGTTTCTGCACGGATCCCTCCTGCACTCAGTATCTCTTTTTAGGATGACCTTTAGAAGGGGGGGAGGGAATCTAAATTCACTATGCAAGAAAAAGTCTGTTTAAAGCATACCTTGACATTTCTGTTTCAAAGCAGAGATGTTTCCGCCACTGAATAGCAAAATTTAATTTGCAAAGGAGAAGACAGTTTTTCCAGGGGCAATTAGAGGCCATTACAAATGTTATCACTGGGAGACTCAGATAGTGACATTTTCTCCAAGGTTCCTGCACGGGCACATTTCCAAGAGAAATGTGAAATGCTGACGTGGCCCAAAGATGCCCCAAGTTTCAGCAACAGGGCTGGATTTCAAGAGTTCACAATCTCACAGTGCAAAGCTATGCAGAGTTACCCAAGCCCACTGATTGCAACTGTTTGTAGGACTGCACCGTTAGAGTAGAAGCTGATGGTCAGAAACAGAGATGCCCTCTTCTCCCTGGCATTCCCAATCAAGAGACAGACCACACAGGGGTTGCTGCAGTGGAGCTCACTGTGGCTTGTGAACAGGTCAGCTGTCCAGGTTCAGGCAGACAACCAAGGGGAGAGACAACGAGCACCGTCAAAACACAAAGGGGTCAAAGTACAGGCATCCAGGAATCCAAAAGCCCAAACTGGCCGGGCAATCCCAAGCCCACAAGCCAAGTCACAGCAGGCCTGCAGCTACAGTGGGACACCTCGGGGCCTGGCCCCCCCAACTCACTACCAAGGCCCCCTGGCGTCCCATCCAGCCCAGGCCCCGAGACTTAGAATCATAAAATCATAGAATGTTAGAGTTGGAAGGGACCTTGCAGGCTGCACTCTGCAGGAACACAGCCGAAACCCCTATATACCTATAACATACCCAAAAGATGGTTGTCCAGTCTCCTCTTGAAAACGTCCAGCGAAGGAGCATCCACCACCTCCCGAGGCAGTCTGTTCCACTGCTCAACCACTCTTACAGTCAGGAAGTTTCTCCTGATATTAAGCCGGTAACGACTCCCTTGTAATTTCCACCCATTAGATCTAGTCTTGCAATCCAGAGCAAGAGAGAATAGATCTGCTCTATCTTCTACATGACAGCCCTTCAAATACCAGAAGACTGCAATCATGTCCCCTCTAAACCTTCTCTTCCCCAGGCTAAACATACCCAACTCTCTCAGCCTTTCCTCATAAGACTTGGACTCCAACCCTCTCACCATCCTGGTCACCCTCCTCTGGACCCGCTCGAGTTTGTCAACATCCTTCCGAAAATGTGGTGCCCAAAACTGGACACAGTACTCCAGGTGGGGCCTGACCATAGCAGAATTGTAATGTATCCACAGGAGAACATGGGCTCTGGACAGCCATGTGCTTGGACTGGTTCTAACCGGTCCACCATGTGGCCAGGCGAAGGGCCTGAGCTTCGCCCCGAAGGACAATGGACTAGTGGATCCTGACTCCCCTCCAATGGAGGAGCAGGAGTTAATCCAATCAATGTAAATAGCGAATCACCGTGTGTGTGTGTGTTTGGGGTGTGGGTCACTTGGGAATAAAAGCCGGCCTGCGAGCCGGCTCAGTTGTCTTGTTCTTCATCTAATAAAGTATGTGAGAGCTGAAATCACTAGTAAGTCTCAGTACTTTTCACTGGCGACGAGGATGGGATGCCAACTCCCTCCATGAACAACGACCATGAGACGAGCACCGCTGACCGCCCCAACGCCGAAAGCACCGAACGCCGCCGCCGAGCTTCGTGTCCGCCTCTTCGGTTCCTGGGCACCGCACCGCTCCCTAGCACCGCTGACCCCGAGAGCAGCCTCGCTTCCAACGCCGCCAACTCTACGCCTGAACCACGACCTCCACGGGTGAGCACCATGGCCGCTAGCAACGAGAGCTTCCCCGCCTTCGACATCTCTCGTCCCGCACACTGGGAGACCTGGATCGAGACGCTGGAGCGTCACTTCGAGATCCATGGCATCACGGATGCGGGTACGAAGAAGGCCTATCTCCTGCGCTACTGCGGCATCGAGGCACACCTCCTCCTGAAGGACCTGGTAAACCCCCTCCTGCCGAAAGACGCGGCCGCCACCTACGACATGCTGGTCAAGGCGTTTACTGACCACTTGGCACCAAAGCCCACCAAGTTCGCGGAACGAATGGAGTTCTTCGCGAGAATGCAGGGCCCCGACGAAACATCTCCGGAATTCCTGGCACCACCCTGGGGTAGTCAAGATGAAGGCTCTGGCGCGGGGGTATGTCTGGTGGCCAGGGTTAGACCGGGATATTGAGGACATTGTAAAAAGGTGTCAACCCTGCCAGGCCTCCCGACCCGCACCCCCGACGGCCCCAGACAGGGCCTGGGAATCCTCTCACCGCCCCTGGTCGCGCCTGCACCTCGACTTTGCGGGCCCGTTCCAGGGGCAGCTGTTTTTTATACTTGTAGACGCCTACAGTAAGTGGCTAGAAGTAGAGCCGGTGCCATCCACCTCCTCCCGGGCGGCCATCCGAGCGATGTGGCGGATTTTCAGCTCGCACGGACTCCCCGATACCCTGGTCACCGACAACGGGACGGCCTTCACGTCTGGGGAGTTCCAGGAGTTCACCCGCCAGCACGGGATTCGCCACATCAGGTCGGCCCCGTTCCACCCCGCCACCAATGGCCAAGCCGAACGCATGGTGCGGACGGCCAAAGAGGTGCTCCGTCGGACCGAAGGAACAGACTGGGACTTCAGGCTGGTGCACTTCCTGTTCGGCCAGAGAACGACGCCCCATGCGACAACCGGCCGGAGCCCGGCGGAACTATTGATGGGCCGACGCCTCACCACCAGGCTGGACCGGTTACATCCCGATCGAGCGCCCGAGCGGGAGCCCTGCACGGAAACGCCAGCGGCGGCGCGAGGGTTCTTCCCAGAGGACCCGGTATACGCACGGAACTACGCGAGAGGGCCCCCGTGGATTCCCGCCCGAGTAGTCCGGGTCCGTGGCCCCCGGTCCTACGAAGTCTCGGTGGAAGACGGCCAGATCCTGCATCGCCACATCGATCAGCTACGTCGCCGGGTGCTACCCCTGGAGCCGGATGAGGGGGAGGAGTGGGACGAGCCAGCTCAACCAGACGCGGGGGCGGACGCACCAGAAGAAATCCCGGGGGACTTCAACTCCGGACTGACAGCCACCGCAAATGACACACCGGCCGAGATGGTGAGCCCAGCCCCGCCAACACCAGAGCGGCCACCAGTCCCCACAGCCGCCCGGGAGGCTGTCAGTTCCCCCATGCCAGAGCCCCGTCGCTCCACGCGAGAGCGGCGGCCCCCAGCTATTTGAAAGACTATGTGTGCGGGTGTTTATCGGACCAAGGGGGAGGGGTGTAATGTATCCACAGGAGAACATGGGCTCTGGACAGCCATGTGCTTGGACTGGTTCTAACCGGTCCACCATGTGGCCAGGCGAAGGGCCTGAGCTTCGCCCCGAAGGACAATGGACTAGTGGATCCTGACTCCCCTCCAATGGAGGAGCAGGAGTTAATCCAATCAATGTAAATAGCGAATCACCGTGTGTGTGTGTGTTTGGGGTGTGGGTCACTTGGGAATAAAAGCCGGCCTGCGAGCCGGCTCAGTTGTCTTGTTCTTCATCTAATAAAGTATGTGAGAGCTGAAATCACTAGTAAGTCTCAGTACTTTTCAAGAATACAGCGGAATGACCACCTCCCGTGATCTGGACACAATGCTTCTGCTAATGCATCCTAAGATTGCATTCGCTTTCTTCACAACCGCATCACACTGCAGGCTCACAGCCGCATCACACTTCCAATTTTTTATTTTATTTGTGGTGCTCCCTCGGGGGGGGGGTGCAGGGTGCCCCCTGACTTATTTAACCCACCCACCCCGGATTTAAAAATCCCGGCAAGGGGCCTGAGTCACAGTCCAGGAGGCCAAACACACCAAGGTCCAAAACGAGGCACAGAGCAGCAGCAGGGCCCACAAGGGCCGCAGGAGAGTCCCTTCCACACCCGCTCGCCCTTTCCTGGCTGCTGAGTCATACAGGGACAGGGGCAACTCACCAGTGGCCAACCAGCCTACGTGGCCATCAGCCCTGATCCCGTGGTGACTCACGCGCAGAGGCAGACGCTGACTGGTGCTGAGCCGCCAGCCAGGTGCCAAGGCACTGATCCTCCCGGCTCTCCTCCTCCAACATTCCAAGGGCTCCGGCCACCCCGGGGGGGGAGGCTGGTGGCTGTGGGGCTTCTGCTTCGGGTCCCAGGCTATGGGACTGGGGGTGTGGAGTGCTCGCTTTGGCCCAAGGCTCTCCCTCTGCCGCGCCTGACAAAGTCTCCTCCTTGTCCAGCAGGTCTTCCTGCAGCATCTGGGGGCTGGGACTGGCCTCCTCCATCTCCTCCTCCTCCAGCAAGGTGTCAGTAGGCAGACCCATGGCGCTCACCGTTAGTCCACCCGCTGCAAGCATACCCCCGCCCCCGCCCTCGGCCCCAGTCCTCTGCCCTTGTGAAATTGAGGAGCAGCGGAAAAAATGGCCCGAAAGGGCTGAGGACTCCCATGTGATTCAAATGACCCACACGGTGACCTGCAGCAACCCCTTCCCCACTGTCTTTATCTTCACAGGACTTCCCCCATTTTTCTTTTCCCCTCACCTTTGCCACTTCCTCTGCCTCCCCCAGCCTGCCATCATGCCAGGGTCCCCTTGCCCAGCTCCAGCGCCTTCCCCAGGGTGCCACCTGACATCTCCGAAGATCTTGATTGGCACTGTCCATTTGAGGGGCAGTTAACTTCCCAGCTCGTACGGGCAGCTTTCTACACACAAAAATGTCCTCTATCTGCACATTAGCTCCATTACGTGGATTTTTAGATCTGCATTCTGGGAACATTGTTCAGAATCAGATATGAAGAAATGAAATACGGCACATTTCCCCATCCCAAATACATGTGTTTCTTCAGTGCCATCTAAGCCTTGTAAAGCATAATGAAGTCTATACGCACACCTGCACACGCACACACACATTCCACCCACCCCAATCTTGACCTGTGATTCACAAGAAAGTGAGATTGATTTCAGCCACAAACCCACTTTGCTCCAGGTTGAAACCTGGCTCAGTAGATGAATCAATAAACTCAAAGCCCCCCCCCCCAGCTAATTATTAACATGACATGTGTCAAGCCACTCTGGGATTTCAAACATTAACTAAATAATTTGTTTTTATACAATGCCTTGAAGAAGGAAAGAGCCATTTACAAGGGAAAAGCCTACTGAGTCAGTCTGAAGGGAACTACATTTTTAAGGCTGAAACCACAGAAGCCATGCAAAAGCTTTTATTAGGGCCCACCAAAATAACACAACATGTTGTGCAAACTTTTGGGTACTCCAGAACTCTTCACCAGTGTGGATATTAAAAGCAAAAGATGGGGAGGAAAACACATTTTCGTATCGAGACCTCTTTGTCTCCATTCTGTGGGGTGCCTGTCACATGCTTCGGTGACTCCCATAGGCACGGGGTGTGTTCACCGGCTGGGGTCAGATGGCATATCCCTGTCGGCAGCCATTGAACATAGAACATATATATATATTTATACTGCTTTTCTGCCAAGCATTCAAATGCTTTTAAGTAACAAAAATGGAAGCGATCCCACTGAAAATATGACTACCAAGAGCTGATCAAAGGTGAGAACAAAGTAGTCCTCATACTAACCATACTGTGGGGTTGTTTCTCTTGCTGCACAGAGAGAGCTATTATAAGCCGAATCGTGCTGCTATTACCCAGAGAGATTTCCCAGACTTTTCTCCTCACTTGGGACATGCCCCTTTCTTCTGTGGCTGAATCCTGATGTTCTCAAAGTAAACCGGAAAAGTAGGCCACCATCTTGGTCCACAGCAAAATCCAAAACCAAAAGCCACATGGCAGCTTTTATGAAGACCAACCAACCAAAATAACATGGCATGTGGCGCAAGTTTTGAAGCTCTCCAGTATTCTGTCAAGGCAGCCCTTCGACTTTTTTCACATCACACAGGTGCTGCAAGAGAGTGTAGCATCTGCCACTACCTCTTGTTTGTGTAGCAGATTATGGAATCAATCAAAAAAGCAAGATATCTGCTTTGTATGCTGATAAAAATGAATGTATTCTTTAGGGAGGAAAGAGATAAGACGGAATCGACAGATGATATGTTTGAACAGACTGTACAACTTCAGAAGGGGGCGGGGGCCTCAAAGTTAGAAACTCAAATGCTCATTCCCTGACAACACATTGCTTTAAACAGGGCTTGTTTCGCTTGGAAAGCATCCCTGACTCCGCTCGTGTGCACATGCACGCCCGCACACACCAATGCTCCCTCTAAGCTGTGGAGTTTTGTGAGCAAAGTTCTATGTGAGCCACTGGCATTAAAGTTGTGAGCGAGCGATTTGGCTCCTGCATAAAGTAGTTTGCTCTGGAGCCCTCCTTCCCGAGCTAAGACAAAAATGTGTGAGCTGGAGGCTAAAAAACTGTGAGCTAGCTCACACTGACTCAGCTGAGAGGGAACCCTGCCAGGCACTGCGATGGTGCGGTCCAAGAAGCGCTCTTCTGTGTTCTTTTTAGGCATGTGCAAAAAAAATTAGCAGTTTTTTGTTTGGGTCTATTGGACCCAAAAATATTTTGGTATTTCTTGCTGGGACAAATGATCGTATTAGGTTGAATATTTTGGTATTTCTGAAAAATCCTGATCCCATACTGGTATTAGGAGCAAGGATTTTTCAAAAATTCTCATTTTTTTCCCCAAGTGTAATAGATCCAAGAAGAAAAATGCTGATTTTTTAAAAGCCGGCCAGATCCTGGGGCTGCCTTGCCTTCTCCTGTTTAAACCATCCTGCAGGAGAAGCTGGCCACAGGCTGGCCCAAGGTGTTTCTGCGCCCTAGGCGAGGCCAGCTTGTGGTGCCCGCACGCCCCCAGGCAATGCCAACCTCCCGGTGGGGCCTGGAGACCTCCTAGAAACACGCCCGGGAGGGGGGGCGCGGACGCCACGAGCTAGCCTCGCCCCTGCCCGGGTCGGCTTCCCACTCGCCTGGCCCACTGGGGGAGATGCACGCGAGCAGAGCCACGGCCCAAGCAGTCCCTGGTGCGGGGCTGGAAAGGACTGCAGAGAGGAGGGGCTCCTGAAGAGGAAGGCAGGATCTTTCCAGCTGGAGGTGAGGGGCAGCGGCACATCTGAGGTTGTGGCCCTGGTCTGCCAGCCAGCCGGCCGGCCGGGAGAGCCACTGGGGGAAGGGAGCCACCGGGGGGGGGGGAAGTGCACCACCGTGCAAGCTCCTTTCACAGTACCGAGAAGCAGGGGGGAGGGGAGGCGTGGGCTTCATGGCTGGACGAGCCCCTCCTGCTCCCCCTCCCTGGGCGCCCCACCGGAGGGTGCCTGTCCCAGCTCTCCTCCTCCACTCCCAAGGCCAGGAGGGGTGCCCCGCATGGGGTTCACCTTTCAGCAGCGCCAGCTCCTTTAAGGCCAGCCGGCCTGCTGTCACTTGGCACTGTATGGGCCGGGCTTGGGAGGTGGGGATTGGCGAGAGCAGCCCTGAGAGCACTTCACCTGCAGTTCAGAGCGGCAGCAAGGAATTCAGGGGGAAAGCCGAGGTGAGGCAGTGCAGCGGCGGTGAAGAGTTGCCAGGCTTGGGGCCAGGAGGGGAAGGCAGGCAAACAAGCTGGCTGGCCAGCCCCATCGACAGAGAGTGCTGGGGCTTGCCCAGCCCTGGCTGCAGGGGAAGGCGGCAGTGGCAGGGAAGGCAGAGGAGGACTTCACCCACCACAGCAGCACTCTCCTGGCTCCATGGTGGGGCCCGTTGGTGGCACTCCTCCTCCTGCTGGCCTTCTGCTGGGGCATCATGCCAGGGTGCGGACCCACCCGGGAGGCATTGCGGCAACGGCAGCGGTGGCGGCTCGCTCCCGGGAAGCAGGCGGCGAAGGAAGGCGTCGGGACTGGCCCGAATGGGGGGCCTGGAGCTCCGTGCGGTCAACTGGGGGGGGACCTGAGTGCCCAGCTCACCCACCCACCCAAGGGGTGGGGGTGTGGGCATCACCCAAGCCATGTGGCTCCTCCTCACTCCTCCTCACGCTGCCTCCTCCTTGCGCTCCTCCATGTGGTGTTGGGGTCCTTCTGACCGGAGGAGCCCTGCTCACAAGTCTTCCTCCTCGGTTCCTCTGCTGCCACCCTCCAGTCCAGTTTGGCGCCCTAAGGGCCGGCCCCACTCTAGGCGAATGCCTAGTTAGCCTAGTGGGTGAGCCAGCCCTGAGCTGACCCCAGGATCTGCGTGGGGTGGGGAGGCCTCTCTCTCCCCGCCGCATGCAGACTAGGCTGGGAGGGCTTCTGGGGGAAGCTGGCCCCAGGATCTGAGTGTGGCAGGGAGCTCTCAGCTCCCGCCACCCCAACCGATCCTGGGCTGGCTCCTCTTGCAGCTTCACAGGTTTCAACTGAGTTGCAAGAGGAGCCAGACCTAGCCAAGGAAGTGCGGAGCCCTCAGCTCCCGCTGCCCTGGCCGAGCCTGGGTACAGCTGAATATCCCCGAATTTTAGGGGGGGAAATCGGCTTTTATTTGGGCTTAACTATATCGGTAGCTGATCAGATTCTTTGAATCTGTACTCAGATTAAATAATAACCCCCAAATGCTGATAAGGTATTTTCCAGGTATTTTTCTCAACACAGTTTATGCCGAATGCACACCCCTAGTTCTTTTCCTGAATGTATAGATCACCCTCTTTGGATGGCAAAAATCATAAGATTGGTATCTGATTTTGTATTGAATTATTGTAAGTAGCTGTAAGAAATGCTCTTAGAAATGTTATACCGATTTATATTGTATTTATACTGAATGACTTGCTGTATTTTCTGTTAGTACTCAATGCATGTCAGTATGAGTATGAAAACCACAGCAGCTTAAAGCAGTAAGTTGTTGGTTAGATTTACACATTGACCTTGCATTTTCTTTGTATGGCTCTCCTTTACTTAACAAGTTATGTATTTTATTATAGAACACCCCGATGAAGGATGAACTTTGAAATGTTGTTATCAAACATCCAGACACAACGTCAAATTATTTAGTAGTTCTCCATTGTTTATACATTGTAGCACATAACAGTTCTTCATTATTTACATTTTGTACTTTTTCATTGTAGCTGCCTTGCATACATCATTCTCTATTACATGTTCTTCAGCTTTTTGACAAGTTGTAATTGTTGAGTTTGTTAACTACACTTGTTTTTGTCTTCCATTATCATTATATAGTAGTGTAGTCGACATTATTGAAAAATCATAATGCTGCCATTCTAACTTATATTGTATTCATGATTAATATACTGTCAATGATTTTTAAAGGGCTTTGTAGAGCTGGAGGAGGCACATAAAGGGCAATTAACTCTTTGAACTAGGGAAAGAATTGTACAGTTAAGGGTGTGCAAGTATTTATTTAGATTATTTCCCCATGAAGCAGATCCAGTGGAGGATTCTAATTCATCAGATCCACTTCAGAAGAAGGACCAATTAAATAGAGGACAGATCCCCCTGCAAATTGTTCTTCATAAATCTCCCAAGCATGACTTCCAGGAAAGGTCAATGTTTTCTCAGCTTTCCAAAGTCAGTTGGCATCCTGAAGTCAAAATTCCAAAATCCAGGGAGAAATTTGGATGAAGAGGATTTCAGAAGCCTTTCCCTTCTGCAGTTCGTACCCTCTTGCTGCGGATGTCTGTTTGTCTGTCTTTCCTCACACTAACTCAGCTTAGAGGGAACACTGCCATGGGCTGATCCTTCAAAGCACCAGCCAAGACCTTCCACATGCAAAGCTCTACCACTGAGCATGGCAACGTCCCTTAACAGAAGAGAATGAAATTTGCCCTTGCCTTCACTAACATGTCTTCGGGAACATCTTTTTGTCTTCCTGACCCTTCTTCTTTAGAACACAGCCTGCAGAACAGAGCCCAGCATGTTTGCAGACGATGCAAATTCTAAGAGCTGATAATTCAAATAAAAATAAATTGAATGAGTGGAGGAAATAAGACTTTACAGTCAAGAAGATCCGCTGTGTTTTGCTGGTGAATGGATTAGTTAAAGATGTTCATTTTGCCATTAACGTCACTGGGAAAGCCTGATTGAAGGAAGCTTATATGCAGCAGAGCTATTAGACCCAATAACTTCTTTAGCCTCTATTCCTATATGGCTTCATGACACAGAAATAATACATGCCAAAAACCAGAGCGCCATTAGCAGGCGTTTAGCTCTAAGCAGAAGTTATGCTGTGTCCTCCACTCCGACCTTCCTCCCCACCCTGGATGCTGCCAAGAAGGCCACGGTTGTCAGTGACGGCCGGAATCCCCCATGCCCAACCCAAAGCCACTCGTTTTCTTGGGCGCATCCCTTGCTGAACACTCCTGACGTGAAGGCCTGCAAAGCACGCATGTATGCACACACGCACACCGGTGTCTTTCCCCATCTGCCATCTCCCTCCCTTTCCAAGCCAAAATTTTTGCCCCTCGGGGGGGGGGGGTTGTAATCAGCTGCAAGGCGTGGCTTTATAAAAACAGGACAGGGCCTCCAATTCCTGGAAACAGCCCTTCCCAAATTTCCCCAGCATGACTTCCTGTTATGATTGTAGTTTTCTGACCTGTCTCGTTGACTTCAGAAGACTGAGAAAACGATGGTTCCCCTGAAGTCGCCACTGCAGGAAAGGCTCTGCCCTGGAGGCCATCTTCTGAAGGGGGAGCAGGGCAAAGCACCCAGGTGCACAAGCCAGCAATGCCCACTGCCCACTGGTAGCCCCCTCCCCATTTACCCGGGAAATGTACTCAGTCCTCCCCCACCTGCAAAGCCACACAAAGCGGTGCTATACTCAGCCAGGCCCCGGGGCCACCAAGGTCAGTGTCATCTACTCAGACTGGCAGCGGCTCTCCAAGGTCTCTGGCAGAGGTCCTTCACAGCACCTGCTGCCTGGTCCTTTTAGCTGGAGATGCCAGGGATTGAACCTGGGACCTTGTGCATGCTGAGCAGATGCTCAGCCACAGAGCCATGGCCCCTCCCTCGGCACACTGCCTCCCTCCGTCCCTCCCACCAGTGCCCCTGGCACCTCCAGAAAGCACCCACTTGGCCAGCTGCCTGGCCTCCTCTGCCTTTCAAACACCTGTGCCCCACGGAGCCTTCCAGACGGACCCTGCAGCATGGTGTGCACATCCCGTCACACCTCCCCTGAGGCAGCCAAGCTGACGGCGACCCCCACAAGGGTTCCCAGCACTGCCCCAGGAAATGCTGGGAGATTTGGGAGGTGGTGCCTGGGGAGGATGTGATGTCACTTCTGGGAGGCTCTTTAGGTTGCCTTCCCAGGTTTATGTGAACTCTGTCCCCATTTCCCCCCCATTCCTCAATTCCTCAGGAATGGGAAATTTGGGCAAGGGATGGGTGAGTAAATAGGAGGAGGAGGAGGAGATTGGATTTATACCCCACCCTTCATTACCTGAAGGAGTCTCAAAGCAGCTTACAATCTCCTTTCCCTCCCCCTCCCCACAACAGACACCCTGTGAGGTAGGTGGGGCTGAGAGAGCTCTCTCAAGGACTGCTCTTGAGAGAACACCTCTGACAGAACTTATGATTGACCCAAGGTCACTCCAGCAGCTGCTTGTGGAGGAATGGGGATCAAACTCAGTTCTCCCAGTCCGCACTCTTAACCACTACACCAAACTGGCTCTGCCAGTTTGTAGTCCCTGACAGCTGCCATAGTATAGTTAAACAATGACGGAGCAGCCTGGTAAAAAACCACACCAGAAAAACAGCACCAGAGACCAAGACCCCTCATCACCGTGTCCCTTTGCCACCCATTCCTGGTTCTCCCCTGTGGCCTCTGCAACATTACCTCATCTGCCTGGCATGGGTTGGCTCCAGGGAGGAGCAGCCACGTTGGCCTGGCTCGGCAGCACCACGCTCGCTCGGCCTGCTGAAGGTCCCTGCCGCAGGCTCTCCAAGGCGTCTCCAGCTGGAACGATCTCGGGGAGTGGGGAGACCTCCCTCTGCCTCAGGCCTCGGAGAGCTGCTGGCGGGCAGAGTCAGCCACCCCGGTGGGCCAGTGGGCCAGTGGCTTGGCTCAGAACGTCAGCCGTGCCTGCCGGTTGCGAGGGGTGCTGCAGCGAACACTGGATGTGCTGGATGTGGTCCAGGAAGGCACCTCGCGGGTTCTTCATTTAGAGCACACACTCAGGGATGCACACGCCACGTAGCTGCGTCTTCCGGGCAACCCTAAATGCACACGTTTGCTTTGCACAGCATGTACTTTTATCTGTCAAAGCCTTTCATGAGCAGGATTTAGTGCACAATTCTGCCTTTCTCAACCACAGATTTGCATGTGAATTTCTCATAGCCGCTTTTTTTTTTTTTTTTTGCAACAGCTGTAACCTGAAACGGGGTTCTATTGAGCTGTCTGATTAGCAGCCTACAAAAGGGATCGTGTAATCTGTCTATGCAACAAAATGTCAAGCTGCTGCCCAGCAAAAGGCACTTAGACAACCCCACACAGCTCCAGACCCGGTGCTTGCTCCTTAGACGATGTGCCCGATGTCGGCTGCTCCCCGTGATCTGAAGTGCTTTGATGGCTCCTCTTGCTTAAACATGTTCTGTGAGGGTGAGGTGTTAAAGGGACAATGAAGTGCTGAACGAAGTCCTGCGGATTTGTATCTCAGTCTTGCATTAGCAAGCTAGGAGACGTGGAAAGCAAATCATATTCTGAAGCCATCCTGTAAAATCTTTCTGTGTCAGCCAGAACACAAAGCGGGGGGGGTTGTAATAAAGATCATTTTTAACGTTCAAAGCAGGGATGGCAGAGTTTCCCCCATCTTCTGTGATTCTAAAATTTTGTTCAGCCTGATGCACTTCTGTGTACAGGAAAAACACCACACACACACCAAGTGACTTCATCAGGGTGACTTCAGACTCCATTAGGGCCACCTGGGGAGCCAACATACTGCCCATCCCACCTGGCAGCATCAGCTCTGTGGCACGTTAGAAGGGATGCAGTGCCCACCTGCATCCCGCACGGGGGACATGGTGCAGCTGAACCCCACACGGATTGGCGAAGGCTGGGCAGGCCAGCCGGCTCTTTCTCCTTTGCTCCGTTGGGGGTCTGCCAGGGCCCTTCTCCAAGGCCCTGCACAATATTTGGAATTGAAAAATGGAACACTGGAAAATACTTAATGTAATGGTTCCATTTTGGAACGACCAAGTAACACCCCCAAAAAACCCATCTTAGAGGAAATGTGGATGAGAACTTCAGAAGTTTCCCTCTAAGTCAGGAAGTACCCAAAGGCACCGAAGGCGCCAACCGCACCGGGCTGCGAGTGGCATCATAGCAGGGCTGGAGAGCAGACAAGGGGAAGAAGGGTGACGAAGCTCCCATGGGGAGGACGGCTACAGACACCTCCCTCAGAGGTCCCTGCTGCCAGTTGGGTCAAGGGTGAAGCAGCCCAGGAACAAAAGGGAGGCTTCCCCAAGTGAGGTTGGACCAGACATCCTTCTCAAGGACCACAACAATCGGCTGCATTTAACACAGAGTCCCTGGGAACTGTTGCTGACTTAAGCACTTTGGTGACTGATGAGTGTCAAGAATCTCCAGTCCAGGGGATCCTTGGTATATGGGGGGAAAGAACTCAAAATTACAACACGAACCTGAAGTGTGAATCCACACACACAGGTATGGTGTCAGCTATGCAGCTGCTGTGGTTGGGATGGGAGGGGATGCTTGCTGCTGGATGAATTACGCTTGGCTTGGAATGTTAGGTTTCAATTCCCCCTCTTCTTTATTGCCCTGTAGCCTGAGACTGTGACCTTGGTACCTTGTTGCTCTATTCTCTGGGAATGTATAGCCGATTAACTTAGGTGGGCTTTTGCTTTTATTCTGATTGGCCCAAGACCACCCCCTGACCCTTTGCATCAAGTATATATTTTGGCTACGCGTGCTTATTTTCAGTTCTGACACTAAACGTGTATGTAGATGACTTGCCTTTACAGACTCCAATAAACTTTACTCCTTTGGAAAGAAAGTTGTGGGGAACTGATTGCTGCAGGACTCTGACAAAGGGCAGCCTGCCACCAGTCCTGTTCTCTACCCACACAGTAAAAAGCCAGGGGGCACGCTTCCAATCTTAATGAGATTAAACAGGAAAGTCAAGCCTGCAAGGCTGGCCACTTGCAGAATGAGTTTCCACTAAAGATTAACCAGGAGGTGGACACTCTAAGTTTAAGGTACCGGAATTAGATTGTAGCACCTGACATACAGAACAACCAATATAATCAAAGTAATTTTATTAAAGAGTACAAGAGTATTTCAAAAGGAACAAAGCAATGAATAATAAAACAAGGAGGCTACACAGTAAAATTCTAGCTACACAGTGCAACCTTAATTCATATTTACCAGGCATTACTCTTCTTGGTTGAAGTTAGACAGTGTTACAAGTCTCTTTGTCCAAAGAGGACCGGCTTCTGTGTGTTCCAGGCATAACCCCTGTCCCATGGTGAGGTTAGCCCATCGCCTCAGGATAGCTGAAGCTGGCAGCTCCAACTACAACTAACCACAAAGAACAGAAATGCTAAACAGGTTGGGGCCCTTTAGCCAATCCAAAACTCAGATTACAGAAGTTATCTTGACACAGACCTGTGACAACAAATGGCTCAGAAGAGAAACAGTTTATGACGGGATGCTTCCCTTCTGCAGTGTAAACCAAAGCATCAAAAGAAGGAGTGAGATGTGGTTCAGTGAACAAATGATGCAGCTCTGTTTGGCTCTGTCATTGAAAGGCACAAAGTGGACTTGCCAGCTTTCCCAATTCAACAACCAGATGTTTCCCTTCAACCCATAGTGCAGGCCTAGGTCTTAATATTAAACCTGAGTGATGTTTAATTAAAGAACAAGGAATTGAGCCAGAAGTCCAATTCCTTGACAATAAGGACAGACAAAAGATGGCAACACAGACCTGGCTGTGTCTGCTAAGGCCACATAGGGAAAGGATATGCATACACTCTTTCCCAAGTGCCTTCATAGCCATTGTGTATATATTTTATTAGGAGGAAGATGGTTGAACTTGAGCCAGGGATCACCATAGTGTAAACCCTATTTTCAGCATCAGAACCTCAGCCTTGAGAAGTACAAGTTACTGGAGAAGCAGGTTGCAGCGCAGTGAGACGGTCGCGTTTGTGAGTGCCGGCCACTTCCGGGTTTGTTCAAAGGATCTCACGATTCATCGGGGACCCCCCACCCCCCAGGGAAGGGGCGAATGGGCTGCTAGAGGCTTGATCCAGTACCCTGTGTTGTGGCTACTCACAGGGAGAACCAGGGATCACCTCCAACACTGGATCCGAAGAGGAGCCCATTTCCATGGGCAAAGCTGTCACTCCTGCGCTGAGGGGGGGTTAGAAAACACTGCCGAACAAGCATTTCCATGAATAAAAATTATATTTTGGGCATACAAAGACAAAGAACTGTCAAAGCTTTAGCCCTAAAAGAGGAAGAAGCTAAGGTGGGTGATTTTCCCCCCAAGGCATAAGCAGCCAGCGAATGGAGATAGATGGAGACAACTTTACTTTCACTTGCTAATACAGGGCGATGCTTGAAGAGGAACTAGCCTAATTAACTATTTAGCTTATAAAATTGATGGCTAGTTTTACCATTTGACTGCATGTGGAGTTTGTAGGGACCCCTTTGCCTCGATCTCAATTTTTACCCCAACAGGGGCAGGGTATGGAGCATTAGGAAACCCTTTGTAAATTTTTGGGGTCCCAGGGAAATAGAAACAAGGAAAATTGATGGCTAACTTTACTTTTGATGATTTGCGGAGTTTGTAGAGACCCCTTTGCAACGATCTCCATTTTTACCCCTATAGGGGCGGGGTGGAGTTTGTGGAGACCCCTTTGCAATTATCTCAATTCTTACCCCTATAGGGGCAGGCTGGAGTTTGTGGAGACCCCTTTGCATCCTCTAAACACAAGGTGCTGAGTGGGAAGGGCCAGCCAGCCATCTTCCAGGTCGAGCGTTGTTTGTGGAGGTATCCCTCAACCTTCTGCAAGAGAACCAGATATCTAAGAACCTCTTGTAATTAGTACTTTGCTTCTGAACTGGGAAATTCAGAACATAAGAATGCACGAGGTGAGCTGCTAGATCATACCAGTGATCTGTAGAGTCCAACATTCTTTCTCACACAGTAGCCAACCTACATGGCCAACAAAGAGGGCACAGACACCAAGACCTTCCTAGCACTGGTGTTCAGAGGGAGACTGTCAGGTTCAAATGCAAGTAGGCCCAGGCATTCTTTTCAAAAGAAAGGCTTTATTGGATTACAATGCTAAAACCCACAGTAGGAGGTCATTGTCAGGAATGGGGGCAAAAGCAATGCAAGCAAACTTATAGTGTGATGCATAAAAGCGACTAGCAAATGAGCTATGAGCGCGTGCGCGGGAAACTCCTGGCCGGAGATATACTTCATGAGCCGGAGACGACTCCCCCTCCCTTCACCTTCTCAGAACTGGAAAATTCTCATCAACACAAGAATAGCCCAAAGCCTACATTCAAGGCCACCGTGATAAGGAAAAGCGGCAGGGAAGAAGCTCCCACGTTACTGCCTGCATACCTACACAAGCGCAAAGCGGGGTAGGGAACACATAACAATGGATTCAGTGAGAAACATCAAATAAGCTTTTCTGACATTCTGCCCTTCCCAAAATACCACCCACCCACCACTCAGGAAGGAGAGAATAAGGGGGCCCCTGGTTTAGTCGGGAAGCGGTGTGAAAATCCCTCAGTTGATCAGGTGCATTTATATCAGAGAGTTTCACCCATTCCCTGTATTGGGGCCCAAAATGTACCCATTCAATAAGGTAATACAATTGTCCACGGAGAATTTTAGAATCCAAAATGTCAGCTATCTCATAGTGCTCCTCAGTATCAACCATCAATGGAGGCGGGGGTGCTGGAAGCTCTGGATGCCACTTAGTCGGGGGTGATGCTGGTTTGAGGAGGCTGTAATGGAAAATTGGATGAATTGCTTTTAGAGATTTAGGTAAATCCAGTTGAACAGTCACTTTATTTATACAGCGAACCACTTTAAACGGACCAATATATTTCCAAGCAAGCTTTCGCGATTGTTGTGACAGCCTCAAGTTCTTAGTAGAAAGGTATACGGAGTCCCCCGGTTGCAGGTTCCATCCACCCGCCCTTTTTTTGTCTGCTATTTTTTATATTGTGCCTTGGCCTCATTTAAAGTCTCGACAATCATTGGCCAAGATTCCTGGAAAGATTTACACCATACTGTGGCTCTCCCACTAGATTCCCCTGGCTTCAAAAACGGAAGAGGGAGGCTGTCATAGCCCATGGCAGCTTTGAAGGGAGACATTTTTGTGGAGGCATGCCAGGAGTTGTTATACGCAAATTCTGCTAATGGCAATAAATCTACCCAATTGTCTTGTTGATAGTTTGTGAAACATCATAAATATTGCTCTAAGGTTTGGTTTACTCTTTCCGTTTGCCCATCGGTCTCCGGGTGATATGCACTGCTGAGAGCACGTTCAATACCCATGAGGGCCATTAACTCCGTCCACAGTTTCGAAACAAATTGAACCCCCCTGTCGGAGATTATTTTGAGCGGCAAAGTGTGAAGCCTGGCAATGTGCTGGATGAAAGCTTTTGCCAGGATTTTCGCTGTTGGCAGGCTAGCAAATGGTATAAAGTGAGCCTGCTTAGAGAATAAGTCTACCACCACCCAAATGACCGTCATGTTTGCTGGGGGGGAAGATCAGTGATGAAGTCCATGGAAATCACTTCCCATGGTCGGCTCGGGGTGGGTAACGGCTGCAAGAGACCGGGGGGTTTTCCTGGTCTAGTCTTGCAACGGTTGCATGTTGGGCAGGACTGTATGTAGAGGGATAAATCCCTTTTCATTCAGGGCCACCAGAAACTGCGCTGCAGTAGGTGTAGTGTCTTCACATACCCAAAGTGTCCAGCAGATTTCGAGTCATGGGCAGATTGTAGTACCTGTGATCGTGTAGTTTCTGGAACAAACAGTTTATTGCCCTTGTACCAGCAACCATTTGGTTTGCATTCTACATCCTCTCGAGCTTTTAATTCAACTGACTCTTGTTCAGTGATGTCAGTGGCAAATTGACTTTCCCATGGCAGCCCCTGACTTGGGGTTAATGGCTGTGATTGCCGGTTTTTGCGGGTGACAACTGCCCCAACTAGTTGTTCTGGGGTAAAAGGGACTCTCTCACCTCCGTTTTCTTACTGAGGTGCTGGGGAAGGCGTGAGAGAGCATCTGCCAAAAGATTGGATTTGCCCGGGAAATGGTGAAGGGTAAATTGAAACTTAGAGAAGAATTCAGCCCATCGGAATTGTTTGGCATTTAGATTCCGAGGCTTCCGAAGTACCTCGAGATTCTTATGATCAGTCCAGATTTCAAAAGGTACTCGGGACCCCTCCAACCAGTGCCTCCAGGTAATTAAGGCTAAGCGTATGGAGGCTGCTTCCTTGTCCCAAATGGGCCAAAATCTCTCCGTATCATTAAACTTTCGGGAAACATAGGCAAGGGGGTGCAGTTGCCCCTGGGCATTCTCCTGCAAGATCACCCCCCCCATTGCGGTGTCGGATGCGTCTACTTGGACAATGAATTTCTTGGTCTCATCTGGGTGTGCCAACACGGGTTCGGAAGTGAATAACTGTTTCAGTTGCTCAAATGCTTCCTGACATTGGGGAGTCCAGTCCAAAGGGGCCCCTGGCATAGAAGCCTTAACCCTCTCCCTTTAGTCTTTAGGAGGTCTGTGAGGGGAAGAGCTACCTGGGCAAAATGAGGCAGGAATTGACGGTAAAAATTGGCGAAACCGAGGAAACTCTGGAGCTGCCGTCTAGTTTTGGGGGGTTCCCAATCTAACACATTTTGGACCTTTTTCGGGTCCATTTCCAAACCGTTAGAGGATATGCGGTACCCTAAGAAGTCAATGCGACTTTGGTGGAATTCACACTTTGACAACTTAACAGTTTGTGTTCTAACAACGTTTCCAAGACTTCTTGAAGCAGCTTGGTGTGAGATTCTTGATCTGGGGTGTAGACCAAGATATCATCCAAGTAAACAACCACCCCCTTGAACAAATAGGGGTGCAAGACCTCATTTATTAAGTTCATAAAGACCCCAGGTGCCCCTTGTAATCCGAAGGGCATAACCCGATATTCAAACTGTCCCAGCGGTGTATTAAAGGCAGTCTTATGTTCATCACCTTGCCTAATACGGACCCGAAAATAGGCATCACATAAATCCAATTTAGAAAATACCTTCCCCTTCGCCACCTCCGCCAGCAAGTCCTTGATGAGGGGCATGGGGTAGGCATTGGTTGCAGACACCGCATTAAGACCCCGGTAATCAGTGCACAGTCTCAGCCCCCCGTCCTTCTTTTTACAAAACAACACGGGTGCTGCGAAAGGGGACGATGCTGGCCGGATAAATCCACGGGCCAGGTTCTTATCAATAAATCTGCGTAGTTCTTCCTTTTCCATGGGACTCATAGCATAAATCTTCCCTTTTGGCAATTTGTGGCCAGGAAGAATTTCAATCGCACAGTCCGAGTTACGGTGGGGAGGTAGTTCATCAGCTTCCTCCTCCTCAAACACACGGGCCAAATATCGGTATTCCTTGGGAATGCGGTTAAGGTCCTCAGTAGCTAGACAGGCCCGTGGGGGATCATTGCTTGGGGGGTTTCCCCACTCTGGGTCCCATTTATGTTCTGCACATTTCGGGGAGATAAATCGTACGGTCCCCTCGTCCCAAAGTATATATGGATCATGTCCATGTAACCACAGGCTGCCCAACACTAATGGGAACTGGGCTTGGGGGGCTATTACAAAAGAACGTAGCTCCCAGTGTTCCCTGGTGCCTACCCTTAAGGGAATAGTCTCAAATCGACATGGTTCCTTCATTGGTGACCCATCCATTTGGGTAAAGGTAATTGGGTCTTTTAAACTGACAACCGCCGCCTCGAGTCCCATTACCAGTGATGGGTTCATCAGATCCCTCCCGCACCCCGAGTCAATGAGAGCTCGAACCCTGATATGGGTCATCATTGCTGGATTCATTATAAGTACAGTCACAAAGAAGAGAGAGGGGTAATTGCTCACCAATTTAGGCGCCTCAGGGGCAGGGTCCTGTTGTGTAGCACCACTCACAAACAGGACCAATTCGTTTCCCTGCATCTCACTCTCCTCGTCTTCCAACATCATGGCATCCGCTGGGTCGGAGTTGGCAAAAAGAGCCCGTGGGTTGCGTGGCTTTGCTGTGCCCTTCCTCGGAGTAGGGGTTGGCCAGCGTCTGGGTTCCTCTTGGGGTAGGGTTCTGCTGGAATCCCCTCTGGGGCAGGATGCTGCGAAATGCCCTTTCTCTCCACATCGCAGGCACAGGCCCTGTCGCATGCGCTGGTCTCTCACCCCACTCTGGGTGGGGATTGGCCTGGTCCTGCTCTGGACCGCCGAGGCGCTCGGATGGTTGTTCCCTAGAGATAGGTCCAGCTTCATAACACGCAATCAGCTTTCAGCTTTTTCGGCTTCCTCCATCCAGCCTTGGAGGGTGCGGGGCTGCTTAGAGCTGAGAACATTGTTGCGGACATCTACCGCTAGTCCCATTCGGTATTGTTGGGCCAGCACAGCGTCAGTCCAGTCTCGAATTTTCACTGCATGCCGTTGAAATTCCCATGAATACTCCCGCACGGTCAGTTTGCCTTGTTTGAAAGTGCAAAGGAAAGTTTCCGCCTTTTGGGCCGCCCCCAGGTCCTCGAAACGATTTCTCAAAGCCCACATGAAGTCATCCACATTCCCCAGCTCCGCCGCCTCCAGATCATGGAGGGCTACGTACCAGCTGGTAGCGCTTCCCCGGAACCTTGAAGCGATGAATTCCACCTGTTGTTCTTCATCTGGGAACACATAGCCCCATCTCTGTACAAATTTCCCGACTTGTAATATGAAAAAAGACACAGTCTCGGGGTCCCCGTCAAATGTAATCTCTAGCATGTCCTTGGGGCGTATTACCGGAGGAACGGGGCCCACAATGGGTGCTGGGGCTGGCTGTGGGAGGGGCGCTGGAGCAGGGATTGGAGGCGGGGGCAGAACCGGTGGTTGGATAGGTCCTGGTTGCCCGGGCCCGGGTCCTCCTGGCAATGGGCCGGCCGGCGGAGGTTGGCCAGGAGCTGGCTGGCCTGGCGGCCCCGGGGCTGGTAGACCAGGAGGTGGCTGTCCTGGCAAAACTGGTGGCACGGGTGCTGGCGCCGGTCTCGGTTGAGTTAGCGGGTGGGCACGAATTGCTTGATCCATCATCTGCGGTAGAGATTGCATTAGCTTGCCCATGTCCCGCATCAAACGTCGGGTATCCTCTTGAATAGAGTCCATGCGAGCATCCGCATCAGAGCTGGACCCCGATCTGGGAGATCCGCGAGACATCCGTCCCTGGGGAAGTCCAAAGCTTCCTCGTGGATCCAATAAGCTGTCCCGGCTCTGGCTCCCTGGCATGGACCAGGTCGTCTGGGTAGTGTCCAACAGGTTCTTAGTCCAATCGCGCGACCTTCTGTAGGTCACCCCCTTGTCCCAAGGGGTTGGGGCCCCTGGAACGTAGGTTCGTGGGACTGCTCCTCCATGACTCTGCGTTGGCCCGGCCGGGCTGTAGATCGGGAGAGTGTACGAGGCTCCCACTGTGCTGATCAAAGGAGGGGTGACCGGTCCAGCCGTGGAGTGCGGGACCGAAGCTGTTGTTACCGGAGTCGTAGTCACTGGAACAACGGTGGTAACCGGAATGATGGTCACTGGAGTTGCCACGGTGGTGACCGGGACCGTGGTTACCGGTGTGGTAGTCACTGGGACCATTACCGGTGTTCCCCCCCCAGCCCCGCTCATCGTGGTAGAAGGCAGGTACTGAAGGTGGGGAATTGATGAATGATTCCTGACAATTTCTGTCAGGTTCAAATGCAAGTAGGTCCAGGCATTCTTTTCAAAAGAAAGGCTTTATTGGATTACAATGCTAAAACCCACAGTAGGAGGTCATTGTCAGGAATGGGGGCAAAAGCAATGCAAGCAAACTTATAGTGTGATGCATAAAAGCGACTAGCGAATAAGCTATGAGCGCGCGCGCGGGAAACTCCCGGCGGGAGATATACTTCATGAGCGGGAGACGACTCCCCCCCTCCCTTCACCTTCTCAGAACTGGAAAATTCTCATCAACACAAGAATAGCCCAAAGCCTACATTCAAGGCCACCGTGATAAGGAAAAGCGGCAGGGAAGAAGCTCCCACGTTACTGCCTGCATACCTACGCAAGCAGTAGGGAACACATAACAATGGATTCAGTGAGAAACATCAAATAAGCTTTTCTGACAGAGACCACCTCTGGATGTTGCAACCTGTACTGATGTAGCTTCCCCAGGAGGCATGGACTGGGGTCCAGATGGGCAGATCACAGGCAAGGATGCAAAGAGTAACCAAAGTCCAGTCAAAAATCAGGGGTTCCAGAGATCAGGTTTACCAAAATTCAGTCTTGGGTCAAGGAGTTCCAGGCAACAAGTCCAGTCCAAGATCAGGGGTTCCAGAAAAGTCAGTTGTCACACCTGGTTCAAGGTTACAAAGGTCCAGTAGCAGCAAACTTGGTGGCTCAGTAGCAAAGTGCACTTATTATATCCACAAATTACTGCTTGCCCCAAGTGAATTTATAGCCATGTCTTAATGAGCTAAATTCCCAGCCAATTCCTTGGCAGCCATCCTGAAACTACTCATTCGTCTCTTCAATTGACAGCTGACAACAGGCCATGAGTCTCACATTCCTTCTCTGTTCTTGCAACTCAAAGGGTCTCTGACAGCATCAGTGCTGCAAAGGTGTGGGTGAGCTAGGTGGGCTGGGAGTGGCTGCTGAAGACTTGTTTACTGCTTCAGAGCTATAAGGTGTAGGCTGTGACTCCTGATCAGCCAGTAACCTGATCTCTTGTTGCTTTCCTTCTGGCTTAGAGCCAGCTGCAGCCAGCTGTTCAATTACCGGCCCAGGGCTAGCAGGTAGCTCTTTATTTGAGAAATCTGAGCCATCACTCAGCACAGACTGACTTACAACACAACCCTTAGTTATCATTAGTATCCTTGGTGGACCCTTCCTCCCCCAATCTGTCTGATCCCCATAGAATGTTCTGTTAAAGATATTTGGAAATGCCGAATTATTTTTAACTGCCACAAAGCAGAGGGGAACCTGGTACCTGCTGTTTTAACACTAGACCTGGATGTAAATTCAGTGACTGTGTCCCAGAACTGAAAATCGGTTCTGAGACCAAGTTTATAATCTGATTTACAATGAAAATGTTCCAGAATGTTCTGTTAAAGATATTTATTTTGTAAGCCTTGGCTAAAAGCAATCATCTACTTAGTGAAAAACATTTCCTCCTTGAAATGGAGACCTGAGGAGGGAATATCCATAAGCCATATGCTGCCTTTATCTCACTAGCCATTAAAAGCTGGAGAGGAAAAAGAGAAGGTAACCAGCTAATATTTGCTTTTGAAAGGCTGTTGCTCAAGCAAAGGCCTTGTGGCCACCTGCAAAGAGCTTTTTCTTTGGAAAACTACCAGGAGGGGTATCAAGAGCAGGAGAGCTGATTATATTCAAAACACAGTTTTAAAAGCTATAGAGCTACCAAGAGGTAACCATGAGGTCATTTTAGGTCCTCCAGGAAAATACAGTTATGGATAATTCCTCTTTTAAATGTGAACAAGCTGCCTTGCTAGCTAGGCTGCATTTCCAGCATAGAAGAAGAGGAGGAGGAGATTGGATTTATACCCCACCCTTCACTCAGAGTCTCAGAGTGGCTTACAGCCTCCTTTCCCTTCTCCTCCCCATAATGGACACCCTATAAGGTAGGTGGGGCTAAGAGGGCTCTGAGATAACTGCTCGTTCAAGAACAGCTCTGGCTTGCCCAAGGTCATCCATCAGCTGCAAGTGAAGGAGTGGGGAATCAAACCAGGTTCTCCCAGATTAGAGTTTGTGCACTTAACCACCGCACCAAATATGCAATTTGTGAACAGCATCTGTTCAAGGCAGGCTTCTGTCCAGTGTAGAAGAGGTTCATCTGCATCAACTGGATGTTAATTCCTTTCTTTAAAAAGTACAGATGCTTCCGAAATCCTCCTCATCTGAATTTTCTCTGGATCTTTAAGATTCCAAATTACCTGGTTTTATTTCTCAAGAGGAACTGACACATTTGAAATGATGCACAGACATATGCACAGCTGTGTTGGGTCCGGCCGTCGAAGGCAGCACCCTGCTCCACACACTGGCCAGCCAGATAACCTTTTCTCAAGTGCAGGAAGCCAAAAGTCTGCAGTGGCTCGGGGTTGGGGGGGCCCAGGTTCCTGCTGGGTGACCTTGGGCCAGTCCCTCTCCCTCAGCCTAACTTGCCTCACAAGGCTGTTGTCGTTGTTGTTGCGAACTTAAAATGAAGGAGGGGGAAATGCTGTCGCAAGCAACTTTGGGTCCCCATTGTGGAGACTGGTGCTCTTTTCTACTGCAACAGACAGACTTGATCTATCTGTCAACATTGTGGAGAAAAATAAAATATATATATATAAATATTTTTTTTAAGGAGGTGGGCCATGTTTGGTGAAAAACAGACACTCCGCACATGCCTAGGGGCCCTGTTTCAGTGTTCTAGGATTTATTCCTGGCACCGCCAGTAGCCTCCACAGGCTCCTCCTGGATGTCCGTGGCTCAAAGGCTTGTGGCCGGTGGAGTCTGGGGGGGTTTGCTCCAGCTCTTGGCCGCACGCCACAGTTCTGCATGGCATCAAAAATATTTCCACAGCAGCCTGGCAGCGCCATTCCACTGTGTGACAGTTGGCTGGGACTAGCTCACAGTGAGCCCATTGTGCCCCCTGGCTTGAGACGGGATCACTGTATGCCCAAGTAGTGCTCTTGTTCAGGCGCCCAAGCACTCTTGTTCTTGAGAAACCCACGCTGGCTCTTCATAACCACAGCCATCCTTTCTAAAAGCCCAAGGACTGTCTGCTTGATGATTTGTTCTAAAACTTTCCCAGGTATAGAGGTCAAGCTGACGGGTCGGTAGTTACCCAGGTCCTCCTTTTCCCCCTTCTTGAAGACGGGGACGACATTTGCCTGCCTCCAGAGCATTCTTCGCGGGGCCACAGACGCCCCAGTGGGCATCTCTGACCTGTCCCAGCTTCCCTCCTCACCCAGCTCACCTGTTTTCTGTCTCCAGCACGTGACCTGGACAGACACAGATTCGGGCTTCCTTTGGAAGCTCGGTTGGCAGACTGGGATTGCCCGCCTCCAGGTGGTGCCAAGACTTCTCCTGGAATAGCAGTTGACCTCCAGCCTTCTGGGGTCAGTTCCCTGGAAGAAACCAGCAGCCACGGAGGGGGAAGTCTGTGGAGTTACATTCCTGTGGAGTTCCCTCCCCAAATTCTGCCCACTGCTGGTGGTGCCTCCTAGGCTCTGGTCACAATGCAAAGGTAATTGCGCTTTGTTCCCGCTTTACTTAAATCGGGAACATTTTTCTTCGCATTGGGCTGACTAGATGCAGCCAGCCCCTCTCTTACAGCACCCGCTTGCCTGCTGCTGCGCCGTCCCTCCAGGTGATCCTGCTGGCCACGGGGGAGGCTTGGGTCAGGAAAACCCGGCATCATTGCGCGACTGAGCCTGCTTCGGGGCGGGAGGCGGATTGGCGTGGGTGAACGTGAAACTGACATGCACAAGGGAACAGCAGCGAACCCCGATCAAAACAGCAGTGTGACCGGACCCTTAGTCTCCAGGAATTTGCCAAGCCAGAGTTGGCAACCCTATTACAGACCCATCTGCCACAAACCAATCTCATCTTCAGAGACAAAGGTATTCCCATTGCTGGATCACACTAGAAGTCCACCTAGTCCAGCATCCAAAGTGGCCACTAGAGACCTCCAGAAGGGCCACATGGGACTCCTGAGCCTTCATTGGCCTGGCTCGGCCCGGGGGATGGGAGCTTTGTGGGGGCCAGAATGGTCAGCGGGTTTCTAAGTCACCCTGGCTGACCTCCTCCTCCTCCTCCCCCCAGCTTTCTCCAGTCACAGCCACGGGATAGGAGCCGGCAGCATCATGCTTAGCTTTATTCCCAGCCCACTTAAAAATCCTCCCCAGCCTCTCATGAGGACTTTTCTCCTTGGACAAGGCCAGGAACGGCATCAGCAAACCCCACAGACACATCCAAACAGCCCCTTCGCGGGCCCTCCCAGGGCGCTGCTGGTCAGCTTGCAGGGCTGTGTTGGGGGTCCTCCCCTCCCAGCCACTGAACTGACCTCCCCCACTTTTTGTCCTTCAATGACTACTCCTCAGAGGTACACTTCCACAGGACATGGAGGTTCCATTTAGCTTTTGTGTAATGTACTCAGACATAATACAATCAGACATAATGCAACCAGACCTGACCACATGCGAGGCAAGGAAGCCATGCGGTCAGGCAAAAACATCCGAGCTTTGCT
Source organism: Gekko gecko (assembly GCA_029375565.1). NCBI lineage: Eukaryota > Metazoa > Chordata > Lepidosauria > Squamata > Gekkonidae > Gekko > Gekko gecko. Next base: position 2,855,971 of record JAPDNY010000016.1, read on the forward strand.
CACCTGAACAAAGGACTCAGCAGATCCTAGCCCACTCCAATCAGAGGGATAGGCTCCTGGCTGAGAGCCTATGGAACTCTCGGCCACTGTAAATAGCCAATGTCTTGAGTGGGGTGTGTTTTGAGTGTGGGGTTTTCAGGGGATATAAACTGGCCTGTGAGCCAGGTAAGGTTGTCTTGTTCTTGAACTAATAAAGTATGTGAGAGCTGAAATCACTCGTCAGTCTCAGTACTTTTCATTTTGCCTTGCAAAGGGTGGAAGAAATCCCATTGGCAGCTACAGATAAAGGGATTCTCCCAGGGCTCAGGGAACGCCTGCTTCCTTTCTATCATTCTGTTTATAAACAGACCAGACCCAAACTGAGTTTGCTCTTGGGCTCCAGATATTTTTCAGTGAAATTCTGGCAAGGTGTCATGCACCTTATTGCAAAGTTCCATCCCTGAGCAAAAGACTCGTGGTTGAATCCATTTACTCTGTCCTCAGGAGAAATTTTTATTACAAAGCCAAGGTGTTCCTCCTTTTTTTTTTCTTTTCTTTCAATGCTGCCTCGCCACGATATAGCTTTTTTGTACCACTCGGATTCTGCTCGGCTTTGACACAAAATACCTACCATGCTCTTCCCACTCCTCAGATGACTTCATTATCTCTGAGGTAACATATCTATTGTGGACGGATGTGCCGCCAAGAGGGACCGGCGGGCGAGCCTGTGATGCTCCACTAACCCCGTGACCCTGAGGAATCGCTCCGGCTTGAACTTCCTTCCTTCACAGACACCTCGTATTCATCTTATTTACTTCGCCTCCACGGGTCTGTCTGAGTAATTGCGGAGGTGGATTAAAGATAAAGTCATTTCCCCCCCAAAAAAAACTCCATTCCGCTTGGGAGCTGGGCGTGCAGCACCAGCAGGCTCTTGGTCTGCGACTGCTCCGGTCCACACGGTGGAGCACCTTCCGTCAGACAGAGGCCTTCCCAAGTGTTTCCTCTCTCACAGACTGTTCATCATCATGACAGCCGGGTGTGTGTGTGGGGGGGGTGTAGGGCAGACTTCGGGGAGGGAGGTGGCCCAGGTCCAGGCCCAGGGCAAGGGCAGGGTGTGCTTCCCCTCCTCCCTCCTCAGGGTGGCCTGGCCCTCCCTGGCCACCAGCAGGGGATGGGGAGGTAAAGTAGGGTTGGCCAGATCCGGGTCGGGAAATTCCTGGAGATTTGGGGATGGAGCCGGGGGATGACGACAGGGACCTCAGTGGGGTAGAATGCCCTAGAGTCCACCCCCCAAAGCATCCATTTTCTCCAGGGGAATTGGTCTCTGTAGTCTGGAGACAAGCTGTGATTCCAGGGGGTCCCCAGTTTCCCCGGGGAGGCCGGCCTCTTTATTCCTCCTGCAGGAAAGCCTCAGACTGGGAGGGGAGGCAGTTCTGTTCACCCTCTTCCTCCTCCTCCCCCCTCTGGATGGCCCCCTTGTCTCCCTCCTCTCTCGGGAGGGGAGATGAACTGGCTGGCAGAGTTCAACTAGCTCTCTGCAGTCCCTGCCAGCCCTGCCCCCTCTCTGCTGATCCTGGGAGATGTTTGCATCTTGCAGGACATTCTCCCCTGCAGTCGGGAGGCCTCCCTGCCTTTATCAGCTTCCAGGTGTAATGTATCCACTGGAGAACATGGGCTCTGGACAACCATGTGCTTGGACTGGTTCAAACCGGTCCACCATGTGGCCAGGCGAAGGGCCTGAGCTTCGCCCCGAAGGACAATGGACTAGTGGATCCTGACTCCCCTCCAATGGAGGAGCAGGAGTTAATCCAATCAATGTAAATAGCGAATCACCGTGTGTGTGTGTGTTTGGGGTGTGGGTCACTTGGGAATAAAAGCCGGCCTGCGAGCCGGCTCAGTTGTCTTGTTCTTCATCTAATAAAGTATGTGAGAGCTGAAATCACTAGTAAGTCTCAGTACTTTTCACTGGCGACGAAGGTGGGATGCCAACTCCCTCCATGAACAACGACCACGAGACGAGCACCGCTGACCGCCCCAACGCCGAAAGCACCAAACGCCGCCGCCGAGCTTCGTGTCCGCCTCTTCGGTTCCTGGGCACCGCACCGCTCCCTAGCACCGCTGACCCCGAGAGCAGCCTCGCTTCCAACGCCGCCAACTCTACGCCTGAACCGCGACCTCCACGGGTGAGCACCATGGCCGCTAGCAACGAGAGCTTCCCCGCCTTCGACATCTCTCGTCCCGCACACTGGGAGACCTGGATCGAGACGCTGGAGCGTCACTTCGAGATCCATGGCATCACGGATGCGGGTACGAAGAAGGCCTATCTCCTGCGCTACTGCGGCATCGAGGCACACCTCCTCCTGAAGGACCTGGTGAACCCCCTCCTGCCGAAAGACGCGGCCGCCACCTACGACATGCTGGTCAAGGCGTTTACTGACCACTTGGCACCAAAGCCCACCAAGTTCGCAGAACGAATGGAGTTCTTCGCGAGAATGCAGGGCCCCGACGAAACATCTCCGGAATTCCTGGCCGGACTACGCCGCGCAGCCACAAGGTGTGCCTTCCCCAACCTCGCAGATACCCTCCTAAACCAGTTCTTGGTGGGGCTGAAGGAGGCGAAGCTGCGCCGCAGGCTCGTCAGCCGGAACGACCTCACTCTGGAGGCCGCCATCCAAGAAGCGGCCGCCTACAAGAAGTCCCACGCAGATCGCCGGCCTAAGACGGTCCATCGCCTCCAGGACTCCGGCCCCTCGGATGACTCGAACGATGAGGAGATCCTACAGGTGAACCGCCGATCACAGCCACGCACCCAACGCAACAGGGGATCCCCCGCACCACCAAACCAGCCCAACGCATCTGCCTGTGCCAGCTGTGGCGACGCTCACGAGCGCCGGACCTGCCGTTTCCGGGATGCCATCTGCAGGACCTGCAACAAGGCCGGACACCTCGCCCGAGTCTGCCGCTCCAAGGGCAAGCGCCTGGGATCCACTGCCCAGCTGGACGCCGCAAGCCTGCACACCGTGACGACACAGCGCCGGCAGACGGTATGTAACTTGCCCCCTGAAAGCCCGGACAAGGTGCATGTGACTGTCCAAATAGAGGGGTCCCCCTGCCAAATGGAAATAGACTCAGGGTCCTCGTTCTCTATAATTTCCGCGGAGAGCCTTAAAACGCTATGCCCCAAGGGGGGACCCCGACTGCACAAGCCACGGGGGTTGAAACTGACAGACTTTAACAAAAACCCAGTGGCAGTCCGTGGCTGGGGCAAGTTTCAAGTCCGATTTAAAGGGTTCTCGGGCTTGCTGGACCTGCTGGTTGTGGAGGGGCGCCTCTCAAGCCTCCTGGGACTGTCGTGGTTTGGGCCTTTGGGACTCCAAATAGCAGGAGTAAACCACCTCGGGACCGCTGACTGGGAGGCAGTTTGCCGGGAGTTCCCCAAAGTATTCGATGGGACCCTGGGGAGGTACAATGGGACCCCGATTTCGCTAGATCTGGACCCTAACGTACGACCCATCCGCATAAAGGCACGGCCCCCTCCCCTAGCCATGCGGGAAAAAATAGAGGCCGAGCTCGACCGCCTGGTCGCCCAAGGCGTGCTGGAACCGGTCGCGTCAGCGCGCTGGGAAACCCCCATTGTAACGCCAATTAAACCGAATGGGGCTATACGCATTTGTGCAGATTACAAATGCACCATAAATAAGGCTCTGCAGGACCACGCCTATCCGGTCCCGGTAGTGAGCCATGTCCTGGCCTCCCTGACGGGGGCCAAAGTTTTCGGCAAATTGGACCTGGCACAGGCTTACCAGCAGCTGCCAGTGGACACGGCCGCTGCGGAAGCGCAAACCATCACCACCCACAAGGGGGCTTTCCGGGTCAATAGACTGCAGTTTGGGGTTTCAGTGGCGCCAGGGATTTTTCAATCTTTCATGGATTCCCTCCTGAAAGGAATTCCAGGGGTCCAGCCCTTTTTAGATGATGTCATCATCGCGGCACCGGACTCCACCGCCTTCACCGAACGGCTGCGTCAGGTCCTGCAGAGGTTCGACGAGGCTGGCCTCAAGGTGAAGAAGGAGAAATGCCTCCTGGGGGTGCCCCGCATCGAATTCCTGGGGTTCGCAGTCGATGCACAAGGCATCCACCCCACAGACGAGAAAATTAGAGCGATCACACAAGCCCCGGTCCCCATGTCCAAGCCGGAACTCCAGGCCTTCCTGGGCCTCTTGAACTTTTACCACGCGTTTCTGCCCCAAAAGGCAACGGTGGCTGAACCCCTCCACCGGCTGCTGGACAAGGAGGCGCCGTGGGCCTGGAAGCCGGAGCATGTGGCAGCTTTCCAGGCGGTAAAAGACTTGTTGGTCTCCAATGGGGTGCTGCACCACTTCTGCGAGGCTTTACCTGTGGTTCTGGCGTGTGATGCGTTGCCCTACGGGGTGGGGGCGGTGTTGGGGCATCGGTTGCAGGATGGCCGGGAGGTCCCGGTCGCCTACTATTCTCGGACCCTGTCTTCTGTGGAGCATAATTACGCGCAGATAGACAAGGAGGCACTAGCGATAGTGGCGGGGGTTAAAAAATTCCACCATTATCTCTATGGCCGCCCGTTCGAGATCCTTACAGACCACAAGCCTCTCCTGGGCCTCCTTGCGCCCGATCGACAGACACCGCAGATGTTCTCGCCCAGGGTTCTCCGCTGGTCCATATTCCTGGCGGGGTACTCTTACACCCTCACCCACCGCCCGGGAAAGGCCATGGGTCACGCGGACGGCTCAGCCGCCTCCCACTGCCCGCAACGGACCCAGACCCGGCCCCCGCCCACGTCATCGCACTCCTAGAATCGCTGCCCGATCGCCCAGTACATGTCAAGGAGGTGGCCCGCCTCACGGGCCGCGACAGGGTTCTCTGTCGAGTTTTGAACTGGGTGGGGAGGGGATGGCCGACAGCTAGACAAGACCCGGAGTTTGCGCCTTTTGTCACAAGGCGCGATGAGCTGTCGACCTATAAGGGGTGCCTAATGTGGGGAGGCAGGGTGGTCATTCCGAAACCACTACAGGAACGGGTACTGAGGGACCTTCATGAGCACCACCCTGGGGTAGTCAGGATGAGGGCTCTGGCGCGGGGATATGTCTGGTGGCCAGGGTTAGACCGGGATATTGAGGACATTGTAAAAAGGTGTCAACCCTGCCAGGCCTCCCGACCCGCACCCCCGACGGCTCCAGACAGGGCCTGGGAATCCTCTCACCGCCCCTGGTCGCGCCTGCACCTCGACTTTGCGGGCCCGTTCCAGGGGCAGCTGTTTTTTATACTTGTAGACGCCTACAGTAAGTGGCTAGAAGTAGAGCTGGTACCATCCACCTCCTCCCGGGCGGCCATCCGAGCGATGTGGCGGATTTTCAGCTCGCACGGACTCCCCGACACCCTGGTCACCGACAACGGAACGGCCTTCACGTCCGGGGAGTTCCAGGAGTTCACCCGCCAGCACGGGATTCGCCACATCAGGTCGGCCCCGTTCCACCCCGCCACCAATGGCCAAGCCGAACGCATGGTGCGGACGGCCAAAGAGGCGCTCCGTCGGACCGAAGGAACGGACTGGGACTTCAGGCTGGCGCACTTCCTGTTCGGCCAGAGAACGACGCCCCATGCGACAACCGGCCGGAGCCCGGCGGAACTATTGATGGGCCGACGCCTCACCACCAGGCTGGACCGGTTACATCCCGATCGAGCGCCCGAGCGGGAGCCCTGCACGGAAACGCCAGCGGCGGCGCGAGGGTTCTTCCCAGAGGACCCGGTGTACGCACGGAACTACGCGAGAGGGCCCCCGTGGATTCCCGCCCGAGTAGTCCGGGTCCGTGGCCCCCGGTCCTACGAAGTCTCGGTGGAAGACGGCCAGATCCTGCATCGCCACATCGATCAGCTACGTCGCCGGGTGCTACCCCTGGAGCCGGATGAGGGGGAGGAGTGGGACGAGCCAGCTCAACCAGACGCGGGGGCGGACGCACCAGAAGAAATCCCGGGGGACTTCAACTCCGGACTGACAGCCACCGCAAATGACACACCGGCCGAGATAGTGAGCCCAGCCCCGCCAACACCAGAGCGGCCACCAGTCCCCACAGCCGCCCGGGAGGCTGTCAGTGCCCCCATGCCAGAGCCCCGTCGCTCCACGCAAGAGCGGCGGCCCCCCAGCTATTTGAAAGACTATGTGTGTGGGTGTTTATCGGACCAAGGGGGGAGGGGTGTAATGTATCCACTGGAGAACATGGGTTCTGGACAGCCATGTGCTTGGACTGGTTCAAACCGGTCCACCATGTGGCCAGGCGAAGGGCCTGAGCTTCGCCCCGAAGGACAATGGACTAGTGGATCCTGACTCCCCTCCAATGGAGGAGCAGGAGTTAATCCAATCAATGTAAATAGCGAATCACCGTGTGTGTGTGTGTTTGGGGTGTGGGTCACTTGGGAATAAAAGCCGGCCTGCGAGCCGGCTCAGTTGTCTTGTTCTTCATCTAATAAAGTATGTGAGAGCTGAAATCACTAGTAAGTCTCAGTACTTTTCACAGGACACCATCCGAAGGGGTCTGCACCTTGCCTCTGCCCCCCTGGTAGGTGTTGGAATATGCAGGGTCTAGTTCTGAAGATCACCAGGCAGGTAGTTAGCATAGCTAGATTAGGGGCTGCCCACAATTTCAAATTATGTCCTTGCTGTCTCCTGATTGGCTCTTCTAGAGACTTGCTGTTCCTGCAGATCTTCCTTCTTGTTGTTGTTCCCCTCACAGAGGCTCTCTCTCTCTTCTATGTTCTATCAAAGTTTGTTCTTTTTTTAATAAACCTACTTGTTTCTCTCTGAACAGTCAATGCTCCACTTCCTTGCCTACTTAAACTCTGCTGACAGTACGTGGGTGGCCTTCTTGCCTGCTCCATGGCAGCCCGGGCCCCAGACCTTTCTGGCTGCCATTGCTGAGTCCCAGCGGCCTGACCAGAGTGGATGAGACCATGGCGTGGAGAGGAGAAGCCGAGAGCTGCTGGGCACCGGGGGACATTCTGAGACGAGACGAGCCTGTACAGAGAGGATGGGCTCCACTGGAGCCCGGGTGGGACCAGACTGCTGGCGCAGAGCATAGAAAGGAGGCAGGGTGGCTTTTAAACTGGGCCTGGAGCGGAGAAGCCTCTGGCCTGGAAAGTTTCGTCACAAAGGGGGAAGTGTTCCCGACTGCCGACATGGGCATGGGGTGAATATGGAAAGTGAGGAGAAAGTAAAGTGGGGTAGTCAGTCAAAGAAGCCAAGGAGCCTGGGGAGAACAGGCGCATGCCAGAGGCATTCGGAGAAAGACATGCCCTGGAGGTGTTTCTGTTCTAAGGCCAGATGCCTCCAATCTGAAAAGGGGGAGCTGGAGGGCTTGGTTTTGATGGGAAACGGAGGCCTCGTGAGCCCCACAGAAACCTGGTGCAACGGCAAGAGCCAGTGGGATATGGTCAGCCCTGGGCACAAACCCTACAGGGAGACTCTCTCTCTTTCTGTGCGTGCGCGTGTGTGCACAGAGCCCCCTGCCGGTTTCCCCAAGCCCTGGATCTCCCCTCCACCTGGCTCCACCCCTCTCCCGAGCTTTTCTTTGTGGCAAAGCTAGGAAGGGCACTGCCCCGTGGCAATTCCCTCGCATTCCCCTTTTCCCTCCCCCACCGCTTCCCTGGCACCCCACGGTCTGCCCATCCCTGCCTGTGGCTTTTAGCTCTGAGTGGCGGGTGCAGCCTGTCTGGGAACAGGTCGATTGACCAACTGCTGGTCCAGTGGGATGCTTAGCCAGTCCAGGAAGGGCAACCACAGGTGAGGAGGGCCTCCAAATTCAATAAAGAGCAGAGCTGATGGAAGGAGGACTGAGAAAGGGATCCTCTCTGTGGCATTTTGTGAGGCGGGGCTGTAAATTTAGGGGGTGGACCCCCCCCCGAGATGCCCCACTGTAGCTACAGGCCTTCCAGGGACTGAAGACCACGGCTGCTGCTCAAGGATCTCAGCTAGCAGAAAAGACCTCTCCCTACCCGATAGCATAATAACAATGTCAAAGAACCAGACTGGGAATCCTGACAATGAAACTGAGTGCAATGAAAACAACCACAAAAGGCAACCTATGAAACATAAAGGAGCACAGGAGAGCACACAGCCCTCGTCCAAGGAGGACGTCTGGCCCTGTGGGGGTAAGAATGGCTGACTAAAGCACTACTGAGCAGATTGTTGTCTTGTAGCTCAGTGGCTGAGAGCCCGCTTTGCACATGTAAGACTCCTGACCAGTCCCCAGTGTCTCCCGCTCGGGGTCTCAGGAGGCAGGACTGGGGCAGGCCACCAACCCTGGGAATGTGCTGCTGCCTGTCGGAGGAGGACTGGCGCGTGCCACTGACCCCACGGAAGGCCGAGGGCCTGACTCTACAGCACATGTTCAGCACTGGCCAGATGGGCTCACGGTGTGACTAAGCAGAAGGCAGCCTCAGAAGAGAAATCTGCTGCGTACAATTTTTAAAAACTGAGAATTTGTCAGGTACAAACGGATATAGATTTGATCCAAGGCTCAGTTTATTCGCCATGTTATCAACATATTTAAAAGATCAAAAGTTATCTGCACGGCTGCATGGTTAAGACTTGCAGCTTCTAGAGGGCTGTTATTCCAGGATCCCTGAACATATGTATGTGAATCTGCCTTATCCTATTGATCCATTTGCCTCATTATTAGCTCCTTTGAGGGATTAATGACACGTACGGCTGTTTCTGAGTTCTCCTGAGGACCTGTCAAGCCACACATGCACTGGGAGTTCCGTGCAGAAACTGGATTTTCAAACGGATGGGGGTGTGATTCAGATCAAATCCAAGGGTGCAAGGAAGGCTTCAGCCCCTCTCCTTGCTCACCACAGGACTGATCTGAATCAAGCCATGCACAGAACTCCTCCCAGTGCACACCGAGACCCAAAGCAGAATCCAAAACAGTGCCAGTAGGCCCTGGCTGGCAACAACTCGACAGGGTCTCAAGAAAGGTCTTCCCAGCACCTACTGCTTGGGATCCTTGAGCCAGGGATGCTGAACCCCAGCCCTTCTGCAATGCAAACGCAGTCCACATTGACCACTGAGCTGCGGTCCCTCCGACATCTAACACGTGCAAAGAAATGTGTTATGTACCCAACTCGCGTTTTTGCCTGAGCAAGGACTTCGCTTCGTCCACAGAACAATACGGGACCAGGATCCTGGAAGGAACCTATTGGGCAGGTGTTCTTATGTAAATAGCCAATCACGGGGAGTGGGTGGGTGTGTTGGGTATGGTGCTGAGCAGGCGTTCAAGGAGGGCTTTGGTCCTGCCTGTGTCGTCTTAGAGTTGAGCTTATCACTAAATAAACCATGAGCTGATCACTCCACGCGTCTGAGCCCAGTACATTGCACTGGCGAGGAGGATGGGATCCTGATAGGAGAGCCGGCAGTAGAGAGCATCACACCGTGCAATCAGCCCCAGAGCCCCGCACATCGCACCACTCCAGAAAACATGGTGACCCCATCAGGATCAGGACAATTGCCCGAGTTCGACCCTGCACATCCCAATCTCTGGGAAGCATGGGTGGAACACCTGAAATACTACATTGTTTTCCAGTGCGTAGCTGATGCTGAGATGAAGAAGGCCCTCCTGCTCAGCTCATGTGGAATCACCATGCTACGGCTTGTCCAGGGCCTCACTGCACCAAAGACCTTGGATAAGGCCCCATACAACGGCCTCATCAAGGTGCTCACAGGACATTTCACACCACAGCCTACCAAGATGGCATGCCACCAGAGAGCCAACAAAGCAGCCGCTGGCTTCATGGCCGAACTTCACTGGCTGGCACTCAACTGCGCATTCGGAAAGCTCGAGGATGCCCTGCTCAACCAATTCGTCATGGGCATCCACAAGCAGAAACTCCACCACAAGATCATCAGCCACGAAGAGATCACCCTGGAAAAGGTACTTTGCAAGGCCGCCACCTTCGAGAAGTCCCAGCATGACCACCAGACCCACTCAGCGCACCAGGCCTCCACCTCCCCGGGATTCCGAGGCCTCCAATGAAGAAGAGATGCACCAGGCACACAAGCCCGCTCGCCGCGATCCTCGTCAGCTGCCTCACACCTCACAAAGTCCAGCACACGGGCACCATGCGCCAGCTACAGAGAAGACCACGAACACCATTCCTGCTGTTTCCATGACACAACCTGCAGGACCTGCAGCAAGACTGGCCACATCACCTGCACCTGCCACTCCAGAGGAACCCAAAGACACCCCTGCTGCCCACAAGGAAACAGCAGAGCTTCATACCACAGCAGTTCACCAAGACCAGGTACTGAATTTGCCCCGGGACACCCCTGAAAAAATCAAAGTGGCTGTGTTAACTGAGGGAACACCTTGTGAGATGGCGCTGCACACGGGGTCCTCCATCTCCATTATCTCGGCAGAGACTCTCTGGAGGCTCTGTCCACAAGGAGGGGGTCGCCACCTGAAACCTGCTGGCTTCACCCTCAGAGACTTCCAAAAGAATCCAGTGGCCATTAAGGAGTGGGGCAAATTCCACATGCAGCACAAGAACTTTAAGGGACTTCTGGACCTGTTGGTGGTAGAAGGGTGGCTCACTAGCTTGCTGGGACTGTCGTGGTTCGCTCCCTTGGGGTTCGGAGTGATTGGGGTGCACCACATGCAGCCTACGTACTTTCATAACCTGCGCAATGAGTTCCCAGCCGTCTTCGATGGAACTCTGGGTCGTTACACCAGTCTACCCGTCTCCCTAAACCTAGACCCGGCGGCGCGGCCCATCCACATGAAGGCCAGGCATGTCCCATTCACCCTTAAGCCCAAGATAGATGGGGAGCTGGATCGTCTGGTGGCCCAAGGGGTTCTGGGGTCCGTGCCACATGCACTCTGGGAGACACCCATCGTGACCCCTGTTAAGCCAAATGGTGATATCCCCAAGAATATAGGTCTATAAGTGCACCATAAACAAAGCCTTACAGGACCGTGCCTATCCAGTCCCGGTGGTCAGCCACGTACTGGCTTCATGGGTGGGCACGAAGATTTTCAGTAAACTGGACTTGGCCCAGGTAGATGATGCCACCGCAGAGGCCCAGATGATTGTGATGCACAGGGGCGCGTTCCGAGTGCAGCAGCTGCAATTTGAGGTCAATTTGGGGATTTCCCAAAATCTAATGGACTCTCTCCTCAAAGGAATTCCTGGGGTCCAGTCATTCTTCGATGACGTTTTAATCGCCGCACCCGCGGCTGAGACCTTCATTGAGAGACTACGAGCCATCTTGCAACATTTCCAAACCGCTGGCCTCAAGGTGAAGCAGGAAAAATGTCTCCTGGGAGTCCCGTAGGTCAAATTCCTGGGCTTCTCTGTCGACGCACATGGCATCCATCCAGCCCCTGACAAGGTTCGCGCAATCATCAGTGCTCCCGCTCCCACATCCAAGTTGGAACTCCAGGCTTTTGGGGAGCTACTGATAAAACACTCCTTCTTGCCCCGTAAAGCTGCAGCCGCTGAGCCCCTGCACCACCTTCTAGACAAACAAGCTCCCTGGGTCTGCTGTGAGGAAGCCGGGTGGTGGTGCCCGCCCCACTGCGCCAACAAGTACTAGTGGCGCTACATGAAACTCACCTGGGGATTGTGCGCATGAAGGCCCTGGCCCGCAGCTACATATGGTGTCCCAGCATGGACAGTGAAATAGAGGACTGTGTAAGGCATTGTCAGGTATGCCAAGAAACCCGATTGGAGCCACCCAGGGCCCCAGTGCATCAATGCGAGTCCACACACAAACCATGGTCCCAGCTTCACCGTGATTTTGCGGGACCCTTCCAGGGACAGATTTTCTTTCTTCTAGTGGACTCCTACACTAAATGGTTGGAAGTGGTCCTGGTCAGCGCCAGCTCTTCCCAAGCAGCAATCCACACTCTGTAGCGGGCCTTTTGTACCCATGCCATACCCGACATCATCGTGACAGACAATGGGATGACCTTCACCTCAGGCGAGTTCCAGGAGTTCATGGGCCACTACGCAATCAGGCACATCCACTCCGCTCCCTTCCACCTGGCAAACAGTGGCCAAGTGGAAAGGATGGTGAGGACTACAAAGGACTCCCTCTGAAGGATTATCCACGGGGACTGGGACAATCAGCTTGTGGCTTTCCTTTTCAGCAGCTGCATAATCCCCTGCACAATGACCAGCTGCAGCCTTGCAGAACTCCTCACGGGCAGGTGCCTAGCCACCCGCTTCAACAGACTGCACCCAGACCATGCTCCAGAACACGGCCTGACCCCGGAAAACCAGGCAGCGCCCCGTGGATTCTTCCCGGGTGACCCCACCTACACCCAGAACTTCTCCAGAGGCCCAGCATGGATCCCTGCCAAAGTTATCAGGGTCACCGGGCCCCTGTCCTATGAGGAATCCACCAAAGACGGACAAGTGCCCTGGAGGCACACTGACCGGCTCCACCACCATCTCCTCCCTGTCGCGTCTGGGTTGCCCGCCAAGAGTCTCCAGACGGGAGTGACAACGAGCTGCCAAGCCCCCAGGAACCGGAACTCAGGAGGGACCCCCCCGCAGGCCCCCCAGCAGCCAGTGAGCAGCCAGCGGGACAAGGAGGAGAACAGCCAGAGTCAGCGACATCAGAGAGACCCGAAGTCATTCCGACACCGCCACCATCTGCCAGCCCCTCGACGGAACCGGCAGACTCGGCTCCAGTGACCACAGCCCCGCAGTCAGAACTGCGGTGCTCAAGCCGAGAGCGACACCAACCGATGTACCTGGGAGGCTCTGTTTGTGAGGCTGCTCTGGACTATGGGGGGGGAGGGGCGTTATGTACCAAACTCGCGTCTTTGCCTGAGCAAGGATTTCGCTTCGTCCACAGAACAATACAGGACCAGGATCCTGGAAGGAACCTATTGGACAGGCGTTCTTATGTAAATAGCCAATCACGGGGAGTGGGTGGGTGTGTTGGGTGTGGTGCTGAGCAGGCGTTTAAGGAGGGCTTCGGTCCTGCCTGTGTAGTCTTAGAGTTGAGCTAATCACTAAATAAACCATGAGCTGATCACTCCACGCGTCTGAGCCCAGTACATGTCAAAATATGAAACTTCCTGATAAAGAGCCATTACAATAGCCCAGTGCAGACTCTTCTGATGGGCAGCAGTACTCCGGGGTCCTGGGCAGGGGGCAGAGGTGCCGGGGATCCCGTGATGGACTCTGTCTTGCCAAGCGGCCCCCTCGTCTCTCAGCCTCCCCTCCTCGGTCTGCCCGTCACTGAGATCTAATGCCCAGAGGCCACCCACCACCCCTGCACAGACAGCGTCTGCTTTCCCAAGCACTGGCGTCCCTTGAGAGCCAAGAAGGACCAGGAAAGTCTGAACGGTACCCAGAGAAAACCTGTTGCAAGACAGGCCCAGAAGAGACCATAACAGAACACTGCCAGTGGTCACAGACAGCTCTCAACTCAAAACAGTTCAACGTATCATCAGCAACTTACAACCTCTACTGGATAATGGCAGCTCTCTTTCACAAGAATTAACCTTTTCTTGCCCACAGGCAACCTTGTCTTGCCCAATCTCAAACACCCACAATAATACAGTATCTAATTTGAATATGGACAGTGGTACCAGAGCTTGCAATAAACCCAGATGCCATCTCAGGCTCATTCACCTGCTCATCTTCTAAACTGTATATGCCATTAAATGTCAACAATGCCCTTCAGTTCTCTGCAGAGGACAAACAGGACAAGCCCTGCACCAGAGGATAAGTGGACACAAATCTGACATCACGAATCACAATACTGAAAAACCTGCAGGAGAAAAACTTCAACCTTCCAGGACATTCAATGGGGGCTGTTTTATTGCAAAGGAACTTCAAAAACAGACTAGAATGAGAGTGCTGAGTTACAAGTTTTTACATCACTCAGAACAACTGGCATTCCTGTTTCCCTTTGCCAAGAATATATGAAATAAGATCATATGGATTGTATGCTTTGCAATAGGTATTCTGTGCCATTTGTGAGTGCTTTGATGAGCAAGGAGGAGGGGAAAGATGCCTCCGTTCATGATATTCAGCCCTGTTCAAGTCAGCCTGCTGGTCAAATGCTGAGCAGGCAAGCGTGAAGATTCCAAATGGTGCCAATATCTGGTTGTTCCCATTCTCCAACCAAGAGGCAAGACAAGGGTTTCTTTCCGTAGCAAAAGCAAACTCTAACCAATGTTTCCATTCTCTCTCCAAAACCAGGCAAGAGTAAAAATCCCTTTTTGGAAGAAACCACCGGACACCCTTGGCAGTCCTTGTATGAAAATGAGCTTCAGGCATTGCCCAAAGTTTTTAAACTTTTTGTGTTTCCATAGCACCATCTACTGGCCGAAATAGTTTCCTACTAGGGGCACTTTCACACACATTGAATAACTCAATCCACTCTGTAACTGGATCTTACTGAATGTGAAACAACAAAATCCACTTGCAAACGGTCACTGAGGTGGATTGAAGCAGCATCATTGAGCACGTGTGAAGGTGCCAACATGATGTCAGCTCCTGGAAATGAAGGGACTGGGGGCATCTCCCCTCCCCACCATTTATACCATAAAATAATATCAGTGCTGGGATTTTTCAGATTAAACCCATCAAAACTGCCATCAGCACATAAGCAATAACAATGACCAAGTTTTCACAAATCAGGTTTGCCTGGTTCACGAAACCCAGCCACGGCCTCGTGTGCTGCAGTGGTTATGGACCAGGATCTGGGAGACCCAGCTTCAAACCTTCACTCCACCACGGAAGTTAGCAGGGCGACCCTGGGGACCAGTCACACGCTCTCAGCCCAACCCGCCTAACAGGGTTGTTGTGAGAATAACACAGAGGAGGGGAGAATACATGTGTGTTTGGGTCCCCCGTGGGGAGAAAGGCATCCTCATGGCAGCAACTCTTCCAGCTTCAGCACTGCTTCGGGGCCTGTGCGGCGGGCAGAATTCATCGCGACTGACACAGGCTTGCATCAAATTACAGCGGCCACATGAGCCGTGAGCAAAACATTTGTGATCCAGTTTAGAACACTCACTGAACAGATCTGTCTTGGGGAGCCAGGCAGACAAAACGGGCAAGGCTGGCAGAGCAGAGCGTCCGCTGCACACCCCACCCCAGCCCAGCCCCAGCCCCAGCCCCAGCCCCAGCCCAGCCCAGCATGCTCCAGACAACCAAGGGAAGCAGCTGTCTGGGAAGTCAGAATTCCTTGCCAGGTGCAGGAGCAGAGGGGCCACTGTGGCCACGGGGACTTCTCCCGATGGCTGGGCGGGGTCAGCCCACGTGCGGAAGAGCTGTGCCCAGTCTGTCAAGACCCACATGGTGTGGGGGAGGTAGTGGCAAGCCCACCTGAGCCCCACTGGGGGAGGCAGCCCCCATCCCCTCTCCCTGAGCCCCCCCCCCCGTGGAACATGGAAACAGGCGAGCTGGCAAGCAGGCCGCCTCTTCCCCCGTCCCACACGGGGCAGGGCCCTTTTCCGGGGCTCTTCTCCCTTCCCAGCCCCACCCCCCGTCAGGTGAGCTGGGCCAAAGGTAGATGGGGGGAGGGGACTGGGCAGGGACAGTGGTGGGAAAATGGGGTAAGAACAGGGGCATCTGCAAAACAACTGCAGCACCAGATCGACAAGTACCAAGTGCGCAACAACATTTCTGAGAATCTGACGGCAAATTCCAAGCACTCCTGCTGCACCCTCCAGGTATGATTTGACCACCAGTCTCTGGAAAGACGTATCCATTGTTATGAGGACTCTTATGTTTTATCCTCTCCTAATAATTCTTCCCACTTAAAACCCACACCTGAGATGCTAATGGATCAAGAGTGCTTCTCAGATTCCTTACTTAGTATTGCTATGATGCAGTCCGAAGCAGAGTTGCCCTCTTCTAGGAATTCTTCTAACTTAATTGGAATTTGGGACACAAGAAATGTGACCCACGGGGAACTTTTGGAGCAATAAAGGAATGGAGGGGAACTGCTCAGCCCTCGCTGGTTGACCTCACTGCGGCATGGAGGTGTCAAATCCTTTTTTTAAAAGCTTCCTACGTTCTTTTTAAGCTACCTGCCAGATTTATCACAATCCGGGGGGGGGGGCTTGTTAGGAGGTGAACTTTGAAAATGCTTTTATTTGTTATTTTCTGACCTGCATGCACACCAGGAATGGTGACAGCAAGTGTCTTTGCTTTGGGAGAATGTACGCTTGGGTTAATGTGACTCTCTGTGTAAGAGGAGGTACCACACAGCCTGTATTTCCATGCAAATGAGGTCACAGACACATCTTGCACACTTACCCAGGAGCCCTTGGGAACAAGAAGGCTCCATATTAGCATCTCTATTACAGCTCCTTCAGCAGAATGTAAAAACAACAGCTTTCCACCATTGAAGAAGTTTTACACCTCACGTAACCCACAGGATGCTTGGCATTTGCATGTGTGAAGACCCGGCCAGATCCATCTACATACCTAAAGGTTTCCATGCTGACCCATCTTAGCACCTTGACGAAAATCCTCCCTTGTAGAAAGGTGTAGATTTTCAGCATTGCCCCACCTTAGTAGGAGGGAACCCCCACATCCTTTAGCCAATGATATAGGGATGGGATGGACCTAGAAACACCCCAAGCCAGCCCCCAGACTAGCTGATAAAACGGGGTGCAACCTTTTGTTCCAGAGAGGAAGAAGCAGAACAGGACAAGCTTGCTCCCCTTACCAACAAGATAACTTAAGGTAACTTATTGTGTTAACTTGGAGTCGCGACCAAGTAACCCTCACGCATGTTAGCTGGTTCTAACTGTGTGTAGCAAAAGTAAGAAATCCTTAGTTAGAAACAATCCTTGTTCCTGAACACTGGAAGGTCAAAATCTACTGGAGCAGATAAGTATATATGCTTTCCCCTCCTAAAGACATACCTTTAGCTTAAATCCCAATATTGTTTTCCATTTCTACTGTAACTAAAAGGAACTTGAATGTATGTGTGTGTGAATCTGTTTTTGTATGACTGTAAATGATAAGAACTTTCAGTAAAGAGAATCTTGATTCAAATTAAGAAACCTTTGTCAAGCATCATTCTTTTGAAGAAATAGGCTTCTCAGCCAACGGATCTTGCTCTCTCTGTATACATTGGCAAAAAGACCTCAATAAGTTAGTCAGCCACTGCGTAGATAAGCAGTCCGGCTAACAGGCTGCAGGACAGGTGGCTGTTCCGCCAGGCTTTTGGCTGTCCAAGGACACCAGGCCTTCCCTGTGACCAGTCCCTGCTCAACCGCCTTGGGGGGGGGGGCACCACCTCGACCAGCCCGGCACCGGGACCAGCCAGCTTGGTTTCCTTGGAAAAAATGGGCCCTCCCTGAGGTCACTGCGGCAGGCACCACAGTTAGAATGGCTAAGCTGCCATCAGATATCTTAACTGATCTATTCAAATGAATTGGTTGTTGCTTTTATGAATTGTTATATATTGTTTCGCCATATGTTGTGAGCAGCCCTGAGCTTGCTTGCAGGGAAGGGCAGGAGACACATTGAATAAAATAAATAATACATTATTAGACTGCCTGTTACGTGCCCGTGGATAAGCGTGACAGCATTTTGAATCGCAGCCAAAACTCCATTCCACTTTGGTCCTCTGAAAATAGTACTTGGGCACAGAAGTGGTTCAAGGGTCCTGGTGCCAGTCTCAGAATACTCAGCTTTGATTCTTCCAACATCTGCTAAAGTGTTCCAAAGGCACCCCCTCGTGGATTCCGAAGAAATCTCAGCTGCAAGCCAAGTGCTGTTTTGATCCACACAAATCCAAAACCAAGGATGGAATCCTTTTATTAGGACCAACCAAATGGACACAAAACATTTCAGGCCACAGTGTTAAGGTCTGATCTTGCCCACATCTGCTGTGACAGGCCAGCCTTTCAGTAGCTCAACTTTATTGTTGGTAAGGGGTTACAGCACCTTTTCCCGGAAGCCGCATGCAGAGCACTGCAACTATTCCACGTTCTTTCACTGAACGATGTTTTAAGCAAGCAGACCTGGATGATCTGGAGAAGGGTGTTAGGGCCAAACCAACAGCAGAGGTGAATTTAGCAACCCTCTGGGTTGCCCTGATTCAAGGGATGCCTGCCTCAGCTCCCAGACTCTCCTCCTCCTCCTCCTCCTCCTCCTGAGAAACGTTCTTACCTGCCTCGTACCTTTTTATCCTGCCCTGTTTTCCCAGAAACACAGAGCCACACGCACAGTTCCCCCCTCCCCGTTTCCTCCTCACAACAACCCTGTGAGGTAGCTCAAGCCAAGAGACTGTGATGGCCCAAGACAACACGGCAGCCTTCCTTCCCAGCAGGGTGGAAACGCAAACGCAGGCCCCCCCAGAGTCTAGCCCAGTATTTTAGCCCCTGCACCACCCTGCCCACCTCAGTGCTTATCAGCGCTTCCTTTTGCGCATTATCAGCCACAATAAAAGGATCCGGAGCATAATCTCACAGAGGTGGAGGTCTGGGTTCGGAGCAGATCAGTGTCCAGATGGGACACCTTTCAAGAAGACCAGGTAGCCAGCATGAGCTCCCTGACCTCATTTTATTTATTCACAGTGTGAAGAAATGCATTTTGGGGGTCGAAGTCTGACCCAAGTCAAACCTTTCCCAGGAGGTTTTAAAAGTTTTTCTCTCTGGGCAGAGAGAGGCAGGGAGGAGGAAGTCAGTTCAATGGCTCTCCAGCCTCACCTCAGCTACCTCTTAAGACATGCTAATAGGTCCAGCGAGGTCCAGTCTCCCTCCCCTACCTCCTAGCAGGGAACAGAGATTTGGAGGTGTTTTTTGTGCCTATACTGTCTGTGTGTGCGCGTGCACGTGTGTGTGTGTGTGTGTGTGTGTGCTTGCATGCCTGGAAGTCATGACAACTTCTGGTGACCCCTATTAGGGGCTTGGACTTTTTCAGAGAGGTGGCTTTATAGCCTAGCTCTGCATCCCGAGCCTTGGTATTCCTTGGAGGTCTCCCTTCCAATTATTTGCCAGGGTCGGCCCTGCTTAGCTTCTGAGATCCAGGTCAGGGCAATTTGGAGGTATTAAATACTAGAAGGGCTTCAGGAAGAAACTTCTGGAGACTTCAGGAAAAAGCTTCTTTGATCTGGCCTGACCTGGTCAGTGGGTGGAGAAACAGATATGATAAAAATCCTTTGTAGCAAGGAGGAGGTCTTTGTGCTATCAGCCCAGACAGAACTCTTAACTGAGGTCTGGAGGAGGTGGCTATTGTCATGTGCTGGCCTGGACAGCCAGAGGAAGCTGCTAGGTAATGATCACTCTGTAGAAATCTGTAACTTTCTGAGCTAAGGAGCATGCCTTATATTTAATAACAGATGGGGCATGTATAGAGGGAGGGACAGAGGAATTGCATTTTACCCTTTTCGTTTTAATCCCTTGCTCAATCTGGTTAGTGGTAACAGTATGCTTGTGAACATTTTCTCTTTAATAAATACCTTATAACATTTGATTTTGGTAGTGGTTCTGTATATCACACAGACCTCCACTGTCTTGGACATGCTATTTTAAAAGGAGTGCTGGGGGAAGGCAGTCAGTGGGCAAGCAGCTATTCCTCCTGGTCAAACAAGGCAGTGAACAGTCCCTGGTGACCAGCCACTGGGGCAGTGGGAAGCACAGAGGCAAGGCCTCGGAAGGGGAGCGGGGAGTCCCGACCCTCCCAGCAGATAATTCCAACAAAGGTCTTGTGGTGGTGGTGGTGGCGGCAGGTCACTGGAGAGAGCGAGAAACGGGGGTGGGGGTGAGACAGGGTCTGGGGGACTGTTCTGCCACCCACAACCTTTGTACACATGCATTTATAGCCTGCTTTTCTCCCCAGTGGGGACCCAAATGTCATAATGTTATAATGTCATGCTCCCCACCTCTACTTTCTCACACCAACAACCCAGCAAGAAAGGTTCAGCTGAGCAGATATGACTGGCCCAAGGACACCCAATGCGCCTCCCAGGTAGACGGGGGATTCGAGGCAGCCAAGTATCCCGGGATCCTGGTTGGACATGCTGTCCACTACGCCATCCTGACAGTCTCCTGCCTCTGCCACAGGGCACACCCTGGAGTCTAGTTCAAGACACCCTTCCCCTTTTCCTTCCTTCCTTCCTTCCCTTCCTTTCGAAAGCATGTCTGCTGCCTCTTCTGAACTGCTGGAGGTGGCTCAAAACTACAACATCAACCAAAACAATTTTGAAAAGTCAAGAAAAACAAGAAAAACATGTAAAAGGTAAAGGTTCCCTTGCTCGAAAGCCAGTCGAATCCGACTCTAGGGTTACGGTGCTCATCTCCGTTTCAAAGCCGAAGAGCCAGCGCTGTCCGAAGACATTTCCGTGGTCATGTGGCCGGCATGACTAAACACCAAGGCGCACGGAACGCTGTCACCTTCCCACCGAAGCGGTACCTATTTATCTACTTGCAATTTCTTGCTTTCGAACTGCTAGGTTGGCAGGAGCTGGAACCAGAGACAGGAGCTCACTCCGTCTTGCGGCACCCGGGTCTCGAACTGCTGAACTACTGACCTTCCACAGCCTGCAGTTCAGTGTCTTAACCACTTGAGCCACCGCAGCTCCTTAGAAAAACATGACAAGCCAATAAAAACAAGCCAGGGCAAAAAAACCCCAGAAAACTAACAGAGCAGTCCAAAATGATGTTGATAAAAGAGCCCTCAAGCCAGGAACAGACCATAAAAACAGACGAAAGGGATGGAATCACTTAGTTAAAAGCCTGTGTTCTGGCACCTGAAAGGAAGTATGCTCGGCACAGAGCAAGTCTCAGAGACAAGGTGCCACCACTGAAAAGGCCCCGTCTCTGGTCTCGGTTCTCATCTGCCTCTGGGGAAGGGGGAACTGAGGGATCAGCAGATGATCTCCACCCAGAAGAAAACTACAGTTCCTTAAAAGCTGGCCCTACATTAAGCCCCACCTTCTTTCTGGTTTAACTCAGAGCATTTCTAAAATTAATTTCAGAACTGGCCCTACCTCAGTTTGCCACAGGGTTTTTTTAAATAAGCTACCAGGACTGACTGATCCACACACATGCCCACAGGGCAAATGCCACTCACCTCACAGGCACAAAAACATCACGTGGTTTTAATGGATGCATGACTTAACGGTGATGAGCCTGGGCCACGCCAAAGTCCCCCAAACAAGACAGCAAGTTGTGGACATGCACCCTTAGAAGATACCCTATCAAATGTTGCCAACTGCTCAGGTGCAAATCCACTCCAAATGCTGTTTGTTGCACACTGCAATGCAAGCAAGCCATCACACGGGGTACTCAGCACGAGAGAAAGCAGACATTCCGGCATGGTGTTCAGTTTCAGACATCTTAGCAATGGTTAAGAGTGTTGGACTAGGACCTGCGAGATCCAGGTTTGAATCCCCAGCCCTAGCACCTCACTGGGTGGCCCTGGGCCAGTCACACTCTCTCAGCCTAACCTACCTCACAGGGCGGTTGTGAAGGGTAAAATGGAGGAGAGGAGAAGGATGTCGGCCACTTTGGGTCCCCCTTGGGGAGACAGGTGGGGTATAAATGGAATAAATAAATAAATTGTTGGATGCAATTTAGTCATTCCTCATCTGAATTCCTCATAGATTTTGGAAAAGAATAGAATGTGATCCCAAAAATATGCCTCTATGTGACCCCCTAGAGACAGGCGTCAGTCAAGGTTAGTCCTTGGATGAGAGACCACCGAGGAACTCCAGGGGCAGAAGCAGGCAGTGGCCACCCGTCTCTGAACATCTCTTGCCTTGGCACCCTGTGATGGGGGGGGGTGCTGCTGTCAATTGGCCGTACCTTGATGGCAAAGGGGGGGGAGGAAGCCATTTCAGCTCATGCAGGGGGCCCCGGTGGCTTTTGCTTCCTCCGAACGGGTCGGTGTGCTGGCAAGCAGAACCTGGAGGGGAGTCATCCGGTGTGCTGCTGCTGACCCCTCTGACTCCAGCAGGGTGGGGCTCTCGCTCGGGCTCTGCGGTTGAGATCCAGCCCATATCAAAAGTGGTTCTCTGGCTGAGGTCAAAAGCATGAAACTGGCGTCTCTCTTTCCTCTCTGCAGTTTTGCTTCCTGCACATGTGAGACCTGCTCAACGGCTGCCTTCTCCACTTCAGACCCACTTCGACGAAAGCTTTTCCAGACAGCTGCAGTTCTGTCCGTCTGTCTGTCTGTCCAAGCTCGGCTACCCCCATGGAGGCTTCCTCAGTGCTGTTCACGGGATTGCTAGACCCAGTGGCAACAGAGCCCCAGAGCTCCTAGCAAGGCATTCATCAGATTTCTTAATTATTTGTTAAAATGTTTACATCCTGCTTTTCTGTACCCTCAAAGCAGCTTACGTTATCCTAAAATCTCAGCTACAGTCTGTTTAAAAACTTACACGTAACAATAACATCCATGAAACAACAATTCAGCAATAAAAAAGAAAGCAGCACCACTCAGCGACTAAACATCTGTCTGCTACGGAGGGGGCCTGTGGCTCAATGGCCGAGCATCTGCTTTGCAGGCAGAAGGTCCCGGTTAAAAGAATTTGCCTGAGACCCTGAATCACAGAGTCGGGAGGGGCCCTAGAGGCCATCTAGCCCAACCCCCCTGCTCAGTACAGGATCAGCCCAGAGCATCCCTGACCAGGGTTTGTCCAGCCGCTGCTTAAAGGCTGCCAGGGAGTGGGGGCTCACCACCTCCCCGGGCAGCCCGTTCCACTGTGGCACAACTCTTAGTGCACTTATTTATTTATTTATTTATTTTTCTGACTGATACCCCGCCCTTCCCACCGAGGCAGGCTCAGGGCAGCGGTAAAACCTGTAAAAAAGTTTTTCCTAAGATCCAGCCAGTACCTTCCCACCCTTATTGGGAGTCTTGTCCTCTGCTGCCCACAGGAACAGCTCCCTGCCCTCCTCTAAGGGACAGCCCTCCAGACACTGCAAGAGAGCCATCCTGTCCCCCCTCAAGCTCTCCAGACTGAACCTTCCCCAGAAGCCCCTCCGCCTTTCCTCGTGGGGCTTCTTGGTCTCCAGGCCCCCCATCACCCTCCTCGCTCTCCTCGGCACCCACCCCGTTCCGCCCACATCCTGTTTGAAGGGAGGCCTCCAGAACGGCACACAAAGCTCCAGGTGCGGCCTGGCCCATGCCGTGTACAGCGGGACTATGACGTCTTGCGATTTGGATGTCCTGCCCCTGTGGATACACCCCAAGACTGCATTAGCCTTTTTTGTCTCTGCATCACACTGGCTGCTCATATTTAACTTACGGTCCACCCGTACGCCAAGATCTTGTTCAAATACACTTTTACACAGAAGTGTTATCTCCCATCCAGTATGCATGTTCCTCATTTTTGTTACCCAGATATAGAACTTGGCACTTATCCTTGTCATTGCATATTGTTCACATCTGCCCACTTTTCCAGTATGTTCAGGCCTCTTTGAATTATCCCTCTGTCTTCGGGTGTGTTCACTGCTCCTCCCAGTGCAAGCCAGGACAGACAATAATGAGGTGGGGGTAATGCAATTCTGGGCTGTATCAATAGAATATAGTGTCAGAATAATGTAAAATTATGTTATCACTTTACTCTGCTATGGTTAGAGTATGGCTAGAGTGCTGTGTTCCATTTTGGGCACCACAATTGAAGAAGGGTATAGACAAGCGGGAACGTGTCCAGAGGAGGGCAACGAAGACGATGAGGGGTCTAGAGACCAAGTCCTACAAGGAAAGGCTGAAGGAGGAGCTGGGGATGTTTAGCCTGGAGAGGAGATGACCGAGAGGCAATACGATCACCATCGTCAAGGACGTGAAGGGCTGTCATCTAGAGGATGGGGCAGACCTGTTTTCTGTTGCCCCAGAAGGTCAGACCAGAACCAATGGGCTGAAATTAAATCAGAACAGTTTTTGGCTAAACATTAGGAAGAACATCCTGACAGTTAGAGCGGTTCCTCCATGGAACAGGCTTCCTCAGGAGGTGGTGGGTTCTCCTTCTTTGGAGGTTTTCAAACACAGGCTCGATGGCCCTCTGACAGCCATGCAGATCATGAGAGGGAGGGCAGGAAGGGTTGCATCAGTGCTCAGTTCCTGTGCCCCCTTCTTACACGCCCAGGGAAATGCTGATCACCACGTTGGGGTCAGGAAGCAATTTTTCTCCGGGCCAGACTGGCCGGGGATTCTGGAGAATTTTTGTCATCTTCTGGGCATGGAACAGGGGTCACCAGGGGGCGTGGGGGAGGCATTTGTGAATTTCCTGCATTGTGCAGGGGGTTGGACTAGATGACCCTGGAGGTCCCTTCCAACTCCGTGATTCTATGACCTTGTTAGACCCAAGTTTTGATTCATTATAAGGCAGCTTCGTGCGTAATCCAAAGTTCTGGCAAAAAAAATACATCTGTGCTCCTTCTGGAGCAATCTGGGGCAGCCATTTTCATCAGCAGAAGGTGGGCAGGGTCTGTTCTCCTTTTTTACTGCATTGATTTCATGAGTTCATTGGTACCACTTTGATGAGAGCCAGTGTGGTGTCAGGGTTCAGAGTAGCGGACTCTAATCCGGAGAACCAGGTTCGATTCCCCACGCCTCCACATGAAGCCAGCTGGGTGACCTTGGGTCAGTCACAGTTCTCTCAGAGCTCTCTCAGACCCTAAAAACCACTCTAGCTTGCCACAAGCATAACTCTAAGAGAGAGAACTTACAGCTGCCGGACAATCTCAGGATCTTCTGGTTATTCTACACACAATGCCATACAATTATTATTATTATTAATAATAATTGCCATTTTGATTTGCAGGCTGCCTTGAGTATTCTGACAGAAAGGTGGAATGTAACCCAAATTAATTAATTGTCCCTCACTGAAGGTCAAATGGGAAGGGGCCCAATGCACATAATGGGAAGGCTATAAGGTGTAAAGTCTTGGTCCCATCACCCCAAAGGCCCTGTCAGGTGCTAGCCTCTTCCGTGCCTCTGAGGGTGGCGACACACGGAACAGGGCCTCCCTCAGGACCCGCGAGGCCTCGAGTGGCTTCCCCGGGAGAAGGCAGAGCTGCCACAGATGACTCTGGGGTGCAAGATGGAGGGAGGAGACTTCCTCCCGCCCTGCCCCACCCCGCCCCTTCGGGGTTCTGAGATTCTGTTACGCTCTGCATTTCACCACTCCAGAATGCCAATTCAGTCAGAACTTGAGAAAAGCCCTCCTGGATCAGACCAGCGGTTCATCCAGCCCAACCTCCTGGGTCACACAGTGTCCAACCCGTAGTCTTCCCTTGATGTTGCCTCCCGGCATTGGCATTCAGAGGTTTACTGCCTCTGGACATGGACGTTCACTCGAATATTTAAAACAAATTCCGGCATGGAGCAAACACATATTGCCACAGCTGGTATTTCCGTCAATCCCTTTGCACCGTTTTTGCTTCCTGCGTTACTGAGACACACGTGGGAAACCCTAACAAAAAGCAATGTTCAGTGTGATTCCCATGCCTGGCTGCATCAGGGATTTATTTTTTTTTACATACAATGTGATCTTGTGCATTGGTAAAATACTTCATGAAAAGAATCTAAAGGCTTCCTGAAGTACAATCGCATGAAGACGGCTTTGAGGTAATGTCCAAACAGTGCACACAAATACATTGGAATTTCTCAGTGGACTTTACAAGGTAGGACTGCAGTGTTCATTTTTTAAATAGTTTTTTTAAAATAGAATCAAAATGGAAAAGCAGGGAATTGAAACCATTGAGGAAAAACTGTAAGTGAATAGAAAAGAAATGAAATAAGGAACACTTTCTCATCTTTAATGGAAACTCTGTGGGCTGCCTTGGATATCTGTAAAGTTTTGAAACAATTTCGAAACACACACACACAAAGAAATGAGAAGGAGGAGGAGGAGACTGGATTTATATCCTGCCCTTCACTCGGAGTCTCAGAGCGGCTTACAAATTCCTTTCCCTTCCCCACCCCACGACAGACACCCTGTGAGGGAAGTGGGGCTGAGAGAACTCTGACACAAACTGCTCTTTTTCAAGGACAGCTCTAACAGAACCATGGCTTGCCTAAGGACATCCAGCAGCTGCAAGTGGAGGAGTGGGGAATCAGATTAGAGTCTGTGCACTTAACCACTACACCAAATAAAAGACAATATTAGACGTGGCATACCCTAAACAGCACTGAGAACAGACTATGCAGGTATAAGACAATGTAGCAGGAGCAACATCATAAAAAGTAACAAAAAGTGCCACAGTCGGTAAATCACATTCCCTTTCTAAAAAGTGCCTTGCTGAACCATCTCATCACACTGCAGCCCTATGCCCTGTATAAAAATGGCTTCTTGAACATTTCTGTTCCACACATTCTTCAGCAAAATGACGGAATCGGGGGGGGGGGCTTCCTGAACTCCACAAGACGGGGGCGCAGCACAGAAGTCTGGGTTGGGGGGGTAGGGCAGCTGCTGCTCTTTCCCGCTTGCAGGGTGATGCCCTCAGAAGGCTCCTGCCAGGGGGTGGAAGCTGTCCTGTCAGGAGAGGTGGGGTCCTGCAGGCATGTGGCTCCCAGGCCAGGTGGGCTTGGTAGGCGAGAACCAGGACATAAAACTGAACCCAGGAGCTGACCGGTAACCAACACAGGGAAGGCAGAACGGGTGCAGCATGCGTATTCAGCCTAGCGACCAGTAGTCACCAAGGTGTGGCCTTCTCCACTGGTTAGAATTTCTGAGCTGACATCAAGAGCAGGCCTGCACAAAGTTCATTGCAGTAGTCTAGCCCTGAGGTCATGGTGGCAAGGGCCCATGTGACCAGATCAGGCAAGCCAAGGGGAGGGACCACCTCCCCAGCCAAACGAAGGAGGAAGAAGGAAGCCTTCTTGGCAGCTGCACTTACTTCTGTCTGCTGCAGTCATGCTAGGCCTAGTATGCCCCCCCCCCTTGTGTCCGCTGACCACTGCAGGCAGTCAGCAAAGGAGCCTGAGCTTGAGTCCAGGAGCACAATGGGACTGGGGCTCCAGCTCCTGCTTTGGGGAACCAATGGGAACTGCGTGGGAATTCAAACCCACCAATGGCACCAGGGGGCGTTCCCCTTAGCATGTATATAGTTGGCCACCTGGCCAGGTATTTTGTCTTGTGTTGTATAATAGCGAACCATGCTGATCACTACCTTCCTTGCCCCTGGTTTCATTATGCCTCTAACCCACTATACACCCCCGCTCTGAACTGGCTGGGGTCTCTTTCCGCCCCCTCCGCTCTCCCAAGGAGCATCCGCTCCCCTGCCCGGAGCCATCTGACCGTCGAACCGGAGCAGTCAGGCTCGGGAAGTAGGAAGAAGTGCAGAGCGGGGCGTCATCCGCGTGTTGAGGCGGAGGGAGCGCTTCCAGACGGGCCTTGAGTGGATTACCCTGGAGGCTGCGCGTGGAGACTCACGAGCCGGCACCTCCGGGACTCTGCAGCTGCACACGAGGCCGCCCCGCCCCGCCCCGGGGGAGGAGGAGGGCTCCTTCCGCGCGGAGAGGCCAGGCTCAGCAGGGAGCGCCGGGCCGGGCTGCCTCTCGGAGGGGGCAGCGAAACGGGGCCCAACCGCCCGCCCGCCGCCCCCAGCCCCCGCCCTTCCCGCGGCCCTTCCCGGCGCTCCTCCCCCGGCCGCCCCAGCGGCATGACGGGACGGGAGCGGCACAGCCGAGGGAGGGCAAGGCGCTCGCTCGCTCGCTCGCTCACTCACCGGGGCGGCGCCTGCATCCTGGCGGCTGGGGGAGGGCGTCTGTTTCGGGCCGGCAAAGGATCTCCGCGCTCCGCTAATGGCAACTAATTGCCGGTGTGTTCTGCAACCTCTCTTTCAAAAGAACGAAGCCAAGCAAGCTAAAACTGCAAACTATGCAGGCTTCTCAGCCACTTCCTTCTTCCATAGTGCCCTCCGTCTGTAACATGCACTCGTTTTCCCTTAATTTCCAAACCCTCCACAGATACATTCATTGTTGCCATAGGAACTAATCAAAACCGAGTTAAAGTGTTAAAAAAGGGAGTGGGGAGTGGGGGAAAGAGACCAAAAATAACAACAATCCTCTCCTCTGCAAAGGAGAGCTTCAACTTCAAAACAAATGCACCGTTTCACAGGGGGAAAGTGAAGCCAGAGGTGTTATTACTTCCAGCACATTTTAATAGTATCCTTGGGATAGATTTCCAGCTTGTAGTCAGACATACCTTCCCTATTCTGCACACAAAGCCAGAGAAGAAATGGGAGAACTGCCCCAAGCTCGAGTCAGAGTGGGACCCGGAAGCTGAAGAGGAAAATCCTGGGGAAGCAAGGTTTTTTTCCCTCCTGGGAGTTCTAAAGAAATTGCCAGTTTCCATCTGCCCCCACCCCACCCCCGCCCGTCTCTCTCCGAATGTCAGACGCTCTGGGGGAGAGCTCCATCTCCCAGCAAAGTTAGCATTCCGGTACAGCATCTTCAGGGAGGTTATTCTCCACTTTGATTTCCAGACGGAAGCACCCTTTTCTAGCATCCACACAATGCAGTGCTCAGCAGGGGCCTCAGTCTTCCTTTTCTTGTCCTCCAGATGCTCTTTCCCAACCCTGCTTTGCAACACTCTTTTTGGGAAAAGCACAGTCCAAATGGATCATGACACCACCTGGATGTGATGCGTTCCCCAAGGACCTGCCCACGCTGGCGCCCTATTCCTCCTGAGAGCCCCACACAAGCCCCATCTTATTTATTTATTATCTATTTATTACATTCATTTTATACCACCATTCCCTGAGGCAGGGCTCAGGGTGCTATAGAGCGACACAACAAATAGACATGTCATGTAAGTTAAAAACATTAAAAGGTACAATAAAATTCCAAATCAATTCAGAATTAAGCAGATGGTGGTCAGAATTTCCAGCTGTGCTACTGCCTTGCAGGGGGTGAGAGTAACAGCCAGATGGATGCCATCGCTGCCCTCGACCAAACGCCTGGCAGAACATCTCTGCCTTACAGGCCCTGCAGAACTGCATCCAGTCCCACAGGGCATGGGTGCCACGCAGCAGAGAGTTCCACCAGGTTGGGGCCCGGGCACGAAAAGCCCTGGCCCCAGTCAAGGGCAGCTGGTCATCTTTCAGGCTGGGAACCACAAGCAAGTTCTTACCAGCTGAGGGTAATGCTCTCTGGGGAGGCATACCAGGAGAGGCAGTCCAGAAGATACGTGTGTCCCTCCCAGACCGTTAAGGGCCTTTTCCCACTCTGTACTAACAGAGGGCTTTAAAAAAAAATCAGTAGTAGCTATAACACTATTAAAGTGCTGTAATTCTGTAGTGCTACAGTAATTACCAGTCCCGAAAAGAACCCACCAGCGTGTGGTACAGCAGAGGAGGAAGTGCTGGGATCGGGATGGCCAAGGTGGCTCCCCTGGGGACACTCCGTCCCCAGCCTGAAGCTTCTGCATTCACAGCAGCAGCGAGTGCAAAGAGAGGAAACTCAGCACACGAATGCAGCCCTAGACGCAGGGGTGGGGGGAGAGCACAAGGGTAAGAATAAACAAATATTGCCCATTTCATTTCGTATCATATTAATTTATATTTTGTCACTGATTTCAGGTCTCTGCTTTTTGCTCTAGGTCCTAGCATTTTGATTGTATTGTGCATGCAGGGTGTCTGGGGTTTGTATGCAGTTTATACATCATTTATATGTACATCATCTATAAATATGGGCTACGTATAGAATATCAGACTGATTTATTCAACTCACACACTGGAGAATTAAATATTGGCAAAATCACAACAAAGACAGTCAGGTCAAGATGGCAGGAAAGAGAAATCTGAAAACACCCCTCTGAAAAGATAGAGACCGATTTCCCACAAGCGGCTGCACCGCCCTCGCTCTTCCCTTTCCCCCAACTGTATTTGTCAATTTCTCACTACTTGCTGCAGAACTGCATTTTGACCCGCAGCATCCCCCAATTTTCCCCACGTCTTCTCGATCTCAAAAAACAAGGATCAAGAAGACGCAGAGGAAATCGGGGGATGCTGCGGGTCAAAATGCGGCCATGCAGCAAGTAGTGGGAAATTGGCAAATACAATCAGGGGAAAGGGAAGAGCGAGGGCAGTGCAGCTGCTTGCGGGAAATCGGTCACAGTCTCCTTCCAACCCTCCTGCCTGGCCACCCCAGTTGTCATACATGAGGAGGAGGAGGAGGAGGAGGGGGAGACAGCCTCAGAAATAGGAATCTTTTGGTAGCACTACTACTCAAGAGCAATGCTCCTTCGAAGCTGTGGGGAGTCTTGTGAGCAAAAATCCTACTTTGTGAGCTCCTGGCATTAAAGTTGTGAACGAGCAGTTTGGCTGCTGCATGAATTAGTTTGCTCCGGAGCCTTCCTCCCTGAGCTGTGTGAGCTGGAGGCTAAAAAACTGTGAGCTAGCTCACACTAACTCAGCTTAGAGGGAACACTGCTCATGAGCACACTTATGCCCAATGTGTTGCAGATGCCCTTTTTAAAAAGCCATTATTAAAGGCCATTAACTAGAATGTCCTTTAAAGCAGAGCTGAGGTGATTTGTATCACAGTCCAGACACAACACAACAGAAGAAAGATGCCAACAGTACATATATGTTTTGGCCTTAATACGGGGACTTCTAGAACACCATATGAATTTATTAGACATTCTTTATTTTTATTTATTTATATTGTTAATCATCCAATCCCTGCAATGCAGGACTCTGGGCAATGTACATCATTTATAAAAACATCAAGATGAAATGAAACATTAATAACAGTAACGTAATTAACATAATTATTTCACAACGACTGAGAAAGATAAGGAGGAGAGAAGAGAAACAGAAATTCTGTTTAAAGATTTGTTTTTATCACAAATAATTACTTTAGCTGCTCTACCACATTGGAAGGAGTCTTTGTGTTCTGCGATGTGAAAACTGCATTGTTCGCATGTGAAATTCCATAGGATTATGGTTCTCTTCTCTGTCCCATGGATATCTTTCTCTGTTCTGGTATGCATGGTCAGCATTTCAGAGTTAGAGTTTCTATGGATGGTAAGGTTTTTATCATTGCTGTTGGTGAATCCTAGATGTATTAGAGCTTTGCACTTAAAACTTATTATTCTGAATATGGTGATGTCAGTTTTTTAAATTATACATTGACAGCAAAACAGAGAAGAGGCAGAATAATTCCAAAGTGAAACCGCCACGCGTCATGCGTGAGTCTGCGACGGCAATAAACACGTGATTGACCCAGTCTTGATACACATCACCAAAGACAAAAGACCTCAAAACTTAGGTTAAGAAATTCCATTCCGTTCTGTCAGACAATTTTTCTGTGTTGATAAAACAAAACACAGTTGGGTGTTCTTCTGCTGTGGTGTTATGATGAGACAAGGTGACTTAGGTCTTTGAATGTTTTTTTAAAGGACTGAGCTGCTTCCCCAGTCACTTCTCCAGCCAAACAACACAGCCGCTGGATCAACATTTAACTTATAGTTAGTCCTAGAGGTGTTGTGGGAGGGAAATATTACACTCGCTATCCTGTGCTACTCACAGGAAGCATAACATCTATATAAACAATGGAGCTGATAGACGAAATCAGCTGTGGCGTGGCTGGGGGAGAAGCAGAACTTCCAGCTAAAACAGCATGGTTAAGGGTCAGACATTGTCTGTATGATCAACCTGACCAACAAAATGTCAGTCAGAAAAGATGGGCAACTGGACAATTCACTGGTTAAACAATAAGCATTGTTTTTTAAATACAAGGAAGTATACAAAAACTATTATACATGGTTCTTCTAAACTTTCTGGTCATATAGGTCTACTCAGTAATGCTTTGCTGTGTCAGAAGTGGAGGAGTGTACACCACCTTCCACCTCATACTTGAAAGACAGCTCCATAGATTCAGAGACAGATAGAGAGGTCAGGACACACAGGGCGTCTTTTTCTTCCTGCTATCTGAGACTGTCCCTTCGAAGCAGAATGCTATTCTTAGGGACAAGACTTCCTTCCTTCCGGCTTAACACATCTCTCTCACACACACACAAAGAAGGAGCATTGCTCTCCATCTTTGGCACCATGGCTGCAGGACATGCTTTCTGCATCTTCATCCATCCTAGCTAGTTAGATTAGATTTTATCCCTGTCTCTCACCTATGCTATCTAGAATGGAGTTCCCTGAATAAAGGATTCTTGTTAGTTTGAAACTGACAAGTGGCTCCGTGTAACTTTGTAACTTTGCTAGCACAAATGGTACCGAGAAGCTGCTGCTGCTGCTGTGTGTAAGCCTCATGCACTCTGCTGCCTAATAGAGATTCCTGGCTATACCAAACCAGTGAATCTAACATGCTGTACACAGTTAGAATGCTGGACCAGGATCTGGGAAATCCAGGTTCAAATTATCATGTTGCCATGGAAGCCCTCTGGGTGACCTTGACTTACCTCATAGGGTTGCTGTTGTGAAGGTAAAATGGAGAACAAGAAAGCAATGTTGTAAGCCAGCTAAGGTTACCATTGAGAGGGAAATCGGGGGATAAGTATCTAAATAAATAATTACACAACATTTAAACAACTATCAGAGGCACTGGAAGCTGAGTTGCACCTGGGGTTGCCAAGGGGTCAGAAATAAAGTGCTTTACCAGGCTTCCTTGTCTTTTACAGCTGGATCAGCAAACCTCATCAGCTGAAGCCTTGTGCTACAGAATGTAACCTTGACACTTGCTACTATCTGAAGATCAGTTTGAAGAAGAAGAAGAGAAGAGATTGGATTTATACCCCGCCCTTCACAACCCAAGGGAGTCTCAGAGCGGCTTACAAACTCCTTTCCCTTCCCCTCCCCACAACAGACACCCTGTGAGGTAGGTGGGGCTGAGAGAGCTCTGACAGCAACTGCTCTTTTTCAAGAACAGCTGTGCCAGAGCTTGTGACTGACCCAAGGTCACATCAGCAGGTGCAAGTGGAGGAGTGGGGAATCAAACCCGGTTCTCCCAGATTAGAGTCTGCACACTTAACCACTACACCAAACTGGCTCTCTCAGTTTGCTGTTTAAGACACAGGAGCAGGGGCAGTTGGCAATCCTGGTTACACTCTTTTAAGTCGATGGGCTTGTACAGGCCTAATTCTGATCAGGAGGGCACTGCTCGGAAAAGCATCAGGAGGGCACTGCTCAGAAAAGCATCCTGCACAGCAGGCAGCAAAGTTAAAGGGATCAAACCTTACTCAATAGTTTAAACACCGAATTCAACTGGCATATGGAATGAAAACCACAGCTCTTCAATACTGGGGAAAACCGAAGCATTAATATCTACCAGCCACGATTTTGCAAAACCATGGATGTCTAGAAGGCAAATGCAGCTGGGCTGGAGAGATACTT
Source organism: Gekko gecko (assembly GCA_029375565.1). NCBI lineage: Eukaryota > Metazoa > Chordata > Lepidosauria > Squamata > Gekkonidae > Gekko > Gekko gecko. Next base: position 2,889,264 of record JAPDNY010000016.1, read on the forward strand.
TGGCTCCTTCTGCACCCGTCTCTTTCCCTGCTGTTTCCGCAGCTACATCAGAACATTAGTCACCCTCTGCATTGCATCCCGCTTTCACTTCCCTTGTGCATTGGGTTATTTTAAAGCTTCTGCATAGTTTTATGGCTGTTCAGCGTTGACTTTGCAGTCATCATGGCCTTGACCCGGGGGGGTGTGTGTCTGAATGTGGTTCTGGACCAGGCATTTTGCCTCTTCCACTTCCAGTTCGGAGGGAATAATAAGCAGGCCACTTGACGCAGCTTTAGCCATCTCCGCCCCTAATTCCCCCCGCCCCTATTTCAGCTTCTGTTCAATTTTCACCTAGCACACAACTGGGAGGGCTGGGAGAGGGCCTCTGGGAGTCTGATGCTTCTAGCTTGCGGGGGGGGGGGTTGACACACTCCTCCCCCCTCCCTCCTTTGCACGTTGGACCCTCGGGAGGGATCTTTTCCCAGTTCCCCAAAGCCAACCTGCATGCAATTTGGAGGGGGATGTATTAAAAGGAATGACAGGATTGCCCATTGGAAACAATGGGAGAGGTTTGAAGGCCCGTTTGTTTTAGTTTTTAATTTAAAACCCTTGGGACGTCACCCCTCCTGACAGACCAGCCAGCCCCCGAGCTTCCATCCCTCCGTGGGTCGTGCATGCCTGGAGTAGCTCAGCGGCAGCTAGCCAAAGGGGGTGGGAGAGCGGGGAGGAGAAGAGAGAGTGGGGAGGGTGCCGTGTGCCCCGTCCCTTGCTCACGCACTTGGCCAAGTCAGTGGCAGCTGGTTGCCCCCTCCACAGGTCACAAGTGATGTTAACCACAATTAAGCAAAAAATTGGGGTTTGGTTGTAGACACAGAATGCATACACAAAAATAAACTGAAGAAAAAAGAATAGTACAGAGGGCAGGGACACAAAACGTGAAGTTAACCTTAAAAGCTCGACTGCTCAGATTCTCTGGAGGAAGCCACAGTGAGCTGTTAGAGCAGAAAGAACCTTAGATGAGGCTACTTGTGCCGTGCTGTGCCAGCCTTCTCGCACTACGACTGTTACACACAACAGGTTTTTACAGATTTGGGTTCCACAAGACAGCAAGCATAAAAAACATTTAAACAATTTAAAATACAGTTGAACATATACAATAATTCCATTAAAAACACATAAACAAGCGACCCTAGAAGGAGGCGGTGACTGTTGCTGGGGGGGGTGCCGGATGAAACAGAAGAGCCTCCACCCGCTGGCAAAAGACACGGATACAGGGAGGCTGGTGGACTTCCCTGGGCCGTAGATACACTGGAGCCTTTGGGGGGCCAGCCCCCCACTTCCCACCCAGCCCAGGCCCCCCAACTTCCCATTTTTAATTTCATTTATTGCACTCGTCACCCCCAGCAGCAAGCCTCATGCCGCCCTCTCCTGCCCACCACTCTCTCTGGGCAAGGCAAGCCCCCTGCTCTCCCGCCCTCCAATCCCCTGCTGTCGCTCTTTCTGGTTTTTTGCCAGCCAGCAAGGCGGGCCCCCTGCCTCCCCTCTCCTGCTGCTGCTGCTGCTGCCCTGTCTGGCCTCTCTTCAGCTGGCACATCAAGCCCATGCTGCTGCTCCGTATGCCCTCTCCCTCACCACTCGCTGGCCAGCAAGGCAAGCCCCAACCACCTTCATCCCTCCTGTTCCCAGGCCAGCAAAGCAAGAGCCGCCCTGCCCCATCCCTCCCTTGGCTTCAGAGCCCAGGATGCCGCGTCCATTCCTCTTTGCCCCCTTTCCCTTTTTATCTGCAGGGCTCAGCTCTGCCTCCCATCTTTGAATAATTAAATTGTTTAAATTAGCCAGTACCAAGTGCCCCCCCCGAAATTTAAATGCCCCCCCCCCGACTTAGACACCCCTGCCTACGGGCCTGCTCTGAGAGTCCCAAAGTTTTGGTGCTGCGATGAAGGCCCTTTCTCAGGCCGCCCACCTGTCTGGCCACAGTTGGGGGGGGGCCTCCGAGGATGAGACCAGAGTGAGCAGTTAGGTTCCTCGGGGAGCGGGCGAGACCTCCAGGCCAAACAGAGCTCGGAGGGTCAATACCAGCACCTTGAGCTGAGCCCAGAAGCAAACTGGAAGCCAGCGTAGATGAGACCAGGCTGGAAGGAGATGGTCCCTCTGAGCATAATGACTCACATTGTGCCTTGCAGGGCTTTTTTTCTAGAAATAGCCCAGCAGGAACTCATTAGCCCTGAGTACTCATTAGCATAATAGGCCACACCCAACAGCAGAAACTCATTAGCATATTAGGCCACAACCCTGACCGCATGGCTTATTAGCGTATTAGGCCACACCCCCATGCCTTCCCGTGGCTTGCCTGGGAGCCCCACAGCTGCGGGGAGCCCGGGCAAGCTGGCCCTTGGAGGGGAGGGGAGGCAGTTTAAACTCCCTGCCCTTGGCTTGCCCAGACACTCCGTGGCTGTGGGGAGCCCAGGCAAGCCGGCCCTTGGACAGGCCGGGGAAGGCACGGGAGTCGCAAGGGGGGGGTGGTGTCGTTCTCCAGGCCTTCCCTCTGTAACCAGCCAGGCACGCAGAGGTTTTGGCTGCAGTGGGCGTGGCAAACTCTGAAGCCAGCCGGAACTCCATCCCTGCACACCCCTGCCCTAAATTAGCCCTGGTGCCTTGTGCGTACGACAACCTGGCTCCAGCCCTAAAGATGGGGCGGGACAGGGATTTTTAAAAATCCATCGAGTGCCTAACAGCTGTGTTTAGATTTCAAGAAATGACTGAAGAAGCCAGGCCGGCTCATCCCGAAACATTCCAGCCCCCTGCTGACAATTTCTTTTTATCCAAAGAACTGGCGGGGCGCGGGGAGGGAGAAGACAGCCACCCACACGCGTTCCCTTCTGCCCTGGAACTCAAACACCGTCTGCTGCCAGAAGGAGACAGAGGTAATTACTGAGTTAGACTCTCTGAGGGAAAGTAAACAGCGGCATCTACGATATCTACGTTAAGTGTATGCAAAAGGCCTGTTGCTACCGCAGTTAACCCCCTGGGGAAAAAAGAGTCAGGATCTTTAGCCTAGTCTTTAACCATGCCCGGGGGGGGGATAGTCAGGAAGCTCACTGCTACAGTCTTTAACCACTGGGGAGGGAAACCAGACCGGTCGTGGTGTATGTTGCTGGACAAGACCATCTGTTTCAGCGGTCTCTTTAGGTCCTTTCTTATCACTTCTTCTCAGCTAAATGCACAGAATCAGGACGCGATTCACAGCACAGACTCTGCCCGGTCAACCACATCTGTGCCAAAGGATCCATTTATCAAAGAAGATGAAGATACGGGCTTTTATCTGCCAAGCACAGCTCATCTCTGCCCCAGGGCCCGGATCCTGACAGCCGCCAGCAAGAGGGGGACAGAGAGAGTCAGGAGGGAGGTTCAAAGGGGACAATAGCAAGTGATCATAATTCAATAACCCTTTGATGTCATTCTGTATATTTGCAGAGGGCCCTGGGCTCAATTCCCAGCATGTCCAATTAGAGGATTTCAGGGAGCAGTTAGCAGGAAGGACCCTCTGCAGCCTGAGACCCTACTAGGAAGAGTAGATAGTCCCAGGCTAGATGGACCAAGTGCAAGAGAAGTCCACATGTTCATTTCCACATATTCAATTGGGGAGGAGCCATAGCTCAGTAAAAGCGCACCCACCTTGCATCTAGGAAGTCCCAGGTTCAATCCCCGGCACCTCCAGTTAAACCATCGCAGGCATTGTGAAAGACCTTTCTCAGCTGGTGACCCTAGAGAGCCACTGCCGGTCAATACAGGACCAAACTAGATGTTACATCTGGCACATCTGACCCACAATGGGACAAATACAGGCCATTCATGGTACATGATGGAAGGCTGGAACTCCTCCTCTCCCCCTGGTCCCAATCCTTGGACCCTGGCACCCTTGGGAACTTCAGCTCTTTGACATCACATTTGCAATTGCAAACATCAGAGCAGGTGCAGGTGTAAGCAGTGTCACGACACCTGCTGAGCCCGAGCCCCCGGCTCCAGCAGAGGAGCTAAGTCCCACCAGGGATGAGCTCCCGTCTTCAGAAACCTCTGCACCTGACAGTGCGGCGAGTGCCGAGGCGGGCCCAGCAACAGCAGGGGCAGATCCCCGCTCACCTGGCACACACCCCGATTCACCGCCACTAGTGTTTCATTTGTGCGAGCAACACCAGCGGGACATGGCAGCCCGGCGGCGAGAAGCACGCATGCGCACCCGGCGCTCGTTGAGCCCTGAGTACTATTGGGAGCCGGGATGTGCTGGGAGCGTGCTAATTGCCGACCGCTTGGAGGACTATTTAGTCATCACTGGCACATGGATAACTTTTGCCAGCAACTAGTCAGTTTGACGACGTTCTGCACCACCTCGCTCGGATTCCTGCCTCCTGTCTTGTTTCCCTCGGCTCCTCGACCTCGGCTCGTTTGATTCCGCTCAACTCTGCACCTTGAACCTTCGCTGCCCGGACTCCTGACTCTCAGCACTCTGGACCTCGGACTACGCTTACGGTTTGTGATTTGGACTTGGTTTCTCCAGTCATCTGACTTGCCCTTCAACTACCCCACCTTTCTTGCACCCTGAACTTGTTCTTCCCAGTGATTGTTGGGTTGCCCGGTTCCAACCTTGGATTTTGTTTTGACCACCTCTGTGCTTGCCTGGCCCCGCAGCCCAGCCCATGACAAGCAGGCAGAACCTCTCCTCTCACTGAGGTGTAGTTTGCACAGAAGCACCCTTCCTTTAATAGCCCCCTAAGATCTCGCATGCCAGGCAGTTTGACCAAAATGTACACAAAATGGACGCCAGACTGGCAGGCCTCACAGACACGTCTGGGCAGTGATTCTGGAAGGTAGAATGTCAAAGTGTCTGACCCTGCTGGACCTCCTCCTCACCCTACGGGGTGCATAATTGCACAACAATGGGCTCCCAAGCCAGGCTACCTCACCCCAGAACTAATTCCGTCCACCTGGACTTAATCTTGTCAACATCATACTCCCATGCCCCCTTCCCACCTTTCAATAGCCATGCCTAGCAGGGACAGCGTTTCCATCCAATGCAATAAATGGCCATCAAGCAACACTTTGCTTTTTTAAATAGTTTATTAGCCACCATAGTTTGCCCCAGATGAAGCAATCATCACTTCACCCAGATCATTCTTTCACTCCAGGAAAACCTTTTCAGAGCTCTCCCGTATCTTTGTCCCTCTTGTGGGAGGCACTTTAAGCTGTTATGTTGGAGTGACCACATCACAGAGAATTTTTGCTATAACTGGGCTCTCCAGAGCCTCAGTTGTGTGTGTGTGTTCTCCTAGATCCAGACCTCATGCCCAAAGTGCAAGTCCTTTTCTCTTGTTCTTCTGTGGACTTCATTCATCTAGATATCTAAATATCACCTACCCTCAATCTTCATTCCCGCTACTCTCATTTATCTTTGTTAGTCTTGCATGTGTGTTTCTCCATGTCCTCTTGTGCATGTTTTGCTCTTTTATTCCTTTTAAATAAAATCCTTTCTATTTAATTTGGACTGGTTTATTTTGAGAGTTCTCAAAGGAAAAATCCCAATAACCCTGGTGGAAATCTCACTCGTTACCCGCTCCTGCAAGCTCTGCCTCCAATTATGCTAATTTCCCCCAATTAAATTTGGAGACCTCCAATTTGGGTAACACGGGGTTCCCCTGACCCAATTCATACCAAATACAATCATAGAATGTTAGAGTTGGAAGGGACCTTGTAGGTCATCTAGTCCAACCCCCTGCACTCTGCAGAAGCGAAGCCAAAAGATAGCCCTACAACATACTCAAAAGATAATCGTCCAGCCTCCACTTGAAAACATCCAGCGAAAGAGCATCCACCACCTCCTGGGGCAGTCTGTTCCACTGCTCAACCACTCTTACGGTTAGGAAGTTTCTCCTGATATCTAACCGGTAATGACTCCCTTGTAATTTCCACCCATTATATCTAGTCTTGCAATCCGGAGCAAGAGAGAATAGATCTGCTCCAGATTCTACATGACAGCCCTTCAGATATTTGAAGACTGCAATCATGTCCCCTTTAAGCCTTCTCTTTCCCAGGCTAAACATACCCAACTCTTTCAGCCTTTCCTCATAAGACTTGGATTCCAACCCCCTCACCATCCTGGTTGCCCTCTTCTGGACACGCTTGAGCTTGTCAAAATCCTTCCTAAAATGGGGTGCCCAAAACTGGACACAGGACTCCAGGTGAGGTCTGACCATCAGCAGAATAGAGCGGGACTACCACCTCCTGTGATTTGGACACAATGCTTCTGTTAATGCCTCCTACGATTGCATTAGCTTTCTTCACAGCCATATTGCACTGCAGGCTCATGTTCAGCTTGTCATCAACCAAAACACCCAAATCCCTTTCACATGTGCTGCTGTCAAGCCAAGTCCCTCCCATTCTATATCTGTGCCTTTCATTTTTTGTACTTAACTGTAGGACTTTGCACTTATCTCTATTGAAATTCATTTCATTTGCCTCAGCCCACTGTTCCAGCCTATCTAGATCATTTTGAATCCTGACTCTGTCTTCTTCAGAATTAGGCAATCCCACCCAGCTTCATATCATCTGCAAATATGATAAGCATCCCCGCTATATCTTCCTCCAGGTCATTTATAAAAACATTGAATGACACTGAGCCCAGGACTGAACCCTGTGGCACTCCACTCGAGACTTCCCTCCATGTAGACGCAGAGCCATTTACGAGCACTTGTTGGGTACAATTTTTCAACCAGCCATGAATCCATCCAACGGTTGCACCATCCAGCCCACACTTAACCAGCTTATCCTCAAGGATATCGTGAGAAACTTTGTCAAATGCTTTACTGAAATCTAGATACACTATATCCACAGCATTGCCAGAGTCAACCACTTTAGTAACTCTGTCGAAAAAGGAGATAAGGTTGGTTTGGCATGACTTATTCTTGATAAACCCATGATAGCTACTACCAATTAACTCATTCTGTTCAAGATTCTCACAGGCAGAGCATTTAATAATCTGCTCTAGAATTTTTCCAGGTATTGATGTCAAACTGACAGGCCTGTAATTTCCTGGGTCCATCTTTTTCCCCTTCTTGAAGATCGGGACAACATTCGCTCTTCTCCAGTCCTTCAGCACCACACCAGTGCTCCAGGACATCTCAAAGATTAGAGCCAGAGGCTCTGAAATAACATCTGCAATTTCTTTTAGCACCCTGGGATGCAAGCCATCCAGCCCTGGAGATTTGAAAGTATTTAAGGCAGCTAGATGCTCTCTAACCATTGCCTTACTTACTCTGGACTGGTAGTTCCTCCTTCCTTCATATGCCCTGCATTCTTCAGTTTGTATACAGCTCGCCTTATGGTTGAAGACTGATGCAGAGTTGAATATTTCCACTTTGTCTTCATCCCTTGTTAAGACTTGACCGTCTTAAGCACTTCATTTTTCAGCATCACCCATCCTTCCTGTACAGATTTCCCCCTCAGCATTTCCAGCCATGGGATCCTACCTAATATTTCTCTGAGTTTTTTTAAAATCAGCTTTCCTGAAGTCCAGGATACGAGTCCTACTATGTCCTGGTTTCATATCCCTCACTATGTCAAATTCCAAGCTGCCATGGTCACTTTTCCCCAAGGATCCCACAATGTTCACTTCATCAACCAGTTCTTTCCTGTTAGGATTAAATCCAGGATAGCAGATCCTCTGGTTCCCACCTCCACCTTCTGAGAGATGAAGTTGTCCACAAGACTATTCAAGAATCTGCAGGATGCCCTATGTCTAGCAGAGTTAGATTTCCAGCAAATATCTGGATAGTCGATATCTCCCATAACCACTACATCCTGTGAAAGTTTAGCAAGCTGTTGTACAAATGCATCATCCTGTTCCTCCGGTTGGTTCGGAGGTCTGTAGTATACCCCCACAACAATATCCTCTTCTTTTTCACCTTGCTCTATTCTTACCCACACACTTTCAACAGGGTGTCTTTTTAACATGTAACATCTGGGTCAGACCACAGACAATAGAAACGCTGGCTATGAACCCTGTACTGTTAGAACCCCGCTCTGTATCTATCTGCCCATGCCAGCTCCCTTTCATCATTACTCCAGCCCTGAAAGTCAGGCTGGCTGATGGAAATAGTTTTCATATGCAAGCTGCCCTAGAGAGACTCTGGCTGATAGATAAGGAGCTGGAGCCCAGAGCTGGGAATGTTATTGCTTCTCGCTCACTGACTCATGAGCAGGCAGCCTTCAGGATGTGATGAAACTGGCTCTGCTGGCAGCACAGGGATCCCAAAAGGCAACGGGTGGCCAGCCAGCCTGTCCTTCAGCCAAACGCGGGAGATCTGACAACCTGTCAAGCCATCACACCAAGGACAAACATTGTTCCCCGAGTACTAAAGCATGATGTGCTGTGAGGGAACCAAAGAAGATCAGGAGGCAATGGGCACTGGACTACTCGAGCACAAGAAGCTGCCTTCTACGGAGTCAGACCACTGGTCTATCAAGATCAATATTATCTAATCTGACTGGCAGCAGCTCTCCAGGATCTCAGGCAGAGACTTCTCACATTGCCCTGATTGTTATAGGTGGAGATTAGATTATACCCCGCCTTTCTGCCCAGTGGGAACCCAAAGCACCTTCTATCATTCACCTCTCTTCCATTTTCCCCTCACAAAAACCCTGTGAGGTAGTTTAGGCTGAGAGAGAGTGACTGGCCCAGAGTCACCCAGCAAACTTCCATGGGAGGAGTGGAGATTCAACCCCAGGTCTCCCAGTTAGTAGTCCAGCCCTCTTAAGCACTACATCATGCGGGTGGTGATGGAGGTGCTGGGGACTGAACCTGGGATCTTCTGTAGGTAAAGCAGAAGTTCTTCCACTGAGCCACAGTCCCTCTCTCCTTAATGAGGACACAAAGGAAGCTGCCTTCTCTACGGAGTCAGACCGTTGTTCTAGCACTGGCTGGCTGGCCTGGCCCCTGACGTACTGCCAAGGCCCCCGACGTCCCATCCAACCCAGGCCCCCCAACTTCCAATTTTTTATTTTATTTGTGGCACTCCCTGAGGGGGGGTGTGGGGTGCCCCCTGACTTATTTAAAGGCCCCCGAATTCCAAATTCCTGGCTATGGGCCTGCTCTGAGGTACAGTCAACAGAATGCTGATTGGCTCAAGAGCAGATATATTACAGCACCTGCATTGCCTGGGGTTATCCTTTCTGACCAGACGTGATCACATCCATGAGGCTGCTGTACACTGAGTTAGACTCTTGGGTTGTCTAATCTGCCCAGCACCAGCTCTCCAGGGTCTCAGGAGATGGTCTTCCACATCACATAGTGCTCGATACTTCTAACCAGAGTTCCTGGGGACTCAGCCTGGGGCCTTCTGCATGCCAAGCAGATGCTCTACCACTGAGCCATGGTGCCTTCCCATCTTTTGCTACAGCAAAGGGGACAAAACAAGCATTTGTCAATGCATACGTGGGCTTATGTATGAGCTGAATGAATGCTGGTTTCACAAACTAACCACAGCTCACATAAACCTAGTTTTGCATCATGTCGGTACCAAGCCTTAGAATTAATTGGAAATACAACATGCATGCTCGATACAAAATTTGACAGTGAAAAGTGGAGAGCCAAAATACCAGCAACAATTTAAAGGGAATATTAAAAGAAGTGAAATAAGATTTGCTCATCCCTTCTCACCATTTCGGCATCTGTGCTGCTTTCACATCTGGCGTGCCAGTTCTCCGTGTGCAAGGCATTCCTCTCGTGGACAAGCATGCAGTCCTATGAGCCCCTCCGTACGGGATCTGACCTTTACATGCTGGAGGCCGGTTTGCCCACTCGGCTGGAATAGGGTCATTGCCAGAGGCCTCCCCCCCACCCACCCCCACTCACACCAGAGGAAGCCGTTTGCGACTTATTCCACCCGGGCCCAAGTCCTCCAGGTCAGCACTGCGGAACGAGGCGGCTGCTGAGCCACCACCAGAGAGGCCCGTGGCCCACAACCCGCCCAACGGAACGAAAGGAAATGACAACTTACTTGATCTTCAGGCTGGCGAGCATCGTTTTGTCAATCCTGGAAAAGAGCAGGGGAAAGAGCATAAGGGCACAAATGTCAGGTGGGTCACAGGCGCTGCACCTGTAATCAGTTTTAAGGGGTGTCACACACTGCTGGCAATCCAAGGCCCTCCCTTTCCACAAGACAAATTTTACAACATCCCCATCCTATGAACAGTTACACAGTCATAGATGCTGTTCATGTTCTCTATTACACTGTTTCTCCAAATAAAAATGGTCCAGATGGGAGCTGTTTGGCTCCGTGCAGAAGACCACGTGGCCCTGCACTGTTCACTGCATGCCGGCCACGGCGTTCCTTCCCTGGACCTCCTCAGTGCAGGGAAAGGGGGTGGAGCCGGAAGCTGAATCTCCTCCACCAGTCCCACAAATCACGCCTGACTGTGTCACAGCCCCCAGGTCCCCACGCCCCGAGGGCCCCCCTCGCACGGAAACCAGCCCCCGTCCAAGGGTGGGATGAGGTCGCTGCTGGAACAGGCAAGCCAAGGCAGTTCAACGGCATCCCGAGATGGGGGGGGGGTAGGAACAAAAACAGCATCGAAGGAAATGCAGAAAGTTGATCTGACTGTGAAGAATTGGCGCAGGATGGATGCGTTTTGCTCCCTCAAGCCCACTGTTTTTAGTGGGGAAAGTGCTGGGGAAAGACTGAGCAATCCTCTTTGGGGACCAGACCTGCATGTGACTCTGGCAAATGTCCCTGCCAGTAACCTCTGGGCTGAGCCACTCGCACCCCCACCCCCACCCCCGAAGCCTTCTTCATCCCTGAGCCAGGCAGGCGGGAGCCGGAGATTTCCAGCTGCCGTCCACGCTTCATTCTAGATGAGCCGCCCGTCCGCAGTCTCCCCCTCCAGGCCCCCAGAGATCGCAGGACAAGTTCTTCCCTCTTCTCTTTCATCATCCCAACAACCCCGCGGTGTAGGCCAGGGGCAAGTGCTGTGCACTGACCCCCAGCACCCCCAAGCGGGCTTCGCAGTGGAGCAGCATCTGCGCCCTCTCTCTCATGCGCTCTCTCTCTCATGCTCTCTCATGCTCTCTCTCTGGGCTGCTTTGCAGCAGATGCACGTTAGGGTTACTCCCATGTTGCAAAGGCCTTGTGGCTGCCCTGCGGACTGTCTGTCAGGGGTGTGATGGGGAGTTTGGGGCCCAGTTCATAACTGTGGAAATTGTGGGCAACAACTTATGTCATTTCCGCTCACAGCAAATAGTGGCTCCCGGGGTGGTTTCAGGGCATGAGAAGGGCATGTGGGGGAGGCTGAGGCCGAGCACATGAGGGGAACAGGTTTCGGCCTCCCACACAGACAGACGCCCTTTTCACAGCCTGAAACCATCCCAGGAGCCGCTATGGGCTCTGAGCAGAAATGAGGTAACTCAAATTGTTGCCCATCATTTCCACAGTGGAGCAAACTGCAGCTCCCGGAGGGAGTTCCAGGAGGCAGGCACGATGTGTGGGGGGAGGGAGCCCATTCTCCCCGTGGGCCCCGGCTGCAAATGGAATTGGGCCCACGGGCACCCGGGAGGCACAAAACTGCTGTCAAAATCTGCGGGGGTGGACCGGCCATTGAGGCTACCAAGGGGGCCTGGGAGGTCCCGTGCAGAGTGGGTGGGAGCCGGGGCAACGGTGGGCGGGGGGCGCCATGAAGGGGGTGAGGGCTGCCACCGCCACAAGGCACTCAGGTCTAGGGACAAGCTGGCAGGTGTGAGGCAGGAAGAAGCAGCAACGAGCCTGCCCCGCCCCTCCCACCCCAAGGGAGGGCAAGGCCAGTCCCTCTCCCTCCCCTTTCCTGTGGCGGGGCTTTTCGGGGCCATTGTTGCTTCCCTGCCTGTCCCTGCAGCAGGGCAAGTTCCGGGTTTGGGGTGGCCCCGGACAGACAGTGCCAAGCCCCCTGCTCATGCCTCCCTCCCGTGCCCCCCCCCCAGCCACTCTCGCTCACAGTGGCCTTCCCTGCCAGCAACATTTGCGTGGGAGGGGGAGGGCCCACACCCAGGTGGCAGGGGAGGCCTGTGGGCAGGGAGCTGAAATATACTCTGAGCTCCTCCGAGGTGTGGCAGAGAGATCAGCTCATTGTTTATTCAGAATCAGGAACTGAAGACAACCCAGCCGGCCCAGAGGCCTGTTTAAATCCCCCTTGCATGCCACACCCCCATACTCACCCCACACCCGTGACAGGTTTATTTACAGTGCACCCAAATCCCCAGAGGTTCAAACTTGGATCCTGACTACCCAATAGGCCCGTTCTAGGATCCGAGCTGGCTATTGTTTTGGGATGCGAAGCTTTGCTTCTTCGCATGACCTCGTGCAAGGCGACCGCGTGTGCGGTCCTCAGTAGGTACACAAAAGGAACCCACCAGAAATCTGCCCCACCTCAGGGTATGTGGTTGACGCCAGCTTTTCCCTGTACCTCTGAGACAGTCCTGATGGAGGCCACTGGGGTGGCAGCCTACTAATTGGCCCTTACGTCACTGGTTCTTATCTCTAAAGCCCTTTATGGCCAGGGACCTGCATACCTGAGGGACCGCCTTTCCCCACATGTTCCCCAGAGAGCACTGCAATCAGGGGCCCAGAACTGACTGGACTTCCCAAGTCTTAGGGAGGCCAGGTTGGCAACAACCAGAGCCAGGGCTTTCTCAGTGGCGGCTCCACTTTAGTGGAACAAGCTCCCGGAGGAGATCAGGGCCCTGTGGGACCTCATGCAGTTCCACAGGACTTGTGAAACGGAGCTCTTCCGCCAGGCCTTTGGGGCTGCCACCACCATTAACCACCACCATTGACAACTAACCACTGATAACTGAAGGTGAGAGAGCCCTTTGTTTCCCTGGAACTCTTAATAACAGCTCAAGTCAGCCACCGGAAGGACAATTAAAAGAAGATCAAGGAACCAACTATGAGAAGAGTAATCACAGCCATTGGGAATTAATGCTTGTTGTTGTTGTTCAGTCGTACAGTCGAGTCCGACTCTTCGCGACCCCATGGACCAGATTACGCCAGGCCCTCCTGTCTTCCGCTGTCCGCTGAAGTCTGCTCAATTTCATGTTCGTTGCATCGATGACACTGTCTAACCATCTCATATCTTTGCCAAGAAAACCCCATGGGAATTAATGCTACTGGCACTTTATTGAGTTGTACAGTTTAATGATTTTAGAATTGTTTTAATCTAATTTGATTCATGTTTTATTGTAAATTCTGTACTGATTTTATGTAAGCTGCCCTGAGCCAGCCTGGGCTGAGAGGGTGGTCTAAAAATCCAACAAATAAATAAATATATTGATGTGAAAGAAAAGAGCATCTGGGGTTTGCTTTCTGATGAACACCCGAACACCCACCCCTCCCAAATCCCTGGCAGAGGTGCTCCGGCCCTTCACGCTCGTCTCTGGCTGGAAAGGAGGTCTGTGTGTGCTGTGAACCCCAGCCAGCCCATGTGTTATGGATGCAAATGTGTTCAGTGGGCTGTGGGAGGGCGATGAGACTGCGGCCTTCCAAAAGGTGGCCTGCTGCAATATTTATAGACGGCAGAGACGTAACTTGGATTTTGTAGCGATGCAAATGTGGGTGGAAGAGAAGAGGGGGTGGGTCTGTTGCTAGATTTTTGTTTCACCCAAGAAAAGAAAACCTCACATCTTTTGCAGGAAATAGGGCTGCCAGGCACAACCTCTGATCTGGTGGGGGGCTCCTGGGTCCTCACCGGGATCTTCTGCCATGCATACAAAGTGCATGCGGCACAGCGACATCATCCGGAAGTGATGTCATCACACTGCTGATGCCAGGGGTAATGCTCTAGTTTTGGGGCAAAACTCTATGATTTTTTGACCTCAAAAGTGTACAGTTTGCCCAAAAACTGGACCGCCAACCCCCCCCCCATGGCAGCAGTGCGATGACATCACTACAAGGTGACGTCGTCATGATGGTGATGTGGGAGGGGGTTGTTTGCAGGTGGACAGCTGGACGGTGGCGGATGGGAGCCCCCAAAATTAGAAGAACTCTAACAGAAAACCAGAGTATCATTCCGATGTGGCCCATGGGAAGCGGAGGGTTCTTTGGACCAGCAGCCCTGCCAGGGGCCTTCAACTGCTGGGACCAACGTGAACTTTGGAGGCTGGCTGGAATCAGACCATTGAGGGAGTCCACATGGCACACAAAGAGTTAATGCACTATGCCGGAAGCTCTCCAGCTAAGGAGAAAGCATGGGCGGAGGGGGAGGCAGCAACGGCAGTTTGCCCTAAATTCTGGAGCTCACAATAAACCCCTGCATTAGGGATTCTTCATGGCTCTGGTTTCAGTTCCTGGATTTTTTACAGTGCAGGAGGATGTGTGTGTGTGTGTGTGTGTGTGTGTGTGTGTGTGTGTGTGTGTGTGTGATACTGCAACTTTGAGTTCCTCCCCTCTACATCCCACCCCCTCCGCTCCCCCCAAACCACCTCACAAGAGCAAAGTGCTGAAAGGAAGCCACTGCGACCAGGCTAATGCTTTCCGCACGTTGTTTCACCAGCGCGCAGGACCACAGCAACCGAACCTTGATGCAATCAGACACAGGATCGTGCTGCTGCTCTTTACTGCTACTGTGTCCCCTGTGCTGAAATGGGCTGCCCCACCTGCAAGTGTCTCGTTAGCACACCAGTAATTGGTGGCCCTGGGGAGCATCGCGCAAACCCTGCCTGCGTCACAGTGAGGGTCCCGAGTTACATTAAATGCCGGGTGTGTGGACTGCCATGGGGCAGGTGTTCTTTTACAGGCCCAGCATCACATCTCATCCTGGCCACCCGGGCATACAAGTTCTGAGCTGGCCGGGAGAGCTTCATCCAGCAAGGTTCTCACAGAAAGGGTGTGGGGCCGATTTGACCAAGCAGCTCCACCCAGTGAAACACGCAAGTGGTACGAAAGCCGAGATAAGAGGCACTCGGAGGGCCTCTTCCTTCCACAGAGACACACCAAGGCAGTGCTTCCTGTGCCGGGGCTGCATTTACTCAGCAGTCGAGGGCATTCCAGGCTTGCAGCTCAGCAGGCCAGCTCCCGGATCTGGGCTGTCCTGGGGCAAGCGAGGTCGTCATTTTCTAAGGAAGCCCCGCTCTGCTAACAGCCAGGGTGGCCCGTGCCAGATGCAAAAACAAGAGGGAAACCTATTCAGTACCTTTTATTAGGGCCTACCACAGGGACACAAAATGCAAGACCTGACACATTGTTCTGTGACAATTTGGTTGGTCCCAAGAGAAGTTATTACATGGATTTTGTCCTTTAACAGTAGCCCAGTTTGCAGAAAAATATTTAAAAAGCCAGGTTCTTCCACAGATGCCGATGATGGAAGGGCGTGAGACTCCCCCCACCCCACCCCCTGCTCATTCAGCCGTGGCTACACCCTCCTCGAAGCAGCAGACCCCCCCCCCACACACACACACACACAGGCAAGGCCTGGCAAGTTTTTGCTGAGGGGGAAGAGAAGAGGGTATAAGAGTCCGGGCAGGCCAGGGATCGGCTGCAGAGTCCCAGCGCATTCTAATTCTTACAGCAACCAAGAGAACTTCCTGATGGGGGAAGAGGAGGAGGAGGAGGAGGAGGAGGAGGTTGGATTCGTACCCTGCCCTTCACTACCGGAAGGAGTCTCAGAGTGGCTGACAAACTCCTTCCCTTCCCCTTCCCACAACAGACACCTTGTGAGGTAGGTGGGGCTGAGAGAGCTCATTCCAGAACTGCTCTTCCAAGGACAGCTCTGAGAGAACTGTGACTGACCCACGGCCACACCAGCAGCTACATGTGGAGGAGTGGGGAATCAAAACCAGTTCTCCCAGATTAGCGTCCACAGTCCACAGACGGGCAAGCCAAAGGTGGGAGTGGCCAAACTGGTCTGTGGGAGGGCAAGCCAAGGTGGGCGTGGCCGTTCCAGTGACCAGCCTGGTGTCGTGGTTAGAGTGTCATATGAGGACCAGGTCCCAGTCCCCACTCGGTCATGGGGGCTCAGTCGGTGCTCGTGGACCTGCCACTCTCTCTCAGCCTCATCTACCTCCCAGGTAGATTCAAATCAAATCAAATCAGGATATGGCAGGATGCAGGAGATCCAGTTCCAGTCAAGGCGAAGTAGGTAGAAGTCGGGAATGCTCCCGTCTGTTGGTGCTGAATCCCCTTGCATCCCTGGCACTCAAGGCACCCTTGGAGGAAGACCAGGGCTTTTTTATAGAAAAAGCCCAGCAGGAACTCATTCGCATATTAGGCCACACCCCTGACAGCACAGCTTATTAGCCTATTAGGCCACACACCCCCATGTTCCCAGAAGTGTGGTCATCCGGCCACACCCACCTTTTGCTTCTTATTCTGTTTACCTTGTTTGTTGTCAAAACCCCAGGGCTTTTTTTGTAGCAGGAACTCCTTTGCATGTTAGGCCACACACCCCTCATGTAGCCAATCCTGATGAGTTTCTGCTGCTGGGTGTGGCCTATTATGCTAATGAGTTCCTGCTGGGCATGACCACCTCAGGAGCCAGCCGGAACTTCATTCCTGTGCGTTCCTGCCCAAAAATAGCCCTGGGGAAGACTGAATCCAAACCAGCCCTCTGGGGTGAGAGCTTGCAGCAGGGGGCTTAATTCAAGATGGAAGAAAGCGGTGGCCATCTCCAGCCTTGAAGTTGCTCTGAAGCGGGAGGCAAGGGAGCGCCCAGCAAAGCTCTTAGCTGGGTTAAAGCCAAAGACCGAAGGACCTACACAGAGGCCTTCGGATACAACAGGGAGCTCATCACTACTGTCTTTTGAATCATTTATGATCTAAGCTGGTTTACATGCTTAAAGAATATAAAGCTAATCAGTGCCGGGAGCCAGACAAAAGGTGAAATGGGAGGCTGTGTCGCTTTAAAAGGGAGTCGCCCTTGGGGAGAAAAAGGCATCCAGGGCCAATGGGTGCAGAGAGGGGCCAAGTGCCGGCCTCCCTCCCTGCTTCTGCCGGCCCCTCCACCTCCTACAGATGTTAGTATAACACCTGTGCACATAGGCGCTGTACCCAGGGAGGCTCTGTCCCCGGAGTGCACTGCTGCGCTCCCCTGTGTCGTGGTGTCCAGGGCTGCTGAGTCAGGCTCTTGGCCCCCTTAACTTGCTACCTGCTCCCCTGACTGGCAGCTGTCCATAGAATCACAGAATCACACAGAGTGGGAAGGGGCCATAGAGGCCATCTAGTCCCACCCCCTCTGCTCAACGCAGGATCAGCCTGAAGCATCCCTGACCAGTGTTGGTCCAGCCACTGCTCAAAGACTGCCAGTGAGGGGGGAGCGCACCCCCTCCCCAGGCAGCTGATTCCGCTGTGGCACGACTCTCACTGTAAAACAGGTTCTCCTAAGATCCAGCCGGTACCTCCCCGCCCTCAATTTAAACCCATTATTGCGAGTCCTGTCCACTACTGCCCACAGGAACAGCTCCCTGCCCTCCTCTAAGGGACAGCCCTTCAGATACTGCAAGAGAGCCATCATGTCCCCGTCCCCCCCCAACCTCCTCTTCTCCAGACTGAACATCCCCAAGAAGTCCCTCCGCCTTTCCTCGCGGGGCTTCTTGGTCTCCAGGCCCCCGATCCTCCTCCTCGCTCTCCTCGGCACCCGCTCCCTTCCGCCCACTTCCTTTTTGAGGTGAGGCCTCCAGAACGGCACACAGGACTCAAGGTGCAGCCTGACCAATGCAGTGATGTTCCCCAGGAGTTCAGGCAGAGAAAGGTCTTCCCTCAGGACCTACTAAGATCCTTTAGACTGGAGGCACCAGGGACTGAGCTGGAGGCCTCCCTCTTTTCCAAAGAGCTGATGAGCCTATGAAACTGCTCCCTTCCATCACACCTGGAGGCGTCGATTCCCCCCAGTGCTGTGCACACAGAGCTGCAGTGGCTGCCCAAGGAGGAGCTCTTCTCCAGCTGTGCTCCCGAAGGGCCTGAAGAATGGCCAGGATGGAAGCTGGTGTGTCTGGCCTGCAGGAGGCCCCCTCAAGGCACCCCCTCTTCCTTCACCAATCCCTGGTCCAGTGATAACACCAATGTGTGCAAACATGCTGACGACACACAAAGTATGCACCTTTAAGCCAATGTGCCACAGTTTGCATTACATTACCCTAACAGCAGAGTAATTTAAACCACTTACCAAGAGAATTTGGGGGTTCTGTTTGTTTGTTTTTAGAGAAAGAATTACCAGCAGCCCTCCCACAATACCCAGCACTACAATACCAAACACACACACTGAATTTATGATCAACTGGCACTGGTCAAGACTCTTATCAAATTGCCATGGAGAGGAGCACCTAAAAAAAACCCTCTCCTTCACATAACAAGGGAAGGGCGACCCACCATCCGTAGCCTCCAAAAGAGACGCTGCGCTTCCTCTGAAACATCGCTGCTGCTTCCAGGGCTGCTCGTCAACGCTTGGCTCTGAGGTCCTGCAATAGTCACTTGCTCCCGCACAGCGACGAGCGAGGAGAGAGGCCCAACTGGCCCGCGCTCAGCACAGGCAGAGAGTGGCTCATTTACGCTGCAGCTCATGCGTTCCCCAGGATTGATTTGCATGCGAGGAAAACCACTTTGACCACTTCCTGTCCCAAACCCGCTCTCTGGGCTTTTTTTCTGAGGGAACATGCCAAAACAGCATTACGGAACCTCTTTGACAAAATTCTTTTTAAAATGTTTAAAAGTTCATGAGTTTTCAGTATACAGATTGAAAACTTCATTTCCCACTTGAGAGTTCTGGCACCTCCCCCCCCCCCGCAAAAAAAAGCCCTGGTAATAATAGATTACAGTGGGAAGTCCCTCCTATAGGTGATCACTTCCCTAATCCGCCCCCCTTATAGATTTAAAAGTCTGATGCAACAAGTCACACTGAATCCAGTCCTGGAAATATTACAGCTGTGTCACATCCACTGTTCCCTCTAAGCTGAGTTCATGTGAGCTAGCTCATAGTTTTTTAGCCTCTAGCTCACACATTTTGTCATAGCTCAGGAAGGATATCTCCAGAGCAAATAAATTTATGCAGAAGTCAAATTGCTCACTCACAACTTTAATGCCAGGAGCTCACAAAGTAGAATTTTTGCTCACAAGACTCCACAGCTGAGAGGGAGCCTTGGTCACGTCTACTCTACAGGTATCACTTCCAGACAATGTCTGCCTGTGGTGGCTTCCCCCAAATGAACCCGGGATCTGTAGTGGCATAGGACCACTGGTGGATGAGAACAGAAGTCCGTCTGGTAGTCCAATATCTCGTCTCACAGAGCAGCTTCCCAAGTGCCCCCAGGGAGCCCCAAAGAGGGCATGGAGGCCACGGCTGCCTCCCCATGTTGCTGGTCCCGCCACTGGGCCCCTGAAGCTGGACACGGCATCTCTTCCATCAACTTACGTAAATGCCTCTAAAAGTCATCTAAGGTGTTAAAAGGGGAATCACAGATGACTTGAAAACCATGCACGTCTCAGGCCATCTATAAAACATGAATTGCAGGCACTGCAGCCTTAGTCTTCCTCAGGGCCATGCAGGGAAATCCTAAGACTTAACCCAGATTTCACTGCAGGGGGATATTACCTATTCTAAAAAAACAGATTTTTGTGCAAACCATCACACAAACATGCATTTGCAGAAGTGTAGCCTGTATAAGATCTCTAGATATTTTTATCTTCACAGGAACCAGCCCTTTGGCTGTTCAGCATAAGGAAAATTTGACTCTTTTGCCTACCTATCATTAACACCTTGTTTAAGTAATAAATCATGAAACGAAATAGCTAAAAAACTTTCTTTTGCTATTCTTTAAGCCCTTCAAGCATACAGTCATTCTTTAAAAGGAAAAGCCAAAAATTAAAAAGCTGGATTTTGAGAAAAATCCATAGGTGGAGTGAATCAATGCCTCAGGTGGCCACACTTGCAGCTATGCCTCTGATGTATCCATTGGAACCTTTCCTTGGCAAAATACTTTCTTGGTTTTGCCTCTGAAGGATGTCTTTGAAAAATTTGATGCCCACACACATCGGATTCAGCCCCCTCCACCAGGTCTCTAGAAATCAAGCATGAGGTGAGGGTGGGCATGTCTTGACCCTAATGCCAATCACATCAGGAAATGTGCATGGACTCCAACAGCTGGTGCATTGCTTCCCTGCTCATTTCAGTCCAGCTGTACAGGTAGCAAATATTGCTGAGACTGTTGGTTGCAGCATGGGCAGGCACATCTATGGGGTGAGGTGAAGTGGCTGGCAGATGTGGGAGGGATGGCAACTCCCACCCTGCCTCCCCTGTCCCTTTCACATCTAGGGTCACCCAAATGGTGACTGAACTTTCAGTAGAGGAACCAATCTCCCATGGGCTCCAGAAGCCTTACAGGTCCTACCCCATTCTCTGCACGGCTTTAGAGAGTGAAAAAGTGAGAATCACCCATTCCTTTGTCTCCCAGCTGGAGGGTGGTGACCATGAGGTGGGGGGCAGTGCAGGCCTCAAACTGCAAAACAACTGGCATATGACTTCCTATAATCCTATAACTAGCACACCATGGGGAGGAGCTTGGCCTCTGAGCAGTGTGTTGGCCCTCCAGGGCAACTGGCTGGCCACTGCATGAGACAAGATGCTGGACTAGATGGGCTTTTGGTCTGATCCAGCAGGGCTCTCCTTATATTCTTGTGAAGACCTCGGCCTCTTTGCCCTGTTGCTGGCCCTCCAGAGGAAACTGGTTGGCCACTGTATGAGAGAGGATGCTGGTCTTGATGGACCCTCCCTGGTCTGATCCAGCAGGGTTCCTCTTATGTTCCAGGAAATCAATGGTGTGATATTTATGACATACTATCAAAGGATTTTAAGGTTTTTTGGTTCTCAGACAGGAAACTGTAACATCATTTTACTAACTGGCCCTGTTGCTGCTTCGGAAGCTGTTATATACTAAGAGAGACTGTGCACGTGGTCAGGCTAAGATGTGGCCATGTGAACAAGCCAAGCTTCGTATGTAGAACAAAGGATGCAGAGGATCCTTAGAACTCACCAATCGGCCAGTTCAGATCCTAAAGGGAACCAATGAGGGACAGAGACGATGTAAATGAACCTATCATGGGAACAGGGGTGTGTGTTGGGTGTGGTTGGAACAAGAATATAAGTGGACCTTCGGGTCCTGCAAGTATCTCAAGTTCTCCATTTAACTAATAAAGTATGAGCTGAAATCACTCCTCCACGTGTACAGGTTTTGCACCTCTCAACCCCGTCCAGAGATAAGAGGCACAATTCCTGATACTGCCAGCATGTACAAGATTTTACTTCTCCCTCACTCCAGTCCAGGAATGAGAGATACCAAAATCCCATATGCTTCAGGAACACTTAAACAAGCCCAGAAGAAAGTCTGCACTCTCTCTCTAGTGTATCAGTAGTCACTGCCACCATGATCTCTTACATAAAGGCCTCACCGAGGCTCAGGAGCAGAGATCTAAACTCTTGCCTGGTCGAGAGGACTTAGCAATGTTACCAGCTCTGTGCCAGAGCTGCAAACAACTATTAATTAACACAGCAGTAGCTGCATCACCAGAATCAGCCTAAGCACAGGATTAAGCCCTAGAACCAAGTTGCAACACAGGGCACAAATTCAGATAATATTGAGGAAATATCTTTAATCTTTATTCAGTGCAAAAGTATGCATATAACAAAAGGCTAGCAAGAAGGTGAATAAAACAAATCAGATCTATAGCTTGTTCAGCTCTAACTATACATAGGGGTATTCATAGTTACCAGTCATTCAGAGATACCAGATAATTCAGTGTCCTTTGTGGAACCAGGGAATCCTGAGGATGAACCACATGATTGTTGTGGGCAGTTAAGTCCAGCTTCTCTGTCCAGTAGTAAAATTCCATGTTGCAGGTATGTAATCCAAAGGGGAACTGTCTCTCAGAAAGGAGCTCTCTTTCCGTCTTCCCATAGGGTGATCACAATTCCCTCCCTTTCCCATCATAATTGAATATGGCCATTTATCCAATCACGAGAGGATGAAGAGGTGTGCCCAAATCTTTGGGATGACGTGACAGAAACCATGTCCGTGGAGCTTTTGATGTGATAATGTCTAGGGACAGCTGTGTCCCCAGCTTGGGAAGATGCCTGAATGTCTGCTCTTCCCAGCAAAGGTGTCAAAGTGCCCTGTATATGGATATCAGGCTTGGCATCTGGCAAGACATCTGTTGCAGGTGACAAAAGTCACGTGGACATGTTAGCAGCTAGGCCATTTGGCCCTTTTCCTATAAACCATGCATCAGCCTCAGTACTTTATGGAAGCAAAGCCACCATCGGAGTTTGAAGGGCCAGCAATGGCAGTGCAGAGCAGGTAGAGAAGAAGGAACCCTCTCTAAGGTGTGGGGCTAAGGTTAGGAGGCTCAAAGATGGATGCTTGGTGTGAAAACAGGTCTTGTATGTTCTTCTTTCCATTACTGAAAGGACAGAGAGTATAAGAGGTTCAGTGTGTCAGTTATAGTAGGGACAGACCCAGTTCCTGCAAGCTCTTTCTATCCATTCTTAGGAGGAGGAGGAGGAGGAGGAGGAGGAGGAGGAGGAGATTGGATTTATACCCCACCCTTCACTACCCAAAGGAGTCTCTGAGTGGCTTACAGTCTCCGTTCCCCTCCCCACAACAGACACCCTGAGAGGGAGGTGGGGCTGAGAGAGCTCTGACAGAAACTGCTCTTTTTCAAGAATAGCTCCTATCAGAACTACAGCTTGCCCAAGGTCATCCAGTCAGGTGCAAGTGGAGGAGTGGGGAATCAAACCCGGTTCTCCCAGATTAGAGTCCGCTTTCCTAACCACTACACCAAACTGGCTCTCAGTTGGCCAGGGAAGGAAGCCAGGGTAGCCGAGGGAAAGAAAGCAGCATGGCATAGCCTGATTTTGTCAGGTCTCGGAAGTGGATGATGCCTCCCCCTCCTCTCCCTCCCACCATTTGGGCAGGGGCAGGAGCCCGGAAACCTCAGTGGGAGACTAGCGGGCATAGAGGGTGAGTTGGCAGGCGGCAGACGAGGCTCCTCCTGCCCAGCTCTGTGAGGGCCCAGGTGAGGGCCCAGGTGATCGAGCAAGTTTCATGACTGGGTTAGGGTTGCCAAGAGCCCGGAGAAAGAACACCCTGTCCCTTGTGTAGAACTTTGGGGATAGATGCGGTTGGGTGGAGCAATGAAATACTAAATTTGCATATTGGGAGGAGTGTGTGTAGTGAGTGGCTGGGGAAAAAATCAACCAGGGGAGAGGGTGGAGCAAAGGGAGGCCTGGTCATTTTGTCTGCCCAAGAACAGGGTCACTGAAGGGTCTTTTGCCTGGGGGGGGCCCTCCCTTGGTGGGCAGTGCTTCTTCTGGAGGAGGTGAGGCCCCAGACACAGCTGACTTTGAACTGACGCTCATTCCTTCTCTCGGATTTTGAGGAGGGAGGCCCTGAGAACTTCCCTTCCCACTGGGGGTCTGCAGCTGAGGGACTGAGGCTGGACCAGCCCTGACAAGAGAACAGCACTTCTGGGACACTGACTATTGGATCTTTGGTTTGGGAAGGGAAAGGAGTTTGGGGATGGGAAGCACAATGCCCTGTGTGTGCAGAATTGTGTTTTCCTTGTTGTCATAAGTAGTTGCTTTGCTTAAGCCAAGGTGTGTGAGTGGGAGGGGGGCTTTAAGAAAGGAGGCCCTAAGCCTTGCCCTTATTTCCAATGCCTGGGTTACATTTGAATAGAGGCTTAATGGGATGTCATTTCCCTCTCAAGCCAGGGAAAGCTTCAGCGGCTTATTTCTGCACAAGGGACAGGACCTTTTCCCCTAGGCCGGTAAGCCACTCTTGGCTGAGGGGTGATTGGAACCACACTGGCTTAACAAGGAAGGATGGCAACACGTCACCACGACAAGGCTGAAAGAGGCAGACTCTCTCCTTGCTCAGACCACAGGTGAGCTGGCCCCACTGGGAAACCTACCTGCAGCCTACCAGTACACAAAATTTTACCCAGGGGCACATAGTAGCGGCTCTCCAGGGCCTTCTCGGTTCAGGGAAATGGTCAAGGAGGAAGCTTAAGCCTGTGCTCCCCTGGCCGTGACCTGAATTCGCCCCAGTGTGCCAGACAATCTTTGCTTCGATCAAGAGCTCCTAGCACACATCTGCTCAACAGAACCCCAGGAAGATCTGTCCAATGCTGGCTTTGGCAAGGGAAGATTACGACCCAAGGGGAGGCAGGAAGGGATAAGTGAGAACTGTTGCATGGAAGTACATGGCAGCAAAGTTGGCAGCTGGGTGTCTTGCAAGCTCTAATGTCCAGAATTAAACTTCGTTGGTCTTAAAGGTGCCCACTGGACTCAAGCTTAGTTCTCACATCTGTTTGTTAACTCTTGTATTATCTGTATGCTAATTTGCTGCTATTCACAGGTCTTACCAACTGCTTTAATCCAATTTTAGCTATAACTGATCACTCAGTTACTTATGCATCTTGACCGTAATTAGCAACTAACCACCAACTCCACCTACATGTAAGGGTTGAGAGAGTCTTGTTTTAGTGTATCAGAAGAAGTGTGCATGCACACCAAAGCTTCCACCGAGAATTAAATTTTTGTCTTAAAGATGCCACTGGACTCAAACTTTGATATAACCCAAGGGTACTAAATAAATGAAGAGCCGTCTGCAGGGCAGCTTTCCTCCACTTGGGTCAGAGCACTGGTCTAGGGTACAAGGATGGAAGCTGGTTGTAGACTGAAAAGAGCCTCTGAGCCTCTGAGCCAAGACACATTCATCTGGAGGGGTGGGTGGGCTGCTAGAACAGCCAGGCAGTGAGGGGAACAGCAGGCAGAGGGGTTTTTTATGGGAACAAGTGCCTTCTCTGGGTAGCTGCTGACTCAATGGCAATACCACCACCCCCACCCACTGCCAGCACAGCCCACAGATTCCAAAGCCGTTTGGGGAGCGTTGCAGACTTTGGCTCACGGCAGGTGCAGCAGGGTGGGGAAAGGGTGTGCTTCGGGAGGCTGCCTTTTCAAATCTCATGCCAGTCTTCACATCACCAGATGGCACAGGACTCGCCGCTTTCTCACTCCTGACCCCTCCATCTGCCAACATGAGGCTCAGCGTTCACAGGAACAGCAAAAGTGAAGAAGCATCTCCAGAGGACTCTCGGTGCCATAAGCATTCTGGAAGGGTCCTCACGGTAGCTGGCTGCAGCAAAAAGAAACACGAGTCTTGTGGTAACTTAAACTCACAAGGCTTCATTCCACTGGAATCAAATCTTTTTTGCCATTAAGGTGCTGCTGGGCTCTGGTTTACCTTGGGGTCTGCCATTTTCTCCAGGGGAACTGATCTCTGTAACGTGGATGTAAGTTGTAATTCTGGGAATCATACAATGTTAGAGTTGGAGGGGACCTTACAGGTCATCTAGTCCAACCCCCTGCACTCTGCAGGAGCGGACCAGAAAGAGAGCCCTCTGTACCTACAACATACCCAAAAGATGGTCGTCCAGCCTCCGCTTGAAAACGTCCAGGGAAGGAGCATCCACCACCTCCTGAGGCAGACTGTTCCACTGCTCAACCACTCTTATAGTTAGGAAGTTTCTCCTGATATCTTGCCGGTAACAACTCCCTTGTAATTTCCACCCATTAGATCTAGTCTTGCAATCTGGAGCAAGAGAGAATAGATGTGCTCCATCTTTTACATGACAGCCCTTCAAATACTTGAAGACTGAAATCATGTCCCCTCTAAGTCTTCTCTTTCCCAGGCTAAACATACCCAACTCTTTCAGCCTTTCCTCATAAGGCTTGGATTCAAACCCTCTCACCATCCTGGTTGCCCTCTTCTGGGCACGCTTGAGCTTGTCAACATCCTTCCTAAAGTGTGGTGCCCAAAACTGGACACAGTACTCCAGGTGAGGCCTGACCAGAGCAGAATAGAGCAGAACTACCACCTCCCATGATCTGGACACAATGCTTCTGTTAATGCATCCTAAGACTGCATTAGCTTTCTTCACAGCCACATCACACTGCAGGTTCATGCTGAGCTTGTGATCAACCAGAACACCTAGATCCGTTTCACATGTGCTGCTGTCAAGCCAAGTCCCTCCCATTCTATATCTGTGCCTTTGATTTTTTGTGCCTAGGTGTAGGACTTTGCACTTATCTCTATTCAATTTCATTTTATTTGCCTCAGCCCACGGTTCCAGCCTATCTAGATCATTTTGAATCCTGACTCTGTCTTCTTCAGAATTAGCAATCCCACCCAGCTTCATGTCATATGCAGATTTGATAAGCATCCCCTCTATGTCTTCCTCCAGGTCATTTATAAAAACATTGAACAACACTAGGCCCAGGACCGAGCCCTGTGGCACTCCACTCAAGACTTCCCTCCACGTAGATGCAGAGCCATTTACGAGCACTCATTGGGTACAATTTTTCAACCAAACATGAATCCATCCAACAGTTGCACCATCCAGCCCATACTTAACCAGCTTATCCTCAAGGATATCATGAGAAACTTTGTCAAATGCTTTACTGAAATCTAGATACACTGTATCCACAGCATTGGTGAGTTGTGAGTTGTTGCAGAGTCCTGGCTGCTCGAATTAGAGTGTGAAAAGGTCATTGTTTGCCTGAAATTGAGTGCCTGGATTGATTTGAATAGCTGCTGGCCACACCCTCTCCTAGGGGAAGCTTCTATTTAAGGCTGGAAGCTGGCCAGCAGCAGAGCTGACCCAGCTGAGCTCTGAGAAGGAGCTAGAGCTGCTAGAGGGGTGAATATTTTTTTATTTACTTTTAGCTGAGGTGATTTATCTGAGAAGGTACTGTGTGGGGAACTGTATTTGGGAGTGTGTGGTGAGTTGTGAGTTATTGCAGAGTCCTGGCTGCTCAAGTTATTGTGTGAAAGGGTCATTGTTTGCCTGTAACTGAGTGCCTGGGTGGATTTGAATAGCTGTTAGCCACACCCTCTCCTGGGGGAAGCTTCTATTTAAGGCTGGAAGTTTGCAAGAGGCATGAGCCAAAGGGTGAGGCATTTTGCCTAGGGTCTCTGTAAGAAGTCTAGGAAGAGCAAGAAAGCCAGGGACTTGGGCTCCTTGAGTTCTCAGTAAGGTAAGTAGACTTCTACAACAGGAACCACATAAATACAAAGGATTTTAAAAAGGGGATTATATAAAAGTATTAGTTTAAAAGCAATTACGAAGCCAGAATGCCAGCAGGGGGTTGGGGGCTATCCAGTGTTTTGCATGGATAGTCACATGTATGACTATCTGCCCACTGGTCAGAAGTCTTGGGTGTGTGCTTGGTGCAAGGAGCTCCTGGTTCTCAGGGAATGAGTTTGCTCCCTTAAGGTCAAGGTGGCTGACCCAGAGAAGCAGAGACAGTCAGTTAGGTGCATGGAGAAGAATCTCGGGGATTTGTTAGATATGTCCCACTCTGGATCCGGCAGCCCAGCTGCTGCCAGGGAGCATGAGGGTCAAGGGAAAATGGGGCAACATGCTGAGGATAAGGGGAATGTGCCCTCAGAAGGGACCTCTTCTTCAGCTGGTGAACGGGCATCCTTTCGTACCAAGGAACCATCTCTGGGAAGGGTGGGAGGGGGCTCTTGGTAGTTGGTGATTTGATCCTTAGGCAGATAGACAGCTGGGTGGCGAACCTGCGTACTGACTGTATGGTGACTTGCCTGCCTGGTGCGAAGGTAGCGGACATTACGCGTGTTTTAGATAGGCTGGTAGATAGTGTTGGGGAGGAGCCAGTGGTTGTGGTGCATGTCGGCACCAACGATGTGGGGAAATGCAGTCGTGAGGTCCTGGAGGAGAAATTTAGGCTGCTGGGCAGGAAACTCAAGGCCAGGATCTACAAGGTAGCCTTCTCAGAAGTGCTACGTGTTCGACACACAGGGCCGGAGAGACAGTCACAGATCAGGAGTCTCAATGCATGAATGAGACGATGGTGTAGGGGGGAAAGGGTCAAGTTTGTTAGGCACTGGGATACTTTTTGGGACAAGAGGTAGCTGTACAAAAGGGACAGTCTTCACTTGTCCCGAGAAGGAACCAGGCTGCTGGTGCTTAAAATCAAAAAGGTGGCAGAGCAGGTTTTAAACTGAATATTGGGGGAAAGCTGACAGGAGATGAAAGGTCTCTGGTTCGGGATGGCTCATTTCAAAGAAATGAAGGGGTAGCTGTTACTTTTGTACAAGGAAATGGATTATAATTGTTTACTGAGACTGTGGCTAACGATACAGTCCAGTAAGATTGAGAGGGTAAGAGAACTGGATTCACTTCTGGAAATGCTATGGTTTGAAATAGTGGGTCCAAAAGGAGGTTTAACAGTGGGAGTTTGTTATCACCCACCAGATCAAAAGGTAGAGGAGGATTATAAAATGATGACTAAATTAAAGATAGCGGCTAGACGAAATAACTATGTTGTAATTGGCGACTTTACCCACACATTGATTGGGTCAATATGAGTTCTAATCGGGAAAAAGAGATTGAGTTTTTAGACACTCTCAATGACTGTCTCAATGACTCAATGAACAGATGGTCACAGATCCTACCAGGGGAGAGGCGATCCTGGATTTGGTCCTAAGTAATGCCCAAGACCTGGTGAGAGATGTAAAAGTGATTGCACCGCTTGGGAACAGTGACCATAATGTTATTGAGTTTAACATTTGTATAAATGGGGAGTTGCTCAAAAAGACTGACGCAACCACTTTTAACTTTAAAAGGGGTAAATTCTCTGGTATGAGGGGACATGTGAGGAAGAAATTGAAAGGAAAAGTGGAAAAGGTCAAAACCATAGGGGAAGCTTGGAGACGATTTAGAAATACAATCCTAGAAGCTCAGAAAAAATATATACTGCAGGTTAGGAAAGGCACAAATAGGTATAGAAAAAAGCCTGCATGGTTAACAAATAAAGTAATGGAAGCCGTAAAAAGTAAGAAGGATTCCTTTAAGTGGTGGAAAGCTAGTCTCAGTGAGGTTGATAAAAAGGAACACAGGCTGTGGCAAATAAAATGCAAGTCTGTGATCAGGCAAGCAAAAAGGGAATATGAGGAGCATATTACAAAAAACATAAAGGCCAACAATAAAACTTTCTTCAAATACATTAAAAGTAGGAAGCCAGCCAGGGAGGCAGTGGGGCCTTCAGATGACCAAGAGGTAAAAGGACTACTGAAGGATGACAGGGAAATGGCTCAGAAGCTGAATGCATTTTTTGCCTCTGTCTTCACTGTGGAAGAGGAGAAGTGCTTGCCCACTCCAGAAGCACCGATTTCGGGAGGGGATTTGAAAGACCTGAATCAGATTGCGGTGACAAGAGACAAAGTCCTACGACTGATGGACAATTTAAAAACTAATAAATCACCAGGCCCGGATGGCATTCATCCAAGAGTTCTGAAAGAACTCAAATGTGAACTTGTGGATCTCCTTACATTAATATGTAATCTTTCTTTAAAATCTGCCTCCATTCCTGAGGACTGGAAGGTAGCTAATGTCACTCCCATCTTTAAAAAGGACTCCAGGGGAGATCCGGGAAATTACAGGCCAGTCAGTCTGACATCGATACCGGGTAAGTTGGTGGAAACTGTTATTAAGGAAAGAATTAGTAGGCACATTGATGAACAAAAACTATTGAGCATGGGTTCTGTAGAGGAAGATCTTGTCTCACTAACCTGTTAGTGTTTTTTGAGGGAGTGAACAAACATGTGGACAAGGGGGACCCAATAGATGTTGTTTACCTTGACTTCCAGAAAGCTTTTGATACAGTTCCTCATCAAAGGCTCCTAAGTAAGCTCAATAGTCATGGGATAAAAGGACAAGTCCTCTTGTGGATCAAAAACTGGCTTATAAATAGGAAACAGAGTGAATATAAACGGGAAACTTTCTCAGTGGATGGTGGTAAGCAGTGGGGTACCACCAGGGCCGGCCCTAGGGTTCTTTGAACCCTAGGCGGGCTACCTTCTGGCGCCCCCCCAGCGCCGAGAGCTGGGCCGCGGCTTGGGAGGGCTATAGGGGGGAACATCTTCTCTGCCCAGAGGTGGGCTTGGGAAGGCCGTGGGGGAGGGGGAGAAGCCGCGCCGCCTGCCTGCCCCACGGCCCAGCCTGGACATCCCAGCCCCGCGGTGGGCTTGGGACTGGGAGGGCGGGGGGGAGAAGCCGCGCCGCCGCCCACCCCATGGCCCAGCCCAGACATCCCAGCCCCGCGGTGGGCTTGGGACTGGGAGGGTGGGGGGAGAAGCTGCGCCGCCGCCCGCCCCACGGTCCAGCCCAGAAATCCCAGCCCCGTGGCCCAGCGGTGGGCTTGGGACTAGGAGGGCCGTGCCGGGGGGAGAGGCTAGGTGTTTCCAGGCAGGGCTGAGGACCAACACACACACCCTTCCAGTAAGCCGCGCCGCCGCCGCTGCCCAAAGCGAGTGAGAGGCAGAAACCCGCGGCGTGGCCAGGGCACCTCTCCAACCCGCCCCGCCCTCAGAGCCTTGAGGAGTCTCCCGGCCTGGAGTTGGCAGTGCCCTCCCCAGAGGGCACTCCGACCCCCCTCGCTCCTCGCCTCCCTGGACAGCTGGGCCGGGCCCCGCGCAGAGGACCACCCCTTCCAGGGGGTGGGTGGGCGAGCCAGCCAGGGAGGGGCCGGGAGGGTGGACGAGCGCCTCGGCAGGGAGAGGAGAGTGGGGCGCGTCCCGCCCGTCCCTGGCGGAGAAGCCATGCCGCCGCCGCCTGCCCACCCACCCCAGGACCAAGCCTCTTCCCTTTCAGTGTTACTTTGGTATTGAGCGCCCACTAGGGCGCTCTTCGCTGGCAGTGCTAGCCACTGCCCCCACCTCCTCTCCCCCACTCCTGAGCCGCCTCCTGAGCCCTGGCAGGGCCCTCGGGGAGGTGGCGGGAGAGGTGGGGGCGCTTTTCGCGGGAGGGGCCGGGGCGCACTTTGGCGTCCCAGTGGCTGGCGCGCCCTAGGCGAGTGCCTAGCTCGCCTAGTGAGCAAGCCGGCCATGGGTACCACAGGGATCAGTACTCGGTCCGATGCTTTTTAACTTGTTTATTAACTATTTGGAATTGGGAGTAAGCAGTGAAGTGGCTAAATTTGCAGATGACATGAAGTTGTTCAGGGTGGTGAAAACCAGGGAAGATTGTGAGGCACTCCAAAGGGATCGGTTGAGGATGGGTGAGTGGATGTCAACGTGGCAAATGGGGTTCAGTGTGGCCAAGTGTAAAATGATGCACATTGGAGCCAAAAATCCTAAATATAAGTACACATTGATGGCGTCTGAATTGGTAGAGACTGACCAAGAGAGAGATCCTGGAGTCGTAGTAGATAACTCAATGAAAATGTCTAGACAGTATGTAACTGCAATAAAGAAGGCCAACGCTGTGCTGGGGATTATTAGGAAGGGAATTGAAAACAAATCAGCCAGTATCATGATGCCCCTGTATAAATCATTGGTGTGACCTCATTTGGAATACTGTGTACAGTTCTGGTCACCACACCTCAAAAAGGATATTATAGCATTGGAAAAAGTACAGAGAAGGGCAACTAGAATGATAAAAGGGTTGGAACACTTTCCCTATGAAAAAAGGTTAAAACGCTTGGGGCTCTTTAGCTTGGAGAAACAATGGTTGAGGGGTGACATGATCAAGGTTTATAAGATTATGCATGGGATAGAGCAGGTTGAGAAAGAAGTACTTTTCTCCCTTTCTCACAATACAAGAACTCATGGGCACTCCATGAAATTGCTGAGCAGTCAGGTTAGAACAGATAAAAGGAAGTACTTCTTAACCCAAAGAGTGATTAACTCATGGAATTCACTGCCACAGGAGGTGGTAGCAGCTACAAGCATGGACAGTTTCAAGAGGGAATTAGATAAACATATGGAGCAGAAGTCCATCAGTGGCTATTAGCCACAAGGTATAGATAGGAACTCTCAGTCTAGGGCAGGTGATGCCCTCTATTCTTGGTGCTGGGGGGGCAGCAGTGGGAGGGCTTCTAGTGTCCTGGCCCCACTGCTAGCCCTCCTGATAGCACCTGGTATTTTTGGCAACTGTGTAACAGAGTGTTGGACTAGGTGGGCCATTGGCCTGATTCAACTTTGGCTTCTTTTATGCTCTTATGTTCTTATATTCTTATTGCCAGAGTCAACCATTTTAGTAACTCTGTCAAAAAAGAAGATAAAGTTTGTCTGGCATGACTTATTCTTGATAAAGCCAGGCCGGCTACTACCAATTAACTCATTCTGTTCCAGGTGCTCACAGACAGAGCATTTGATAATCTGCTCCAGAATTTTTCCAGGTATTGATGTCAAGCTGACAGGCCTGTAATTTCATGGGTCCATCTTTTTTTCCTTCTTGAAGATTGGGACAACATTCACTGTTCGGCACAACACCAGTACTCCAGGACATCTCAAAGATTAGAGCCAGAGGCTCTGAAATAACTTCTGCAATTTCTTTTAGCACCCTGAGATGCAAGCCCTGGAGATGTGAAAGTATTTAAGGCAGCTAGATGCTCTCTAACCATTTCCTTACTTTGGACCGGCAGTTCCTCCTTCCTTCATATGCCCTGCATTCTTCAGTTTGTATATAGCTTGCCTTATGATTAAAGAATGATGCAAAGTGAGAGTTGAGTATTTCCACTTTGTCTTCATCCCTTGTTAAGACTTGACCATCTTCCCCTAGAAATGAGCTTATCCCATCCCTGTTCTTCTTTTTGCTCCGAACATAGGCATAGAAACCTTTCTTGTTATTTTTAGCATCTCTCGCAAGCCTCAGTTTCATCTGCGCTTTAGCCTTTCTGACACCATCCCTACAGATTCGAGCCTGCTTCTTGTACTCACCCTCAGTAATTTGGCTCTCCTTCTATTTCCTGTACATTTCCCTTTTTAGTCTCAGCTCTTCAGAGAGTTCCTTGTTCAGCCACCTCGGCTTCATTACCTGTCTCCCACCTTTCTTTCTTACCCGAACAGTTTGTGATTGTGCCTTAAGCACTTCATTTTTCAGCATCTCCCATCCTTCCTTTTTTTTTTTGTAAAACTCTCTTAAAAAAGAGAGAATTTTATTCTTTTTATAAGAAACGGGAAGGGTAGACAGATGGAGAAAGAAAAAAGATGGAGTGAAATTTTCCCTGTTAGTGAGGGTTAGTTTAGGTTAATAACCAATACCAATTTTGGCATCTATCATGGTTAGAAGATCTTCTTTTTAACTATTGCAAAGTCCAAAGTCACTCTGTTAATGCAGTTAGTAAAGTCCATTGGGGTTAGTAATTAAACAGCTCCTTCCAGATGTTACACGAACAGTCCTCAAAGTATCTTCTTTTTAAATCTCTTCCAGTTATGGATTGAGTCCATTTTAACTTTGAAGTCTTCCGTTCCATCACCACTTTCCCCTGGGCTGCTGTCTTCTTCACTTGTCCCAGTTTTGAATACTGCATCTTCCTCCCTGCTGGCGTGTCTCTTCAGAAGTTTCTGTATTTTGAAGATGAAATCCTTCTTCTTTCTTTTCTCTTTTTCCTTAAACTTCTGGCCTTCAAGCTTCCAGGGCTCCATAAACTCTTCAGATGAAATTAGATCTCCAGTTTGTCGCTTGCTATGCTCAACATCCCCTTCTACTGGCAGAATATTCTCTTTTATAAAAGCGGAATAGGCTTTGGGAGCCTCATCCACCTCTTCTTTTAATTTTATCGCTTCACTGCCAGTTAGGGGTGCCAAGACATTTGTCAAGGTAAATCCGAGATCTTCTTTCTCTTCTTCTTTAACGCCCTGGAAACCTAGAATCAGATTCGATTTCTGTTCGATCTCCATCATCTTTCTAGTTGTTTCCGATATCTGTTTCTGTCGACTGGTGAGAACACTATCCATTTTAAACAGAGTATCGTTGATTTTCTGCAATTGTTCCAGCAGGGGGCACAGCATCTCCTTTTCCTGTTGATTGACAGCAAGCTCTTGGGGGGGCTGTCTGGACCGGAAGTCCCTCCTCTCTTCTCTTCCGGTGTCTGCAGGACTTTTTCCATTATCGACATTTTGTTTTTTTGTTTACTTTTAAAAAGTTCGTGCCGCATCCCCCAGGAAGCTAAGATGATCGCAGTCTTCCATGCAACCCCAACGGTACTTTCACCAACACTTTTTTTTCTCTCAGCCCCCTTTGCGCTCCCTTTGTAGATCTTGCTTCTCAAAGGGGGTGGGAACTCCTCCCTCCTCCCAACGCTTATACGCATGCAGGGGGCTCCGATTTACGCTTCAAAATAGATCTTCAACTCACGATTCGATGCTACTTCTTCTTTTTATTTTAAACCATAGCGCTGTCTTCACTCCTGGAAATCGGTGGCGCCGCTAAGTCCCATTACGGGCACGCCGCAGCGGGGCCGATTGGGGCGGGGAGAAAGCCTCAATTTCCCGGCTGTCTGCCGGCAAAGAGGCTACTCCCCAAGCGCCCCCGGTTCGGAGCCTTTGCCTAAGGCTCACTAGGGTCTTTCGCACATGCGAAGACCCCCCCTAACTGCGCGTGGGCTAACCGCCTCCGGGAGCGTCCCGAGAAGCGGCCGCCATTCGCGACGCCGAAACCGAAAACCCGCATCTCCCATCCTTCCTGTGCAGATTTCCCCCTCAGCATTTCCAGCCACGGGATCCTACCTAATATTTCTCTGAGTTTTTTGAAATCAGCCTTCCTGAAGTCCACGATATGAGTCCTACTATGTCCTGGTTTCACATCCCTCACTATGTCAAATTCCAAGCTGCCATGGTCACTATTCCCCAAGGTTCCTACAACATTCACCTCATCAACCAGTTCTTCCCTGTATTAAATCAAGGATAGCAGATCCTCTGGTTCCCACCTCCACCTTCTGAGAGATGAAGTTGTCCGCAAGACTATTCAAGAGTCTGCGGGATGCCCCATGTCTAGTAGAGTTAGATTTCCAGCAAATATCTGTATAGCTGAAATCTCCCATAACCACTACATCCTGTCTCTGTGAAAGTTTAGCAAGCTGTTGTACAAATGCATCACCCTGTTCCTCCGGTTGGTTCGGAGGTCTGTAGTATACCCCCACAACAATATCCCCTTCTTTTCCCCCTTGCTCTATCCTTACCCACATACTTTCAACAGGGCAACTCTCAAAATTCTGAATTTCAGTGCAAGTGTATTCATTCTTAACATATAGTGCCACCCCGCTGCCTTTTTTGTTCTGTTCCATTTGAACAAGGTATATCCTTCCATCGCTGCGCTCCATATATGAGACTCATCCCACCAAGTCTCAGTGATACCTATCAGATCATAATTACTTTCCAATATTTGAAGTTTCTCCTGTTTATTTCCCATACTCTGTGCATTAGTATAAAGACATTTCAGATTACAGACATCCTTTCCTACCATAGGTCCCTTTGATTTTACCTGAAAATTACTGAACTCACCTCTCTCCCATTCATTTATTCTCTCGTCACTCCCCTTCTTAAACTTAGTGTTGGGGGTGCTGCACAACATCAGGCTTTTTCTTCCCACCCCCGATGTCTTCAGTTTAAAGCCCTCCTGATCAGGTTCACAAATCTTCCAGCTAAGACATTCCTCCCATTCTTTGTAAGGTGCATCCCATCCATTGCCAACAGTCCTTCAGGTTGGAGGTACATACCATGGTCCAGGAAGCCAAATCCCTCTCGATGGCACCATCTACATAACCAGCCATTCAACTCCAATATCCTGTTCTCCTTTCCAGCTCCATGGCCCTCAACAGGTAAAATGGAGAACACCACCTGTGCCCCCAGATCTATCACCTTCTTGCCCAGAGCCTCGTAGTCTTTGGAGATCCATTCAAGGTTTCTTTGGGCTGTATCGTTCGTTCCCACAAACGATCTCCAGCTCCCATCTGGAGGCTGGCAATGCTGACTGCACCGGTGAAAATATAACTCACTGAACACACTCAGCATCCATGTCTCAGGGATGTCCAGACTTTGCACACCCAAGGGTTTTCTTTAGAAACAGAACAAAAATGAATTTATAGTCCCTATGAATGTGCTGGGATAAGGAATGGAATAGTATAGTCTGATCTTGTCAGATCTTGGAAGTTGTGCAGGTTTGGAAGGAAGGAAAAATAACCATCAAGGAAGACTCTGCAGAAGAAGGCAAAGGCAGACCACCTCTGCTTCTCACCAGCCTTGCAAGGCCTTTGCCGGGGTTGCCATAAGTTGCCTGTGAACTGACGGCACTTTACACGCAGGAATGTGCCACCCACAT
Organism: Gekko gecko; assembly: GCA_029375565.1. Classification (NCBI taxonomy): domain Eukaryota; kingdom Metazoa; phylum Chordata; class Lepidosauria; order Squamata; family Gekkonidae; genus Gekko; species Gekko gecko. The sequence continues at coordinate 2,925,431 of JAPDNY010000016.1, forward strand.
TTTTACAGAGCTACCCACAAGTTACCATTTGCCCATCTGAGGGTTTTGTCTTCATTTCTAATCCCTATGAATGTGCATGATGCTCTTTTCACCAGCCACAACCAATCTCTCTCTAGCATCAGATGGCCTCGCCTACCCTGTGACTGGGCTTCTGGCAACCCTCCTTCCACAGTCCCTTTCCCTATCATAAGGAGAAGGAACCACCGGCCGCAGCCTCCACTCCATTAAAAAGAGAGAAGGAGTGTGCTCTAACTTCAAAAATCTATTTAAATGTAAATGTTGACCTTCAGCTTCTCATGGAAGTCCTTAGATTACCTGCTGGAGAAGGAAGGGAGAAGATGTAGCACCAAACACATCCGCCCCCTGCCCCAATCCCCTACCTTTGATTCACCCTCTTTCTGAGGTGTTTTGTTGTTGTTTTTACTGTGAAGTAGAACAACATGCACTCTAGCCTCTACTTTGAAGCAACCAAGGTGCTCAGGCCAACTGGGTGTTCCATAAAAGAAAGACATTTCTATAGATGATCTCCATATTTTGATTTATTTTTTTATGCTCATTTCCCCTTTCACAGGCTGATGTTTCAGTGTGGAAATGTGTTCATCCAACGGAGTGATGCTCATTACCCCTGCCTCAGGGCCATGCAGAACTCAGACACCTGAGAATTTCGGCTCTTTTTTTTTTTTTTAAAGCAGGGTCTCTGGTCCTTGTGAATGAGGAGAAAGCATTTAAGCCCCCCTAAACAGTCATCACCCCCAGCACGTTCAGTGGTTCACCTATGGAAACGGGGGTCCTCTGGTGCTGGTAACCCCCTCTGCTGACATCACTGCCGGCTGCCTGATTCTGCTGGGCACTCTGTGGCACATTCACAGCAGAGCCTCGCAGAAGCCGGCCGCAGAACAGGCCCCAACCCCTATGGATTAAAAGGCTGGGTGTCCATCACTCCTAAGGGTGGTGGCTGGAATTTGCCTCTTGGCTCTCAGCAGGCCCGCCATATCGTGGGGCAGCAAGACAAGCATCAAGTTGTCTCAAAGGAGATGAGGCTTGAACAAGACAATCGCACGTGAATGTTAAATCTCCCCAAGAGGGACAAGATAAAATATGCACTCTTCCAAAGAGTCAAAGCCCTTGAAGGGCAGTCTGAGTCTCTGTTCATGGAACTGTAGTTTTCTGAATGGGCAAACCTACCTCAATAGATGGCTGGGTACAGGCCCATAGCTACAGTGGGGGCATCTTGGGGCTAGGCCCCCTGACTTACTGGCAAGGCCCCCTGACTTCCCATCCAGCCCAGGGACCCCGAGTGGTTGCTGGTGAGGGGAAGGAACCAGGTGTTCCTTTAATTCAATTAGCCAGTGCCCCCTAAGAAATTTAAATGCCCCCTGACTTAAAAAATCCTGGCTGTGGGCCTGGCTGGGTATCATTTACAGAAATGATTATGCCAACCCTGAAAGATCACAGCTTAGTCCCCCATCCACCTCCAGAAACGAATGTCTCTGTCAGTTGGAAGGTGACTATGGGCAGAAATTTCTCAAATGCAGTTTATTGCAATTCATGCAAACAACCCAGTGAGAAGCAAATGTGCAGATCTATTTATTTAATTTCTTCCCAATTTTCTTTCCTTCCCAATAAGGGCCCCAAGTGGCTGATGACATTCTCCCCTTCTCCATTTTCTTTCCTTGTGGGGTTGGTTCAGCTGAGACTGTGTGACTGGCTCAAGGTCACCCAGGGAGCTTCTATGGCAAAGTCGGATTCTCCCAGATCCTACTCTAATCCTCAGACCACCACCCCAGGGTGGCTCATGTACTCACAAAGTGGGGAGAATTTTATACCCAAACAGAAATGTGTGGGAAAAGGGCTGTCATACAGAATGTGTAATTATACATGTCAACATTACAGGTGACTAGATCTGCAGTTGGGGAGAAGGATTACTTATGAAATAACCTTTATTTTAAAAAAAATCCTGAATTTTGGCACTTCAAATCGACTGTTCTTATTTCCAAAGTGGATGTATTAAGAATCCTGTACTGTTCAGATTATTTAAACGGCCAAAGTGTTGCACATGCGTACATACAAAGGAACTTCAGAATACAAAGGAACAGAATACAAAGGGAAATTGTTGAATTACAAGTTATTTACAATACTTGGAGCAAAAACCTCCCCAGAACTCAACAGGAATATTGGTTTCTTATCTCATTATATATGCTAACTCATTCAATCCTCACATATGTATTCTCATACAGAGGGACTATACATTCCTATATTTTAGTGTATTTCTTTTTCAGTATAGTATATTAGAATACTGAATACAAGGAATATTGGAATGTTTGGCTGACATACACAGCTCCCACCTCGAAAAAGAAAGTAAAAATGCTGTTAAGTGACCTCCAAACTCTGGGAGTGAATGGAGAGTCTCAGACTTATTTTGACATATTTATTGCTCTACAACTGTTGACCTTATAACCTTAGCTTGTTATTTAATTCTGTTTCTGCATTTCTTAAAAGTATCTTCATCATGTTAATTTGCTGTTCACCCCATCTATAAGTTTGACCCTTACCTCCCATTCCATTGTATTTGGAAAAGTGTGCACGCACATGGAAGCTCATACCTTGAATAAACGTTTGTAGGTTTTAAAGGTGCCACTGGACTCTAAAATGGTTAGCCACAGCTATCAGCTTCTTTGGACCATGTGCTTCCCCACCCCAACATGCATATGAACATTGATAGCACACTATAAAAATATAATTATATCAAAATTGTGTATATGTGGTGTTCTAAGAATATGCCAACAAATATGGAAACAAAACAATGGGGGGGGAAACACTCAATCTACATTCTAGTTCTGAAAACAGGAGAGTTCAAAGATAGTAGACCATCACATTAATTTCTCATGCTAGTAAAGTGATGCTCAAAATCTTACAACAAAGACTGTTACCATATATGGAACAAGAAATGCCAGATGTTCAAGCTGGATTCAGAAAAGGAAGCCAGGGCCCCAGACTCACCTTGGGCCTATTTGTGGGCCTGAAGGGGGAGGGGGGAAGACATGCGACATCTGAGGGCTGGCAGGGGGCAGCAGCAGAAAGGCGGACCACGAGTTCAGGGTGGCCTCTGCAGCTGCGTGGAGACTCTGACCTGCCCTTTCTGTCCTGGCTAATCAGGCTTTGCCTGACATGGCTGCGGAGGGGCAGGTATCAGTTCAGCAGACCTCACAGGAGAGGTTTTCCCTCAGGTCTACTCCGCTTCCATTTAAAGGACCACTTCATAGCTTGGCCCCATTCACTGTCCTGGGTCGGCCAAGACTCAGCAACAGTGAGGACTCCTCAAGAGAAGAAGAGCCTCAGGAAATCAGCTCTGAACCAGCAGAAACCAGCAAGCAAGAAGATGAGGCTCTGCAGGCTTGTCAGAGTTAACAGGTGACAGCTGATGCAGGACCACCAGCACCTTCCAGCCCTGTTCCAACAGTAGAAACCCAGGTGGTCATTACCCACCTTCCAGTTTCACCCACACCCTTTGAGTGCCGGAGATGAAGGCTTAAACATCGGAACACAAGAACATAAGAGAAGCCAGTGTTGCATCCAGTCCAACACTCTGTCACACAGTGGCTAAAAATAACAGGTGCCATCAGGAGGTCCAGCAGTGGGGCCAGTAGAAGCCCTCCCACTGTTGCCCCCCCTTCCCAAGCACCAAGAATACAGAGCATCACTTGCCCCAGACCAAGAGTTCCTATCTATACCTTGTGGCTAATAGCCACTGATGGACTTCTGCTTAGAATGGAGCTTCAGGAGAGAAGACAAAGCACATGTCTCCTGGCCCGACACCAGCTGCTTGCTGATGATGAGTACTGCCAAGCAGCTGGCTGCAAGTAAGACCTTCTAGCAGAGGCCTATAAAAGCCAGTCAAGGGAGATTGCTTGGTGTGGGAGCAACAAGTCACCAACCTCTTAACTCAGTGACCACAGCTCTGAACTCTGCTCTGTTCCTGTGACCTTGGAATGGCTCTTGACTCTGACTCTGGAATCTTCCTTCTTGCACTTGTGAAAGACTTCGGACTGTTGGACCTTGCTTCCTGTATAATACTCTGAACTGGACTCTGCTCTCTTGGTAACCGGCCTTTGGACTGAACTTTGACTCTGACCCTGGCATTTGGCTTGGACTGACTCTAGATTCTGATGTTTGGCCACATTCTGACATCTTTCCCACCTATCCCCCCTTTTCATTTGTGTCACATGGGTATTCATTGGATGTGGCTCACTGTAAGTTTCTGTCTTCCTTGTATTTGTCACAACTGCATTGGACGATATCACCATGGGGCCAGATCAACTTTTGGGGGAAAGGTGGCCTCCATGTTTCCCCCACATTTGGGCATCATCTTAAGGGATTTTGGGGGGAGGAATTACAGGGGAAATGCCCAGCTCAGGAGCTGTCATGGTGCCATGACTCTCAAGTGGCAGGGGAGACCACACAGTGGCTGCTGGTCATCCCACCCCCCCGCGCCTCAGCAGGCAGCCAGTAGGCGGGTCGGTTGATGCCTGGATCCATTTACCCCAGGCTGTGCCAAATGCTCCTTAACAGCTGCTGTAACCAATACAGTTGTGCCATTTTAAAATCCAAACAGGGTGTATTGTGTTTCCTTTATTTGGGGGGCGGGGGGTTGCCTCACCTTTTCCTTCACTCCTTAGCACTGGGTCTGCAAGAGGCATTAGTGTTCATGTTGCAATTTTATGTTGGTTACTGGAATATACAAGAGAATTTCAGAAGAAAATCAGCTGTGTTTCATAGATTACAGCAAAACTTTTGACTGTGTGGATCATGAAAAGCTACATTTGGTTTTAAAAGAAACGGGTGTGCTACAACATCTGATCATTTTGATGTGTAACCTGTACTCAGGCTACTTTTGGGACAGAATATGGAGAAACAGAACGGTTTCCAATTGGCAAGGATGTATTTTATCTCCCATCTCTTCAATCCGTATGCAGAACATATCATAAGGAAAGCTGGATCACATTTAGATGACAGTGGAGGGGAAACTGGTGGAAAGAACAATTTGAGATACGCAGATGACACCACATGGCTGGCAGAAAATAATGAAGGCTTGTAATGACTCCTGATGAAGGTTAAAGCAGAAAGTGCCAAAGCAGAATTACAGCTGAACTTCAAGAAGACAAAGGTAATGACTACTGGGGAATAACACGACTTCGAGGATGACAATGAAGAAATTGAAATTGTTCAAGATTTTCTATTCCTTGGCTCCATCATCAACCAAAAGGGAGACGGCAACCAAGAAATCAGAAGGAGATTGCGACTGGGAAGGGCAGCCGTGAAGGAGCCAGGAGAGATCCTTGAGGGTAAAGATGTGTCGCTGGCAACCAAGGTCAAATTAATTCATCCCATAGTGTTCCCTGTGACTATGTATGGGGGTGACAGCTGGACAATGGAGAAAGCTGACAGGAAGAAAGTGGATTCCTTTGAAATGTGGTGCTGGAGGAGAGTTTTATAGACACCGTGGACCAGTATTTGTCCTCGCTCAGGAAGGAGGGCTCCAGAGCAAACTAATCGATGCAGCACAATTTTCTCGCTCACAATTTTAATGCCAGGAGCTCACAAAGTTTGCTCACAAGACTCCCCAGCTTAGAGGGAGCATTGCCGTGGACCCCCCAAAAGACAAATCAGTGGGTTCTGGATCAAATCAAGCCTGAACTCTTCCTCAAAGCTAAAATGACTAAACTGAGGTTATCGCCCTTTGGTCACATCATGAGAAGGCAAGAGTCCCTGGGGAAGACAATCCGCTAGGAACAGTTGAAGGCGGCAGGAGAAGAGAAAGGCCCAACGTGAGAGGGAGGGACTCAGTCAAGACCTGCAGGAGGCTGTCGGTGACCGGGTGTTGCGGAGGACGTGAGGGCACAGGGGCACCATGAGTCAGAGGCGACCTGATGGCCCTTCACACACACACACACACACACACACAACACCAGTGAACACAAAGGAAGTTACGTACATCTTATTGAAACACTGCGCAAAAAGAATATTTATTTATTTATTTCAATTATATGCTTGATTACATCAGGATTTTGGGAGGCCGTGTTCGGTCATCACGCACATGCACATCAGTAACACTAGAAAACATGGACAGAAATGCAGTTAAAGATGTGACCAACTGCACACCCGTTTGGAGAATTACTTTTAGCAATTCTAGTTAAATGGAAATCCAAGCATGAAATATAACGCAGAGAAAAATTCAAAGAGGAATGGAATGAAGGAAAAGGGCTCAGAATCCCAGTCGGGAGGGGCCACCCTGGCCATCCACCCCCAAACCCCCCACCCCCTGCCCAGTGCAGGGTCAGCCCAGAGCAGCATCCCTGAGAAGGGTCTGCCCAGCCACTGCTCGAAGACTGCCGGGGAGGGGGAGTGCCCCACCCTCCCATCCCCCCACCCCCGAGGCAGCCCATTCCACTGTGGCACAACTCTGGCTGTCAAAAAGGATTTTTCCCCCTAAGATCCAGCCGGTACCTTCCCACCCGTGATCTAAACTATTGTGAGTCCTCCTGTCCCCGGCTGCCCTCCTCTAAGTGACAGTCTTGCAAACAGATTCAACTGGACTCGGGCTCTGTTCTCACATCTGTTTGTTGGCTCTCAAATCTGTGTGCTGATGTGCTGCCATTCATTGATCTTGCCGCCTTGATCCAATTTCAGCTTCGCCTGTGCGTCTTGGCTCTGACTGGTCCTTCCTGGCACTCCCCCCACCCCCAGTCTTCCTGCACGTAAGGCTTGAAGAAATTTTGTTTCAGTTTTTCTTTATTTAAGCTTACACCTTGAATAAAACTTTGTTGGTCTTAGAGGCACCATTGGACTCAGTCTTTCAAAGACTTAGAGCCTTCCTGACTGATACATTTTTCAATTATTTTTATATCTTCTTATATCTTTGGCCGCCAGCGTAAGTGCATAATTTCAGCTGAAGCGCACACGAGACAGGCCTTCGCAAACAAACAAAGGGCTACTGACACACACACAGAGAATGCATTTTACAGTTACGCCCTTTTAAGCCTGTAACTCTGCTCGGGATTTCACAGCCAGTCCCCCAGAAGTACCTGCAACCAGATCACATAGAGTCTGGCGTCTCCTCCTCAGAAGACACCAAGGACGTGTCATCCATCCAGGTCCCCCAGCATCTTGGGGGCCACAGAAGGAATCTCCCCCATTCCCACAACACAGCCACCTCCCTCGAGGGAGCCCGTGGAGGTGGAGAGCCAGGAGCCCCCGGACTGGACCATTTGCCTCCAGCCCCCCAGGATTCCCGGAGCCGGGGCCTGGACCAGGAGGAGGACAGCACCGAGCTGCCCGCCAGTCGCATCCTGTCGATTCATTTGACTTGAGCGGTGGAAGCAGAGCTCTGAATCTCGGCAGAATCCACTGGCCACCCTACACAATTTGCTAAGATTCCTCCGCCCACGGCGAGTTCCTAAAAACACTTCTTAGGATCAAAATGAATCCTGAAAATCTAAAAGAAGCAGCAGCAGCACCAGGGCACATCACACGGACACACAGCCCATTGCCTAAGGCACAGATGATGCCGGTTTCCTTGGAGAAAGGAACACATTGCCTGTGGAAGCAAACACACAAAGTGCGTCTTGCACAATAGGCAGCTGCAGCCGCTTCCGTCTGGCCGTCAGGAATAAAAAACAAAAGACAAGCAGCAGTGCCCCCCCCCCCAAATCCAAGCTGGCATATTTTTGTTTTCTTTCCAGCCGATACTCACTCTTGGATCTGCCTGTGCAGCAAAACAAACGGCAGTGCCAGTGCAGAGTAGGAGGCCAGGGCCAGGATGGCTGGGGTTCAGACCCCCACTCTGCCACGGAAGTTTGCTGGGCAGCCTTGGGCCAGTCACTGCCTCCCTGCCCAATCTACCTCACAGGGTTCTTGCGGTGAGGACAAAAGGGGGGGGTGCTGTAAGCTGCACACAGGGTAAAAACGTCTGAACACAATACGCAGCTGCACTGGAGAAATGCACATAAAATGCATCTCTGTTCCTGGGAGAAAGGACAGTTAAAACACGATAGACTGCATTACTCCAGCCATTAGCCGACATTTTGGGAGGTTCGTGTCCACTCACTGCATCACACCCTGCAGGGGCTGATACTGAAAACTGTCTGGAAGCGCCGGCTGGCACAGGAGATCTGCAGGCATGTTTAGTTCACACAGATATTTGTACCCACTTCCCCCCCCCAAATGGGGACCCTGAGTGGCTTCCAACATCATTATCCTCTCCTCCATTTCATCCTTGGCCACAAGAAGCCTGCAAAGAAGGTCAAGCGGAGAGAGGCTGACTAGTGCACAGGAACCCAGTGGGAATCCGAACCTGGGTCTTCTGCACCCTAATGCAGCACTCGAAGGGCTTCACCAAGGCTTTCCTCATAACGGTCTCACCGTGACACACCTTCATTGGCTGCCCACTTGTTTCCAAGCCCCACTGAAGGTGCTCATCTTCACTTCCAGAGTCCAAGAGGACCTGGGTGGGAGCTGCCTGCGTGGAAGGCCGCCTCCGGTCCTGGCAGAGTTACGCCCTCTGAGGGCCTTCGAAGGCTGCGGCATGGTGAACTCAGAGGATTCCAGACCTCTCAACACTTAAAAAGAGGGAAACAGAGATTTTTTCAATCAAATCCAATTTGTACCCCAAGGAACATTTTGTGAGTCCCTCAGACCCACGCCTGCCATAATGCAGAGTTCAGAGCATTTCACAGCCAGCGTGCATCTCTTTTCCTCCCCCCCCGGGCCTTTTAAAGCCAAGTTCCCACTGATAATGGCAAAGGCGCTCTGGGAGGGGGGCTCATATGGCTGAGTGCTCTTCCACACAAGACGTGGGAAACTAGCGTGTTGAGGTGAAAGCCAGGCTAGATCCCTGACGTGCCAGATTTCAACAGGCAGTGATTTTTAATATATGAAACCCAGCAGCCGGCTCCACAGAAAATCTATGAATAGGCAACTCAAGAAAATGCAACATAATTTTTATTTGTTTGTTTCATTTCTATCCCGCCCTCCCACCTAGGCAGCTCAGGTCTGCTTATGACATCATAAGACCCATATATATTACAACATAAGAATCTCATTTAAAACCAGTGACTAAAATACAAAAAATAACATTCCTATACAATAAAATATATGCAATAATTACCAACATTCCTATACAGTAGAACATAGTCCTGCAATGGGGCAACATGGCTTTCTGTAATAGATTTTTGCAGACCATAAGATCCTGTTTCTCAGGAAGGTCCGATTAGGATAAATCAGTTATATTACTGACAGAGACAAATCCATTACTCTCCAACTGGCAAGATTTGCTGCCACCATTATGAAGGGTAGAAAGAGGATGGGGCAGGCTGACCTTGGTATGTCTGACCCGTGACTGCTTCACTCTGGGTCAATTATTATTTGTCATTTTTTATTTGTCTCTGGATTGTAAGGTCTTTCCGTCTTACTTTTGGATGTACAATTTTAATGATGATTTTGTATTTGTGTTTCAATGCTAACTGGGAAATGTTTGATTGTAAAATTATTTCATTATGTTTTTCTCTTTTAATTTTATCTTGGTCAAATCTCCACTTTATTCTGTATTGTTGCTATGGGTTTTTCATTGTTAATGCAATAAGGACTGACTGATTGATGGAACAACTCAAATGGCCCTAACTTTATTTATTGATTGATTTGATTTTTATCCTGCCCTCCCTGTCAAGGCAGGCTCAAGGCCTCTTACGATGAAAGATTAAAACATACGTGCTTCTTAAGCACCATAAAATACAAAAAAAACCAAATGTGCCATGCATCTGTTGATATTTGTCCGAGGAAGGGGGATTGTTGGGGGGGTGCTCCTAGAATGAAGAAGCAGGAGTGGGGGCAGTTAATTGTGTGACATCTCCCCCCAACCAGCCCCAGCACAGACGGTGGCTCAGGGGCACAGCGCCTGGGCTTGCTCACAAAGAGTCCCCAGCTCAGTCCCCGGACCCCAGCACCTCGGAGACGTGGGAAGGACGGGCAGGAGGAGACGTGAAAAGCCACAACCGGAGCCCCGGAGAGGTGCTGCCAGTCTGAGTGGATCGCCCTAATCTCGGTAGACCAAACGTCTGGCCCGGCAGAAGGCTGCTTTTTTTGACGGCATCATTTACGTATGCGGATGCTGGTTTCAGCATTTCCCCAGATTCAAAGACAGCCTTTCTAGGAAGATTGTTATTGGTCAGAACTGAGGCTCTGGCCAAACTGTTCTAATTAACCAGATAACGAGGGTTTGGCCGCTCAGGAAGCTGGGCAACGGGAGAAGCTCCTGTTTCTAAGCCATAATTTGCATCCCCCCTCGAGCTGAGCAAAATTATCCACTGACAGCTGCTGCCAGCCCAGGCCAACATTAGCTGGATTTCTGTGCTGGGTGATGTCAGACCTCTCACGCAGCTGGTGGGTAAACAACAAAGCTTCAGGGTGCAGTTGGCAGAACGGCTGGGCTAATTAGTGTGTCGCCAGTCGTCAGCTGTGTCATCCAGAAATACGCCCCCTGCTGGCTGATCTCATAGCAGCTGTTTGTCCTGCCTCCCCACTCACCTAAAGACGAGTTAGAAGAGTAAAGTCCCAAGGTTAATTATCCCTCATACCCTGGGCCAGTGGCCATCTGTCCCTGTTAGATGCTGAGGACCTGAGAGGAGGTTCCAGTGAATGGGGAGTTTGCAGGTGGCGGGCAGCAGGATAATGATAATGCTGTCAAAACATGGCCAAAGCCCAGTCTGGAAGGGTCATACACTGGACTGAGAGTTCTTCTCCAGGTAAAATCACAGGACAAATTGCTTCTCCAGCTTGGATCAAAACCAAGAGCTGGAGAAGAACTCCATTCCTGTCAGTCTCCTGGAAGTGAGGCACATTATCCCAGGCATAGTGAAACCAGGAAACGTAATTTGCCATGGTACTTTGTCTGGGAAACAACATTTCCCAGAGTCTCCAACATCTGAGATTCCGATGTTTCAGTGTGCCAGGCACAGGGCTGGTGCCAGGTTTTTTGACACACTAGGCAAGGCTACCTTCTCCCCCCCCCCCCCACGTGCCCACCAATTTTCACGCATAAATGCATTTCAGGAAGAAAGAAAAACACAAAATTTGAAATTGCCAATTTCTTTTTTCCTTTTTAAATTGTGAGAACAAGTAATGTACCCCCTCCCCACACACCAATAGGTCCACGATCTGTTTTGCAGGCACCCCCAGCTCTGCAGAAGTCCAGGCCGGGGGGACCAGGGTCTGGGGGAGATCTCCTTCGCGGGGACCAGGAGATGGAGGCACACTTGGTGCCGGAGGTGAGGGCGGGAGGCGATCTTGGGGGGGGTGCTGTTGCTTCCCTCCCCCTTCTTTGCCTCTCCCCGGGGAGCCAGGGCTGGGCACGTGCCACCGAGGCAGCCCGCCACTGCCGCTGCTGCCCATCGGCCATGCAGCACACCTTGACCCACACACACACACGGCTGTCTACGTAAGTACCTGGCAATAACAGAGGCAGATGATCTGGTAAAAGAACTGGTGCACACTACATTTTTTTTTTTTTTTGCCTCCAGATCTGTGCCTGGAAGTCAGACACACACACACACACACACACACACACACACACAAGGTCAGGATCTCCAGTGAAAGGCGCCCTGGCTTGCAAGCTGAAAGTTCCAAGGAGGTGGGTGGGTATCCTAAACTTGGAGGTGTACAAAGCCCCGAGGTGGCGGCTACTGCTGCTGTGTTCTGGAGGAGTGCCACCCCAGGAACAATGCAATGCAGTCGTGGCTCTGGCATGGCCCGCCTCGCTCTCCTCAGGCTGGCTGCCACTGGCTGGCGGGAGGGCAGGTGCCCAGGCCTGCCTGCGGCTGCTGAGCCACTTTGCCAGGAGGAAGAGGAGGAGGAGGAGGAAGGAGCCCCCTTCGCCTTGGAGGGAGCCGAGTGGGGCCGATGCCTTTGCCTATGTTGCCACCTCCCTCTCTCCCTTCCCCTTCCGCTCCTCAGGAATCAGGCGCACTGGGCGGCCAGGCCTTCACAGCTCTTCCCAGGATTGGGCCAAGGCCGGCTGCTGGGCTCTTCCTGTCCCTCGCCTCTGCCCGGAGGTCACCTCGGCTGCCTGCCCACCTACACCCGCTGTGGGGGAGGAGGCAGCATGGTGGGGGAGCTCCAAGCACGCAGGTAAGAGGCGGGAGCTTTGGGGAGGGGGACGAGCCGGGGCCAGCGGCCTGCCAGCGCCACAGGCGATTAAACCCTCCAAAGTCAGCAGAAGGCGGCAGTTGGGGTGGTGGAGGGAGGCTCAGCAGCGGCATTCCCAACCAGGGCTTGCTGGAAGGGGGCGGGCACTGGTTGGAGAGCCATGGGCGGGGGATTCTCCTGAGCAGCCCCCAGTGGCACCTCCACGCACCGCACCGCCATCGCCTCTGGGCCCCCAGCATTCCTCACACACACACACACACACACACCCCAGTGCCGCCTCTCCCATGGGAGCCTCCCCACGTGCTGCAGCAGAAGGGGCAAGGGAAGGCTCCGGAGGCGCCCCTTCCCCCGTTTTCGCCTCTCGCCCGGCCTGGGCATGGCAAGATGTGAGCTTTCCTGTGCCTCGCCTCTCTCTTCCTGTGTGCATTCCGTTGGGCTCCTTATGCTGCAGTTCTTCTGGGTGCAACTGGGTCTGCTTCCACCTCCCCTCCCTCTTCCCCTCACCACCTCGCTACCCTGTGCACATCTGCGTGTGTGTGTGTGTGTGTGCGTGCGTGCAAAGCAAAGTTTGAGTCCAGTGGCATCTGGCTAAGGTTTTCTTCCAGGTATGAGCTTCCCTATGCCTTGCTACGCTGTGGGTGTGGGTGTGGGTGGGTGGGGGTGTGTTTTGTTGGGCTGCTTATGCCGTGGCCCTTCTGGGTGCAAAGGAGTCTGCCTCCCCCGCCCCTCCCCCTCCTCCTCCCTGTACTCCCGGCGGCCCTGATAGGGGTTGTACTTCTTTTGGCTTTGGAGACAAACACTCCAGTTTAGCTTTGTAGACTCCCCACTCCAGGCAGTACGGAGGCATCAGCAACAAGATACTGCAAGAGTGTTAATGCTTTAAGCATGTTTGTAGTTTAAGTAAAAAATAATATATTTAATCGTGTTTGTCTTTGTGTCCTTTATAAAGTTCATATCTCTGCTACCTGGCCTTCCATTTGATGACACTTGTGGCCTGGCCCAGCAGGGTCCCGTTTATATCAGGCCCGGCCCTCGTAGCAAGTGACCCTGACGCCCCTGGCCCAGAGCATCCCTGACCAGTGTCTGCCCAGCCGCTGCCGCTCAAAAACGGCCAGGGAAGCGGAGCTCACCACCTCCCCAGGCAGCTGATTCCTCTGTGGCACAAACAGCCAGTTTGGTGTAGTGGTTAAGTGCGCGGACTCTTATCTGGGAGAACCGGGTTTGATTCCCCCACTCCTCCACTTGCACCTGCTGATGTGACCTTGGGTCAGTCACAAGCTCTGGCACAGCTGTTCTCTCAAGGACAGTTTGTGTTAGAGTTCTCTCAGCCCCACCTACCTCACAGGGTGCCTGTTGTGAGGAGGGGAAGGGAAAGGAGTTTGTAAGCCGCTCTGAGACGCCTTTGGGCAGTGAAGGGTGGGGTATAAATCCAAACTCTTCTTCTTCTTCTTCTTCTTCTTCCTGTAAAACAGGTTTTCCTAAGATCCAGCCGGTACCTCCCCTCCCTCAATTTAAACCCATTATTACGAGTCCTGTCCACTACTGCCCATAGGAACAGCTCCCTGCCCTCCTCTAAGGGACAGCCCTTCAGATACTGCAAGAGAGCCATCATGCCGCCCCCCAACCTTCTCTTCTCCAGACTGAACACCCCCAAGAAGTCCCTCAGCCTTTCCTCACAGGGCTTCTTGGTCTCCAGGCCCCCAATTATCCTACTCGCTCTCCTCGGCACCCACCCCGTTCCGTCCACTTCCTTTTTGAGATGAGGCCTCCAGAACAGCACACAGTACGCGAAATGCGGCCTGACCATTCAGTGCAGCCAGGTGCTTCTCAGCTACCTTTCTGTCCACGTCAACCAGCATCCCGGATGCCGTGCCTTGCCTACCACCATCTCCAGATGAACCTGTTCTCTTCTCCAGAGAAAAAAACTGAGGCAAAAATAGGCATTGAGCCTTTCTGCTTCCTCTCTGTCCTCTGTCAGAGTTTCTCCATTTTCACCCAACAGTGGGCCCATCGCCTCTTTTATCTTGCGTTTTGCTCCTCACATATCTGAAGAAGGTTATCTCATTGTAGCGAGCCTCCCTGGCCAGCTTTAGCTCACTCTGAGCTTTGGCCTCTCTGTTGGCCGACCTACTGTGCCCAGCAACCCACAGGTCCTCTTCTTCAGAGGTGTGTCCTTGCCTCCATTTCTTGCCTCCATTTTTTTCCCTTAGCATATCACAAGAGTTCTCCGTTCATCCACATTGGCTTCTTGGATTCCCTGCTGTTGTGTCCTGGGATCAGAAGGCAGAGCTGGCAAAATACAGCCAAGCTTCACTCTCTGAGAACAATAGGGACTAGGTTCCTGAGCTCACCAGTAGAGAACCAATGGCAGCATTGGCGGGCGATTCAAACCCGCCAATAGGAATATGGGGCCGTCCCCCCCAACTGTATATAGTTGGCCTCCGGCCGTTACTGTTTGTTCTTGTCTTGTGTGAAGTACGAATAAACGCGTCTTCTCTTATGTCGTCGTCCCGAGTCATGAGGCCCGAAACCCAGTACTTTACAGTGGCGACGAAGGTGGGATTTCAATGCCTTCCGTGACTCCATGAGCGACGAAAAGGACACCGCCGAGCATCGCATCGCTGACCCCGAGAGCAGCACCGCACCGCTCGCCCCGGTGCATGCCTTCCCAGACAGAGCCATGGCCGCCTCTCATGTAACACTCGAGCGCTTCGATCCGTCGCAGCCAGAAACCTGGGACGCATGGGTCGACCAGCTCATCAGTTATTTGGAGCTCAACGAGATCCGCCACCCAGACAAGAAACGATCGCTCCTGCGGAACGCGTGCGGCACCCAAACCGTCCACCTCGCCAAGAGCCTCTTGGTGCCCCGCACGGCCTTGGAAAGCTCGTTTGGGGAGATCCTGGACGTCCTCAACGCGTACTTCAGCCCCCGGCCGACCTGGAGTTCCAGAGGCGAGTCCAGGCCCAAGGGGAATCCGTTGCCACCTTCCTGGCCGCGCTGAGGGCGCTCGCGGTGGACTGCGGGTTCCCGAAGGTGGAAGACAACTTGCTGACGCAGTTCGTGTGGGGCCTGGCGGACTCCAAGCTGCGGCGCAAGTTGATTGGCTACCTGAGGCTCTCCCTGGACAAGGCCATCGACGCCACAACAGCCCACGAGGCCGCTGAAGGGGAACGCCTGGCCGCGGCCGCCCATGTGGTCGGGAGGAGTCCCAGCCCCGGGAACTCAGATACCTAAGAGGTCTTCGCCCTCAGACCCCAACACCGCCGGCCGGCGCCATTCCAGCAGGCCAACAGGGAGCCAGCCAAGCCTTCCGGCAACCAGACCGTCTGTGCCAGCTGCGGGGAAGGCCACGGAAGGAAATCCTGCAAGTTCTGGGATGCTGTCTGTCACGGGTGCAGGAAGCAGGGACACCTCGCACGGGTCTGCCGGTCCAAGGGCCCCTGGAATTCGAGATCGTCGGTCCCACCGCACCGCGCATCGTCCACCGCCTACGAGACGACGGAAGAGGTCGCCGAGTTGTACCATCTCACCGACCAACCGCTGCAGGTACTTCGCCTCCCCAACCCCAACCTCTCCTCTACCCCGAAGATCCAAGTAACCGTGCGGATCGAGGGGTCCCCTGTTGCATGGAAGTGGACTCGGGATCGGCGGCGTCCATCATTTCCATGGACACTTTAAAAAGACTTTGCCTGTTAGGGGGACCCCCTCTACGTCCATCGCCCCTAAGCTTGGTGGACTTTCAAAAGAACCCTGTCCCCATCCGGGGAGTCGGCACTTTCCGAGTGCAGTACCGAGACTTTGAGGGGAACTTGGACTTGGTGGTGGTGGAGGGAAATCTCGTGAGTCTCCTGGGGCGGGCGTGGTTCGAGGCCCTAGGCATCACGATTGGGGGAGTGAATAAGTGCGGAATGCGTGACTGGGGGGCGGTGTGCAAGGAATTCCCTGAGGTTTTTGACGGGAAACTGGGGTGTTATAAAGGGCCCCCGGTGTTGCTCAACTTAGACCCCACAGTGACGCCCATCCGACGGCGCTTCCGCACCGTGCCCCTGGCCCTCCGCCCTAAAATAGAGGCTGAACTGGACCGGTTAGTGGCCCAGGGAGTCCTAGAGCTCGTCCCGAACGCTTGATGGGAGACCCCGATTGTGACACCCGTAAAGCCAAACGGGGAAATCCGCATCTGCGCGGATTATAAGTGCACCATTAACCAGGCACTTCAGGCGCACGCATACCCCGTACCCGTGGTCAGCCACGTCTTAGCCACACTGGCGGGGGCGCGCATATTTGGAAAGCTGGATCTCGCGCAGGCATACCAGCAACTCCCGGTGGATGAGGCCACTGCCGAGGCGCAAACCATAGTGACCCACCGGGGGGCCTTCAGGGTGAAGCGGCTGCAGTTCGGGGTCAGTGTGGCCCCAGGGATCTTCCAAAATCTCATGGACGATTTGTTAAAAGGGATCCCTGGAGTGACGCCGTTCTTCGACGACGTCCTCATCGCCGCGACCACCCCTGAAAGCTTCGCCGCCCGCCTCCGAACTGTACTGGGACGCTTCCAAGCCGCGGGGCTGAAAGTGAAGCGGGAAAAGTGCCTCCTCGGGGTGCCAGAGGTGGAGTTCTTGGGGTACCGGGTAGACGCAACAGGCCTGCATCCGGCGAGGGACAAGGTGGAGGCCATCGTGGAGGCCCCCGCCCCGAAGTCCAAGGCAGAGCTCCAGGCGTTCTTAGGCCTCCTGAACTTTTACCACGCCTTTCTCCCACACAAAGCCGCCGTAGCCGAACCCCTGCACAGGCTGCTGGACAAGGCGACACCTTGGGCATGGGGAGCGAGGGAGGAGGCGGCGTTTTGGGGGTTAAAGTACTCTTGATTTCTAACGCTGTACTCGCCCACTTTGATGAACAGCTCCCGGTAATCCTTGCGTGCGACGCATCACCGTATGGGGTCGGGGCGGTCTTGGCCTACAAGCTACCAGATGGGAGGGAAGTCCTGGTGGCTTACTACTCCCGCACGCTGTCCCCCGCGGAGCGGAACTATGCGCAAATCAACCGGGAGGGCTTGGCACTGGTGGCGGGGGTTAAAAAGTTTCACAACTTTGTGTACGGGCGGCCCTTCACGCTCGTAACCGATCATAAGCCGCTCTTGGGACTGTTCGCGGCGGACAAACAAACGCCGCAGGTACTGTCGCCCCGGGTGTTGCGCTGGTCCTTGTTTTTAGCGGGCTACCAGTACCGGTTGGAGCATCGGCCGGTCAAGGCGCTGGGTCATGCCGACGCCTTGAGCCGCCTGCCGCTGCCGCATACAGGGGAAGATCCGGCCCCAGCTCCCGCAGTATTGTTAATGGAGGAGCTGCCAACCCCCCCTTCAGGCTGCAGACGTGGCCGCCCGCACGTCCCGAGATCCCATTCTCTCCCGGGTCCTAAACTGGGTGGTGAGGGGATGGCCAGCGGAACAGACAGGGCCAGAGTTCACGGCATACAAAGCCAGGAGGGAAGAGTTATCCGCCTTGAAAGGGTGCTTACTATGGGGGGACAGGGTGGTCATCCCGGGGCCCATGAGACAAGGAGTTCTAGAAACGCTGCACGAGGCCCACCCCGGCATTGTACGAATGAAAGCTCTGGCAAGGAGCTACGTGTGGTGGCCCGGGATGGACGCAGAAATTGAAACCTGGGTCCGAGGGTGCACACGGTGTCAGGAAGTCCACCCCAATCCCCCGAGAGCGCCAACCCAAAGCTGGGAGTCTACCCACAAGCCGTGGTCACGCCTACACGTAGATTTTGCCGGGCCGTTTCAGGGGCTTCAGTTCATGGTGACGGTAGACTCCTACTCAAAGTGGGTGGAAATAAGCCCAGTGTCTACCACCTCTGCCAAAGCGGCAATAAGGGCCCTGCAGAAAATATTCGCTACGCACGGGTTGCCAGACACAATCGTGTCGGACAACGGGGCAGCATTCACATCTGCTGAGTTTCAAGCGTTCCTCGCAAGGAACCTAATCAGGCACATATGATCAGCACCCTTCCACCCGGCAACAAATGGACAGGCAGAGAGAACGGTACGCACCGCCAAAGAAGCCCTGAGCCGCATAACGGAGGGGGATTGGGAGTTCCGGCTGGCCCGCTTCCTCCTAACACACCGCACCACCCCAAACCCCATCTCCGGGCATTGCCCCGCAGAACTATTGATGGGCCGCCGCCCCACGACTTTGTTAGACAGGCTCCACCCGGACCGAGCCCCAGAGAGAAAGCTGGTCGAAACCCGGGAGGCGCCCCGAAGCTTCCTCCCGGGGGAACCTGTCTACTTCCGGAATTACGGGGCGGGGCCTCAGTGGGTGGCCGGGCGCATCCTAAAACCCACTGGGCCAGTGTCATACGAGGTCCTAGCAGATGGGGACAGGGTCCTCCGTAAACACGTGGACCAGCTCTGGAGGCGGCAAGACCCCGACACAGGGATCCAGGCCCCGTTACCGGGAAACGCCGCGGCCGCCCCAGCATCCGATCGGCTGCAGGCACCACCAGCGGAGCCAGCGCCTGAAAGACCACGGAGTCCAGAGGGGGTCCCAGAGACAGCTGAACCGCCGCCGCCGCTGCCGCCGCCGTTACAGCCGCCACCGTCACCACCACAGCTACTACCGGAGATCCAGGCTCCTTGTGCAGGAGGACCACCCGATGGGGGCCCCGCCAGTCCGGTACCGGCCCCCCGACGATCACTAAGGGAACGGAGGGCACCAGCATACTTAAAAGACTACGTCACCTGATAGGAGACGAACTATGGGGGAGGGGTGTTGTGTCCTGGGATCAGAAGGCAGAGCTGGCAAAATACAGCCAAGCTTCGCTCTCTGAGAACAATAGGGACTAGGTTCCTGAGCTCGCCAGTAGAGAACCAATGGCAGCATTGGCGGGCGATTCAAACCCGCCAATAGGAATATGGGGCTGTCCCCCCCTAACTGTATATAGTTGGCCTCCGGCCGTTACTGTTTGTTCTTGTCTTGTGTGAAGTACGAATAAACGCGTCTTCTCTTATGTCGTCGTCCGAGTCATGAGGCCCGAAACCCAGTACTTTACACCTGCCATGTTTCCTTCTTGTTGGAACAGGGATGGCTTGACCTTGCAAGAGCCCTTCACTGGCTCCTTTCCCTTCCAGCAGTCTTGCCCATGGAATGGTTCTCATCATGCTTCATTTAAAATCTAACATACAGGTGTGGCTACGAACTTCCTTGGTCCCTCGCCTGGCTTGAATTGCCTTCCTAACCTAACCCTTTCCCAACTTAAACAATCTCAGAAACGTGCCTTACAAATGTGCCTTACACAAAGTCAGACCACTGACCCATCCAGACCAGGAGTTCTCCAAGGCCCATGGCAGAGAAAGGTCTTAGAATCATAGAGTTGGAAGGGATCTCCAGGGTCATCTTGTCCAACCCCCTGCACAATGCAGGAAATTCACAAATACCTCCTTCTCTGCACCCCTAGTGACTGCTGTTCTATGCCCAGAAGATGACAAAAACTCTCCAGGATCCCTGGCCAAATGTCAGGTAACCCTGCCATTGTTGGTATGCGGGAGGCACTGGTACTGGAATGCGGAAGTTGTGCAGGTCCTCCTTTCTTACTGTGATTTACCATGGTCTGTTCTGTCTCTGTTCTGTCTCTTATCATTTTGCCTGATCTTGGGTTTCGAGCTGCTAGCTCCTAGACGCTGGGAATGTTAATGGCTCTGGGATTGTTTTCTTAAGCTGCCCACTTGCTTTCACGTGCGCTATGTAACCATTGGCTTAGGAGTTGGGGGGGGTAGTTTCAAATAGAGTATAACTTAGCCTGTCTATTGATCCAAGTTATCACTGACACAGGACTTGTACACGTGTCCTCCAGCTCTGTCCTAATAAATACTATCTTCTGAAGAAGCCTGATGTTTGAGTGACTATCTGGGGAACCTGACACCAAACTGGCCTGGAGAAAAAATGCTTCCTGACCCCAAAGTGGCAATCAGGATTTCCCTGGGTGTGTAAGAAGGGGCCACAAGACCCAAGCACTGATACCTGAGCTCATTTAACTGGAGGTGCTAAAGATTGAATCTGGGCCCTTTTGCTCAGGTCGCAAAAGAATTCTGTACATTCATTGGCTCAATTCTAATCTTGATGTCTTGAGCAAGTCCCTTTAAACTGATAGATGAACTGGCAACTGCCCTTCCGTCTGAGAAGGGAACAGGTGGCTTTGAATGATTTTTTTTTAATCAACAGATGTCACTATTGATACCTGTTGTTTTGAGTCAGGATTAAAAGACTTTCTGGTGACTCGGAATGACCAATTGTCTCCAAGGTTGTAAATCAAAAGATAAAGAAGAACTCAAGGATACAGGACACAGAAGGATTCATTCAACAGTTTGGTAATGTTGATTTGATAGGAAAGCACTTTGCAGTCAGCTCGGGGGTTTTCATTTGCGTACTTAGCTGTCTTACTGTTTCACCTGAATCTTATTACACGATTAACTGAGTTGATTTTGGTAAAGAACATGTTGGCTTCACTATCCTTTTAGAATTCTTTGAACAGTCAAGCAAGCTTATAGACAAAAAATAAACTTCTTTTTCTCACTTATAATTCTACTGGCTGATCATTCTTTTATTATGTTGATGACTCAGAATGACTGACCTTCTGTTGATTCAATTGCTCTAAATTAGGACATAAGCTGTGGACTTCAGGAAGGGAAATGATTTGTGCTGATTTTAAAGCAAAGCACTCTGCAGTCAGTTTAGGATTCTGACATTCATTTTTTTCAAAGGTTAATAATAATTCATTATGCAATGGCTGACACAAATCAGGAGATATAATGGCTATTTGGAAAAGCACTAAATACTAAAAATAACAGAACAGTACAATAGTCAACTAAAATGTGGTGGGGAAAGAGTTGAAGAAGGAATTAAATCTCTCTGAGAGCTACAGCCCCTCACATTATTAAAGGGGCTGCTGTTCTACAATACTTTTTAGCACAACACTTCTCGGGACATTGTGTTTGTGACCACATTGTTACAAGTGTTTGAAACGAGATTCATTTTTCTAAAGTCAAGCCTCATTATTTTTGCTATGTCTACCATGTAATCCTGTTCTCCTGGGTATGCCTGCAATTGTGCTTAATGGACGCTCGAGACCACTTCAGAACACAAGTTTTTTTAAGAAACAAAACAGATAATCAAGTTGGGCTTGGTCTGCACAGAAAAAAAGCACGTGGTCACAGTCTTTCCCGGACTGTTGCACTTCCAATGGCTGACAGGGGGTAGGCAGCATGCTTAAATGTGGGGGGGGAGTCTCAGCTGACATAGAAACTGGCATGCCAGAGAAATGGAACCGTTGTTGGACGGGATATCTGATGTGTAGATGGGGCCTTAGGCGGGACTCCCTCTCCGGAGTCACCCAGAGGCATCTGAATCAGTCTGATCCACACAGGTGAGGCTGCGACTCAGTGGCAGAGCATCAGCCTTGCATGCGCAGGTTTGATCCCAGGCATCTCCAGTTTAAAGGATTCAAAAGAAAGTGATGTAAAAGTGTTACTGCCTGTCAAAGTAAAGAGGCCTGGCCTGGACAGACCAGAGTTACGTGTCCAAGTGAGCAAGGGCAACATGCAAGAGATACAAAGCCTTTGTTCCTGCTGCTGACTTTGCTCTTAAGATCCCTGTAGGGTCAGGCCGGTGGCCCACCTGGTCCAGCATCTTCTTTCACACAAGAGCCAACAACCACACACGGCACAGAGGCCAGCACCTTCCTCTGCAGCTGCCTCCTAGCATCAGTAGGCCAAGGATGCGGGGAGTTCCCGAGGGCAGCCCTGTTGCTCTGCAGTGGAACAGCTGGATTCAGGCCCAGCGGCATCTTTGGGACCAACGAGAGCTTCGGGGCATGAACTCCCCAGCGTCCAAGAGCTCCCTTCGTCAGGCACAAGCAGGATTAGAGATGCTCCTGGACAAGGATGCGGAGTCCTTGAGAAGAAGGGAATAAGTATGTTCGTAGATCCTGTATTCAGAGTGGGGACTCAAATCTTCATCCCTCCCCACTAACAGGGCCGGCTCACTCACTAGGCAAACTCGACTTTTGCCAAGGGCCGGCCTCCAAGAGGGGTGCCAAACTGCCCTGCCGCCCTCCCCCGCCACCACCGCTGCCACCGCCAAAAGCCCCTGCCCAAAGCCGCTGCTCACAAAACTGGTGTTGAGGCGCCGGCGCACACACGCCCCTGCTGCTCTGCTGCATGCCCCTCAGAGCCCCCCAGCTTAGGAGCAGCTCGCCTCCTCCGCCGCAGTGGTGGTGAGTGCCAGCCAACGGCAAGGCAGGCAGGGAGGGAGCCAATCCATGCGGCTGCTGCCACCATTGCCCTGCCAGGCCAATCAGCACCCCCCAGTGGGAAATCCCATGTGTTAAACGCCCTCTGGCCACACCCGCTGGAAACCTCAGTGGCTGCTGCCCAGCAAAGCACTCCTGGCTGGCTCCAGGAAGGCACTCCTCCTCCTCCTCCTCCACCGGTAGTTCCAGGACGGGCAGGTGAGTGGGCGGCCGCAGCCGGCCAGCTAGCCAGCCAGCCAGCCAGCCTGCCCAAGGGCCAGCGACTGGCCCTCATCCACCTTCTGCCCGGCCCTCCCCAGGCCCCACCAGCTTCACCTTCCCATCCATCTCTCTGGGGCAGGCAGCCGGAGGAACAGGGTGGAAGGGGGGGGGGCTGAGGAAGAGTCGGTTTTGGGGAAGGGCTGCAGAGAAGAAGCCACGTGGAGTGGCCAAGCAGCAGCAGCCAGATAGCAGCAGCGGGGAGGGGTCCTTGGAGGTGAGTCGCTCGCTGGGGAGTACCGAGCTTGGAGATCGTGGGAGGGAGGGAGGGAGGGAGAGAAGAAAGCGGGGATCACTCTTGGCCACGGTTGCCAACTTCCAGGAAGCAGATTACTGCACATTTCGGGGAGGGGCATCCCAGGAAAGGCCTGCTTGGGGGGGGGAGAATCCGCACACAGGAGCAAAGCTGTCAAGCCCTCCCTCCACTGCCACGATTGTCTCCTGGGGTCCTTGCTGAAGGATTTTGGAGGGTTTTATTGTGTGTCTGTGTGTCTGTATGTAGGGGTCCCCACAATCAAATGATAATACCAGATGCAGAATTGGGTGTTTCTAAGGCTATTCAAAAGTGTGCAGAATCTTGCTGTTTGACAATTGGTGGGCGCACAGGGCGGGGGGGGTGCCAGGAGGTAGCCTCGCCTAGTGTGCAAAAAACCCCGGGGCCAGCCCTGCCCACTAATAATGACTGATGGACCAAAACTGCTCCTTTTCTCTCCCTGCCTGCTCAACTTTTCAGGGATGATGGATAGACACTGCCCAAGGGTAGGCTTTGCCCATTGCCAGATTTGTACCTTCCAAGAGCTGGCAATCCGCTCTTCTGGATGGGCATCCAGCTCCCCTTTTCTCACTCTGCCAAAGAGCATCATGCACACTGAAGGCACATTATACATAACAACAGGACTTTCATTTGCCTCAAAAAGAGTCCTTGACAAGAAGTGAATAAGTATGTTTGTAGATCCAGTTCCACACGTAATAGCATGTCATTTCCCACCTGCCTGTTTTAGATAAAATCCTAGGTGGCGTGCAATAAAGGCACTTCTAGTTGTTTTTTTAAAAACCCTCTGTGTTTTTTACAAATAGTCTTCAGAAACCACACTAAATTGCTGAACTAAGTAGGAATGTTTTCCGACATCTTTGGTGGGGGCTAAAAGCAAAACATTTTTGTAACAGTTTCTCAGACACCACTACTCAACAGCCCCTCCCTGCATGGGATTATGCAGAGATGGGATACCAAACCAGAACACCGTGGTCTTTACAAAGTATTTTTATTCTGCTTCAGCATCAGATGGGAAGAGAGGGAGTATGGAAGGCAAACCTTTCCTCCAGTTCTAGCTGAAAATCACCCTCCCCAGATTAATTTTTCACCTGCAGGGAAAGATCTGATCTCTTAAGCTTCCCCATATCTTCCAGTGTCAAAGTCAAACAGCTTGAGGGGATAGGTAGAAATAATCTATGCAGCTGGCATTGAAATTATGCCCAGAAAGGCCACAGTCACTCTCTCTGCTACCTTTGCCATGAAAGATGGATTGTACCATTAATCCTTTGGACTGCAATGGGGCCATTCATCTATTTATGATGATACCAGGAGATAAGAAAAAGGTTGCGGACATCCACATCTTCGGGGCTGGTGTAGACAAGGGGGGGGGGGAGAGCAACTGCATTCTGCACGCCTTCAGCCTTACTGACAAACCTCTGTGGGGAACAAACCCCACCCCACCCCCAGGCTGCCTTTGAGCCTCGCATTGGAGCTGCCCGCTCTGGCTCCCTTCCAATGCTGCAGGCAACAGATGCCTGTTTCAGAACGGTAATTATTTTGAACATCTAAAATGTCAACGTTTAAAAAGAGAGATGTGTTATGTAGTTGTAAGTTTTGACACATATTGTCCAGCCTACCGGTTTAGAAATATTATCAGTTTTTTAAGAGGATGCAGTCGTTCAAGTGACCAGAGATCTGGCACTTTGCACAGAGGTTGCCTTTGTCCACCATGAAAGACCCCTGCAAATACAAGACTGTGCCGCTACACATGGGGGCGGGAGAACGCTGGAAGCTCCGGTCATTTGTGGTCACCCTGGCGGCGTGCTTCCCCTTAGTGTTGGGCAGCCCCTGGCTCCATGACCATGACCCATATATTCTGTGGGAGGAAGAGGTGGTGAAATTCATCTCCCCCCACTGCAAGGAAGACGTGTGGGTTGAATCCTGGGGGGACCAAACCCCGGTTCAAAGGGTGCCCGTGGGGCTCACAGATGCAGAACTGAACTTAATCCCACACGAATATTGGGATTTAGTGCCAGTGTTTGGGAAGCTGAGGTGGATGAGTTGCCCCCCCACCGAAACTCTGACTGTGCGATCAAGCTGTTGCTGGACTAGAAACTCCCCAAGGGGAAATTATATTCCATGACCCCTGCAGAGAAAGCAGAACTGAGACGGTTCATTGACAAAAACCTGGCTAGAGGCTTCATCTGCCCTGCCTCCTCCCCATGTGCGGCTCCTGTGTTGTTCCGGAAAAAGAAAGATGGGGGATTACGGTTGTGTACTGACTATAGGGGGCTGAATGCAGTGTCGACCACTAATGCTTACCCCCTATCCCTCATCAAGGACTTCCTGGCAGCAATTGCTGGGGAAAAGATCTTTCCAAACTGGATTTGCGAGATGCATACTTTAGAGTGCGCATCAGGGAGGGGGATGAGTACAAGATGGCTTTCAACACCTCATTGGGGCAGTTTGAGTACCTCATCATGCCATTCAACCTTCAGGGGGCTCTGGGGATCTTTATGAACCTTATCAATGAAGTGTTGCATAAGCACCTGTTCAAAGGGGTCCTAGTGCACTTGGATGATATTTTACTGTACTCCCCCAACAAGGACTTTCACGTTAAACTGATGAGGGAAGTCCTGCAAACGTTGCACAAGCACAAGCTGTTTGTCAAACTGTCTAAATATGAATTTCACTGCTCTGAGATTTTGTTTCTGGGTTACAAGATCTCCCAGCGGGGAATCGAAATGGACCCTGCTAAGGTCAAGGATGTTGTGGGGTGGAAAGCCCCAAAGACCTGTAGGCAACTACAAGCATTCCTCAGGTTTGCCAATTTCTACAGGTCCTTTTTGGCAAACTTTGCACAGGTGTCCCTACCCCTCATGGACCTCCTTAAAACAAAGGGTAAAGGGGTAGAGGGATCCCACCCCGGGGCCAAACTCGACTGGACACCTGAATGTCAGGAAGCATTTGATAAGCTCAAAGCACTTTTCACCTCCGAACTGGTGCTAGCGCACCCAGATGAACTTAAGAAATTTATTGTCCAAGTTGATGCCTCAGATGTGGCCATGGGCGGCACCATCTTGCAAGAGGGGGAGGATGGGAAACTCCACCCGCTAGCTTATGTCTCCAAGAAATTTAACAAGATGGAACGGAACTGGTCGGTATGGGATAAGGAGGCAGGGGCAATTAAGTTAGCCCTGTCGACATGGCATCACTGGTTGGAGGGGGCGCGAGTTCCATTCGAGGTTTGGACTGATCATAAAAACCTCGAGCTTCTCTGGACTCCACGGAACTTAAACACCAAGCAGCTCCGGTGGGCGGACTTCTTTTCTAAGTTCAACTTCACCCTCCATTGCTTCCCAGGGAAGGCTAACTCATTGGCTGATGCCCTGTCCCGCCTCCCTCAACATGACAGTAAGTGGGAGGAGGTCCGAGACGCCATGTTCATGCCTACCCAACTTGGGAGTGTAGTTACAACTCGCAGCCAGGCGAAAAAACCGCCCCTTACTACTGAACAGTCTTGGGACACTAAGTTTGTGTCCGCCCTGTCGGAGGTGGATAGCAAGGAACTGGAGAAGGAAGGGGGGGGTGGAAGAGTGGGATAATGGCTGCTGGTAAAAGGGAACCAAGCTCTTTGTACCGGGGATGTTGCGGGGGGAAATCATGGGTATTGTTCATGGCACCAAACTGGCCACCACCTGGGGTTTGTGAAATCGCTGCAGCTCCTTCAAAGGCAGTTCTGGTGGCCAGGCATGAGGCAGGATCTGTCTGTGTTCGTCCAGTCCTGCCAAATGTGCCTCATGAGCAAGCCCCATCCCAGGAAGCCCCCGGGCCTGCTCCAACCACTCCTGACTCCATCCCGGACCTGAGAAGTTATTTCCATGGATTTTATTGCGGACCTCCCCCCTAGCAAGGGAAAGACTGTGATTTGGGTGGTGATGGATTCGTTCTCAAAACAAGCCCACTTTGACCCTTTCAAAGCTGTCCCATCAGCCAAAATACTTTGGATGAGGCTAAAAAGGAGTACAAGGCTCAAGCCAACAAGAAAAGGGACAAAGGGTGGGACCCAAAGCCCGGGGACTTTGTGCATGTGTCTACCCAAAATATCAAAGGAAATTGGGTTGGAAATTCGTGGGTCCCTATGAGATAAAACGTATGATCAATGAGGTGAGGGCTGAAGTGATCTTACCAAAAGCATTAAAAGCTATACATCCTGTGTTTCACCTTAGGCTGTTATGTCGTGACCCTGGGGAGAACACGTGATGCCCTCAATGAGCCGTACCACTACCCCCCTCATGATCCAGAGGGAACCGCATTATGAAGTCTCTGAAATCATGGACTCTAAGTTGTCTCAGAATAAACTGTATTATTTGGTTGAATGGGTTGCTTTTGGTCCTAAACACAGGGAGTGGGTCCAAGTGGATCATATTAATGCCCCCCGCCTCCTTCGCAGGTTCCACCGGCACTACCCAGAAAAGCCAGGGGGGTCAATTATATGGGAGGGCAAGATGTCAGGTAACCCTGCCATTGCTGTTGCGGGGGGGAGACATCTTTCACTGTTCTGGAATGCGGGAGGAACTCTGAGTCTCCAGTCTCACTGATTTAGAGTGTCTGCTTTGCTTCTTATCAATACGCCTGAACTTGGGTCTCATGCTACCCTGGCATGGGGAATGTACTGGTCTGAGGTGTTTTCTTTCATGGCTTAGCACGCACATGAAATGTATTCATTGGCTTATAGGTGGGGGGGTAGTTTGAATGGGCTATATCTGCTATTGCTTTGTATTGCCCGGCATCACTAACAAAGAACTGGTTCATGCAGCTCTGTGACTGGTCTTTAATAAATACTATCTTCTAATAAAGCCTGGTGTTTGACTGACTATCTGGAGAACTTGACACATAGTAACTATAGGTTTTCTTTATTGTTATTTATTGATCACTTAAGGGTATTATTCTAAGATTTTTACATTTATTTATTTATTTATTAAATTTATATCCCGCACCTCCCCGCTGAGGCAGGCTCAGGGCAGCTTATAGTACACACATGTAAATATATATGTTAAAATACTAAAATATGATAAAACACGTGATTAAAATCACAATAAATAGAATCATACACATGCAAAAGAAATGCTAGTAGCAGATGGTGTCATTCTCTCAGCATTTAAGGTGGTCGCCCACCCCCACAGTCCAGGCTCCTGCCAGGCTATTGGTGCTGATGATGATGTCAGGGCCAGGGCCAAGATATTAAGGGTGGCACCCTAATTGAAAGCCTGGCAGAGGAGCTCCATCTTACAGAGCCCTGATGTCCTCCAGGAGGAGCTCATTCTGCCAGTAAGGAGCCGCCACTGAAAAGGCCCTGGCCCTCGTTGCAGCCATTCTGGCCTCTTTAGGGCCCAGAAGAACCAGGCGATTTTGGGAACCCAACCTTAGTGCTCGCTGGGGTACATGTAAGGAAAGGGAAAGGCAGTCCCTTAGGTAAGTAAGTCCCTGGCCATGTAGGGCTTTACAGGTAAGAACCAGCACCTTGAACTAAATCCGATATGCTATAGGAAGCCAGTGCAGTGCTTTTAGGGCAGGCTGGATGTGCTTCCACACAGGAAGACACAACAACAGCCTGGCCACTGTGTTCTGCACCAGCTGCAGCTTCCGGATTTGAGACAAGGGCAGCCCCACGTAGAGAGCATTACAGTAATCCAACTTCAAGGTGACCATTGCATGGATCACTGTTGCCAGATCATTGCGTTCAATGAAGGGAGCCAACTGCCTAGTCAGCCGTAGATGGTAAAAGGCTACCTTGGCAGTGGCTGCTACCTGGGCCTCCATCGTTAAGGAGACATCCAGGACCACTCCCAAACTCCTAACCTCCAATGCTGGCACCAACGGCACCCCATCAAAGGTTGGGAGAGGGATCCCTAACCTTGACCCGCTCCCACTCAGGCACAGGACCTCCATCTTCATCGGATTTGATGTCAATCGACTCAGCCTTAACCAACCAGCCACAGCTTTCAATGCCAGGTCCAGATCTCCTGGACTAGAGTCTGACTGGCCATCCCCCAACAGAGAGAGCTGGGTGTCATCAGCATACCAGTAACAACCCAGTCATACTTCCAGGCAATCTGGGCAAGGGGGCGCATATAGATGTTAAATAGCATTGTGGAAAGCACCACTCCTTGGGGCACTCCACATATTAGTGGGTGCCTTCCAGATAGCTGTTCCCCAATTGCCATCCTTTGTCCCTGACCCTGCTGGAACGAGGAGAGCCACTGCGAGGCAAACTCCTGAATCCCGCTATAGGCGAGGCGGCGGGTCAGTAGTTTACAGTCGACTGTGTCGAATGCTGCCAACAGGTCTAACAACAACAACAACAACAACAACAACACTGCTATACTGCCCTGATCCAGGTGCCTCCAGAGGTCATCTGTGAGGGTGACCAGAGCCGTCTCTGTCCCATGGCCTGGTCGGAAGCCAGACTGGGAGGGATCTAATATGGAGGCATCATCCAAAAAACCCTGCAGCTGAATCACCACCACCCTCTCACTCAGTTTGCCCAAATAGGGCAAATTAGATACTGGCCAATAGCTAATTTGGCCGGGTCCACAGATGGCTTTTTAAGAGGGGACAGACCCCTCCTCCTTTAGGGCACTAGGGAACAGTCCCTCCATGAGGGACTTCTTGATAATCTCCCATAGTGCACCTCGTAACCCATCACAGCTGGCTTTAATTAGCCATGATGGGCATGGATCGAGGCTACAAGTGGTTGGGCGGACAGCTGAGAGTAATTTGTCAACCTCCTCTAGGCTGAGTGGACTGAAATAAACCAGGACTTGACCAGAAGATGCACACGGAGCCTCGAGTTCTGCTCCTGACTCAGCTCTGGTGGGGAGGCTGTGGCAGAGCGGCAGGACTTCATCTGTGAAAGAGCTAGCAAAAGGCTCACAGCCAATTTCCCATTCCTTATCGTTTAGTCTGCTCTGTGGCAGAATTGTGAGGGACCAAACTGTTCAAAATAATTGGGCTGGGCAAAAGCTCGCAGATGCCATTATGTGGCTGCATAATATTCTCTTTTTGCAGCATTGACTGCCATCTCATAGGATCTCATAAATGTCCTATTAGATGCTCTTGCTGCTCCATCGCAAGCACGTCACCACTGTCTCTCTAGCCGTCTAAGCTCCCGCTTCATCACCCTCAGCTCCTGAGTATACTATGGAGCGAGTTGTGAGCAGGGGCACAGAGGGCATCGGGGAGCGATCTCGTTGATGGCCGCCTGCCATGGGCATGGATGAGGATGAGCTGACAGAGCCTGCAGAAGCCACAGCAGGGGAGGAGAGAGTCAGCTGATGCTGCCATGGATTGCTTCTGTCTCTCTTTCTCACCCTTGGCCTGCCTCCTCCCTCCGGCTCATCGTTTCCCCTCCTCCCTCTCCTTGGTATGTGCTTCTTGCCTCTGCCCGTTATTTCTCCTCTGTCCTTGAAGCTGAGCACTGCTTTTTCCCGCTGGGAGCCGTTTCTTTATGGGCACACTCATTTACTCCCCTTATTGGTCTCTGCCCTCCTGTTGTAGTGTATGAACTGGGTATAATTATCTTTCTCCCCGTCTAAACCCCATTCCTGACCCGGAGTGTGTCAAATGATGACCTAAGTACCCTCCTCAGTGCCTGTAACAGCAGCCTCCACCCCTGGCCCAGATAAGAAGGAAGAACTGCAAGCTGAAAGTCCTCCTGACTCGCCCCCACGTATGACTCGTTTAAGAGAGTGACTGCGGCAAAACTTAGCAACCAGGCAAAGAGGGGCCAGGCTACAAGGGAGACGCTCAGCCAGCCCAGAGTTCTAACAGGAGCTTGGCCAATCGTGCAGCTGACTAATTGGTAGCAGCATTTAACTCCACACTCTGGGCAGTACCCTTTGTGGAAGCAACAAGTCGGCTTCATGCTGCTAGCACCCATTCCAGCTCGGCTCTTGCACCTAGACCTTCAGGCCCCCTGGCTTTGGACTTGGCTTTGTGTTCCTCGCTCCTGACTCCAGCTTGGCTTTTGGGACTTTGCGCTGTCTTCTTGGCTCCTGACCTTGGCCTGTTCTGGACTCCCTTTGACTGGCACCCCAGCCCATAACACTTCTGAGAGTCAGCTTTGCCAATCCTCTACAAGCTCATCCAGCAAGCTGCCTGGGGGCATCAGATCCTGCGGAGCCATTTGGAACTGCACTGGTTCCATTTGGCTCCACGCGCAAGCTAAAATAGGCTTGCTGCCCAAACAGGGTAGAGGCGGCACATTCACACAGGCCTTCAAAGCATGGTGGTTCTACCATGGAATGGCCCTAGCCATTATGTGGTCCACTGTAACCCCCGCCACGAAGATCAAATTGAGCGTGTGCCCTGCTTGGTGAGTGGGTACTGTAACATATTGGGAGAGTCCTAGTGTCACCATGGACGACTCCAGATCCACTGCCTGTGTGAAGGTTGCATCATCGGCATGGACATTGGAGTCACCCAGGACAAACAGTCGAGGGTGCTCCAGTGCCCAGCCTGATACGGCCTCCAGCAGGGATGGCAGGCTATTTGTCGGTGCATTGGGTGGTCAGTACACCAACCAAACAGCCAAACTCTCCCCAGCTTCCCATACAAAGCCAGCACACTCTATGCCTGTGAGCTTCAGTGGTGGGAGCGCTCTGAAGGTGTAAACCTTCCAAATGAACAGAGCCACTCCTACCCCACCCCCCACCCCTTAGTCCAGGATTGGTGGAGGACTGAAAATCCGGGTGGAGCTAACTGGGAGAGAGCTATGGTCTTCCCTTCTAACTGGGATAGAGCTATAAGAGCCCTAGACTTTAGGTGGATAACTATTGATTAGATACAATTTCTCTCATAAAGTTCTAGGCTGAAAAATTAATTCTATTAATTGATTATATAACGTCTCATGATTCTCTATATCTTTTTATTTTTTATTTCTCTTCATTATTATACTTTTACTCTTATAAAATCTGAAGTTATTTGTATTTCATGTCTTATGCACCACTATGAGGAGAGCTAGATTTGTTTTTAAGGCGAGAGACGTTTCAGAGAGGTGGCTGGCCATTGCCTGCCCCTGCACTGCCGCCCTGGTCTTCCTTGGAGGTCCCCCATCCAAATACTGGCCAAAGCTGGTCCAGCTTAGCTTCTGCGATCTGACAGGGTCAGGCCAGCCTGAGCTCCCCAAGTCAGGGTAATGGATGCGCAGACACCATATGACATAGGAAGCCTGCTGGCTGACAAGCATATCTACATGCCTCCAGCTACCATCCTAAACATACCAAATAATCCATTGCTACAGCCTCATCTTTTCCAGTCCTACAAACAGAGATTCTCACCTGAGGGATCGACAACAAACCTTTTTGGAACTAAAGTATCCACCTGATGAAGTCAAGAAACAGATTAACAAAGCCAGAATGGTACCCAGAGAAAACCTGTTGCAAGACAGGCCCTAAAGAGACCATAACAGAACACCACTAGTGGTCACAGACAGCTCTCAACTCAAAACAATTCAACGCATCATCAGCTACTTACAATCTCTATTGGAGAATGACAGATCTCTTTCACAAGTACAAGCGGGCAAACCTTTTCTTGCCCACAGACAGCCCCCCAATCTTAAACAACTTCTCACCCACAGTAATACAACATCTAATTTGAACATGGACATTGGTACCAGAGCTCGCAATAAACCCAGATGCCAACTGTGCTTCCACAGACACCCAGACAACACAACCACTGGACCCAACAACACCAGCTCAGGCTCATTCACTTGCTCATCTTCTAACACTGTATCTGACAATAAATGCCCAAAATGACCTTCAGTTCTCTACACAGGGCAAACAGATTAAACCCTATACCAAAGGATAAATGGACACAAATCTGACATCAATAATCACAAAATTGAGAAACCTGTAGGAGAACATTTCAGCCTCCCAGGACACTCAATGGGGAACCTCAAAGTAGCTCTTTTATTGCAAAGGAATTTCAGAAACAGATTAGAACAGGAGATTGCTAAATTACAAGTTATTACAATAGTCAGGACAATGGAACCCCCAGGGCTTAAGAGAGATATTGGGTTCTTATCTCACTACACATGCTAAGTCATATCTGTTTCTTCTGCTGCTTCAAACCAACACAGCTACCCACCCGAATCCATCTTTTATTATCTGTATGCTAATTTGCAGCTATTCACAAGTTTTATCAAGTGCTTTAAACCAATCTTAGTTATATTTATTGCTCAGTTACATATGCATCTTGACTCCAATTAGCCCTCCCTGGCAACAAAACACCCCACACCTATACACTGTGATTGGCAAAGTATGTTTCAATGTATCTGAAAAAATGTGCATGCACAGGAAAGCTTATACCCAGAATTAAACTTTGTTGGTCTTAAAGGTGCCCCTCCGGACTCAAAATTGGCTACCCACCTGAAGCTGTACTGTACTGTACTGAAGGATAAGCTTTCTGAAATTGTCATTAGCTAATTTTATCAGTTTTGGGGTCTGAATTACCCCCAGTTTAAGGCTTTTGTTTCTAAATTCTGTTCTGCTGCAGCACAGTCATTGACTTCATATTTTGATGCAATAATTCAGAGCAAGAGGTGTCAGTTATCAAAGACTGTTAAATAAAGAAAATACTGTAAGGGTGTTAATATTTTAAGCATGTTTGTATTTTGAGTAAAAACTAATGTTGTCAATTGGGTTTGTCTGTGTCCTTTCTAAAGTTTATATCTCTGGTACCTGGCATTACATTTTATGGCACACAGAGCACAAACACCTCTGCCCTATGGGGCTACCATACATCGACTGTGACTTGACAGCCCTTTGTAACACCACCAGAGATCTAAAATTTCCAGAAATTTTGAATCCACAAGAAAAAATCCTTGTTTTTTCCTGGGGGGAAATGAAATGTTAGGAAAAATTGAAATATATGCAATACTTACTGTCCTATTGAACCTAAACTAATCTTACTGATTTAACATCATAAAATGCATCATTTATAACCTACTTAGCATATAAAATTGTGATATTTGACATATTTGTGGAATTTAAGAGTTATAAATGCCTTTCTTTTCTACAAGCAAGATTGTAAATACAGCCAGTATTGGAATTTGCAGGCTGATGCACCCTTTGCTGCCTTAGCACATGTACTTTAATTTTTGCTATCTGAAAAATAGGAGAGAGGAGTTAACAGAAAACACAACCTTTGTAGTAAATAATATAAAGTATTATCAAATGGCAGTGATTAAACTATGAGTATAGTTTTATATCGAATTCACAATAAATTGAGACTCTTGGCTTTTGATAATAATATGTACACAGCTAGATGTCATTCCAGATAGATGCTGTCTTATTCCATCTGTGACTACTGGTTAGAGAGAGCTCAGTCCTCAATGAAACTTTCAGAGTTTTCCTCTGAGATTCTGGGGAAGTTTTTGATCTTTTTTCCCCAGTCCAGTGAGGTAGGGCAATAAGCTATTTGTGGCCCAGTCTGTGGGTATACAAGTCACAGTGGTTCAAGGGAGAATTTAAAAGGTCAACCACAGCGGAAGAGTTAGGTAAGAAGGACAAAAGAAGGCAACAGTGGAGATGCAATAAAAGCCCGGCGTGCTCCCCTCATGAGGATTACATATCCTTCTGGCTGCAGAAATGCATCTTGAATTTAAGAGCTATTTATGTATGTCTAGAGCATGCCTATCTGGTCTTTGAAAGCACTTAACTCACTCTAAAAGAGAAAATATTTCATTGGAGTGCTTTTTTTCCAGTGCCCCCCCAAATTTCCAATTTTTCCATCAGAAAAATTGGGGGAAAGGGCCTCAGGGGAGGGAACTGGTTTTTTTGCTTAATTTTTCCATTTCCCCCCAGGCCTTCACATCTCTAACTACCAAATGAGATCTTACAAAGATGCAAACTTGGTTTGAGTCCAGACAAGAACCAAAGGAAAAAGCCCTTTTTAGAGATCAGGTGATCTTGAAATGCAATCCTTTCATGTTTCTAGAGTCTGTCACTGTTGCAGAGATGTGAACAGTCCACAGGCAAGATGAGCATCCTGGACTCATTAAAAGCGGCTTGAGGTGTTCTCTGCCTGCTGGTTGCCAAAACGGATTTGTCCTACAGCACTGGGAGGCTCATCTTGCTACGTCACTTAAATGAAAGGCAGAGGGGCAGAAATCAGCATATCCAGACATACGTACAAAGTCTGTTTCCCCCCTATATAAAATATCTACGAAAACGATCCGGCCCCTATTGATTGCTGCTAGGATTAGAAACAACTGAAAAACCCACAATCCATACATACATCTGTCTGTGGCTGGATCAGGCACATTTCAAATACAACAGTGATGGTGCCACCCTCATTTCTATGCAGGGGAAGTGATGTCAGAAGGGGAAGCAAAAGGGGGGGAAGCATCTTCAAAAGCCTCCCCTTCCCTTCCCCAGCTGGTCTGGGTGGGGGAGCTAAGAGAGAAGGGGTTTAAAGTTTAAACTCCTTCTCATGAGAGTTGGGCCACAGAAGGAGGAAAAAGGGAAGGAAAGAGAGAGAGTAGAGAGAAGGAAAGAAGGAAGGAAAGAGGGAAAGAAAGAGAGGGAAGAAGGAGGGAAACAGGGAAAGGAGGAAAAAAGAGAAGAGAAGAAGGTAAGAAAGAAAGAAAGAGAGAAGAGAAGAGAAGAATGAGGGAAAGAGGAAAAAGAAAGAAGGAAAGGAGGGAATGAAAGAAATTCAGTGGCAATTCAGCCCCATTATACCCTATGGGCCATTGAAGTCAATGGTGAAAACATAGGGTATATTCTGGGGGCTGGAGTGGAGGGAGTTTGAGGGAGAGGCTCCAAGATCACAGGATAGCTGATGGAGCCTCTCCCCAAGATACCCACCAAGTTTCAAGAACATTGGACCAGGGGGTCCAATTCTATGGGCCCCCAAACAGGTTGCCCCATTTCCTCCATTGTTCTCTATAGTGGGGAAAAAAGTGCACTCCCCCCGAAAAGACCCCTGTTTCTATGTATACAAAGGATGGCAACTGATTTATTAGCTTTCTAGAAGCCATGACATCATGTGTTCTTACATATGTGTTAAGTAATAAACAGAATGCAGGTGCAAGCATATTCACCTGAGCTCAAAGCAATGTTCCCTCTTAGCTGTAGTGTCTTGTGAGCAAAAATTTTACTTCGTGAGCTACTGGCATTAAAGTTGTGAGTAAGCAATTTGGCTGCTGCATATATTAGTGTCAGGGTCCTTAGTTAGTCAGCCAAACACCAGGCCTTGTTCATTTAAACAAGAATAGTATTTATTAAGCTGCAAGACTAGGTCACTAAAACAGAAGCATTGTTAAGAATACTTTGGTTACATGATGTGGAAAGATACACAAAGTCTCCACACTTTGGGGTCCATGACAGGTTGCGTTTTTTGTCAGCTTGTAGTTTATACGCTCTTTTAGCACTTTCAAGAGTCTGCGTTAACAGAGGCCAGGCTGTTTGCAGGCGCTTGTACCAGTCACCTGCATCTCCCGCCGGGAGGTCGGGAGAAGTTAAGAATGGCAGGGGCGGGGCCTCATACCCGTGCACTGCCATAAACGGAGACATTCCCGTCGAGGAGTGCTGAGTGTTATTGTAGCAAAACTCAGCCAAAGGCAAGAGGGAATGCCAATCATCCTGTTGGAAATTGGTAAAACATCTGAGATATTGTTCCAGGGTTTGGTTGACCCGTTCAGTTTGCCCATCTGTCTCTGGGTGGTACGCACTGCCGACCCCCGCTCCACCCCTAGCAGTGACATCAACTCCCCCAGAACTTAGAGACAAACTGCACCCCCCTGTCTGAGATCACTTTAGCCGGTAAAGTGTGAAGTCTCACGACGTGTTGTAAGAACGCTGAAGCTAGCTTCTTAGCAGAGGGGATTGAAGTGAAAGGAACAAAGTGAGCTTGTTTGGCAAATAAGTCAACAACAACCCAAATAACAGTCTTCCCCCCACTGGGCGGCAGGTCGGTAATAAAATCCATTGAAATCACCTCCCAAGGCCGATTTGGGGTGGGCAAGGGTTGTAAAGCTCCGGGGGGTTCCCCGGCCGAGGTTTGCTCATTAAGCATGTTTGACAGGCATTGGTAAACAGGGAAAGATCTTTACGCAGTCCAGGCCACCAAAATTGCCGTTGTAAAAGCTGGAGGGATTTCACAAAGCCGGTGTGTCCCGCCAGTTTGGAGCCGTGAGCCCTGTTCATCACCTTCCCCCGCAGGGATAGTGGCACAAAAAGTTTACCATTTTTCCGCCAACAGTTCCGTGCATCTTGCGACACCCCCTCCTCCCCCTTAAGCGCCTCATGGTCAGTAGGAGCCATGGCAGAAGCGAACTTCGACTCCCAGTCGGAAGGAGGCGGGGGGTGGGAGGGGTGAGTGCCTGTCTGCGTGTAGTAACCGTCCTCCCCAATTGGGAGGGCGTAAAGACTGAGTCCCAGATCTCCTCCCTTTTGCTGTCGTGTTGTGGGAGGAGGGACAAGGCGTCGGCTAGCGAGTTAGACTTCCCAGGAAAATGGTGCAAAGTGAAGTTAAACTTCGAGAAGAAATCAGCCCAGCGCAATTGTTTGGCGTTTAGGGAGCGGGGTGAGCGAAGGAGCTCCAGATTTTTGTGATCAGTCCACACCTCAAATGGAACTCGCGCCCCTTCCAGCCAGTGACGCCATGTTGCCAGCGCTAAGCGGATCGATCCCGCTTCTTTTTCCCACACGGACCAGTTCTGTTCTGTTTCATTGAAATTTTTAGACGCATAAGCAAGGGGGTGAAGTTTGCCGTCCTCCCCTCTTGGAGGATCGCCCCCCCCCCCATGGCGACATCGGATGCGTCAACTTGGACAATGAATTTCTTTAGTTCATTGGGGTGGGCCAGCACGGGCTCCGAAGTAAAGAGAGCTTTCAGGCGCTCAAACGCAAGCTGACACTCTGGAGACCAGTTTAAACGTGCGCCCGGCCGTGTGCAATCAGGGGCTTTCCCCTTTGTTTTAAGTAAGTCAGTAAGGGGAGCAGAAGTCCACCAGTGGCTATTAGCCACAGGGTATAGAATGAGAACTCTCAGTCTGGGGCAGGTGATGCACTCTATTCTTGGTGCTGGAGGGGGCAGCAGTGGGAGGGCTTCTGGTGCCCTGGCCCCACTGCTGGACCTCCTGATGGCACCTGGTATATTTTGGCCGCTGTGTGACAGAGTGTTGGACTAGATGGGCCATTGGCCTGATTCAACATTGGCTTCTCTTATGTTCTTATGTTCTTATGTTCTTATGGGAAGGGCCACCTGAGCAAAGTTCGATAAGAATGATCTGTAAAAATTGGCGAATCCGAGAAATGCTTGGAGTTGCCTCCTCGTCTTGGGGGGCTCCCACCCCACCACATCTTTTACTTTGTCAGGGTCCATCTCAATCCCCTTTTGAGATATGCGGTAGCCCAAAAAAGGGATCTCAGATTTGTGAAACTCACATTTCGACAGTTTAGCAAAGAGTTTGTGCTTGTGCAACGTTTGGAGGACTTCTCTCACCAATTTCACATGTGATTTTAGGTCGGGGGAGTACAAAAGTATATCATCAAGGTAAACAAGGACCCCCTTGAACAAAAACTTGTGCAACACCTCATTAATCAGGTTCATGAATACTCCTGGTGCCCCTTGAAGTCCGAAAGGCATAACCAAGTATTCAAATTGCCCCAGGGGGGTATTAAACGCAGTTTTAAATTCGTCCCCCTCCCTGATCCACACTCGGAAGTAAGCATCTCTCAAGTCCAATTTGGAGAATACCTTTCCCCCAGCCACCGCTGCCAAGAGGTCTTTGATAAGGGGCATGGGGTATGCGTTAGTGCTAGACACTGCATTCAGCCCCCTATAGTCTGTGCAAAGTCACAGCCCCCCGTCCTTCTTTTTCCGGAACAGGACGGGTGCGGCAAAAGGGGAAGAGGCAGGTCTGATAAACCCCCTCTCCATGTTTTTGTCAATGAATTTTCTCAGCTCCACCTTCTCGGATGGGCTCATGGAATACAGTTTACCTTTAGGCAGTTTTTGATTCGGCAGTATCTCAATAGCACAGTCACAGTTTCTGTGGGGGGGCAACTCATCTGCTTCTTCTTCCCCAAAGACAGCAGCCAAGTCTCGGTACTCCCTGGGAATCGCCTCCAGTTCGGCCTCTGCCACCCCCACCGTCACTGGATCATTACCCACACGTAGGGATCCCCAGTCTCTTTGCCAAGTGTGAGTTCTACACTTTTCCGAGATGAAATTAACTTTCCCATCCCCCCACAAGATGTGCGGGTCATGGTCGAAGAACCACGCACTGCCTAGGACCAGGGGGAAACGGGCTGCAGGGGTAATTATGAAGGGTCTCACTTCCCAGTGATTCCCTATCCCCACGCGCAACGGGACAGTCTCGTATTTGCAGGGCTCTTTCATCGTGGAGCTGTCCATCTGCGTAAATACTAGGGGCTCTGTCAGCTTTACCACTTTCGCCCCCAGGCCCATCACCAATGAGGGGTTAATGAGGTCTTTCCCACACCCCGAGTCAATGAGAGCTCGTACTCTCACATGGGTCTCTAGACCCGGGTCCAGTAGGGTCACGGTAAGGAAGAAAAGAGAAGGGGGTCTGCTCACCGGGATTTGCGCTTGTGAGTCCGAGACCTGCTGTTCAGCGCTATTTACAGCAGGTCCTTCTCGTTTCCCGCCTTCGTTGCTTCCTCATCTGACGAGTCCGAAGTCTTGCTCAGAGGGGTGATTTGCAGAGCTCTGGCCCCCCTCGGTTTCGCTATCGGTTTGGGCGTGGAGGTCTCGAACTTTTTCTTGGTTCCCTTCGTCCCCCTGGGTGGCGTAGAAGCTCCGGGGCAGCTTGCGGCGAAGTGGCCCACCTCTCCACACTTCAGACAGAGCCCTTGCTTCATCCTGGATTCTCTTGTGCCGTCTTTGGGTCTCGGGTTTGCCGGCTGGTTCTTCCCCCTTTGGGTCAGCGGTGGGCCCGATTGGCCTCCTTTCCCCAGCGCTGCCGCATCATCCAGACAGATGGTTCTCAGGCGGGTCTCCATGGTGACCGCTGACTGCATCCATCCCGCCAGTGTGTCGGGGTCGTTTCCGCGCGTCACGGTGCGGCGGATTTCGGAGTTGAGCCCCAGCCGGAACTGCTCCGCTAAGACTCCGTCGGGCCATCTCCGTATTTTCGCAGCGAGCCGGCAGAATTCCGCTATGTATTCGCGGACTGATCGGGAGCCTTGCTTGAGAGCGCGTAGGGCCGCTCGGGCTGTCTTGTTCGCGTTGACATCTTCGAACTGCTCTTTCATGGCCCACATAAACGCATCGATCTCTCGTAACTCTCTCCCATCCGCTTGGTGCAAGGCTACATACCAGTCAGCCGCTGCTTCCTTCAGGTGCGACACGATGGCGTCTACCATCCGATCCTCACTCTGGAACAGGTGACCCCAGTTCTCGATGAACTTTTCCGTTCTCACCAGGAAAAACGAGAACTTCTCCGGGGTCCCATCGAAGTCTGCATCGAGGAGTTCGGCCAGCTTTGGCGGGAGGAAACCCCAGGGCCGCTGCGGTCATGGCGCCGGCTGCTCTTGTACTGGGGGTCCCGCTGGTTGTTCCGGTGGCCCTGCTGGTTGCACGGGCGGGCCCACCGGTACGATGTGCTGGTCAGGGGGTGGTTGCCCCGGGGGCGCCTCTCGTTGCCTCCAGTCCATCTCCTCCCGGATGCCATCCGAAATCATCTTAGGGATGCGGGAAAGGGACTCATCTAGCATTCGGATTAAGCGGTCGTGACTCGGGTCGCCGCTCCATCTCCGACTCCCTCCGATCCCCTCCTCACCTCTGGACTCTCTGGTCAGGTCTTCCATCCCTTCCGCTGCGCTCAGCCGGTGTATCGATCGCTCATAGTGACTCTCTCTCACCGAAGAGTGAGGGGTGTAGAACCACGTCTCATGCGTCTCGGCTAGGGGCTTCACCCAATCCCTCTGCTGCTTGGGCCGGGTTGTCACGCCACCGTAAGCCGCTCCATAAGGGTCCCCGTAAGGTCCCCCCAGATCGTAGTCTGGGCCCCAGGTTACCAGAACGTAAGTAATGGGCCCTTCCGTGGTGACGACCGCGGTAGTGACTGGCACTGTCGTTACGGGAGGTTTCTTCTCCTCCCATTGGTCGTCTTGCCGATCTTGATCCTTGTCGGTCGGGAGAGTGTCTTCTTCACCGTCACTCATTTTGGAGCAGCGGGTTTCAGACCAGTCCCGACTAAAAGAGGATTCTTAACAAACTGTCAGGGTCCTTAGTTAGTCAGCCAAACACCAGGCCTTGTTCATTTAAACAAGAATAGTATTTATTAAGCTGCAAGACTAGGTCACTAAAACAAAAGCATTGTTAAGAATACTTTGGTTACATGAAACATAGAGATATACCCCAAAGGGGGGAAAGGGCCCCACCCTTCTACCAATGAGTGAACCTCGCGTGCGCGGGAATCCCAAGAGCCGTAAATAACGATTCATCCTCCAGCTCACCTTTCCCAGCCTAGCTGTTGTCTTTAGAAAGCGATAGGAGACAGTCAGCCTGGCTTTCAAGGCCAGTCTTGGCCTGGGATCTGAGATACGACCCGGTTGCCCAGGCAGCATCGGCAGCTCCCCACATTCCATCCCACCAGTCTCAAAGCATCAATCAACACCTGACAATCCCATCCGCCCTCCCTTCTCTATACAGTCCCATCCTCCCTCCCTTCTCCATCCCTATGGCAGGGATACCTGACAATTAGTTTGTTCTGGAGCCATCCTTCCTGAGCTGAGACGGAGGCTAAAAAACTGTGAGCTAGCTCACACAAACTCAGCTTAGAGGGAACACTGGCTCAAAGGCAGATGTGAACGAGGTAGTGGGGTGGGAAAGGCCTTCACTTGAGGCCCTGGAAACTTTCCCCACGTAGAACAGACCAATGGTCTGACTCCATGTAAAGCATGTGATCAGATCCCCTGAGTGTACACAGTACATGGGAGGTGCCCCGTGATGTCTTCCTGACCTCAGATGATGCCTTGGAGTTGTTGTCTGTCCACTGGAGAGACAGGTTGGCTGTACATGTCTTCTCCAATAATAGTAGCTACAGGATTCTGACTAAAGTCAGGAAAACAATGTGGGGGAAGAGTTAAGACAGCCCCCTCCCACTCACCACAGACACGACCTGAATTGAGTCAGGCTAATAATTTTCTGCAGATCAGTCTTGTAATGAAACTGGTTTAACCCATGCCATTATTCAAGCCAGGGAACATGCAAAAGCTACGCGGACTCCCCAACAAGAAGTCTTCTTGTATCAGAGCCAAGAATGAGGAGCATGAAGAGGGGAGGATCAAAGCTACCCCTCACATCTTGCATGAAAAGAGAACTGCAGGGTGGGGCAGATACACTCCCTGAAATTCTTCCTCCCAAAAGCTTTCGTTTTTTCACTGCCCTTCACAACAGGTCATTCAGCACCTCCCCCCTTCATTTTATCCACAAATTTCTTTTATCCATTGTGATCACAGCCAGTCAGGGATCGATCAGATTTGGCACTGTGGGAATACTACTTTGGGCAAATTGATCCAATTCAGAGTGAGGGAATGGGGGTGGGGGAATAGTAGTATGCCCTTGATGCCCTTGATGTATGTTGAATAAGGAAAGCCCACGACGCAACATGGGTGCATCCTGGGATTCCCCTCCTTTCTCTGCCAAGACAGGCCAACCCCTCAGCCCCATGGGCAAACCTCCCACCCCACAAGGGGGTGGCCCCTTTCTTAGTCTATCAACACAGCTCCCAGGTCAGGGAGCCTGTCCCAGCTCAGGTTTAACCAAAAGCAGGCAAGACTTTGCACAATGAAGCATTTCCTCCAGACAGTTGGGAACCATTCAAGGAGGCTGAAGATGGTTCCTTATTCCCGGTTCCTTATTCATTCCTTATTCACCTCTTATTCATGAATTCATCCAAACACACTAAGAAGAGGTTGAAGGTTCTGATCCCCCCCCCTAAATAAGGTCCGGATCAACAAATATCATATACCTCCAGGTTCACAGGACTCTCTCCTTCGAGGGGACATGTGCTGTGTCCTGGTCCAAAGTGCAGTTCTTGTGCCAGCTGCTCCAAAATGTGGTGCCCCCAGGACAATCACACAGGCAGAAACTGGGGCCAGGCTGCACCTCAAAACAATCTTTGGACCACCCCAAAAGAAACATCCCCATGCTCTGGAGACTGTCCCCTGCAAGGAGACATAGACTGATGCCCAGGCCTGATTTGTTTCTGGAAATGCTATGGGTTGAAATAGTGGGCCCAAAAGGAAACTTGATATTGGGAGTT
Organism: Gekko gecko; assembly: GCA_029375565.1. NCBI lineage: Eukaryota > Metazoa > Chordata > Lepidosauria > Squamata > Gekkonidae > Gekko > Gekko gecko. The sequence continues at coordinate 2,968,753 of JAPDNY010000016.1, forward strand.
TGTTATTGCCCACCAGTCAAAAGATAGAGGAGGTTTATAAAATGATGAATGAATTAAAGATAGTGGCTGGACAAAAATAACTGTGCTGTAATAGGTGATTTAACTACCCACACATTGATTGGGTCAATATGTATTCAAGTCGGGAAAAAGAGATTGAGTTTTTAGACACTCTCAATGACTGTGCTGTGGAACAGATGGTCATAGAACCTACCAGGGGAGAGGCTATCCTGGATTTGGTCCTAAGTAACGCTCAAGACCTGGTGAGAGATGTAAAAGTGACTGCACCGCTTGGAAACAGTGACCATGACACTATTGAGCTTAACATTTGTATAAATGGGGAGTTGTCCCAAAAGACCAACACAACCACTTTTAACTTTAAAAGGGGTAACTCCTCTGATATGAGGGGACATGTGAGGAAGAAACTGAAAGGAACAGTAGAAAGGGTCAAAACCATTGGGGAAGCTTGGAGACTATTTAAAACCACAACCCTGGAAACTCAGATAAAATATATACTGCAGGTTAGGAAAGGCACAAATAGGTATAGAAAAAGCCTGCATGGTTAACAAACAAATTAATGGAAGCTGTAAAAGATAAGAAGGATTCCTTTAAGTGGTGGAAAGCTAGTTTCAATGAGGCAGGCTGTGGCAAATAAAATGCAAGTCTGTGATCAGGCAGGCAAAAAGGGAATATGAGGAGCATATCGCAAAAAACATAAAGACCAACAATAAGACTTTTTTCAAATACATTAGAAGCAGGAAACCAGCCAGGGAGGCAGTGGGGCCCTCGGATGACCAAGGGGTAAAAGGACTACTGAAGGATGACAGGGAAATGGCTGAGAAGCTGAATGCATTTTTTGCCTCTGTCTTCACTGCGGAAGATGAGAAGTGCTTGCCCACTCCAGAACCACCGATTTCAGGAGGGGTGTTGAAAGACCAGAGTCAGATTGAGGTGACGAGAGAGGAGGTCCTACAACTGATAGACAATTTAAAAACTGATAAATCCCCAGGCCCGGATGGCATTCATCCGAGAGTTCTGAAAGAACTCAAATGTGAATTTGTGGATCTCCTTACAAAAATACATAATCTTTCATTAAAATCTGCCTCCATTCCTGAGGACTGGAAGGTAGCTAATGTCACTCCCATCTTTAAAAAGGGTTCCAGAGGAGATCCAGGAAATTACGGTTCAGTCAGTCTGACGTCAATACCAGGTAAGTTGGGAAGCTGTTATTAAGGAAAGAATTAGTAGGCACACTGATGAACAAAAACTATTGAGGCAGACTCAGCATGGGTTCTGTAAGGGAAGATCTTGTCTCACTAACCTGTTAGTGTTTTTTGAGGGAGTGAACAAACATGTGGACAAGGGGGACCCAATAGATATTGTTTACCTTGACTTCCAGAAAGCTTTTGATACAGTTCCTCATCAAAGGCTCCCAAGTAAGCTCAATAGTCATGGGATAAAAGGACAAGTCCTCTTGTGGATCAAAAACTGGCTTATAAATAGGAAACAGAGAGTGAGTATAAATGGGAAACTTTCTCAGTGGAGGGCGGTAAGCAGTGGGGTACCACAGGGATCAATGCTCGGTCTGATACTTTTTAACTTGTTTATTAACGATTTGGAATTGTGACTAAGCAGTGAAGTGGCTAAATTTGCAGATGACACGAAGTTTTTCAGGGTGGTGAAAACCAGGGAGGAGTGTGAGGCACTCCAAAGGGATCTCTTGAGGATGGGTGAGTGGGCGTCAACGTGGCAAATGGGGTTCAATGTGGCCAAGTGCAAAGTGATGCACATTGGAGCCAAAAATCCTAACTACAAATACACGTTGATGGGGTCCGAACTGGCAGAGACTGACCAAGAGAGAGATCTTGGAGTCGTAGTAGATAACTGAATGAAAATGTCTAGACAGTGTGTAGCTGCAACAAAAAAGGCCAGTGCTAAGATGGGGATTATTAGGGAGGGAATTGAAAACAAATCAGCCAGTATCATAATGCCCCTGATGGTGTGAACTCATTTGGAGTACTGTGTACAGTTCTGGTCACCACACCTCAAAAAGGATATTATACCATTGGGGAAAGTGCAGAAAAGGGCAGCTAGAATGATCAAAGGGTTGGAACACCTTCCCTATGAAGAAAGGTTAAAACGCTTGGGGCTCTTTAGCTTGGAGAAACGACGGCTGAGGGGTGACATGATCGAGGTTTTAAGATTATGCATGGGATAGAGCAGGTAGAATAAGAAGACTTTTCTCCCCTTTTTCACAATACAAGAACTCGTGGGCACTCAATGAAGTTGCTAAGCAGTCAGGTTAGAACAGATTAAAGAAAGTCCTTCTTCACCCAAAGAGTGATTAACATGTGGAATTCACTGCCACAGGAAGTGGTGGCGGCTACAAACATGGACAGCTTCTAGAGGGAATTAGATAAACATATGGAGCAAAAGTCCATCAGTGGCCACAAGGTATAGATAGAAACTTTCTCTCTGGGGCAAGTGAGGCTCTATATTCTTGGTGCTTGGGGGTGGGAAGAAACAGTGGGAGGGCTTCTGGTGTCCTGGCCCCACTGCTGGACCTCCTGATGGCACCTGGTATTTTTGGCCACTGTGTGACAGTGTTGGACTTGATGGGCCATTGGCCTGATCCAACATTGGCTTCTCTTATGTTCTTATTCAGAGTGCTTCCCAGAGGCCTGTATTTCAAAGGAGATTTGAATAAGGAAGTGCCCTCAGCACCCAAAATAAGGTTTGGACCCCCACACTTCATACATCCCCATATTCAGCGGACTCTCTCCTTTGAGGGGACATATGCTGTGTCCTGGTCCAAAGTGCAGTTCTTGTGCCAGCTGCTCCAAAGTGTGGTGCCCCCAGGACAATCACACAGGCAGAAACTGGGACCAGGCCGCACACCAAAACAATCTTTGGACCAACCCAAATGACACATCACCTCACTCTGGACACTGTCCCCTGCAAGATGAGATACAGTTATGCCCAGTTCAAACACTGGTTCTGATGCCACAAGCATCATGATGTGTCATTTGGGGTGGTCCAAAGATTTGGGGGGGTGAAGCCTGGCCCCAGTTTCTTCCTGTGTGATTGTCCTGGGGGCACCACACTTTGGAGTAGCTGGCCCAAGAACCATGCATTGGACCAGGAAACAGGGTATATCTTCTTGAGTGGGAGAGTCCCCTGAACCTGGAGGTATATGATATGTGGTGGTCCAGACATTATTTTGGGGTTCAGAGCTTTCATACTCTGTTCAGTTTGGTGTAGTGGTTAAGTGTGTGGACTCTTATCTGGGAGAACCGGGTTTGATTCCCCACTCCTCCACTTGCACCTGCTGATGTGAACTTGGGTTAGTCACAAGCTCTGGTGCAGCTGTTCTCTCAAGGGCAGTGTCAGAAAATGTCTGTTTGCTAATTTTCACTGAGTTCATTGTTCTGTGTTCTCTAGATCGCTTTGCGCTTGCGTAGGTATGCTGGCAGTAACATGGGAGCTTCTTCCCTGCCGCTTGGTCTTATCACGGTGGCCTTGAATGTGGGCTTTGGGTTATTCTTGAGCTTATGAGAATTTTCCAGTCCTGTGAAGCTGAGGGGAGGAGGGAGTCGTCTCCCGCCTATTAAGTAATTCTCCCGCCGGGAGTTTCCCGCACGCGCGCTTACAGTTCATTTGCTAGTCGCAATTTGCATCACACTATAACTCTGCTTGCATTGCTTATTCCCCCCCATTCCTGACAATGACCCCCAACTGTGGGTTTTAGCATTGTATTCCAATAAAGCCTTTCTTTTGGTTAAGAATGCTTGGACCTACTTGCTTTTAAACCTGACAGAAATTGTCAGGAATCTAAATTCACTACCTCCAGCACCTGCCTTCTACCACAATGAGCAGGGCTGGGGGAACACCGGTGACGGTCCCAGTGACTACTACACTGGTCACCACGGTTCCGGTCACCACCGTGGCAATCCCAGTGACCACCGTTCCAGTTACGACCGTGCCTGCTACCGTCGCTCCCGTGACTACAACTCTGGTAACGACAGCCTTGATCCCGTACTGTTCGGCTGGGCCAGTCACCCCTCCGTTGATCAGTACCGTGGGAGCATCGTACACTCTCCCAATCTACAGCCCGGCAGGGCCGACCCAGAGCCATGGAGGGGCGATACCTCGAACCTACTATCACAGTGCCCCAATCCCTTGGGACAAGTGGGTTACCCAGCGGAAGCCGCGAGACTGGACTAAGAATCTTTTGGATACTACCCAGACGACCTAGTCCTTACCGGGGAGCCAGAGCCGGGTCAGTCTACTGGATCCACGGGGAAGTTTTGGACTTCCACAGGGACGGATGTCCCGCGGGTCAACAAGGCCTGGGTCCAGCCTGGATGCTGATGCCCGCATGGACACGATCCAAGATGATACCCGACGGTTAATGCGGGACATGGGCAAGTTGATGCAGTCTCTACCACAGATGATGGATCAGGCTATCTGAGCCCACCCGCTGACTCAACCACGACCAGCCCCGGTCCCAGCACAACCAGTGTTGCCGGGGCAGCCTCCTCCTGGCCAACCAGTCCTGGGGCAGCCAGTACCAGGAGCCCCAGCGCCAGGCCAGCCGGCCCCTGGCCAGCCACCCCCTGCAGGACCAGTGCCGGGAGGGCCAGTACCAGGACAACCAGGCCCGGTCCAGCCTCCACCAGTCCTCCCACCACCACCAGTTCCTGCGCTGGCGCCCCTCCCGCTGCCCGCTCCAGTACCAGGCATGGTTCCCGTCCCTCCAATAATACGTCCCAAAGACATGTTGGAGATTACTTTTGACGGGGACCCAGAGACCGTATCATTCTTCATATTACAAGTCGGGAAATTTGTGCAGCAGTGGAGCCATGTGTTCCCGGACGAGGAGCAACAGGTGGAGTTTATCGCTTCACAATTCCGGGGAATTGCTACCAGCTGGTACGTAGCCTTACACGATCTGGAGGCAATGGAGCTGGGAAATGTGGATGACTTCATGTGGGCCTTGAGAAATCACTTTGAAGACCCGGGAGCAGCCCAAAAAGCGGAAGCTTTTCTCCACACCTTCAAACAGGGCAAATAGACCGTGAGGGAGTACTCACGAGAATTCCAACGGCATGCGGCCAAGATTAGAGACTGGACTGATCCAGTGCTGGCTCAACAATATCGAATGGGACTAGCAGTGGATGTCCGCCATAATGTCCTTAGCTCCAAGGAGCCCCGCACGCTCCAAGGCTGGATGGAGGAAGCAGAGAAAGCCGAAAGCTGACTGCGTCTCATGAAACTGGATTTATCTCTTGGAAACAATTGTCCAAGTACCTCTGCCACCCAGGTCAGAAGCAAGCCAACTTCCACCCAGAGTGGGGTGAGAGATCAACACATGAGGCCGGGCCTGTGTCTCAGATGTGGGGAGAAAGGGCATTTTGCAGCATCTTGCCCCAAGGAAGACCCTGGCCGAGTCTTAACCCAAGAGGAGCAACGGAGACGGTCGACGCCCACCCCGAGGAAGGGAACAGCCAAGCCGCACAATCCACGGGCCCTTTTTGCCAACCTGGATCCTGTGGATTCAATGATTCTGGAAGAAGAAGAGAGCGAGATGCAGGGAAACGAATTGGTCCTGTTTGTAAGTGGCGCAGCACAACAGGACCCTACCCCTGAAGCGCCCAAAACGGTGAGCAATTATCCCTCCCTCTTCTTTGTGACTGTAATTATAATGAATCCAGTGATGATGACACACATCAGGGTCCGAGCCCTCATTGACTCTGGGTGCGGGAGGGATTTGATAAACCCATCACTGGTAACAGGATTGGAGGTGGCAGTTACTAGTCTAAAGGACCCTATTACCTTTACCCAAATGGATGGGTCACCAATGAAGGAACCCTGTCGGTTCGAGACTATTCCCTTACGGGTGGGTGCTGGTGAACACTGGGAGCTGTGGTCTTTCGTGATAGCCCCACAAGCTCAGTTTCCACTAGTTTTGGGCAGCCCGTGGTTACATGGTCATGATCCCTATATACTTTGGGACGAAGGGATAGTGCGATTTATTTCCCCGAAATGTACGGAGCATAAGTGGGATCCTAAGTGGGGAAATCCTCCAGACAATGATCCCCCACGAGCCTGCTTGGCAACAGAGGATTTTAACCACATTCCCGAAGAATACAGGCACTTGGCCCGCGTTTTTGAGGAGGAGGAGGCTGACGAACTGCCTCCCCACCGTAACTCAGACTGTGCTACAGAGATCCTCCCAGGACAAAAATTGCCTAAAGGGAAAATTTATGCCATGAGTCCAATGGAAAAAGAAGAGCTACGCAGGTTCATCGACAAGAACCTGGCCCGTGGATTTATCCGGCCGGCTTCATCCTCCTTCGCGGCCCCCGTGCTCTTTTGTAAAAAGAAAGATGGGGGGTTGAGACTTTGCACTGATTACAGGGGCTAAACGCAGTTTCTGCCACCAATGCTTATCCCATGCCCCTCATCAAGGATCTGTTAGCAGAGGTGGCAAAAGGGAAGGTGTTTTCCAAATTGGATCTGCGCGATGCCTATTTCAGAGTCCGCATTAGGCAAGGGGATGAACACAAGACTGCCTTTAATACCCCCTTGGGACAGTTTGAATACCGAGTTATGCCCTTCGGATTGCAAGGGGCTCCTGGGGTCTTCGTGAACTTAATAAATGAGGTGTTGCACCCCTACTTGTTTAAGGGGGTTGTTGTTTACTTAGATGATATCTTGGTGTACAGCCCAGACTTAAAAATTCACACCAAAATGCTCCGGGAGGTACTGGCGAGGTTGTTAGAACACAAACTGTTTGTCAAGCTGTCTAAGTGTGAATTTCACCAGTCGCATTGACTTCTTAGGATACCGCATATCCTCGGATGGTTTGGAAATGGACCCAAAAAAGGTCCAGAATGTGCTGGCTTGGGAACCCCCCAGAACCAGGCGACAGCTCCAGAGTTTTCTCGCCTTCGCCAATTTTTACCGCCAATTTTTGCCCCACTTTGCACAGGTAGACCTCCCTCTCACAGATCTCCTAAAAACGAAAGGGAGGGGGGTGAAAGCGTCCCAGCCAGGGGCTTGTTTAGATTGGATCCCCCAGTGCCAACAAGCGTTTGACCAACTGAAACATTTATTCACTTCCGAACCTGTATTAGCACACCCCGATGAGACCACTAAATTCATTGTCCAAGTTGACGCTTCAGACACCGCAATGGGGGGGGTGATCTTGCAAGAGGACGCCCAAGGGCACCTCCACCCGCTTGCCTATGTCTCCCGGAAATTTAACGAGACTGAACGGTTCTGGCCCATTTGGGACAAGGAAGCGGCTTCTATTCACTTAGCCTTACTCACCTGGTGACACTGGTTAGAGGGAGCTCGAGTCCCCTTTGAAATTTGGACTGACCATAAAAACCTTGAGGTACTTCGGAAGCCTCGGAAGTTAAATGCCAAACAATTCCGATGGGCAGAGTTTTTCTCCAAGTTTCAATTTACCCTGCACCACTTTGCTCCCTGTATGGATGGACAAACACACGACTCCCTCCGACTCCATCACCATGGCTACGCTGCTCAGAGTACTTCCCCGCAATCCCGGGCTGATGCCGTTGCCTGGGGGCAGCACTCACTTTGGACTGGGTTTTGTCTTGGCTGCAGAAGATGTCAGAAGGACTGGGAGAGGCACCGCTTGCAGCAAAAAGCAACAACCACCACCCAACACCTTGGAGCAGGACCATATTTCTGGCATCCGAAATGCCAGTCGCGACAGTTTGGAGCCCCGGTGAGAAGGTGCTCGTATGAAGGATCAAGTTGCCTCCAAAGCTGTTGCGATGAGTCAGTCTATTCAGGCTAGTTAAGGCTACTGAGAGCCTGTAGAAAAAATGTCTCGCCCCTTTAGTAGAGGCTTAATAGGATGCTATTATCTCCATGCCATGAAAAGCCTCAGCCGCCCACTGCCAGGCGTGTAGCCTCTACTCAAGCAGCAGGACATTGTTTCCTCCAGATTGTTGGCAACCCTCGGGATTTGGGGAGCTGACCTCAAAGTCTTTTGATTGGGGCTGGGGGGGAGGGTGCCTCCTGGGCATATCTATTCCTTTTATGTGTGCCGCTTCCTAGTAGGGAATGCAGAACAACCAGTGTTTGATCTACAGAAACTGTACGGCTTATTTCAGAGGGTCATCATTTTTGTCTGAGAATAGCTCAGATTTGAGTCCAGTAGTACCTTGGAGACCAACAAAGGGAGCTCTAGAAATTATTAATTAATATATCAATTATAAGTAAAAAGGTAAAGTGTGCCGCCAAGTCGCACCTGGCTCACAGCAGCAATGTGACGTCCCACCTCATGGGGGGTTTCCAAGGCAAGAGATGGGCAGAGGTGGGCTTGGCCACTGCCTGCCCCTGCGTAGCAACCCGGGACGCCCTTGGGGGTCTCCCGTCCACATACTGCTAAGCTTCCAAGTCCTCACAGGATCAGGCTAGTCTGGGCGATGAGGGCTGCTCTCAGTTGTAAGAGAGGTGGTGGGTTTTCAGCCAGGCAAATGGACTCTCTTGTAGTGGATCACTGGTGCTTTCCCCCTCTGAATTTTAATGCAGTTGGGATCTTTAATTATCAAGGCTTGCTGACCCCCTGCTGTAAAAGGTGCCTGCTGCCTGTTTCTTATGTCAATCAGCCACTGTTTATATGTATAACTACCACCAGATGTTTGGGGACAACGAGATAGATAGAAGCTTCAGGATTTTTATTATCTTGATATATTAAAAGGGACGCATGGAAACGGGCACTTGATAAAGTGGTTCTAAACTAGGCTTCCCAAGAACTTACTGTGTGCCGGCGGGGGATGGATACTTCTTCGCAGGACCATCCCCAGGGGAAGGAGAGGCGCGGAGCACCATGCCGTCGCCAGGAAGGGACGGTAGGCAACGCTCTGGCAATGGGGCTGGAAACTCGATGGTACCATCGAGTTTTCAGCCCCATTGCCAGAGCGTCGCCTACCGTCCCTTCCTGGCGACGGCATGGTGCGTTACCAGGAAGACTGGTCTGGCTGGGGAGCATTCATTCCCCGCCCCCAGACAGTAAGTACTTGGGAACCCTATTCTAAACCATGTCATGTGACCAGCTGTCCCTCCCTTCCCCCTCCATTATTACATGTGGTTTTTCCCCCTTTCAGCAAATTTTAAATGCAGAGGCCTATCCCATGTATTCTTAACTCAATTTCACCAATCATCATCCTGTAGTCAAATATTTCTTAAGCAATTCTGACATTCTCCATCATCCAAATTTCTCCATGGATTTCTTTTTTACTGACATGGAATTGGTGTATTAGTAATAATCTCCCATTGCTCAGTTTCGCTGTTGGCCTGCTTATGCAATTTACTAGAGACAGACAGACAGACAGACAGACATTGTGATCATTTGTTGTTGTTGTTCAGTCGCACAGTCACATCACACCAGGCCCTCCTGTCTTCTGTCGTGCTCTGGAGTTTGCTTAATTTCATGTTTCTTGCCTCGATAACACTGTCTAACCATCTCATCCTTTGCCGTCCCCTTCTTCTTTGACCTTCAATCTTCCCCAGCAACAGGGTCTTCTCCAGTGAATGCTCCCTTCTCATTTGGTGGCCAAAGTGTTTGAGCTTCAGCTTCAGTATCTGGCCTTCCAGGGAACAGTCAGGGTTGATTTCTTTTAGGACTGACTGATTCGATCTCCTTGCAGTCCAAGGGACCCTCAAGAGTCTTCTCCAGCACCATAATTCAAAAGCATAGAATCATAGAATGTTAGAGTTGGAAGGGACCTTGCAGATCATCTAGTCCAACCCCCTGCACTCTGCAGGATCATAGCTGAAAGATAGCTCTACATACCTACATACCTACAACATACCGAAAGATGGTTGTCCAGTCTCCACTTGAAAACGTCCAGCGAAGGAGCATCCACCACCTCCCAAGGCAGACTGTTCCACTGCTCAACCACTCTTACAGTTAGGAAGTTTCTCCTGATATTCAGCCAGTAATGACTCCCTTGTAATTTCCACCCATTAGATCTAGTCTTGCAATCTGGAGCAAGAGAGAATAGATCTGCTCCAGCTTCTACATAACAGCCTTTCAAATACTTGAAGACTGCAATCATGTCCCCTCTAAGCCTTCTCTTTCCGAGGCTAACATACCCAACTCTTTCAGCCTTTCCTCATAAGGCTTGGATTCCAACCCTCTCACCATCCTGGTTGCCCTCTTCTGGACATGCTCAAGCTTGTCAACATCCTTCCTAAAATGTGGTGCCCAAAATTGGACATAGTACTCCAGGTGAGGCCTGACCATAGAAGAATAGAGCGGAATTACCACCTCCCATGATCTGGACACAGTGCTTCTGTTAATGCATCCTAAGACTGCCATTAGCTTTCTTATTTCTTATTTATTTATTACTTTCGATTTATATCCCGCCTAGCCAGGAACTGGCTCAAGGCGGCGTACAGTAGATAAGATATCATAAAACAATAAGATACAAGCTATACAATAAAATACAAACTATACAATAAAATTCAGTAGCAAAAATTACATAAAGTGCTAGTGTCACAAAGGCGATTCCTATATCCTCCTCCCAATCCAGCAGGCAGCAAGTCCCGTATCACACTCCCTGTCCAGCAGGCAGCAATCCCACACCATAACCAGGTCCATAAGATGTTCCTTTTTTTTTTCCAGTGCCTCTTTCGTCAGTGGCGGCCCCTAATCGAAAGCCTGATGGAAGAGCTCCGTTTTACAGGCCCTGCGGAACTCTAAAAGGTCCCGCAGTGCCCTAAGATCTTCCGGGAGCTCGTTCCACCAGTATGGAGCCGCCACCGAAAAGGCCCTGGCTCTGGTTATTGCTAGTCTGGCGTCCCTTGGGCCCAGGACAGTCAGGCGGTTCTGAGATCCTGACCTCAGTGCTCTCTGGGGAATATGCGGGGAAAGGCGGTCCCTCAGGTAGACAGGTCCCTGACCATATAGGGCTTTAAAGGTCAAGACCAGCACCTTGAAATGAATCCGGTATGCTATTGGCAGCCAGTGCAGCGCCTTCAGCACAGGCTGGATGTGATCCCATGTAGAGAGACCCATCAGCAGTCTGGCCGCCACATTCTGCACTAGCTGCAGCTTCTGGATTTGAGACAAGGGCAGCCTCATGTAGAGAGCGTTGCAGTAGTCCAATCTCGAGGTGACCATAGCATGGATCACTGTTGCCAGGTCGTTGCATTCGAGGAAGGGAACCAACTGCCTAATCAGCCGGAGATGGTAAAAGGCTGCCTTGGCAGTGGCTGCTACCTGGGCCTCCATTGTTAAGGTGGCATCCAGGAGCACTCCCAAACTCCTGACCCTCAGCACTGGCACCAGTGGCGCCCCACCGAAGGCCGGTAGTGGGATCCCTACCCCAGACCCACTCCGACATAGGACCTCCATCTTCGTTGGATTCAATTTCAATCGACTCAGCCTAAGCCAGCCCGCCACCTCCTGAAGTGCCCGTTCCAGGTCATCTGGGGTGGAGCCAGACCGGCTGCCCAACAGCAGATATAGCTGGGTGGCATCTGCGTATTGATGACACCCTAACCTATGCCTCTGGGCAATCTGGGCAAGGGGGTGCATATAGATGTTAAATAACATTGGGGATAACACCGCCCCTTGAGGAACCCCACAAATCAGCGAGTGCCTCTGGGACACCTGTTCCCCTAGCACCACCCTCTGTCCCCGACCCTGGAGAAAAGAGACAAGCCATTGCAAGGCCAGCCCCTGAATCCCCGCGTCAGCGACGTGGTGGGTCAGCAACTGATGGTCGACCATGTCGAACGCTGCCGACAGATCCAACAGCATCAGCACCGCCGAAGCGCCTCGATCCAGATGCCTCCGGAGGTCGTCTGTGAGGGTAACCAGAGCCGTCTCCATCCCATGACCTGGCCGGAAGCCAGACTGGAACGGGTCTAGCATGGAAGTGTCATCCATAAAGCTCTGCAGCTGAATTGCCACCAACCTCTCAAGTAATTTGCCCAAATAGGGCAAATTGGACACCGGTCGATAATTAGCCAATTCAGCCGGGTCCAGGGATGGTTTTTTCAAGAGAGGGCAGACCATCGCTTCCTTGAGTGCCTCAGGGAACAGTCCCTCCACGAGAGACTTGTTGATAATATCCCTGAAGGGACCTCAAAACCCCTCATGGCCAGCTTTTATAAGCCATGAAGGGCACGGGTCAAGGCTGCACGTGGTTGGGCGTACCGTTGCGAGCAGTCTGTCAACTTCCTCAAGACTGAGTGGACTGAAGTAATCCAGAATGGAACCAGAAGACATGCATGGAGCCTCAAGTTCGCTCACTGTCTCAACCGTGGCGGGAAGGTCGCAGCGGAATGACAAGACTTTGTCTGCAAAATAGCTCGCAAAAGCCTCACAGCCAATGTCCAATTCCCTAACATTTGGTCTGCCCTGTGGCAGCTCTGTTAATGACTGAATAGTTCTAAACAATTGTGCTGGGCGTGAGCTAGCAGACACAACCGCAGCCGCAAAGAACTCTCTCTTCGCAGCCTTGACTGCCATCTCATAGGATCTCATAAACGTCCTATAAGATGCTCTTGTTGCTTCATCCCGAGTGCGCCACCACCATCTCTCTAGTCGTCTGAGCTCTCGTTTCATCAGCCGCAGCTCCTGGGTAAACCATGGAGCCCGCTTAGAATGGGGGCGCAGAGGACGTCGGGGAGCGATCTCGTCGATGGCTGCCGAGAGCCGGACATGCCAATCCTCGACTAGCTCATCTAACGAGCTGCCAGGGGGCATAGGATCCTGCAAAGCCATCCGAAGCCACTGAGGGTCCATCAGGCTCCTCGGGCAAGCCAAAATATGCTTGCCACCCAAACAGGGTTGGGGTGAGACATTCACCCGGGCCTTCAGGGCATGGTGGTCCGACCATGGCACTGCCAAAGCAGTGATCCGGTCCACTGTAACCCCCGCCGCAAAGATCAAATCAAGCGTGTGCCCGGCCCGATGAGTGGGGGCTGCTATATATTGGGTGAGTCCTAGTGCCGCCGTGGACGGCACCAGGTCCATCGCCAAAGTCGAGGCCGCATCATCGACATGGACATTGAAGTCGCCCAAGACTATCAGCCGAGGGAACTCCAATGCCCAGCCCGACACAGCCTCGACCGGGGTGACAAGCTATTGGCCGGTGCGTTGGGCGGCCGGTACACTAGCCAAATAGCCAAACTCTCTCCAGCGCCCAGCACCAGGCCCGAGCACTCAATGCCCGAGGGCTTCAATGGCGGGAGCACCCTGAAGGAGTAAGCCTCCCGGATGAATAGAGCCACTCCTCCCCCCGCTGCTCAGTTCGCGATTGGTGGAGGACTGAGAACCCGGGTGGAGCCAGCTGGGCGAGAGCTACCATCTCCCCATCTTGCACCCAGATCTCGGTCACGCATGCCACGTCCGCTCCCTGCTCTAGCAAGAAGTCCCGCAGGATTGAGGTCTTATTATTTATGGACCTGGCATTGCACAACACCAATGTCGGAGGGGGGTCATTACTCCTAGCCCCTCTGCCTGCCACTATTGGGATGGGACACAGGCTGGAAGTGGACCGAACTCTTCTGCTTCTCCACCTCCTTCCCTTAGCTTCTGGCCTGGTCCCACCGCTATACTTTCCCCTCCCCAGGAGCACCGGTATCCTTTGCCCAGCAGCCGCCATTTAATGGTGGCCTTCGCAGCGCCTTTGCGGTTCCTCAGGCCGACCTTGCATTGGCTTATAGATGGAATATACTGTTGGGATGCCACTTATGATAGTATAGTTCTCCTAATGTTCCCCAACTGCTGAGCCTTAATCTTGCCCTATCCTAACAACACCACTAATTCACCTCCCACCCTATTCTCCCAGCCTATCCACCTTTGATTGGTCTAAAATAATCCCAATTAACTGGCCAGTGAATTAATAAAGGCCAGTGAAAAATCATCATTAAACACAGCCATCAATTTAGTACAGCCCTAGCAATCAATTTAGTACAATTTGTCCTCAATGTCCTACAATCACTTTTAGGTAGGGTAATTTGTAGGGAATAAACCAATAAATCCTAACAATTCTAAGTAAACCTTGATTTAATTCATCGATTTATCCTACAATTAACTATTTATCCCGTTTAGTCCTCATTAAATTAACTAAATTAAATAATGCTCAATCAGTTGGTCAGATAATTTATTCCTTGGATTAGGAGTATGGTAGTGGGACCACCCGCCAGCCAGTAGGTGTCCCACGGCCTTCTCCAAACCAGATAGCAGCAGTGGAAGATCTCTGCTCTGGTCCCATGCCTGCCGCAGTCAGTTTCCTGAGCCTCAGATTTCTGTCACCTCGGCCAGTCCTCTCCCCACTCCCGACGGTCTGGCTCTTGGCTCCAGGCGTTGTAATTGGAAGGCGGTTTGCCACCAGGACTCCAGATGTTGTAGATGGAGGGCAATTTGCCACCAGAGCAAAGGTTCTTGCCTAAACAGTTCAACTTTCTCCCCACTCCTGCCGGTCCGGCTCTGGGATCCGGATGTTGTAAGTGGGGAGCTATATGCTACCAAATTTAAGAGCTCTTGCCTGCACCGCGGGTAGGTACTTAAATTGTAGCTGCTATTGTATAAACAGCTGCTGGGGCTGGGGTAGAAGCCCGTCGTCCATCTGATGTCACTGGGCATGGCCTCGCCGGCTCTAGAGGAGTTAAAAATCTCCCCCAGGTGCCCCGGTCCCTGCTCTACTGCTCAAAACGGCTGTCGCATACCCGAGGTTGTGGGGAACGGCATGCAGTACTCACTCAGTGATTCCGGGGTGGCGGCCGTGTTCGAGGGAGTGCGCTAGGCAATCCCCCACCTCTGTTCCACCCCACTCTGCACTCGCCCGCCGCTGCCGCTCCCACCACTGCCGCGTCTTTCAGGTGAAGCCACGATTCTGTTAGGTGTCCTTGCTTGGCGTCCTTGCTTGGGCGTCCTCCCTTGAGCTGGGTGTCTTTGCTTGGGCATCCTCACTTGGGCTGGGCCAGCCTTGAGCATTCGGCATAAGCCGAACTTGGAATAACCGGGAGTAAGGAGAGTAATGGAGGCACCTCACAGGGGGGTCTCAGCAGCCGTATCCAACCTGTTGTTAGGCACTCGGGCTGCAAGATAATCGTGCTGGCTAATACCGAGGGCTGTTCATTAATTGTTTCCAAACAGGAGCTCCTAGCACCGAGCTCCTAGTTTGTCGCCATCTTCACAGCCACATCACACTGCAGGCTCATATTTAGCTTGTGATCAACCAGAACACCCAGATCCCTTTCACATGTGCTGCTGTCAAGCCAAGTCCCTCCCATTCTATATCTGTGCCTTTGATTTTTTGTACCTAAGTGTAGGACTTTACACTTATCTCTATTGAAATTCATTTTATTCGTCTCAGCCCACTGTTCCAGCCTATCTAGATAATTTTGAATCCTGACTCTGTCTTCAGAATTAGCAATCCCACCCAGCTTCGTGTCATCTGCAAATTTGATAAGGATCCCCTCTATGTCTTCCTCCAGGTCATTTATAAAAACATTAAACAACACTGGGCCTAGGACCAAGCCCTGTGGCACTCCATTCGAGACTTCCCTCCACGTAGATGCAGAGCCATTTACAAGCAGTCATTGGGTATGATTTTTCAACCAACCATGAATCCATTCAAGGGTTGCACCATCCAGCCCACACTTAACCAGCTTATCCTCAAGGATATCATGAGAAACTTTGTCAAATGCCTTACTGAAATCTAGATACACTGTATCCACAGCATTGCCAGAGTCAACCATTTTAGTAACTCTGTCAAAAAAGGAGATAAGGTTGGTCTGGCATGATTTATTCTTGATAAACCCATGCTGGCTATAACCAAGTAACTCATTCTGTTCAAGGTGCTCACATCTATTCTTCGGCGCTCAGCCTTCCTTATAGTCCAATTCTCACAGTCAAACATTACTACAGGGAATACCATTGCTTTGACCATACGGACTTTTGCTGACAGGTCTCTACTTTTTATTATGCTGCCTAGGTTTGCCATCGCTTTCCTCCCAGGAGCAGGCGTCTTTTAATTTCATGGCTGCAGTCGCCGTCTGCAGTGATCTTGGATCCCAGGAATGTAAAGTCTGTCACTGCTTCCACAACTTCCCCTTCTATTTGCCAAGGAGTGATGGGGCCAGATGCCAGGATCTTAGTTTTTTTGATGTTGCGCTTCAAGCCCACTTTTGCGCTCTCCTCTTTGATCCTCAGCAAGAGGCTCTTCAAGTCCTCTTCACTTTCTGCCATTAGAGTGGTATCGTCTGCATATCTGAGGTTGTTGTTCTTTTCCCCCGCAATCTTAATTCCAGCTTGTGATTCATCCAGGCCGGCATTTCACAGGATGCATATAAATTAAATAAGCAAGGGGACAATATACATCTTTGTCGTACTCCTTTTCCAATGCTAAACCAATCAGTTGTTCCATATCCAGTTCTAACTGTCGCTTCTTGACCCTTATACAGGTTGCTCAAGAGACATGTGAGGTGGTCTGGTGCGCCCATTTCTTTAAGGACTTGCCATAGTTTGTTGTGATCCACACAATCAAAGGCTTTAGCGTAGTCAATGAAGCAGAAGTAGACTTTCTTCTGGTACTCCCTTGCGAATAGTCCAGCGAATGTTGGCAATTTGATCTCTAATTCCTCTGCCTCTCCGAAACCCAGCTTGTACTTCTGGCAGTTCTCTGTCCACGTACTGCTGAAGCCTGGCTTGTAGGATCTTGAGTATGACCTTGCTCTGTAAAAGGCAATCTTATCCCCCCTTCCCCATTTTATCTTCACAAGAAACCTAGGAGGCAGATGAGGCTGAGAAAGAATGACCAACCTACAGGCATCCAGCAAGCTTCATGCCCAAGCAGGACCTGGAATGAAGGTTTCCCAGAGGCTGGAGCACTGTGCAAATATTTAAAAACTAGCGGCAAGGCCCACTGCATGTAGAGATGCAACAGGCGCTAGACAGAGGGGTGTGGAAGGGGCCAGCATCCTGCCTTGCGTCTGGATGGCAGGGCGAGTTAGCCGCCACCGCCTCCTTGCTGCCATACCGGCGAGCCAGGGAGGAGGTTTCGGGGCTGCGGCCCTAGGAAGGTGGTGCTGGGGGGCAGCTCTGGGCAGGCAGGGACAGGGGCCGCAGCTGTCTGGCACTCTCAATGGCCTCATTTGGAAAAGAGTTCTGGGGGGTGGAGTGGCCATCTCCATGTGCCCCGGCCATGGCGTGGGCATGCACAGCAGCCAGGCTGCTCAGCTTCCCAGTCACCCAGTCCCCACGGCTCCACTCCTATCGCATTTAGACCCCCGGCCTCCGTCCCCATCTGTCATGAGTCTGAGTTGGCTGCTGCTGGGGCTGCCCCTCCCCAGCATCCCTGGCCTTGGCGTGGGCACACACAACACCCAGGGGGGCATGAGAAGGCAGGGGCCTCCTGGCACCCACCCGGAGAGTCTGCCCTGGCTCCAAGGTCCCCTGTCCCAGTGGCTTGGCTTTTCCTGCAGGAAGGCTCCCGCCTTCCCTTACCAAGTGTTGCGAGCCTGAACCATCCGCAGCACTCCCAGCGGTCTATGGCAGTGAAATTGTTGCAGACAGGGCTCACCTCCTTTGGGAAGCTGCAGCGAGCAAGGGAGCCCTTCGTATGGTGCAGGAGCGCCATGGCTCCCCCGAGTCCTAGAGGCTGAGGAGTCGCCAGAGCATCCATTCCCTCGGGTGGCTGGGAAGAGACTGTGGGTGAGAGGCTGTCTGCTGGCTGTGTGGGCGGGACTCCGAGATGAGCAGAGCTGGAGGAGGTGGGGTACCCACCACAACCCCGACCACTACGGTGCCTCCAACCACCATGGCACCTCCGACCACCACGGCACCTCCGACCACCACTGCACCCCCGACCACCACAGCGGTGCCCCCGATGACTACAGCGGCGCTACCAATAACCACCATGGGGGGGGAACCCCGTTGTCCACTGGTACCAGGGTCCCGGTGTCATTGGTTGCAGTGCCCATCTACAGCCCGGCTGGGCCAACTACAATGGACAGTGGGGCCATTCCCCACCAGACAATGCCTTTTATTACCCCGTTTGGGGACAAAGGTGTTACCTATCAAAAACCTCGGGATTGGGCGAGGCGCCTAGGGGACTCTATGCAGACTACCTGGTCATTGTCGGGAAGCCTAAGCCGGGACAGTTTGTTTGACCCCCAGCCTAGCATGGGGAGCCTTGGGGCAACACTAAGCCGACCGGCTAAAATCCCCCGGAGACCCAGCCCAGGCAAAGACATAGATACCTGGCTGGATGGTTTGGAAGCGGACTGTCGCATGATAATGCGGGATTTGGGACACTTGTTGCAGACCTTGCCGAACATGATGACCCAGGCAATACAGACACACATGGCGGGCCAGCCAGGGGGGCCTGCACCGACTCCGGCCCGCCCTGCCCCACCGCCACCGGTATTGCCACCACCAGTACTACCTCCACCAGTACGGCCTCCTCCGGTCCCCGTGCTGCCTCCAGTATTGCCTCTGCCGAGGCCACCACTGGGCATGTCAGCCCAACCACCGCTGGTTCCCCCGCTGCTGCATCTACCGGGACCGCCACCACTCCCCGGACCAGTACCAGTGGGGCCGCCGGTTCCAGTGGTCCCTCCGGCCATGCCCCGGCCTAAAGACTTACTGGACATCATATTTTATGGGGACCCAGAGAATCTTTCGTTCTTCATCCTGCAAGTGGGGAAGTTCATGCAACGCTGGGCCCACCTGTTCCAAGATGAAGAGCAACAGGTGGATTGCATCGCCTCGCAGTTGAGAGGGATAGCCCCCAGCTGGTATGTGGCTCTCCATGATCTAGAGGCTGTGGAATTAGGGAGTGTGGATGCTTTCATGTGGGCACTGAGGACTCGCTTTGAAGATCCCATGGCCACGCAGAAGGCAGAGGCCTTCCTCCGTACCTTTAAGGAGGGAAAGCTTTCGGTACGGGAGTATCCCACGAAATTCCAGCACCATGCAGCCAAGATCTGGGATTGGACTGACCTGGTCCTGGCCCAGCAGTATCGATTGGGACTCTCAACAGACATTCAGAACAATGTCATGAGCTCCCAGGAACCGCGCACCCTGCACAGCTGGATGGAGGAGGCCGAGCGAGCAGAAAGCAGGCTCCGTACCATGAGGCTGGATAGTGCAATAGCTGTTGGGCGGCCGCCAGTTTCGTCCCAGCAAAAGCCCAAACCACCCCAACTGAAGACGTCGGTCAGAGACCAGTGTATGAAACAAGGCCTATGTCTAAAATGTGGGGAGAAAGGGCACTACGCTGCCTCCTGCCCCGGGGGGGAGGTTGCCAAGACCCCAACGCAAGACGGTGAAAAGCGCTGCGCAGATCCTCCGGGGAAACGGGGAACAGCCAAACTGAGGAACCCCTGAGCCTTGTTTACTGATGCGGAATATGTGGAACCAGGGTCGAGTGATGAGGAGCCGGTGGGAAATGAGCAGGTCCTGTTGTAGGTGGCGCAGCACAACAGGACCTGGCCCAAGAGGCACCAAAATTGGTGAGCAACTATCCACCCCTTTTTTTCATGACTGTGACAATTATGAACCCAGCCATGAAGATGCATATTCGGGTGTGGGGGCTCATAGACTCAGGGTGCGGGAGGGATCTCATCAACCCCTCCCTTGTGTCTGGGTTGGACGCGGCAGTGGTCCGCTTGGCAGAGCCCATTGTTTTTACCTTAATGGATGGGTCCCAATGAAAGAGCCTTGCCGGTTCAAGACTGTGCCCTTGCGGGTGGGGGCAGGCGATCATTGGGAGCATCGACCCTTCATGGTAGCACCGGAGGCCAAGTTCCCACTGGTTCTGGGTAGCCCCTGGCTCCATGGCCATGATCCATATATTCTGTGGGAGGATGGCATCATCCGGTTCATCTCTCCCAAGTGCACCACCCACACCTGGGATCCGGAGTGGGGAGTACCCCCCAACAGTGAGCCTCCAAGGGCCTGTCTAGCAGCCGAGGAATTGGCACAGATCCCCATGGAATACAGTGACTTATCCAGGGTGTTCAAGGAGGAGGAAGCAGATGAGCTCCCCCCTCACCGCAACTCAGACTGTACAATCGAGTTGCTCCCGGGGCACAAGATGCCTAAAGGAAATATTTATGCCATGAGTCCGATGGAAAAGGAGGAGTTGCGGAAGTTTATTGACAAGAATCTGGCTAGAGGGTTTATTAGATCAGCGTCTTCCCTGTTCGCGGCCCCGGTTCTCTTTTGCAAAAAGAAAGACGGGGGGCTCCGCTTGTGCACAGACTACTGAGGTTTAAATGCCGTCTCTGCAACCAATGCATACCCCATGCCCCTGTTTAAGGACCTTTTGGCAGAGGTGGCAAAAGGCAAGGTGTTTTCCAAACTAGACTTGAGGGATGCTTACTTCTGTGTATGCATCCAACAAGGGGATGAATATAAGACTGCATTCAATGCCCCCTTGGGACAGTTTGAATACAGGGTGATGCTATTTGGGCTCCAGGGAACTCCAGTAGTATTTATGAATTTGATAAATGAGGTACTACATAAACACCTCTTCAAAGGGGTGGTCGTTTACTTGGATGATATCTTGCTGTAATCCTCCAATTTGGATTCCCATATTCAACTGGTGAGAGGGGTACTACAGACGCTGCTCAAGCACAAACTGTTTGTTAAGCTCTCCAAATGTGAGTTCCACCACACATGCATTGAATTTGTAGGGTACCGCATATCCCCGAAGGGGCTCGAGATGGACCCCGCAAAATCCAGGACGTCCTGAACTGGGAGCCCCCAAAGACTCGTAGGCAGCTGCAAAGTTTTCTCGGTTTCGCGAATTTCTATCGCCATTTTTTGCCCCACTTTGCCCAAGTCAGCCTACCTCTGACTGATCTATTGAAAACTAAAGGGGAAGGGGAAGGGGCCACCAAACCTGGGGCACAGTTAGATTGGAACCCCAAGTGCCAAAAGGCGCTCGAGCAATTAAAAGCTTTGTTTACCACAGAACCAGTGCTAGCACACCCCGATGAAACAAAAAAAAAGTGATTCAAGTTGACACCTCTGGATACTGCCATTAGGGGGGGATTCTACAAGAAGGCACTGATGGGCGACTCCATCCCCTGGCATATGTGTCCCACAAATTCAATGACACTGAAAGAAATTGGCCCGTGTGGGATAAGGAAGCAGGGGCGATCTGCTTGGCCCTGGCCACATGGCGACATTGGTTAGAGGGGGCCCGAGTTCCCTTCGAGGTCTGGACTGATCACAAGAACCTCAAGGTCCTTCGAAAACCTTGGAACCTTAATGCTAAGCAGTTCTGGTGGGCTGAGTTCTTTTTTAAATTTCAATTTACCCTGCACCATTTCCCGGGCCAGTCCAATTCTCTAGCAGATGCGCTCTACCGCCTTCCCCAGCATGATAGCAGGAGGGTGGAGGTCCGTGAATCTTTCTTCACACCATCCCAATTGAGCGGGCCGGTAGTAACCCATAGCCAATGGCCCCAGGGACTACCCCAGCCACCTGGTGAAACTTTGTGGGAAGATAAATTTGCAAAAGCCATCACTGAGGTAGAATTGCAAGACCTGCAGGCAAGAGGAACTTTAGAGCGCCACGACAATGGTTGTTGGTATAAAGGTGAAAAACTTTTCATTCCGGATGCCTTAAGAAGGGAAGTGTTATAAACGGTTCATGGAACCAAACTGGCGGGTCACTTTGGTTTTGTTAAATCATTACATCTGCTACAACAGCGGTTTTGGTGGCCGCAGATGAGAACAGACTTATTGGACTTTGTGCAATCCTGCCAAACTTGTAGTATGTGTAAATCACAGGTGGGCAAGCCCCCGGGTCTCCTGCAGCCACTACCGATCCCACGGAGACCCTGGGAGGTCATCTCAATGGACTTTATCACAGACTTGCCACCTAGCAAACAAATGACTGTCATTTGGGTGGTTGTGGATTTGTTCACCAAGCAAGCACATTTTATCCCTTTCCCTGGTTTGCCTACTGCCTGTGCTCTGGCGAAGGCATTCCTACACCACGTCGTAAGGCTACACACGCTGCCGGTCAAAATAATTTCTGACCGCGGAATGCAATTTGTTTCTAAATTTTGGGGGGAACTGATGACCCTAATGGGAATATAGAGGGCTCTCAGTAGCTCTTACCACCCGGAAACGGATGGGCAAACAGAGCGGGTGAATCAAGTCCTAGAACAATATCTTCACTGCTTTACTAATTTCCAACAGAGTGACTGGGCTGATCTCCTTCCTTTAGCAGAGTTTGCCTACAATAACAGGTGGCATACCTCTACGGGGGTCTCTCCCTTCAAGGCGGCTTTGGGTTATGACAGCCCTCCCTTTCCCTTCCTGAGTTCCAACCCTGGGACGGAGGGGGAAGCTGCTGACTGGTGTAAAAACCTCAAAGACTCTTGGCCAGGCATTTGCAAGGCGCTGGAAGTATATCCAAAAGTCACGGAAACTGGCATGGAAGTATATTGTATCCTTTAAGATCCATAGACTAATCCCGTGACTGTGGAATTAGAGTTACCCAAGAGCCTGAAACATCTTCATCCAATCTTTCATTTCAACTTACTCAACAGGAGTCACCCACCTAATCGATGGCATCCTGAGGTCCCAATACCGCCGCCCCTCATGGTGGATGGTGAAGAGCATTATGAAATCTCCAAGATATTGGACTCTAAGCTTAAACGTGGTCAACTGTATTATTTAGTGGTGTGGGTGCATTTTGGTCCGCAACATAGAGAATGGGTGAAATGTTCTGATATTAATGCTGATCGATTGCTATGTGAATTCCATTGTCGTTTTCCCCTTAAGCCCGGGAATTCTTCGCAGTCCCCTCAAAATGTATGATGTAATCATAGGGGGCAGGATGTCAGATGAACTGCCATATTTCTCTTCTGTCTGCATTTAGACAGTGTCTGTATTGTTTGTTTTAATTAGCTGGCACACCTGCACATAGTCTGCTTCGCTGGAACTTGTGGGAGAGTTCTCTGCCGCTGCCTGCTATCTTAGTGTCCTTCAGCAAGAGAGACACAGGCTTGACTTCCCAGCCGGTGGAAAATTTATCGCCTTAGATAGTGGGAAGGGAGGGGCCTATCTCCTGTTCATTATGTATCCTCCTGCCGGAAGTATTCCCGCACGCACTCAGATCTCATTCGCTAATAGGGCTTATGCATCATACTATATCTGTAGGCCATTATGCTTGGTGGGGTATTCCTGACAATAACTCTGCTTACAAGGGCAACTTACTTGTATTCCAATAAAGCATATCTTTTATGAAGAGTGCCTGGACTTACTTGCAGTTGAACCTGACACACATGACGGAGTGATCTCCCGTCTCTAGCTCCAGTTCCTGCCAACCTAGCAGTTCAAAAGCAAGAAATTGCTAGTAGATAAATAGGTACCACTTCAGTGGGAAAGTAACAGCATTCCGTGTGCCTTGGTGTTTAGTCACACCAGCCACATGACCACAGAAACGTCTTTGGACAGCGCTGGCTCTTCGGCTTTGAAAAGGAAATGAGCATTGCAACCCTAGAGTTGGATTTGACTGGCTTTCGAGCAAGGGAACCTTTACCTTTACTAAAGACTTCATGAACTCTTGTGTCAGAAATGTCAGGCAAAGATACAGGAACAACAAATATACCCCCTTCATGATACATTAAGGCCAATAAGCAAGCACTTGAAAGTGCGGGTAAAAGTAACAGTTACATTCTTAGCTAGAAGCTAGGAACGGGCAGAGTAGAGCTTCAAGGACACTTACAGATAACACACGGCGGTTTCCCAGGAAGAGAGGGGAGGGAGGAGAAGAAGCTACCCACACATTCTAACCCATGGCAGCATTAGCTGACATCCTGCCCCCCGAGGCCCCCCTTCACCTGGTTTGTCAGGGAAGCGAGAGTGAAAGTCTTGGAGGAGGCGAGGGGTGCTGATGTCGGGGGCCTCCACCCATTCCCAATGCTCTGGCCCAAAATCCACCCACTCAATGAAATAAAACAGACGGCTTTGCTTCAGCTTCGAGTCCAGGATTCGAGAGACTTCATAATGTTGCTCTCCATTCACCATCAAGGTGGGCAACCAGGGGCATTGAGATCGCCAGATGTTTGGCCCCGGGTCCCGCTTTAACAGACTGTGGTGAAAAACAGGATGCACATGTTTCAAACTTTTGGGGAGGGCAAGTTCAACAGTCACAGCATTGATTTTGTGAGTTACAGTGAGTGGACTCATATATTTCCAACCCAACTTTCAGCTGGGCAGCAACTTCTTAATATTTTTCGTGGAGATGCACATGGTGTCTCCAGGCTGCAAATCCCACCTTTTGGTCCACTTCCTGTTGGCTTGCACCTTGTAGGCAGGCTTTGCCTGCTCAAGGGTTTTCTGCACCAGTGGCCAGGCATCCCGCACTCATGCACACCAATCTGCCACCTCCCCCCCCAGGTTACATTCAGCATTCAGAAAAGGCAGGGGTGTCCCTTCATAACCATAAACTGCCTTGAAGGGAATAACACCTGTAGACGAATGAAGGGTGTTATTGTAACAGTACTCAGCGAATGGCAGCAAGTCCACCCAATCATCCTGTTGGTAGTTTGTAAAGCATCTTAAGAACTGTTCCAGGGTCTGATTCACACATTCCGTTTGACCGTCCGTCTCTGGGTGGTAGGCACTGCTGAGGGCTTGCTCCACCCCCAGGACTTTCAGGATTTCGCCCCAGAACTTGGTGACAAACTATTTTGCGAGGGGCCGTATGGAGTCAAATTACATGCTGTATGAACACCTACGCCAAAGCCCGGGCCATGGGCAGTTTGACAAATGGGATGAAATGAGCTTGTTTGGAGAACAAGTCCACTACCACCCATATGACCATCTTCCCTTTACTAGGGGGTAAATCCGTAATAAAATCCATTGAGATTACTTCCCAAGGTCTACTTGGGGTGAGCAGGGGCTGTAATAGACCCGGAGGCTTCCCAGGCCGAGGCTTGCACCTAATGCAGGTTTGGCAGGATTGTACAAACAAGGAAATGTCTTTGTGCATGCTCAGCCACCAAAACTGGCGTTGCAACAAATGCAGAGTTTTTACATACCCCAAATGCCCTGCCAACTTGGACCCATGTGCCGCCTGCATGGCTTCCCCCCGGAGGGAGGCAGGGACGAATAATCGGGGCCCTTTATACCAGCATCCATTCTCCCATTGCTCTAGAGTTCCGTCAGTTTCAACTTCCCCTCTGTCGGTGTCTGAGAACTCCAAGGCAAACTTCAACTCCCAGCACCCTTCGGTGTCCCCCTTCTAGGCGGATGCTTGATTACGTGTGGTGACCACCCCGCCCAACTGGGAGGGGGTAAACATTGAGTCAATTATCCCCTCCCTCTAACTGTCATGCTGGGGAAGACGGGACAAAGCCATCTGCAAGGGAGTTCAATTTGCCCAGGAAGTGATGCAGGGTGAAATTGAATTTGGAAAAGAAATCCGCCCAATGCAGCTGCTTGGCATTTAGGTTTTGCAGGGTGCGTAACACTTTCAGATTTTTATGATCAGTCCATACTTCGAACAGGACCCTGGCACCCTCCAAGCCAATGTCTCCAAGTAGTTAGTGCCAGCCGTATAGCCCCCGTTTCCTTCTCCCACACAGACCAATTCCATTTGGTGGTATTGAATTTGCGGGAGACATACCCGAGGGGATGCAGCTTTCCGTCAGACCTCTCCTGTAGAATAGCCCCTCCCATAGCCACAGCTGATGCATCAACCTGCACCTTGCACTGAGGTATGGATTAATAGACAGAAATGTCAGAGTATTGAGAAGGGAATACTGATAGGGGAAGAATCAATATCTAACCCAGTAATTCTGCACGAGGAATGCATTTTGGGTATGTCTGAATTCCAAAGAAGGGCAAACACATTTGACGTTTTCTATTCTACCAGAATACAGTCAGTCAGTCTCTTTCTCTGTCCATCTGTCTGTGTGTCTCTCTCTCATACTCACAAAGGACTGCCAGCTTTACATGAATAGCTGCTGCATGGTAATCTCTACAAGCATCATAAGAACATAAGAGAAGCCAATGCTGGATCAGGCCAATGGCCCATCCAGTCCAACACTCTGTCACACAGCAGCCAAAAATACCAGGTGCCATCAGGAGGTCCAGCAGTGGGGCCAGGACACTAGAAGCCCTGCCACTGTTGACCCCCCCCAGGCACCAAGAATACCTGCGTCACTTGCCCCCAGAGTCCATATCTATACCTTGTGGCTAATAGCCCCCGATGGACCTCTGCTCCATATGCTGATCTAATTCCCTCTTGAAGCCATCCATGCTTGTAGCCACCGCCACCTCCTGTGGCAGTGAATTCCATATTTCAAACAAGGAATATTGTTTGAAGAAACCTCCATGAACAGAAACCATGAGACCTCTGAGCCTGCCACACAAGATGCCTGGGCCTGACCCTCTTCCCTGCCCGTTTTTGCAGGTGATTTAAAGCTGGGCTTGTCCAAAGATGTATGAAGGGGGAGGGAACTTTGGAGCCTCTGAGCCCGCTAAATTGGACCCCGGAGATGAGCACCCCTCCCTTTTGGGGACTGCTGGCAAGGACTTCTGCAAGCAGCACCCCTCGGGGAGGGCTTGATGCCCCATCGCCTGCTGAAAGAGTGTCCTCAGTGCCCGTCTGCCTGTCTCTGCTTCAGTTTCGAGATGGGAGTTGT
Organism: Gekko gecko; assembly: GCA_029375565.1. Taxonomy (NCBI): domain Eukaryota; kingdom Metazoa; phylum Chordata; class Lepidosauria; order Squamata; family Gekkonidae; genus Gekko; species Gekko gecko. Next base: position 2,995,431 of record JAPDNY010000016.1, read on the forward strand.
ATATCTTGTGGCCTGAGCCCCTCCCATGGGTATAAACTTTTAAAATAAAGTACACATTTTAAAAAGGAATTATCCAGCAGGGCTTTCTCACTCAGGTGACAGGGCTGTACTTCAATGAAACAGTTGAGAAAGACGCTGTGGTCAGGGACGGGGACAGGGACAGGGACAGGGACAATGGGTTTTACTGCCGTGCACCATCTGTTGCTGTAAGTAGGCTCCGACTAGGTAATTTCTGCATCATTTTCCACGGGTCGTGTTTAAATGCTTATGCTTTGTTTTCGGATTTCTGCAATCAAAATCCTATTGCATGGCTACTGGATGTCCCATTCTGCTGATCGTATCGACTGACACTTGCATCACAGTGAGAAAGGCAAACTATACATAATGTAAATAAATCCATGAAATCAGAGGATGGGGACTAGCAGCATGAATGAACTGTAGCCTCCATGCCCCTTCTGGGAATGTCCAGATGTTGCTGTTGAAGTGCAGGGCAAGTAGGAACTGCCTCCAGTCTGGCATCACAGCGCTCTCATGAACAAAGACAGAAGCCTGGAGTTATCACACCACTATTTAAAGGCAGTAGTTGTGATGCCTGGGGAAAGGGAGAGTATTTCTGTGCAGCAGTTTGTTCCAAACTAATCCTTCACTGTGCACACTGAACCTCAGTGTTGAGGGACTGGACACATCCATGAGCTAGCATGACAACATGTAAATAGCACTCAAGTGCCTGGTCCTCAGGTGCTTATGGAGGTGGAGCTCCATAAGCATGTTCCCATCCACTCAGACTATATCCTCATGCAAACCACACCTTCTGGCACATGACCACCCAAGCCACAGTCCCTTGCAAGCCCCCAAGCTTTGCCATGGGGACAAACTATTGTAACATTTGCAATCCACTTGTGGGGAGTTCAGGGCAGGAAACAGCACATACTGCCGCCCTTCCTCAAAATGCACTCACTTTGTTCATCTCCACAGGAATCACTGTCTTAAGTCAATCTTTCATTGATGCATCAGCCTAGTTTGCAATGGAGACTTTTGCCCGGTGCCATCCTAAGCAGAGTTACAACCTTCTAAGTCAGCTACGGGATCAGAAGGGCACTGTTCATCACCCTTAACTCAGAGCCAGAACACTGCGAGCTACAGATTTTTTAAAAAACAAAAAAAGAATAGATATCCAGAGTTAGAAGAAAAATTAGAGCTTTGGTTTCATTTTAACATCTCAAAGAGAAGGAAGCAAATCTCTTGGAAAGCTGTTTGCTAGCACTATTATAAGCCAGTATTTCTCTCCCTTGTTAAAACAGGCAACAATTAAGAAGACCAATTCAGGTGTACATGAGCACATGTACACCCTACACCACTAAGAACCTGCCCACTCTCCTGTTGACATATTCAAAAGAGAACCTTGCAAAGTTGTTTCCTCTTGAATTCCCATCCTGCCCCAGATGCCATTCACAGGAGTGCTCAACCCTTCCAAACAATTTTGTACATATCCATCCTTGTGGCATCTGCAGAAAACACCAAGAAGGAGAGTGTGCGTGTGTGCGTGTTTCCCTGCTAGAGACACTCATGTCTCTACGACTGCATGATGATAATAGTAGAAATGCAAACCCACGTAAACGGCTTCTGTTTGGAAAGGTGCAGTCCCCACTCATCCCTTGATAATCAGGCAGAAAACACAGAAACTGACATGCACACACTTCAGTATGAGAAACACATCACCATTCCAAAAACTCATGCAACCTTATTCTCTGCCCTGTGCCACATGTTTGTCAAACAACAATGTCTGTTTAGATTGTGGTTCAGGGGGAGAGGGAAAAAATCAGTTCCTTACCTTCCCTGTTTCCTTGCAGCTCCACTTTATGCAATATTAACGCTTACATGGAACATCAAGGCAAGTGCTTGTTTTTAAAGAGACTGGAGAAGAGAGGCAAGTCAACCAGCCATTCAGCAGCCCCTCACAACAGAGGCAGCTCCGGCATTGTCAGTGTTGAGCCGATGAGGCAGCTGCTTTTGCTAACCGGCTGTTTTAATGCTCTACAGCCTCTTGGCACAAAACCAGTGATGCTCACAACCACAAGAGGGCTTTCGGTGTTTTCATCATCAGCTATGCATCTCAGCAAAGCTTCCACAGTCCTTATGAGAAGCTCAAAGAATTGTTTTGACAGCATTTGGGCTGCGATTGGCGCAGGAGAAACAAAGAAAAATGGTGGGGGAGAAGCCTCCCAAAGAGCTTCGATTCCTTTATGATGCGAACGTTCAAAGCTAACCAGGAGAGAGGCAGACCTTGGTCTCGCCAACACACTTCTGTCTAGCGTGACTGGCCGCTGCTCCCCAAGGTCTCGGGCAGAGAAAAGGCTTCCCCCAGGACCTGCATCCCCAGATCCTTTAACTGGAGATGCCAAGATGGGTAGCCATGTTAGTCTGTCTGTAGAATCATAGAATCACAGAGAGGGGGAAGGGGCCATACAGACCACCTAGTCCAGCCTAAAGCATCTCTGTCAAAGATTTGTCCAGCCTCTTCTTGAAAGCTGTCGGTGAAGGGGAGCTCACCACCTCTCCCTAGGCAGCTGATTCCACCTTTGGACCACTCTGACTGTGAAAAAGTTTTCCCTACTAGACAGCTGATACCTTCCTGCATGTAATTTAAACCCGTTGCTTTGGGTCCTCTCCTCCGCTGCCAACTGGAACAGCTCCTTGCCCTCCTCCAAATGGCAGCCTTTCAAATATTCAAAGAGAGCCATCATGCCCTCCCTCCATCTCCTCTTCTCCAAACTAAACATTCCCAAGGGGCCCTCGGCCTTTCCTCGCAGGGCTCAGTCTCCAGACCCCTGATCATCCTCATCGCTCTCTCCTGCACCCTCCCGGTTTTGTCCACATCCTTTTTGAAGGGAGGCCTCCAGAACTGCACGCAGGACTCCAGGTGTGGCCTGACCAAGGCAGCATACAGAGGGGCTGTGACCTCCTGCAATTTCGATGCTATGGCCCTTTTAATACAACCCAAGACTGAATCTGCCTTTTTTGCCACTGCATCACAAGAGTCCCGTAGCACCTTACAGACCGGGGTGTCGAACTTATTTGTTATGAGGGCCAGATCTGACCTAAAGGAGACCTTGTCGGGCCAGGCCACGTGAGTCATAAAATGTAATGCCAGGTAGCGGAGATAAAAACTTTATAAAGGACATAAACACAAAGATTTCTTTTTAACTTCAAATAAAAACATGCTTAAAACATTATCACTCTTGCACTATTTTGTTTATTTAACAGTGTCTGATAACTGACACCTCTTGCTCTGAATTGTTGCATCAAAATGTCTGTGTTGTTGCAATCTTGAGTATGCTGTTCAGGTGTGTATCTCTAAGCTGCAAACCTACTTTTGATTTATCCACATTCACTACAGAAATCTCATGCTCAGAGTTCTGAGCCTAGGACCCAGGGGAAAACATGAAATGGCTGGGCATTGTGAGCATTTGTACATAAATTTCTTTGTGTGCTGGTCAAGAACATGAGAAGGCACCATGACACAGACTGAGGGCTATGTGTTTGTCTACAAAACTATAGCCTTCCTCAGTGGTCAGTATCAGCTTACTATCTGGGAAGACTAAGTTCAAAACCCCAAAGGAAATGTACTGGGTGATCTTGGTCTGGACACACATTCTCAGCCTAATCCACCTCACTGGTTTTTTGTTATTCCAGATCTAAATAGTTCACATTGCTTTCCTACTGAGTAAGATTGGATCATGAGGACATGAATACAGTGAAAAGGGGGAGGGAACCCAGTTGCACCCAGAAGAGCCACAGTATAACAAACACAAAACACACACACTGTAGCAAAGCACACAAAAGCTTATACTGTGGTTAAAGTTTATTGGTCTTAAAGTTGCTTTGTATTTCTCCCCTGTGATTCAGGCAGCTAAGCAAGCCCTCCTTTCCTCCCTCCATTTGGGGAAGACCCTCAGCCAATGGAAGGGAAGAAAGGCTTTCCTTTCTCACCTGTGCGATTGAGGCTGCCTGGCCAGGAAGCATGCTCTGGCTTGTTCTGTTTCTCCCCCTGGAACAGGGAGGGAAAGAGTCGCCATCAGTGCAGAGAACAGAAGCTTGCCTATCTATCTCTCCTGAGCAATTGAGAGAGTCTGGCAAAGCAAGCTTTGATGCAGCAGCAGCAGAACTGGGAGAAGATGCAGAAGACAGGCACTTCCACTGTGGGCCTAATAGAAGCCCTCTGGGGGCCTGATCTGGACCCCGGCCCCATGTTTGACACTCCTGCTATAGACTAACAAAATCTGTGGCAGGGGAGGCACTTTTGTGAGTCACGGCTCACTTCTTCAGATACCCGGCCACAAATTTTGTTAGTCTTTCAGGTGCTCCTGGACTCTGGCTCTTTTCTACTGCTGAAGATGCCAGGAATTTAACTTGGGATTGTCTCCTTACAAAGCAGGTGTTGTGTTATTGAAGCCCTATTCATGTGTAACGGGTGGCTGGCAACTGCACAGTCCACCCGTGATCTTTCTGAAACATGCAGACACCATGTTATTCAAACATGGCAACATGTGCCTTATGTATGTGCATACAGCTTTGGTATGCATGATCCAGTAAATCTAGCTATCTGTTGCCCCTCCTCAGCTGGGTGTCTGGAGGATCTTGCAGCCCTCCTTCCAGTATCCATGGACATGTCTGAAAAAGGGCTTGAGTCTTGTGGAAATCTATCTAAAGCATTTTGGCTTTAAAAAATAAGGGGAAGTGAGGCTACGGCTGACATATTGAACATGGAGACTTGGTTCTCACATGGAGGCTAGGCTCCCTCCATACTATTAAAAGTCTTCAGGTTTGCAGGGGGACAACATGAGGACTTTGCTTCACACGTGCAATGCAAGTGTTGTGTCTCCCAGATGCACTCTGGTTCTTTTCTGTTAGCTACCAAAGCAGGCAGGGAGAAGCGGCTTTAGCCCCCTCTCTCCTGCTGTTTCCACATCTGCACACCATCCTCTGGAGCCACTGTTGCCTTCACTGCAAAAATCACATCCCTTACATGGCTAGGTTCATCATGGGACCAAGTTCATCATGGGACCAAGAACGTCTCCACAAACAGGGCGTCAGGTAGAGATGTATAAATATATAATGGTAACACAGTGAAAGCAAGTTTGATACAAAATCACAGCACTGGGGCTGTAGCACTGTGTAAAAAATGCAGATGGACATGTGAAGTTCATCTGCATTTTTTACACATCCCCAAATAGAGAAGCTGTCCAGGGTACTGAAGCCAAGTTCAACCACTACCATCCACAACTCCCACATGACTTGGTCCAACTTCTGAGAATCTCAGCTCACCAAAGTTCCCTGTCTACAACCCAAGCAGGACACAGAGTAAAGAGGAGAGTGTATGGAGAGCCCTGCTGGAGCAGACCAAAGGTCTGTTTAGCCCAACACCCCAGTTCCCACAGTTGCAAGCCATATACCTCCTGGGAAGCCCAGAAGAAGAGCGTGAAAGCAGCGGGTCTCCTCCAGTGTTTATTCTTGTGCCACTAAGAGGAAGACTGCTGGAGTTACAAACGTGGGGAGAATTATGTTGTGAGCCACCTTGGGACCTCATTTGGGAGAAATGCAAGGTGTAGATATCAGCTTTATTTCCATTGTGGTTCAAGGGTGTCAGAAAAAGGTCTATTTGATGTTTTTCACTGAGTCCATTGTTATGTGTTCCCTATTTGGCTTTGCGCTTGCGTAGGTATGCAGGCAGTAACGTGGGAGCTTCTTCCCTTGCCGCTTCTCCTTATCACGGTGGCCTTGAATGTAGGCTTTGGGCTATTCTTGTGTTGATGAGAATTTTCCAGTCCTGTGAATGTGAGGGGAGGGGGGAGTCGTCTCCCGCTCATGAAGTAACTCTCCCGCCGGGAGTTTCCCGCGCGCACGCTTACAGTTCATTCGCTAGTCACTTGCACGCATCATACTATAACCCTGCTTGCTTCACCAATGCCCCCCATTCCTGACAATGACCTTCTACTGTGGGTTTTTAGCACTGTAATCCAATAAAGCCTTTCTTTTGATCAAGAATGCCTGGACCTACTTGCTTTTGAACCTGACAAAAGGATTTGGTGGACTAGTTCCCCACCACGTCACCTTTCACATCCTGACTCCTCCCTTTCTGCCAATTTCATTTTTCATAACCTAGCAGGTATGAATCTCTGTTGCAAACACTGCCAACAAGCTCAGAGAAATCCTGCGGCCATATTCCTCCACCAGAGATGAATAAGCTGTCCTTCCACTGCCAGGCAGGGAATTCAGAAAGGGAGTGCAAGGACTTAATGGCTCTTAAAAGCCTCTGAGGTTCACCAAAGTCGAGAGATTCATCCCCATTAGGGAGAGTATCGATCTCCTTTCCATTAGCATCTTCTCAGAGAGACATTGTGGGTACGGCTGCGGCCCAGAGAATAACATCCATGGGCACAGTTTGTCCTGGAGGTTTGTGCCAGTTTGCTTGTTGCTTCCCCCTAAATCTCATCTCAGAAAGTTATTCTTCTGTTGTATTAGCACCCTGCCTTTTCTTCCCAAGACATCAGGTAGGTGTACCTGGTTCCCTCCTTCCTCCACTTAAACGGCATAACCATCCTATTTTATCCTCACAACCACCTTGTGAAGAAAGTCACGCTTACTGGCTGGGCTTTAGAGGCAGAGCCAAACCCAGGGCTTAGGCTGGGGCTTAAATGCCTGCCCCCCCGTCATGTGCTCCACAGAGAGACCCCAGTGATGGAAGGAGAAGGAGACGAGACCTCACTAGCCCCGTCCTGAACCCTCCTCTAGGAAAACATCTGAAGCACCAACTCTGTTGTGAATCACATTGAGATAGTGGTGCAGAAAGGACGCAGGTGTTGCTTCACCAGAATGTAAGGAAAGCCCTGCTGGATTAGACCAGTGGAACGTCTTGACCAGCAACCCATTTCACATAGCAGCCGACCAGGCCAAGGCCTGCCTTTGATGTTGCCTCCCTGCACGGGTCCTCGGAGGCTCACGGCCTCTGTAGGGGGAGGTTTTCTGTGGTCACCATGGCCCATTGCCATTCTTGGGCCTCTCCAGTTTGGTGTAGTGGTTAAGTGTGCGGTCTCTTATCTGGGAGAACCGGGTTTGATTCCCCCACTCCTCCACTTGCACCTGCTGATGTGACCTTGGGTCAGTTACAAACTCTGGCACAGCTGTCCTTGAAAAAGAGCAGTCTCTGTAAGAGTTCTCTCCACCCCGCCTACCTCACAGGGGAGTCTGTTGTGGGGAGGGGAAGGGAAAGGAGATTGTAAACCGCTCTGAGACTCCGAGTGAAGGGCGGGGTATAAATCCAATCTCTTCTCTTCCTCCTCTCCTCCTCCTCCACAAAGCTCCCCTTTTAAAACTATCTATGCTTGTCATCACTACAGCTACACACTGTCTAGACATTTTCATTGAGTTATCTACTACGACTCCAAGATCTCTCTCTTGGTCAGTCTCTGCCAGTTCAGACCCCATCAACATGTATTTATATTTAGGATTATTGGCTCCAATGTGCATCACTTTGCACTTGGCCACATTGAACCCCATTTGAGTGGGCATCAACGTGGCAAATGGGGTTCAATGTGGCCAAATGCAAAGTGATGCACATTGGAGCCAATAATCCTAAATATAAATACATGTTGATGGGGTCCGAACTGGCAGAGACTGACCAAGAGAGAGATCTTGGAGTCGTAGCGGATAACTCAATGAAAATGTCTAGACAGTGTGTAGCTGCAATAAAGAAGGCCAATGCTATGCTGGGGATTATTAGGAAGGGAATTGAAAACAAATCAGCCAGTATCATCATGTCCCTGTATAAATCATTGGTATGACCTCATTTGGAATACTGTGTACAGTTCTGGTCACCACATCTCAAAAAGGATATTATAGCACTGGAAAAAGTGCAGAGAAGGGCAACTAGAATGATAAAAGGATTGGAACACCTTCCCTATGAAGAAAAGTTAAAACGCTTGGGGCTCTTTAGCTTGGAGAAACAACGGCTGAGGGGTGACATGATCGAGGTTTATAAGATTGTGAATGGGATTGAGCAGGAAGAGAAAGGAGTACTTTTCTCCCTTTCTCACAATGCAAGAACTTGTGGGCACTCCGGCGGTTTCGGTTTCGGCGTCGCGAATGGCGGCCGCTTCTCGGGACGCTCCCGGAGGCGGTTAGCCCACGCGCAGTTAGGGGGGGTCTTCGCATGTGCGAAAGACCCTAGTGAGCCTTAGGTAAAGGCTCCGAACCGGGGGCGCTTGGGGAGTAGCCTCTTTGCCGGCAGACAGCCGGGAAATTGAGGCTTTCTCCCCGCCCCAATCGGCCCCGCTGCGGCGTGCCCGTAATGGGACTTAGCGGCGCCACCGAATTCCAGGAGTGAAGACAGCGCTATGGCTTAAAATAAAAAGAAGAAGTAGCATCGAATCGTGAGTTGGAGATCTATTTTGAAGCGTAAATCGGAGCCCCCTGCATGCGTATAAGTGTTGGGAGGAGGGAGGAGTTCCCATCCCCTTTGAGAAGCAAGATCTACAAAGGGAGCGCAAAGGGGGCTGAGAGAAGAAAAAGTGTTGGTGAAAGTACCGTTGGGGTTGCATGGAAGATTTTGATCATCTTAGCTTCCTGGGGGATGCGGCACGAACTTTTTAAAAGTAAACAAAAAAACAAAATGTCGATACTGGAAAAAGTCCTGCGGATACCGGAAGAGAAGAGAGGAGGGACTTCCGGTCCAGACAGCCCCCCCCAAGAGCTTGCTGTCAATCAACAGGAAAAGGAGATGCTGTGCCCCCTGCTGGAACAATTGCGGAAAATCAACGAAACTTTGTCTAAAATGGATAGTGTTCTCATCAGTCGACAGAAACAGATATCGGAAACAATTAGAAAGATGATGGAGATTGAACAGAAATCGAATTTGATTCTAGACTTCCAGGGCGTTAAAGAAGAAGAGAAAGAAGATCTCGGATTTACCTTGACAAATGTCTTGGCACCCCTAACTGGCAGTGAAGCGAAAAAATTAAAAGAAGAGGTGGATGAGGCTTCCAAAGCCTATTCCGCTTTTATAAAAGAAAATACTCTGCCAGTAGAAGGGGATGTTGAGCATAGCAAGCGACAAACTGGAGATCTAATTTCATCAGAAGAGTTTGTGGAGCCCAGGAAGCCTGAAAGCCAGAAGTTTAAGGAAAAAGAGAAAAGAAAGAAGAAGGATTTCATCTTTAAAGTACAGAAACTTCTGAAGAGACACGCCAGCAGGGAGGAAGATGCAGTATTCCAAACTGGGACAAGCGAAGAAGACAGCAGCCCAGGGGAAAGTGGTGATGGAACGGAAGACTTCAAAGTTAAAGTGGACTCAATCCATAACTGGAAGAGATTTAAAAAGAAGATATTTTGAGGACTGTTCGTGTAACATCTGGAAGGAGCTGTTTAATTACTAACCCCAATGGACTTTACTAACTGCATTAACAGAGTGATTTTGGACTTTGCAATAGTTAAAAAGAAGATCTTCTAACCACGATAGATGCCAAAACTGGTATTGGTTATTAACCTAAACTAACACTCACTAACAGGAAAAATTTCACTCCATCTTTTTCTTTCTCCATCTGTCTACCCTTCCTGTTTCTTATAAAAAGAATAAAATTCTCTCTTTTTTAAGAGAGTTTTACAAAAAAAAAAAAAAAAGAACTTGTGGGCACTCCATGAAATTGCTGAGCAGTCGGGTTAGAACAGATAAAAGGAAGTACTTCTTCACCCAAAGAGTGATTAACATATGGAATTCACTGCCACAGAAGGTGGTGGCAGCTACAAGCATGGACAGTTTCAAGAGGGAATTAGATAAACATATGGAGCAGAAGTCCATCAGTGGCTATTAGCCACAGGGTATAGATGGGAACTCTCAGTCTGGGGCAGGTACTGCACTCTATTCTTGGTGCTGGAGGGGGCAGCAGTGGGAGGGCTTCTAGTGTCCTGGCCCCACTGATGGACCTCCTGATGGCACCTGGTATATTTTGGCTGCTGTCTGACAGAGTGTTGGACTAGATGAGCCATTGGCCTGATTCAACATTGGCTTATCTTATGTTTTTATGTACTACTATTCCCATCCGATGTAGGGGGCTCAGGGGAAGGCAATTGACCCACCTTGGGTCTTCTTGGCCAGTAGGGGAAGAAGGCTGTGCCTGCCTCATGATCCCCTCCCCTCCCCAAACCTCATGATTCAGACCATCTCCCAGGACAGCACCATCAAGGGAAGAACTTGCTCACCTGCTGGGGGCAGCCAGGTCTGCTTGGCTAACAATGCGGTGCTGGTGTGGAGAGTACAGCCAGTGGAATGCCGTCAGGGTTCTCTCCTCAATCCGGAAGCGGCCTTCTCTCACATACCTGACAGCAGGGGAGAATATTTATTTATTTGTTTGTTTATTTATTTACTTGATTTATACCCCACCCTACCCACTGGAATAACCCAATGTTGATTAAGGCAAGCAGATGGAACCATGGGTTCCGAAGAAGGATTCGTGGAACAATCTCCAACTTTACTGTGCAGTGATTATTCAGGTAGGGGGGAGTGGAATCTCCTAGCCAGCGTCTCCCCCAGCAGCTGCGTGAGCCAGCCTCTGATTAGCTCCCCTCAAACTTTCACATGCCCCAGAATAATCAGGACCAATTTCCCACAAGAAGCTGCACCGCCCTTGCTCTTCCCTTCCCCTGATTGTATTCGTCAATTTCCCACTACTTGCTGTGCAGCTGCATTTTGACCCACAGCATCCCCCAATTTTCCCCACATTTTCTTGATCTCAAAAACAAGGATTGAGAAGATGCAGGGGAAATCAGGGGATGCTGCGGGTAAGAATGCGGCCCCACAGCAAGTAGTGGGAAATTGATGAATACAATCGGGGGAAAGGGAAGAGCAAGGGCGGCGCAGCTGCTTGGGGGAAATCAGTCCAGGTTAGATTACAGGGAAGTGCTGGGAGATCAGAGTTTCTCTCAGGTGATCCCCTCCAATCCACTGTAAATCAGCTTCTGACCAACAGGGGAAGCTGCAAACCAGCTCAAAATCGGATGATGTCGAACATGTTATGTTTGACTGCCAAAGGGATCCACTGCAAAACACATCCCATCCCTCTTTATGGGAGGGGGAGGGAAAATTCACTCTTTTCACTTCCCACATACTAGGCATAATACATTAAACAAACCACCAGTGCCGATGAAAATTCAAAACCATCGCAAAGACGAGATCAGAGCCTTTCTCCCTGATGCATTCAAAGGATAAGTCCTTCTCAACCAGGTATTATCTTTACAGTAAATCCAGGCTGTTGGCATCCATTCACCTCTCTCACTATCACACACAAATGAGCGACTGAGGTCATTATCACTGAGTGGGTGATTGAGATGAACAGACCCCTACTGCCTTGGCTTAGAGAAAGAAATGCCTTTGAGTAAATGCCTTTGAAGTGCACAGAGAATAAAGGATGTGGCGCGACAGTTGGGCAAAAAGCCTTGTGCAATCCAGCCCGGTGACGTAGCCAAGTTCAGGTTCCACGCCCAGCTGTGGTTTGCATTAACCATGGCTTGGGCTTCCATGGCTGAGAATGTTGGCTTAAATGCTGGCTTGGGCTTCCAAATGTACAAGACAACCCACGAAAGCAACTTGACAGCACTTCACACGCAGCCACAAACACACACACACACACACACACACACACACACACAGAGAGCCAGCAGTGGATCCTGTGACTTCCCACAGCTTCCAGACTGCAGCTGGCCTTTCATCTCCACAGCACCCTGGAAACAACATTCAAGGAACTCCTGACACTGCGGTGTAAGAAATCTCATATGCCAGAGAAGTGAGGGAAGGGAAGAGCTTTTGCTGTGCAGAAAGTGCATCAGCATTGCATGCATCAATATTCCACTATTCCATCCCCTTACATGCCATTAATTATTATTAGCTCTGTTATCATCACCTAGTTCTTTATAAGACTTGATGATTTCTACTCATAAAGCTCATACGGCTATCACCTCAAGCAGAAATTAGAACCAAAAATATTTTAAAAGACCTTCCTCAGTATTTTTTTTCCTTATGTTTGATTATTGGACCTTTGGATTTTGCCACTGAGAGGGCAACAGGATCACCTGCTGGCCCGTAGCTACCGAGGGGCTGTTGGGGGCTCTGCCCCCTTCCTTAAAGGGCCAGCCCCACAAGGCTTTTAGATTTTTTTGAGAAGCAGCAGGGGGTCTTCTTCTTCCTTCTTTAAATCCATCAGTGTCAAAGATTAATTTCTCAGGAAAAAGACAATAAAATTAACCCCTTCCCCCACCTTGCCTTCCCTTACCTGGTTATCCTAGGTGGATGTTCACCTGACCACCTGACTGGGGACCCCGGGGTGACTGCAAAGACTGTGGCCTTCCTCCTGCTGCTGCTGCCACTGCCACCACTTCATGAGACTGCTGTCAATACTCACTGTTTACCCGCAAGAGACGGGCAAGCGGCAGAAGGGCCACCGCAAGCCCAGCGGAACAGACGGTGGCGACTTCAGAACCTGATCTGACTGGTGTGAAAATCCAGCCTTGTTCTTCCTTGCCTGCCCTTCAGCGGGAACGTGTGTCAACCCCCCTATCCCTTACTTAAATTGAATGTTAGATTCCCTGCTAGCTTAAATTGATTAATTATTGATTTAATTCTAAATTGATTAAATATGATAGATTGTGTATTTCTAATAATCAGTTTATTGGAATGCTATTTAACATAGTGGGGGGGGGTTAGAGGGAGAGAGGTCATTGTGGCTATTGATGATTTGTCCCTTAGCCTAATTTGTATTTTCCCTACTAAGTTAATTGGTCTCCCTTGTTTAAGTAACCAAATTGATTAATTAAGCAAATTAACACAGAACACCTGATTTGAGTAAGATGGCTTTTTTTATTTGTTAGTTGATTAATTGGTATGCTATAGGAGCATGGATCACTGCCTTGTCGTGGCGAGGGGGCTTGCGTGGTTTGATGAGGCTGTGGGCTATGCCGTGGAGGGCCACCCAGGACGGACAGGCCACAGCAGAGAACTCAGACCAAGCGTGATCCCCTGGAGAAGGAAATGGCAACCCACTCCAGTATCTTTGCCAAGAAAACCCCATGGACAGTAACAAAAGGCTAAAAGATATGACGCCGGAAGATGAGCCCCTCAGGTCGGAAGGTGTCCAATATGCTACTGAGGAAGAGCAGAGGGCAAGTACGAGTAACCCCAGAAAGAGTGAAGCGGCTGGGCCAAAGCCGAAAGGACGCTCAGTTGTGGATGTGTCTGATGGTGAAAGGAAAGTTCGATGCTGCAAAGAACAATACTGCATAGGAACCTGGAATGTAAGATCTATGAATCAAGGTAAGCTTGACGTGGTCAAAAATGAGATAGCAAGAATGAACATCGACATCTTGGGAATCAGTGAACTAAAGTGGACAGGAATGGGCGAATTTAACTCAGAAGACCATTATATCTACTACTGTGGCCAGGAATCCCGTAGAAAAAATGGTGTGGCCTTTATAGTCAACAAGAGAGTGAGAAAGGCAGTATTGGGATACAATCTCAAAAATGACAGAATGATCTCGGTCCGAATCCAAGGCAAACCATTCAATATCACAGTAATCCAAGTATATGCCCCAACCACTGCTGCAGAAGAGGCTGAAGTGGACCAGTTCTACGAAGACCTACAACAGCTCGTAGAACTAACACCAAAAAATGATGTCCTCATCATCATAGGGGACTGGAATGCTAAAGTAGGAAATCAAAAGGTAACCGGAATAACAGACAAGTTTGGCCTTGGAGAACAAAATGAAGCAGGGCAAAGGCTAACAGAGTTTTGTCAAGAGAACACACTGGTCATAGCAAACACCCTTTTCCAACAACCTAAGAGGCGTCTCTACACATGGACATCACCAGATGGGCAACACCGAAATCAGATTGACTATATAATTTGCAGTCAAAGATGGAGAAGCTCTATTCAGTCAGTAAAAACAAGACCTGGAGCTGACTGTGGCTCAGATCATGAGCTACTCATTGCAAAATTCAGACTTAAATTGAAGAAAGTTGGGAAAACCACAAGGCCATTCAGATTTGACCTAGATCGCATCCCCGATGAATATACAGTAGAGGTGAAGAATAGGTTTAGGGGACTAGATTTGATAGACAGAGTGCCTGAAGAACTATGGACAGAGGTCCGTGACATTGTAAAGGAGGCAGCACTCACCGCCATCCCAAAGAAAAAGAAATGCAAAAAAGCAAAGTGGCTGTCTGATGAGGCTTTACACATAGCAGAGGAAAGAAGGAAAGCTAAAGGCAATGGTGAAAAGGAAAGATTTGCCCAACTGAATGCAGATTTCCAGAGAACAGCAAGGAGAGATAAGGAGGCTTTCCTGAATGAACAATGCAGAGTAATAGAGGAAAACAATAGATTGGGAAGGACTAGAGATCTCTTCAAGAAAATTGGAGAAATCAAGGGAACGTTCCATGCAAAGATGGCCATGATAAAGGACAAAAACGGTAGGGACCTAACAGAAGCAGAAGAGATTAGGAAAAGATGGCAAGAATACACAGAAGAACTATACAAGAAGGACCTCGATGTCCTTGACAACCACGATGGTATAATCACTGACCTCGAGCCAGACATCATGGAAAGCGAAGTTAAATGGGCCTTAGAAAGCATTACTAACAACAAAGCTAGTGGAGGTGATGGTATCCCAGCTGAGTTATTCAAAGCCTTAAAAGAAGATGCTGTTAAAGTGCTGCACTCAATTTGCCAACAAATTTGGAAAACACAACAGTGGCCACAGGATTGGAAAAGGTCAGTTTACATTCCAATCCCAAAGAAGGGCAACGTCAAGGAATGTTCAAACTATCGCACAATTGCACTCATTTCACACGCTAGCAAGGTCATGCTCAAAATCCTACAAGCTAGGCTCCAACAGTACGTGGATAGAGAACTGCCAGAAGTGCAAGCTGGGTTTCGAAGAGGTAGAGGAACTAGAGATCAAATTGCCAACATTCGCTGGATTATGGAGAAAGCAAGAGAGTACCAGAAAAACATCTACTTCTGCTTCATTGACTATGCTAAAGCCTTTGATTGTGTGGATCACAATAAATTATGGCAGGTTCTTAAAGAGATGGGAGTACCAGACCACCTCACCTGTCTCCTGAGAAACCTGTATAAGGGTCAAGAAGCAACAGTTAGAACCGGATATGGAACAACTGATTGGTTTAGCATAGGAAAAGGAGTACGACAAGGATGTATATTGTCACCTTGCTTATTTAATTTATATGCAGAGTACATCATGTGAAATGCTGGCCTGGATGAATCACAAGCTGGTGTTAAGATTGCTGGGGAAAAGATCAATAACCTCAGATATGCAGACGATACCACTCTGATGGCAGAAAGTGAAGAGGACCTAAAGAGCCTCTTGCTCAGGGTCAAAGAGGAGAGTGCAAAAGTGGGCTTGAAGCTCAACATCAAAAAAACTAAGATCATGGCATCTGGCCCCATCACTCCTTGGCAAATAGAAGGGGAAGTTGTAGAAGTAGTGACAGACTTCACGTTCCTAGGATCCCAGATCACTGCAGATGGTGACTGCAGCCATGAAATTAAAAGACGCCTGCTCCTTGGGAGGAAAACGATGGCAAACCTAAACAGCATGATAAAAAGCAGAGACATCACCTTGCCAACAAAAGTCCGCATGGTCAAAGCAATGGTATTCCCCGTAGTAATGTATGGCTGCGAGAGTTGGACTATAAGAAAGGCTGAGCGCCGAAGAATAGATTCTTTTGAACTATGGTGCTGGAGAAGACTCTTGAGAGTCCCTTGGACTGCAAGGAGATCAAATCAGTCAATCCTAAAAGAAATCAACCCTGACTGTTCCCTGGAAGGCCAGATCCTGAAGCTGAAGCTCAAATACTTTGGCCACCAAATGAGAAGGGAGCATTCACTGGAGAAGACCCTGATGCTGGGAAAGATTGAAGGTCAAAGAAGAAGGGGACGGCAAAGGATGAGATGGTTAGACAGTGTCATCGATGCAACGAACATGAAATTGAGCAAACTTCAGCGGACAGTGGAAGACAGGAGGGCCTGGCGTAATCTGGTCCATGGGGTCGCGAAGAGTCGGACTCGACTGTGCGACTGAACAACAACAACAACAACAGGAGCGGGGTGGAATTCATAGACTGGGGGGAGGGAGGTGTCGGGCGGAAGGGTTAGGGTTAAATTTGATCTGGTGAATTATAAACAGGTATTGTTGGGATCATACTGGATTTTCTGCTTATCAGAATACTGGGGGTTGACACCATCGTTGCCTCTGGATGCCTAGCGGGACCAGTTCTGGGCCGAAAGGACCTGATGGGGGAGGCCAGACTAGGATCCGGGATTCCAGCAATGATGGGGCAGGGAAAGTATAGTGGTGGGAGAAGGCAAATTGTAGGAAGTAGAGGGAGATACAGGAGTGCTCTCTGTCTCCTTCTAACCTTTGTCCCATCTTGAGAGACGCTGGCTGTGGGGGTAGGAAGAGGCACCCTTCTCTGGCACGGGTGTTGTGCAATGCCAGGCCTATCAATAATAAGATTTCCGTTCTCCAGAATTATCCAGTGGTGCAGGCGACAGACCTGCTGTGTGAGTGTGGCCGAGGCCTGGGTGCAGGAGGGTTTCCGGTCCATCACCAGTCAATGGGCAGGGAAAGTGGTGCTATTTATTTGGGAAGTTTTCTCCTTCAGGGCACTTCCTGGGGCAAATATTGCTGGCATTGAGGCTGAGAAACCTGCAGGAAAACACTTCAACCTTCCAGGACATTCAATGAATGGCCTCAAAGTAGCTGTTTTATTACAAAGGAACTTCAGGAACAGAATGGAAAGGGAGATAGCTGAATTAGAAGTTATTACAACACTTGGAACAAAACCTCCCCAGGACTCAACCAGAGATATTGGTTTCTTATCTCATTATATATGCTAACACATTTAGTCCTCACATCTGTATTCTCAACAAGAAGGACTATACAGCCTCTGTATTTTAGTGTATTTCTTTTTCAGAATCCATTTAAAATCAGGCCTCAGCTACAGGCCTGGCAGAAGAGCTCCATCTTGCAGGCCCTGCGGAACACGGACAGGTCCCACCACAGGGCCCGGAACCTCACACAGTAGCTCCTTCCACCAGGCAGGGTCCAGGGCCAAGAAAGCCCCGGCCCTAGTTGAGGCAAGTCAAGTCAGACATCCCTGGGGCCAGGGACTACCAGGAGGAGCTGGTTCAGAGAACACAACGTCCTGTGGCGCTCAAGTGGGGAGAGGCGGCCTCAAAGAGATGCAGGCCCCTGGCCGTATAGGGCTCCCAAGGTCAGCACCAACACCTTGAAACAGATCCAGAATCCAATAGGCAGCCAGTGCAGGTCACGCAGCCTCAGGCGGATATGTGCCTGCACAGGCAGCAACATCAGCACCCACGCCATGGCATTCTGCAGCAGCTGCAACTTCCAGAGCAGAGCCAAGGGGAGCCCCACGTAGAGAGAATCACAACAGTCCAGTCTGGAAGTGGCCGTTGCACGGGTCACTGCAGCCAGATCACGGGGGGGGGGTGACAGACACTATTCTCTCCTTCCCATTTCATCCTCACAGCAACCCTGCAGTGTGGTTAGGCTAAGACAGAGAGACTGGACCAAGGTCACCAAGTTGCATGGCTGAGCAGGGATTCAAACCTCCCTCAGCTGCTTCCTCTTCAAAAGGGCACGGATGGCAAGCAAGACCCCCTCCTCCAAGTTTGCCAGCACAGCCCCTCCCCTGGGTTTCCTGTGGTCTTTTCCCTCAGCCAGAACCCCCTTCCTTGGCATAGCAGATGACACCTCCTCTGAAGTCCCCCACCCCCACCCTTGAGAGAGAAAAATCCATTCCTTTCAGCTCCGGTGTCTGCACAGAGACACCCCTCCCCCCACACACACACACACAAGGCAGCCATCCGGACCCCCCCCCTCCGTTCCTTGCTAGGCTGCTCTGCACGCGCCGAACACACACAGGCTCCAGCTGTGCCCGACTCTGCCTGCTCACCAGCGCACCAGCTCCCATCTCTTCTCCCCCTGCGCTTTCCTCGAAGCCATGCTGCGGGTGGCCCCCTCTTCTAAGGAGCCCTGGAAGAACCACCGGAGCTGGCCTGGCCTGGAGCTGCTCTGCCGGCAGCCAGGGACAAAGAGAGGGTGTCTCACGGCAGCCAGGCCAGATTCTCTGCTGGTGCATTGGGGGAGAGCTGAACTGCTGAGGCTGCAAGTCTCACGCCTTACAGAGGAGAGGAAAACACTGCCCTGGGATCTCGGGGCTTCTTTTCCCTGGAGGGTTTGTATTCTAGAGTGGTTTTTGCTCTGACTTCCGAGGACCAACTCATTTCTCAATGGGGGGGGGGGTTAAACCTGTCTGAAATCTGTTTCCTCTGTCCAGGAAGTTTTAGCTCCTGATCTGAGAGGGCTGCAAGTTCAGGAAGAGACAGCACTTTGTGCATGCTCAGAGAGGCAACAAAAAGCTAGTGCACAAACCTGGAAATTCACACTGCAATCTTCCTTTTAAGCCCATTGAATTCAGTAGACTTAGACCAGAGAAACTTTGCATAGAATAGCCAGCCATTTGGGACTTCATCAGAAGTGCAGGAACAAACTCCAGTATAGGCTCACAGTTCAGTTTCAGTGTAGTATATTTTAGTACTTCCCAGTATATTATTCCAGCAGTCTTTACCAGGAAACCTGGGAGGAACTGGATCCTGCCAGCTGGTCCATCCAGTCTCTTCCAGCTGATCCATCCGGGAGCGGCTCTTGCCAAAGGATGCCACCCGTCTAGCCCACGTTGCAGAAAGGAGGGCTGAGGCAAAGAGACTAGACACTTCCCCAATTCAGTCTCACAAAATCTTAACCTTTTAATTAAGAAAAAGGACAAATCAAAGGCAATATGACAGAGGTTATAATTTTTGTTCTTCCGTAGATATGAACATTTGGTGTCATCTGGACATAGATGGCAGTAGATCAGGGCAGAATGAAAGAGCGTTCTTCTGCACAATGCAGAATTCACTGACAGAACTCATGACCACAACATGCAACAACCCCTCCCTGATGAAGGTCTTTTCAAAGCAGATGGCACAGAGGAGAGGTCCATTCATGATTCTGAGCCATGATAGCTAAATAGAACCCCCAGGATTGTAGGCAATCTACCTCCCAGTATCATTTGCTGGAGGGGCAACAGCAAGAGAAGGCTGTTGCCTCTGTGACTCCTGACTGACTTTTGAGGAAAGGAGAGGAAGCTGGTTGGCCACTGTGAAAAACAAGACTCTGGACTAGACAGATCTTTGGTCTGCTCCTGCAGGACTTGTATTAATGTCTCTAGATGCACCGGGGGGTGGGGGAGAGCCAGCTAGAGTTCAAGACAGGAAATTTTATCTCCTTGGCCTTCTGACCAAGCCCCACTGACACCAGCACTTTCTAATGTATAATTCTTGCAAAAAACCATAAAGCCAATTGTTATTTATTATTGCCATCCAAAACTAAATGGGGAAAAAGTCTTGCATTGCCTCTAAGCTACAGCCACAGTTCCCAGCAGTGTTAAGAACATAAGAGAAGCCAATGTTGAATCAGGCCAATGGCCCATCTGGTCCAACACACTGTCACACAGCGACCAAAATATACCAGGTGCCATCAGGAGGTCCAGCAGTGGGGCCAGGACACTAGAAGCCCTCCCACTGCTGCCCCCTCCAGCACCAAGAATAGAGTGCATCACCTGCCCCAGACTGAGAGTTCCCATCTATACCCTGTGGCTAATAGCCACTGATGGACTTCTGCTCCATATGGTTATCTAATTCCCTCTTGAAACTGTCCATGCTTGTAGCTGCCACCACCTCCTGTGGCAGTGAATTCCATATGTTAATCACTCTTTGGGTGAAGAAGGATTTCCTTTTATCTGTTCTAACCTGACTGCTCAGCAATTTCATTGAGTGTTCTTAAAAAAGGGCTTCCTTCTTGGCCTTCCCTGAGCTTTGAAACAGTGGTTCTTGTTGAGATGCTGGGCTTGCTGGAGCCAAAAAAAGTAACAGAGTCTCTGTTCTCACTTTTCAGTGAGGCGGTTAAGTCAGGCTGTTCCACAGCAGGGAGGGGATCAAGTGATTGAATGCACCTTTGCTGGAAAAGTCCCTGCACAGAGAAAATTAGGATTTCATGGGGAAAGTTGACTGGAACCATTTTCCCTGACATGTTTGTTTTCCTGTGTGCAAAACATTTCTTAACATTTAGTCAAGCGAGCATTCTGAAGATAACACAGCCTGCCTTGCAGGGAGGGCGGGGTATAAATCAAATGAATAAATAAAATACCACTCCACTGGAAAGGAGGGGCAGAATCAGCACAACACCTGAGTATGTATTTATTTCCCACTTTTATTACTTGCTTTCCTCCCCACGGGGGTGGCTTACATCACTGGGGGGGGGATACAATTCAACTAAAACCAGCAAATAAATGGGCTGTATCCTGCGCTAGTCCTGGATCCAATAAGCCAGTTTATCCAAGGCCAAGAGCCATTTGTTGCCCTCCCACTTGTGCCACTGGACACGCCCAAGCGTTATACCCGACAACAGGAAGCTCAGCTCAGAAGTCACAGAAGGCAGCAGCGTCCCCCATCCCCCCCCAGTCTTCCCTCCTTATAGATCTGTTCTTGGAGGTGAGACAGGCAAGGATAAATGCCCGGGACAGCCCTGAGGCGGCGGATCTGCGCACCACCTGGACAGGACAGATAATTTGAGGGCTCAGTCCATCTCACGTACCTGGACAACTGTTGAACTCCTTGCTATCCTGATAGATCGGACAACCATCTATCTAGTGTAATTCTTCCAAGGAGCTCACGGCAGCATATACAGTTCTTCCTTCCCCCCTTTTATTCTCACAACAACCCTGTGAGGGATGTCATAAAAGGAGGTTAATGGCAAAATAGGGACTTGAACTCAGGTCTTCTGGCTTCTAGTCTGACACTCTAATGGCTCTAGTAGTAAATCAACAATCTACATTTTAGAAACCAGCATCAAGCCCACCAAAGGATGCAGGCATTCCAGACCCCAAACCGTTCCTGTCAGACACACGCACAGCAAGAGGAACGTCTGTGTACATTCAGCGAGCTGCTGAGTTTCAAAGGGAGACTCCACTCCTGGGCTGCAATTCAGATGCAGATTTGACACATTCGTCTTGGTCTCAATAGAGATGTGGGATTCACTACAGAAAGCAGCTGTCACTCTTTATCAAAATCCAGGAATACCCACCTTTTGGGGGGGTTCAAGGCAGCTTACAGGTTATAATTAAAATGTTACAGATTCAGACCAAATAAAATAAAACCTCCCAAAAAACCCTCCCCCCAAAAGATGTCTGCAGAGATTTATTTATTTATTTATTTATTTATTTATTTATTTATTTATTTATTTATACCCCGCCCTACCCCACGAACGGGCTCAGGGCGGCTTACAAGAGGGCAAAATATGCCCATACATAAAACAGGGTAAAAACAGTAAAAATAGTAAAAACAAACAAATATTACAAGTAACGTGCTCAGATTTAGACAAGATGGTTATTCGTTGGAGGTAGGTGGTTTTCCATGGAGCCAGGTAGTGTCCAGAAGATGTTAAACTGCCCAGTCCAGCACTACCTGCCCAGCACTGTATCGATCTGTGGTGTTCAGGTTTTGTTTCCAGCCAATTTACCAGCAGTGCAGAGTGGTTCCATGATGGGCTGGGATTATTTCCACTGGATCCTGTCCTCGTATGTGCTCCGTAACCCACCTGTCTCTTGGATACATTCACCTTCATCCCTTGCACACCCCACTCGTTCCCTTGTTCTGCATGAGGCTCACAAACACCTCTGTGGTCACAGCAGACATGGCTACCCCTCTGGAATTAACTCCCTTGAAAACCTTTGGCAAGTCACTAGTCCTCATAGCCTCAGGTAATGAGCTGGCCAACCTTACAGGGCTGTTTTATGGATTTCTGAAATAATGTACGTGAAGTGCTTTGGATACCTGAATATGCTGTGCAGATACTAATTATTATTATCATAACTCTGTCAAAAACTAAAAATTGAATTGTATAGAATTTAGATTTCCACGTATCATCACCAGAGGTCAGTATCACACAAAGAACCCTGTCTAAGACAGGAAGCGATGTGCAGAGGTAGGAGAGAATCTCATTTTTTTATTATTAATATTTTATTGGTTACATACTCTACACTCTAAAACCTAAAGGTAAGGGCACAGGGGAACACTACCACTAACTTAAGACAAGAATTTTACGTTAGGTTACAGATAAGTAAATCACTCCTGCAATAACCGTGATATACCGAAGAATATAAAAACAGAGAGTCCAAGCCCTGTCAAATAGAATTTAGTTATGCTAAAGTCAAATATTTTGTAATCCAGAATAAATCGATTATTCCTCCCGCCTCTTCTTCTTCACTTTTGAAATTTTGGGTGCTGCTGCTCTTTTGTCAGACTCTGAAGTGGAGCTGCTAGAGTCACTTGAAGTATTATCCGACTCTTCCTCCCTGGGTTCCTCTCCTTCCTCCAAATTTGGATCTTCACCCATGCCCGATTGCTGCTTCACAAAATTTTTGGCGTTTTGGACAGAGTCAATTTTATTTTTCTTATCACTATATTTGAACACAAGTCCTTCCAGAAAGCTCCATCTGTAGACTATTTGTTGATTTCTCAGGAAAAGAATTAAGTCTTTATATTGATGTCTTCATTTCCGGATCTCAGTTGGAATGTCTTTTAAGACTTTAGTTTCTTCCTTGTTGACTTTTAATGTTTTTCCTGTTGTAGGTTTTCAAACATTGTCTCTCATTGTTCTCTTAGAAAATTTGACATAAATTTCGCCAGGTAGTTTGTTTTTTCTTATAAAATCAGGGTATGTACGATATGCCAAGTCCACGTCACTCTGCAGATCCTCTTGTTTTAAGTCCGAGATTGAAGCTATCGCTCCACTTAACGTTGTTTTTAAATCTTCTCCCTTCTGTTCAGGAGCTCCTTGGAAGCGTAGAACATGCATAGATTTTTCCAGTTGAAGTTGTAATAGTTGGTTTTTATCCATATTTCTTTCTTTTTTGACTTCTCTGTTTTTGCCCCATCGAAGGTCGGGAGTGGGATCCCTACCCCCGATCCACTCTGACTCAGGCACAGGATCTCCATCTTCGTTGGATTCAATTTCAATCGACTCAGCCTAAGCCAACCCGCCACGTCATTAAGCGCCCGCTCCAGGTAATCTGGGGTGGAGTCGGAACCGGCCGCCCAACAACAGATATAGCTGGGTGTCATCTGCATATTGATGACACCCTAGCCTGTGCCTCCGGGCAATCTGGGCGAGGGGACGCATATAGATGTTGAATAACATCGGGGACAGCACCGCCCCTTGGGGGACCCTGCATACCAGCAGGTGCCTCTGGGACGTCTGATCCCATAGCACCACCCTCTCTCCCCGACCCTGAAGAAAGGAGCCCAGCCATTGCAAGGCAAGCCCCTGAATTCCAGCGTCGGTGAGGCGGTGGGTCAGTAACTGATGGCTGACGGTATCGAACGCCACCGACAGATCTAACAACAACAGTACTGCCGATCCTCCTTGATCCAGACGCCTCCGGAGGTCATCTGTGAGGGTGACCAGTGCCGTCTCAGTCCCATGACCTGGCCGGAAGCCTGACTGAAACGGGTCGAGCATGGAAGTGTCATCCATAAAGCTCTGCAACTGAATCGCCACCACCCTCTCCAGTAATTTGCCCAAATAGGCAAATTGGAGACCGGCCGGTAGGTACTTGATTTCTCTGGCTTAGGCCTGCAAAGAATTTAGACATCTCCCACTCAAGCTCACGGTTTTCTCCCTCTTGCTGCAGGCCAGACTGCCTCAGGGGAAAGAGTTTTAAATATCCAACAGCTTGACAACACCTCCTTTTAACATGCAATTCCCCCTTGGTTATGCCCATCACAGGCCTGCAAAGAAATTAGCCATTTCCCCAGTCGGGCTCCAGGACTTCTCTCTCCTGCTGCAGGCCAGACTGACTCAGAGGCTGGGGAGCAATTTTACTACCTGCCCCTGCTCTGTGACCTCTTGCTCCCAAGGCTTTCCATTCTAAACCTGTTAACAGAAACAGAATAACACATCCAAGAGAAAGTGCCATGGGTCGCACAGAAGAGGCCTGCAGAAGCCTCCTGCCTCCTGCCAGACCACAAGGAGAGGAAGAACAAAGGCACAGAGACAAAGAAGGGCATCACACACACACACACACATACACAGAGTGTCTGGACCTAGAGGAACTTCCCCCCTCCCCCAGGCACATTGAGTCACAGTTACTCCAATGTACAGCAGTCACTTTCTGGTGGCCCGCCCTCACATCCTGCCCGTAAAAGTCAAAAAAGGGCCCCTCTGGCTCAGGAAGCCTGGCAGTCCCTTGGGGGGGGCCTTGGGATGGCCGCACAACAGCAAAAGCTTGCCACCTGAAGAGATGGGGGAGGGTATAATTTGCTGGGGTTGCCAACTCTAGGTTGTGAAATTCCTGGAGATTTGAGGGTGCAGCTGGAGGAGGACAGAGAGCAAACTCAGCGGAGTACAGTGCCCCACAGAGTGCCCCTCCAAAGCCACCGCCCTTTTCTCCAGAGGAACGGACCCCTGTAGTCTGGAGTCTGGAGATCAGTTGTAACTCACAGAGGTCTCCAACTCCCGCCTGGCGGTTGGCCACCCAAATCTTTGTTTGTTTGGCTATCCATGATAAGCGTTCAAGGCACAGGAAAACCAGCCAGAGCAGATTCGGGGGCGGGGGGGGGCGGGTTGTATCCAAGTATATTTCCTAAAAAAAATTGTAAGGGGGGCCTAGACCAGTGGGAGAGCAGGAGCTTTGACTGGAGGCTCAACCCTATCCAGCTCCAGCTTAAAGGCCCCCAGCAGATGGCGGACCCCGTCTCCTGTGTCCATGACGTCATTCACCAGGGGAAACACAAAGAGCAAGAGGACCCGATTGCCTGCCTTTGGGAAGGGCTGGCACCGAGTAGTAGAACCCCTTCTTTGCACACAGGATGCTGCTGGTTCAGCACCTGGCAGCTTAATTTTTTAAAAATTATTTTACTTCGTTTATACCCTATCTTTTCCCCCAGTGGGGGCCCAAAGCCACTTACATCATTCTTGTCTCCTCCATTTTATCCTCACAAAAACCATGCAAGGTGGGATAGGCTGAGTGTTGCAAAAATTGGCAAAATAGTTAAATATTTAGAGATTGCAATGGATCTTTGTTTCACTGGAGAGGAGGCATTTTCTTCTATGTAAAAATATTTATTTCTAAGGGAACGGTTCACAGGAAATCTACAAAACAACAAAGACACCTACGGTTACATCTTTACACTTTGACTGCATGATCTACAACAATGGAGATTCTTCTTCTTCTTCTTGACCCCTAGAAGGAAATCACCTGAATGCATTAACCAATGATTGTTAGCAAATAGGCTTCAGTTTCCCAGGCTTTCTTCCCATTGGCTTTCTGCCAGGTTCCCTTTCAAGTCAGTCTAAACAATCACACACGAGCACATTAACCCTATAATGACTGAATGTTAGACCTTGCAACATACGTATTTCCAACACTGACTGGCCCACGGCCCCCCGGCAAGCAGACAGGGGATTCAAACCTGGGTCTTCCAGACCTCAGCCCTACACCCTAACCACCACTCCACACTGGCTTTAGAAAGGTTAATAGAAAGACCCAAAGATCAGTCCTTGGGAACAGAGAAAGCTGAGACAGACCAGGCTGACGCTGATTTGGTATAAGGCAGCTTCACACCATCCCCAGACTATTGACATCACAGCCCTATACGGGGATAGATCAAGGTGGACAGCCGTGTTGGTCTGAAGCAATAGAATAAAGTTAAGAGTCCAGTGGGGGCACCTTGGAGACCGACTTTGTTGGTCTTAAAGGTGCCCCTGGACTCTGACTTTGTTCTATACAGGGATAGTAGTGGTAGCATTCCTTTCTCTCCAGGGGGTGGGGTGGGGGGTGGCCTGAAGCTGCTTATAACATCCCTCTCCCATCTTCCTTTTAGTCCTCACAACAACCCCCCTGTGTGGTAGGCTGGGCTGAGAGAGAGTGGCAGCCCAAGCTCATTCAGCAAGCTTCCTTGGCGGGGGGGGGCGAGATTCGAGCCTGAGTCTCCAGGATCCCAGACTCACGGTGCCCTGGTGGTTGCGAGCAGGTTAATCTCATGGCACTGGAGAGATAAATGTCCCCCTCCATGTACCCAGTGGGCTGAGGTCATTACAATGTTATCAACATTTGAACGTAAGGCATATAGGCAACAAGTACACATGGGCACACTTTCAGACATTTGGAAACTTTTTATAGAGCCTTATTTGTAGACCTACAACCATTGTTGTTAAATGTTGTTATATTTTCTTATTTCTTTCTGTTTGGTGTAATTAAAATATGATTTTTAGAATTAAAAAAAAATTAAAAGGATCCTAGTGTAACACTCTAAGCACTATACCATGCTCTCTGTATGAACTGGGCTGGGAGAATTTAAAAAAAGCAGCGTATCCAAAGCCCCGGGAGATTTGCCCCTTTCAGAGGGAGAGCCTCCAATCCAGGCTGCTCCAGAAATGATCACAGAGACAGCAGGCTTCACCGACCCGTCATCTCAGGGGTGGCAAAACTAACACGTGCTCCTCCTCCTCCTACGCTCACCCCATCCTCTGTCTTCTCTCTGATCATATCCTGGAGCAATGACCTCATTTAAGGAAGCAGCTGGCCGTCCCTGAATATCTGACCTTGATCTTTCTGCAACCCTCCCACCCCCACCCCCTTTTAGGCAGTGGAAAATCAATGGAAGAAAGCCAAGTGTGATGCACTGCAGAAACTGCATCCCCTTTGAACGGGTGAACACACACACACTTTCTTCCATTCATACAATCTATTCTTTTCTGGAGTCAAAAGGAAATAGCAGGGTTGGGGAAGGAGGGAGATGATCGCATAACAGGCAATGAATGTAATGAGCTAAGAATAGACACCACCAGAGGCCGCATGGATGAATATTGATTTGTGCAAATGGGATGCTAGTGGTAAGGGAGAGGTGATGTTTCTCCATAGCAGAGAGTTTTCATTGTACTCTTTTTGAGTGCAGGGTCATGCTGGGAAAGAGCAGGCCTGCTGAACTCAAGATGCTTCTAGACCCCGGACCTCTTTCTTATTATTTTCATTTATTTATTTGCAAGAATCCATAGGCCACCATACAAACCATTTCCAAAGCAGCAGACAATGGGGATTGAAGCCATGTGAATAGTAAAGGACAGTCACATTTGAGTCACTGGGGTACTGAGCCAGTCAGACTCATGTCTGATCATCACAATCTCACCATACGAGAACTCGTGGGCACTCAAAGAAATTGCTGAGCAGTTGGGTTAGAACGGATAAAAGGAAGTACTTCTTCACCCAAAGAGTGATTAACACATGGAATTCGCTGCCACAGGAGGTGGTGGTGGCTACAAGCATGGACGGCTTCAAGAGGGAATTAGATAAGCATATGGAGCAGATGTCCATCAGTGGCTATTAGCCACAAGGTATAGATAGGAACTTTCAGACTGGGGCAAGGGATGCTCTGTATTCTTGGTGCTCGGGGGGGGCAACAGTGGGAGGGCTTCTAGTGTCCTGGTCCCACTAGTGGACCTCCTGATGGCACCTGGTATTTTTGGCCGCTGTGTGACAGAGTGTTGGACTGGATGGGCCACTGGCCTGATCCAACATTGGCTTATCTTATGTTCTTATGTTCTTAACTTAGTAAGTTCAGTTCTGAACACAGTTCAGCATGAAATCTGCAGCATCCCAAATCTTAATTCCTGAAACTGCCTCAAGGAATGCAGACCATTTGTCCATCCAGTTCAGTACGGGCTGAATGACAATAACTCTCCAGGATCTTTGGCAGAAAAAAGCCTTCCCTACAATCTGCTATTTAACTGGAGATGCCAGGGACTGAACGTGGCATCTTCTGCAGTCAAGACATGAGCTTTGTCATTGACTCCCCTGGACTAATTACTGCTTTTGTTTTTGCAGGTATCGGTCATGGGCAGCAGCTACAAAAGCTCTCTAATGGCTGCCACCACTCTGGTGTGGGTCTCCTCGGGAGGGCCCACCTGCCCTTTTGTACGCTCCTTTTCCAGCAGGTTCCTCCTTATAAGTGACAGAATGAGCCAGGCAGAGTATTTTTATTAGAGAGATTGAGGAGGAGGAGGAGGAGATCGGATTTCTACCCCACCCTTCACTACCCCAAGGAGTCTCAGAGCGGTGTACAATCTCCTTTCCCCTCCTCACAACAGACACCCTGTGGGATAGGTGGGACTGAGAGAGCTCTGACAGAAACGGCTCTTTTTCAAGGACAGCTCTTATCAGAACTACGGCTTGCCCAAGGTCATCCAGCAGGTGCAAGTGGAGGAGCGGGGAATCAAACCCAGTTCTCCCAGACTAGAGTCCGCGCACTTCACCACGACACCAAACTGGCTCTCATTTAACAACAGCTGTGATTCAGTAACATGCAGGCAGAAGGAGCACAGTAAAGGTAGGTAGGCCAGCAAGACAGGAAACCCGCCCGCGCCTGACTGTTCTGCCCCCGGCCTTCCCGAGGTCTTTGGCCTCCAGCTGACTCTCCCCTTTTGGAAGAGGGATCCCTCCTCCATCCGCAGCAGCCCCACACCAGCCCTGCTCCCTGGGACTGAAGCCCCTCCCACTCTGGGCAAAGCCTTTGATCACTTCTGCCCCGGCAACACCCTCTACTATTCCACTGGTGTAAGTTTTCCCTCCAAATCCCCTCTTAGCCAATCACGCGGTCCAACGGGTGACCTGTGAAATGTAGGCCCTGATAGCCACTCTCTGGTCCAGGCTTCCCTGGAGCCAGCAGGCCTCCCCACCAGAGCCTGTAGGCTGCTCCGCTCTAGGCCTAGGATCACGACAGTAGCTATGACAGGTATCACTACCATTGTTTCTAACGAAATAGCAGGTCCTAGTTTTCTTGGCCTGTCGTAATCTGAGGGGGAGATTTCCCCCACATTTCCCCCACCACAACCCTTGCCCCCTCCCCACTCACTGGGACGCCTAAATGCCCCCTTTCCACCCCAGGTGCCACTCAGCCCCGGTCCCATACCATGAACGCCCCCAACTTTCCAAGCTGCTTTCCCATGAGAGGAAGCAGAAGTGACAGGCCAGGGCAGCACACACACAAGGCCCCCACTGAACTACCCACGTGCTCCTTTGGACGCCTGCCTTCTAAATGCTGAATTCCAAAACATCCATGTTGGTTTTCAGTGCAGACATCATCATGCCTAGCTTCATAAGGTTATATTGGGGGGGGGTAGGGGTTAAAGTGCTGCACCAGGACCTGGGAAACTCAGGTTCAAATCACCGCCCTGCCATGGAAGCTTGCCTGGCACCAGCCGCCCAGCCGCCGCCTCACCTGCCTCACCGGACTGTCATGGGGATAAAAGGGAGGAGGGAAACACAAGGCGAGCGGCTTTGGGTCCTCATCGGGGAGGGAACTGGAGTACAAATGAATTAAATAAATATCTTGTGTGGGGGGGGGTGTCTTAATTATATATTGTAAACTGTCTTGAGCCTTGAGGAAAGGTGGGATATATTAATGAAGCACAGAGATCCTGAATTGGAGAATTGGATGCAATTCTTTGCACCACCAGCTGAAAATCATTTTAGCTCTGGAGCAAATTCCAGGGAGTCCAGGGAGTGGGGGAGACCCAGAGGCTGCCAAGGACCATTCCTGGCTTCTGCTCCAGCTGAGGGCGCCTCTCCTTCTGGCCTAGGGCCAAAGAGTAAAGAGGCAGCAGCCCAGCATCCTTCCACCATGCCTGGGAACAGACTGCCCCAAGCATAGCTTCTCCAGGTACCTGGTATTATATTTTACTTCATTTCTTTTAAACTGCGGTAAATATTTGGGGGGAGGGGGTCAACCGCTGTAGCTACAAAGCAACCCCCTCCCCCCAAAAGCAAATAAAGTATAAGCAAAAGAAAGAGATGATGTTATAAAACATTTACAGGGCAATGGAAAATATTCTGGCACAGCTGCTTTTTCTAACCTACGTTAGAAATATAACATTGGACTGGTAGAAAGAGAACAGGCTCTTCAGCTTTAAAAAGAGCTGACTAAATTATTCATTGTCAATAAGAGGCTTAGGTGGGATAAATTATTCAAAAAAAATCAGGCTTCTCCTGTATGGCTGGCTCAGTTTAGGCAGAATTCAGCTGGTTCCACAAAAGAGACCTCAAGGAAGATGGAGCGTCAGCTGGTCACAAGCTGCATCAAAGCAACTGAACTTCTATGCCCCATAAGAAATTACTCTGCACTCCAAAATCACCTCTTTAAAAAAACAGCTCAAAGGGCAGACCATCCTCCCCAAGGGTCTGGTTGGTCTAGTATAATTCCAAGAGGAAGTAGCCAGATACCCTTCATTATCAATGAAAAAATTATCTCTCTAAGGGACAGTTTAGATTGAAATGTATGTTGTGCGTACTGCATGATTCCTTTGAAGCATCAACACCAATTTTTGGGCTATAATATTAAAATGCAATGACAGTGCACAATCAAAACAGAATTCAGGATCAACATATAAGAATTGTGCAATCCTATGCAGAGTAACTCTACATAAGACTGCACTAAAAACGTCCTCCTGCTATGCCGACTGCAGAGAGAATGAGCTACAGTATGATCGAATGGCTCAGGAAGGGGCTTTTATAACAGGAACAGGACTGGAGTCTACACCACCGTCTATGGCATGTATTATTTGTTTATGGTAGACACTATTCTGCTCTCACTGCACCATGTTCTAATTCTTTAATTCAATTCTCTATGTTATTTGATGCATCATGTCTAATATTTTATGCATTGTTTTTAATTTTTGTAATCGTAAAAATATAACAACATGGATCAGACCAGTAGTCCATCTTGTCTACCATCCTGTCTCACACAGGGGCCAGCCAGTTCCTCCGGAGGTCCAACAGCAGGGCAGGGAGGCCGAGGCCTTCCCCTGAGGTTGCCTCCTGGCTCTGGGGTTCAGAGGTTTGGTGCCTCCAAGTCCCATTGCACTGTTCACTAGATATACTCCCAAACTACTTGATTGCATTTTTATACCACGTACTCACAACATAAAAGCCAGTGTGGTGTGGTGGTTAGAGTGTCTGCCTACAGCCTGGTAGACCCAGGTTGAAATCTCCACTTGGGCCATGGAAGCCTGCTGGATGGCCTTCTGCCCGTCACACCCTCTCAGCCTCACCTGCCTCACAGGGTTGTTGGGAGGATAAAATGAAGATACAGAATGATGTAAGCTGCTTTGTGTCCCAGTTGATGAGAAAGGCAGGGTGTAAATAAAGTAAGTAAGTAAGTAAACTGCCTTGACTCTCAGTGTAAAAGAAGCACTACAAACAGTAAATAAATAAATGCACATATTCAAAGGAAATGAAGAACCTTCCGGTCAGCACCATGGACAACAAACAGGAGCCTCTGAAAGAGAAGGGGGAAGTCTGGAGCCTGGCACCAGGATCCTCTCTCGAGAGGCAGTTGCTCTGCCCAAGGAAGAAGAGCTGGGTGCACAGCCCAGGGAGACAGTCGTATGGCGTGATGGTTAGAGCAGTGAATGGCACTAGCTCACACTGCTACGGTCAGATTGTCCTGAGCATTGCATGCGATGCACCTCCCTGCAGAGTAGCGTTTTCTCTGGCTGTGGAGCTGAAGATCCTGCAGGAATCCCATTTCAGGACATGGATGCAGAGGTCTAGATCAAGGCAATTTGCTTTGCTTTTAACGTGCAGCTTTTCCAAGAACATCATTCTCCTCCTGCCCCGGACTCTTAAGAATTCATTGCAGATATGTTGGTCCCTGCCCTGAGCCCACCGTGAGGGGAGGGCAGGAACAATGCACCCTCTAAGCTGTGGAATCTTGTGAGCAAAAATTCCACTTTGTGAGCTCCTGGCATTAAAGTCGTGAGTGAGTGATTTGTCTACTGCCTAAATTGGTTTGCTCCGGAGCCCTCCTTCCTGAGCTAGGACAAAAATGTGTGAGCTGGAGGCAAAAAACCCCTGTGCGCTAGCTCACACTCACTCAGCTTAGAGGGAACACTGGGCAGGGTATAAGTCTAATTACATAAATAAATAAGGGGAACAAAAGAAGGAAAGGAAGTCTGAAAGATACAGAAGAGAATCTGGAGAGGCACCAGAAACAGGGCAAGAAAATATTAATAACAATTCCTGGATAGATTTAGGTTGGTCTTAGTGGTGCCACTGGACTCAGACTTGGCTCTAATGCCCAGATAGGTTATCCAGTGCAGTCACCTTCACACTTTGAGAAAGCTGACACACTCCAGGTGTTAATGCAGCCAACAACACGGCACCCATTCTCAACACACCTGCTTTTCCCCACTTCCTCTTTCCTTTTCCCCTCCGTATCTCTTCCTCGCTGACTTCCTCCGCCTTTGGCCTTCCTGGTAAGGGCAGAAAGGCAGGATGTCGAATTTGTAAGCAAAAATTAACAAACAATGCCCTCGCAGAAACCTGTAGTGTGTCTAGGTCTGGAACACAGCATGTGACTTATGCTCTTTGTTTATTTGCTTACTCATTTAGGCCCTGACTTTCTACCTGACAGACACCCGAAGCAGCTGACGTTGTTTATTTGATTTTTACCCTGCCCTCCCTGCCGAGGCAGGCTGAGGGCAGCTTACATAAGAAAGCAATAGATAAAACAACAGTATAAATATCAATATAAAATACACAACATAGTTACTAAAACCAATTAACATAGCGATGGCGGTAAAGCTGTGATAAAGTGCATATGAAAACATACATTCAGCGGTGGGATCCACGGTCAGCGGGCCCAGGCTAGAAATGATGTTGGCACATGGCATAGATGATGGAAAGCAGCTCCTTACCTAAATGCCTGGCGGAAGAGCTCCATTTTCGCAGCCCTGCGGAACTGTGCAAGGTCCCGCAGGGCCCTGGTCTCTACCAGAAGCTCGTTCCACCAAGTTGGGGCTGCCACAGAAAAAGCCCTGGTCTTGGTCGATGCCAGCCTGGCATCCCTAGGGCCACTGCTCTCCTCTCCTCCATTTTCCCCTCAAAACAATATGTGGGTCAATCTGTGTTCAAGTCTGGAAAGAGAGACTGAGTTTCTAGACACTCTCAATGACTGTGCTACGGAGCAGATGAAAACCGAGGAAAAAAGAGGCGCGGATGGCATACATCCGAGAGTTCTGAAAGAACTCAAAGGTGAACTAGTGGATCTCCTGACAAAAATATGTAACCTTTCTTTAAAATCTGCCTCCATTCCTGAGGACTGGAAGGTAACTAATGTCACTCCCATCTCTAAAAAGGGCTCCAGGGGAGATCCAGGAACTTACAGGCCAGTCAGTCTGACGTCAATCCGGGTAAGTTGGTGGAAACTGTTATTAAGGAAAGAATTAGTAGGCACATTGATGAACAGAAACTATTGAGGCAGACTCAGCATGGGTTCTGTAAGGGAAGATCTTGTCTCACTAACCTTTGAGGGAGTGAACAAACATGTGGACAAGGGGGACCCAACAGATGTTGTTTACCTTGACTTCCAGAAAGCTTTTGATAAAGTTCCTCATCAAAGGCTCCTAAGTAAGCTCAATAGTCACAGGATAAAAGGACAAGTCCTTTTGTGGATCAAAAACTGGTTAATTAACAGGAAACAGAGAGTGAGTATAAATGGGAAATGTTCTCAGTGGAGGGTGGTAAGCAGTGGGGTACCACAGGAATAGATAGGAACTCTCCATCTGGGGCAAGGGATGCTCTGTATTCTTGGTGCTTGGGGGTGGGGCAACAGTGGGAGGGCTTCCGGAGTTCTGGCCCCACTGCTGGATCGCCTGATGGCAGCAGGTATTTTTGGCTGCTGTGTGTCAGTGTTGGACTGGATGGGCCATTGGCCTGATCCAGCATGGGCTGCTCTTATGTTCTTAACCCTGTGAGGTCGGTTAGGCAGAGTGTGTGACTGGCCCAAGGGCACCCAGCGAGCTTCTGTGGCAGGACAAGGATTCAAGCCTGGGGCCCCCAGATCCTGCTCTAGCCACTGCACCACACTGTACCACACTTCAGGCCCTTTTTTATTATTATTTATTTATTTGGGGGATTTATATCCTGCCCTCCCCACAGATGGGCTCAGGGTGGCTCACATTTATTGCCACCATGTGATGAAACATATAAAACAGTTAAAACAATCATACAGTAACAAACACCAATTAAAGTGCTCATTATGACCGTTGTTCTTACAAAAAGTTTTAAAAGGCGTGCTATCAGACATAGCACTAAACTCTCCATCCAGCAGTATTCTGGCCTCCCACTATTGTGCGGCTCGATCTCAAGGCAGGGCCAGCCCCTCGCCATAGATGCTGACATTCCTGGTCCCTGATGGCAGTGGCCGCAGCTCCTAACTGAAGGCCTGGCGGAAGAGCTCCGTCTTGCAGGCCCTGCGGAACTGTGCAAGGTCCCGCAGGGCCTGGATCTCCTCTGGGAGCCCATTCCACCAGAGAAGAGCTGCCCCGGGTGTGAGAGGCTGATGTTTTCAAGGCTCCCTTATTTTAGAAAATTCCCCCTCCCCTTAAGTAAAAAAAAGCACAAGGGGAAGCAAGCTGAACTATAGTTCCCCATATTTCCCTCAAGAACCTTGGGTGACTCCCTCTCTCTCAGTATACTCTACCTCACAAGGTTGTTGTAAAAAGAAAATGCTGGAAAACGCAGGAGGCCCTGAGCTCCAGTAACCGTGTGTTCCGCTGGGTGTTTACTCTGTGCTGGGCCGCAGCCCCAGTTCAGCCAGAGCCCGTCACGGATCCCCACCGAACTCTGGCCAGGAAACCCCTCAAGGGATCAAGCGCTCGGAAGCCCCCCCCCGACCTCCCCCTCGGCGATGCAGCCCAGTGGCCAGGCCGCCGGCGCCTCGGTCCCGCCTGTGCAAGGCTGCGTCTGGCCGACCTTGCAGGGCGGTCCGGAGGCCTGCTGCGCCATCAGGCGGCCTTCGCGAAAGGCGGGGGAGGGGGGGCAGCTCCCTTGGCCTGGCCCGGCGGGGCCTCCCGCGTCCAGCACGCCCGCCCTCTCTCCAGCAGGCCGGTCCCCGCCCCGGGGCACGCCTGGGAGCGCCCCCCGCCGAGGCAGCCCGCCCCGCCCCGGCCTTCCGGCCGCCAGCTGATCCCCGCGACAGCCCGGCGAGGTAGGCCGCCCCCCCGCCTCCCGCCTCCCGCCTCCCTCCGCCCCGCCCCGCCGAGGCAGCGGGCGGGGCCAGCCAGTTCCGGTCCCGTGGCCGGGCCCAGACGCCTCCGCCTCCCCGGCCGGCGCGGACAGCGCGCGGGGCCTGCTGCGCAGAGGCAGCCGCAGCCAGAGCCAGCCGGGCGCCGGGAGGGCCGCCGGGGAGCCGCCTCCGCCGCCTCCGCCGCCTCCGCCGCCTCCGCCGCCTCCGCCGCCTCCGCCGCCTCCGCCGCCTCCGCCGCCTCCGCCTCGTTGGCCGCCCCGGCAGCCGGACAGGTACGGGGGGCGCGGCGGGAGGGCCAGCCTCCCCCCCCCTGCAGGCGGCGCCGGGCTGCTCCCGCTCGGGACTCCGGGACCCCGCCGGGGGAGGGGGAGGGGGAGGCGCGGCGGCGGCGGCGGCGCCTGGGGGCGGGGGGCGGGGCAGGCCTGCCGGGGAGCGGGCCCGGGCGGGGCCGGGGGCCGAGGCGGCGCTCCTCCAAGGGGCCGCGCTGCAGGGCGACGGGCTGACCCCCGGCCCGCCCGCAGTCCGTCGGCTGCTGCCCTCGGGAGTCCGCGGGCGGGTCGCGCCCGGCCCGGCCCCTCTCTCCGCCCCGTCGGGAAGCCTCCGGGAGTCCGGGCCTGGCGCGCCGGCTGCTGAGGGGCCCCCGGGGGGGGAGGGGGAGGGGGGAGGGCGGCTGCGCAGTTGGCCTGGCCGGGGGGGGCGGGGGGCAAGGAGGCGGCAGCAGGCTCGCGGCGGGGGGGGGACGGGGGGACGGGACTCAGCCCGCCCTTCCGCTGAGGGGCTCCCGACCGTGCAAGGAGGCTCAGGGAGCGGGTTTAGTTCGGCATTCGGGGGGATCAGAATCAAGACGTGTTTTTGGTAGGTCACATTGGCCTCTGGAGTGGCTTCTGCTTTGCTTGTGACCTGGCTGACTCACTAAAGCCGCCTGTTGTAGTCAAAGCCTCAAAAGTGGGTTTTAATAACACCAGAACTGGGAGCCATCAGTTTCACAATTGGGGCAGCCAATGAGGGAACAAGGGAGGAACTGGAGGTCTCTGCAAACCATCTAGCCAGACATCAGCATTAGCCATTTTCCCAAACTTCCTTTGTCAAGCTCTAAAGTGGGGAAAGGTCCTCCGCTCTCTCAGTGTCCTTGTGAAAGGAGGTTCAGACCGGATGCCACACAAGCCTGCAAGTGTTCACTGGGAAGGAGGATCAGTGGGGGTTTTTCCTAAGAATGAATGAATGAATGAATTCACTCTGCAATGAGTTTCCTCCTCCTGAATGCTGCTTCAACTTGGAGAATTTCTAGAATCAGTTTTAGAATTGGACTGTGTGCAGTGTTGCTGCATTTTCCCAGTTCTTCCAGTATTTGAAAAAACAACATCCCCCCATTAGACATATGTATATATGCTCTGAGACAACATTGCACAGAAAAGCAAAAACGAAATGTTCTCAGATCCTAGAAAGGCACATCACCCCTTGAGGCTGACTGGTGTTTCCCAGACTGCAGATCTTTTGGGAACCCCTGAGCTTCATGAAAGCAAGTGCTGCTGCTGTAGTTGAGTGTCAGGTCAGGGCCAGGGAGGCCTGGGCTCAGATCCCCCGTCAGCCTTGAGGCTTGCTGGCCGACCATGTGCTAGTCGTGCTCTCTCAGCCTCACAGGATTGTTTTGAAAGGAAAAGCGCATGCTCCCCATCCACTTTTGCCACCCAGAACTCTGTTTAAATGTGACTGAGACGGAGAGCTGCCACGACTTCTGTATGCACAGGGAGGACTCTGCACAGAATTTGGGATGGGGGAAAATGGAACAGCGGAAGATTCTCAGGCATGAGCACCACTTCAGAAATGAGACTGCACAGCATGGCGCTCAGGGACCCCAGAAGATATTTAGATGGGGAGAATATCGGAAGTGCTGGTATGAAAACAGGTGCTGTTGTGTGGGATGCTAGATGCAATGTGCCCTTGGGGTGCTCTGGGTTGCCTCTTCATTCAGGCTCCTCCTTATTTACTTGGTATGTTGCAATCCTGCCCTTGCTCCAGGGCGCTCAGGGCAGGGCACGTGTGTCTCTCTCCTCTTCCACTGTATCCTCACGAGAACCACGTGAGGCCAGCTAAGCTCAGAGACACAGTAACTGGGCAGAGGTCACCCCAGCGACATTCATGGCAGTGTGGGGATTCGAACCTGTGTCTCCCAGATCCTAGTCTGACACTCTAGTTACTACATCACACTGCTTCTCGAGCTACTGCAAGCATCTCTGTGTTATGCCGGTAACCAAAATGCGCAGTGATTAGGAGAAACCACATGCGATGCAGCGTAGAGAACATGGGAGGTTCTTTTAAGAGCCTTCCCCTAAAGGAATAGTCCATGCTTTGGCCCTTATTTTTCAATATTCCTGTTTTTGAAAAGAAAGACTTTAGCAATTGTAATTCTTGAGGTGCAAGGAAAACCACATAGGCACTGTTTGAGCCAGTGAACATAAGAGAAACCATGTTGGATCATGCCAATGGCCCATCCAGTCCAACACTCTGTGTCACACAGTGGCCAAATCCCAGGTGCCATCAGGAGATCCACCAGCAGGGTCAGAACTCCAGAAGCCCTCCCACTGTTGCCCCCTCCAGCACCAAGAGTACAGAGCATCACCTGCCCCAGCCTGAGAGTTCCTGTCTATACGTTCTGGCTCATAGCCACTGATGGGCCTCTCTGCTCCAGATGTTGATCTAATCTCCTCTTGAAGTTGTCACTACTTCCTGTGGCAGTGAACTCCATATGTTAATTACTCTTTGGGTGAAGAAGGACTTCCTTTTATCTGTTTTAAACCTACTGCTCATTAATTTCGTTGAGTGCCCACGAGTTCTTATATTTTGAGAAAGGGAGAAAAGTACTTCTTTCTCTATTTTCTCTATCCCATGCATAATTTTGTAAACCTCCATCATGTCACCCCTCAGCTGTCGTTTCTCCAAGCTAAAGAGCCCTAACCCCTTTAACCTTTCTTCATAGGGAAAGTGTTCCATCCCCTTCGTCATTCTACTTGCCCTTTTCTGCACTTTTCAAGAGCTCGCGCAAAAGGATTTGTGGAGTGACTAAGTGGAGATGTGGTAGAGGTCTATAATATTATGCCTGGTGCAGAGAAAGTGGGTAGAGAGATCCCCCCTCCTTCCTCTCCCTTCATGGTAGAACTCAGGAATAGAACTCAGTGAAATCGTTGGGTAGAAGATGAAGGGCAGATGGGAGTGTCGCTTCGCACAGTGCAGAAACACCCGCAGCATGTGGCGGTGGCCACTAACTTGGGTGGCTTTGAGGGGGGCTCAGGCGGGTTCATGGAGGAGCAGAAGCCCATCAGTGGCTATTAGCCGTCATGGCCCAGTGGGGCCTTTGTGAGCAGCTGCCGTGCACCCAGGAACACAAGTCCGGGGGGGGAGGTGGTGTGGGCAGGCTTTGGCCTCTGTGTCCTCCTTGTGGGCTTCCCAAGGCATCTGGCTGGCCACTCTGGGAAACAGGATGCTGGACTGGATGGGCTTCTGGTCTGCTCCAAACCAGGGGTTTTATGCGCTTATCATTCTGGCAAGACTGGCTGCAGATTGGGAGGTGCCTGGCTTCTGGTTTTACAGCTTCATGTTCTACCTTAGAAATTAAACATTGCAAACATACTGGAGTCCTTGAATTCAGGGCTCAGCTAAAACCAATTAAAGTTCAGCTTCAAGAACTGAACTATGCAACGGATTTGGTACATTAGCAGAATATCTCTTTCTGTGGATTATTCTGTGATGTATACTGTCTTGTTTATGTTTTGTCACAATTCTCGTCCTCGTGAGTGCAACAGAGATCTGTAAGGCAATGGGACCTCCCTTTCTGACCACTGGCTGCTTCTTCAGTCACCCCTCTGGGTTTGGAGGTTTCAGTAGGCATCTCCCACCTTTCTGAGTATATCTCCATAACCAAGAGGGCTAGGAACTTGCTTTGCTTGTGAGCCAGTGTGGTATAATGGTTAAGAGCTGGGGACTCTAATCTGGAGAACCGGGTTTGCTTCCCCAGTCCTACTCTACATGAAGACAGCTGGGTGACCTTGGGACAGTCACAGTTCTCCCAGAGCTCTCTCAGTCCCACCTACCTCACAGGGGGTCTATTGTGGGGAGAGGAAGGGAAGGCGATTGTAAGCACCCTTCAGGTAGTAAAGAGCTGGGTATAAAAACCAACCCCTACTCCTCTTCTTCTGCTGAAAAGTGGGATTCTTAGAAAACTGTCCATCCCCACATTCCCAGTTCCGCATTATGCACAGCCCCACTTCCATTCGGTTTTTCTCCTTTCCTGTTGTTTTATGAGGTCCGTAGGCAGAGATCCTGCCACAGCTACAAAACATCTGGCTTTGGGCACACGTAATGGCCAGTGTGGAACATACCACGTAAAAGCTGGATTTTCAAACAGGGCAAATGTATTAAGGGGTTTTGTATTATTATTATTATTCCCCGCCCTATCCCACAAGTGGGCTCAGGGCAGCTTACAGCATAAAATCCGTAAACCAATAAAACCCGGTTGGGTCCATCTGGCTCCACAGGCGAACATAAATCCACGTGCCGCCTAAGCAGGGAGGGTTAGGAATGCCTAGCTGGGCCTTCAGGGCGAAGTGGTCTGGCCATGGTTCCATATCTATGGCCACCAGATCCACATTAATCCCCATGCCAGAAATAAGATCTAGCATGTGGCCTGCTTGATGTGTAGGAGCTGAAACAAATTGGGAGAGTCCCAGTGCCGCCAGGGATGACACTAGGTCCCTGGCTAGAGGGGAGGCTACATCATCGGCATGGACATTAAAGTACCCCAGAACTAAAAGTCTGGGGTACTCCAGAGCCCAGCTAGATACAGTCTCCTACAAGCCTGGCAGGGTATCTGCCAGTGCGTTCCGTGGTCGGTACACCAGCCAGATAGCCAAAGTCTCCTCGACTTCCCACATGAGACCTACACATTCAGTGTCAGCGATTTTTGGTGCAGGGACTGTCCTGAAGGAGAAAGACTCCTGGATGAGCAACGCCACACACACACAGACACGCACACCACCCATTGGTCCAGGACTGGTGTAGGACCAATAAAACGGGGGGGGGGGGTAAGCTGGTTCAGGGCAATAGTCTTGCCCTCCTTCACGCGGGTCTCGGTCATGCATGCCAGGTCTACATGTTAGTCTACAGGGTAATCCTGGAAAAGAGAGGTCTTATTATTAATAGACCTGGCATTACACAACACCAGTGTCGGAGAAGGGTAGACTCTCATCGCCCCACAACCAGCATCCCTTGGGCAGGAGGGGGACCGAGCACTGCCCCGTCTCCCTCCCCTTCCTATATGCTGCCTTGTCACACCATCATACCTCCCCCGCCCCCCATCGCTGGGCTCCCTGGCTCAGACACGGCGGCCTCCCTTGCCAGGTGTTCTTGGCCCAGAATGGGGCCTCCTAAGCACCTGACAAGGACACTTTGGGGCAGAAGATGCAGCCCAACAATAATGACAACCAAATAACGGCAAAATGTCAGACCCAGCCCTCCCCCTCCCTCAGCCTAATGAACCACCCGCCCTCCCAAATTACCATACATGTACAGCAAAGTGACTAATAAGTAAAGAAAAATACAGTAATCGCTACAAGGTAGCCATCAATCAGTTTATAATCAGCAACATCCAGTTAATTCTGTTGATCTAGGGAAGACGGCCTAACCCTCTCGGATGTAGTCGGCCGGTGTTTGGACTGTACCAATTCAGACGGCGGGTGAGTGCTTACATGATATTTGAGAATATTTACACTTTGCCTGTTTTTGTCTCACTTTGGGGCTCTATATGTTTTTAACTTTGTTAACCACTCTGTGCTGTGAAGCAGCAGCACATTCTTAAATAAATGATGGACTGATCCACCTATCCTAGGCAACAAAAAATAGGAAGGAAGGTTATGACCTTTCCTTTTCTTTGTTAGGCTACCTTTCTACGTGCAAGGTATTATTTTACAATCTGACCGTCCAAACACAGTCTGAAGTGGCGCAGGCCGGACTGGGGGTTAATGAGAATCTGGCTACAGATGAAATGACCATGTGCATGGCCTCAGCAGGCAAGCAGGGGTAACGGCTACCTCTGAATCGCCTGTCTGCTTCTCCAAGGATGGCAGTGCCAGCTCCCTGTCATGCAAGCGACATTCCTCCTCCTCATCCTCACCGTCATCTCCCTTGGACTCCGTGACGCTTACTGGATTAGAGGGAGGCCAGACCGTGTTTCTCACTTGCGACGGTGTTGCTCTCAGGAGGGGTTCTGGCTGCTCTGTATTTGTCATAGCATGGCTGGGTAATGGGCTGTTTCACGAAGAAGGGCCAAGGTGTGTTGCGTCCAAGTCCCCACCCCACCCAGGGACGCCCAGACAGGCACTTGCTGGAGTGTTGCTCCCTGTGGGCACTTCGTATTTCCAAAATGCATTTGGAGTCGCTAAGAGAGGGCGGCTGTGATGGACCCCTGCGGCTTGTTTCACTGGGAGGCGGGTTTTCCCACCAAAACTCTTCTTAGTTCCCTGCCATGACTGAGCAGCCACTCGTAGCGTGTAAGTGCGTGCAGTTTGTAAAAGGCTTTCTGTGAAAAGCAGGAGCCCTCTTGTTAGTCCTTGTATTGAAAATGGCACTTGAGGCATTGTAAAGTCAATCGGAAAGAACACTTTTATTTACCAGGCATGGCTGGGTTAGGGATAGGCAAGGGATGAGAAAGCTGAGGTAAATTTCCTTGTATTTACAGGTTATAATATATTTAACAGACTACAGAGTATTGTTGATGCTTATTTTCACAAATGCTCAGTTCTTAACAGTGAGATATTTCTTTGACTTAGAGATTTCTTCACAAGATAAACGTGTCTTCATATAGATTCATTTAACTTAGTTTCCTGGCAGCAAGCACTTTCTTCCCGTATTTATTTCCCTCCCTGTGAGATCGTAGTGTTCTTTTGACTCTGGAGGTGTTTTGCAAGCCCCACCACCCCAAACTGTTTGGCAGGCATTTGAGGCACCCGTTGCTGAACCAAACAGACCCGGCCATCAGCATTACGTCGCAGTCAGACACCGCCAGTGTGACTGTCCGACCCCCGCAGGGCAAAATGCACAGCACCCCTGTGGCCCAGCCGCAGCCCCTCCCCGGCCTGTCAGGAAACGGGCAGGAGCTCCTTGCCACGGGGGCCGGGCTACACTGGGGGAAGGCAGCCTGGGGGTTCTCCTAAGAGTGCTGTGGAAGGGAAGGCGGCATCTCAGCAGTGTCTGTTCCCTTAGGCTCTGACTGTTAATTCTGTTGCGATGGAGACTCTTTCCCTGGAGCACCAGATCCAGAGCGTGCAGAGACACGTGGCCTTCCTGAAGAAGGAGCAGATGAGCCTTCTCCACGACCTGCACTTGGAGATCCTGCGTCTGCAGAAGCACTGCACAGGTCAGTTTCCGACGGCCCGCCTCCCTCTGTTCTGGGGTCTCCCATTGTCAGGGCAGGTGTCGCTCCTCAGGGCCAGAGAGGGCCCGGGCAGCCGGCTCCCAGCAGCAGAGACGGTCACTGTTGTATTAACAAGTTGCAATCATATCAAACAGGACACGTTTACTTTTATAATAAATTCACATCACAGGTATCACATACAGCCAACTATTTTATACATTTTGTTAGCAAACTAGTTTTTGTTATAAGGAGTACAAATTGACAAAATCTTCAGTATGGTTTCTCCCGAAATTACAAATATCCTGCACACTTGAAAACCCCACAGTTCTATTCCACAATCATCCTCCCTTCATTTAAAAAGATCTTTTCAAGGTCCCGTTAAACCAGAAGTCCCAATTTTGTCGAACCCATGGGCACTTTACTGAAAATATGTAGCAGCTTTTTGGTGAAATGGCTGCCACGGGGCCTGAGACCAAGCACAAAAGAAGTTACAAACCAAGTATCCCTTCCTATGTAGAGCCAACTGTTTCTGAATAGTAGATTTTCTGGGCTGTATGGCCGTGGTCTTGGCATTGTCCAGGGAACTGACTCTGGACAATGCCAAGACCACGGCCATATAGCCCAGAAAATATACAACAACTAATGAACTCCAACCGTGGAAGCCTCTTCGGCACCTGTTTCTGAATGTGGACGTTCTTTGTAGACGTAAAGGTGATGCTTCTTGTGTTCTTTCTGAAGCACCTCCTGTCCCAGTGAGAGGGAGGAAGGGCAAGATGTACTGTTTATTTATTTATTTATTTGGATTTGTATCCCGCCCTCCCCGAAGGCTCAGGGCGGCTCACAACAAGGCACGCGTGCCAACTTTAAAACAAGTTCAACAGTATAAAACCAAAGACATATAAACAGCATCCAGGCAATGAACAAGATGGGGCAGATTATAGCCCCCGGCAAACGTTAGCCCCCAGTAGCCAAACAGCAGCCAAACAATAGCTCATCACCCCCTCTCCTGCCAGGGCCGCCCCACATTCAATGGTGACGATAGTGCGATGGCAGATGGCTAACCATGGTGGTGGCTTCTAATCATAGGCCTGGCGGAATAGCTCCGTCTTACAGGCCCTGCGGAACTGAGCAAGGTTGGCTTTAGGGAAGAAGAAGAAGGACATGAGTGCCAGGAAGCACTGCAGCACCCAATGGCGTTACTCTGGGGATCACTGTGTTAAATTATGCAGGGGGTAGATGTTGGCTAGGCAGTAGAGAACACTCACAAGCTCTGACAGTTGGCCAGCAAAGAAACCGATTGCCTTGGGTGGTGGAACTGTAGAATTTGCCTCCTTGAAGAATTTGAAGGAATTGCTGGAGAGGCATCTGCCAGGAATCTTTAGCTGTATGCTCTCCCGACCCAGATCTCCTTTCTGGCTGGTAATTCAAGCAGAAGAGAGATGGAAAAGCAATCTTGTTTTTAAAGCATGCTGATGCAGTTATATAATCAGGATGGCGGGCCCCTAGCTAAATCCGATTTCAATCCAATCGACTGGAAAAAGATAATTACGTGTGTGTGTGTGTGTGTGTGTGTGTGTGTGTGTGTGTGCGACGCCATCTCAGTCAGGATGAAAACAAAGAGTGCGTGTGAACTGACAATCCTGTGCCAGACCCAAGATCACAGGAGGGGATGGTTGGGGGGGGGGCGATAAAGGGTGTCATGTTTTGAAGCTCTCGTTAAAATCCTGCCTGTCTGCTTCGCCTGTCCAAAGAGGATTATTCTGCAAAGCTCGGTCTTGCCTTTGTCTCCACTGCTGCTAATTGATCTCATTTGTATCCCTGTTGGGTGGAAGGGTAATTGTACTTCCAGCTTAACTGCAGAAGTGCATTTGAATGAGGCCAAGAGAGCTAGCGTTAAATTTACAAACTGCTGTCAAAAGAGAGCAGCCAGTGACTGAAAACAAAAAGGGAAATTCCAAAAATAGGCTGGCTAAAAGAGGATGTGGGAAATAGCAGCTAGTTTCTTCCAGAATGCGTGGGTCCCAGACTATGGGGTGGTCCTGCACTGGGGATGGTCCACCTGAAGATGCTCCAGGGGAGAC
The DNA here is from genome assembly GCA_029375565.1 of Gekko gecko. NCBI lineage: Eukaryota > Metazoa > Chordata > Lepidosauria > Squamata > Gekkonidae > Gekko > Gekko gecko. Next base: position 3,040,190 of record JAPDNY010000016.1, read on the forward strand.
TGGGCCACTGACCGTGGCGGCTGAATTTCTCCACCAAAGCCACACCCGGGTCCGTCGGATGGCCCTGTCGGTGGACCCCCAATGGCCCACATTGTATTTGTGCCAACATCGCTCCGTAATCTCCACGTGCTTTGTAAAGAAGGGAGTTTCAACACTCTTCTGCTTCTTTCCCGTGATGTTTATGGCTTAGGAAGGTGTGAGAATATCCTCTCCTATGGGCAACGTGAAATTATTACTCTAATCCACAGATTGTTCAGTATAGCAACAAATTACAGGCATGAAATACATGCCTATAAGTACACACACTTGTGGGCTGATTTTGTTGATGGCTGGACAGAGGCAGGCTGTGCAAGTTTGGAGGGGTGAGTTCAAAAAGTCTGAAAATATTTCTGTGGGTGACTCAAGACACTGGACTCCCCAGCAGGGCCATAGAGGCAGGTTAGGTTGTTGCCTAGAGCACCACCTTAGAGGGAACACTGCGCTGGCCTGCTGCCCCTCCCCTCCCCGCCCCTCCCACGCCAAAAGCCCTGCTCTGCTCCACTCGCCCTCAGTAGAAGAAGTGGCAATCCAAGCACTGGGAGCATGTGCAGTGCATGTCCTGTTGCTGCCCAAAATGACGTCCGCATTGGGCCCTCCTCCTGCTCACCGCAACCTCTAGGTGGCCACCCTCCCCGCTGGGGCGCTCTCAGAGTCCGCCTCCGCATAACGGCCAGCAGGAGGGTGCCGGCCTGCCGGGGCTTCCAAGAGGATCCTGCGCCTCAGCTGTTTCGGCAGGCGTCCCCAGGACTTCAGGCCCATTCAGCAGAGCGGTGCAGTGATGCTTTGTTTTGCTTTGCCAGAATCATCTGGATGGGCAGGGGGCTTTTTTATTGAACGTTCTGGCTGCAGGGCAGGGGGGCTGTTGTCATGCCTAGGCCGGGCGAGAGGCGAAAATGGGGGAAGGGGCGCCTCCGGAGGCCTCCCTTGCGCCTTCTGCTGCAGCACGTGGGGAGGCTCCCGTGGGAGAGGCGGCGCTGGGGCTCCCCCACCCTGCTGTGTGTGTGTGTGTGTGAGAGAGAGAGGAATGCTGGGGACCCAGAGGCGATGATGGTGTGTGGAGGTGCCACTGGGGGCTGCTCGGGAGAAGCCCCTGCCCATGGCACTCCAACCAGCGCCCGCCACCTCCCTTCCAGCAAGCACTGGTCGGAAACGCTACAGCTGTGCCTCCCTCCACCGCCCCAACTGTCTCCTTCTGCTGACTTTGGGGGGTTTAATTGCCTGTGGCACTGGCAGGCTGCGGCCGCCACCAGCTCACTCTCCTCCCCAAAGCTCCCACCTCTCACCCAGGAACGGAAGGGGGAGGGAGAGAGGGAGGCGGCGGCATAGGCATCAGCCCCGCCAGGCTCCCTCCGAGGCGAAGGGGGCTCCCTCCTCCTCCTGGTGTGGCGGCTCAGCAGCTGCAGGCAGGTCCGGGTGCCTGCTCTCTTGCCAGCCGGCGGCAGCCAGCCCAAGGAGAGTGAGGCAGGCCATGCCAGAGCCATGACTGCATTGCATTGTTCCTGGGGTGGCGCTCCTCCAGAACACAGCCACCGCCGCCTCGGGGCTTTGCACGCCTCCAAGTTAGGATACCCACCCACCCCCTGGGAACTTTCAGCTTGCAAGCCAGGGCGCCTTTCGCTGGAGATCCTGACCTCGGGGGGGGGGTGTCTGACGTCCAGGCACAGCTCCGGAGGCAAAAAAAAAATGTAGTGTGCACCAGTTCTTTTACCAGATCGTCTGCCTCTGTTATTGCTGGTTACTTACTTAGACAGCTGTGTGTGTGTGTGTGTGTGTGGCTCGCCGTGTGCTGCATGGCCGATGGGCCGCAGCGGCAGTGGCGGGCTGCCTCGGTGGCATGTGCCCAGCCCTGGCTCCCCGGGGAGAGGCAAAGAAGGGGGAGGGAAGCAACAGCACCCCCCCCCAAGATCGCCTCCCACCCTCACCTCCGGCACCAAGTGCGCCTCCATCTCCTGGTCCCCACGAAGGAGATCTCCCCCAGACCCTGGTCCCCCCGGCCCGGACTTCTGCAGAGCTGGGGGTGCCTGCAAAACAGATCGTGGACCTATTGGTGTGTGGGGAGGGGGTACATTACTTGTTCTCACAATTAAAAAAAGGAAAAAAGAAATTGGCAGTTTCAAATTTTGTGTTTTTCTTTCTTCCTGAAATGCATTTATGCGTGAAAATTGGTGGGCACGTAGGGGGGGGCAGAAGATAGCCTTGCCTAGTGTGTCAAAAAACCTGGCACCAGCCCTGCTCCCCAGCAACTGTAGTTTGAGACCAAGAAGCAAAATGGGAAGTCAATATTCTGGAACACCAGTTGGGATGTCCCCAGTTGCATTGCGCAGGCCAGAGAGTGAGTTCACTGAGCAAGACTTGAAGGGGACTGTCTTGGGTTAGGAGTTAGGTGACTCTGGGAAGTTGACTGCAGCGGTCAGCCGGATGACACGCTGCAGCACCTGGGGCAGTTCCTAAACCAACACACACACACACCTGCACGTCATCAAAGAGTGGGGGGTAGCAGGAGGAAGCAGTTGTGAAGCAATAAATACGGCACAATAGCAGATAAAGGTCTAAAGGTGTTTTTTCCAATTGTGGGAAGTAGCAGGATCTTAATTCTCTGGTGCGTGGAGGGCGCGTGGAGGGCCCTTTGAGCGGGATGTGATGTGGTCAGCAGACATCCATTCAGTATTCTAATCTACTATTCTGGAAAAAGAAACACACTAGAATGCAGAGGACTTCTAGTCCAAAGGGGTTGGGAATAGAAAGCAGGTTCCAGGGAGCCCGTAAGAGGAGCCCCCCCCCCGGAACCCTGGAGAGCTGCCAGGAAGGACCAGGGAGTCCGGCAAAGTCTGGGTCCAGCTGGGCAACTTGAAGACCCACAAAGCTTAATTCTTTGAGCCAGTTTGGTGTTGTGGTCAGGAGTGTGGACTCTAATTTGGGAGAACCAGATTTGATTCCCCACGCCTTCTCCACATGCAGCTGCTGGTGTGACCTTGGGTCAGTCATAAGTTCTTTCAGAGCTGTTCTCTCAAGGACTGTTCTCAGGAGAGCTCTCTCGGCCCTGCCTACCTCGCAGGGTGTCTGTTGTGGGGAGGGGAAGGGAAAGGAGATTATAAGCCACTCTGAGACTCCTCCGGGTAGTGAAGGGCGGGGGATAAATCTGATCTCCTCTTCGTCCTCTTCCTCGTTCTTCCCCCTCCTCCCCAACACAGCTACCCACCTGACTGTAGTCCTGCAGTGGCGGTAGTTTCAGGACCTGGAGAAGCCAGCCATGCCTGTCTTGTAACAGGAGTCAGGCTTTGAGTAGCAGACAGGACCTCGGACAGCTCCCAGTGAAGGCATCTGTGGCTTTACTCATTCACCAAGTATCTGCTCGTTCTCTTAAGTCAGGTGTCCTCAAACTTTTTAAACAGGGGGCCAGTTCACTGTCCCTCAGACCGTTGGAGGGCCGCCGCGTTCGCCCCTCCCCCCTCCAGCCTGCTCGCCCCGCCGCCGCGTTCACCCCTCCCCCCACCAGCCTGCTCGCCCCGCCGCCGCTCGCTCCCTCCCCCACCAGTCTGCTGCCACTGCGCCCCCTCCCCCACGACCAGCCTGCTCGCCCCTTCCTCCTCCTCAGCTCCTGGGCGCTCTTGCCGCCCAGGGCTGCTGGAGGAAGAAAGAGGCCGCGGGGGCGCTGCTGCTGCGCTCCTTGAGGAGGAGGCGGCTCCGGGCGGGGGGGGCGGGCATAAACACTCGGCGGGCCGCATAAATGTCCTCGGCGGGCCGCATGTGGCCCACGGGCCGTAGTTTGAGGACCCCTGTCTTAAGTGATGGGGCTGGCCTGCGGAGCCCTCATGCGTGGGGGGCAGGCTGGCCTGATCTCATCTGCTCTGGGAAGCCAAGCAGGGTCCGCCCTGGTTGGTACTTGGATGGGAGACCGCCAAGGAAGCCCAGGACTGTTTTGCGGAGGCAGGCCGTGGCAGATCCCCTCCGCTCATGTCTTGCCTTGAGAACCTGATGGGGTCGCCATAAACGGATGGCAGTTTGATGCCTCTTTCCAGCACAGAGAGCGGGTGGGAATTTGAAAGGTCCACCGTCCTGGCTGAGCACCCAGCACTGCAGTGTTGCTAACAGGCCTTTGGCTGCGCCGTCCCTGTTGCCACATTCAGTTGGCCTTCCCTCAGGGGCTCAGAATCTTGTAATTTATAAGAGGGCTTTAAAATTAAACTAGTCCATGGATTATTGGCTGACATAAACAACAGTTTCATTTATAAAACTTTTTTTTTATTTTTAATACAGTTTACCGTGGCAGCCAAGTATGCAATTATACAGTCTTTCTTAGGACAGTTTAATGGCAGTGACCAGTGGCATTCATTCATATACATCTTTTTAAACACAAAGTATGCTGATTAGTTTGTTGAGTTGTCATTCTACAATGGAAATCACTCTGTGAAACACAAAACAGGGCCCATGGTAGCTATAATTGCTGGTTAGAACTACTCAGGTCATATTGATCTACTTAAAACCTTTGGGGGCTGTGTGAGGGATGAAAGTCCATCCAAGACGCTGCCAATGAGAAAGTACAAGGCAGTACAAAAAGCAGTTGCTGCCGAGGGGGCTGACAGCTTCATCCGACTCTCCCGGGCCGAGGTTGAAAGGATCCTGGGCGCTGTTAGGCTGAGCACAGGCCTCCTGGACCCCTGTGAGGGAATACAGGGTCCTCTGGTAGACATTATCAATCTGTCCCTGGATTTGGGGGTCTGCCCGGAGGGACTGAAGGAGGCTGTGGTTGTATCGCTCTTAAAGAAGCCAACCTTGGATCCGTTGGATCCTTCCAACTGCCACCCAGTCCCAAATCTTTTGTTTCTGGGCAAGGTAATTGAGAGAGCGGCTGCAGAAGGGCTCCAGAACGGCCCTGGACCCGTTCCAGTTGGGCTCCTGCCCTGGCCACGGGATGGACCTGGCCTTGGCCGCCCCCACAGACGAGCTCCACAGACGGCTGGACTGAGGCAGGTTGGTGCTGCTGCTGCTGCTGCTGCTGCTGGATCTCACAGCAGAGGGTTCAGCACCATCGATCTTGGCCTTTTGACCCACTGCCTCACCAACGTAGGAGTTCACGGGGTAGCCTTGAAGGGGCTGACCTCATTTCTCCAAGGTCGTGGACAGAGGGTGGCCCTGGGAAAGAGGGTGTCATCTAGTATGTGGGGCTCTTCAGGGGGCAGTCCTCTCCCCAATATTGTGTAGCATCTTCATGTGCCCCCTCGCCCTACTGGTGCAAAGTCTTGAGTACCTGTTGATGGGTGGCTGGCCAGATACTGCCCTGGCTGAAGGGTTGGAGGCCGTGGTGGGATGGTTGAAATAGAGCCGGCTGAGACTGAATCCTTCTAAGACTGACCTGTAAGGCCATTCTGTGGCTGGGACATGGAGACTCAGGTCTGGGGTGCCAACTCCCAGTTCTCGACAGAGTGCCTTTAAGACTGGCATGAACCCATCAGGCGCTTGGGTGTGATTCTGGACGCCTCCGTAACAGTAGAGGCCTAGGTCACCAGTGTTGCTGGACTGGCATTTTTCCAACTGCACCTGGTCAAGCAACTGGCCCCCTACCTGTCTTGTCCTGACCTGGCCACAGTAATCCATGCAGTGATCACCTCCAGATTAGACTACTGTAACTCACTCTACATGAGCCTGTCCTTGAGGCTGACCCGGAAACTGGTACAGAATGCAGTGGCGCAGATCCTTATGGGGACCCTGGGGCTGCACTGGCTTCCAGTGGAGTACCAGATCAGGTTCAAGGTTTTGGTGCTGACCTTTGAGGCCCTTAATGGTCTGGGACCCTCCTATCTTCGGGACCACCTCTCCCGGTATAGCCCCAGAAGAGCATTGCACTCAGTAGATCAGAATCCATTGGTGGTCCCCGGCCCAAGGAACGTCCGGCTGTCCTTGACCAGAGCCAGGGCCTTCTCTGCCCTGACTCCCTCATGGGTGGAACTCTCTGCTGAATAACACTCGTGCCCGGTGGGACTTGGTACAGTTCCGCAGGGCCCGTAAGGCGGAGATGTTCCACCAGGCATTTAGCTGAGGACAGCGGCAGTTACATCCCGGCCCGCAGCAGGAGCTCCGTGACCTTCCTTAAAGGGTTGGCCCCACAAGATTTCCTTCTGAAAATGGGAAGGGATTTCATCGCTTTAGGGGTGGGGAGTGTGGGGTGTGTTTTTGCATTTCATTTATGTCTAGGGTGGCTGATGTTTGTGCTGCATTTAATGAAATTATTAGTATTATTGTCTTTATTATTACGTAAAAGTACAGTTGTTTAGAGACAGACAGGAAAATAATGGCAGCCCCACCAGAAAAACTTCTGCCTCGCAAGCCACAAAATCCTGGCTACGGGGGCCGGGTTGCATCCTTCTGGCACCCCCACTCCCTGCCTCCATGCGAGGCAGCAGCACTGCTGGAATTTTTAGCATCATCTTTTAGGTTAATTAGTCTGCCTTTTTATTGTTTTTAAATAGTTTTAATCATGGACTGCATGAATCCATTACTTTGTACGCCGCCCTAAGTCCTACTTAGTGGGGGAGGGTGGTTCAAAGTCTAGTTTAATTAGTAATAAATAAATAAATAAATAAATAAATAAATAAATAAATAAATGTTAATGTCTGTTTTAAAAGAACAAGGAGAAAGAATGCCAGATAAACTATTGTTCTGGGAGGGAAGGAGGGAAACTCTGGCACGTGGCCTCTTACTCCACTGAGCCTTCCTCCAGTGGAAGAGCCACTCGGGTGGCAGGAAAGCAGATCGTTGTCTGAAAGGCCAGAGCAACATGCAGAGGCCCCTGGAATCAAAGCCTCATTGATCTTCAAAGCACAGTTTACCATTCCTCTTTCTGAGTTTACTATAAGGAAGGAAATCCAAACCATAGAGAAACCTAAATATCTCATTCACACCTCAGAGAAGGGGAGAAACGTGACACAAGGTTACATTTAAGTTGATTTAAAAAAATTACAAGCTGATGTAGAACAGATATCAAAATGCAAGCATAAAATCAAATATTGTAATACTGTAAGGTTCTCCAAATTTGAAGACAGGCCCTGGGGAAGGATGAACGGGAACTCCTCAGAAATCCCAGCAATCCCAGCCCCTTCCCCCTTGAAAACTGGCCCTTGGCTCAGGGACGGAGCCTCTGCTTGGCATGCAGAAGGTCCCCGGTTTGATCTCTGGCATCGTCAGTTAAAGGACCTGGCCGCAGGAGGAGACGTGAAGGGCCCCCGCCTGAGACCCTGGAGAGAGCCAGAGAATTATAGAGTTGGAAGGAGCCAGAGAGGCCATCTAGTCCAACCCCCTCTGCTCAGTGCAGGATCAATAAAATAGTGAAACACACAGTACATAAGTGAACACAAATTCCAATTTCAAAAATCAATTATTAATAATAAACAATTAATTCTTATATCCTAAACAAAATTATTCATACAGTAACAATTCATAATCAGGGCCTAAATGATTAAACACAAGTCCTCTGTCTGTGGCTCGTGAAGGCCGAACCCCTTAAAAGTGCTCAGCCCCCCCCCCCCAATCAGCAGTGTGCTTCGCAGTGTAAAGGGAGGAAGCCCAGCTTCCGGGAGAGACTGCCAGCTTCCTCAGTATGCTCCATGTTTCACCAATTTGGCTTTATCAAATTGGAACCAATAACTTGAAGGCTATCACTATAAAAATACAGAAACATTCAGAAGCATTGTACAGGACATCTTACATGACTCATACATCCCAGGAAATGCTTTCAGAGCAAATAGAATACCATACCTGAAAAACAGTCCCAACGTATTCAACTCAAAAAGATCATTTTCAAAGTGGGCTGTGCCTTCACAACAGTCAGTGCTCTCACTGTGCCCTACGCAGAGCTTTTCCCGAGTTAAATGCATCCCACAACGTTCCACAGGCTTGACTCATTCACATGAAAAAAGCCCTTAAAGTTAACAGTAACTCGGTTGTACCCACATTTAAATAAAGCACGGACAAGTCATTTTGTTGATTCAAAGCTAAAGGTTCCATAGACTGTAATCTAAATATCCATTGTGCTTCGAGTTGTAACAACTTTTTTGGCATGTTAATCGAGGTGAATCTCCTAGTGGTCAGCTGACACAAAGCAAAAAACTTCAAAGAGTCCTGTGTATATACTGCCCACGTATATTTTAGGGGTTAGTTTTAATTTAACCTCTTCTGGGCATACACCAGGGGTCACTTGGGGGTGTGGAGGGGGAGGTATTTGAGAATTTCCTGCATTGTGCAGGGGGTTGGACTAGATGACCCTGGAGGTCCCTTCCAACTCTATGATTCTGTGATCTTGGAAGCTGAGCAGGGACGGCCCTGGCTAGTACTTGGGTGGGAGACCACCAAGGGAGGCCAGGGTCCACGATGCAGGGGCAAAGGCAACCCCCCCCGAACATCTCTGGCCTTGAAAACCCCACCAGGGGTCTCCATTGGCCAGCGGCGACCTGATGGCCCTTGCCTTCCCCAGTAGCTTTTATTAGGACCAGACCAATAATGTCCAAGTGTGCAAACTTTTGAGTTCCCAAAAAAAATGGATCTAGATCTGCTTTCCTGCCTCTTTTTTATTTTGTAACATCTGGCCTGATAAAGAGTTCTGGGGGACTTGAAAGCTTGCCAGCTGTTATGCATTGCTGGTTGGTCCTAATAAAAGATGTTCCACGAAGCATGTGAGTGGCCCTGGACTCCTGGCATGAAGATTCAGTGGGAGGCTAACCCAGTAGCAGCAAACGTTTCCTTGCTCTTCCCTCGCTCTACAGCTGCAAAAGTTGGCCTCTGTTCTTAATGGGGCGCATGAACAGCATTTTTTTGGGGGGGCAGTGTGCTGTGAAGGAGGTGGGGGCAGGTGAGAGTGCTGCTGGGCTATTTTTCCCCTGACTTCATGGATTTTCCCACCTGTGGTTTCTTTTTATGGAAATGCCAGATGAAGCCCGTTCCTTTTCCATGACAGAATTGTACCAGTGGAGCAGATCATGACTGAAAGGAGGCAGGGGTTGTCCTAATTCATGACTGCTGCAACAAACTCAGCCACACACTTAAGGAGCTCAAGTTGCTTATTAACACGCAAACCCCAACTGACCTCTGCTTTACCTGCCTGGCCAAATGATGGCTCACAGCCTACCAGCAGCACTCAAGATTGGGAAGCTGAAACATTGTCTGCTCATCAGGAGGGAGTGGGGTACACAGGAAATAATCACCAAATCGAGGTTTTCTTAAGAAATAAAAACTGTCTAATCCAACAGGGAACAGGGAACTGTGCCTTTTACTGATTCGGGATCTGTCTCCTCTGCCCGGCAGCAGCTCTTCAGTGGCCTCTGGCAAAGGATGCTCTTTCTGCACACTCGTTTCCGCCAATCCTTTAGCTTGAGATCCCAGGGATCTCACAGAGATCAGGTGCGCTGCTACAGAGCCAAGTCTCCCTACAAAATGCAGGGGCACAAGAGAACAGAGTTCCCCTGGAGAAAGCATCGTCTTCAGTGAGTGGACGCTGTGGCATACCCACATTGTTCCAGGTGAAATCCTTCCCCCAATCCCTGCCTCCCCCAAATCTCCAGGAATTTCTCACTCTGGAGCTGGCAGCCCTAGCCAGGAGGCAGAGCTAGTCCATCATCCACTTCCTCCCTCAAGACTCTTAAAGGCCCTGGATGGGTCTGGAGATGGGCCCAGAGGCCTCCCTCGACTCTGAAGCCTTGTGGGGGGTGGCCAAGTCTGTGAGGGTCCCCCAGCACCTCCTGAGCCGATGCTCCCCTGCCACTCCTGTACCCCACCCACAGGGTGGAGCTTCCAGACGGCTGTCAAAGAGTCAGCTGTCATTGACTGGATGAGTCTTTGGGAGAAGGCTGGGCTTTTTTATATGTGCATGTGAGTGTGTGCCCACCTGGAAGTCATGGTGACCTCTGGTGACTGACCCCTACTGGGGGCCTGGAGGATAGTCAGCGAGGTGGCGCCCTCCCCCGCCTCCCGACTGCTGGTATTCTGAGGACATCTCCCATCAGAGTACTTGCCAGAGTTGGCCTGGCTTAGCTTCCGAGATGTGACGAGATTGGGCTTGACAGGCTGACTCTTTTTTTTTTGGCCCCCTGAAGGGGAATTTTTTTTTTGCATTTGTATTTCCTAAACACTATAAACTACAACAGAAAATGAGGAGGGGAACATCTACACCTAGTAAAAAGAAAAGATAACCACAACTAACTAAAACCCCAAGAGATGCAGATCTTCAATAATGCTTATATCCGTGTTAGTCCATAAAAAGCTTTGAAAAGCATTGAGCATGATCTGATAATCCCATTTCTGCATCAGTTTAACTATTTTCCCAATTCAAGAACCTTCCCCAAATCATCTCATAGAATAAAGGCTTTATATGAATTTTCAGAGACTCAATTCTTCTTTTGTTTCTCCTTGTGCTCTCTCAGTTGATAGCTTTGTTTGGGAGCAGCTGCCCCCTTTTCTGCATCAGAGTCCTCGTCAGAAGACACAGAGTCCAACTCACCAGTAGATTTGCTATCTTCTTCTTTCGTCTCCTCTCCTGGATCTCCCAGTTGCAGCTGCAAAAATTCTCGAGCTTTGAAAACAGAGTCAATTTTTCTCTCCTTTCTTTTATTTTGAAAGTGACACCTTCGGGAATTAACCATCTGTATGCAATGCTATTTGTTTGTAAGAAAAGGATTAGTTCCTTATACTTCTGTCTCTTTTTTCTTATCTCAAATGGAATGTCTTTTAGTATCCTTATGTTGTTGCCTCCGACTTTCAGGGGTGTGTTTGTGGTCACTTTTAAAATTAAATCTCCTAAATGTCTCTTTGAGAATCTCAACAATTTCCCCTGGCAGATTATTCTTTTTAATATACGTAGAATAGGCTCTGTAGGCCACATCCATTTCGCTTAGAATGTCTTCTGCTTTTAAATCCATCACTGGGGCCAATGCATCACTCAGTAGTTGCTTTAGATTCTCATTGGGGGCTTCTGTCACCACTTGGAACCGGAGTACCATATTTGCTCTTTCCATTTGTAGCTGTAACAATTGGGTTTCTGCCAAAACTTGCTTCTTTTCTAGCACTTGCATCTTTTTCCCTGCTTTTATAGACCTGGTATCTAGTTCCTTCACTTTTTTAACCACCTGCTCCGTTTTCTTGGTAGTTTCTGCAAGTTGTAATTGCTGTGCTGCAAAATTCTGGTTCAGAGTTGTCAATTGCTGGTTAATGTTAGTCATCTGGTCCAGCAGAGGGTGTAGAGAGTCTTCTAAAAGCCTAGGAAACTCTATGGTCTCTTCCGGCCTCGGGCTCATGCCGCCTGGTGGTTTCGGTTTCTGTCCTTTGTCGGGTCGCCTTCCCGCCATCTTTTTTGGTTGTTTACTTTAACTGAAAGTTTATGAAGTCTCTGAAAGCCTCCAATACGCTTTGACTTTAACTGGTAAGGCTCTTAAAATTGGTTTCTTTGCTTGTTCTTCTGCTCCCCCCTTGCTAATCTGCTTTAAAGTCTCTACATGTGAGAGGGGCCTTTCCCCACTCGCTTCCCATGCTTCTGCCAAGGTGGGTGCTTTCCTTTTAAATTGCCAATTCAACACTTTTAAATAACTTACTGCTCCTTGCTCGTCTTACGACATCGCTTGTAGTTGTCTGGTCGCTTGATCTCCACCACTTGTTCCGGCCAGCGTCTCTAGGTCCATTCGGACGTGCAGCGGCTGGACCACTGGGGCAAAGGAGCACCTCGACTCTCCAGCATCACACTTGAGAAGAGGCAGCCCCCTCAGAAGCCCCTTGGCTGGGAGCCTTTTCCCCAAGGCTCCCGGGGAGTAGCAATTGCTCGCCCCCCCCCCCAAGCTGCTGGCACGCAGATTGTGTCCCAGGAGCATCCCGGAGACACGTCTGCTTTCAAGCCGCCATTAACCGGAAGTCTTGACTGGCGGACTCTTAAAAGGCTAATGGTCAGTTGACTAGCGTGTGGACTTTTTCAGGGTATGTGTCTTTGGCTGCATTGGGCTGGGTAGAGCCTTGGGAACATGGGGGGCCAAGAAGGAAGGGGGCCTGGTGCTGTCCCCCCCTTCCTGACCAATGTTCTCTCGAAGCTGAGTTAGTGTGAGCTAGCTCACAGTTTTTTAGCCTCCAGCTCACACGTTTTTGTCTTAGCTAAGGAAGGATGGCTCCAGAGTAAACTATTTTATGCAGTAGCCAAATTGCTTGCTTATAACTTTAGTGCCAGTGGCTCACAAAGTAGAATTTTTGCTCACAAGACTCCACACCTTAGAGCATTGTTCCTGGCAAAAGTGTTTATTCCATTTGCATCTGGACAAGTAAGGCCTGACTCTCAAAGACATGTGCTGGAATCAACTTGGTTAGTCTGGAAAAGGTGCTGCTTGTTTTCTGTTTTATGAGATCTTTTAGCTAGGGATACGGGGGACTGAACGGGGAGCTCTCTGCCTGTAAAACAGATGCCACGCTACCAAGCCATGGCCCGTCCCTGAAGGAAACTGTGTCCTGATGAGTCAGACCTTGATGTGCGAGCTTTCGACATGGGCTTTTTAAATATAAAGGAACCTACGTGTGACTCTCCCCCTTCATCCGTGCACTCTGATGGAGTTCAGTTCAGGGAGGACCGTACCCTATGCTTGTCCTGCATGTTGGAATCGGCTCAGCTTGGAGACACCATTGTATTCCCTGAGCAATTAGAAGGAACTGGCAAACTGCTTCCATCCTTTGCCGGCCCACCCAGCCTCTCTAGTAGTGGGCTGTTGTTGTTTTTTTACTGTTAACAACATTGGAATGATTCATTGATTGGAATGAATCTGACACATTTAAGGCAGAACTTGGGTTGCCTCCTGCCCTCATTATCAGCCTCAGAGCAATAAATGCACGCACACAATGTTTGCTCCTAATTTCTCCTTTCACCCTGCCCCCCCCCCATCTTGTTCTTGCAGTGGGTAATTAGCAAATCCCAGTTGTTTGTGGAGAACAATAGTGACGTGGGACTCTCACCAAGAAGTTGTGAGGCTCCCTCCCAAGCAGTTTGAGGTTCTTTTGACATTAATGCTCAAGCCCACTGATGGGCGTGGTCTGTTTAGCCTGTCAATTAAATCAGGAAATACGGCACAGGATTTCGGCATGGAAGGCACCCAAGAGAATGGACCTGATCCACAGGGTCACCAGAAGGGAGCGCAGCTGTCTAATGCTTTGTAGGTTATTAAGTGTACTTGCAAGTTAACTTCTGCATGTCTGGCAGAGGCACGCAGGCACCAGTTTCCACACACAGTGGGACATTTGAAACTGCCTTCTGCTGACTATGGACTGGCTCTGGTGGTGCTTCTTGGAGTCTCAGACAGAGAAGTGTCTTTCCCAATCTCAGTATTCTTTGACTAGAGATACCAGGGATTAAGTGGGAGGGGGGTGCATGAGAAGCCCAGGTTGGATCCAGATTAATTTTTCTACTCATGCAAAGCACTTCTGTCAGTGGAACAGAACTCGCCCCTGCTGCGGCCTGTTGGTCTCCCCAAAATGCTGCTCTTGGGGAACAGGGAGCCCTCGAAAGCAGTAGGAGGGGTAAATTTGGGGCCTGCAGTGGTAAGGTGAGTTACATCCCTCCCTTGCTTTAGCAGAAAATTTAGTCCGGACCGAGCACCGTGTGTTTTATCTCTGAGCAACACCTCCTTGCCAAAATACAAATATGCATGTTCAATTCAAGCGAGAACATTGGCCTCTCTAGTGTAGACTATTCTGTTCTGATTGGCCGCAGGTCTGTGGCAGAGAGAAATCTCTCACCCCGCTACTGTAGATCTGTTAACTGGAAATGCTGACACTTGAACCTGGGACCTTCCTTATAGAAAGCATGCTCTGTACCACTAAGCCAAGCTGCTTTAACAAAACAGCCTCATCTTGGTATGCAGAAGGTCCCGCATTCAATCCTTGGTGTCTCCAATTAGAAGGATTGTGGAGGAGATGAAAGTCCTCTCCTGCAGATTGTGGGGAAACACAGCAGGCAATTCCCACGCACCGGAGAATTAAGTCACACAGGTTTCTGGGAGCTCCAAGCAGCGCTCATCTGGATTGACAGGATAAGGGGTGGATTTGCGTCTCTTAGAGCCATTTCCCATGTGACAGAAAAGCAAACCTGGGTCACCCCTGGGTCACCCCCATGTACCCTTAGCAAAAAGCTGTGACCAGTCATGGCTCCCTGATGCATGCATCTGCTTTGCAAACATGTGTTTTCCACCTTCATGCAGATCATTGCTTAAGCATGAACATAAGACATTTTAAAGTGTACATTATATTGCATGGGTTGTATTTTTAAAAAATATATATATTATTTTAAGACAAAAACACATACATGAGAGTAATCATAACTTTGTATCTATTAAAATACCTCATAAATCCAAATACTAATAGCCAAGGGTCCCCAATATGTGCGAATACTTATTTCCGCAAATTGGTGGCACATGGAGGCTCAACAGAAATTCCTGCACACTTAAGGCATTACTTAGGTGTGCCGAAAAATCTGACATGTTTAAAAAAATATATGGGGATACTTAAATCCCCCCCAAACTGAAATTGTGTTCTTGTACATGCATGGAGAATGGATTTGCTGTTTGAAACTGTGGCGGAGCTTGCTGCTGGCAGCTGCAGGAGAGCCGGGGGAGCCTTAGCGGGTGGGCAGCTGGGATCTGAGCAGGGCTCGCCACTGTGGCTGCGGGGGGAGAAACCTGGGTGGGCAGGTTGCTGGGAGCCACGCAGGGCTCACTGCAGTTGCTGCTGGCCAAGGGGGGGAGAAGCCTGGGTGGGCAGCTGGGCAGCTGGGAGCCACGCGGGGCTCGCCGCCGTTGCTGCCGGCCAAGGAGGGAAGCCTGGGCGGGCAGCTGGAACCCAGGCAGGGCTTGCTGCTGTTGCTGCTGGGCTCACCTGCAGCCACCTCCTTCTCCTCAGTGAGGACCTCTTCCTGCTTTGCAGGCCGTGGGCCATGGGGCATATTCCCCCCCATGAGTATTGCAGGTCCCGCTTCTTGTAGATATCTAATTATCTATCTTTCTACCATTTAGCCAACTATACTTCTTGCAAGTCTACTTTTTAACAATATATATTCACTTCTATTTAAGCGTTGTTTAAGCATTCTACTATAGTCTTCTATAGGTTAGATATAGGTTAAGATTTCAAAAGTATATAAACTGAAATGCAGGTTCTTTTTTTCTTAATGTTTCATCATCTGTTATAAAGCTTTACTTAGAGATTTTAAAATTAGTCTTCCCTTAAATACCTTCCATTTGAGTTGTGATTTTTCCATATAATTCTCTAGCCACTCTTAATCAATTACACATGTCTAAAGGTCCCCTGAATACATTTTGTTTATACATTTAAGATACATTTTTTAATTTCATTATCTAAATATTTTAAATTGATCTTTCTTTAAAAAGAAAAAAAAGATTCAAACAATCCTAACCCGTTATACAAGCATACGTTTTCCCTACAATTTTATGAGTACGTCAATAATAATCTTACTTATTCCTTAACTCATCTTAACCAATTGCACATACAAATAGGTTCCTTAACCCATTCTTATTTATAAAACTTCATTCTCTTCTTCTTTTTCTGGTTTCTTCTCTTCAGCAAAGTCTTAATTCTCCGTCTTTTGTCCTTGTAGGTAGAGAGACTTTCTCTTAAGACTCACCAACTGTATTCCATACTTGTAGTGGTTGAGGATTCCATTAAATCTGTTTCTCTTTGGGATATTTTTTCCTTTACAGCTTTGAAAATACCAGCTTTTATCTGCTTTTTAATAGCTCTATTGTGCTGTTCTGTAACAGTTTTAGCTCTTTTTTTTTGGTATATAGATCCTTCTGTAAGGTGCATTCACTTGTTTGCAGTCTTGATCTGTGTCATGAGATTTCTCCATCTTAATTGTAGCTTGCACTGGTACAGCTTCTCTTTTTTCTTGCACCAAAACAAAAGCCTCCTCAACTGCCAGATTGACTGTATCAACAATTATACATTTAAGCTCCTCCTGAAAAGTCTGCGTCCAGTTAGTAACAATAGAGCTGTCTGTACCTGCGTCATCTGGCATTTTTTTGTTTGTGCCTTGTGAGCTCATTTTAAAACCAATCAAAAGTCCCAGCTCAGTCTCACAGACCAGAAATCTCTAGAGTTGTTTTTCAATAGTCTCTACAAAGCTGACCACGGCTGCGATCACATGCACAATTAGCTGCGCCATAGGTGCGAATGCCAGGCAGATTTAATGGGCACGATCAGACATGAACATCTGGCCAATGCCCCACACCCATCGGCAGCCTGTTTTGCTCCGCCACAAGAGTGGAGTTAAAAGACACTAAGGAAAGTCCACTATCAAATGGGTTGCTATGGGCCACGGATGGACTTTCCCCTGTGTGATCACGCCAGCGTACTCTCATGGCGTCGGGATGGTCTGATTAGGCCATCCCAACTCTGCCGTTCCCCCCCCCTTCCCAGTATGAGCATCATTGCATACTGCCATAGGAAGCCCTCCGTGTGGAGATGCAATTCATCAATCCCCTGTTTAAGCGCATCGGAAATACATGGCAAAAAAAATATTCGCCCACAGTTTGCGTCTGATCACGCATTGGCAGGCTGCCCCTGCAGCTCCCACAGACTGTGTGATAGCACAAATGTGGGTCAAATTGCTACGGACCAAATAGCCTCGCTTCCCACCCCCACCCCCGCGCACGTTATCTTGTGCGTCTGACCACAGCCCACATTTACCAGATAGTAGCTGCAGTAGACATATTAACAACCAAGAATCTTTCAAGATGAATCAGGTAGTTGCAGTATTATAGTGGGGCCTGAACAATGCAGACCTTTATAGTTTCAACAGCTGGTCTAATACTTTGAGGGACAGTTACAAAGTACAGAGTTCAACTTTAAATGTCTCTCTTTCTTTCTTTCCTTTCCAAGGAAGATTTGTAATCCTTTTCATGGGGTATATTCTCTGTTGAAGTTATTTGAGCTTTTGTCATTAAGGAGCAAGGCAATAAGATTAAAGAGTCTGTATATAGTTCTAGTATTTCATTTAAATCCAAGAGGAACCAGAAAGAATAATAACACTTGAAATCCAAAGAATAATGTGAAAAACTCAAAGTTTATATATTACAAAAACAAATATTAGAAGTCTAACAACAGCCTTTGTATCCTCTTTGCCCCAGCAGGAGTTTAGCAGAGTTTGATGGAGCTTCTCTGTAGTTAGTAGCTGCCAGTGCTCCCGCTAAGCTGTGGAGTCTTGTGAGCAAAAATTCCATTAAAGTTGTGAGTGAGCCATTTGGCTGCTGCATAAATTAGGTTGCTCTGGAGCCCTCCTTCCCGAGCTAAGACAAAAATGTGTGAGCCAGAGTTTAAAAAGCTGTGAGCTAACTCACACTAACTCAGCTTAGAGGGAACACTGATAGGCACTTAAAAGAGGAAGGAGGGGGGGATTTTCACCTCTCCTTTCCTTGTCCTTTTAAAAATTTAAAGGGGCTTAGTCAAAAGGTCATTGGTTCTTCAGAGTTGCTTTTTACAGGTACTCATGGTGAAGGTCTTCATCAGTGTTATGGATGAGGCTCAAAATTTCTCTCCTGTGGGGGTGCTCACCGCTGGTGCAGTCACGGCTGCCACGGCTGCACTGCTTCGTTCCTTACTTCTGGGATGATCCAGAGTTGCCACCCGCTTGTTGCCACTCGTGGGGGGCCCGAACCAAGTCCCTTGCACTGGACCTCCCTCCAGGAGGTCCAGTGGAGTTTGGGATCCCCCGAAAACTCCCCTAAAAGAACAAAGCGCCTGCGGTACCCAGGAGCGAAGCCTGGTGCCATCCGTGCTGCACCCCCGCCTCTCGTATTGTGTGGGTTGCATTGTGTGCGTTTGTAATTGCAGAGTTCAGCCCCGGAGCGTCAGCAGCTTCACCACAAATAAGAACCTGGCTGCCCATTAGATGCATCTCATATTCCTGGCATACACCAACAGGAAATTAATTAATTTATTTAGACATGTATATCCTGCTTCTCACCCCACTGGGGAACCAAAACTGCTTCTGATATCATTTCCCCCTCCTCCATTTTATCCTCCTCGCATCATTTTATCTTCCATTTATAAGCTGCCTTGAGTTCCACAAGGGAGAAAGGCGGCTAACAAATGTCTTAAATAGATAAAATAAAAACAGCAACTGTGTGATAGGCAGGCAGACAGGCAGAGATCAGCCCAAGGGCAACGAGTGAGTTTCCATGCCAGAGCGGGGATTCAAACTCGTGTCTTCAAGATCCTCAACTTACACTTTCACCACTGCAGTACCTGAATAGTTAGAAGTTTTGCCTGTTCATTTTTCCAGAGTCATGAGATCGAGAAACTTGGTCACCAGATGGAAGGGAAAGCAAAGCAGCTGGGATTGCCAAGAAACCTAGAAAAGGTTTCACATGTGCAAGACGCTACAGAAGACACACTCTCTCTGTCTCTATTTCACTGCTCCCTCCTATTCCTGTAAATGCACACTGCTTCCAAAAGTATTTCCAGTGCCTGGAGGGGGAAAGGAAGGAAGGAAGGAAGGAAGGAAGGAAGGAAGGAAGGAAGGAAGGAAGGAAGGAAGGAAGGAAGGAAGGAAGGAAGCTTCTGAAAGGGATGCTTGAAAGCAGGGGCCAGACAAGCAGAAAGCAGAGCAGCCACGGTGGCCTCCTAAGCAGCCGTGGTTTGCTTGGAACCATCATGCTGCTGGGAAAGAAAGGGAGGAGTGGGCAGAGGGCACTATCTTCTGTGGAGGCTGTCTTAAGAGCCGCCCTCCTACAGTGGGCATCATCCGCTCCCTTGCTCCTGAAATCCCTGGAGCTCTTCCCTCACATGTGCCATTCAGTGTACATCCCATCTGCACTGGGCGACCATTCATTTTTCTCTCCGCTCGTAGAATCAGACAAGCTGACAGCCCATGGAAAAGTGCAAGAGGGATGGAACCTTTGGAAACCCCACTGCAAACCAGGGGTGGCCTGCTTACTGGGCAGCTCTAGGCAGGGTGCCAGGCGGTGGAAGTGCCAGGGGCACCAAAAGCAGGCACCCCCGTGGGTCTCTGGCCCTCGGACCACCACCCCAGGGGCTAGGCCAGCCAGTGGCACACAGCATGCCCACGCCTCCAGCCGGCATGGGGGCGCGAGGCCAGCCTGACTAGCCCAGGGACCCAAGTATCCCGCGGCCGGCCATTCCCCCAAACCCACCGTCTCACCCTCTGTCCTTTTATACACTCTCTGGGAGGTGAGCAAGTGAATCTCCCCCCCCCCCGCCGTTTAGGTCTCAGCTGTTGTCAGTATTTGGTGCTTCCCGGAGCATTTTCAATCCTGTTTTGTTTTGTTGGGGAAGCTGATTAATTGATAAAGTTGTGTTTTTTGCATGCCTGGAGAGTCTCCCAAGCCTGTACCTGGGCTATGGGTGGCCTGGTTTTGCTGCATCCTTTATCAAAACTGAAAGGAGAGGACAGCTCCTTTTCTAGAAACAACAGAGCCAATGTGTAACCAGTATTCAGGTGGGTACTCTGAAGCAACAGAACAAAGTTTGAGTCCAGGGGCACCTTTAAGGGCCAGCACTAATTCTAGGTATAAGAATATACCGCTGGCACTGCTGTTCCAAGCCCAGAAGATGACCTCCAGGATCCCTGGTCAAATCGGCCTGGAGAAAAATTGCTTTCTGGCCCCAAAGTGGCCATCAGCATTTCCCTGGGCGGGTAAGAAAGGGTCACAAGAACTAAGCACTGGTGCAACCCTTCCTGCCCTCCCTCTCACGATCTGCCTAAGTTCACACAATCCACATTGCTGTCAGATGGCCATCTAACCTCTGCTTGAAAACTTCCAAAGAAGGAGAGCCCACCACCTCCCAAGAGGAAGCCTTTTCCACTGAGGAACCGCTCTGTCAGGAAGTTCTGCCTAATGTTTAGATGAAAACTCTTCTGATTTCGAACTGCTAGGTTGGCACAATACTATAGGTGAGGTCTAAACAGAGCAGAGCAAAGTGGTACCATTCCTTTGCGTGATCTGGACACTATACTTCTGGTGATACAGCCAAAAATTGCGTTTGCCTTTTTAGCAAGTGCATCACACTGCTGACTCATGTTCAGTATATGGTCTACTAAGACCTCTTGATCCTTTTCGCACATACTACTGCCAAGACAAATCTCCCCCAACCTATTATGCATTTTGATTTTTCCTGTCTGAATGCAGAACTTTACATTTATCCCAGTTGAAATTCATTTTATTTTTTTAACCCAGTTTTCCATCCTGTCAAGAGATCATCCTGTATCCGGACTCTGTCTTCTACCGTATTTGCTATCCCTCCCAATTTAGTATCATCTGCAAATTTAATAAGCATTCCCTGTGTCCCTTCCTTCAAGCACTATTATGCTGCAGGACCAAGGGTCTCACTCAGTACACGGCATCTTCACGTGTTCATAAACGCATCATCCTATGAAACTCCCACCATAGTGGGCTTGTCACCTTTATTTTTATGACAAAAACGATGCGCCTGGAACAGCTGTGTGCCAGAAGTTTGGCAGGTGCTTCTTTTCTTTTTTTGGTAAATACATTTTATTATTGAATATATTTTCATGTTCATACAATTTAAACAAACCAATACATATCCATTTTCTTTCACCCTCTCCCCCCCAAACAAGGCTTCCCGCAATGCTTCAACCCCATAATGACTCTCTATTTAGTTACATTTACTACTAAACTTATTTTCTTTTACTAATGGTAACAATTCAAAGGTCTAAATCTCTTTCAATTTCTCCTAATAGCTGTCAAAACAAATCAAACCACGTTTGACATCCCAATTTTTCAACAAGTATTCTTGAAAGTCTTTCCAATCTTCGAAAAAGGTTTCGTCTTCTTCGTTGTTTAGTTTTCTTGTTATTTTGTCCATTTCTGCCATAAACAAAGTCTTTTTAATCCATTCCCATGTTTCAGGTATCTTATCTTGTTTCCAACATTGAGCAAAAGTCAATCTAGCTGCTATAATCAAGTACCATAATAATGTTCTCTTGGTTACATTTACTTCTTCCATTTTAAGACCTAGCAATAACATCTGTGGGTCTTTCTTAAAAGTACATTTCAGAATTTTTTGTATCTCATTGTGGATCTTAGTCCAATAACATACTGCTTTATCACATGTCCACCACATATGGTAAAAAGACCCTTCATTTTTCTTACATTTCCAACATTTGTTAGACATACTTTCATTTATAATCGCAATTTTTTTGGGCGTCATATACCATCTATACATCATTTTATAACAGTTCTCTTTAACATTTACACAAGTTGAAATTTTCATTGACTTTTTCCACAAATATTCCCAAGATGTCATAAGTATCTCGTTATTAATATTTACTGCCCACTTTATCATTTGCTCTTTTACTATTTCATCCTCAGTATACCATTTCAATAAAACCTTATACAGTTTTGAAATCATTTTTTTACCCTTTTCAATCCATACAGTTTCAATTTCAGTATAATTTTCTCTAAAACCATGTTCTCTTTTGTCTGTTTTAAATAAATCATAAATCTGTCTATACTTCAACCAATCATATTCAAATTCAACATCAATTCTATCTTTTAGTACAAAGTCTTTCCCTTCCAATTTTAAGAGACTTTTGTAGGGTAACCAATCTAAACCCTGGTTTCTTGAATATGGATTAATCACTTCTGCTGGTACTATCCAAAGTGGTCTTTCTTCCGAGAAGAATTTTCTATATCTCATCCAAGTCTCGAACAGTGATCGTCTTATGAAGTGGTGTTTGAAAAACTTATCCATTTTCACTTTTCCATACCATAAATATGCATGCCATCCAAACTTATTGTCATGACCTTCTAAAGCCAATAACTTTTTATTCTCAAGGTTAATCCACTGCTCCAGCCATGTTAAGCAGACGGCATCATAATACAGTTTTAGGTTTGGTAATTGTAGTCCTCCTCTTTCCTTTGCGTCACATAAAATTTTCATTTTAATCCTTGGCTTTCTTCCTGCCCATACAAACTTCGATAGTTCTTTCTGCCACGTATCCAGTATTTTCCTTTGTTTTAACATTGGAATAGTCTGAAATAAAAACATCAAACGCGGCAAAACATTCATTTTTACAGTTGCAATTCTTCCCAATAATGATAGATTCAAGGTATCCCATTTCTTCATATCTTGCTGGATCCTGTGCCAAACCTTTTCATAATTATTTTTAAACAAATCAATATTTTTCATAGTCAATTCAATTCCTAAATATTTGGTCTTTGTAACTACTTCACATTGGATTTTCTCCTGAAGTTCCATTTGTCTCTGCTTCGTCATATTTTTACACATCACTTTCGTTTTGCTTTTATTGACATAAAATCCCGCAACTGTTCCAAATTCTTCAATTTTTTCCATCAATTGTGGTATATTCTCAATTGGATCTTGAATCATAAACATTACATCATCTGCAAAAGCTCTGTATTTATGCACAAAGCCTTTTACTTTAAGTCCTTCAATGCCATTGTCTTTTCTTATCTCTATCAATAATATTTCCAATATCCAGATAAACAGTAACGGAGATAACGGGCAGCCTTGTCGTGTTCCCTTTTGAACTTGGAAAAAGTCTGTTCTTTCTTTGTTTATGTTCAAAGCTGCTTTCTGTTCTGAATATATTGCCACATATTTAAAAAGGACTGTCCTATATCCATTTTTTCAATTACTTGCAACATGAACTCCCAATTTAAATTGTCAAAAGCTTTTTCCGCATCTAAAAAGAGGAATCCAACTTCTTTTTCTGGATGTTTATCATAGTATTCAATAGCATCAATCACCACTCTCAGATTGTCTCTAATTTGTCTATTTGGTAGAAAACCAGCTTGTTCTTCTGCTATAACATCTTTCAAATATTTTTTCAACCTTTCTGAGATTATTTTTGCAAATATTTTGTAGTCATTATTTAGTAGCGATATTGGTCTATAATTCTTTACGTTAGTTAAGTCCAAACCTTCTTTAGGTATAAGTGAGATATTTGCTTCTTTCCATGAATCTGGGATCCATTTAGTCCTTCTTATCTCGTTTGACAGAAGCACTAAAATAGGGATTAGCTCCTCCTTAAATTTCTTATAAAATTTTGCTGTAAAGCCGTCTGGACCTGGAGCTTTGCCCAACTTTGCGTCTTCTATCGCCCTTGTTACTTCTTCTTTTGTTACTAGTCCATTTAATAATTCTTTAATTTGTTGTCTCAGCTCTGGTATTTCAATATTCTCCAAATATCTCTTAATTTTCTGTTGGTCAATTCCTTTCTTTTTAAACAATTTGGCGTAGTATTTGAAAAAGCTCTTTTTATGCCTTTCAGATCTACTACATCTTTCCCATCTTCAATAATCTTGCTTATAAAATTCCTTTCTTTTCTATTTTTCAATTGCCACGCTAAAAATTTTCCTGGTTTATTTGCACCCTCAAATGCTTTTTTCTGTAATTTCTTCAAATTCCAATATAATTCTCTATTTAGTAGAACATTCAGTTGATCCTGTAGAAAGTGGATCTCTTTAATAATTTTTTTCTTCCCTGGTCTTTTCTTCAGTTCCTTTTCCTTTTGTCGAATTTTTTCATGAAGGTCATTTTGTTGTTGCATCCTTTGCTTTTTATCTTTAGAGTTCAGAGAGATAAGCAAACCTCTCATTACCGCTTTGTATGTATCCCATACAACCTGTATATCAGTACCTTTGTCCAAATTCATTTCAAAAAAAATTTTCGTTTCTTTCTTTAAAGTCTCATTAATCAATTTTTGGTCCAATAAGTCCTCATTGATTCTCCAGTATAGTTGTTTTGATTTTTCTTTAGATGTCCAAAGTAAAGGATTATGATCTGAGTTATTTTTCGGTAAAATTTCAATTTTATGAGTTTTTAGCACCATCTCTTCTGACATCCAAATCATATCAATTCTAGAAAAGGAACTATTCCTGTTGGAGTAAAATGTATAATCCTTTGTCTTAGGGTTCCACTTCCTCCAAACATCTTCTAGTTTCTCTTGCTTCATCAGCTGGAAAAATTTTTTGGCAGTTTTCCAACCGCCTCTCCGATTGCATTAGACTTTCTGTCCAATACGTTGTTGACCGTGCCATTGAAATCTCCTGCAAAGACAATTTGATCATAGTTTAGACAGTCCAACTCTCTTGTCAAATCATTGAAAAAAGTCTCTTTTGCACCATTGGGTGCATATATGTTTACAAGCAATGTCCTTTTTCTGTACATCATTATTTCCACGCCAACGTATCTTCCTTCCTTATCTGAGAAGATTTGTTTAGGTTCCAAATCTTTAGAAATATATATCACTGTTCCTTTTTTCTTATTAATTGCTGACGAATGAAATTCTTCTCCCAATTTTTTATTAATCAGATATTTATTATCTTGTTTTCTAATATGTGTTTCTTGCAAACAAATTATGTTACATTTTTGTTTCTGTAGCCAATGATTCACTAATCTTCTTTTGTTTGGTGAATTTAGTCCATTTACATTCCAAGATAAAAATTTGTAATCCATCATTGTTTTGGATTAAATGTCTTTAAAATCATCAAAATTGCTGCTTCGGGCTGCTTGCTAGTGTGCCTGATGGGCCGATGCTCCCGAGATATTCTTGGTCTGTGTCGAAGTGGGAGAGGGGGCCCCTCTGAGTCTCCGCCCGCTTTGGAGGGCTCCAAGATGGAGGTCAGCATTTCCTGTTTCCGGGTTCAGCCGGGTTGCCAGCCTCAAGGTGGAGCCTGGAGTTCTCCCAGAATTAAACCAAATCCTGTTGTTTAAATGGGGCGAAACACCAAGAGCCGAGTGTGATTGTGGTGCAGCCCGCCAGACTGTTTTCCCTCGGTCACCGGAATGTGAGCGTCGTGCTTTCCAGGATGATGTGAAGGAGCTCTTTGAACTCTTCCCAGCTGCGATTGAATGAATCGAAAATTTAGATATTAGCATTTAGGGGGACGGCCCAGTCGGTCTGCATACCCATTGTATCAACTTGGTTATGTATTTTACATTGTTATATGCTTCCTGTGGGTGTAACTCTGCCATATGGTGAATAAGTAAATAATCCCAGGATTACAGCTGATCTGCAGACTGCTACAGTTCCCAAAGAGGAAACGGCAGCCTGGCAGGTATACCATCGAATCTGGGAGAAGGAGAATTCCTAGAGTGACATCACATTCTTGCTGAGCTCCTCCTACCTCTCCAAACTCTGCCCACCCCGGGCACCATCCCAACAGATGCTGGTAGTTTTGTGCAGAGCCTCTCGGGGTACTGATAGCTTGGAACTTGCCCAGTACATATGTAGTAAACAAGCAAAACAAAGTGCAGTGCTTTCAGGAGAAGGCCAAGAGAAGATCATTCATGTGGCAGCGCCTAAGGAACACGTTCCAAGGCTTAGAACTGGAAACCTCACGAGAGCTGGCTGTTTGTGATTGCCCGTGCTCAGTCCTCCCTAAATTGCAGCTGAACGGGGATTTACAGTGTCCAGGACTGTCCAAGGGATGGAATAGCTTGGTATTTTGAGGGAAAGTATTAGAAGCAGCTATAGATGCTTTTGTTTCCTTTAACTCTTTGTAATGTCAACGTTTGGGTCTGTTTTATTAGTAAAGAAATTATGAATCTAAAACCCGGTCATGGCACCAGTTATGAAAAACACATTACTGAGGGCATCAAGGCTGGAGCGAGAGCAAGAGGCCTGTCTTTTAGGGAAAAAACCCTATTTTGAGTTTCAACATCAAGCTAAGAAAGATGTTGATTTTTTTATTATTATTACTACTTTGGATCGCAGCTGGTATGCTCTTACAGGAGTCACTTCCCACAAGGCACAGAGCAAAAGTCCTCCCAGGATGCTTGTCCAGTGCACACCATGTTTGCCAGTAGATTCTGGTTACTGGCTAAGAAGCGTAAGAGATCAAGGCTGTGTGTATACTGTGGGCATCCACCCTTTATGGCTTGTTAATTTCCTCTGCAACAGGATGGTAAACAGTTTCATACAGCCCACCAGCCCTCTCCTTCCGTGTCTGATCTCAAATCAAAGCACACTCAAGTACAAAAACAGGCTTAGTCAGCCACAATGCCTTCCCAAGAACATTTAATGTGTGACTAAGAAATTGGCATCAGTGAACCAAGCCTACAGTGCTGTCCCTTTACAGCATAACCAGTTGTGAACGTGCCTATATGAGAGAACTCTCCCAACCCTTACATGTTCTTGTTTTAGACTGGGCCATGCTTGCAGAAGCAGTTTTGCCAGTCCTTTTCGTCCAAACTCTGTCAATACTTTTTGATCTTCCTACATTTACCTACAGATTTTATCTACATTTACCTGCACAATCACACCGCTGTCTCCTGCCCTGTGTGCCACCAGCACGAACTGGCCGTGTCTTCCCACTGTGTGCTGAATGGCAGCGGTTATGGAGATGTATGGAGGTGTCCCCTCTCCTTTCTAAGCCTGCATAGGCCAAATATCCTACCGACATTCACCTTCAGAAAGCTGGCAGAACTCTTGTTCTAACCGTAGTGCTCGTCTAAAACTCAGTCTGAGACCCGCCTGATCTGTTCTAGTCTGGTGACGAGTCAGCAAGGCAGTTTGACTTTCCTCATCCAGATGGTGTGCTGGGATTTTTGTGCTTCTGGCTTTCTGGCTCAACATGGTTTCCCTGAAGGAGACCTGTTTTGGGGGCGTACTGGCGCAGGAACTCCGCCACGTGGCTCTTTCGGGCAGTGCTTTGAAGTACAGACCATGTGCCAAAAAAAAAATGCAGCCTGGGACTTCCTAGGTCACAAATCCGAGTTCTGGTAGCCCACGTGCCACAGTCGCTCCTTCCATTCATTTTCTTTTCCTGTTTGCAGCGATTACTCCCCTCCTCTGCAGGCCCTGGGCGGGGAAAAGTTTTTTGTTTCATATATAAGACAGACATCGATAAATACAAATCAAAGGGGATTCATTTGTGTCACTGTCTAACCTGGTTATTGACCTCATGCTGTATCCAAAACATTCATTCCTTTTATCCACCTTATAGATTTCATATATACCTTTTGCTTACAATTAAACATATAGTTCTTATTTCCTTTTATTTCAGTTATATGTCCAGAAATTTTATATGTGATACTCTTCTATCCATTTATACAATCTTGACCGAGTATCCTCAGAATTGTCTTTGTGCCCTGTCCTCTCAGAATTGAAGTTGAATTGTCCGTCTCTGCTGCCCCCCTTCCTTTTTTCACTTTTCCTCTCTCTTCTTTTTGCCTCTTCTTGTTCTTTATGCTGCATTTCATTGATGCTTCAATTCTTTTTGTACATCTCGCAGTTTTATTTCTCTAATAAAATCAAAAATTTTCCTGAATTTTTTTAAATGAGTGTCAAGAAACAAATATCGCTGACCCTCCTTCCTATTTATGTGGTTTGTTAAATTGTTTTATGTGTATGTATTTTTTAAGTTGTTTTAGTACTTTTGATCATTTGATGCCCTGCTGACCCTGCTGGCTGGAAAGGTGGGACTCTGATGTTTTAAATAAGTAAAAAGTAATGCAATTGATCAATCATGTTTTATTTCTGAAGACTGTAGTAGAACTGGGCACATCACATAAGCTTGCGCAGAGGGCGTGCTGTAGCGTCCATACTTGCAGAGATTGGCTGGAGATTTCAAAGAAGGAAGGGAGAGGAAAGTGATACAGAAGGAGCTTGAGCTCAGACTGAGATATGAGGAAGAGAGAGAGATCTAATGGAACCAACATAAACACAGGGAAATATTAGAACAAGGTCTGAGTCCGGGGGGGGGGGCACCTTTAAGACCAACAAAGTTTTATTCAAGGCATCAGCTTGAGTGTGCCTTGCCCACCAGTGCTCAGGCCCAGAATCAAACTCTGCTGGTCTCCAAGGTGCCCCCCACCGTGCCCCCCCCGGACTCAGACTTTGTTCTGCTGCTTCAGACCACCACGGCGACCCAGCCTAAATCTATAGGGAAATGTTGTGTGCCAAGTCAGACCATTGGGCTGTCCTACTCAGTCTGTGCTTTCTTCTAGGATCACCTCTTTGTTTTAGACGCATCGTCAGAGAGGCCTTAGAGGCACTCTCCCATTCGTAGAGGGAGCTTACAGAAGGACAGGAGGGTCACTGCTTGCACTCGGCAGCAAGTGAGAAGTTGTCCCAGGTCTCCGCTGTGTTATGTCTAAGGGCCAGTTTCCCATTCCTAGTTGGGGGCTTACAGGAGCACAAAAGGTTATGCTCATGTTCCACTCCCGGCGGTAAATGGGAGCTGGTGCTAGGTGTGACATTGCAGGGACCTGAGAGGAAACATCCCATTCCTGGTGGGAGCCGATGGAGACCAAGCAAGACCGTAGACCTCAGCTGGACTTGCCAGCCCAGCACTGGCACCCACGGGGAGATGGTGGGGGATCGAGGCCTTACCCGATCACTATTGTGCCAACACAGCAGCATAACTTCCATCATGAACTGGAAGTGACCTCATCCTGTTGGTGCAACACCAGAATTCACCCCAGACTCTATGATTAAACCATGGCATTTTTGGTGAACTCTACAGCATTGTGCCAATGTGATGACATCATTTCCCGTTCACATCAGAAGTGACATCACAGTGTTGGCATGACGTCAGATGGGCTCCCTCCCCCCTTTTCCTCCTGCCTGCCTTGTGAATAGCAGCAGGGCACGGAAGGCCTCAGCTGACGCCCCGCCCACCCAGACGCCCGCCTTTCCCCCTGCAGCCGCGCTTAGGCTCAGGTAAAGGGCCAGGGGCTCTGATCAAGGGCCCCGGGGTAACGAGTTCCATGAGTGGACTGTGTGGAGAAGCACTTCCTTTTGTCAGCCCTTGGTCTGTTGTCCCCTGATTTCATTGGGTACCCAATTTACAGGTGTGGAATAAAAAGTTCTCTGTCCACATCTGCATTCTACTCTGCTTCATTGTGTCCCGTCTCTGCTTGTGGCTGACAGTGTGATTTCTCTTTTTGTCTAGAGCTGACCCATGACCTCGAAACAAAGGAACTGGAAGTCAGCCGTCAAGGTAAGGTGGGATTTCTCTGTGAAACAAAAGGTGTGAGAGGGGATTTTGCATTCACAATAACAAAGAGCATCGAGACAGAATAAAGGTAAAGGTAAAGGTTTCCCTTGCTCGAAAGCCAGTCGAATCTGACTCTAGGGATGCGGTGCTCATTTCCGTTTCCAAGCCAAAGAGCCAGCACTGTCCAAAGACATTTCCGTGGTCATGTGGCCAGCATGACTAAACGCCGAGGCACACGGAACGCTGTTACCTTCCCACCGAAGTGGTACCTATTTATCTACTTGCAATTTCTTGCTTTCGAACTGCTAGGTTGGCAGGAGCTGGGGCCAGAGACGGGAACTCACTCCATCATGCTGCACTCAGGTCTTGAACTGCTGAATTACCGACCTTCCGGCCTGCAGCTCAGCGTCTTACCCACTTGAGCCACTGCAGCCCTTTTGAGACAGAACTGGTAGCTAGACAGTCAGAACTCTGGATCAGTTTAAGCTACAATTACATAAGTAGTGAATTAGTACAGTTATAAATGAACCATTTAATTTTTCACAAGGTGTGGGAAGATTGGATTTGCAAACCCCCATTTCTGCCCGCGCAGGAGTGAGCGATATATGCAGCCGTTTGAGTCTCCTGCCCAGCAAGTCTTCTCGCTACTCTTGCAATTAAATTTTCTCGTTCTGCACCACCACTGCTAGCTAGTCATTCCTGGGGCACATTCCTCCTGAGGATGAACACCCGGGGCCACTGGGCCACTGACCAGAGCAGCTCAGACTTCTCCTCTCCCTCACCTTTCGTGCTTGTGATCAAGGGGACTCGTGCTCTTCCTTCCTTCCCCGTTCCACTTCTGGCACATGCGACAGAAGAGGCCTTAGTGGAGATCACAGATCCAGGCGGGTGGCTGTGCTGGTCTGAAGCGGCTGAGCAAAGCTGGAGTCCAGCAGGGGCACCTGGGAGACCAGCGGAGTTTTATGCGGGGAATAAGCTTTTGTGTGCAGAAACGCTCCTTCGGACCCAGTGGAACAGAATTTCCTCAGCCATTCCACGCAGAGAGAAAGAGGGGGCGGGAGAGGTTAGTTGCCAGGAAGGGCCAATTAGGGTCAAGACAGCGACAGGAACAAAACAGAAATTTACCAATTCATCCATGTAGGTAGAAGGTGAGCAGTAAATCAGCATATAGCACAGTGATGACATTTAACAGATTCAAGGGCCAAACGGGAATAACAAGCTTGGTTTATACGGTTACCATTTGTTTGGGTTTAATTCCAGGGAAGAACATAGTGAAGGAAATAAATATGTCATAATTAGAGACTGATAGGCGGATGTATCCTTGAATGTGGGAGAGGAATTAACTGAAAGGGCTGCCGTGGCTCAGAGGTAAAGACGCTGAGCTGCAGACCAGAAGGTCTGTAGCTTGGCAGTTTGAGACCCGAGCGTGCCGTGTGATGGAGTGAGCTCCCGTCTCTGGCCCCAGCTCCTGCCAACCTAGCAGTTCGAAAGCAAGAGATTGCAAGTAGATAAATAGGTACTGCTTCAGTGGGAAGGTACAGCATTCCGTGCGCCTCGGCTTTTAGTCATGCCGGCCACATGACCACAGAGAAATCTTCGGACAGTGCTGGCTCTTCAGCTTGGAAATGAAGATGAGCACTGCCCCCTAGAGTTGGATTTGACTGGCTTTTGAGCAAGGGAAACCTTTACCTTTTACCTTTTTAATTAACTGAGACCTTGCTGTTACACTCCATCTCTCTCCTCTCAAGCATGGAGGCACCCTTACAGCATAGAGCACAGAGATCTGACAAGCTGCACTCAAAGTGTTAAGAAAGTTAGTAAGAAAATTAATTCAGTAAGAAAAAAAACAGACTGAGCAAGGACAAAAGAAAAAGCAGTGGAACTGCTGTCCCCTCGCCCTAACTCTCACGTACCCCAAGTGATGGGAAATTAGGGATAGGCTATTAATCTTTGAAATTGTTCGTGTTTTGAAGTCATCCGTTGCCTGGTTTCAGTGGTTTGGAGCTTCCCCCGTGGTGGTCTCAACAACAACAACACGTGCCCAAGACAGTGTCCAGAGCAACATGGAGGCTACTTATAGAGGCTTGCCGTAAAACGGAGACTGCAAAAGTTTGTTCCTGGTGTCTGAGGGTTTCTGTTATCCCCCTTCCGCCCTCTCCTCGCAGGCTGCCCCAGAGGGAAGGCCCGTCCCTCCCCCCTGGCCCCTTCACGCTCTCTCGCTGGGGCTCTGGAGCGGGCTGCGGTCCTTCTCCCAGCCAGGGCGGTTTGCACGCTTGGGAACGGAGCCATACCCATCCCTCTTTCTCTTTCCCCAGCCGGCCAGCCAGAAAAGGCACTTTGTAACCCCTGAGCCTGTACAGAGTGCAGACCCAGTGTTAATGGACCTGGATACACATTTTGGGGTGTGCTAATTCTGAGGTGTGGGGCATTTTGCCACCCAGTGAAATGCATTGAAGTTTATATCAGTGAAGGCTTAAGGGTGGACCTTCATAGTCAACTTTGTTCTGTTTTTCCACTTTCTATCATAGCGCAAAGCCCAGAGTGATCACTTGACTTTGAGGAGAGGGCTTGCAGGAGGGGAAGGGGGTCACTTAACCCTTTCCTTTCTGGCTGTTTGTTCAAAATGGGCAACCAGCAGGAGAATTAGGGAGGGGGTGCAGCGTCACAGAAGAATTTTTTTAAAAAAACAGCCTCCTGTACATACCAGATGTTTTTACCAGAAGTGTCAAAGTGTCAAAGCACTACACTTTATGCCATAGAGTTTTCGGTGGTTCCTAGAGCTGCCCTTTGTCATTCAAGGCAGCATTTTTCTTAGATTCCTCCACTGCTGCTGGTCTCAGGGGTTGGGATCCCCCACCCACCCCCACTGGGGGCCTGGCAGCCCCCGTGCTGAGAGGCTGACCCACTTTCTGCAGTGCACCGTGGGCTCTCTGCTCGGGCTGTGTTGTCAGGCCTGTTGCCATGGCAGGAGAGCTTCTGCCAGCAACCCGCTCTTCCCACCATCACTTGAACTGGGGGCAGCAGAAGAATAAGCAAAAAACAAATTGCCACCAAGCCAACAGCAGCATGTCACTTCTGAGGGAAGCCTGGAAGTGACACCCGTCCTCTCTAAGAACCACTGGAAGCAATTCCTAGAGGGGGCTGACATCACTTTCGGAATGACCCAGACATGGCTGAAAGCAGAGCCCCCTGTCTTCTCCCCCGGGGCTTCCGTCGCCATGCCTGCTCCCAGCACCGCCCTGGGTTTGAGACCTGGCACAGCCTGTTGTTGCGAGGTGCTCAGGAAACGTCTCGTGTAGCCAGCAGATGGCGCTCCATGAGCAGCTGGCGAGCCCTCCCGCGGCTGGCCTCTCTCCGTCCTTTCTCCGCTTGGCTCCCTTCTGGCCATCCTGCCTTTCTGGCTCCCGCCAGCGCCCGAGACCTCTCTTAGTCTTAGTCAGCCAGCGTCTGCGGGGATTGTGTGGAAACTGAATGGATGCAAGGGAGGGCAGGCTTAGGGACTGCGACTGCAAAGCAGATAGGTCTTCATTTGTCCCCTGGCTGGGGTCGATCCACGCCACGTCCGACACAAAGTCCCACAGCCGTGGGCCACAGGTTGGGGCCCTCAGGAGACCCTCAGGTTAGGGAAATGGCTCAGGGAGGCAGTCGGAAGCCCCCCTCCCCATAGGCACCCTGGCCCTGATCCTAGTCCCGGCCTGCCTGTAGGGTGCCTCCACATCCCTTCGCTGTCTTCTTTGAGTCCCTTATGCCAGATTTTGAACTCTAAACTCCGGGGAGCCAGGAGCCATCTTCTGGTACCCCTGTAGAGCATCATACACGACTACAGAATAATAATCATCCCAATCGCAGATTTGGGGGTGAAAGATGCCACACTCTGTGGCTGAAGGTCTGATGTCCGCCTTTCCGCAAAATCAGCCTCCAGGCTGGTGAGTCTCTTTAGGCAGAACCCTGGGCTGACCCACCGGCCGGCCTGCCCTGCCTTTCCTTCCTCCTCCAGAGTGCTTGGGGCAGGCCCAGGGTTCTTCCCGCCTCTTTATGTTCAAAGTGCTTCTATCCACTAAGTCACAGGGTGAGCGATAGGCCCGAGATCATGCCATGGGGTTAATGGCTCAGGTAAACTGCCTCTGTATGTGGAGGCTCTGTTGACCTCTGTTACACCAGTTTGGTGTGGTGGTTAAGTACACGGACTCTATTCTGGGAGAACCACATTTGATTCCCCACTCCTCCACTTGCACTTGGCTGGATGACCTTGGGCAAGCCGTAGTTCTGATAGGAGCTGTTCTTGAAAAAGAGCAGTTTCTGTCAGAGCTCTCTCAGCCCCACCTCCTTCCCAGGGTGTCTGTTGTGGGGGGGGGAAGGGAAGGGAGTTTGTGAGCCGCTCTGAGACACCTTTGGGTAGTGAAGGGCGGGGTATAAATCCAATCTCTTCTTCTTCTCTTCTTCTACACACTTTCTCTGTGATGAGGCAGCCCGTTTCGCACTTCACAACGCCTCCTCTGAAATTGTGGAGGGAGGGTGACAGTGGTTTTCCTGGGGTGGGGGAAGGCACTCTGCACATGTTTAGGATCAATGCTATGCATCACAGAGACTAGGAACGTGCTGGACCTAAGGGCCAGTGAATGGTGAAGTGATAGCAAGAGGGATGGAGAAACAGGAAAGATAGCCCCCCCCGCCCCCACACCCCACGGGTCCTGTGATCTTTATCACCACCAGCAAATCCTGTATCTTGGTGAGATGGAGGAGCGCAGAGGCTCCCGAGGCCTCTCCCCTTTGCCTCTGGGCAGAGGTGTGGCCACCGGTACCGGAAGGCCGTTTGAGGCAAAGACGGACGGGAGCAGGGAGCCTCAGGAGAATGGAATGCTGGCGGGAGGCGGGCCCAGCAGAGCCAGTGGCAGATTCCAAGAACGCACCAGTCCCATTCTGCAGCCACACCCGAAACACTCTGAAGGAAAGAGCATCGCCCATGGACCGGATCCAGCTCACCAAGCTACGATTTTCAAGTTACTGGAGCATGACTTCCCCATGGCTCAATTCCAGAAGCTGTTTTTATATGCCAGGAGCACAGGGGTGCACTCAAGAGCATCCCAGAGCATGTGCAGACTGCTTTCTTCCTCCTCTCCCCCCGAAGAACCAACAGCCCACCTCTGTACTTCCCGATAGTGGGCCAGACCACTGGCCTGCCATGCTCTCTGGGATCTCAAGCACAGGGTTTTCATATCATATACTGCTGTGCTTGGAAACTCCCGGAGGTTTGGGGGCCAGACCCTGGGGAGGGGAGGGAGGGAGGGAACGCAACAGGGGTCTTTCTTCCTTAGGAGACACAGAAGTCCCAGAGCACCCACCCTCTGTAGCCGCCTTGGCCTTGTGTTCTCCCCAGCCTCTGTGGCAGATGGTGGAGTCCACCCTCTGTAGCTCTGACTTCCTCCTGGGTATTGATCTCTGTACTCTGGAGACTAGTGGCCATTCTGGGAGAACTCCAGGTCTCACCCTGAGGCTGGCAACCCTATCTACCACCTAGTCTTTTATCTGCAGGTGCCAGGGACCAAACCTGCCACCTTCTGCATGCAAAACGCGTGCGCTGCTACTGGGCCACCGCCTGCCCTGCCTGCACGTTGTCCTCTTGGGCTGCCTTGATGGGGACGCTGAAGGATGCAGAGCCCTCAGACCGCGGGCACCTGGCACGTCTCTCTCGCACAGCCGTTTTTAAAAGGCGGAGGCACTGTGGGCCAGGGGAGGGGAGAGGCGACCCAATTTCCTACTGGCTTTGGGGTGCACTGTTTAGGGTTGCCAGGTGCATGCCTGAAATCCCTGGAGACTTTGGGGAGTGGGGCATGGGGGGAAGGAAGTCAACATCATCTCCAGCTGCATCCCAGAAGCGAAGTCACAGATGCTGTAGGCTTTTACCAATGCCTGTGGTAAAATGATGGAGAATGGCAGACTCCTGGAGCACCTGTGACATCACTTCTGCGTTCCAGCTGGAGGCGGGACTGACACTGCGGCAACTTCTGTTCCCCCTTCTCCCCCTTTCCTCCCGCCACCCCTTTGGGCCTGGGCAGGGAAGGGGGCGGGAGGCTTCAGCAGGACTGGTCCCGTAGAAGTGGGGAGGGGGCGGCTCCAAGTCTACGTTTCTCCAGCTCACCATACTTGGCTGCCTTATGGGTTGTGCTCCATTTCCACCACTGCCCCCGTTGTTTTCTCGCTCGTGACACAGACGGGGCTTCTTGGTCAGCAGGCATCCCGGAAGGGCCACCGGGTCCCTCTGCGGCAGGCGCCTGGTGGCCCCTTGTGGACTGGGTTTGTTCCCGCGGTGGCATTCACGAGTCAGGGTTCACGTCACCCAGGAGCCGGGGGTGGGGGTGGGGGGTGCTTTCAAGGATGCCTGGGGGTGTCCCCAGCAAAGTGTCCCGAGCAGCGACATGCCTCCGACTCCTGGTGCCTGGGCCCTGCTGGTTCAGTGTCCTGGGAGCCAGAGCGGGATGGAGGCTTCCCCGTTATGGCTGCCGCTGTCGATTGAGTTTGGCCGGACTGGAGGGAGGAGGGAGGACAGCGCTAGCTAGAGTGGGCAGGCGTGGTGTGGCAACCAGCAGGAGACGGAGGGGCGAGGACAGGGAGGGGGCTGCCTGTAGGCAATCTTAGTCCTCTCTAGGAATCACCAGAAACCTTTTACTTTTACCATAGAGTTTCTAGTGATTCCTAGAGGGGATTGTTGTTGCTTCCAGGGGAGATTGTCATGCTTTGGGGCTAATGCCCTTTCTTGTTTGTTTGCTCATTTGTTTGTTCTTCTCCTGCCAGCTGTTCAGAGAGGCAGTGGGAAATGGAAACTCCTTGCCCCGCCAGGGACCTGGTAGCTTTAGAAGCTCGTGGGCGAGAGAGGCGGTAGGTGGATTTAGGCCCCAGTGTGCCCTTGGTGATGTTATTAGAGCCAGCATGGGATGGTGGTTCGAGCTGGGAGACCCAGGTTACAATCCCCACAGGGCCATGGCGACTTTCTGGGTGACCCTGGGCCGGTCGTGCCCCCTCTCGTCCTGACCTCCTAGACCTGGAAGGGTAAAATGGAGAAGGGGAGGGTGGTGTCGTGAGCTGCTTGGGGTCCTTGTTGGAGAGAAAAGCAGGGTGTAAGTAACTAAATACATTCCAGGGCTTAGGGCCCACCCGGAAACATCGGACTCAGCTCCAAATTGCTTCTGCGACTAAATGCAGTGCCTAGGAAATGGCTGGCACAGCCTCAGCGCAGGGTGATTCTTGCCAGGGAACGTTTGGATAAGAGCCTGTGACATGGGAATGACTCAGCTGTGTCTCAGCTCCCCAATGGAACCGGACGGGGGTTACGGCCAGGGGGGAGACCGACAAGCCGGATCAGCGTGTTTCCTGCAGCATCAGCATCCTTCGCTGTGCAAGAGGGCAGCTGACTCACAGGGCACGCCTCCGTGGCATAGCCTGCCTTCCACCCTACAGCCTTGCTTAGGCAATCTCTCTTCCCTCTCCCAGCCTCTTATAGGGGGCAGGACCAACGGGATGCCAGCTAACACTTGCCGCCCCTCTTGATGATTGTTTCAATGCCTCCCTGTCAGGAGTCGTGATAAACTGGTTAGGTCTTGGTGGCAAAGCGTGGACCTTCCTTTGCACTGGCACGGGGTCATATGGAAACTGCGCTGCGCCCCCTGTGCAAACTGCTGTGCATTGGCATTGTCCCAGTTTCAACTAGAAGCCAGGCCAGTGCAGCAGAGTCCTACAGGAAAGGCCTTGCCAGCATCCTGTTTAAATCAGGCCCCAAAGGTGGTGGATTAAAGGAGCTGTATGAACAGGAGCGCTAAAAGAAAGCGTCAGACTGGAAGCTGCATCAGGCAAGTCTGAGCACGGCTGTTCCCTCATCGCAGACCTGTTCACCCTGACAACAGCTCCCCTTTCCAGAGGTTTGGCGTGGCATTTGCAAAGGAAGCTGGAAATGGCTGACTGACCGGTCTCAGTCTCAGTTCTCTTATCTCCCTCCATTAGTGTGTGTGTGTGTGAGAGAGAGAGATGTTGCTGTGCTGGTCTGGCCTAGTTTAGTTTAGGGCTAGACAGGGAAGATATTGGTGCAGTGGGGGCTGGTCCTCAAGGAACAAGGACTGTTCATCTATTACGATCTCAAGGCTGCATCAAACATGTCACAAGAGACACACGGACAGGGCTCCTGAAGTTAAAGCAAAATCCAAAAGCAAAAACCACATAAGGACCTTCCATGAGGACACAAGACAACCTGCAAGCTGGGGAGTTCTCCAGAATTCTTCGTCGGGCTGTTTTAAAGGCGCGCCGGGGGGGGGGGGAGGCAGAGAAAAAGATGACTTAAGGTGGTGGCCCTTTTCAGACATTGCAAGTGTCTGTCCCTGGAGCCTGCCCACGGCATGTATTAGGAGAGCGTGCTCCCCACAACCCCCCCCCCAAATTAGGCACTGTTGCCTGTTGTCTGAACACAAAGCACAAAGATTTTGCCCGTGGATCTGGCAGTGCCTTAAAGGGTCCAGTGGCTCCGATCAGCAGGTGGTGTGTTTAAAGGGCCTGTTCCCAGCAGTGGAGCCAGGTTGGTGTAGTGGTGAAGTGCGCGGACTCTAATCTGGGAGAAACAGGTTTGATTCCCCACTCCTCCATTTGCACCTGCTGATGTGACCTTGGGTCAGTCACAAGCTCTGGCACAGCTATTCCTGAAAAAGAGCAGTTTCTGTAGTGGGGAGGGGAAGGGAAAGGAGACTGTGAGCCGCTCTGAGACTCCGAGTGAAGGGCAAAGGGGGATAAATCCAGCCTCCTCCTCCTCCTCCTTTCCTCCTCCCAGTGGCTGCTCAAAGGGAGTCTCCGTGGCTTCCCCATCATTGGGGGGCACAGTAGGAGAGGGGGTCCACTCCCCACCCTGGCAAAGCCAGCTAATCTTGTAATCAGTTCTCATCATCCCTTCTCACACAGATACCACCAGCTCCGGTGGTCCAAAAAGAAGACGGGCGCTTTACCACACAGCTTCTGTTACTGCATTTAGAGCCCAGCTTTCTCCCCAAGGGGGATCCAGAGTGGCTGGCATCATTCTCCTCTGACAGACCCTCGCAGCAGCAAAAAAAAAAAAACCCATGTGGTAGGCTGGACTGAGGGGAAGTAACTGACCCAGGACCTGCCAGCCACCTTCCAGGGCGGAGTGGGGACTGTAACCTGGGTCGCTCTCCGGGATTCTTGTATGGCAGTCTAACCTCCACACCACGCTGGCTCTCAGCCAACAGCATTATCCAGTGTCAGTCTCAGAATACATCCAAGCATGCAAGCACAAACCTGCGAGCAATTCTGTGCTTTGAGCAAGTCATTCCATTTAATGCGCTGAGTGGCCAGGATTGGGGGGGGCACTGCCCCTCTTTGGGTAAGTAAGATGTTTCCCTTCTTGAATGGGGCTCCGTATTGAGGTTAACTGGTGTGTTTAGTCTAGTCACCATTGTTAGCAGAGTGCCTAAATAAAACTAGAAACACAGGAGCATTACTTTACCAGGTTACTCAGCTTACAAGGCTACACAGAGCCACACTGCAAGTTTAGAAGAGAAATACTTCTCTCTTGATTTGAGAAGTACGCTTTGTATAGGAAAGAGCAGAGACTGATAGGTGACTAACTTAACTAGCTAAAGGATGGAGGCGGATGGCGAGAGGCCCATCTGCCTCATGGTGCCCAGAGAGGACAGCAAGTCCCTCTCTTGGTGGGTGCAGGCTGAGAGCATGTCTTCGTTGGGGGGGCAGGGGGAGGGAATTGGTCCCTGAGAACACCGTCTGCCTTTCAAAGAGGACAGTGGCCGAAGAGGAGAGGCAGGAAGGAAGGTCCGTGTGCCTGTCTAGCTGCCTAGTCTCTCTTTCCCCTCCGTCTGGAGGTCTGAGGCAGGGGACATTTCACATCTGGAGCTTCCAGCACTCTGCTCAGGAACATCAGGAGCTCCCCTGCCGTCCACCTGGTCCATCCTGTCCATGGCCAGTGTTCACAGTGACTCCCGGTGGGAGGGAAGCTCTCCTTCTGACTCCACCAGTGCCAGCAGCAAGGCTGTTGGAAACGGGGCCAGAAGGATGACGGGAGCCTTGTTTTCTGCTCCCTCCACAGCTGCTGGGTGACTCTCCTGTTGAGAAATGCAGAATGGCCTGAAAGGTCATTTTCATAGTAGTGAGGCCGCAGGAACGACTTCCCATTTCCTCCTGTCAGGGGCACCCGACTGATGTGTCCACCGGTGTTTTGTTGGCTGTGGGCAACTGATGGGATTTTCTCCCAGGGAAGGGAAAAGATGGTAGAGGGAAGAGGGGAAGGAGGGCCCTGCAGAACTCCTGCCCACCCACCCCAGAAACCCTGGGGGTGGCCCACTAGGAAAGTTTCTTGGGCAAAGGTTTGCCTAAATAAAATCTGGATGATCTATGTAGACCAGGGATCAGGCATTGCATGGCCTGGTGTTGCCTCTGTGGCAATCCTCCAACAAAGAAGTTTCAAAGGGAAATTGCAGCAGGAGATTGCTGAACCTGAGGTAGTTCACAAGTTCAGAACAATGGAACCTCCCCTCCCCCCCCAGGGGGCTGAATAGAGACACAAGAGAGCCAGTTTGGTGTAGGGGTTAAGTGTGCGGACTCTAATCTGGGAGAACCGGGTTTGATTCCCCACTCCTCCACCTGCAGTTGCTGGATGACCTTGGGCAAGCCATAGTTCTGTCAGAGCTGTCCTTGAAAGGGCAGTCCTGGAAAGAGCTCTCTCAACCCCACCCACCTCACAGGGTGTCTGTTGTGGGGAGGGGAAGGGAAGGGAGTTTGTAAGCTGTTCTGAGTGAAGGGTGGGGTATAAATCCAATCTCCTCCTCCTCCTCTTCCTCCTTCTCTTCTTCTTCTTCTCTCACAACAGAGGCTAGTTTTATGACCCCCCCCCCCCCGCATTTCCCCTCTGCTCTATTCGTGCTGATTACTCTATGCACGGGACCTTTGCATCCTTTACCAGCATTCTTTACAAGACCCTTCCCACCTCCTGTCATTTCTACTCTGCTGGCCACTGAGGTCGGGATTTGGGATGTGCGTAGAGTCCCCTCTGCTCTGGTGAAAAGGAAATGGCATTCTGTTCTGAGGAAACCCAAATTCTGTGATCAGATTAAACGATATGGGCAGAGCACCGCTGCAGAATGGTCACATAGAGCTAACGCACACAGTTAGAAGGAGCGTGTGACCCAGGTCTGCTGGGACTGTACCGTTTCAGAATACAGGTGGGGGGTTCACGTGATTGACTTCCCTGGTGTTTAAGACAACTGGAAATTAGTGTATCCGGGGAAGCTGTTCTAATGCCCTGCGCAGTGGATGGGGACAGGCAGACAGACGGTTGGGTCATCTCAGAGTGCTCCTAACATTGCATCAGACTTGAGTGTAACCAAGGAAACAGGGCCCAGGAAAAGATTGGCAGCTTTTCAACAAATCAGTGCTTTGTTCAAATGGATTTGCTTCCGAAATTGCAGTGCCACTTTGGATCCCTTTGAGGGCACAGAAAGGCTCAATTAAAAAAAAAAATTAAATCCTCTAAATTTCCACCAACGATGACGAAACGAAGCCCCCAAATCAGACCATCCATGCAGCCAGCTGGCTCAGCGCTGTCACAGCCCTCAAGTCCCGTCTCCGTCTTGGGACTTGAGGGAGCGAGTGGCGTTCTTGTCAGTTTGTGAGCACAGGGGCCGAGGGGGCACGCGGCAGCTCTTCCTGGGCAAACCGGGAGGCCTAGCGGGAGAGGAGGGCCCTCCTGTGGCAGAGAGGGTCGGGGGGGGGTGCCAAGGGCGTGGCTGCTCCACTTCCTGTCACGTGACCGACGCCCCGCTGGTTCTTGTCAGGGGCTTGCAACTCAGTGGATACTTTGCTGCCCTTGGAGCTGGAGGCTGGGCTTTGGGCCTAGAAATACTGATGACCCCTGGTGGTCTGCTCAGGCAGCTCAGATGCCCTCCACCCCCAGGGAAACGTCCTTTGCCGTACCCATGATCGTTTAACCAAAGATACCAGGACTTGGAACTGTGGGTTTTCTGCAGGCAACGCAGAAGCCTTAGCACCGAGCTGTGCTACCAAGCCCCCGCCCACATGGGAACAGACACTCAGGCCAATGTGGGGAATTCACTTTGCATATTTGTGCCCGTGAGGCTCATAATAACATAGAAGTTTAAAAGTTATAAAAATTATAAAAGGGAGAAATAGAACTACCTTTTGAACCTTTTAAACTATTTAAGATGTCACTTTAAAAAAGAAATAAGGTGTTTTTTTAATTAAAAGATGGGGCCATGGTCTATTTGCCTCGCTTCTGGCGTCCCTTGTGAACCTGGGCGCAGAACCTGGGCCACCTGCCTTGTTGTCTGATGATTCCTATCCGATAGCAGGTATTCTAGTTTAAGATTGTTTGATCTGCCAGGGAACCTTTCTAACAGGAGGCAGATAATTTCCTTTTGGCTCGCTGAATGGAGAGAAAAATTTAAAATATACGCTCCAGAGAATCTTTTTCAGTCGGGGAACAGGTGCAAAGCCTGAGCGTGTTGGGGGTCCCTTTATACTGCCCCTCAGTTACTGCGGGTGGCGAGGCCACGCTCCTCGCGAGGGTAAGTGCCCTTCCAGGGTGGCAAGATTCGAGAAAGCGTAAATCGGCTGCCAGAGCAGCCACGTATCTACTGTTTGCTGGAGAAAAATAATTTGGTGAACTGCAGACATCTGCTTGCCTCTCCGAATCTAGCACTCTCTGCTTAAGAAGCAATTTTGCCCAGTCTGTGCCAAGGTTTAGGAGGACGTGGGGGGGGACGACACCCAGCTTTTGAATGGACATTTGGACCGCTTGTAGTCAACTAGGGAACAGCCCCTTAGGATTTATATTGCCTATTATTCATTTATATATAGAAAGAATACAAATTCCAGCTTCTACCCAGATAATTCCTGTTTCCAAGTGAAAGCAGGAGTTTGATACACACTTGGGTACTTGGATTAGCATTCTAAGAAATTTTGATTTGTGCCGGGGGCAAAAAAACGGGATCTTTAACCTAAAGAGCTGGCTGGGCGTAGTGAGTTTTGAGTAGGAAAAGGATGGCAGAGATCTGATTAAAAGAGGAATACAGAGAGTTTACTCAGGGAGTTGGTACAAAGGGGGGGGGGATACCCTAAGCAAATACTAGCAGTACGAAATCAAAACATGGACATATTCTTTATTCTAATTAATGTAGCAAAAACAACCAAACATTCAGCATAGCTACTCCAAACTGGAGCAGGAGTTACTCTTTGAACTAAAGGTGTACATTATTGAGGTTAACTGGTGTGGTTAGTCCAGTCACCACTAGTTAGCAGAGTGCTTAAATAAAGCTACAAATGCAGGAGCATCACTTTATCAAGTTACTCAGCTTACAAAGCTACACAGAGTCACACTGCAGATTTAGAAGAGAAATACTCCTCTCTTTATTTGAGAAGTACACTTTGGATAGGAAAGAGCAGAGGTGTGATAGAGGACTAACTTACTAGCTAAAGGATGAATGCAGATGGCAAGAGGCCCGTCTGCCTCATGGTGCCAAGACAGGACAGCATGTCTCTCTCTTGCTGCATGTAGGGAGGGAGGTCATCTTTAAGTGAGCGAGAGAGAAGAAGGAAGGGGAAATGGTCCCTGAGAACACCGTCTGCATTTCAAAGGGGACAGAGGCAGAAGAGGAGAGGCAGGAAGGAAGGTCCGTGTGCCTCTCTAGCTGCCGAGTCTCTCTTTCCCCTCCGTCTGGAGGTCTGAGGCAGGGGACTTTTCGCATCTGGAGCTTCCAACATCCATGTGGTTTGGAAATTTGGGGGGGGGGGAGACCGAGAGGGAGAGCAAAGGCGACCTGCCCTATT
Organism: Gekko gecko; assembly: GCA_029375565.1. Taxonomy (NCBI): domain Eukaryota; kingdom Metazoa; phylum Chordata; class Lepidosauria; order Squamata; family Gekkonidae; genus Gekko; species Gekko gecko. Next base: position 3,083,050 of record JAPDNY010000016.1, read on the forward strand.
CCGCAAAGAAATCAGAAGGAAGAAGGAGGGATCCAGCCTGTGTCCCGGTGGGCATCCGTTGCAGTTCTCTTGGTATCCAGGATCAGACACTAGCTGCTGGGCCAGTTCTCCTCCTTTTGGCCCCTAGCACGAAATGGGTTCTTTTTTCAAGGAACAAAAGGTTAGGACAGAAGATAATGGAATACTTCAGAGTTGGGCAGCTTATCTGGAGACTATCTGACTAAACAGCCCCAGGGCAGGGCAACAGGAAGGGAAATTCTTGATGGAATTATAATTCAGGATGATGAAGCTGAGTCATACATTCAGCAGGAGCTTTGGGGAGAATGGGAAGATTGGAATTGGAGGTTCCAGGCTGTCACAGGGCACTTAACGTCCAGGGTGTGCTGATGGCCAGTGATTGCATATCATGCAAAAGACAATGCAGGAAGAGACATCTTTGTCTTTTAGCCTGGCGTGGCTTCATAGCTGTCCTCCTGTTAGCACTCCCTGATTTTTCCCAGAAAAGCCTCCTTGGAGGCGCTGGCCGTGGCCGCCCCAAGATCCTTTGCTATGTTCACCACTGCAAGATTCCCTGAGACAAAACATGGCAATGGACACCCATGTTCTTTGTGTGCCTTGTAGGACTTGCTCACAGTGTTACAGGTGCAGTGCATATGGTCAGGCTGGGAGGGAGGGGCGTGCAGATGCAAGTGGGGAGGGGGCTTTCAACAGCCAGGACCCTGGTTTTGCATGAGAACGCTTACGTTTGCTCTAACCCTGTGCTGAACTGTTGTAATTCTAGTAAGCAGGGCTGCCCGCCTCCAGTTCCCAGTGTGGGTCTGATCCCCCACCTCCAAACTGGGCCCCCCCTGGCAAACACCCAGATGCTGATGAAATCACCTGGAAGTGACATCATCACGTCAGGGGTGACACTCTAGTTTTGGGCAAACTCTATGGTTTTAAAAGCAAAAAACCATAGAGTTTTGTCCAAAAACTAGCGTGTCACCTCCCCCAACGTCCCCAACATGATGATGTCACTTCCAGGTGATGTCATTGCACCCAGAAGATCCCAGAAAGAACCCGGAAGCCCCCCGCTGGATGGAAAGCAGGGCCTGGGAACCCTGGCAGTGTAAAGAAGGTGATTCTCATGCCCAGGGGCTGTTAGGGAAGGTCTGACAACAACAGAGCCCCTGTCACAATGTTGTTGTTGTTCAGTCATACAGTCGAGTCTGACTCTTCACGACCCCATGGACCACATCACGCCAGGCCCTCCTGTCTTCCACCATGCTCCAGAGTTTGCTCAATTTCACATTCATTGCATCAATAACACTGTCTAACCATTGCTGTCCCTTTCTTCTTTTACCTTCAGTCTTTCCCAGCCTCAGGGTCTTCTCCAGGGAGTGCTCCCTTCTCACTCGGTGGCCAAAGTATTTGAGCTTCAGCTTCCGTAACTGGCCTTCCAGGGAACAGTCAGGGTCGATTTCTTTTAGGATTGACTGATTCGATCTCCTGGCAGTCCAAGGGACTCTCAAGAGTCTTCTCCAGCACCATACTCTGAAAACATCTATTCTTCGGCGCTCGGCCTTCCTTATGGCCCAACTCTCGCAGCCATACAGTACTCCTGGGGATACCATTGCTTTGACCATGAGGACTTTTGTTGGCAGGGTGACGTCTTTACTTTTTGTTATGCTGTCTAGGTTTGCCATCGCTTTCCTCCCAGGAGCAGGCATCTTTTAATGTCATGGCTGCAGTCGCCGTCTGCAGTGATCTTGGATCCCAGGAACGTGAAGTCTGTCACTGCTTCCACGACTTCTCCTTCTATTTGCCAAGGAGTGATGGGGCCAGATGCCATGATCTTCATTTTTTTGATGTTGAGTTTCAAGCCAACTTTTGCACTCTCCTCTTTAACCCTCAGCAAGAGGTTCTTGAGATCCTCTTCACTTTCTGCCATTAGAGTGGTATCGTCTGCATATCTGAGGTTGTTGATCTTTATCCCAGCTATCTTAATTCCAGTTTGTGATTCATCCAGGCTGGTATTTCGCATGATGTACTCTGCATATAAATTAAATAAGCAAGGTGACATTACACATCTTTGTCGTACTCCTTTTCCTATGCTAAACCAATCAGTTGTTCCATATCCAGTTCTAACTGTCGCTTCTTGACCCTTATACAGGTTTCTCAGGAGACATGTGAGGTGGTCTGGTACTCCCAACTCTTTACGGACTTGCCACAGTTTGTTGTGATCCACACAATCAAAGGCTTTAGCATAGTCAATGAAGCAGATGTTTTTCTGGTACTCTCTTGCTTTCTCCATAATCCAGCGAATGTTGGCAGTTTGATCTCTAGTTCCTCTATCTCTTCGAAACCCAGCTTGTACTTCTGGCAGTTCTCTATCCATGTACTGCTGAAGCCTAGCTTGTAGGATCTTGAGCATGACCTTGCTAGCATGTGAAATGAGTGCAATTGTGCGATACTTTGAATATTCCTTGGCATTGCCCTTCTTTGGGATTGGAATGTAAACTGACCTTTTCCAATCCTGTGGGCCACTGATGTGTTTTCCAAATTTGCTGGCAAATTGAGTGCAGCACTTTAACAGCATCATCTTTTAAGACTTTGAATAGCTCAGCTGGGATACCATCACCTCCACTAGCTTTGTTGTTAGTAATGCTTTCTAAGGCAACTTTACCTTTGCCTTTCAGGATGTCTGGCTCAAGGTCAGTGATTACACTGTCGTGGTTTTCAAGGTTGCCATCTCTTCCTAATCTCTTCTGCTTCTGTTAGGTCCCTACCGTTTTTGTCCTTTATCATGGCCAGCTTTGCATGGAACAATCCCTTGATTTCTCCAGTTTTCTTGAAGAGATCTCTAGTCCTTCCCATTCTATTGTTTTCCTCTATTATTTTGCATTGTTCATTCAGGAAAGCCTCCTTATCTCTCCTTGCTGTTCTCTGGAAATCTGCATTCAGTTGGGTAAATCTTTCCTTTTCACCTTTTCTTTTTGCTCTCCTTCTTTCCTCTGCTATTTGTAAAGCCTCATCAGACAGCCACTTGGCTTTCTTGCATTTCTTTTTCTTTGGGATGGTGCTGATTGCTGCCTCCTGTACAATGTCATGAGCCTCTGTCCATAGTTCTTCAGGCACTCTGTCTATCAAATCTAGTCCTTAAACCTATTCTTCACCTCCACAGTATATTCATCAGGGATGTGATCTAGGTCAAATCTGAATAGCCTAGTGGTTTTCCCAACTTTGTTCAGTTTAAGTCTAAATTTTGCAATGAGTATTTCATGATTTGGATAGACTGTCACAATACCTTTCCATAAATCTCTGGCACAGCTGCTTTGCTGTGGTCTTTTCTGGTGGTCTCTCAGTTCCCAAGTCACATTGCAGAGGTGGAAAGGGTGCAGGAAACAAGACGATCAGACAGCTGGAACGCCTTTCCTCTGAAGAAAGGCTACAGTATTTGAGGCTCTTTCTGTAGAGAAGAGGATAAGTGTGGGGTGGGGGGAGGCCAGATGGTCTGTAAAGTTATGACGGGGGCTGAGGAAATAGGGTTAGGGTCATGGTTAGAGTGTTGGAACAGGTTCTAGGAGACCCCGGGTCAGATCCCTGCTCATGCCACGGAAGCTGGCTGGCTGACCTTGGGCCAGTCACACGCTTTCAGCCTGAACTACCTCGCAGGGTTGTTGTGAAGGTCAAATGGAGGACATGTTCCTCGAAAACATATGACAGCGCCTCCTGCAACAAGGGGAAGAGGTGGCCAAAATGTAATGTTGCTTTGGGAGTGTCACAAACACACACACACCCCACACTGTTTGGGAGGGAATGTCCCTCTTCTCTGCAAGTGTGGGGAGCTCAGTAATCCTTGTCCTGTCCTTTCGTCTTTAGAGACTGTCGACCAGGAGCTAGAGGAGAAGTGCAAGGCCGTGGAGGCCCGGCTGCAGGAGGAGGAAGAGGAGCACCTCGGGCTGCAGAAGGAGCTTCGGCACAAGGAGAGCTTGGTGGCCGCGCTGCGGTCCAGCCTGAGGAGCAGGGAGAGGAAGTTCCTGGAGGAACTGAAGCGGCGGAGTCACCGCGTGACCATCCTCAACACGGAGCTGCAGAAGCAGACGGAGGCGGCCGCGTACCTCTCCTTCCAGCTGCACGCCACCAAGCAGAAGCGTCACGGCTCCCGGCCGAGTGCCAAGCCGCTTGCCGACCGGCCTCCGGAGAAAGCCTTCCTCCATCAGCCTGCCAGCGAGGCAAGGCCCAAAAGCGGACCCAGAAGTCCCCGTCCCGCAGGCAGGCTGCCGGCTCCTTCCACAGCAAGGGGGCCTTCAAGGACCCTTCCTTTTGCGACCGGCTCTGCAGTTTTGAAGACACTGAGCCCATGCCCGACCCGGCCCTCTTTCTGTGCGCGAAATGGCACCGCACTCCTGCCCACTGTCAGAAATCAGAGCCCAAGGCCATCTCCGCCACCAAAACAGGGGCTGACCAGAGCGAGCCCCTCGCCTCTCAAGGTCTTCCAGCCCGCCCGCCCAGAAACCAGCGGAAAGGTCACCAAAGGTCATTGCGACAGCCTTCCCAAGATCTGGCAGGACCCACTCGTAGGACTTTGGGGAAATCGAGACCCTCTTCCCAAGGGGATCAGTGCAAAGAAAATGGAGCGAGCCCCCACCGTGAAAAAGACGCTGAGTAGCCACAGAATGGAGCGGGGGGGGGATGCACTGTTGGTGTGAGGTAGCTTTCCAAAGAGGTTGTGGGGGGGGCAGGTCTTTGCAAATTGGGGCCCAATTTTGGGAACGTGCCCAGACCGCCCAGGTTCAATTATGCTTCTTTCAGTTGTGCTGGAGCATCCGTGCGCCCTGCAGCGTTTCGTTTCTTCCTTTCCTTGGCCTCTTTGCCCCCCTTCTACGTTGCCCGTGTGCAGGTGTGTGCTCTGAGAAAACCATGCAAAAGAAAAGCAGGCCTGTATGATTGCATCAAGGCGCTTTTGTGTGTGTGGGGGGGTACTCTACTGATGCACGTGTGCATTGTGGATGGTGTGGAGAACACCACTCTAAGAGAATGTAACTCTGACCCCTGCAACCAGTCCCACGGCTGCTTTTTTTGCCATGTGTTATCAATATGTGGCTAATGTAGGGGAGAGAATATAGTGTGAAGGAGCAGTGTATGTATGCAGTGCGATATTCAAAATTTGGGATTTTTTTTTAAGGAGAATTTTTAATCCATCAGTTTTACTTAAAACAGAATAATTTGGAACTAGGGAGAAATTCAGATGTGGAGACTTTCAGAGGCATCCCTAGAATGTTGTGACGTGAATGTAGTAAATGTCATATTAATGTCCCAGTGATGAACCACAGCGGTGCAACGTCCAGCCCGGAGAACTGGAAAACTGATGCACACTCCCCCCCCCTCCCGGCAAGTTTTCGTGCCTTGAGATTACAGCTTTGTGAGTTTTTCAGTTCACTTACTGACATACATTTCAAGCTTGGAGACTTGACATTTTGTACTCAATGGCAAAATGGCAGCTTTGGTGCTGAAGTCTGCGTTTTGACTGTTCCAAAGGTGCGCCGCTTTTTTCATGGAAACAGCACTATTAGGTGTGAGACTATCAGGTCCAGGAGCAGATGGCCACGGAGGCTGAATGTGTTGGGGAGGGAGTTTTTAAAATATGTATTGGTGGGGGTGCTGAAGATTTTGGGGTCATCAAGAGCAGGATATTCTGAAGAACAGCCCCTTTCTCCCAAGGGGATAGAGAACAGCTGAGGAATAGACAGGGCCAACTGCAGGGGCTTCAGGCATTCACCTAAGAGGTAGCCAGGGGTGCAGTTGCATTTACGATGCAGGCTGGACATCAGGGCTGGGAAGCTACAGACCTCAACGGATCCAGCTGGTTGTGGGCGGAGCTCATTGCAGGATATTGAGGAGGGGCTAAAATATTAGGAAATTCTTTGAATAAGTCACACCACTGAGTGAGTAGTGCTTGGCAAAAAAAAGAGAAAGACACCAGTCTCTGGGAATAGGAGATACCAGTCTTGTTTTTCTTTCCCTCTTTGGACTAGGATATATTTCTAATACTGTGTGAAATGGTTAGGCAAACTTTTGCAATGGGAAGATTTACCAGACATCAAGACTTCTGATTTTTTTGCCAGATTGTAGATTTCTAGAAACACTTGTCCCAAACAAAAGGGAAAAGCCAAACCACCCTGTCTTACGACCCCGGGAGCATCTGCTGACATGGGACTAAACTCCTTTTCCAGAGATTCTAGCAGGTGTCATTTCTTTGTTGTGTTTCAGTCCCCACCTTCCTTCCATTGTGGAATTCAGGAGCTTCCCAAGAGATGTTCGGTCCAGGCACTGAGCAAGTCCCAACATGCTGAACTTCAGCAAGGTGACTAAGGGCCAAAGGAGACATGAGGCTGCCCCAAGTTTAGTTGGAGTTTCCAAACTCACTTTACAGACAGATTTGATCCTGCGGAGCTAACGTTCCCAAATACTCCAGGGCTGCTTCAGCTGAGGAGCAGAGCATGGGGGGAACCTTCAGCCTCCCCCCCCCACACACACACACTGTTTTCCTGAGCTGGAACAGCTGCTGGGGCCCTTGTTTGCCATGTTGTGAGCTAATTAATTCCCTGATATCACATCTGTCTGTACTACTGATAGGGGAACCCCAAACCTGAACTGTGGTAGACATAACATCCAATTTGGCCCTCCGTGTGCATATTCCATTGCTTTGGGAACCCAGGTCACTGGGCGCCTGGGATATTTCTGGCAAGGGTTGCCAGCTCTGGGTTGGGAAAAACCTGGAGATTTCAGGGGTGAAGCTCAGAGAGGGCAGGGTTTGGGAAGGGGAGGGGCCTCAGCACAGTACGATGCCCACCCTCCAGAGCAGCCATTTTCTCCAGGGGGACTGGCCCTTGCCATCTGGAGATCAGCTGTAAAAGCAGGAGACCACCAGGCCCCACCTGGAGGCTGGCAACCCTGTTTCCAGCCCTGGTCTCCAGTGTGGAGGTGCCGGATTCTTCTTTTTCTTACCACCAGTGTTAAAATTGTGTATGCATATATATAAATAGGGGCAAGAAGGGAATGGGTCATAAGAGGCAGAATTGCACATAACCTGTTTCACCTGCTGTGGCGAATGGGGCAGACTCCACCAACCAATGTCTAGGTCAGAACTCCGCTAACTTCTGTGGAGTTGTGAGATGGACAGATTTAGGTCTTTAGAGAACCTAGATTGTATGACAATCAAGAAGGGTGTAAGGATTAATCATATGTGTTGTTCTAATACAGATTAAGACGTTACAAGCCAGACAATAGTCTGAAATATTCATTTTTAATGTTCAGATTCATTACATTATTTTATCTTCCTTCTACAAGGATGTTGTGCTAAGGCTAGGCAGCGCTCCAAAGTGCTCTTAGAGTGTATCCACACAGATTTCTAAACAGAGGCCTCGTATTTAGCAAAGAGGAGGAAGAGACTGAAGGAATGAATGACTGAACGAATTAAGTTGGAAGAACAGGATCATGCCTGGCCCACGCTTTCCATGCTATAGTTTTCTGATTCCACCTTTGGAATCCACAGGCACATTCATTTTTACAGACTTCTAAAAAAACTTACTCCATTGATGCCCCTCCTTTCTCCTCAGTGGGACCCGCAGCGGCTTACATTGTTCTCATCTCCATTTTATCCTCACAACCACCCTGTGAGGTAGGTTAGGGCTGGCTCAAGGTCCCCCAGCAAACTTCTGTAGGGATTTGAATCTGGGTCTCCCAGATCCTGGTCTCTGACACACTAACCAGTATGCCAAACTGGCTCTCTGGTTACCTACAGTATTTACATTATAAGCCTGCATCCAGAACTATGAAGTTTGACTGCAACAAACACACACATGAGATACAATAATCAGAGAAGCCGAATTTGCGGAGAGTGCCACAGGTCAAGAGAGACGCCCCTCTAGGGCCCTGGGGGTTGCTTCTTAGCCGCTTGTCTTGCTCAGTGCCTGTTCATCCGGGGGTGGGGGGGGATTTGTGCCCAACGTGCCAATGCCCGGCATGAGAAAGGCGGCGAGCCATGCAGTCCTAAGCAGACTTGCACCTTTCTGAGCTGATTGGTCACAGTGCATGTAGAAAGGTGTAACTCTGCTGAGGATGGCACTGCAAGTCAAGCTAGTGCACTCCAGACAGAGCGAGGCACGACCCAGGGCTGGACTCTGCGCCCCCCCCCCGCTTCCAAACAAATTTCTGCCCTCCCCTGTGGTTACTTTGGATCTATTCAGAGGCGACACGGCAATTAAGTGTGTGCAGAACCCATAATTAGTGGACGTGGTAATGAAAGCGGTTCATCTGTTGCAGTTTGGATGGCCAGTTCATTCTCAGTGGAAAGACGGCCTGCGTGCCTGAAGAATACCTTTGAGGTTCTATTTGGGGGGGGGGACATAAATTGTTATTTTGGTTCCTGCTCTGCTGCCCTTCTAGTTGAAAGGGAGCAGGGTTTTGAGCCAGGATTCACCTCTGTGGTAGGTTGCCCCCGGTTTTGTGACCCGCAGGACTGAGGCCAGCCCTGGACCTTCAGGGTAAAGGGCTGGGCCTGAGCTGTGGCTGCTTCTCTGCCAGGCGCTCCTCTGTGCTCTGAGCAGCCGTGTGGCAGACGGACGCTCTGCAGGTGAAGCCGTCCCCAGCGGGGGGGGGGCGTGGCCTGCAGGTGTCTGCCTGCTAAAAAGCTTCCCTTCAGCGAGCAACCAGCATCAGCCCTAAAGGTTATGAGAGGTTGTATTGGTGGGTGGACTGATTGGCACCCTGCTCTTCTCGCCTTGTGACCTTTCTCAGCACAGGAGGGCTGACGGCACGGTTCGCCACTCCCCCGCCGTCCTCACCGCAGCAGCCTTCTGCGGCAGGCTAGGCTGGGCGGCCGTGGCGGGGCCGAGGCCCTCCAGCCAGCTTCCACAGTGGAAGGGAGAGTCCAGCCTGGTTCTCCCAGACCCTGGTCTGGCCCTGGGACCGCTACGCCCTGCTGGTTATGGGGTCAGTGGCTTGCGGAAGGCCCTGGTCTCGGTCCACTTAAAGGATCTCTGAGGGCCAATTCAGGCGTTGCAAAGTCCTCCGGTCCCCCACACGTCCCGCCAGCAAACATGCCCTGGGAGTTCCGTGCACATGGGTTGATCCCCAGAAGATGCGTGGGGGCCCAGTGCAGGTCAGGAGTGGGGAGGGGGGGCTTAAGCCTCTTTTTCTAGACCTGAAGTTGCTCCAGGAGATGATATTTACTCCACGGGGGGCGGAGGGGGGAGCTTCCATGCAGCCTCCCAGCAGTGTCCCCTCTAAGCTGAGTTAGTGTCTCCGCTCAGGAAGGAGGGCTCCAGAGCAAACTGATTTATGCAGCAGCCAAATCGCTCGCTCACAACTTCAATGCCAGCAAGCTCACAAAGTAGAATTTTTGCTCACCAGACTCCGCAGCTGAGAGGGAGCATCCCCTTCCGGTACAGGTCAGGTGCCCCCGCGGGACAGAGGAGGGTTCCCTGAAGGCTGCCAGGCTAGGAAAATGGCACGGGGGAGGGGCTTAACACACACCCCCCTTGGCAGATCGTGGTCCTGATCCAAGTCCAGCCCAGGTGCGCCTGGCATTAAGTTCTCACCACGGAACTCCCAGAGCACATCTGTGGACAGGTGCTGTGGTGGTGGACGCACAGGGGACACAGAGGCCTTTGTAACTTGCGGAGGGGCCTGGCGGGAGTGAGGAAGCCGTTTCCTGACATGAGACCCTGGAGGCGGTCTGGCTAGGCGGTGGCTGCACTGGGCCCAGGGGGTCAGCCATCAGGCTCAGCCACGCAGGGTAGCTTCCCACCTCCACCGTGTGGTCTATTTAAGTAGGTTTGGTGCTTTGAGAGCCCAGTCTGGGCTCAAGGAACTGGCATGTAAACAATTCCGTCACTCTGTCCATCAAGGCACGGGGAGCCATCTCTCAGGATGAGACTCTGGCCGCGAGCAGGTTCCCTCCATCTTAAGCTGCTTATCTTCGTGTTGCTAAAGCTGCCTGGGAGTCCAGAGGCTGTTCTGTGGGTCAAGCAAAGGCGGTAGGAGCCTTAGGGATCCAGGTTTAGTACTGCCTATTAATCACCTTTTTATTTGGTCTTTTCCCTCCTGCACTTCTACTCTCACAACAACCCTCTGAGGTAGGTTAAGCAGAGAAACTGAGGCTGGCCACAGGTGACCAATGAGCTTCATGACTATGGGGGGATTTGAACCCAAGTCTCCCTTGTCCTGGTGTCATTGCTCTGCTGATAAAAGCAAGTTTTTTTAAAAAAAAAAATTAAATCTGAGACAGGTCTTTTTAAGACAATAAGTTACTCTGAAATCCTGCTTTAACTCATTTCATCTGTCAGTTGCCATGAAAGGTAAATTGTTCAGCGATAAAATGCCACTGCAGCTTAGTTGCAGGCGGGGGCCAGAGGGAGAGGCTTCGGCCTCCATGCCCTCTTTCTGTGCCTTCAGGACTACCCGGCTGGTCAGTGTAGGAAACAGGAGGCCAGTCCAGGTGGACCCTCGGCCTGACCCACCAGGGCTCTTCGGGTGTTTACTTCCAAATGGAATGTGAAAATTCGGCCCCTGGAGAATCAGGGGGGGCTTTGGCTCACCTCTCTCTGGTCTCACAGCCTGTCATCGCATGAGCCTCCTGTGTCATGGACAGTAAAGCTGTGTGGGATTCAGAATTCACTGGAAGCACAGGCAGAATCCAAAGAGCGTGAGAGGGGTCTTTTTGGGGGGAGGGGGTGTCTGGGCATCTGGCGTAGATTGTGCGGGGAGGAGGCAGGTCGGTGGGGGAGGAGAGGCCCACCCGTGGCCACTGATCACGGGGGTGAAAGAAGCGTCCGGAGGCCGCCAGCTTCCGAAGGCCGGGCTGGGAGGCAGCTCAAGAGGAAGGCTGCGGCCTCTCTTCCGCCAGGGCAACTGGCTGGCCACTGTGTGAAGCAGGACATGCACAGACGAGGGAGACCGGCGGTCTGGCGATCCCAAAGGCACCTCCTCTTCAGTGAATTCTTCCCACACGTTAAGATTTGCTGAAGTCTACCGCAGTATCAGGTCATTTTTGAGAAATTGGTTCACCTGCTGCCACTCAAGTTATTCCATATTTCAGGAATAAATTGCTTCAGACACCCTACAGCCCCCCACCCCCCGTTTCATGGCCAGCCCTGCCCAGCCGTTGCCGGAGGGGTCCCGGGGTCCCCGAACACTCCGGTTCCTCCGCTGAGAGGTGAACGCCTGGATCTTGGGTGATTTGTGTAGTTGGGGAAAGGCTTCCGCGGGCCCGTGAGGCGGAAGAACTGGGACTAAGAGAACGACCCCAGAGGCGCGAGGCAGGAGGGCAGCGTCTGGCTGTGTCGGAAGCAGGGATCGACAGGCTCACTAACACCCCGGGGGCTCAGGCGGAGGCCGGCAGCCACAGAGCGCTGATGAGTGGAGGCAGAGGGGGCGAAGTGGCGGATGCCGGAGGGGCAAAGGAATGGGGGGGGGCAAAGAGGCCATAAAAGGGGGAGTCTAAGCGGAAAGAAGAGTTGGATTCAAGTCCAGTAACCCCTTAGAACCCAACAAGATTTTCGAGATACAAGTTTTCAAGCGTCCAGACTCTCAAAAGCTCATACCCCCCCCCCAAATCTCGTCGGCCTCTCAGGTACTTCCGGACTCAAATCTAAGTGTTCTCCCGCAGAGCAACATGGCTGCCCTCTGGAACGAAGGGAAAGGAATACTCTTGGCAGAAGGAATCAACCAGCAAGAAAGTTTTGGAGGGAGGCCAAGGGAAGGGCACTTAATTTGCATATTAAATACCTGTCCTTTTGCTGCAGGTCTGATAATATTTACTGACCTACTGAGGACCTGGGCTGTGTCAGGAAGCCTCACAGCATTACAAAAGTGGTAATTTGGTTATGTTTGCATTTTTTATTACTTAGAGGGCCCTCATAATCCGGAGTCCTCCTTTCCCCCCTCTGTGCTCCAATGGGGGTGGGTGGCTGAGCTGTCCCAGCGGCAGCAATAAGCCATCATCTTTGCACTGAGTGGTGGCGTATATGGGACCACTGGCCCCAGTCCCTCCTTCCAAGGCTGCTGCTTAGAGGCCAGCTTGGAATCTGCTCCGGACACCAGCTGGCTCTCTCTTTGGATCCTTCTGATTTCCCGCCTCTGCCTTCTCCTTTGGGTTTCGTGTTCTCCAAACTGGGGTCACGCCATCCTGGGGTCTGCTGCAGCTGTAAAGTTTGGGGCTCTCTTAACTGTGGTTGAGAAATCAGAAGAAGGGCAACAGGCTTTGCAACAAGCCCTTTTGAACTGGCCCTGTGGCTGTTTCCTTCAGCACGGTGTGTCCTGCAGCAGTTACTGTGGAGAGGCTGTGGGTCAGTGGCAGAGCAGTTACTTTGTATGCTAGAAAGGCCCAGGTTCAGTCCCTAGTAGTATCTCCAAGGAAAAGACTTCAGGTAGCCAAGAATGGAAGGACCTCTCCCTGCCTGAGACCTCAGAAAGCGATTGCCTGTTAAGGGATGCAGGACCTCCCTGGGATAAACGTGGGTTTCCCCAGTGTGCTGGATAGCAACCCCTCCTGGATTCGTGCAGGTCGGGGAAATGGCTGAAAATTGTAGGTCAGCTGAAGCCCCTTCCTGAGGCGTGCCATGCTGCAGGTCCAAGTCACACACTGCACACTGGAATTCAGGACCCTCATCAGGTTTTTGCACAGGGTAAGGACCTGAAGCCTGTCTGTGGACTCTGTAGTGTGTGATCGAAGCTGGGTGGGCCGGTGCTCTGGCCGGGTGGTTTTGTATGTCCCAGAGTGCTTCGAAGGAATCTCAGTGAATTTTGTTCATCAGTAGCTGGGCCTCACATTCGCATGAACAGGCTCTGTAACCATCACAGTTCTGAGAGGCACTTTTTTGGTCTCCTGAATTTGGTACGTGAGCAGCACAGGCTTTAACAAAAGGGACAAAGGAGGTGTCAATTAAGGCTTCTTCAGTGGAGAGCACAACAGTGTGAATCATCTGGTGTTCTGCAGGTGAAGACAGCAGTGCCAGTTAAGCCGCAGCCGCCTTCTGGTTCGGCCTGTGATGCTGCGCCCTGCCATGGAATGTGGAGATTTGGGAGGGTTTTCTAGCCACCTCTGGCCTTGTACATTTGCAGTGCCCATCATCCCGGGATGTGTTTCTGTACCCCTCTGGAGATGTACCATGTGGGACAGAACATTGCTTGCAGTTACAGGAAATGCTGACGTCTTATGGAGGCAATAGTTGAGTTTGCATACTGAGAATCCACTAGAGCCAGAAGGGATTTGGGGAGAGGAGGAGTCCGTCAGATTCTCCAGATCACAGCATCCAAGGGTTCCCTTTCCAGTTTTGAGGATGTTCTGCGCACACACCCAGTTCTCAGTTTCTTGGCTGTTATTGGGGGCCATCCAGGGCTTCCAGTTTGTTCAGAATCTGGAGTGAATTCAAAGCGGGTTGAGGGAGAAAAACGTCTCGAGTGAATCCAGCAGCTCTTGAGCCCGGATGACTCATCCCAGAGGGCGAGGGAGGCGGGGCTCAGAATTCGCTGGGTGGGTGGGCGGGCGGGCGGGCGGGCGGGCACTGTTGTCAAGGGGGAAAGGCTTTCAGAATGCAGATCCCCATTGTTTGCAAAACTGACTGAAATGATTTTTAAAACTAGTTTTAATCAACGTGTAAATATCCACCACCACCCCTTTTAAAGTCATATTAATATCACAGGAACTCCAGCTGCCCCCCCCACCCCGGGCTCCCTCAGTCTCAGCTCCCTCCTCCTGGGACCCGGATTCTTAGCGGAGGGGAGGCGCTGCGAGCTGGGGGGGGGCACCTTCAAGACCAACAAAGTTTAATTCTGGGGATGAGTTTTACCCTGTGCAGGCACACTTTGCACACAAAAGCTCGGAGCCAGAATTCAACTTCGCTGGTCTCCAAGGTGCCCCCCCCAGACCCAAACCTGGTTCCGTTGCCTCAGACCCACACGGCCGCCCCCCCTGAAGCTGTCTTTTAAAAGGGGCCATTCTGGCAGTGCTGCTGCGCTACAGCAGTTAGCATTTTGAAACAGCCCTGGTGGCTGAACAGAGAAAAGTGCAAGGGAGACGGGACATTCCTGTGGGGCCTCTGCTTCGCAGGGACTGGCCGGGCAGGCTCAGAAGGGGTGCTTTAAGCATTAGAATGGAGCTGCGGGGTTGCAACCTGTTGCATTAGGGCTCTTGGAACCAGCAAGCCAAATCTGGAGACCGTATATACGATAAAACTCTAGTTGTTCAGGGGGGCCAGGCTAGCACTGTTTGGATCAGGGTCCTTGAAAACCTTCCGCCCTACTTCTTTGCTCCCCACCACCCCTGCCTCTCTTAGTTCTGTTTTCTAGCATGCTGGAGGGAGAACAGTTGCACTCAGTATACATAGGTGGGGGCAGTCCAGCTGCAACCTCTCTCACCCCGTTGATTTGGCTGATCTGGCCGGCTAGGCGGGTGTCCCCTGCCTCCCTCACTGCTCCACGGACATCCCTCCTGAAGCTGCACACTCGGTGGGAGAGGATGACCAGCCCAGATAGAAGGAAGGAACTGTTCTTCAGTCAAGGGTATACGAGAGCTGCACTCCCCTGCTAGAACCTCCAGACAAGCTCAGTTGAGACCCAGTTTGGTGTGGTGGTTAAGTCCGCGGACTCTAATCTGGGAGAACTGGGTTTGATTCCCCACTCCTCCACTCGCAGCTGTTGGATGACCTTGGGCAAGCTGTAGTTCTGGCACAGCTATTCTTGAAAAAGGGCAGTCCTCGAAAGAGCTCTCTCAGCCCCACCTACCTCACAGGGTGTCTGTTGTGGGGAGGGGAAGGGAGTTTGTAAGCCACTCTGAGACTCCGAGTAAAGGGCAGGGTATAAATCCAATCTCCTCTTCTTCTTCGGTTTAAATGTATAGCTATTGCTAACTGCTATTGGGAGGAAGTCTATCAACGAAATGTTTGTTGGACAATCAAACGTTCTGATAACCTCAGGTCTTCCCACTATGTTTGTGTTGGGGGTACACTGGAATATTGCAGGGTCACAAAATGATGTACAAACATGGGTTTCTGAGGGTAACTTCCTGATCTGTAAAAAGAGTCACTATGAAGCAGTTGCATGGGCTGTAGCTGTTCTCCTCCACACATACCTGATGCCAGGTACTTCAACTTCAAAGAGCAGCATATGGGGGGGGGAGTAAGAGCTAGTGGTGCTGTTGTGAATGGACTTTGGGGCAAATGGACAGGGACCAGCCACTCTGGGCTAGGAGAGGAGACCCCAAATGCAGGCTGTAGCTGGAGATGGGTGAGCTTTACCTTCATATTTTTGTCTTCCACTCCCTTTCCCCAGTGCATTCTGGGAACTGTAGTTCCCAGGATCCCTGACACTGATGATGATGGGATGGGGGCTCATATAACTGAGTGCAGAGTCTAAATTCACTAAATGCATCACCGCTCACTGCTGTCGGGAGGAATCTATCAGGGAAATGGCACAGGAAGAGACTACGCCCTCCTGTTCTCTGTCCAAATCAAGGACTGCTTTTTAAGACTAAAATACACATCAGATCAGTTGGTGACAGAAGCCCAGGGCACAATGTATATGTGGTCCTTAAGTTGGTTTCAAGCAATTTCATATTATGAGTTCCTAGGATGTTGTGGAGTAGCTTGTTCGGGTGCTGGAAAGTCTGCCAGGCGCACAAACATGCAGGTTTGCCATTCAGTCCCTTCATTTGTCTAAGCAAATGTTGAGGCTAATCCAAAGCTCTGCAAAGGTTCCGAACCCCCCGGAAGCCCCACCTGCCCAGGGCTGCCCTGTTCAGTGCTCCGTAGGCGCAGTGAGGACATCCCCGCGCATGAGCAAAAGGAACCCCAGCTCCGAATGAAGCACCTCTGGTACGCATGAGGCTCTGCCTTTGCATTGCAGCTTCCAGGGGTGCGGCAGAGATGCCGGCGCAGAAGAATCATGTTAAAACTGGTGTATATTTGCTGGGGGGGGGGTGAATTTTGTTTTTTGTTTTTAGTGGTATTTCTATAAATTCAGTCTGAAATCGATATGGTCAACATTTTTACATTTTTAAGCAAGGGGGGGCCATGGGCCTGCACGAATAGCGCACACACACACCCCTGATGCAATTCAGACTATTTTCTAACAACTACGGGTGGATGGGTGCGACTGTAGAGACTTCCTAACGAAACACACACTACATCCAAGAGGTTTTTACCATGTCTTTCTGCACCTTTTCTCGTAGGCTTTCAGTGAAACAAGATTATACAAATATCTATAGTGTATACATGCATATATATGTATGTACAAAAATGTACATGAACTGTATTTACATTTATCAGGGAGGGTATATGCTTTGTATGAAATGGACCAATGTTTTGTTAACCTGTAAAGCTTCACAAGTACCCTGGGAGATGGAAGCACTGCAATAATTCTCAATGATGTTGGCATGCGATTCACAGGCGCCAACAGCATCCTGGCCATAGTTGAACAATTACATGGACTTTGATTCCCTAATTCTGCACCCGTCTGTTCTGGATTTGTACTGTCTGCTTCAACATCCATTTGTCTAATGGGTTGATCATTCACATGCAAATGAAAATGGTTTTTCCCCCCCATCGCTTTCTGAGTCCAGATTTTAAGTCCTCCAGTGATCGTTCCACCTAAATCAGAAACACGAACAAGAGGGAGGAACAGGAAGAATCAAGCATTACAGGTTGCACAGGTTGGGTGCAAGATCCTCACCCTATGTCCTCTGCAACAGTCACACATGAGTTCTGGGCTCCCCAAAATGATTCCCTTATATTTGGTATCTGATTCAGATTGCAACTGTGGTGTGCATGAAGAAGAAATTTCATCCTCTTCCCCCCTCCCCGGCCATTTTCCTAGCCTGAAACAGTCCTGGTGAACCCTATTTGGCCCACTGGGGAAACCCATATATTCATTAAATAAATAGCACAGCTTAAGGACCACTTGGAAAATGGCACTTGGAGGAAGGAAACTGGGAAGAACCCAAAGCTCCTGTCATTATTTACACCCAGAACACATGGTGACCAATGCTCCTTCTAAGCTGTGGAGTCTTGTGAGCAAAAATTCTACTTTGTGAGCTACTGGCATTAAAGCTGTGAGCAAGAGACTTGGCTACTGCATAAATTAGTTTGCCCTGGAGCCACCCTTCCTGAGCTAAGACAAAAAACTGTGAACCGGAGGCTAAAAAACTGTGAGCTAGCTCACACTAACTCAGCTTAGAGGGAACACTGATGGTGACCCAACCTCTCATAGTTGCTCATTCCTGTGAGATATCAGGTCCTGGTCATGCTTCATAAGACTTCTTGAGCAGTGGACAAGGAAGCAGATCTGTCTCTGGGATTATAGGTGATGAATAGGGCTGCCAACTCCAGGCTGGGAAATTCCTAGAGACCGGGGGGTGGGGGTGGAGCCTGGGGAGGGAGGGAGGGAGGGAGGGATCTGCGGAGAAGAGTGACCTCAGTTGGGCACAACACCAGGCAGTCTGCCCTCCAGAGCAGCCACTCTCTCCAGGGAAACGGCTCTCGGTCCTCGGGAGATCAGTGGTAATTCCAGGACATCTCCAGGCCACATCTGGTGGTTGGCAACCCTAGTGAGGGAGGACATGACAGACTGTTTTCCCTTGCAAAAATAAAACCTAGAGGGCCAGCATGTCACTTAGCAGGGTTTTGACCTCCTCCCCGACGTGCTGGTTCTTTATGGGTAGAGACATTTGTTTTCTGCACAGGGCGGCCCTTGATCCTGTGAGCCCCCCCCCCGGAGTCCCAGGCGGCAGGAGCCCGGAGGCCAGGGGGCCTCTTCACCAGCTCTTTGACAGCCCCAGGCCAGAGACGGGGGCGCATCATCATGCCGTGTTTGTTCCTGTGTCCTTAACTTGCTTGTTGGAAACCAGCATAAGCAGTTTCAATTAAAAGCCATTATTCTCTGACCTGGTCCACGGTTGCTAATGAATTTCTGCACTGTGTATGTACCCCAGGGATAGGCTTACTGATGGCTGGCTTGCAAATATTCATGCTTGTAATGGCCCAGAGCAATGATTCCCCACCATGGGGGCCTGCAGGTTTCCCGGCACTCTCTCGGCAAATGCTAGGATATGGGGGGGCGGCGTTTGGAGGGGCGTGATTCACTTCTGGACGATGCTCTCGGCTTCCTCCCCGAGTCTCCATCGTCCGTGCTGTAAAGACTAGAGGAAATTGCTAGAGCACCACTACGCAGGGGCCATTTTTTCTCCTGCTGCCTGGTTCCTCAGGGGTGGGAGACAATGTTCCCTCTAAGCTGTGGAGTCCTGTGAGCAAAACTTCTACTTTGTGAGCTCCTGGCATTAAAGTTATGAGCAAAAGATTTGGCTACGGTATCAACTAGTTTGCTTTGGAGTCATCCTTCCTGAGCAAAGACAAAAATGTGTGAGCTGGAGGCTAAAAAACTGAGAGCTAGCTCACTCTAACTCAGCTTAGAGGGAACACTGGTAGGAGATTGAGCTGGGGGGCCAGCTAACTTCTTCTGGCTTATTGTCCTCCTGGTACACTGTAACCCGCTCTGAGCCCCCCACTTCAGGGGGGTGGGGGGATAGAAATCCCATGAAATAAATAGAATGAAATCAAT
Source organism: Gekko gecko (assembly GCA_029375565.1). Taxonomy (NCBI): domain Eukaryota; kingdom Metazoa; phylum Chordata; class Lepidosauria; order Squamata; family Gekkonidae; genus Gekko; species Gekko gecko. The sequence continues at coordinate 3,101,647 of JAPDNY010000016.1, forward strand.
AAATTCCCTCCCCAGGGCAGGACAGGCAGCTTAGCCACCCATGGGAACTGGGCCCACTTCCTTCCCCCTCACAGCATCTCCTCATCAAATTAAAGAGCCCGTTCTGGCCTTCCTGCACGTCTCTGGGGCAGGCAGGGCTGCAGAAGAGGCCGGAGGACATCCCCTTTGGGTGGGTGTTTTTCTATGTAGAAATAATTGTCATCATCACAAGCAGATGCCTGGCTAGCAGCTTCCCAACATTTTGTGATTGACCCCAGCCCCCAGGGCAGCCATCTTGTGACTGGCTGCTCCTGTCCTCTGGCAGGTATTTTGTGGCCGGCTGTTCCTCATGGCAGCCATCTCATGGTGGCACTGCTCACGTAATTGAGAAGTCCCCAAAGGATCAACAAAGTGGGAGTCATCCAGACGAAAGGGTGGTCAGCAGGCTCGGAACACCAGACACGGTTCCCCCTTCTGCATTTCACGCGTGCAAGGCGGGGGTGAGGGAGTGGCAGAGTCCCTGGCTGCACTTCCCGCTTCATGTCAGGTCCTACTTGGGCAGGATAACTGTGGCACCGTCCTAGTTAGCTGCCAGATGGTCGTTTGTCTCATCAAATTAGTAGACAGCAAACAAATCACAACACGAAGCAAGTCACGTCCCATTTGCCTTTTGCCGTTTACAATTCCCATTGCATCTAACTTCCTGCAGGCCGCTTCACACTTTGTAGTACACCTAAAGATGCAGAAGTGAAAATGCAGAAAGCGCATGCCTGCACTGCAGATATATGTGCTATACATCTAGGATTTAGCTGCAGGCATTTCCTGAGTGCAAAGTTGGTGACAAATCACGTCCTCGTACCCCACGCGAGGAGGAAGGCTCCCAGTCAGTGTTTCTGGGTGGTGGTTTGGGCGTTTTTTGCCTTCCGGTCACAGCTGACCTGTGGCAACCTTGAAGGGGCTTTCCAGGCAGAAGCTGTCCAGAGGCGCTTTGCCGCAGCCTGCCCCTGGGCTGCCAGCCTGGGCCTCCCGGGTGGCCTCCCACCCAAATACTGACCGCATCGGGCTAGCCAGGTCACGGCCCTGGTCAGTCCTCGGGCGGGAGACCCCCCTGGAACGCCAGGGTCACCATGCGAAGGCAGGCCATGGCAGACCACCCCTGGCCTGGAAAGCCCCTCGAGGGGTTGCCGTCTGTTGGCCCTCCGTGTAACGGGTGGAAACGTGAGCATCCAGGGGTTCGTGGACTTCAGACTGCCAGGACCCCGGAGGTGCAAACCCTTCGTCTCTAGGAAAGGGACAAGAAGACCTTTTAGCTCCTCCAGTTGCTGGCAACCCAAACATGCCCTCCTCCCCCTCAAGAGGCCTGGGAACCTCTGGGGCAAGGTTAGCTCAAAACGAGCCAGGTTTCTCATACCGAGGCATTTCCCTTGATTTGCAGTTTCCGAATGTGAGAAAATGACATTATACTTCACATAGGAGACTAAAACAGGTGAATGGATACCCTTTTCCTGCAAAGTTGGCAAAATGCCACAATTAATCACTTTGCCCCTGAGTTGAAAGAGACTGTAGTTGATCTGTGCTTAGTCACTCTTCCTTGTCATGTTTAGAGCATAAGCTCTGGCGGGGGGGGGGAGCTCTGTCTGGCAGCATGGAAGGCACATTCCAGTGAGGGTCAGTGAGGGCAAGAGGGAAGCAGGAGCACAGCCATCACTGGCCATCGCAGGCACCCATTCCTCGCAACCAGGGTCTCTCCTGATCTTCATGTCCTCGCTACATTACTAGATTTGCTTTATTCGGAGAGATGCCTTTTAAAAATGGATGGAGGGTAGTGTAAATTAGCAGACTGGTAACTCTTTAGATTTCATCTCCCTTCCCAAAAGATACCCAGAAGCTAAATCTCTGAGAGCAGAAATGGCAGCGCCTCCCACCTCCGATGCACACCCATGTGACTGAATGTCCATCAAGCAGAGCTGCACCCGCCCACTGGGGGGGGGATCCTACGCAATCACTGCCCAATCAGGGGCAACTATACTTACCGGGTTGTCTGGCACAGCTGGCAGGTTCCCACCCCCACTGACTCTTCACGCCTCTTTCAGCAGGAGAGAATGGGAGGGGGGATGTTGCATCCACGGTGATCTCACTTTGGGTTGCTGTGTCTGTGACATTCCCCATCTATGTCTTTACAATACAGGCTGGGGGGATCCCTAGAGAGGCATAGTGAGCGGTGGCATCACTCCACGGCAAAGAACAAAGTTTCAGTCTGGTGACACCGGTAAGACCGACAAAGTTTAATTCTTCGTATTGTTGGAAGCGGAGGTATGCTGTCTCCCACCTCAGACTTCAGAGACTGCACCATAGACAGAGAGGTCAGGACACACAGGGCGTCCTTTCCTTCCTGCTATCCGATACCGTCCCTTTGAAGCAGAATGCTGTTCTTAGGGACAAGACTTCCTTCCTTCCGGCTTAACTCATCTCTCTCACACACGCAGAAGGAGCAGTGCTCTCCATCTCCGTTGACACCATGGCTGCAGGACATCGTGCATTCTGCATCTTCATCCATCCTAGCTAGTTAGATTAGATTCTTTCACCTATACTATCTAGAATGGAGTTCCCTGAATAAAGGACTCTGGTTAGTTTGAAACTGACAAGTGGCTCCATGTAACTCTGTAACTTTGCTAGCACAAAGGGTACCGAGAAGGTGCTGCTGCTGCTGCTGCTGCTGCGTGTGAGCCTCGTGCACTCTGCTGCCTAACAGACACTCCTGGCTGTGCCATACCAGTGAATCTGACAGGCAAAAGCTTTCTTTCATGTGCTTCACTTCCAGGGGATGCATTGGGGCTATGACGTGATGTTTGGGGTTAACTCTTTTGCCTGAACCATTTTTGCAATGTTACCAGTTGCCACACCAACACCTCAGGCGCTGCCGGCCTTGCAGAAGAAATATCTGGGGGCCATACGGGCATTTTGACCCAGTGGAGCAACTGATATCTCAGGAGGAAACGGGGGGATCACAAAGGCAGAGCAGGGGGACAAAGTCAAGCCCTCCCTCCTCACAGCAGGGGCCGGCGGCAGGGTGGTCAGCCAGCCTGGAGAGAGACGTCCTGCCCTCCCTTGAACTGAGGCGTAATGTGTTGAAGTGGGCCAGAGATGCTTTTCACAGCGTGGAGGGAAACAACATCACCTGGTAAATAACATCGCATCAAGCCGCTACTAGAGGGGCAGGACATGTTTCCCTCAGGGGCAGTTACTGGCGTTTTTCCAAAGCAGGGGAGAGGGCAGCGGGGGGGGGGGGGCAGGGCCAAAGCCATGGTCTGCCCAGTCACCAAAAACCCTCTCGTCAGCCCCGCACAAAAGCGCCTTGGTCCCAAGGTATGGTTAGAAGGCACCCGATCCAACCATCTTGCTGAAGCAAAGTGTGGCCTAGATGGAACTCCCTCGCGCGCACGCTTCCACGCCTGACTCCTTGAGTGCTGTGGAGGAAGAGAGGCGGGGTGGTGAAGGGAGGCCTGAGCAGTCGCGGCAGAGAGGCCATCCTCCGGCAGGCCTCACACAAGCGTTTGGCAAAGGGGGCATTTTCTTGAGGCCCTAAGCGAGCAATCCCAAACAGTCCCATTTTACTCACTGTAGCTTACTTCCCAAAAGGCATCATTGCACCGCAGCCTCAATCAGCAAGAGGTACATCAAGATGACGTCAGCACCCTTCAGATTTCATATGGACACATGAGAACGTCAGGGTCTCCCTGCTGGACCAGCAGTCCAGTGGCCCATCTGTTTCACACGGTGGCCAGGAGTTGCTTTGGAGGGCCAACAAATAGGCGTAAAGACCAAGGCCTTCCCTCGCAGCTGCTCCTGGCACTGGTATTCAGAGGCTGACTGCCTCTGGGTGTGGAGGTTCACCTAGGAAGGTAAAAAACAGCACGACTCTGTCTCAAGGATTTGGGCCTTCAAGATGCCCAGTTAGTTAGCCCATGTGGGTGCTTCCCCATTCCTCCTCAGAGCTGTGGCAGAGCTGCTAAGAAGCACCAGGGGATTCCATAGTCCACCAATTTGCCCATCTAGGGTTGGGAATCGCCTGTCCTCAGCCCCCGTTTCCAGCCCCCAAGGAATTTAAGAGCCGGAGAATAATTGGCTTCCATGTCATGATACTCTAGGAATTTCCCCTCGTCTCTGCAGCAAAGCCTGTAGGGAGACTGGGGGAAGCATATAAGCCTGTAGGGAGACTGGGATATAATGGGGCCGAATTGTCGCCAAATTTCTTTCATTCCCTCCTTTCCTTCTCTCTTTTTCGTCTTTCCCTCCTTCTTCTCTTCTCTCTTTCTTTCCCACTTTCTTCTCTGCTCTTTTTTCCTCCTTTCCCTGTTTCCCTCCTTTTTCCTCTCTTTCTTTCCCCTCCCTTTCCTTCTCTTTCTTTCCCTCTTTCCTTCCTTCTTTCCTTCTCTCTACTCTCTCTCTTTCCTTCCCTCTTTCCTCCTTCTGTGGCCCAACTCTCATGAGAAGGAGTTTAAACTTTAAACCCCTTCTTTCTTAGCTCCCCCACCCAGGCCAGCTGGGGAAGGGAAGGGGAAGCTTTTGAAGATGCCTCCCCCCATTTTGCTTCCCCTTCTGACATCACTTCCGGTGATGTCAGTGGGCGTGACATATGCTAATAGTCTAATAGCTCATTAGCATACCATATGCTAATGAGCTCCTGCAGCTGTTTTTCTACAAAAAGACCCCTGCTCAAGGGCAAGAGGCGCAGGCCAGGCCCCCTGTTTGGACAAAGTCTGTCAAGCGTTTCCACCGAAATGATGGATGCCACTGATCCGGAGTCCACCTCCATAGCACAGGGAGAGCCTTCTATCTGGACCTGGATGTTGGGGGTTGTGGGCAGGCGGAGTACCTGTAGCGAGGGCTGGCTGGTCAGAAGGTAGAGGTCATCCGTTTCCGTGGTGGTCACGTAGTATGCGGAGGTCTGTTGGCATTGCTGGATCTGGGGTTTTTGTTTCCGGTTGCCCTTGGATTGGCAGACGCGGGCGAGGTGTCCCTGTTTCCCGCACATGTGACACGTGGTGTCGTGGAACCAGCACAGGTTGCACTCGTGTGCCTCCCCACAGCTGGCGCACGTGGCACGACTTGCTGGTGTTCCGGTGTGGCCTGAGGTGCCAGCGGCTCCCAGTGGCTTCCTGCGGCTCGAAGGGCGGACAAGGCGGACATCATCCTCGTCTGAATTCTCAAGCACCGGGTCGGGGAGCACGAGGTGTGACGCTGACTGCGGCTTGTCTTGGTGGGAGGCCTCGTGGGCGATTGCGAGCTGAAGGGCCTCGTTGACTTTGAGGTCGGTGGTGCCGACCATCTTGCAGCAGAGCTTCACGTCATTGACACACACACTCCCATACGAACTGTGTCAAGATGTTCTCTTCCACCTTGGGGAAGGCGCACTCCATGGCATGTTGGCACAGCACAGCCATATACACCACAGCCGTCTCTCCGGGCTTCTAAAGGCACCCCTGGAACTCCATTCGCCTGGCTAGCGTTGTTGGCTTGGGCGTAAGAACACTCGAGGATGGCCTTAGGGACCGGTAGGCTCTTGGCTAGCTGGATGGTGGCCGTGCCGCAGGAACTTAGGAGGAGGTTCCTTCTCTTGGCCACATCGGTCACTTCATGCTAGGCGAGGGAACAGGTTAGCTGGTCTGTCCACGAATCCCAGAACTCGGGATGTGTGGAGTCGAAGACTTTGAGGTTTCCCTAAGCTGCGGCCATGATTCTAGCATGCTGCGGGGAGCAGAGACGGGGAGAGCCAGGCGCAATGCGGTGCTGCTTGGGAGTGGTGCAGGGCATGGTGGCTTCCACGGGGTCGGTGCTTATTGCTGCACTGGTTGGAGAGTCAGGCCTGCTCCTGGAATCCCATCCTCATCGCCACTGTCAAGGACTGGGTTTGCCGCATGGAGTCTCGGACTTCGACATGCGTTCAGACGCGTTTATGATACTTCACATAACACACACTGCAAACCCAGCCCTGCAAGGGTCAACTTTATACACCCCACCCGGTACACTCATAGTCCCATTGGTGGGTTTGAATTTCCTGCCAAGGTCTAATTGGTGGACTCGAAGTGGACTAGGATCCTAGGTTCTCTTGTCTTTTTGTACCCAGCTTTTAGACTTGGGTGGCGAACCCCTAGTGGCAGTCCGCGTACACAACAGAAATGAAGCTGTAGAGAAAGCTGTGGGTTTCTGCATGCTTAGGGGACTTCACAAGAAAGCAAACAAAAAAACCCCAACCCTGTAGTATTTCTTGCTCCGCAAAGAAAGATGTAACAGAATGGCTTAAAATAACTTCACTAAGAACAGCAATGCAAACCCCTTGCAGTTAGGATTGCAAACAACTTGGAGGAAAATGCCCCGCCCACTTATCAGAATCTTAAAGTATAGAATGCCCAGCCAAAGCTTTTCGCGGCATGGACAGTTTTCTCTCCAGGATGACGGCAACTTTATCTCTGCCTTGTTCCAGAACATAGTAAGATTACACAATTTCAGGGAAGCCCCACAACTTTACTAATTGCCCTGACACTATAAAATGGGAGGAGGTGTCTCTAAATTGTAAATTCTGTCCCTACAGGAACCCTCCCCTGAGTAGCCTGATGGGCACTGGACATTTTCTAGGAGGCACAGAATACTGAACATTGTAGAGAATCACGTATTCTTCCCTTGCCCTCTGGAAGACTATTTGGATAGAGAGATAGTTGCCATCTAATTCATCTGGCAGGTGGGATCTGACCCAGGACAGCAAGGGCCAACACTTTATGTATGTTTATTCGGGAATAATCTCCACTAAACTTGGTGGGAGTTTATTCTGAGGGGAAATGCCTAGGATCAAGCTGGAAGATAATGATTCTAAACAGGTCTACTTAGAAGTAAGTCTCATTATATTCAATGGGACTTATACACAGGAAAGTGTTTTTAGGATTGCAGCCAGAATGTGTTACTCTGAGGTGCCACAAGTCCCTTGGTCCCTGACTCTACCCAGTGGAAAAGTTTTGTTTGCACAGCTGGCCAGTTTGCATATCCTCACCCCAACTGAAATTAACTCACATTCTTCTCCCCAGGAAAAGAAAAGATAGTGAGGCTAACAATTAATTTGTGCAAGGACTTAATTAGCATTCTTCATTTCTACTGTCAGCATTAACTTAAATTCTAGTACATTTGCATTGATCTAATCTCACTCATTGTAGAGGCATAACTGAACTGTGCTTTTAATCAAATTGGAATGAAATTGAGCACCCATCTGAAAGCAGGACATATTTCTAGAATTCAGTTTTCGAATTTCACTCTTGAAATTACATGCCACTGGGCAATTTTTGAACAAATACAATCTTAAATTTCCTGATAGATTTTGAAGGTCCGAGATTTTATGATTATTTATCTAAGATGTTTTCACCCCACTTTTCTTCCCAATGGGGCTCCAAAGCAGTTTACAACATCATTCTCTGCTCCTCCATGTTACCCTCACAACAACAGCCTTGTGAGGTAGGCAAGGCCAACTATGGGGGGAAGTCCTATCCTATTAACAGAGGGTTAATGGGATGCTATTTGCCGTTGTGCATGAAAAAGCTTCAGGCAGCAATTTCCACCCATTAAGCCTCTATTAAAGGGAAGGGCAGGTAACCCTGTCAAGCTCTTCTTAACTCTTCCACTGCACCAGACAGACTATCTACCTGCCTGAACAAGCAGCCCACTTTGATCTGGAATTAAGAACTCCAGAGGGGTAGCCAAGTAAGTCTGTTTGCAGCACAATCCAGCAGAAGTTCAGTGACATCTGAAAGGCTAGCAACATGTGCTTCATCAGGTGCCAGAAGTGTAGATTGCCGAGAGGGATATTTATACTTCCAGCTGCAAACAACAGACCGGTGGGAGTGGGAAGATGCTGCAAAGAAAAGCCAGTTAGCAACAGTAGCCAGTCGAAGAGAGTTCAGTCCATTCTGCCCGAACGGGACCATTCCCAACTGGTGATAAACGGAGTAGGATTAACATGAACTCAAATCTAATCAAAGAAGGTGCAGCATGAGAACTAATTAACATCTATAAAGGGTGGGTCATCATGCTGAGCTATTAGCACCTATAATGAGCTGAATAAATCTGACATTAGAAAGTACAGCTTCCAGAAAGCCATGGGGGGAAATATTGATCATCCGGGAAATACTGTTGCTAAAATAATTCCCAGAAAAGGACTTCAAAGGGAGAATCCAACATGAAAGCGCTGGAAAAGGGCTTAATCAAGAGATTCTCTTCCTCGGGCTCGAACAGGAACTTCCTCTCCCTCTAATAGCTCAGCATGTGAAGTAGCTCAGTTAAATAATAAAGTAATTATTGCATGGATTCTAATTAAAATACATGTTTACTTTCAGGATTAATATTAATGAGGTAATGGTATGGATTACAATTACGGCGAGAGTTATATTTTAATGTCAGTAATAACACCTATGCCATAATAATTACATGGACTATGATTCCGAAGTTCTACTTTAAGTCCACTCAGTTCCCGGGGCAGCGCTGGGATGATCGGGGAGGAGGAGGAGGAGGAGGAGGAGGGCGCGCTCCGCTCCGCTCCAGGGACACGCGGCGGCCTCCCCCGGCGCCTGGCCCTTTAAGGCGCTGCGCCCTGCCTGTTCTTGGCCCAGCCGGGCCGCCGCCGCCGCCGGGGCGGGGCCAGGGGTCGCGGGGCGGGGCGAGGCGGGCGCCGAGGTGAGCGGCGACCACGTGGGGCTGCGACGGGCTCTGTCCTTCCGCGGGGCGCCAGGGCACCAGGCAGGCAGCCAGGCAGGCCGGCGGACGGGGCGCGGGACGGGGCGGCCAGGGCCGGCCATGGTCATCAAGGCGGGCGAGGGGACGGAGCCGGCGGCGGCGGAGGCGGCGGCAGAGAGGAGCCCGGGCGCCGCCAGGCAGGCGGAGAAGGGCGCCAGGGAAGCGCCGCGCCGCGCAGGTGAGGCCGGGCGCGGAGGGGGCCGCGCCGGAGGGGACGAGGCGGCGGCGGAGGGGGGGCTCCTTCCTTCCTTCCTTCCCGGGCCCGGCCCTCCTTCTCGGCGGAATGGTCGCCCCCCGCCCCGCGCTGGGCCCTGCTCCCGGGAGGAGGAGGAGGAAGAGGCGGCGGCGGGAGAAGCGCTCGGGGGTCCCTTGGCCCGGCGCGGGCGTCGCGGCCTTCCTCTGCCCCCCCCCTTGCGCCTGGCCGCTAGCAGCGCCGCCGTCCTGCGGGAAGGGGGAGCCCGGGAAGGGGGGCCGGGGCCGGCGGGGCGAGCTGCCTCTGCGCGCCGGCGGGCTGGTGAACTCCGCGGACCGGACGCCGCCTTCTGCCGCCGGGGCGGGCGTGTTGCCGGCGGGTTCCCTTGAGACCATCAGCGGTCAGGCCAGGGGCCCTCAGGAGGCCCAGCAGTGGCGCCGGGGGGGGTCCCGGGCCGAGAGCCGCCGGTGGACCGCTGCCCCCTCTCCGGTGGGGGCTGATGGGGTTCTCCTCGGCCCGCCGCCGCGCAGGCCCCCCTGCCCCGCCTTGCCTTGGTGCCTCCTGGCCCAGAGGAGTCCAGGGTGGTCCCTTCGGGGCTCGGCGGGGTTCCAGCCGGAGGGCTGCTGGCGGCTCTTAAGGGGAAGCCGGGGAAGAGGCGCTCTCCGCGGGGAGTGGGGATCCTGGGAGCACGCGCCGCCGGGCATCTCCCCCTCCCGGGAAGGGGCGCCTGGACGTCACGGGTCGCCCTCAGGGCAGCTGTCCAGGGATGTCCGTTCTCAGTTGAGACTCAGCCGTTCCAGTTTGCAGCCTTAGGACGAGGCAGTGGGGGGGGCATAAATATCCTTCTCCTTCTGTGGGGGTTGCACGTTGCCTGCATTCGGGCCTCCTCTCTCCGCCCCCCCCCCGGTTCTTGGAGGAAGAGCCTGAGTCTCCTTTCTTTTGGATGGCTCCGTATCTGGAGCCTCATCCCCTCCCTCCACACTTCATGTGAGGTCTTGCGAGCGTTGGGGGTGTGTGTGTGTGTGTGACATCTGGCCAGTCTGCTCTCTTCCCCCCCCGTCTCCTGCAGTGCGCCATGCCCTGAAGTCGGGACTCCTGAATAACCTTCTGCTCCTTTCACATGAAGGCCTCATTCTCAGGGAGGGGGCAGAGCAGGGGCAGGGTTGCGCTGTGTTCTTGAAGTCCCTTTGGCACAAAGCTGGTGTCTTACCCAGAGAAAGCTAGCATGCCAGGGCTGCTTGCTACACTACTTCTCTAGGTGCAGGGGATTTTGTGCAAGGTGCATTAAAGTCATGTGAGCAGGTGCAGCCCAGGCATTTGTTTATCCCATTGGAGAATTCCTTAACCTCTTTAAAATGGGGGAGGCTACCTCCGGTACCAGGAAGTAACCCCCAGAATTCTTTTGTGGATTCAGATTTAGGAGTCTCTGCCCCTTGGATGATGCAGTTTGCTGCTGCTGGAATCATGCTTTTTTTGTGTGCCTGACCAATTCCAGGATAAACCCCCTCTGACCCTGTGACAAGAAACTCTTGGTTCTCCAGTGTGTGTGTGGGGGGGGTTCCCTCTTCCCTCCCCCCTCCTTGCTTGCTTGCTTGCTTGCATGCCTTCCGGCCTTTGGGAATCCTGAGGTGCCTTCAGTTCTAAAGGGGTGTGACCTCTCCACTCTCTTTGGGGTCTGTCCCGAGGAAGCCTCCCCTCCACACGGCTCTGCCATGGCTTTTTGGGAGGGGGTGCGGCATCTGGGCAACAGCTGGCACTTGAAATGGGTCCTGCATGGCGAACGCCCATCTTTGTTTAGAGAGACCCGCCTCCGTTTTCTCCCAAGCAGGGACCCGTAGCAGCTGGCACAGCCGGTCTTCTTCCTCCCCTTTTATTTTCACAAGAACCTCTCTGTGAGGGAGATCAGGGTGAGAGTCTGCAACCAGCCCAAGATCACGAAGCTGCCGTGGCAGAGCAGAAATTCAAACTGGGGTCTCCCACATCCTAGTCTGACAGTCTGCCCACTAGGAGGAGGAGGAGGAGATTGGATTTATCCCCCGCCCTTCACTACCCAAAGGAGTCTCAGAGCAGCTGACAAACTCCCTCCCCTCCCCACAACAGACGCCCTGAGAGGTAGGCGGGGCTGAGAGAGCTCTGACAGGAACTGCTCTTTTTCAGGAACAGCTGTGCCAGAGCTTGTGACTGACCCAAGGTCACATCAGCAGGTGCAAGTGGAGGAGTGGGGAATCAAACCCGTTTCTCCCAGATTAGAGTCCGCGCACTTAACCACTACACCAGACTGGCTCTACTACACACTGCTCCTTGCCCTCACATTCCATGCAAATAGGGTCTCTTGTAATTTTAGGGGAGGGGTCCTGACTGAGCAGCATGGCACACCTTGGCACTCTTCCCTCCCCTTCTGGGGTGGGGGGAAGGTATACAATCTGAGCTTGTCTCAGAAGAGGACACCATGCTCCTCTCACGCCTCTGAGTCCAGGTGTGATTTCCCAACTGGGTGGCCTTGGGTCAGTTACACTTCTCTTGAGAGCTCTTCTCTCAAGAGCAGTTCTCTCAGAGCTCTGTCAGCCCCACAGGCAGTGCTCCCTCTAAGCTGTGTTAGTGCGAACTAGCTCACAATTTTTTAGCCTCCGGTTCACACATTTTAATTTAGCTCAGGAAGGATGGCTCCAGAGCAAACTAATTTATGCAGTAACCAAATGGCTTGCTCCCAAATGCCGGTAGCTCACAAAGTAGAATTTTTGCTCACAGGACTCTGCAACTAAGAGGGAGCATTGCTCACAGGGTGTCTCTTGTGGGGAGGGGAAGGCCGGTCGGACTCCAGACCGGAAGATTTGGACCAGGCTCTGCAAGCTGTGGCTGAGCCGGCTGAAACTGAATCCAGCGAAGACGGAGGTCCTATGCCTGAGTCGGGGCAGTTTGGGGGTGGGGTTCCCGCACCCGACGTTCAGTGGGGCACCATTGGTGCCAGCGCCGGAGGTTAGGAGTCTGGGAGTGCTCCTGGATGCCTCTTAACAATGGAGGCCCAGGTAGCAGCAACTGCTAAGTCGGCCTTCCACCATCTTCGGCTGATTAGGCAGTTGGCTCCCTTCCTCAGCTGCGACGACCTGGCTACAGTGATCCATGCAATGGTCAACTCGAGACTAGACTACTGTACCACTCTCTACATGGGGCTGCCCTTGTCGCAAATCCAGAAGCTGCAGCTAGTGCAGAATGCCGCTGCCAGGCTTGTGATGGGCCTCCCTAAATGGGAGCAAATCCAGCCTGTGCTGAAGGCACTGTACTGGCTGCCAATAGCATACCGAATTCACTTCAAGGTGCTGGTATTGACCTTTAAAGCCCTATATGGCCAGGGTCCGACATACCTGCGGGACCGCCTTTCCCCATACGTATCCCAGAGAGCACTACGGTCAGGAACACAACGTCGACTGACCCTTCCTGGCCCTAAGGACGCCAGGCTCACAGCCACCACAGCCAGGGCCTTTTCAGTGGCGGCTCCACACTGGTGGAATGAGTTCCCAGAAGAGATCAGGGCCCTGCGGGACCTTTTCCCATTCCGCAGGGCCTGCAAGACGGAGCTCTTCCACCAGGCTTTCAGTTAGGAGCCGCCACACCACCAACAACAACATCCGTGGTTCTGGGTCGGCTCTGGTCTGGGGGGGAATTGTGTTATACTACCACACCAAGCTGAAGATCACCAAGCCGGTGAAAATTGTTAGTACGCCATCTGAATCACTCAAAGATTACCATTAAAGATGACCATCACTAGCACTTTAATTGTTAATTGCTGGGTTGTTTTTAATGCTTAATGTTAATATATGTAAGTTGTTTTAAATTTTGTACGTGGTTTTTATGGTACAGGGTACCAACTGGTGTAAGCCGCCCTGAGCCTGCTGGGGGGAGGGCGGGGGATGAATTGAAACAATAAATAAATAAAGGAGAATGCCAGCCACTCTGAGACTCGGGGGAATCATCCAGTCTCTTCTCTCTTCTTCCCTGGGTACTCCAGGGACCCGTCTTATCTCCTTCCTCAAATACAGAAGTAGAAATATTGACAAGAAGTTCAGGTTCCATTCCTCTTTCGCCCCTCGCCCCGCGTACCTGCTAATGGGTGAGATTGCGCAACATCACAGTGGAGGAGGAGGAGGGGGCGGATGTTGTCCTTTGGCCCAAGGGTTCAGGCCCATAGGAGGAGGAAGGGGACACTTTCCTGTGCTACAGAGAGCGGAGGCCGGTCCTTGGCTAGTTTTTTAGACACGCTCCTGACTGAGAACTGAAGGTTTGGACCGGGAAGTGCTGCTCACCGCTGACTTGGGGCGACCCCCGGTGGGGTTTTCAAGACGAGAGGCGTTTAGATGCCTGCCTCTGTGTCAGGACCCTGTAACTTTTTAAAGGACCCGGCATTTAGAAGCCTCGCATTCTAGGCTTGCCCTTTCCCTGACGCACAAGTTTTCTGTGAGTGAGGAAGTTTTGCTGGGGGGGGGGGATTTGATCCTTTGGCCCAAGGGTTCAGGACTGCGGACACCTGCCTCGGTACAGCCCAGATGCAAATTTATGTCTTGACTGAAAGACTGAAAGCAGTGTGCTGGATAATGGGCAGGGGTTTAATTTTAATATTTTGCTTCATTTTGAGAGCGGTGTGCCCTCTGAGTGCACAGTCATGGCAAACTGGGCGTCGCGAAGGCCTACTTGCGAGCCTGCCTTGAGAAACGTGTCCCCGGAGGGTGGGCTTTATGGACCTCCTTCATTTGGCACAGAGTCCTGAGGAACGGCATAGATGCTCCTGCCTTGACTGCACTGGAGTTCCTGGGAGTTTAGCTCTACGAGAGCACAGGGTGGGGGCTGGACAGAAGACCCGCTCCACACTTAAGCATGGAGTTTTGATCGGGGCTGACGCAATCCCCAGTAGAAAACAAGATTGCATCAGGTTGACTTGACCTGTGGGTGGCTGCCTTCCGACGCAGGAATAAAATCGTTAGTCTTTAAGTTGCCATAAACCCCCTCTGGACCTTTGTGTTTTCCAAACCAGAAGGGCATTTTCACCTTCTCATTTCCACTTAAGTTCTGTAACTACATGGACTAGAATACCCCATGGCTCTTAAAGAAGAGAGCACCCTCTTTTCTGATGACACCTACATTGGGGGGCGGGGGGGTATCTCCAGACATCTGGTCTTATTTCCAGTGGGGATGGCTTTAAAGATGGCCGGGGGTCACTAGCTGGTTCCCGGTGCGTGTGGCCTTAGAGCAGGCTTATTTGAGGGCTGGCAGACTGGGGAGGGTGCTAAGTGGGTGTTGGCCTCCTGCCACCCCCAGAAACTGAATTCTCTTGATGGGGCATCGAGTGTCTCCCGCCCTCCTTCCCCAACGGGTTTAGCACCAACAATCCGCGGGCATTCAGGGCTGGCTGATTCTGAACTCTGCGCCAGGGCTTGGTGCTGGCATCTACTTTTCACCACTCAGGTGGTGTTCTGGCACAGGTATGCTGGTGAAAAGGGCACCTCTGAGCACATGCAGAGTGCTTTTCCCCTGACTGTATGAAGAGTGGCTGAAACTTTCTAGGAACACCCCTCCCCTTGCAAGTATGAGGAAGTTGCATTTCAGCAGACTGGTGTCTTCTCAGACATCTGTATATGAGAATTAAGGTTCCTTTGGGTTTCTCTCCTGCACCTGTTCTTTTATGCTGCATTGGTAATGTAAAGACGTGCCTTTTCTTAAATGCCTGTTGCTACTGTGGTTTAAAGATGTGCCTGTGATTTGAATGCATCCCACCTGTATACCCTCCCCTTCCGCCCCGGAAGCTGGGGCAGCCTGGATGTTTCCCACAAGAGCGGGGGGGGGGCAGGCGACAGTCAGGCTTCTCAGCCTGGCCTCAGGTCAGCTAGTAAGTGGCTTGGTGGGCCAGGCCTTGTGCCTGGGACTCCCATTTTTGTTTTTTTTTTAAACTGTGCTGGAAACAGAGTGATCTAACCATTGAGTCAGGCTTCCTAATGTGTCACTGTGGAAGGGTTCCCTGGAGGTAATCTAGCCCAGGTGGCCAAGCAGTGGGATCAAGAGCGTGGGCAGGTGGGAAGCCTCAAGTGAGTCAGGTTTCAGTGTCGCTGATTTAGACTACCAAAGGTGACCTTATGGGGCTCTGAAGTGCTTGAGCCTGGTAATGAGACTGGGGTGGGGGGTGGCAACCCCCTTTGCATGCTGAGAGGCCAGGAAAGATTCTCTCCCTACCTTGGGGGGGAGGGGCAAGACTTCTGTCCCTCTTTGGACCAGATCTGATCCGGGCACATCAGAGCACACCTGAATCTCTCCCCCCCCGAATTCAGGGTGGAGGAAGTGAGTGCAGCTCCACCCTGGCACAGGTTTTAGTCAGGGGCAGATCCCCATGGTTTCACTGGGGCTGGTACCCTGTCGTGGGCATGGAGGAGGAAGAGCCCATTTTGCATTAAAAGAGCTTAAATGGGGGTAGAGGACACAGAATGGGGCGCACCTATAGGGGACCCCCCGTCCCTAATGGTTGGCATGCCGACGCCCTCGGCCAGGGGGCACCTTCTGCCCTCTCTCCTCCCCCCGCCAGTCCCGGGTCAGATCGCAGCAGGGCGGGGGGAGTGGCTGGCGCCGGGGGGGGGGTGCTCCAGGCGAGGCGGGGGGCGGCGGCGGCCCCTCTCCCTGCGTTTGGCCGCGCGGGCTTCCTCGCAGCCGGGGGAGGGTGGCTGAGTGGGTCGGGGGCTTGGGCCGGGATCAGCTCTGGCAGCAGAGCCCCGCCGCGGGTGCGCCTTCCTTGCCTTGCCTTCCCGGGGGGGGGCTGCTGCTGCTCCCACGTGGGCGCGCCCAGGAGGAGCCCCGCCGGGGGGGGGTTGGGGTTGGCGGGGCCGGCCCAGCACGCGGGAGGGGGGCGGTCCTCGGGCGGCCGGTGCCCGCGCCCCGAAGGTCACCTTCAGCCGCCCGGCCCAGCCGGCGGGGGGAGGGGCGGGGAGGGCGGCGGCGCCCTTGGTCGGCGGAGGGGGCGGGGCCGGGCTTCCCCCGGGTCGTTTCCTCGCCGCGCGGCGCCCCCACCCCCCCTCCCGGCCGGCCTGCCTGCCTGCCAGCCTCGTGTCCGCGGCGCCTCCGGTGACCTTGTGCGGCCGGCGGGGGCGTCGTGCTGGGGGCGCTGGGCCGGCGTCGGGGAGGCCCCGCCCCGCCCCTCCCCGCCCCTCCCCGCGGGGCCCTGCAGCGGCGCCCCCGCCCCGGAGCCCGGTCGCGGCGAGAGGGGGGGGGAGGCCGGCCCGCCGCAGAGGCTCCGCCCGGCCCGCGTGTTCCTCGCGAGGGCTTGGCGGCGGGGCCCGACCCCCGGGGTCCCCCGAGCCCCGCTCTCCCCTGCCTGCTGGCCAGGATTGGGTAGACGTGCAGTGTTTGTAGAAAATGGCAGGATTTATACTTTTAATGTAAATATGCCAAATAGTACAATTGTACACTGTAACTAAGTTCTAGATACTGATAGCAGTAGTAAAATAAGTTAAAGGTTGATAGGAATGTGTGTTGCACATATTTAGTTTTTTCCTAAACAAAACCAGGAAGAAGGAAACCCTGGTTTTCCCACCATGTCTTAAACTTTTCTGGAAAGTTTACAGCTCGAGTTTTGATGCAATTCCTGAAGTCGCTTATCTTGCAGCTTCATGTTTGTAACCTATTGTGGCAATACAAGGGGGCAAAGGTTTGGGCTGGGCTCTGTTTCATTCTGTCACCAGGGTGCTTCTGAGCTGTGGGGCGAAGCAGCTTCTCAGGAGTGGGTGAGATTGCCAGACACACACACACACACAGACACACACACACACACACCCCCGCATTGTTACTCTCCTGCTGCTGTCGGTAGCTGGGAGGGATTAAGTGAACATACACAGCTACGTGAATCATCATCTCTCCACTGGCCCACCTATTGTAGGAGGAGACACGCTGGACTGGCCCAGAAACGCATCTATTCCAGACTCTGTTTCATGCAAGGGCCAGCCAGATTCCCTGCTGCTAGTCAAGCATGGCATCTACTAGTCGGGCGTGGGGGCCAAAACTTCGCTGGGTTGTGCATCCCAGCACTAGTATTACGGTGAACTGCCTCTGAGTGTGGAAGCGCCCTTTAGTCATCATTCAGCGATCAGAATTCAGAGCAAGAAATCAACAAAGAGCCAGTGTAAGGAAGGGTTTTGTGGAACTGCCAATATCCAGTTTAATGTTACCGGTAATTGACATGCTGATTAATAATCTGTATCTGCAGCCCAAACACTGGCGATTGCAAGATCACAGCAAAGTACGTGTTATACAAAGGAGCCATGAGGTGTGCTGGCAAGAATCTGCACATGGATTCCTGGCAGCCGTTCCCGTCTCTCATTCCTGTTTCTATGAAGCTTCTCTAAGGAGTCTTTCAGTTCCATAAAAAAGTTCTGTGCCTGCTGTTCTCTTTGCATACTGGTTATTCTAGCACCACACCCACCCCGCCAGTTTACCTTGACAGAAAGTTTTCTTGTTGAGAGAGAGACGGGATGTGGTTCTGTACAGAGCCACCTTTTGCTTAAGAAGCATAAGTTGCAGATCCCTGCTCTAAACTAAAATGCCCCCTTGCTTCTCAGAGGGTGGGTGCTCCAACCACTCGATTCTTTTGCCTGTCCCTTTCTGCACCTTTTCGAGTGCTGTATTACCCGGCCTGGCTTATTCCCCCTGCCCTGGGGGTGGGCTTTTTCCTGGCCCTGCTTCTCAAGAACTGGGGATATAGTCGCCTGAAGCTGGGGGGTTTCTGAATGTGGGTCATCTGCGCACTGCCAAGCCTTCCCCACCCAGCCCCACTTCACTGCTTCTGTTCCAGGGAGAGGCAAGGGGAACCGTTGGCAGTCCTGCCTCTGTGGGGCGAGGGCATCCGTTCCCCTGGGAATCCTCCTCTGCCGCCAGAGATTCATTCCCAGTTCCCGGTTTTGGGGAACTGGCAGCGCCGGGCCCAGCAGTGTCTGGTTTTGTCTGGGCTTGTTCAAAACCAGGCTTTTTATTTTAATCGTTTAAGAGCCAAAACTTGCCAGATTTTTTTTCATGCTTACATTAGTTGGGGCTGTTGAAGCCTGTTCCCATGTTGGCGCCTGAAGGGCACCATGGTGGCAGCGGCGGCTGCCCTAAATGAAAGCCACGCTGGTCTTTTTATTGAGACCAACCAAAGCCAAAATGGTGGCAAACAGTGCTGGGGGAGTGTCTGGGGCTTCCTTAAAACTCGTGTTTGTTGGCCGTATTTTCCCCAAACTATTTGATCTTTTCGCCAGCAAAACAAGCCACAAAATATCTGTGTTAGTGCACCCTGTGGGTGCTGTCCAGGCTCCCCCCGCTCCTCAGAGGGGGGGACCTGGTTCTACCTTCTGCTGGAGACAACCCTGTGGAGTAAGTGGAGGTCTGACAAGAGTGCCTGCCCTGTGGTCACCCTACAAGTTCCATGGCTGAGTGGGGATTTGAACCTGGGTCTTAGTCACTCTAACCCCCATGTAACACTGGTTTGGTCTCCTTTTTTCTTAAAGCGGATGCGTCCGGGAGGGGCGATGCATCCGTCTGGTACCTGGAGGGATGAAATCCACATGTGGGACGAGAAGTGGAATCTCCTGGGCTTAGGGCAGCGGGCCTTTATTCGTTCAGCCACAAGTGGAGTACACAGAATCACCGTTTGTATGCATGGAATGTTTCTGTCTTGAAATGGGTTTCTGCCACCTCCTTGTCGGATGCTGGACATGTGGAGCCACCCTTCCTCTCGTGAGTTGGGCCACTGGTCTGTCTGGCTCAGCCGTGGCTGCTTCAGCAGATGGGAGCTTTCCGGAACTGGAGATGCCACGGATTGAGCCTGGGGCTTTGATGAGCTGGCGCTCAGCCCTTTCAGCTCCAGTCCTTCCCCCTACCTCACTAACGAAAGCTGGGCGCTTTCTGAACAGTCTCTGGGCCTCTGATTCTTTGTTGGCTGAACCTTTTCACTCTGCTGGCAAGCGTGGGCACTTCCTCTTCTTGCCCCCAGCCGTGCAGGCGTAGTGGCGACTTGGTTGCAGGGCCCCCGCCCTCACGGCCTCCGAGGCTCCAGACCTGTGTGCTTGGCACAGAGGGTGGGTGAACCTCCTGGCGGCACCTGGGTTTTGACCACTGTGTTGTCACGACACAGAGTGTTGGACTGGATGGGCCACTGGCCTGGTCCAACCTTTGGCTCCTCTTCTGGTCTCATTTTTTTAGCTTCCCCTCAAGAGCTGGTGTAATTAAGGACCCGCCCCACTGCAGCGTTTATCCTTCTGGGGAGGGGGAGGGGGCTCTGTGCCAGGGACTCCTCCTGCCGGGCGGAGATTTCCACACCCCTTGTGGTGGTTCTGGAGAAGATCTTTGGCCTTGCCAGGATCCAGCATCCACAGGGCTTGGAGACAAATGGGGGCAGGCCGGAAGCGGTGGGTAGAAGACAGGGCAGCGTATGGCAGCGTGCTTGTGCAGACCGGCCGAGGCCTGCCTTCTGCCGTGGTCGAGCAATGGGGTCCGGGCTGTATCCCATCACCTGCAGGTTTGCTCATGTACTTCATTTAGATCCCCCCCCGTCCCCGTCCCCGTGGGTGACTCAAAGTGCCTTATGATATTCTCCTTTCCTACCCTTGATCTTCTTCACAACAACCACCCTGTGAGGTGGGTGAGGCTGAGAGTGTGTGACTGGCCCAAGGTCACCATGAGCTTTGTAGGAATAAATCCCTGAATTCAGTCCTTGGCATTTTCTGTTAAGGGGAAGATTATTTTCTGCTTGAGCCCTTGGAGAAACCCTGCTAAGGAAACAGCTAAATGGCTTTCAGGCACTATAAATGGCCTTGGGCCACTGAAGGACCGCCAGTTAGAATACGCCTTGCAAGCTCTGCTGTCTGTGTCCCCACGTTCAGATCAGACGCAGGGCCTTTTCAGGAGTGGCCTCTCTCTTCCCCCTTGACGATCATCTGGCACCCACGTTGCTTTCTTTCGGGTGCCAGCCCAAAGGTTTCTGTTCACCCACCCAGGCTTTTAATGAAGGGCTTGATCTGTTAATGCTATTTTAGTCTGGAAACTTACTCTAAACTGTCAGTGGTCTCTTTATGGTCTGTGCTTTGATGCTGGGCTGGGTGGATTCATGCTGGATTTTAATTAAGATCTATTAATGTTTTGTCTTTATTTTGTCAGCCACCTCAGGCAGGCTCCTGGAGAGGTGGCATAAAAATCTGCTGGCAAAACAGACGGCTGGCTGGACCCATGGCCCGGCCCTGCGTGCGCGTGCATGTGGAGGAGGAGGAGGAGTTTGTTCCCCCTGGTTCTGGGTGCGAGTTGTTTGTCTTGCTGCTTGAGCTAATTCTCCTGTTTAGGACTTACCAGACCCGGGGGGGGGGCGGCTTGACTGTTCTCTGGGGTCTTGATCCTACCGAGATTTTCTTTGTATCGGTTTGTACAGCTACATATTAAAATACTGCATGACGTACAACTACATTAAGTTGCAAGCAAGGCAGCAATTTTAACTAGGTAAAAAATCAAGTAATCTCGCTTTTTTAAAAAAGCATTGCTAGTGATGTCTCCCAAGACGGGCCAGTAGCCCTGGCCTTTCCTCTTCTGGCTGTTCCAGGGTGAGTTGGGCGTTCCCGCTGGCGTCCTCAGCAGAAGTCGCACCATCTTGAAACAGTGGTTGGTGCTCTTGTTCCTGAGCCGTTCTGGAGAGGAGCTGCATCCCGAGCTCCTAGGCGGGTGTCCGAGGCCCAAGGAGGGGACCCCTGGGCCGCTTGCTGTTCTTCACCAGGCCCATTACTGGTTTTCACTGGGCCTGCAGAAAGGGTACCAAACCGGAGAAACTGCAAAAGAAGCGCCATAGTGGGGCTGAATGGCTTCGGGGGGGGCGCGAATGCTGCCCTCGCAGAGCGCGATGCAAACTTTCCGAGGGAATTCCTTGGGTTGGTACGGATCAATCCTCCCGCCTGTCTCCACCTTCAAAACTTAAAGCTCATGTATAAGAAGGAGCCCACCCTGTGTGTGTGTGTGTGTCCCGCCCCCCACCCCGCCCCCCAAAGCCAGCCTGGTGGGGGGGGGTTAGCGAGCGGGGCCTGCTGGACCTGGGTCCCACCTTTGCCCTGAAGCTTGGCTGGGGGGGGCATGTTTGGGGCCTGCCCTCTCAGCCTCTCACGGAGGAGTCGTCGCTTGGAAGAAATGAGGAAGGGGAAACCAGATCTGCTGTGCTGAGCTGCTGGGAGGGAAGGCCGGAATAAAGCCACACGCGGCCGTTTCTGGCTGGGAGCCTGGCCCGTTATTGGAGCGGAATGCTGGCTTATGCTCTTATAGTCCAAAGGGTCCCTGCTAGACGTTGCAGAACCTTTCCTAGAGACAGCAGCCCGCCATGGTTGCCAGGGGCTGCCGAGGCCCACACTCCCTGCCCTCCTGCTGCCTGGCAAAGGCACAGAACTGGGGAAGGGGGCCGCCTGACTCCCACAAGCCAGCGCAGTCTTGAAAGGGAGGTCCCTCGCCCCCTTGTCACTAGCAGCTTCTAAACCGATTGCTGCTGCCTTTAGGAAGCTGCTCGCCTCTTGATCTCAGCCAGGTAGTCCCTAAATCCAAGAATGCCAGCCTGTGTCATTTCTGTTCTGTCAATGCAAACATCACCCGGGGGGGGGGGGCAGGAGGGAGTCACGCAGAAGTCAGAGGCGGACCTGGCCGAGGAGCAGCAGCAGCAGCAGCTCCCCCCCCCCCGGTTGTGTCCCCCCCCACCTGTCTTTTCACCTGTCAGCCATCTAAGGGAGGAAGGTTTTCTTTTGCACAGCAGATGTTGCACTTTAGAGCGCAGGGGGGCGGGGTCATGCCGGGCAGCTGACCACCCAGTCCCCAAAGGTCTAAGGCGGGGGGGGGCGCAAAGGGCATGGCTGCTCCTGCCTGGGTCGCTTCCTGCAGGGCCAGGGATGGAGCCTGAACAGAGCGAAAAGGCTGCAGGAAGGCAGCCTGGGCGGAGTGGACAGAGGCGGCCCCAGTGAGGATGCCGCGGTGCTGAGGGACTGCGCTGTCCGTGGGTGCGCCTGTGCTTTTTTCGGTGGGGGGGGGCCGCACACAGAAAGGTGTTCACTGACTTGCCCACGTACCAGCAGTTTTGTGGGGTGTATTGCAAATGGGCTGGGCACTCCCCCCACCCACCCCCCAGCGCGTATTGCTGGGAGGTAAACCTGCCTGTGCTCTCCTCACCAGTGTTGGTGGCAGAACGTCTCCTGGGCATGCAGGGCATCCCAAGTTCGATCCCTGGAGGCATCTCCCATGAAAGAGAACAGGCAGCAGGTGACACGGAAGGCCTCTCTTGGCCTGAGGCCCTGGAGAGCAGCTGCCCGCGGGGCTGATTCAGTAGATGGCGGCTTCGCGGGCGCGCCTGTGTGTGTGCGGGGGGGGGGGAGATCCGGGAGAGCTGTTGTCCTTCAGACGAGGCTGTATAACCCGAGACCCGAGGTGTCTCTCAGCAGTAGAGAGTGTCCCAGGGTGGTCCCTGGCCATTTCCTGGTAAAACAGTCAGGTCGGAGGTGACATGAAAGACCTCTTCTGCCCGAGACCCCGAGTAGACAAAACAGGCCTTGATGGACTGAGGGCCTGACTCGGCGGGAGGCAGCGCCATGTGCACACACGTCTCCCGTTCAGCTGGTAAGCAGCAACACGTAGGACTGAACGCTCCTCCACAGGGGGAGGGAGCTGTTCCCTGCACATGAACCCCAAAGCGCACGGGCTGGGGGAGGAGACCCCAGCGCGGTCTTTTCCTTGCTCATTTTCCATCTGCAGGGAAGTCCGTCTTTCTGTGCAGGACTATCCAGTCACAGTCCAGATGGATCCAACCGCGGCACACTACCGAAATGGTGCATACAACGTTAACAAAGTTCTCCAGAACTATTCATCGGGCTGGGATGTTTCAAAACAAAGAAAGGTTGGTCGGAAGAGGGAGAAAAAAGTTTCCAGCCATGATCTGGAGGACTTTCACCTGCATCCTGGGCAGACTTAAGAAGGCGAGGGGTGGGGCTGATGCCAGGCCTCCTAGGAAGAAAGCGAGATGGGGGCAGCCCCCCCCCCCATGGACAGGAGAGCCCAGTGGTGGAGTTAAGCACCTCAGCAAGAACTAGGCTGCAGCCTGTTTTGTGTGCCATAATCCTTTCTGCCGGTCTGCTTAGTATGGATACCTGGGTTGGCGCCTAAGTGTGCCATAGGAACTACCCTTGGCTTTTCATTCAGCGCATCCCTGTTTTTGTTCAGACCTTGGCAACTCTGTCCCAGCCAATGCTCCCTCTAAGCCATGAAATCTTGTGAGCAAAAATTCTACTTTGTGAGCTACTGACATTAAAGTTCTGAGTGAGCAATTTGGCTACTGCAGAAATTAGTTTGCTCTGGAGCCCTCCTTCCTGAGCTAGGACAAAAATGGATGAGCCGGAGGCTAAAAAACTGAGCTGGCTCCACACTAACTCAGCTTAGGAGGAATGCTGGTCCCAGCACAGTCCCAGGTTGCATGGGTTCCGAGCCTGCAGTCTATTTATAGCTGACTTTGGAGTTGGCACCAGCCTGTCAAAGCCCGTCTTCGCAGAGATCGGAGGGAGGGCTTTGCCAGAACTCTCCTGCGCTGCTCCGGAGTACGGAAGAAACTCCAGCACTGAGTGGGAGTGTCTTTCAGAGTGTTAAGGCAGCAGGAAAGTTTGGTGAACGGGATGGTCACAGGAGCCAAATTCCCACTACAGAAACGCCGGGCCTGTTGGATGTCGCAGCTAGATGTGCCAGCAGGAAAGAACCAACCACAGCTCCTGCTTTGTCACGTGCCAGGGGTGTGGTGTTTCTGCTTGTTTAGCCTTCCTTGGTCTTGCAGATTCATCTTGGAGCACCCAGATCCCAAACCTGGGGGTGGGGGGGAGGATGTGGTCTATTGATATCTGTCACTTTCAGCAAACACAAGGAATTTCTGGAGTGGCTGAACTCCTCTTCCTCCTCTGAACAGGCAGCCGTGGGCAAGAGCCTCATTGCTGACTATTGTTGGTGCGTCTCCAGTCTGATATTCTGGGTGGGCGAGGAAGATTCATGCAGGGAAAGGCCGCCCCTCTTGCCGAAGTCTTGCATCTTGGCATGGGAGTTTTTCCCCCGAGGCCAGACTGAGGGGAATGAATCAGATGCTCCCGGCTTCTCAGCTTCATACCCAGACATTATCCTCAGCCACTCAGCCTGTGAACCCCTCCAAAGGGAGGCAGAGATCTGCTGAGACTTACCCCAGGGGGAGCGTGAAAAGCAGCTGACCAAGGCCTCTGTTGGCAGCTGCTGGCTGGTGGCCATTGCTGGTCAACTTCGGCCTGCTCTGGGCTCTTGCGGTCTGGCTGTCCTTCCCACCGACCTTGAGCAAGCAGCTGTGCAGCTGCCAAACTCTTCTGACAGATTTGTGAGATGCTGATGGATGAAAAGCTGGAGCTCCCGTCTAACAAGGAGGAAGAGGGTCCAGGCCCTGACAAGGAACAGATGTGAGTCATGTGGTGCCTGTTCTCAATTTACAGCAGTGCACAGGAACTCCGATGTGCCTGGGCCGGGGTCCACAGCCCGACGCTTCGAACAGCCGGTTTTCCGTGCCAGTGCAGGAACATGGGGGGGAGGAGCAAGTGGTTCAGTGGGCATGAATTGAATCGCTTGGAAAGAGAAGCCGGGTTGTTCAGGAGGTCTCCATGCGCTGCAGAAGAGCAACAGGACAGGTGTGGAGACCAAGGAGTCTCTGGTTTGCTGGCACATCCTAACGTTGGCTCGGAAGGAGAGGGCGGCCTTACAGCTGAATGGGCAGCAGATACCCCGTCCAAGCAGGAGAGAAGGCAGCGAAGGAGGGAGGCTCCAGTCTCAGGTGTTCAGTGGGGCAACTGGTGTGGCGAGATCCAGGCAGCCGCTTGGTGTGTCCCTGCCTTGCTGGAAGGGCTCTGGGTGGGATGGCTCCGGGGATGTGGGTTCCCGCTGCATAGAGCTCTGCACTTTGTATGCATAATGTGGATACATTTTTGCATAATCAGGTCTCCCTTTAATACTCCTCTTGGCTCTGTTCAGGATCTGCTCAATATTTACAGGCTTTCTTGGCAACCATTCCGAGGGGGGAAAGGTTGCCTGTTTCCCGAGATTCCCCGTGCCACCATGGACTTGACGTTGGCGCGTATGTGCTGGTAGTGCTCCGTGCTTGCATGTGCCTGTTTTCCCCTGTGGGCGTTAGAGTTTAGTTCCACCTGTCTTGTCTTCAGCTCACAGCACCAGCCGCGGTGGAGAGTTGATGTTCAAAACTCCCCCTCCCAAATGAAAACCCCCACGAGCAAGAAGGGCTTCGGACCTGATTGTGGGGCTCTGCCTGCTCCAGCTCTTGGCAGCCGGCTCCGGGCCTCCTTTTTTCACCACCTCCCCAGAAGAAGTGGCTTGATGCAACTTGATAGTAGGGAAATGGCATAAAGTGATTAAATAACAGTTGAAATTAAATCTCCAGCAACGAAACAACCTGCATAACCGTGCATCATACAATAATCAACACTGATATAAAATGTGAACAGCTTGTGGCAGAAAACCCGTGAAATCCAAGGCATAGGCTTGAATCCCAACTAGCAGGCCCCCCGGTTTGAGGAGCGTAGGGACCTTCCACTCACAACGTGCAGGTTTTTCCCCAGCCCCCTTTCCCTTGGGAGTCCGCATTGTCTACCAAGACCCAGTTTCAGTGAGTGAGGAGACACTTGGGAACAGTTTTTCCAAGGACGTTTAGGACTCCCAGGGAAAGGGGGGTGGGGGATGAGATCCAACCCCGCATCAAAATCTCCATTAGAAACAGGCCAGGTCAGAAACTGTAAGACCATAAAACACATGGAAAACTTGAAATTGTCAAAAAAGGACAGTAAGAGGGGAGAGACCCAGGTAATCCGTGGAACTGGTAAGATAAGAGGAGGATGTGCCAATCAAAAGTTGGTTGGTTGGGCGGTCTGTTAACATGCCAAGAGTAAGCAGTTAATACCTGAGCAACTTCTGTGCCTGTGCCTATCCAAGGATGGGCTGTGGGCCGCTGCTCCAGCCCTGCCTCTGCGTGCACGCAGCCTTGTCTAGTCTTCAGGCAAAGAAGACTTTCTGTGAGGAGCAGGGTTTAATTTGTAGCACAGTCAAACATAATGAGCAATTGCAGTTCATATCCTGAAATGCAGAGTTCTCGTCTGGACATCATGTGACTAGATGAGAACGGCAGGTAGCTGACCGTTGGGAAATCCCTCTCGGACCCCCTTGTGCGCGTTTTGGAATGTGACATCTCTGAAGCCAAAGTTAGCAGCCTTAAGTCAACCACGCCTTCCACCTTTGCTGCTTGGGAAATACACACGGCCCTTTTTAAAGCCCCAGTGCGGCGTGTGTTAATCTCCAGAGGACGGGCGCTTTCCTTCGGGCTGCCGAGTGAGTGCCTGAGCTCAGTGGGGATCTGGAGCTTCTCTCTCGCCAGGTGCAGCGCGAACCTTTCCTGGCTTGGCTTTTTTTAGCTCATCCCAGAATCCTCAGTCCCTGGTGCGGAGGTGCCGGGCAGCCACGCAATAATGACTGCACGGCTCCAGGCGACGCTGTCTCTGGCTGTTCCCGGTGGTCCTTCAGGGGTCGGGCTCCCATTTTTTTCTCTGCCACTGGCATGTGGGGGGCAACAAACAGAATGTAAGACTTCAGCCTTTGGATGCCGCCGTGTCGCATGTCCCATCCCCCCCCCCCGCCCGTGGCCCCTGCAGCTGGGCATGTGGTGGCCGGGGGGGGTTCCGAGGAAGGGGGTCCAAGCCGGTGGCCCCCAGTCGGCTGCTCGGGAGAGGCTTGCGTGGGAGTCACTCCGCTGCAGGTCCAGGTCTTCCGCAGTGCTGCGGGCTGCCCCCACCCCCATTCTGAGAGCTCTCCTGGGGTCCCCGTTCAGGTTTGCGTGCAGATGGGACCCGCTTCCGTCTCCGGCATCTCCAGCGACACCGAAGGGGGAGGGGAGAGGTCCCCAGGGGCCGGGCGGCCTAGGGCCACCCTTGAGAGACCTGGTGGGAGCAGCAGGGAGGTCTCTGCCTTGAGGGGAGGGGGCCCTCACAGAACGTTGGGAGGCTGGGGGGCCGTCTGTCCGGGCGGAGGGAAGTCGAGACAGGCGCTTTGCTTTGGGAAAGAGGCGCTTTGTGGAAGAAGCACGCGGGCGCTCTCCTGAGGGACTCTCTGGCAGAGCGGGCTAACCCGCGGATCTTCTGCTGGTGGAAAGCTGAGGGGGTTGTTTGGGCTGGAAGATCGCCTTGTGAATGGTCTGCGGAGTGGGTCCTTTAAAGAAAAGGCGGCTCCTTCCTTTGCTGTGGGCTTCTTGCGCCTCTCCCCCTCCCCTCCCCCCGGATCTCCCCCCATTTAGGCGCTTTCTAGCGATGGGAGTTAATGTTTAATGGCGCCGAGTCACCGTGCAGATCTGGCGGTCGCATCCGCCGGGGGGTTTGTGAAGAAGTGGGGGAAACCTTGCGATTGGAGCAGGCCGGCGGACAGGTGGACCTTGACCTTCGGTTGGCATAGCTTAACTTTTTCAAGAGGAAACAGCTCTTAAAAATAACTAGTAGAGAGAGGCCTTCTGCAGCTTCAATTTTTACATTTTGGATCTAGAGTGGAGGGTAGCAGCTGGCTGCCTCTAGACTAACTACGGCCCCTGTTGATGTGATCTGGTGTAGTGGTTACGAGCACGGACTCTAATCTGAGAGAACCAGGTTTGATTCCCCACGCCTCCATGTGCAGCTGCTGGTGTGACCTTGGGTCAGTCACAAGTTATCTCAGAGCTGTTATCTCAAGAGCAGTCCTCGAAAGAGCTCTCCCAACCTCACCTGCCTCACTGGGTGTCTTTTGTAGGGAGAGGAAGGGAAAGGGATTGTAGTGAAGGGTGGGGTATAAATCCAGTCTCTTCTTTTTCTTCCTTCCCAGGTTGTGAATCCCAGAGAAGGAGCAGTGTCTGTGACAGTGGGATCCTGAGGGGAGGAAGGACATGAGGGTGTGGTGAAAGTCCCAGTAAAGGCATCTCTTCACCTGCAGAGAATGTTTTGTTCACCACAGGTGAACAGCTTGGGAAAGTTCTCAAAACCAGAGAGAGTTCCTGAAGGTGCTGTTTCAACTCACAGATGTGCCACCAGCTAGTTGTGTCTGAGGGGCAAGCTAGTTAGTTTTTAGGCTAGCAAATTCTGCGGGCTTGACTTGTAGGGAGGCAGTGCACGTTTGCACAGCGGCTGGGAGGCCCAGACCTGTTAGCCAGAGCGGGGGCGCCCTTTGGACGTGGTCCCTCTTGTGGCATCCGCAACGCGATCCCCAGGATTTGGTCCAGGGTTGGCCAGGGCTGGTGGTGGCGGGAGTGCCAGAAGCCATGGCTCAAGTCACCTTCCTAGAAGCTGCGATCTCTGCCCTCCTGGGTTCGCTTGCTCCAAATTCCAAGAAGTGTGGGAGATTGTGTGGCTCTCTGGGAGAAAATCTTTCTGAATATGCTTAGAGGCATTTTTCTGGACTGAGCCCTGGTTCAAATTCAGTCTTGCAGTGGTGAAGGTAAAAGCCAGTGTGGTCCAGTGCAGACAGCTGCACCAGGGCTTGACAGATTTGGGTCTGAATCTCCACTTCTGCCGCAAGTCAGGGGTGACTTTTTGTCGTCTTTCAGCCCAGTTTATCTTACGCAGGGTTGTGAGGATAAAATGGGGGTGGCACAATATAAAGCTCCTTTAAAGAAGTGCAAGATGGAAAAATAGTGCTAACTCCAAGAAGATTTGTCTCTGGAGGAATGTTTTTGAAAGCGACTGTTAGGGTGGAAGGGTATCAGCTGCTGGATCAGGCCGTGGCGCTTCGGGGTTGTCCTGTTTATTTTGGCAGAGCTGTTTGTGCATAATCCTGCATCCAGAGCTGCTCCTGTTCTCTGGTTAGCCCCACAAAGATATGTAGAAAGGATATGTATGCAAATGCGCGGGGGGCGGAGCGATCTCAGCGGGGATGCGGTATCCCGGGGTGGGGGGGAGCATCCTCCAAAGCTTCCCTTTTCTCTGTAGCCCAGAAATCAGCTGTAATTTTAGGAGAACTCCAGCTCCCACCTGGATGTTGGCAACTGGACTTACAGACCAAAAGTTTTGAACCCTGGATTAGATTTCCACTCAGGATTCCACAAAGGAGAGCAGCGTAGCCGCGGATGTGCCGTTTCCTGGAGAGGCCTGTCTGCCACCTCTGTGTGTGCCCGTCCCTTTCTCGGCAATGGCCTCCTCCCCGGGGCTGAGTAGCAATGGAGGCAGCACTCCGGTACTCTTCTCTCTCCAGAGTTTAAACAGGGAAGCCCTCTGTCATGGCTGGCCAATAGAGCGGCTGCTTCTTGAACTCGTGTCAAGGAAATGGCAACGCCTGGCGCGCTTTCTTTATCAGTTCGCTGTTACCTGGGCTCAGGTCTCAAACACCTTTTTGAGCTGCCGCACAAAGGTTTTCTCATTGCATGTGAGGATCCTTCCGTTCAAGTTTTGAGCCTTATCTGGGGAGCTGGTGGGTTGCAGCCGGTGGCCCAGGCCTCCTTTCTCCCCCGACCAGTCTGTGCCCTGACTTACTGTGCGGGGCGGGAGAGGGGTCTCAGGCCTGCCAGCCCTTCCCTTCCATCTGACCACAGAGCGTGGGGTAAACGCGTGGAGGCATTGATCCCGGAGGGGGCGTACACCTCTGGGCAGTTCCAGCGTGCATCCACACCGTGCAGGTGATTGATGGATTGATTGAATGGATTTGTATCCCGCCCTCCCGGCCGAGACCAGCTCAGGGCGGCTGACAGAACAGGGTAGAAATTCCAACAATACATATAAAAACAGAGCAACAGTTAATATAAATACAGTATTAAAACCAAAACATAATAAAGTGCTAGCATAGTTCTTCACTTTTAACGTCAGCTCCATTGGTCTGCTTCAGTTGTTTGGGGGGATTTGGCTCGGGCAGTGATTAAAGGGACCCGTGGATCAGGGCTCTTTCACCATAGGGTGTCAATTGTTGTTGGTGATGGTAGTGGTGATTGTGGTGGCGGCCCCAAAGGCCCGGCGGAAGAGCTCCGTTTTACAGGCCCTACGGAACTGTAGAAGGCCCCGCAGGGCCCTGATCTCCTCTGGGAGCTCATTCCACCAGAGCTGGGCCGCCACCGAAAAAGCCCTGGCCCTAGTTTTCCTTAATGCTCAGTAGGACCAGCCGATTCTGGGTCACTGATCACAGCACTCTCTGGGGTACATGTGGGGAAAGGCGGTCCCTCAGATATGTAGGTCCCAGGCCATGAAGGGCTTTAAAGGTAACCACCAGCACCTTGGAGCGAATCTGGTATGCTACAGGCAGCCAGTGCAGTGCCTTTAGCACAGGCTGGATGTGCTCCTGAATAGGGAGTCCCAGCAACAGCCTGACCATGGCATTTTGCACCAGCTGCAACTTCTGGATTTGCAGCAAGGGCAGCCCCATGTAGAAGGCATTACAGTAATCCAGTCTCGAGGTGTCTATCGCATGGATCACTGTTGCCAAGTCACCATGTTCAAGTAAAGAACCAACTGCCTCATCAGTCGAAGATGGTAAAAGGCCGACTTGGCAGTGGCCGCTACCTGGGCCTCCATTGTTAAAGTGGCATCCAGGAGCACTCCCGGACTCCTAACCTCCGGCAGTGGTGCCCCATCGAAGGTTAGAAGTGGCTCAGGCACAGGACCTCCGTCTTCGTTGGATTCAGTTTTAGCCAGCTTGGCCTAAGCCAACCAGCCACAGCTTGTAAAGCCTGGTCTAGATCTTCTGGTTTGGAGTCGGACTGGCCGTCCAACAACAGATAGAGCTGGGTGTCATCCGCATACTGGTGACAACGCAGCCCATGCTCCCCGGCAATCTGGGCAAGAGGGCACATATAGATGTTAAAAAACATTGGAGACAACACCGTCCCTTGGGGCACTCCACATTCCAGTTGGGTGCCTTTGGGACAGCTGATCCCCCAGCACCACTCTTTCTCCCCAGTCTTGGAGAAAGGAAGCCGGCCACTGCAAGGCTAGTCCCTGGACTCCAATATTGGCAAGGCGGTGGAACAGTAGGCATGTCGAATGCAGCCGACAGGTTTAACAACAACAGCACTGCCCCGATATGCCCCGATTCAGATGCCTCTGGAGGTTGTCTGTGAGGGCGACCAGTGCTGTCTCTGTCCCGTGACCTGGACGACGACCTGACTGGAAGGGATCTAGGACGGAAGCGTCATCCAGACAGCCCTGTAATTGAATTGCCACTGCCCTCTCTATTATCTGGCCCAAAAAGGGCAAGTTGGAAACTGGCCAATAGTTGGCCAATTCAGCCAGGTTCAAAGATGGCTTTTTCAGAAGGGGGTGCACCACTCCCTCTGTGATAGTCTGGAGGAGGAGGGTCCCGCACATGTGCAGGCAAGGTGGGATATAAGTCAAAATAAAAAAAATAAAATGCTCTCACCTCGTGGGCTGTGCTGTCATGGAAATGGGCTGTCTTTTCAGGGCTACAGAGTCTAACATAGCACTGGCCCGTCCGGCATACTGTTGTGTGCTGTGACTGGTGGTGGCTCTCCAGGGTCTTGGGCTGGGAGACAATTACTCAAGAGTCTAGATCAGGGGTGTCAAACATGCAGCCCGGGGGCTGGATCAGGCCCCCAGAGGGCTTCTATCAGGCCCGCAAGGGACTGGCTGTCGCCTGCTTCTTCCTCCAGTGCTGCTGCTGCTGCTGCTGCTGCTGCTGTGTCATAGCTCGCTTTTCCAGACTCTCTCAATCAATCAGGAGCGATAGATAGGCAAGCTTCTGCTCCCTGCACTGGGCTGAGGCTCCTCCCCCTCCCTGATTGCTACAGCACAGACATTTTGATGCAATAATTCAGAGCAAGAAGTGTCAGTTATCAGAGACTGTTAAATAAGCAAAATATTGCAAGAGTGCTAATGTTTTGAGCATGCTTTTATTTTAAGTAAAAAAAACCATTTGTGTCCTTTATCAAGTTTATATCTCCGCTCCCTGGCATTACATTTTATGACACACATGGCCCAGCCCGATAAAGTCCAAATTATGTCAGATCTGGCCCTCCATAACAAATGAGTTCGATACCCCTGGTCTAGACCCTTTCCCTGGAGAAGGGAGGGCTTGAACCTGGGACTTCGTGTGTGTGCAGTGCAAGTGTTCAGCCACTCGGCAATGGGTTGTTCCCCAAGTTCCCTAGACCCAGAAGGCTTCGATGCTGTTAGGCCCCGCCCCACTCGCCATTCCATGCAGTGTGGAAACCAGATGTGGGGCGGCTCAGGCGTTTTACACATGTGAACCTTGTACAGAAAAGTAGCACCTAAGTGGCCAGTGTGCGATGCGTGACTCTTTTAAATGCAGGATAATCCAGTCTGCACTCAATGCCTGTTCTTGGAAATGAGGTTGAGTGGTTTCCGTACCGTGTTGAGAGTAGGTGTCCAGAGTCCAGTGATCCTACTGCCTGTGCAAAACCAGATGGATCCTGCTTTGCAGGAGAACACCCCACTGAAAGATGTGGCCCCTCCTCCGCTGAAAGCCCCGTGTGGGTGGCAAGAGTTGGAACCAGACGGACTGGTGCTGTGGCCAGAGTCTCAGTCCAGGGTCCGGGAGGCCTCCTGGGCTCACCTCCTGGGTGCCCTTGGTACAGTCTCTCTCTCAGTCCGACCTGCTCGACGGGGAGGGGGCGGTGATGGGAACACGGTGGCAAGGAGAGCCCAGCTGTGAGGGGCTCTCGGTCACCTTTGGGGAGCGGCACAAGGTGCAAATGTCTGGATAAGCACGCAGGTGCTCCAGTGGGCGGCCTTGCTGGGAGCCACCGCGGGTACCCCCACTGGGGCGGAGGAAGCGCGGCGCATGCGTGGTGGCCCTGCACTTGTGTGTTTCGACTTAGCTGCCTTGTGTTCCATTGGAGCTGGTGTGGCAGACTCTGGAGACATTCCCAGAAATGGATATTCTATAAATTTATATGCCACGCAAGGTTAGCAGCTTAGCAGAGGGTTTCTTTGTCATCCAGAGATGGTTTTGGGAGAGCCCTTTGTCGAGCCGCCAGACGGCCGCTTCTCTCCCGAGGTCTGTCAGAGGCTCTGTGTTCCATTGCATAGTAAAACGTCTAGTGAGAAGTCTGGACTTTGTGTGTCTGTGTCTGTGTGTGTGTTTCTGTGTTCCACTGTCCTGCAGCTGCACCATGCCGCTAGAATCCCGAGGAAGTGGGCAGCGTCTTTCTTTTCTAATTGCTGGGGCTTCAGTTTGCAAAAGCTACCTTGCCAAGTGCTTGTGTGGGGTCTGCAGTGTCAGAAGAGCTTTGGGGGGAGTCCGGGGGCTTCACGGTCTTGCTTGGCATGTTTTGGGACTTGAGCTGTCTTGGTGCAGAATTTCTATTTATACATAACCTGTAGAGGCTTAAGACAGATTTTCACTCAAGAGCTGTACAGTGGGTGGGTAGGTTTGTTTATTTTGGTTTTGTTTTGCAATTTCTCTTCTCCCTTTCTTGGTCCTGTCTGTCCACCAAATGCGTGTCTGACAGGGTCCTTTTCGGTAAACTGAGCTACTTTGGGGTAGTTATCCCAAATGCCACCCCACCATTTCCTTGGGCGGGGAGTAAGCCTTCTCATCCACTGTTTGAAACCAAAGGGGTGGGGCGGGGCGGGGCAGCTCCTGCACTTTCTGGGCGGGGCTCCCCTTCACTCCGCCCCCCCCATTTGTGCTTAATGGCTGCTTCAGGGAGAGCCGCCTGCAGAAGGGGATGCAAGAGCGAGTCTGTGTTTCTGGCAGGGGAGGGGCTTAATTTGGTTCTTGCACGGCCGCGAGTGAGGCGCTGGGCCCGAGAGGGGGCTTTCCGCTGGCAAGGCGAAGGGGGCGCTTCCAGTCCAGCCCTGTGGTTTCGGTCAGACCTGAGCCTGTGATCGTGGAGCTCTGTGCATTCCACTGGGAGCAATGAAGCCAGACCTCAGGAATGGGGGCCATCTGTTAATATTTCCCACCCTGCACCTTGAGAGGCAGAAGATGCTGTGGCAGGCCACACCCAGATCCATCGGGTCCATTTCCCCTGAATTAGTTCCCAGGAGAACTGACGTGGTTCAGCAAGGAGCAAAATCCCCTCCCAAAAGCCCTGTTATCTGAGCGGGAGCCGGCTCTCAAGTTCTCCAGCGCTCTTTGTTGGGCTGGATGCTTCAACAACATTTTGGATCTTGAGGCCTTGCTTGGTGAGCATCCGGTGTGGAATGCTGGGCGGGTGTGCCGTTCGAAGATGGCGCTCTTGCATGGGGCGGCAGGCTTTCCCTCCTCCCTACCCCAGACTGTGCGGGGCCCTGCCCTTTGATCGTGCTGCCTTTTGGCTTCTCGCTGTTGATCCTGCGTTTGCAAGGAGCCGGCAGCAGGTCTGCTGTAACTGCAGCCATCTTGGCAAAACCGGGCGCAGCCATCGGCATCCTGAGAATCGGGGGGCGTTCAGGAGACGGGGCCAGGCGCTGGTCCTCTGCCCCTTTGGCCTTCCCGGGTGATGGGGTAAAGGGGAGGTACTGGGGGGAGGGGGGAGCTGCATTTGAAGGCAGCGTGACTTGGGGGGAGGGCAGGGCAGGCTTTTCTTGGCACGGGGTTTAGGGCGAGGCGTCTGTAGAAATTTGGAGACAATAGATCAGGATGCAAAGCAGGCCCCTAGCCAGGATTTTTTTAAGTTGGGGGGGCATTTAAATTTCTTAGGGGGCCCTGGCTAATCAAATTAAAGGGATACCCGGCTCCTTCCCGGCACCTTCCCACGCTTGGGGGCCCTGGGCTGGGTGGGAAGTCGTGGGGCCTGGCCAGTAAGTCAGGGGCCCCCGCCCCGAGGGAGATGCCCCGCTGTCGCTGTGGTCCTGATGCCTCCTCTCCCAACCCCCGGGGGGGGGGCAGTGTGGCGCTTCCCCCTCTCCCGGCGGCTGGGGCGAGACCTCAGAAGCCTCTCGCTGGCTGGCCCCCCGGCCCCCCACCCGGGGCCCTCCGGGAGGCTTCCCTTGCGTGCCCAGAGGAGCTGCGCCACTGCGTGCAGGGCCAGGGAGCGGCTCTGCTCTTGCAGCCTGGTGAGGCTGGTCGATTGGCAGAGGGGAGCTGCCCTTTTGTGCAATCCAGAAATCTCTGTTGGGAGTACCAGTTGGAGCAGCCTGCGGGCTGTGCGGGGCCCTGCCCACGCCGCCTCTGTGGTTGTGCCTTTAATGAAAGAGGGTTCTGCGCACTTGAACGGCTCAGGCGTGGGCTCTCCTCCCACCTCCTGCATGCATTCGGCGTCTCTCCCTCCCATTGGCTGTCCCCCTGCCCCTGAGGCAGAGGGAAAAGGGCGTTGTTCCTTTGGACCGGGAAAGAGGAGATAAGGGCCGTGCCCATTTCTAGTAAACACTGATTTGAGCAAGGAGGGGGAATTTGTGATCTGGTGGTGTGCGGTTGAGGCACTGGCATGTCTTATTGGCAGGCCCCAGAGACAGTGTGGCGTAGTGGCTAGGAAAGGGTGGCCCTAGGTCCAGATTCCTGCAGCACCAGAGGAGGCCTATGGGTTACTGTGGGGCTGTGACTGCTTAGCTCTTGAGGCTTGCTGTAGGACCCATGGTTACCTTGGCCTAAACTACCTGACGAGGCTGTTGTGAGAAGAAGAGAAGGGGCGAGGTGGGGCCGTGTCACTGTGTGCTCCTTGCAGGAGGAAAATCATGGTGACAGGTAGAACCCCCATGCTCAGAGGCAGCATACCTGACCACAGATTGCTGGCATTGCCGCAGCAGGGGACTTCCTTGCTCCCGTGGCCCCACTTGTCGGCCTTCGGGGGGGGGTTGGCCATTGTGGGAGAGAGGATGCTGGACAGGGTGGGCCCTTCCTTGGATCCAGCAGGGCTCCCTGTACCTTCTGAACAGGATCCAGGGCCTGTTCTACGTGCGTCGGCAAGTAGACTCCTTGGACAGCTCCCTGGGCTGCCCCTGATCTCTGGGGAACGTGCAAACTCCTTGGCTAGAAGACTCCTTGCAACTTGCTTGAATAGTTTTTCATTCAGTCACTTGTTTGATGTATGTTGTTCTCCTCTTCTCCATTATACCCTCACAACAACCCTGCAGGGTATTTTAGGCTTAGGGAATGTGACTGGCCTGCAGTCGCCCAGAGAGATTCTGTGGCAGAGAGAGGGTTTGAACCGGGCTGCATTGGGGAAACCGAGCGCCTTCCCCTCCTCCCGGCAGGTCCTTTCCTCTTGTTGCCAGACTGCGGAGAAGACGAGGAGATCGGCGTGTGAGTCATAAAGCTGGCGGGGTCCGTGCAGGCAGTTCCGCCCCCCACGCCTGGCTCTCTGCAGGCAAGCTGGACTTCTGTCTAGCCCATTTTGGGGTGTCCTTTACAGGAAAGGAGAGAGCAGCCCTGCCTATGCCACACTGAGCATCTTGGAAGAACGGTCAGGTCACGCGTGTCCCTCGGTACAGCACAAGGCTGCCTTAGTTGGCTGTGCTTAGCACACACACACACACCCACCCCACCCCCCGGCCAGGCTCTCTGACACATGTGTGACCTTCCCATTGCCTCCCTTCCAACCAGAGGAGCCTCCGTTCGGCATGGGCCTGGCCAATGGCGAGAGTGCGCACGAGAGCCACAAGGAGGACCCCAGGCAGAACGGCCACGAAGAGCCCGACCACTCGGAAGAGGGCAACGACCAAGAGGTCATCGTCATCCAGGACACAGGCTTCACCGTGAAAATCCACGCCCCGGGAACAGAACCGTTCCCGTTGCAAGTGAGTGTCTCAGGGAGTCCCCCGGGTGTGTCTGCCTGGTCCCCCTGCGACCTGACCCAGGATCAGCAAGTGCCAGTTTGCAGTGGCCCTCTCTCGTGCCCATCCCTGGGGTGTGTCCTGCCCGTTGTCTCATGGCGATGAGCCACAGCTCTTTGCAGGGCAGGAAGGCCCCCCTGGCTGCATGATGGTGTCACCAGTGGGGCTGGGGGTGGGGCAGTGCGTGCTGCAGTCTGGCCCAGGCCTGGGATTTCACGTTGCGCACTTTGGCTTTGTCAGGCTTTCCGCTTTATAATTTAAGCACACTTTTCTCCCCGGTGGGCACTAACGTGGCGTACAGAAGTACAGTTTGCATAAACGGGGAAAGTAGAGTGCAATGCGCTACATTTTGGGCTGGTCTCAGAGACCCTCAGAGACAGGGTGGTGCAGTGGTTACGTTGTTGGCCTAGGCTCTGCCGTGGGCCAGTCACACCCTCTCTGCCTCACCTACCTCACAGGGCTGTTGTGAGGGCAAAATGGAGGAGAGGAGAAGGATGGATGCTGCTGTGGGGAGAAAGGCAAAGTGCAAACGAGGGGAGGAGGAGGAGGAGGAGGGCGTGCAAGGTGGGGGTGGGGAGCCCTTCTCCAGCCTTCCGGGTGCAATCGGCTTAGAGGCACAGGGGTGCCCTGGCCCCTTCCTGGGTGGCTTAAAGTAAGCTGCATGCAAGATGGGAAGCTTAAGCCAATCAGTCTGAAGGGCTTTGAAAAGGAGCCGTGAGCAGAGAACTTCCCAGCCAGCTTGGGGGGGGGGGATGGTCCCTCTTTCCCACACAGTCCAGCAGCACAGGGGTTCGTGCCCACTGGGGCTCAGGAAGACGGGCTGGGAGTCCAGAGCATGCGTGGCTCGGCCCTTCTAGGCCCTGGAGCTTCCCAGGGCAATTTGTTCATTTTATCAGACTTTTCTCCCTCCCCTCACACGCAGGGCTCAGGGCAGCTTACAATTAAAAACAGTTTAAAAATAGTAAAAGTATGCCCCAGTATGTATGGTTGCAGGGTGGAATGCTTCCACGTAGCCAAACCCAAAAAGAGCTCCCTCGAACTCTGCCCAGGGTGCTCTCCATGGTGGGTTGCCTTTCTGAGCGAGAAGCTGCCCCCTCGACGTGCTCCTTCTTTAGACCCCCGGGGACTTCTTTATGGCTCACCGGTAAAAACCACGGGAGAGAAGAGGCCCT
Source organism: Gekko gecko (assembly GCA_029375565.1). NCBI lineage: Eukaryota > Metazoa > Chordata > Lepidosauria > Squamata > Gekkonidae > Gekko > Gekko gecko. The sequence goes on from JAPDNY010000016.1 coordinate 3,139,512, forward strand.
GCGGAGAGGCAGTGAGCCCAGGGTGGGGGGTGGCCTGAAGTGAGAGAACGGGTGCCCAAGCCCTGTGAGGAGGGGGGGTGTCGAAGTGGCCAGGGGCTGACGGGAGGAGAGATGCAGGAGAAGCCGCTAAGCGGTCTTCCCTTGGTGAGCTCCTGAAGACTGTTCCCTGCCCACCAGGCCCCTGAGATACCTGCGCCCCCCCCCCTGCGGAAGTGGAAGGCACCACAGAGGGCAGAACCACAGAACTGCAGGGGAGGGGAATTATTTATTCCGTGTCTCTCAGGAATAGTTGGTTCGTTATGAGAACCAGTTGTCCACTGTTCTTGAAGCACGCGAATTGCTTTTCCCGGCTGGAGAATTAATTACTGGGAACGCAGATGGATCTGGCTCCTTTACCTGCTCCCCTCATTCTTTCCCACCCAGTTGTTTTGGGAGGTAGCAGGCTCCACAAACATTGTGGGGTGGCCACATTGCCTTAAGAGGCATTTTATTGCCCTGGCTGATGCCGGAGACTTTGTGAGCTGCTGGCATTAAAGTTGTGAGCGAGCGATTTGGCTGCTGCATCAATTAGTTTGCTCTGTCGCCATCCTTCCTGAACGAAGACAAAAATGTGTGAGCTGGGAGTTTAAAAACTGAGCCGGCTCACGTTAACTCAGCTCAGAGGGAACACTGGTCCTGGTGCAGCCTTCCCGGGTCCCTCCAGCAATGAGAAGGGGTGGCCAGCCACAGCCACCAACTCACCTGCCCTCTGTGAGCCTTTTCTTTCGTTCTGGGCAGAAGAGAGCGGGGTTCTGGGCAGTGTCCGGGTGGGGTGGCAGGGGTCCCGCAGGGGAGAGTGAGCAACAGCTTGGATGGGAGTGGGGAGAGCCATGAGGCTCAGCTGCCCTGTTTTGGAACCGCCACACCAGTGGGGGGTGGGTATGTGCGTGGAGGGGGGTGCGCACAGGGGGTCAAATGCACCAGACCACAAAGCCATGGTCAGCCACGCAAGTTTGCGGGAGACAATAACTTTGCATTCTGCTCCCCTTTCCCCTTCCATAAGGTCTCCCCCCAAGAGATGGTCCAGGAGATCCACCAGGTTTTGATGGACCGCGAGGACACCTGCCACCGGACGTGTTTCTCTCTGCAGCTGGATGGCAACGTCCTGGATAACTTTGCCGAGCTGAAGACCATTGAAGGGTTGCAAGAGGGCTCCGTGCTGAAAGTTGTTGAAGGTAAACTTGAAACAGTAAAAATCGAGTGGGTGGAAACAGCAGCCGGACCCGTCAGTGGGAGCCCCCTGTCCACTAAGGACAAGACTAGGGGTGTGCAAGAAAAAAAGAATAGTTTTTTTTTTGTTTGGGTATATTGGACCCGAAAAATATCGGTATTTACTGATATACCCGAATACCAATATCAGTACGGTGTTCGGATTCGGCAAACATTCGAGAATACCGAATAGACTCTGGTCCATTATACCCTATGGGGCCATTATAGTTAATGGCAAATTTCCTAGTGGTCTGCAGGGGGTTGAAGTAGATGCACCAAATTTGCAGCATAGCTGCTGGAGCTGCTCCCCAAAAGAACCCCCAAGTTTCAAAAAGATTGGACTGGAGTTCCAATTCTATGGGCACCCAAAAAAGGTGCCCCCATCGTCCATTGTTTACAGGGGGGGTGGGAATAGCAAGGCATGAAAGCCCAGCAGAATGTCCCAGAGAATCTCTGCAGTAGAAAGTGAAGTTGGGGGGGAGCATGTTTGCAAGGCCAGCAGCAGAACCAGTGCAATCTGCTCAGCAGAACCTGTGGCAATGCCGAAACCCAACAGGACTAAGGTCAAATCTGAGAATCTCTGAAGTACAAACTGAGGGGGGGGGTGGCATTTCTACAAGGACAGAAGAACCCAGTGCCAGCCTACCAGTTCTCAGCAGCAGCACCCAGTGCCATTGTGGCAAATGCCAGCTCAACAGGACTAATGTCAAGCACAAAATCACAAATCTGAGCAGGGGGAAAGGGGGTTGCAAGGATAGAAGAACCCAGTGCCAGCCTACTAGTGCCCAGCAGCACAACCTAGTTCCATTGTGGATTGGTGTTTTAAATACAATAAAATTGCAAACACATTAAAACATATAAAATCAATAGTCATGCTTGCTCTAGGGAGAATCCAGCCTCTTGATGTAACTAGGTGTGACTGGTTATCAGTACATGGGAGACCGCAACCATATGTGGACCCCCGCTGCCTCAGCCAAAGACCTGGTGGAACAGCTCTGTCTTGCAGGCCTTGCAGAATCGAGTAAGACCCCGCAGGGCCCTGATCTCAATAGGGAGCATGTTCCACCAGGTGGGGGCCAGGGGTCACCAGGAGATGTTGACTCTCAGAGTGTAACGCTCTCCAAGGCATATATGGGAAGAGGCAGTCCCTTGGGTATGTTGGTCCCAGGCCGTATAAGGATCTGGTACTCAGCTGGCAGCCAATGCAGCTGACAGAGCACATGCTGAATGCATTTTGTACCAGCTGTAATTTCTGGATCAGCTTCCAAGGGTAAGCCTGCGTAGAGCGAGTTGCAGAAATCAAGCCTGGAAGTGACCATTGCATGGGTCACCATAGCTAAGTCCTGAGGGGAGAGAGAGGGCTTCAGTAGGCTGATCTGCCTAAGATGGAAAAATGCAGATCTGGCGACTGCAGCAACCTGGGCCTCCAGAGATAAGGACGTAACTCCCAGGCTCTTCACTGACTGGGTGGCACCAGAGGTGTCCCTTCCAGTGTGGGAAGCCTGGTGCCCACCTCCAAACCCCCACGACCCAGGTACAGGACCTCCGTCTTCGATGGATTTAACTTCAGTCGACTCTGCCACAACCATACAGCCACAGCATCCAGAGCCTCGGCCAGATTTCCAGGGACGGAGGACAGATGGCTGTTCATTAACAGATAAAGCTGAGTGTCATCAGCATACTGATGGCAACCCAGCCCATAACTCCGGACTAACTGGGCGAGGGGGCATATATAGATGTTATTTGTGAGAGGATCACCCCCTGCGGCACTCCACATTCTACCGGGAACCGCGGGGAGACCCTCTCAGCCAGTGCCACCCTCTCTCCCTGACCATGGAGAAAGGAGGAAAACCATTTCAAGGCAGTCCCTGGACTCCTACGTCGACAAGGCGGTGGGCTACAAAACAAATAGGCTACAGTGGGACCCAATCTCAGTAGTAGTACATATAGAAGCCAGTTTATTCAAACATGATTGGTAGCAAACTGGTTCTGAAAAAGAATAATTCAAAACGCGGCAGCTTGCATCTGGACTACGCATCTTTATGGCTTATGGATTTCAGGATTATATGGATTTTCCAGGAACTATATGAGTCTACTCTATAATAAATGTATGTCAAGTTGGACTATGGAATTGCAATACAACAGGAGTAAGACACATTGAAATTTCTGGGACTTTACTTCTCTGCACTACTGTTTTTTCTAGTAAAAACACCTTGGCTTTATCTAGTTATATAGTTATTGTGTTATTGAACTCGGTATTAAAATATTATTTTTATACATTTTTTTGTTCACCTTTAGTGATTTCAGCCAGCAGTTTTTTGTGTGTTGCACCTATTCATTGAAGCTTAGCCAAAGACTATAGGGAACCCTTAGTGTACCAGTATAGCCACAAACAACACCCACCAAGGGAAGACCATCTACAATTCACAACTATACGTGCTCAAAACTGTATATTGCATTCATTGAAATATAAGAAAGGGTTAGTGGTCGTAACCCAATAGAGTGTATAGGCAGTGATCCAACAGATTGCTCATAACAATTAAGCACAGTCTACAAAAAGAGCATATTCAAAACCAACAGTAGGCTCCTCTGTAATTCCATTCATAGGCAGTGTCCATAGACCTCCAGACAGAAAGTAACTGCAGCAGAAGACGCCCACTGTGGAAAGAATAACAGCCGGACGCCTCTCCCAGGTATAAATCAAGACTCTTCAATGATCTTCAATGGCGGCTGGTAAAACGGAACCTGATTTCCAAAATAACACAGGCACAGATCGTTATGAGCAATCTGTTGGATAAGGGCCTACACACTCGGTTGGGTCATGACCACTAACCCTTCCTTGTATTCCAGTGACTGCACTGCACAGTTTTGAGTGCATCTAGCTGTGAATTGCAGATGGTCTGCCTTTGGTGGGTGGTGGTTGTGACTTCACTGAAGCTCAGAGCACCTTTAAAAAAATTAATCTAGGCTGTTATATCACTCTTTTGAAGAAAAACCTGGCCTCTTTTAATACCTTCCTAACGTTGGCCTAGTTAGGGAGGAACTAACGCCCTATGCTGGAATTTATTTAAAAGTGTTTAAAGGCTAATTTCCTAAAACAGCCCCTTATTACTAAAAGCCTGTGTGCAGCAGCTAAGTATTGTATTCAATAGCACTAAGTTGAAACCAGAAGCATGCCCACACAGAGTACTGAACCTCCTTAACACCCCCCGCCCCCAAAAACCAACCTTCTAGAAATTAAAGGGAAGAAATGTCTGCGGGAGAACTAGAGATGTGAAGGCTCGGGGGGGGGGGGGGAACGGGTTTTTTCTGTTTTTTTTTCCTGAAGCCATTTTTGGTTTTTTTCAAAAAATTGGAAAAATTGAAAAAAGAAAAGAAAAACAATTGATTATGGAGCGTGATAATGACAGACACAACAGAGTAGCTGCAGAAGCAGAGACTGAAACTGATCATTACAGCTCAGAAAATGATTCTGATTGGGGTTTCGGTTTCGGCGTCGCGAATGGCGGCCGCTTCTCGGGACGTTCCCGGAGGCGGTTAGCCCACGCGCAGTTAGGGGGTCTTCGCATGTGCGAAAGACCCTAGTGAGCCTTAGGCAAAGGCTCCGAACCGGGGGCGCTTGGGGAGTAGCCTCTTTGCCGGCAGACAGCCTGGAAATTGAGGCTTTCTCCCCGCCCCAATCGGCCCCGCTGCGGCGTGCCCGTAATGGGACTTAGCGCGCCACCGAATTCCAGGAGTGAAGACAGCGCTATGGCTTAAATTTAAAAGAAGAAGTAGCATCGAATCGTGAGTTGGAGATCTATTTTGAAGCGTAAATCGGAGCCCCCCTGTATGCGTATAAGCGTTGGGAGGAGGGAGGAGTTCCCACCCCATTTGAGAAGCAAGATCCGCAAAGGGAGCGCGAAGGGGGGCTGAGAGAAGAAAAAGTGTTGGTGAAAGTACCGTTGGGGTTGCATGGAAGTTTTTGATCATCTTAGCTTCCTGGGGGATGCGGCACGAACTTTTTAAAAGTAAACAAAAAAACAAAATGTCGATACTGGAAAAAGTCCTGCAGATACCGGAAGAGAAGAGAGGAGGGACTTCCGGTCCAGACAGCCCCCCCAAGAGCTTGCTGTCAATCAACAGGAAAAGGAGATGCTGTGCCCCCTGCTGGAACAATTGCGGAAAATCAACGAAACTTTGTCTAAAATGGATAGTGTTCTCATCAGTCGACAGAAACAGATCTTGGAAACAACTGGAAAGATGATGGAGATTGAACAGAAAGCGAATTTGATTCTAGGTTTCCAGGGCGTTAAAGAAGAACAGAAAGAAGATCTCGGATTTACCTTGACAAATGTCTTGGCACCCCTAACTGGCAGTGAAGCGATAAAATTAAAAGAAGAGGTGGAGGAGGCTTCCAAAGCCTATTCCGCTTTTATAAAAGAGAATACTCTGCCAGAAGAAGGGGATGTTGAGCATAGCAAGCGACAAGCTGGAGATCTAATTTCATCAGAAGAGTTTGTGGAGCCCAGGAAGCCTGAAAGCCAGAAGGTTAAGGAAAAAGAAAAAAGAAAGAAGAAGGATTTCATCTTTAAAATACAGAAACTTCTGAAGAGACACGCCAGCAGGGAAGAAGATGCAGTATCCCAAACTGGGACAAGCGAAGAAGACAGCAGCCCAGGGGAAAGTGGTGATGGAACGGAAGACTTCAAAGTTAAAATGGACTCATTCCATAACTGGAAGAGATTTAAAAAGAAGATATTTTGAGGACTGTTCGTGTAACATCTGGAAGGAGCTGTTTAATTACTAACCCCAATGGACTTTACTAACTGAATTAACAGAGTGATTTTGGACTTTGCAATAGTTAAAAACTAGATCTTCTAACCACGATAGATGCCAAAACTGGTATTGGTTATTAACCTAAACTAACACTCACTAACAGAAAAAATTTCACTCCATCTTTTTCTTTCTCCATCTGTCTACCCTTCCTGTTTCTTATAAAAAGAATAAAATTCTCTCTTTTTTAAGAGAGTTTTACACAAAAAAAAAAAGAAAATGATTCTGATTAAATTTCATACCCATTCATTGAAACTTAGTTCCACACTCCCTTCTGTACACTTCCCTCCTCTTCAATTTTTTTTATGAAAATGGGGGTTTTATTTTTATTTAATATTGTGGAGAGGAAATATGAATAATTGTTACTTCTGGATTTAAAAAAAAATTGTGGAGGGTTTTTTTTTTGTCTGTTCCATATAAACTAGTAAACAGTTCAGGACATTGTTGCTCCATTTGTTACAATTGCAAATAAATATTATTTAAAAAGTAAATTCTGTTTTTAATAATTGTTTGGCTATACTATATTTTTAATATACTAGTTGTGATAATTTCATGCCAAGTAAAATTGTCCATAGTCATACTTTATGTTCCTAAAGTAACAGAATGACTTGCAATCTGGAAAAGAAAAAAGAAGTGCTAATGTAGCATTTTTTTCAATTTTTCTGAAAATTTCTGTTTTTTCCCCAGAAAAAAACCTGGAAAAAACGGGGGGGGGGGGATGTTCCAAGCTTCAAAATTTCTGGAAATTGTACATCTCTAGGGAGAACTACTGGGGGAAAAGGTGGGGGAAAGGACTAAAGCAGCAAACAAACCTGAAGGGAGGCCTCCCCACCTTGTCCCCAGGCCCAAACAACAACAAAACTCCACAAAATAACTGCAAGCAAACCTCAAAAAACTAGAAGGAATAAAACCAGAATGAACCCAAAGGTTAACCACAAAGGGCCTATATAGCCTCAGATTCCCCACACACCCACCAGGCCCAAGCAACAAGTAACAAGGTAAAACTCCAAAGCCTACCAAAGTCCAAACAGCAAAATACAGACCAGAAGTCTTCAGCCTAAACAAAGGGAACCAGGGAAAGGCCTGAGCTAGGGCCCTAGGCCAGGCAGGCCTCACCCCCACCACCCTGCCACCGACCCACCAAGCCCAAAGGAGAACTAAGAGTAAAATAAGAAAACTTAAAAAAAACCTGTTACAATAAGTTAAACCAGTCACTGTCTTCAGTCTTCTCCAGGCAGGCAGGAATATATCTGATCTGAAGTCAACAGTCCCTTAGGCAGCAGAGAGAGTCAGGCTCAGAGCAGCAGCTGAAGCCAAAGCCAACCACACAATCTCCAAACCTCTCTCAGGAATGGAGTCTAGCTCAGTCAGACTCTTGCATTTATGCACTTTGCCCATGCACAGAAAAGTTTCAAAAAAGAACAAACTTCTGTGATTGGCTAAAGAGCAGTGTTTCCCCCTAACCTGTAATCCCATTGGCCACATTGCCACTCCTCCTTCCCCCCTTCCTCCTGTTCCCAGGAATACAGGTGGGGAAAGCAAGGTAGTTAGCTGGAGAGTTCAGTGGACTTCACATTTGAAGCCAGCAACAACCTTGCAAAGTTGCAAAACTGCAATGCAATACCACTTGCAAATGCATTAAAGTGATTGGCTCTAAGTTCCCCCTAAGGGGCTTTTGCGATTGACCTGCAGAGGTCCCTCTTTCCTCTCCCTCCCGTTGCCCTGGAAAGCAGAGCAAACGGCAGGAAAGAGCTAGAAGGTAAGTATAGCCCTTTAAAATGTAAACCTCTCCAGAGCCGCTGTTCAGGATTGCTGGAAAAAACCAAATAAAAACCAAATAATTTTGACCTTTTTTGGTATCAATCATACCAGTAGCCAAAAAGACTCTCCAATTTGAATTCGGCTAAAAAGTAAGGTATTTTTTCAGGAGAGCAGGGGTTGGCTCAGATAACCCGAACGCATGCTCCTAGACAAGGCACTACTCCTGTTTACTACGCTACTATTGAAGATACAGGATTACTCTTCAAAAGATCTTGTTAGCTCCTGGGGAAAGAACACAGTGGGATCTGGGGCAGGGATCGTGGCTCTGTGGTAGAGCACTTGGTGTTGCCTGCCAAAGGTCCTGGGGGGTCTCTCTGTTAGCAGGTGCAAGAGAAGGCCTTTCTCTGCCTGGACTTTGCCAGTCTGAGTAGACCAGACCAGACCAGTGGTCTGACCAGGCAGGCAGCAGCTTCACCTGTTCCAGGGCTTGCAAATGCTTGGACGGGAGTGGGCCTCCTTAGGGTGTTGGACCCAGTCCCAGTCATGAGATAGTGGTGAGCACTGGCTGCTCCTTGGTGCATCCACATGATGCACACGATTTGCCTACATTCTCCTTACTCCCCCTCTGCCACAGAGCCCTACACAGTCCGAGAAGCCAGGATACACGTCCGTCACATCCGGGACCTTCTGAAGAGCCTCGATCCCTCAGATGCTTTCAACGGCGTTGACTGTAACTCGCTGTCGTTCCTCAGTATATTCACCGAAGGAGATCTCGGAGGTACGTGGGGAAATGGGCCTGGGAGAAGCGTCCTCCGCAGGAGGAGGGAGAGACGCGCGGTGGTTGCGGTTGCATCCCCTGGCGTATCAGCCCCCTTGATCGGAGCGATCGTCTCTGGAGTCCCTGCTCCAGGTACCCTCTCCTTCTCGTGGGGGGATGCAGGGGTTCCTTGTGACATAACTGGCCCAGCAACCTTTGCCCAGCACCAACTGCGTCCCGTGTTCGATGTCTTGCTGACACAGTCTTGAGTCTCCCACGCATTTGATGGTTAATAGAGGTTTCAGAGACAGGAGTCAAGGAAGATGAACAATAAACTTCCCAACAGCAAAAACAGTTAGAAAGAATGACTTGAGGAGGGAGCTTTTTCTTCCTGGGCAGCCCATTTGCCAGGGACCTTGGCTTTTAATACCCTGCAGTAACCAAGGGGGAAAGAGTGGGCTCAATGGCTGAAAGTGCACTTTCGGATTCTAGGCGATTCTGACTCCAGAACTTCTGGTCTACGATAATCACTCGTGTTCTTAGCCATAGTTAACTTGTGGGCGTAAAAGTGACGAGAGGGGAACAACATCAGCCCCTTCAGGTTCCTGTGGGAGAGAAAGCCCGGGAATAAAGGAAGTAAATACATGTCCCTGGTGTCTTGATTGGCGGTGGCATAAACCCAGGGGCCACTAACCACGAGAGCCTGTCGCATCCACGGGGTGTGCCTCGGCTTGCTGGTCGCAGCTGGCCCAGGGAGGTGGCCGCTTCCCACCCTGCTCTTTCTCCTCTCCTCGTGCGCTTCCTGGAAGGGGGCTCTTCGGCCACTCCAGACCTGTGGCCCGCTGAGCGGCAAGTGCCTGGCGTCCAGTCACGTGGGAGGAAGAGGAGGAGCCAGATCCGAGGCTTGGGCAGTGTTGATGCTGGGCTGTGGGCAGCAGACGGAGGGTGCGGGCCTGGACGCGAGGAGGGCGTGAGCCATCGTGAGGGGCGGGCCAGGGCTCCGAGGACCAGGACAGGGAGAAGGGGCCACTTGACTGCTAGAGGAGGGGGTTCTTCTCACTATCCCGCTGTGCCTGTCAGTGTTGTACTCGTGAGAAATGGGAGCTGTGGTTTCTGTGCATCAAGTCCTCGCATCAGGTCTTCCCCCAAAGTACAGAACTTGCCAACAGGGAAGACTCCCTGGGGCTCCGTGCTGAGCACCGGTGTTCCCTCTAAGCTGAGCAAGTGTGAGCTAGCTCACAGTTTTTTAGCCTTCGGCTCACACATTTTTGTCTTGGCTCAGGGAGGATGATTAGCAGACTAATTTATGCAGTAGTCAAATTGCTCGCTCACAACTTTAATGCCGGCAGCTCACAAAGTAGGAATTTCTGCTCACGAGGCTCCACAGCTGAGCGGGGGCGTTGCTTGGCACTCCCTGTGGGCTGCCCCCCCTCAGACCGAGCAGGTTCCTCAGGACCGAGTGCTCCTCACCCCACGCCTGGAAAGCGAGTCTGTCAAGGACTCCAGCTTGACATGCTTGTTGTCCGTGTGCAGGGATTTTAGAAAACGAAGCAGCCAGCTGCACGAAGCCCCAGAGGACAGCCCAGGCCTCAGCTGGACCGCCTCCGGCCGGGCTTGGGGGCACAAGGCCGCTTCTCCTCCCCCCCCCCACCCCCCACCCCGACTGCTGGGTGATGCTGATTCCTTTCCTCTCCCGCTGTGTTTTCTTCCAGACAGTGGCAAGCGGAAGAAGAGAGGGACTGAGATGGAGCAGATCGACTGCACCCCTCCAGAGCACATCCTGCCCGGAGGCAAAGAGAGACCCCTCTGCCCCCTCCAGCCTCAGAACAGAGACTGGAAGGTAGGAGTCGTCACCGTGCGGCGGGGGGGAGCTGTCGGTGCCGAAGGGGAGACCCTGGGCGGAGGCAGGAGAGACCCCCCACCCCCCCCCACCCCCGGGCAGGTCATCCTGCATAGGGCCAGAGCTTGGCATGCCCCCCGAGCATCGGGGCTGACCTGCTTGTCTGGCAGTTGTCTCCCAAAACATCGAGTATCAAGAAAAAAAGGCAGGAGGTGCCCTCGAGCTTATAATCTAAAAAGAAGGAAGAAGAATAGAAGGGAAAGGAAAGCGGACACAAGATCAGTTTGACAGTTAGAATTGCTGGATACCAATCGGGGGGCCCTGCACCTTCTCCTTCCTGTCTCTAAGAGCCCAGCTCCTTGCCTTGCCCAGACAATTTTGTTTGTAAATTCTGTGCAAGCCCAGATGCCACAGGCTACCACGGGGTGGGGGTGGGCGGGGATCAGTAACCATTTTTCTGCCAATGTGGGGTTCACCCTAGTCTGGAGTGCCTGTCTAGATTTTTGGCTCTGCAGCTGAGGGCCCCGTGTCGCTCTTAGGCGGCTGGCTGGCCCCTGCTGCTCTTCTGTTGCTGGTTGGCCAGCTCTGGTCAAAGTGACGGAATGGCCCTGCGGCCTGGATGTCTCTGGCTTCCCTTCTCTTCGCCCGTCTCGGAGCAGCTGAGCAGCACTGTTCTGTTTAAGCTGTGCTGTTTCCAGAAGGCAGACAAAGAACAAAAGGACTGAGCGGTGCCCATATTTAGAGAGCCAGGAAGGAGGGTGGTTGTTGTGTGGCAGACCCCTGGCAGGGACCCGCTGAGCTGCAGGCCCCTGGTGGGGAAGTTAAGGAACCAGGATGCTGGTTCTCCGTCTGCGTCAAGGCTCAGGTGGTGGGAAGGGGACCAAGAGAGCCCAGGGATGGGGGGGACAAGCCCAGCACCAGGAGGAACTGGGCAAGGGCCCAAGCCAGAGAGGCTGCCTCTTCGCCCTGCCTGCCTTGCCCGTCCCGCTGCTCTAAGGTAACCTTTGCCCTGTGTGGAAGGATTATGGGTTAGTGCACCCGAAAGGCTGCAGATTTAAGATCCGTGTTCCTTGAAGCGTGCAAGGAACTGCCCGAAGCAGGATACCAATTCTGTGCTGTCTTCTTCCCCCTCCCCGCCCCCAGCCTCTGCAGTGCCTCAAAGTTTTGACCATGAGCGGCTGGAACCCTCCGCCAGGCAACCGCAAAATGCACGGAGACCTCATGTACCTGTACGTCATCACAGTGGAAGACCGGCATGTCAGCATCACAGCATCCACCCGGGGGTTTTACCTCAATCAGTAAGTCCCTGAGGACGCAAACCCAAAGGTGTGGCTGGGCCGGGCCGTCGCTTGGCCGTGAAGCACTTATGTGAAGCCCCCAGTGGTCCTTGGCATCTCCAGGCAAAGGCTGCCTGGCATGGGTCACGGGCCCTGGAGCAGCTGCTGGGCATGCAAAAGATGCCAGGTTGGATCCCCGGCATCTCCATTTGAAATAACCTGGTGTCCAGTCTGAGAGGCCTCTGCCCGAAAGCCTGGTGGAGCGGCAGTGCCCATCACAGCAGACGAGGCTGGCTGTGCTCGACCAGGGCCTGGTTCACCAGGGGGCGGCTGCATCTGTTCAGACGGCCTTTCTCTGCCAGAGGCCTTGGAGAGCCACTGCCGGGCAGCAGATACAGTGAAACTGAGAGGAGGTCCCGGTCTAACTCTGGGCAAAGCAGCGGCTCTTTATATTTCCAAGCTTTGACAACAGTCTGGGTGAATGAAGTTTCTTTGCTTTACTCATCCTGTGATCTGCTTCATGCGCATCAGTTCCCCCCAGTTACTGGTTCTTTTGAATGGGAAAGCGGGGGGTGGGGGGGGGAGGGTTGATATACGGCAAACTTGAGAACATGAATTGGGGATGTGGCTGGCTGACTGTGCTAGCAAGGTACTTGCTCTGTGCTTCCAGGATGTCTTCTGTTCAGAACTAGCAGAAGGAGCGAAACTGAGACCCGATGTTTAAAAATGCTCCTTGATATAGAGTCCCCACAAGTAGAAACCAGCACAGCAAAGGTTGGGCTAGAATACTTTTCCTTGATGAGCTAGTCTACCAGTCTGCAGGGGAAGTTTTTATCTGGTGTAGGAAGCATTCAAAGCTGGTATCCGCCGCCGTCTGAAGGGTGACCTTCCGTCCTGCCTCTTCAGAACCCCGTCACCGCCTCCGGGGGACTTGTGTGAGCAGCCTCTGGGCTAGGGACAGTGGGGGCCCGCCTTCCCCCTTCCCCTGCCCCACCCCTGATCTTCCGGCTGCCTCCTCCTCCGCCTGCAGGTCCACTGCGTACAGCTTCAGCCCCAAGCCGGCCAGCCCGAGCTTCCTTGGCCATTCCCTGGTCGAGCTGCTGAACCAGATCAGTCCCGCCTTTAAGAAGAACTTCGCCACCCTGCAGAAGAAACGGTGAGCCTTTTCCTTGCCCTTGTCTCAGGAGGGTCATGAGTGGAGAAGTTGTTTTGCATTTCGGGGGGCGGGGGGGGTTGCCTCCTGGTTCCCTAGATGCTCGCCTCCAGCACAAAGTCCTCGTGGCGCCAGAGAGCCAGCGCTCGCGAGCAGTCTTGGATCAAGGGGGTCTGTCGCTTTTATCCTGTCCTTCCTCCATGGAACTCGGGTGGTCCAGGCAGCATTTCCCGCCCTGCATCCTGATGGCCATGACAGCCCTATGAGGTGGGAGAGGCGGAGAGGTGATTGGCTTGCAGTCGCCTGTTGAGCTTGATGACAGAGTGGGGGTCTGAACCTGGACCGCCCCGTTCCTGTCCGCCCTTTAAGGCCGGGCACACCCCACCCCCCCCCCGTGGCTCTGCCGGGCACAGCAGTCGGGTGCCCAGACCTGAACCGGAGGAGGCGTTGCAGGGTCTCCTGGAGGGGGTGCTCCGCAGGGGGGGCCCTTCCCCTCCTAGGGACCTGCTGGCAGCCAGAAGGCAAGACCGGGCCCGGGGCACGAGGTGCCTCGATGTGTTGACCAGGGCCAGATGTCTCGGCAAACGCGGGGCTGGGGCTGCACTTCGACTAACACGAGTGTCTTGTCGAGACTCTTAATTCTGAAATTGGCATGCCTGTCCGGTGGTGGCGACTTGTAATCCGGAGGAGACTCTGGGCGGTGCATTGTGACCCTCTCTGTGTCCCTTCGGACTCGGCCCAGGGTTCAGAGGCACCCGTTTGAGCGGATCGCCACCCCATTCCAAGTGTACAGCTGGACGGCCCCCCTGGCCGAGCACGCCATGGACTGCGTGAGGGCTGAAGACGCCTACACCTCCAGGCTGGGCTACGAGGAGCACATCCCCGGTCAGGTAAGGGCGATGGATGATGGGGGCTGCCTTAGGCTGTGTGGCAGGCATCAAGGGGGTGGGGGGTTGGTCTGTCAGTTCCCCTGGGGTCACAGTGGTGCATCCGACACAGGCATAAGACCTTGCAAAATCTTTTTTATTAAAGAAGAAACAGAAACAGGGGCTCTTGATTTCTAGCTTGGGGTCTCTTACTACTACAAAACACAGATGGGAAACGGGGGCTGGAGGAGCAGGGCCTGTCACCGTGGAGAGAGGCAAAAAGAAAAGCCAGGTCTCTTCCCCCGTACAGTCCAGCCCATCGGTTCAGACCTGCCTCATGAGCCCTGTTCTCCACCCTCAGCCGGGGGACGGGTGGCGCCTGCAGGCAGGACATTCTCTGGCACTCCCTCCCTCTGGAGGCTCGCCTGGTGCCAGCGCTGCTGTGTTTTCAATGCCAGGGGAAAGTAAAAGGCTTATAAACAGAATACTAAAAAGCCCACTGTGCTCTCGGCACTTGTCTTTGCTTTCTTCCACCTTGGTGGCCGGTGCAGCCATCTCGTTTTGCTGGCCTTCTGCACCCCGGGCAAAAACATGCATCTCCTTTGCTTGGTCTTTTAATCGGGGATTTTGTCTTCCCAGCTTTTTTAAATGGTCGATTTCAGGTCTGGGGTGCGTTTTCGTGGTTTGGCTTGTGCTGTTTATGGCCCTGGGCTTGTGTTCATGCTTTATGGCTCTTATGTTGTTGACTTGCACCTTTATTCACAAGCCGCCTGGAGCAGGACTCTGATGGGGCTACATAGAAACAAATGCGTATAGCCCAGTTCCAGGGAGCTGAACAGCAAGCCCAGTTCCAGCGTGTTGCTCTTATGGCATCGCAAAGCCACATTCCTGCAATCTGTAGCCTGGCAGTGGGAAGGATGGCGGGGTGGGTGGGTGGTTGGGGAGGCAGCATCGGGAACTGAGGCCCTGGGGACACAGATCTGGGCAGAGGGCGGTGGGCCAACCTTGCCTAGAACTAAGAGAAGGTCTGTCTTGCCTGCTCTTTTAAAATAATGTCCAAAGCCAATTGGAATCAAAACAATGCAGTTCTGACACATGAAATTGGCAGCCGATAAAAAAGCCAGTTGGAGCCAGGAGGAGGAGGAGGAAAGCGAGGGGCCTGCTTGCCCAGGTGACCAAACAGGCAGGTCTTTCAGTGCCGGAGGGGAGGTGGAGGCACGTCCTCAGTTGTGGGGGTGGGGGGAGGGAGAGGGCGTTTGTCAGTGGGGGCCCCCAGGTCTGGGAGGATTTCACTTGAAGGGCCAGGTGCAGGCCACCCCCCCCACGCTCCTGCTGTTTCCAGGTCTTCTTTGTTTTGTTTTCCTGATTTTAAGGACTGATGTTTGTGTACTTTTTAATCATCTCGGTGCGGGGGGGGAGCCACTTTGATTGCTGTGTTCTGAAAGGCAGCACAGAAGGATCTTGAAGCAGCAGGGGGGGAGCGATCGGGAGGAAACTGGACATCTTGAACTCGTCAGGGGAGAGTCGTTCATGACATATCCCTCCCCCAAAAACCCTGGAGGGAAGTTTTTGAGTAACACAGCACTCTTCTTCTGGCACTGGTGCTAAGAACAAAAACTAAAGAGTAGTCACCTGTTCAGGTTCAGTGTTAATGTTTGCTGAATCCAGGGGAGTAGAAGTATTTTACGAAGAGGTGTGAGAGGTTGAGTGTGAGAGGATGTGGGTCTGCCAGAAAGCGGCTCTTCCTCTCCCTGACCAACCCCCCCCCCCCAAATACTGATCGTAAGATGGCTCTCCTTTACAGTCGTGTTCAGATTTCACAGAACTTCCCACCTCACCCCAGTCTGTTGTAGTGGTTCGGAGCGCAGACTCTAATCTGGGAGAACTGGGTTCCACTCTTCCACTTGCACCTGGCTGGATGACCTTGGACAAGCCGTAGTTCTGACACGGCTGTCCTTGAAAAAGAGCAGTTTCTGTCAGAGCTCTCTCAGTCCCACCTACCTCACAGGGTGCCTGTTGTGGGGAGGGGAAGGGAAAGGAGATTGTGAGCCGCTCTGAGACTCCTTCAGGTTGTGAAGGGTGGGGTATAAATCCAATCTCTTCGTCATTGCATTTTATTGTAGTAGCTACAGTATTGGTGTGGTGAGGCCCTGGTTGAGATCCACCCCCAGCTGTGAATTTCCCCAGTTCCATTCTCAGGCTAACCTTTGTCATGGGGATGGTGGCTGTGAAGATAAAACTGTGGCAGGAAATACCACATGTGACACGCCGAACTTCTTGGAAACGGGGCAGGTTAGAGTGTGGATGGCAAAATGATGAGTCTGCCTAGCTTTTTAATCTATCCTTTATTTATAACTATGACACACGCCCCTTTTATACTGACAGTACTGTGAGGGTCTACGTGTGGTGCCTGGTCAGAGCTGCTGCTGATTTTTCTGACCAGTCCTCTATGCAAATCTACAATAGCCTCTTCAGGGTAATTGTTTTACTTCTTGGTCAGGGATATGAGTAAGGACCACTGCTAAGTGTATTCACCGTGAAACAGATAGGCACCATGGCTTGCTAATGTTAAAACTGAACAGGCTTTATTTACAAACAACACAACAGGGGGATGGAAGTTGTACAGAGGATATTTTGTTTCCTTTCAGGCTTTAGCTCTTGCCTTTACGTTCACTCAGGCTGTATGTTTATTTCTTTCAGTTCAGTACCGAGATGTTTCTTAGTTCACACCCCAGATCTCACTCTCCGGTCACTCCTTTAGTGGTTTTCCTTGGGCTTTTACTAACAGGTCCCTCTGAGTCTCCCCGGTCACCAAACCAGCTTTCCAGACTCCTGCCAGACCATTCTTTAGTCCTTTCTAAACCACTCGAGCTCCTTTTTAAGGAGAGATGTCTCAATGGTGTGGGACTCTATTGTGTTTAGTTTTTAACCATCTGGTCACTGTCCCATTCCTTCTGAGGAACTCAGTAAACCAGGTTCTTCTGCACAGAGCTACAGAGCTTCTTCCGTTCGCTGACAGACTCCCTGTTAGCTCTCCGTCCAACGACAAACTAAACTGCTGCTTCTCAACTGCCCATTCCAAACAGACCATTTGGTCTGTTAAACGCCAATCACCGAGGGTTCCGAGCTGAATGGCCCCCTCCTCACTCCGTCATGTGGCTCAGCAGTGTTCTGTGTTTACTTTCTGCTGGGCCCAGATCTTTAAGTCCGTCACAATAACATGGACTCAAAGTAGCATACAGTATTTTCCCTTCCTCCGTTTTGTTCTCACAACAGCCCTGTAAGGTGATATAGGCTGAGAGTGTGTGACTGGCCCAAGGTCACCCAGCAAACGTCCGTGGCACGAGTGGGGATTTGAGCCTGGGTGTCCCTGATCCCACTCTGAGTCCCTGGCCAGGGTGCCACGCTGGGCTCTCGTTGGGTGCAGCGCATGGTGAAAAGTCCCAGCAAGTTCATGCCGCACTTTGGCTTTCTCTCCCAAACTCCTTTCAGACCAGAGACTGGAACGAAGAGCTGCAAACCACCAGAGAACTGCCCCGGAAAAACCTGCCCGAGAGGCTGCTGAGGGAACGAGCCATTTTTAAGGTAAGCTGGAGCCCAGCCAGAGGGCGAGGAGGCGATTCGGGGGAGGAGGATTCTGGTCCCGGGGCCACGGGGAGAGAGGCCTGCCCGCCTTCCCCTTTCTGCCGGCCCCCGGGGAACCTGACCGGGGCCAGGAGGGAGCACCTGAGGCTTTGGCGGGTGCTGCTGTGCGCCTGGGAAATGCGCCTTGACTCCACCTGTGGCCCCGCCTTCCTCCCCAGAGCAGCTTGTCTCCTCCCCCCCGGTCTCCAGCCTGTCCTCCCAGCAGCAGCAGCAGCAGCCGCCGCCACTCGGCCAGGGAGGCGAGACGGGGGGGTGGGGTGTTTGGCTTGGGACCCTCCAGGGGAGCTCCCGTGGCCGAGCAGCGGGGATTTAAACCTGTGGGCTAGTTCATTATCACTGTGGGAGAGTTCCTCCTTTAGAGCCACAAGGCAGTATTCCACATGTATTTTGCCCGTGCACCGCCCCCGCCACCTGCTGTCCAATAGGGTTTTGCCCAAGACGCTTCTGGCATGGCAGGCCTGGCCCAGACTCTCGAGCCCTGCCGCCGGAGCCAGCGTGGGGGGCACGTTCGACCAGGACCAGTGAGGGGCGCCAGGTCACTGGCTGAGCTTGGGCCCACCGCACAGTCTCTGCATGGCCTGCCTCAGGGGGCGGTTGTGAGGAGGAAATGCAGGAGAGGAGGACGAGGCCAGCTGCTTTGCGTCCCCGCTGGGGAGAGAAGCAGGCCGGTGGGGGATCAACGAAAGGGCCCTGCTTCCCTGCATGTGGAGTAGGCGCTCCACCACAAAGCCGCATTCCCAGCCAGGTTTCTTGTGGCTCCGTTGAAGTGCGGCTTGCGTGTGGACCTGGAAGTGAGTAGAGAACTGCCGTGAAATCCTGTGCCTTGGGTGCAGTCAGACAACTGGGCCGCCCTCTGGGCTAGTCCGTGGACAGGGGCTCTCCGAATCTCCTGGGCAGGGGCCTTCTCCAGCTGTTCTTCCAGAGGGTCTCCAGACGGAAGGTGGCGAGCAGACGGTACCGTTTCCTGGGGAAGAGGCTGCCCAGGGTCTGGGATGAGATTGTTGAGGGGCTGGGGGTTGAATCAGAGACCTCTGGGCAGCAAAGTGCAACGTCTGCTGCAGGGCCGTGACCAGTCAGCGAACGAGAGCCTCTGTGCCTTGCAGCGCAGCCTGCTGGCTGACCCACAGTGCTGTCTTTTCAGGTTCACAGCGACTTCACTGCAGCTGCCACGAGAGGCGCCATGGCTGTCATTGATGGCAACGTGATGGCCATCAACCCCAGCGAGGAGACCAAGATGCAGATGTTCATCTGGAACAACATCTTCTTCAGCCTGGGCTTTGACGTCCGTGATCACTACAAGGACTTTGGTGGGGATGTGGCCGCCTACGTGGCCCCGGCCAACGACCTCGGCGGGGTGCGGACATACAATGCCGTGGATGTCGAGGGCCTGTACACGCTGGGGACCGTGGTGGTCGACTACCGGGGCTACCGGGTGACGGCCCAGTCCATCATCCCGGGGATCCTGGAGCGCGAGCAGGAGCAGAGCGTGGTCTATGGCTCGATAGACTTTGGCAAGACGGTCGTCTCCCACCCCGAGTACTTGGAGCTGCTGGAGAAGACCAGCCGGCCCTTGAAGATCCAGCCGCACAAGGTGCTGAACGACAAGGGCGAGGAGGTGGAGCTGTGCTCCTCGGTGGAGTGCAAGGGCATCGTCGGCAATGACGGGCGCCACTACATCCTCGACCTGCTCCGCACCTTCCCCCCGGACCTGAACTTCTTGCCCGTGGAGGGGGAGGAGATGCCGGAGGAGTGTCAGAAGATGGGCTTCCCCAAACAGCACCGGCACAAGCTCTGCTGCCTCCGGCAAGAGCTGGTGGATGCTTTTGTGGAGCACAGGTGAGCCCGGGAGACGTCAGGTATGCCTCTGATACAAGCATGATACCGCCTGTTTGCATTTCGCACTTTTATATCCTGTCTTTGGGATAGTGGTGAAGTGCGCGGACTCTGATCTGGGAGAACTGGGTTTGATTCCCCACTCCTCCACTCGCAGCTGCTGGATGACCTTGGGCAAGCCGTAGTTCTGTCAGAGCTGTTCTCTCAAGAACAATTCTGGGAAGAGCTCTCTCAGCCCTGCCTACCTCACAGGGTGTCTGTTGTGGGGAGAGGGAGGGGAAGGGAAAGGAGTCTGTAAGCTGCTCTGAGACTCCTGAGTGAAGGGCAAAGGGGTATAAATCCAATCTCTTCTCCCTTCTTCTTCTCTCCTGGAACTCAGTGTGAGCTGGAGTGGCTGAGTTTGTGGCAGGGTTGTGGTGCTGTGCACCTTTAGGCCATGCCCTCCTCGGGGACCCATGCGCTGGGCGACTCATACCTTAGCTCAGGGTAGCATCCGCTCATGCAGTCGTCCGGGGTTCTCCTCTTGTCCCACTTCTGGCCAAGCCCAGGCCAGTGGAGCTTCAGAAGTGGTTCCAAATCCAAGCCTCTGTGCAAGACCCCTGCTGGATCAGACCAGGGAGTCCCTGTGGTCCCGTGGGGAAAGCACACAAGACTGCCTTTACCCCGAGTCAGACCATTTGTCTGTCAAGGGCCGCTCTCCAGGGTCCGGGGGTCTTTCACTTGATATCGGACACTTTTAACGGGAGATGCTGCTGGGGGGCTAAGCTGGGAGGACCTTCTGCCTGCCAAGCAGATGCTCTGCCGCTGAGCCACGGCCCCTCCTGCCTGGTGACCAGTCGGGGAGCTGTGGAGGCCTCCGCACCGGGTGCCCGCAGGGACACTGCCCCTGAGCCTGGCGCTTCCCTTTGCCTGTCGTTGGCAGCCCCGGGGCAGAGCTCAGTTCTCCGCCATGAACTGGTCTGACTCTCCTCCCTTTTAAAATCACCCTGTCCTGTGAATTCCATAGATTTTGGTCAGGCCGTTATTTATTTTATTAATTTAGTTTATCCCCTGCCCTCCCTGCCAAGGCAGGTTCAGGGTGGCTTACATAAAATACATACATAAATACAGTTAAAATCATTCGTAAAACATCATAACAAATTAAACAGTAGTTATCCTAAAGTGCTGGAACAGGATTCAAGCAAAGTGCAAGAGCAGTGTCGCTGGCACTGCCCAGGTTGGGTAAGTGCCGCCCGTGGCGTTTCCCTCGGGGCTCACGCCGCTGCCTTCTGGATCTGGAGTCCTCGGAGCTCCCTGCCGGTAGAGAGGAAGCTACCCAGTAGAGGTCTTGGTGCTGAAAAGTCGGGGCTCGAGTCAGACCTGGCTGCCCTGGGTGAGGACCCTCGGGTGCCCCCCCCATCCCTTTGAGGGTGGTCTTTTGGCCTCTCGGGTGCTTGCCAAGGGACCGCCGCCCTCCTGCCTCCCTCAGTGTGTGTGTGTGCACGCGCCAGGAAGAGCAACCGGGTGGCGAAGCAGAGGGCACTCCCTGGTGGAGAGGGTTCTGCCGTGCCACGCTCCTCACTCCAGGGTGCCAGGTGGCACTTGGCTTGTGTCTGCCGTCCCCAGCACTCTTGGTCCCAGCTGTGGGCGTCAGGGAGGGTATACGTCTGGCAGCTCCTCCTGTCTCATGGCCACGTGGGTCTGACGGCTGGCGGGCAACACGGAAACTTATCCTGGAATAAAGCTTGGTTGGTCTTCAAGGTGCCCCCGCGGGACCCCAACTCTGTGCTGCTGCGGCTGCTACAGCTGCTGCGGCTGCTTCAGACCAACGTGCCCGCCCGCCTGCCTCGGCCTGCTGACGGAAGTCACTCCGGAGTGGCTCTGAGGACGGTGACTGTGCCGGTCACCCCAAACGGCCTCTGGACCCATGGCTGCGTGGAGGCTGGGGAACCTGCTGTGCCCACAAAAGAACTCACAGGTGTTGAGGGTTCACACAGGGCATTTCTACGCATGCCCTTCCAAGTCTGCCCTTGGGGACTGCTGGCCCCCGGCTGGCCCCCGGCTGGCCCCGGCTGGCTCCTGGGAAAGGCTGCCCAGACGCGCCTTTGCCTGATCTGGTGGAACGGCCTCCAGTTCCTTTTGCTGCAGAGCACCCCTGCGTGCCCCGCTTCCCTAGACGATGCCCTCGCTCTAGGGGCTGCCTCTCTGGGCACGGGGGGAGCGGAGTGCTGGGAACTGGCTGGCAGCCCGGCAACCCAAGCAGGTCAGATGGGAGAGCGAGAGAAGCCCGTCCCAGGCTGCCCTGGGGTGACGCGATGGCTTTTGGCTGGTGTGCAGGAGAACCGCCGTTGGTCCCAAAAACCAGAGCTGTGAGCAAAGCATGCGCGCGCTCCACAACTGCAGTGGCCTCTTTTTGCTTCCTGGTGCGGAGTTTGCCGTCTTGAAAATCCTATTTCTCACTCTTGTAGTGGTAGCAGGAACAACTGGCTGTGCAACTAACTACCAACAGCAGAATAAAGTTGGGCCCCGTGGGTTTGTGGGTGTCTGGGTGGCACGGGGGTCCCCAGCAGAGGCCCCTTCCTGCTGCCCCCCCCCAAGTGTTCTGGCTTTTCTCCAGCAAGGATTCTGATTGGCCGCTGGGGATCTGTCTGGCTGTGCAGATGGGGGTTTTTTAATTGCTTTGGCACGAGCGGCTCCCGCGGCACAAGGCTCTTCACTGTGTGACTGAAGGCAAGTGGTGGCAGCCGTTTTGTGGCAGGCCGTGGTTCCTGCCGTGGCCGTTCTGTGGCTCTGCCCGCCGTGCTGTGCCAGAATTCCAAAGGTGCCCGCCGGCTCAAAAAGCTTGGGGGCCTCTGGTGTCCTGCCCGCCGGCTTCCTTGGGCTGGGCCTGGGCTCTGAAGGCACGTGTCTCTGGCGCTTCTCTCAAGGGAGACGGGCCAGGGGCTGGTTGGTGGGCTGCCTGGACCTCCCTGGAGGGTACCTGGGCTCCCTGGAGAAAACCAGATCAGCAGCAGAACTGGGATAGTGCCGTGGCGAGTGCCTGGGAGAACCAGCCCGTCGATGGCGGTGTGGCTGGTGTCAGCCAAGCTGGAGGCCCCGGAGTCAGGTCCCAGTGGAGCTGGTGGGTGGCCTTGGGCCCGCCTGGCACTCTCAGCCTCTTCCGCTCCTCTGCGCTTCTGAGAGAATAAAATGGGGAGCATCCGAAGATCACACATGGAGCCGTCTTCCTCTGAATCAGGGCCCCCTTGGTCCATCAGCATCAGTATTGCCTAGCTAGGCTGGCAGCGGCTCTCCAGGGTCGGATCAGGCCGGCGGTCCATCTAGTCTAGCATCCTGTTCCACGCAGTACCCAACCAGTTGCCCTGGAAGGGCCAGCAGACGGCACAGG
The DNA here is from genome assembly GCA_029375565.1 of Gekko gecko. Taxonomy (NCBI): domain Eukaryota; kingdom Metazoa; phylum Chordata; class Lepidosauria; order Squamata; family Gekkonidae; genus Gekko; species Gekko gecko. The sequence goes on from JAPDNY010000016.1 coordinate 3,162,074, forward strand.
GCCAAGGCCTTCTCCTGATCCGTCCTCCGAGCCCTCGGGTTCAGAGGCTGGTGGTCTCTTCATGGCATCTGTCTCGGCTGGCCCTGGGTGCGCCAGAAGTCTGCCTGCCCCTCCCCCCTTAAGCCCACCATTCTCATGCCCATCGCCACGCCCACTGGTGAGGAGTCACACCATTCGCGCCCTCCGTGAGTGTGCAGGAGCGCTGCCCTCTGGCCTGTCCCCCGCCTGCTCCTGTGGGCTTCCTTGGGTGGGGGAAGGGGGTGAGGGTCGGGGGCGCTCCCCGGGGGGGAGGGGCGTGATGAGAAAATGTGCCCCCCAGGCAGAGACCTCTCGCCCGCTGGTTTGCCGCAGGTATCTCCTGTTCATGAAGCTGGCTGCCCTGCAGCTCATGCAGCGGAAGGCCCACGAGGAGGAGGAGGAGGGGAGCGGCGGTGGCGCCTTGCTGGGAAACGGCGGCAGCCCCACATGCCCCTTTCCGGAGAACGGGACGGAAGGCGGCAAGGCGGAGGAGAACGTGGCTGGGCTGGACCAGGTGAAGGAGCTCACAGAGACCCTTGCGTCTGACGACGGGGCAGGTACGGTCAGCCTCAAAAGCCGGGTGGGTTCCTGGGACGCATGAGCCCCAGAGCGTGCTAGTTGCGCGAGAGATGCTCAGGGCCGGTTTGCCGTGACCCCGGTGTCCCTGGGTGGTCTCCCTCCTGAGCACTCGCCGGGGCGGACAGTGCTTCGCTCCCGAGGCCTGACAAGATCCGGCTCGCCTGGGCCGTCGGGGTCAGGAACAGAAATTCGGCTGAGGATTCTGCCTGCATTCCGCCAACAGGCTTCTTGGGGGAAGCAGCCAGAGTCCCCGGTCAGTCGCGTTCAAAACAGCTCTGTGGCAGACTTGGCCTGAGAGGGCGGCTTCCTGGGAGAGGGGAATGGGCGGCCCGTCCTGGCTCACTTTTGGAGGCAGTACAAAGGAGAGCTCTTTAGGCAGGCTTTTCTGTGCTTCATTGTTTGATGTTATTGTTTTGATGTTACAGTGTCGAGGATGTTGCATAAGCATCTTCAGTTATACGTAAATCCATCTGTCTTTTGACTGTTGACTGTTCATGATTTATTGATTTACTTTATCTCCCCTCCTCTCCCCAGTGGGGCCCCAAAGCAGCTCGCATGGCTCCCCTCTCTGCCACTTTATCCTCACAACAACCCTGTGAGGGAGGCTAGGCTGTCACCAGACCTCTATTCGTCCAGCAAGCTTCCATGGTAGAGTGGGGCTTGAATCTCAGTTTCCCAGACCCCGGTCTGATACTGCCTTGGCTCTCTTGAGCTGCTTTGAGTCCCTTTTGGGGAGAAAATGCAGGCTACGCTCTTCTAAATAAATGTTGCCTGCTTTCTGTTCGCTTGTAAGCCGGTGGTGAAGCTGATTATGCCGATATTGACTTTGATGGACAGCGGCTTCCGTGATTCCCAGGAGAAGTGGCTGCTGAGGTTTCAATTTATAGATCTCTGGGCAGTCTGGGCCTGAAGCCCTTGCCGTGGCTCCTCCCTGTCTCACTGCCCCTCGCGCTTTAAGGTCTGGCAGTGAGACGCAGGGACACCTTCACTAGGCAGCCGGCTGTGGTGCCTGAACGCGCTCTCCCTCTGGCTCTGTCCTGTGGAGAAGAGGGAGAGGCGGGATTTATACCCCTTTGCCCTTCACTCAGAGCGGCCTGCAATTACAATATAGTCCAAAACCCGCATAGCACTGTGGCCCTCGGACAGGAATCTGGAAGGGCGGGCTGGTTCACTTTCGGCAGCGGGGAGGGATTCTGTGGCTCGTGGGCTCTGGCGAGCCGTGTGCGGTGGAAGACCTGCTGGGGCCCTGGGGCCCCATCCCTGAAGAAATAGTCCTGGCAGCGCTAAAATAGAAGAGCTGTTTGAAATGATAAGTTGATGAGATCTAAATGTGGGTTTATTTTGTTCTGTTTGGGGATTTTGCATGTTAACCTCTGGAGTGGAGTATATAGATTGCAAACAGCAGTTACTGGAAATGTACTTTTGTTAGTTTTATGTACATGACATACATCTCTCAAAAACAATAATGAGCTATTGCTAGCTGTTCTTTATGCCATGTTTTGACCGGTTTCTGTTGGTTTTGTGAGCGTGGGACAGGTTTGTCAGGGAAATGTTAAAAAAACAGTGTATAGGTAAGTCAAGCATTTAGTGGTGGTTACCAGATCCCCCCTCTCTCTTTCCCCCCCTTCCCCAGTGGACCCCAAAAGCAGGGAGGTGATCCAAAATGCCTGCAAGGCTGTTGGCTCCATCAGCAGCATGTCTTTTGATATCCGCTTCAATCCAGACATCTTCTCGCCAGGTAAGTACCTGTTCTGGTAAGGGGAGTTTGGGCTGAGGAGTTTAGCACTCCTTGGACTCGGTTGGCCATACGGTCCTGATTCCAAACAGTCTGAGAGAACGGAGGTGATCTAGCTGTCTGTGCTCTCTGTTCAGGGGGAAAAAACAGTACTAAGTTAGAGGAGTCAAGAGAATGTCCATCTCTGTTTAAGGCAGCTTCCTGCTTCTCCACAAGGATCCTCTAAAGAGCAGTCCAGCCCCCGGTGCTTACAGGGATGTCTGCAGCTGCCGCAGGGGAGGGCAGCCCTTGTTCCAGCAGCCAAGGGAGGAGGGGGTGGGCAGGGAGCCGCGGCGCAGGGGCTTCTTCCTTCCCCTTCTCAGATCTCTGGGGCTGTCTCTCTCTCTCTTTAGGGGTCCACTTTCCTGACTCGAGCAAAGACCAGATCCAGGATCAGAAGCAGTTACTGAAGGACGCTGCTGCTTTCCTTGTGTCATACCAAATTCCAGGCTTGGTGAGCAAGTTAGGCCGGGGGGCAGAGCAGCGACCGGGCGGGCATTCCCAGGTGGGAGGGGGCTGGGAGGTGTCGTGGCAAAGGGGTGGAGGGCGGTGCTTCGGAAGACGGCACAACTGGTAGGAGCTGCTGGACTTGGGGAAGGGGATAAATGGTAGCCCGTGTGGTGCAGAGGCTGGAGTCTCTGCTGTGCTGTGGATGTGAATCTGGGTGACCTTGGGCCACTGACATACTCTGAGCCTGGCCTGCCTCACAGGATAGTTGTTATGAGGACAAAATGGAAGGGAGGAGAATGATGCAATCCACTTTGGGGTCCTCTTTGCTGTGAAATGTGGGATGTAAATGAAGTGAGTAAAGAGAATCCTCTGTTTCCCCCTGAAGCATGCGAGGGAACTTCTTGGTTAGGGGTGTGCAAGGAGAAAAGAATTCAGTATTTTTTTGGATTCGGGTATATTGAACTTGATTTTGGGGGGGAAACATGAAAAAACCTGAATACCAATACTGGCATAGTACAGATATCCAAATTTTATTGGGATTCCCGAAAAAATTCCCCATTATAACCTATGGGGCCATTGTACTCAATGGCAAAAATCTTCTAACAGGTTTTCAGGGGGCTGCGGGGGAGGAGGTTTGAGACCGACCAAATTTGGACTGTAGTTGCTGGAGCCTCTCCCCAAAAGACCCCCTTTTGAAAAGATTGGACCAGGGGGTCCAATTCCAAGGGCATCCAAAGAGGGTGCCCCCAATTCTCCGTGGTTTCCTGTGGGGGTGCAGAAAAGGCAGGCAGCAGACGGTGCCTCCCCAAGAATCCCTCTGCATGGAAGGGGGGGGGGTGGTGGTGGTGTGAGGGGGCATGTTTGCCAGCCAGGCCAGCAGCAGGACCTGTGCAATGTGCCCCCCAGAGCCTGTGCCACCGTGGCAGTCAGTGCCAAACCCAAGAGAACTCTGGTCAAACCAGAGGATCTCTGCAGCATAACCTGAGGGGGCAGAACCTCTGCAAGATAGTAATCACCACCACAAGAAGCCCAGCCCACTAATGCCTCAGAAAGAGAGAGGGAGGGGGTACTGTCTGTCTGCCCACTGACCCTCCTCTCTCGCAGCAGGACACCAACACCAGCCGTCACTGCCTGCCTCAGTGGAGGAGGCTTAGCCTCGGTGTGGCAGCTGCCCTTCATCACAGGCGCTCCCTCCCTTTCCCACCTCAGCCCTGCAAAAAAGAAAGTTATTTTTCAATAAACAACATTCATTTACATTCATTGTTTATGGTGCTCCTGTGGGTTCTGCGGGTTCCTGGCTGCTTGGCATCTACCCTTCTCTGCCTTGTTCAAATGGAGAACAATTTTTGTGATGCTGTTTCAATTTCAACATGCAGTTTTGTTTTGGGGTGGCTGGCAGCATAACTTAGGTGCATACACACACCACCCTCAACATCCCCCTGCACTGCACGGCTACCAGGGTTCCGAGGAGGTATTTCTGCTGCAGGTGGGATGGATGGATGTGGGGAGATTGGGGGGGCACTTCTGTGCCAGTCAAAATGGTCATGGCCCTGGCTGCTACTTCTCCCTGGCCTCTCCAGTTTTATTCATGGGAAGAGCGCTGTTGTAACCCAGCTTCCCAGCACAGACCGAGAGGGGATTGCAGGCACAAGTATGCGTGCTCACTTCAGTCACCCTCAAAGTCCAGGGCCGGGAAACCAATCAGTGGCAAGTTGCCCTTCAGGAAGAACAACTGCTCAACTGTCCAGGGGAGCAGTCATGAGCAATGCTCGCTCTGCATGCTCGTCAGAGGGCATGAGAGGAGCTTCTGGGCCGCGGCAGAGAGGTCCGGCCAGACCGCCTCTTTCATGGCCCAGTAGCTCAGTGGACAGTAGCTCTGCCTGTGACTCATAGGGCTCCACAAGGTACTCCCTCACCATCGAAGATGCTGTGTCTTCTCTTGTGCGCCTGCCACTCCCAGGAGAGGGGCCGAAGATCTGCCTGGTCGCTGCCATCTCAACAGTCATCGTGGTGGGAGCGGGGGGGGGGGACGCTGCCTAGCAGGGGAGGTGGAGGAGGAACAGCAGTGAAGCTGCTGGTAGCCCCTTCTCCCTTAGTTCCTGGCAATGTCACCCTCTTGGCCCACGTGCCCTCAACTTGCTGGGAGAGCTCGTCTTGCCACTGAGTGAACTGCCCGTGATGCGCGGGTCACACGTGGTTGCCATCATGTAGACCTTCTGCCAGAGGATAGACCAAAAGCGTTCTTCGAGTCTGCTTTGCGGCCTTCTCACCAGTGCGCACACCACTGGAACCATGTCTACACGTCCTGCACGACCTGGCTCCAGGAACAAGGCCAAGTCCTCACGGGCCATGTGGACCACGGGGATGACCAGAACCAGTCTTGTCACGTCAGGCGAGAGCATTTCTGTGTAGCTCTTAAAGGGCCTAAGAACTATCGCAGTCCGAGAGATGGCCAACTGGTCCTCTTGGTTGAGTTGACTCTCTTCCCAAATGACCCTGCTCTCAGCGATCAGAGCAGTCAGGGCGCTCTCCTGCTCTACCCAGCGTTCAAGCATCACACAGGTGGAGTTCCAGCGAGTGGTGATGTCGCCCAACAGGTGGTGCTCTGGCATGCAGCAGATAGGTGTCCTTCGCACTGTGAGAGAAGTGACCCACAATATGCCAGCATTTTTGGAGGAGATGCCGGAAATCACGAGTCGCAGCATTCAGACTGGGATTCTCCGCAGAACCCAACCCCAAAGCATCCTTGACCACGAGGTGGAGAAGGTGTGCCGCACAGTAAATGCGCGTCAGGCCCAGTCGCTTTGTCGCTGCCTTAAAGTTCAAGCCACCATTGGTCTCCATGAAGCCTCTGGTGATGTCCCTGCCTCCCCACCCCGCTAACTGCCTGTCGATGTTGGCCTTGATGTTATCTGCCACGTGTGACCCATCGAGTTTCTCGATGTGGAGCAGAGCCTGGCATAGCTGGCCTGGCAGCCCTGACCCTGCTTGAGACTGGTTTGCCCTCCCCCACCCAAAGTGTCGCTTGGTTTCCACCAGTGCGCAGTCAACAAAAGGTACGAATCATGCACCTGACGGGAGGTCCAGATGCCGGACGTGACATGCACATATCTCCCACGAGCACGGGACAAGTGTGCCTTCATGTCGTCCCTGGGGGCCCTGTACAATGAGGGCATCACAGTCCTGCTGAGCATGGTGCGAGCTGGGGGCGTGTACCAGGGATAGGCATCCTGGAGCAGCCTGCGGAAACCAACGTCTTTGGTTGTGGAAAAGGGGCGCCTGTCTAGAGCAAGCATCTCAGCAATGAAACGAGTGACCTTCTTGCTACCCTGCTGCTCCCCCCCCAGGCACTCTAGTGCCGATGTTGCCAAACATCTCTCTATCAGAGATACTTGGCGTCCCTGCAGTAGGGACTACTATGGGACGCGCAGAGAGAGCGTTGGAGGTGGTTGCAGGACGACTCACCTCCTGGCTGGCTGGTGGTGGCTACTTGGGCACCCCAGCAGCAGCCTATGTCTCCCTCTGAAGAAGCATTGCCTGGTGGTGCTTCTTCAGATGGTTCCGCAGCCTGGAGGTCGAGAGATGGGCAATGTCCTTCCCTCAACTTACCCGGGGCCCACACAGCTGGCACTGAGCAAAGCGGGGATCCTCTGTCACCTGGAAGTGGTTCCAGACTTCAGAGGTGAAGGGGCACCCATGCTGACCAGCAGCCATGGACATCCCCCGAGCTGCCTCTTGTGAGGAGCTCAGGCCAGACACACTGTGTCATTGGGGGGCAGGAAGAGAAGGCTGAGCCAGGGGGAAGGGGTTGAGATGGCAGGTGCTTGGGGCACACCACCTCCATCTCTTCCTCTTCCTCTCCCAGCCTCTCCTCCTGTCCCTCAGGTGGCCTGCTGGAGCCTAGAGAAACCAGAGGAGTGGGCTGGCCAGCCAGCTCCTCCTCCAGTGCCTCTAGAACCCTCTTAGTCCGTGGAGTGAGCCATGAAAACAGAGTGTCCCCAAAGCTCAACCCCAAAGACAGCTCTTGCTGCCCCTCGTCCTGCCGCTGAGCCTCAGGAGCAACGGCTTGAGGAGGGACTGTCTGAGCAGCAGACCCCTGCCATCAGTGCCAGCACTACCTGTAGGCACCTCTGCTGGGGCCACCCCAGGAGCATCCTTCTCAGGGAAGAGAACCAGGCATGGCTTCTTCATGGCACCACTCAAGCCAGAGGTCGGAGTGGTGCCAGGATGCTCTGTTGTGGTCCTGCGCTGAGGTGGGGGTGGGAAGCAAGGTTCTCCCCCTCCCCTTCACCCCTCTAGCCTTCTGCTTAGCCTTGCCCCAAGGGTCCCTCTGTGTTCCCTTCCTGTTGCTCATGTTGCCCCTGGCCAAACTTAGCCTAACTTGTGGGGAGGGTATTAGGCACCTAACTTACCTGCACTGTCACCTGACCCTAAAGCAGCCTCACACCTTTTTATAAACCCTCCCACCCATAGGTTTTTGTTTCTTTCAGTAGAGCCTAGCCTAGCCTTGCTTCAGTTTTTTCTGGGTTTGTTTTTTAGAACTAGTGAATTCCTACACTGACCCTGACTATGGTTTAAAGACTGTCCTTGAGATGTGGCTTGGAAACCTTTTAAAAAGTGTTAGGGTTTTAAACTACTCCTTTTTGTTGTTGTTGTTCAGTCGCACAGTCGACTCCGACTCTTCGCGACCCCATGGACCAGATTACGCCAGGCCCTCCTGTCTTCCGCTGTCCGCTGAAGTTTGCTCAATTTCATGTTCGTTGCATCGATGACACTGTCTAACCATCTCATCCTTTGCCGTCCCCTTCTTCTTTGACCTTCAATCTTTCCCAGCATCAGGGTCTTCTCCAGTGAGGGCTCCCTTCTCATTTGGTGGCCAAAGTATTTGAGCTTCAGCTTCAGGATCTGGCCTTCCAAGGAACAGTCAGGGTTGATTTCTTTTAGGATTGACTGATTTGATCTCCTTGCAGTCCAAGGGACTCTCAAGAGTCTTCTCCAGCACCATAGTTCAAAAGAATCTATTCTTCGGCGCTCAGCCTTCCTTATAGTCCAACTCTCGCAGCAATACATTACTACAGGGAATACCATTGCTTTAACCATGCGGACTTTTGTTGGCAAGGTGATGTCTCTGCTTTTTATCATGCTGTTTAGGTTTGCCATCGCTTTCCTCCCAAGGAGCAGGCGTCTTTTAATTTCATGGCTGCAGTCACCATCTGCAGTGATCTGGGATCCTAGGAACGTGAAGTCTGTCACTACTTCTACGACTTCTCCTTCTATTTGCCAAGGAGTGATGGGGCCAGATGCCATGATCTTAGTTTTTTTTATGTTGAGCTTCAAGCCCACTTTTGCACTCTCCTCTTTGACCCTGAGCAAGAGGCTCTTTAGGTCCTCTTCACTTTCTGCCATCAGAGTGGTATCGTCTGCATATCTGAGGTTATTGATCTTTTCCCCAGCAATCTTAACTCCAGCTTGTGATTCATCCAGGCCAGCATTTCGCATGATGTACTCTGCATATAAATTAAATAAGCAAGGTGACAATATACATCCTTGTCGTACTCCTTTTCCTATGCTAAACCAATCAGTTGTTCCATATCCGGTTCTAACTGTTGCTTCTTGACCCTTATACAGGTTTCTCAGGAGACATGTGAGGTGGTCCGGTACTCCCATCTCTTTAAGAACCTGCCATAATTTATTGTGATCCACACAATCAAAGGCTTTAACATAGTCAATGAAGCAGAAGTAGATGTTTTTCTGGTACTCTCTTGCTTTCTCCATAATCCAGCGAATGTTGGCAATTTGATCTCTAGTTCCTCTACCTCTTCGAAACCCAGCTTGTACTTCTGGCAGTTCTCTATCCACGTACTGTTGGAGCCTAGCTTGTAGGATTTTGAGCATGACCTTGCTAGCGTGTGAAATGAGTGCAATTGTGCAATAGTTTGAACATTCCTTGACGTTGCCCTTCTTTGGGATTGGAATGTACACTGACCTTTTCCAATCCTGTGGCCACTGTTGTGTTTTCCAAATTTGTTGGCAAATTGAGTGCAGCACTTTAACAGCATCTTCTTTTAAGACTTTGAATAACTCAGCTGGGATACCATCACCTCCACTAGCTTTGTTGTTAGTAATGCTTTCTAAGGCCCATTTAACTTCGCTTTCCAAGATGTCTGGCTCGAGGTCAGTGATTATCCCATCGTGGTTGTCAAGGACATTGAGGTCCTTCTTGTATAGTTCTTCTGTGTATTCTTGCCATGTTTTCCTAATCTCTTCTGCTTCTGTTAGGTCCCTACCATTTTTGTCCTTTATCATGGCCAGCTTTGCATGGAACGTTCCCTTGATTTCTCCAATTTTCTTGAAGAGATCTCTAGGCCTTCCCAATGTATTGTTTTCCTCTATTACTTTGCATTGTTCATTCAGGAAAGCCTCCTTATCTCTCCTTGCTGTTCTCTGGAAATCTGCATTCAGTTGGGCAAATCTTTCCTTTTCACCGTTGCCTTTAGCTTTCCTTCTTTCCTCTGCTATGTGTAAAGCCTCATCAGACAGCCACTTTGCTTTTTTGCATTTCTTTTTCTTTGGGATGGCGGTGATTGCTGCCTCCTGTACAATGTCACGGACCTCTGTCCATAGTTCTTCAGGCACTCTGTCTATCAAATCTAGTCCCTTAAACCTATCCTTCACCTTTACTGTATATTCATCGGGGATGCGATCTAGGTCAAATCTGAATGGCCTTGTGGTTTTCCCAACTTTCTTCAATTTTAATCTGAATTTTGCAATGAGTAGCTCATGATCTGAGCCACAGTCAGCTCCAGGTCTTGTTTTTACTGACTGGATAGAGCTTCTCCATCTTTGACTGCAAATTATATAGTCAATCTGATTTCGGTGTTGCCCATCTGGTGATGTCCATGTGTAGAGACGCCTCTTAGGTTGTTGGAAAAGGGTGCTCGCTATGACCAGCGTGTTCTCTTGACAAAACTCTGTTAGCCTTTGCCCTGCTTCATTTTTTTCTCCAAGGCCAAACTTGTCTGTTATTCCGGTTACCTTTTGATTTCCTACTTTAGCATTCCAATCCCCTATGATGATGAGGACATCATTTTTTGGTGTTAGTTCTATGAGCTGTTGTAGGTCTTCATAGAACTGGTCCACTTCAGCCTCTTCTGCAGCAGTGGTTGGGGCATAGACTTGGATTACTGTGATATTGAATGGTTTGCCTTGGATTCGGACTGAGATCATTCTGTCATTTTTGAGATTGTATCCCAATACTGCCTTTCTCACTCTCTTGTTGACTATAAAGGCCACACCATTTTTTCTACGGGATTCCTGGCCACCGTAGTAGATATAATGGTCTTCTGAGTTAAATTCGCCCATTCCTGTCCACTTTAGTTCACTGATTCCCAAGATGTCGATGTTCATTCTTGCCATCTCATTTTTGACCACGTCAAGCTTACCTTGATTCATAGATCTTACATTCCAGGTTCCTATGCAGTATTGTTCTTTGCAGCATTGGACTTTCCTTTCACCGTCAGACCACATCCACAACTGAGCGTCCTTTCGGCTTTGGCCCAGCCGCTTCACTCTTTCTGGGGTTACTCGTACTTGCCCTCTGCTCTTCCCCAGTAGCATACTGGACACCTTCCGACCTGAGGGGCTCCTCTTCCGGCATCATATCTTTTAGCCTTTTGTTACTGTCCATGGGATTTTCTTGGCAAAGATACTGGAGTGGGTTGCCATTTCCTTCTCCAGGGGATCACGCTTGGTCTGAGTTCTCTGCTGTGGCCTGTTCGTCCTGGGTGGCCCTCCATGGCATAGCCCACAGCCTCATCGAACCACGCAAGCCCCCTCGCCACGACAAGGCAGTGATCCATGAGGGAGTAAACTTCTCCTATCTAGATTCTAATGGAACTAGCCTGATTCCTGTGAAGGAATGCAGGTGCTCCCTAATTGAAACACACAAGCTAAAGGGGAAAAATTTCTCTGAAAAAAGTGTCTGGCTTCACCAAAGTTCAGTCAGAGCACAAACAAGACAGCACACTCCTTTTTAAAAAGTTACATGCTACTTATTCCTCTGTTTTATGAGCTGAAGACAAACCTAGCCTCTTTTTCTTCTCCTAGCACTGGCCTAGTTAAAGGTAGAACAGCTAAAGCCCTATGCTGAGATTTATTTAAAAATATTAGTTCAAAATACCTGAAACCTTTATTAAAAGCCTATTTAACAGTGGTGCAGCAGCTAAACCAGAAACACACACAGAGCATTGGCCCCCACACCTAAGAAAGCCAAAACTAAAGTCCACAAAAATATATCAACTTAAAACCTGCTAAAAGCCACAGAAACAGAACCACTAAAAGGCAACTGAACAGACAGGGCCTAGGCCCAGGTAGAAGGCCTAGTTAGTGACATCCCCCCTAAAAAAATACAACTAGCCCAGAAAACACAATAAAAGGAACTTAAAGGCAACAGAAGAACCACTAAAGAACAAGAATCAAAAACAGAGAGAACAAAAAACAGCCTAGGCCCCAGGGCTTAGGCAGAAGACTTAGTCGCCCCCCCCCCCTTAAAAAAACCCAACTGGTCCAGAAAATACAATAAAAGGAACTTAAAGGCAACAGAACCACAAAGGACAAGAACCAAAAACAGAAGCCCCCCCAAAAAAAGAAGCCCAGAAAATACAAGAACTTACAAAAATTAAACTGCAAAGGCAACAGAACCAAAACACAAGAAAGAACCAAAAACAGAGAGCAAGAGGCAGAAGGCTAACCAGTAACCCCCCCAAAAAAAGCCCCAACAAGCCAAGAAATAAAATGTCAAATCAATCACAGTAAAAAATAAAAGGAAAATGCAAAAAAGACTGGCTAAACCACAATCTAAAAGAAGAGAATCCCCCCCCCCCAAAAAAAAATCAGGGAGTGGCCTGAGAGGCCCAAGAAGCCCACCCACCACCCCACCAACTCCAGGCCCCAACCCACAAGAAATAAAGAATTTTAAGTGCCCTAATATAAATCTAACCCGTGTGATGTCTTCAGTCTTGATCTGAGGTAGTCCAATAAGTCAGCTGAGGCAGCAGGTGGCAGCAGGGAGGAAAGCGCAGGCTCAAGGAGCTGGGGCTGAAGCTGAAGACCAGCCAGCCACGCACAATCTCCAAGCCAGGCTCTCTCTCACTAGTGGCAGCAGGAACAGGAATGGAGTCAGCCAGCCAGAGAGCAGATGCCAAAATCCTATTGGGCAGTGCTCTTTTCCCTGGGAAAGGAGTAAGCTAGTAGCTGGGCTTCAACAATTGAAGCCAGCAGCAGCAACAGCCTTGCAAAAAGTGATTGGCTGTCTGCAAGGTCCCTCTTTCCCCCTCCCTCCTGGAAACCAGAGGAAGAGGCAGGAAAGAGGCTAAAACAGTGGGGAAACCAAGTTTAGTAGAGCCCTTTAAAGTTTAACACACACCCCATGCCGTTTTTCGGGAAGGCCAAAAAAACCCAAAAAAACTTTGGGGCGTTGGGAATTTTTTTTTTTTTTCCTTTTGGAACCCAGAAGAGCTCAGGGAAGCTTTTTCAGATCCCGAAAACCCGAAAATTTTATTGGCTGCCTTCTTTGGCCATGGCAGACATGGTATATAATGGAGGGCCATTCTGTGACTGAACCACAGAAGTTGCCTGCTGGCTCTGAATTCTGCATTATCGGAATCAATGTTCCCTCTAAGCTGTGGAGTCTTGTGAGCAAAAATTCTACTTTGTGAGCTCCTGGCATTAAAGTTGTGAGTGAGCCATTTGGCTTCTGCATAAATTAGTTTGCTCAGGAGCCATCCTTCCTGAGCTGAGGCAAAAATCTGTGAGCTGGAGGCTAAAAAACTGTGAGCTAGCTCACACTAACTCAGCTTAGAGGAAACATGGATCGGAATCCCATTCTGGACCTCATGATGGTGCAGAGGAGTGTGGCAGAGCGTGGGCAAGCTCTCACATCTCAGTGGCTTGGCAAAAGTGTGACAAGGTTCCCGGAGCTGGCTGTGCCTGCCTTTTTACCCCATCTCAGTGGCTGCCAGGTGCAGGAAAAGCTTGCCAAAATTGCATTCTGATTCATAGAATGCATGGCATGCGCAGAATTCAGGGGGTCCAGCTGCAGAGCCCTGTGAGGGTCTCTGGTTTCTTCCATGTGCTTATGAAGCTGCCGTCTGCTAATTCTCCCACCTGCCAATTGGATGTGACTGAAAAATCGCAGAGGGGCTCATCAGACTCCGGGATGGCCGTGGCTGCCTGTCAGAGGTTTCTTTCTGTCCCCTGCAGATCAAGGACTGCCTCGACCACACCATGCTGCCGATGGATGGCGCCACCTTGGCGGAAGCCATGCACCAGCGGGGCATCAACATGCGTTACCTGGGCAAAGTGGTTGACTTCATCACCAAGACCCCGGCCCGGACTCAGCTGGATCACGTCTATGTAAGCCTTGTGGTTTCCCCTTCCGCATTGCTTCTTTGGGGGTGCGGTTTGTCCTGGCACAGTTCCGACTTGACAGAGTGCCCCTTTTCTTGCAAGCCTTGACCCACGAATAAGCCCTCTCCCCATTGGGTGGGGAGTTCCCCAGGAGATGCCATTTCCCTCTGTGGCTCAGTGGCAGAGCCTCTGCTGGGCCTGCAGAAGGTCCCCGGTTCACTCCTGGCCTCTCCAGCCAAAAGGACCCAGCAGCAGGTGAGGTGTAAGAGGGCCCAGCCGCCTGCCAGGCAGGGTGGGCAAGGCTGGCCTAGAGGGAATGGTGGCCTGACTCGGAAGGCGACGGCAGCTGTCTGTGTTCACGTCCTCTGGCTTGAATTGTGTTCCACTCCGTGAGTTTCATCGTTGCCTGTCCCAAAAAATCTCCAGGGTCCCCTATGGATTTTATCAGACCAAAATCAAAATTCGGACACACGAGGCTGCCTTTGCGCTAAACCAGACCACTGGTCTGTTTCACTCCCTGCCATCTTCTCTGCCTGGCAGTGGCTCCCCGGGTTTTGGGGGCAAACGTCCTTCCCACATTCATTGGCTGGGGTCTCTTTAAATACAGGCGCTGGGGGTTAATCTGGAGCATTTATTCTTGCCAAGAGCATGCTGAGTCACTGATGGATATTCTAATCTAAATATTCTGTTCTAAATATTCTATTCTAAATATTCTAAACTTTAACCTGCCCCAAGAGGAATGGTTTCATATGTTCCACACAACTGTGAGCTTAAGGGGAAGGCGTCTTGGAGGGTGGTTTTATTCACCCCCCACAATCACAAGACGCAACACGTCTGTAAGAGGATTCCGGGGGGCGGGGGGAGGTTAGAAAGCCACAACAGTTAATTTCAAACTGGTTTGCATGCTGAGTGTAGACATATCCTGAGTGAACTGAAGCTGGAAAATTGTCTGGAGTCTTCCTGGCTGGAGGGGGAGGATGGAGCAAAATTGCACTGGAGTCCAGAAGTGAGGCTGTGACTTGGGAGAACCCCCACTGGAGTAAAGGCTGTTCGTCTTTTAAGGTGCCATCGGACTCTTCTGCCATTTTGCTGTACCTAGAGGGAGAGATGGTTAAATTTAGATTTAAACTGTCGCCTTTTGTCTTATAACTGTTCTTTTTTTAAATCTGTATCATAGACTGCCTGGAATGCCACAGGCTGGAAAGGCAGATAATAAAATGTTTTAAATAAGTAAATAAAATAGATGCCTATCTAGAGATCTACAATAAAAATACTTTTCCCTTCCCTGCAAATTACGGGAGATGGCAGTGGTCTGGTCACAAGATGCACTCTGATAATAGCCCCTTTTGCTTGAGTGGCAACTATGGAGCCCGAATGCACTGGGGAGCTCTGCAGGAGAGTCTCTTACACACACGCACACACACCCCCGCCGCCCCCCCCCCCGGAAATGTTTTCAAGCTCTGTAAATGTGGCAGGCCTCTGTCTTCAATGGCTCTCTCTCCCCCGCTTTTTTCCCCCCTGAACAGAAAATAGGGATCACGGAATTGATCACTCGGTCGGCCAAGCACATCTTCAAGACATACCTTCAGGTAACGGACGGGATTACCCGACCCGGGGTGCCTCTTCCCCCTCTTCCTCCCCCCCCCGCAGGGTTGCCTTCCGGGGTCCTCGGCTGAGGGAGGCCGTTTCCTCATTAGGCGCTTGGCCAGCCGTTGCCTAGCAACTGGAAGCACAATCTCATTGAAGCCTAAAAAGGGGCCCCCAAAAACTGTGTGGCCATTTAAAAAAATTGGTTGTGGTGTAGGTCTTTTTCCTCCTGCATTTCTGCGCCAGGGGATATAAAGGGTTGGTGGGGACTGAAGGCGGGAAACGGCCAAGGCAGGCGGTCTGGGGGGGCTGTGGGGTCAGCTCGGGGGCATTCTGTTTTGGGGGGGGGGTTCTTCCGACCCAGCGAGGGGGGCACTGGCTTCCGAGTCAGACTCGGGGTCTTGGAGTCGTGGGCTTCGTGGCCTCTTCGGAAGGGACACAGAGGTCAGCCAGAAGGCAGGTAGAGGGGCACCGCTAGGCGAAGCTGCCCGTCTCTCACGGTCTTCTGGAGGCCTCTGTGTGTGTGCGTGCCTGCCTGCCCCGTGGGATCTTGTCCTTGTGCAAGGGGGCTCGTACGGCTCATTTCTTCTCGTCCCCCCTGCCCCCCCCCCATTTAGCGTGAGCCATGCAGTGTGGTGCAGAGCTTATACCAGAGCACACCTCCAATTTGTCCCTGTCCGGCCATCTGGCTTCGCCTGTTCGTCAGCAGTCGGAAGCAGTCACACACACACACACACCCCGTGAATGGCATCCTCCCGCCGGGATCTCAGTTTCATCCAGCTCCTCCGTTGCATTCCTTGGGGGTGGGGGGTGTCCAAATTAAGATACTATTTTTAAAAAATTAGATGGTAACCCTTTTGCGGATGGGTCATCTTGTACTCTGTAGAGTACTGTTCGGTACATAGCAGCACTTACAGAGACTGGGACCCGAGAGATGACCCGGGTTCCAGCCTCCTTTCAGCCACAAAGCACCCTGGGTGATCTTGGGTTGTTGCATGCTGCTGGCTTAACCTTCCTCACAAAGTGACTTTGAGGGCAAAACGGAGGGAAGGGAAGCATCATGTGGGCTGCCCTGAGCCCTTTGGAGGGCGGGAAAGACCAGAATGCAAGGGGTGGGTCCATGTGGACTGGCTACAGTTGCCAGCACAGCCTTGGCAGGCGCTCAGAGGTTTTGAGGGCAGGGCCTGCAGACTGTGGAGTTTGGGAGGGATGCGATGTCATCCCGGGTGACACTCTAGGAATTTCTCATAATGTGTTTGGCAAAGACCACAGAGAAATGGTAAAATTTCTAGAGTGTCATTGTGAAGGCCCATTTGTCTCTTCTGCTCCTGAATTTCTTGAGGGCAAGGAATGACGAAGAACTGGGGGGGGGGGGGGGGAGTGACAAGCCTAATAATTCTGTATAAACAACCAATTTGTATGCTTTGCTTCCTGCAGGGAGTGGAGCTGTCAGGCTTGTCAGCCGCCATCAGCCACTTCCTCAACTGCTTCCTGAGCTCCTTCCCAAACCCCATCGCTCACCTTCCCACAGACGAGCTGATCTCCAAGAAGAAGAACAAGAGGAGGAGGAACCGGAACCCGGGCAATGCCGATCACACCACCTGGGCCAGCATGAGTCCCCAGGAGCTCTGGAAGAACATCTGCTCGGAAGCGAAGGCTTACTTCGACCTCGGCCTGGAATGGTGGGCAGAAGCAGCCCCGCCTCCCTGCCCTGTTGCGTTGGGCCAAATGAAAGATGGCCGTGCGGCCGTGAGGCACCGATGCTGGGGGGGCGGGGGGGGGGAGTTTGTGCCACCGCAGAAGAGAAGCCGTGCTGAGTCAGACGGAGGGCTTTAGGTGGGGGCCAGCTCCGCAGGCTGCGTGTGGAGGCAGAAGTCCTCCCCCCTCCCCCCCAGCACTTGGCACCCAGGGAGGAGCTGCCTCCCTCCCTCCCTCCGGACCTCTTGGGCATTTTGACCCTGCTTTGCTCCCCAGTGGAAATCCGAGGTGGCCTCGAATGGGAACCCCAAATACGGTTTAAGTAACAGGCAGTGCAAACAGAACCAAGGAAACGAATGGATGTCCTGGGCTGGTCTCGGATCTCCCCGGGCGTGTGGCTCTCGGGGAGCAGAACTCCTTCTTTTCATCTGCCCCCCCCCCTTTCGTTCAGGAGCCCAAGCGTTTTGAAGACTGTGGCCGAGGGGGAAGATGAGCTCTCTCTGCTTCCTCCGCCCCACGGCCACTTGCAGCATCTTATAGGTGGAGGCAGAGTGCAGGACGGCCGCAGACCTGCTTTTCCAGACGGGCCACTGTGGCCACATGAGCCAGAATGCAAGTTTTGTGGCATACGCTTTCCGTGGGCCAAGGCTGATGCCATCAGTGTCCACGTCTGGCAGATTATGTGTCTGTGGCCACGAAAGGTCTGTAGACAGTAAGGCCGAAAGGCCGTGGAGCGGCTCAGCTGGCCGCGTTTCTGTGCAGAGCCCAAATGGGGACAAGATGAGCACGGGGACCCCGGCACCAGCGACGACGGAAGATGATGCAGCCGTTCAGAAGCTGGGTCTTAAATCTAGGATGTGTTAGAGCCGTTCTTCCGGCCCTGGTTGTCGGGCGCTGGGGGGAGGCGGCGGTGGAAGTCTGGGGCTTCTCTGTCGCCCGGCTCGGCAGCGTTGGGGGCGGGGGGCTGGGCTTCGTCGGCTGGCCCGGTGGCCGGGGCCTCTCCCAGCTCCTCTCCTTTTTCTGCCCTGTCTGCAGCGAGGGCGCCGACCAAGCGGTGGAGCTGTACAGTCTGCAGAAGATCACTCTCCTTCGCGAGGTTTCCCTCAAAACGGGAGTCCAGGTGAGGGCTGCGCACGCCCAGGCGCCCCCGCCCCCCTCTCCAGGCACGCCCGCGGGACGAGACGGGCTGGAAGCCGCGCAGTGCCCGCGGCACAGGGTCACGTGCCGCCTGAAGTGTGGATGGGCATGGGAAACGCCTGGTCTGTCTTTCGCTCTCACGGGCAGCTCTCGGGGGCGCTGGCCCACCACATCCAAGAGAGAGACGTGCTTAAAATATGCACTGCAGAATCTGGGAATGTAGTGTGGTGTGGTTATTAGAGAACCCAGATTCATATTATGGTTGCCAACCAGCCTGGAGAAAAGTTGCACCCCTTGGATGGAGGCTCAACAGGTGGAGAGGGACAGGTGGGGCCTGTCAGGGGGTTGGAGGCCAAGAGCGTCACCTGGTCAAGGGGCAGGACTCCCGCTGGGCTTCCCCCCCTTCCCAGACGCAGCCGTGGCCCCTCGGCTTCAAATCCCTGCCTGGCTCAGGAGGCTCCTTGGGGTGAACCTGGGCCAGTCATCGTCCCGCCCGCCTGTCCAGCCTCACAGGATTGTTGTGGTCAGAGGGGGAGGGAAGTGCCACTCGGGGAGAAAAGTTGGATGATGAGAACTGGCCAACTTCCGCAAGCTGGCTGAGTCTGTTGTTGGGCAGAATTTGGGTCCAGAACTGGACCAAACTGCGGCCACTTCTCAACAATCAAAGCCGCTTATTCACTGCATTTCTAGTCAGCCTTTTCTCACTGAGATTCAAGGTGGACTGTGAGAGTGAAGACCGGGTGATACCAGTGGAAGCTTGTGATGCCGAGTTCAGATGCCCGCCCTGCCACGGAAGCTGCGGAGTGACCCTGGGCCCGTCCCCCACCCTCCGGCTCACGGGTCTCACCGGGCGGCTGTGGGGATGCAGCGGGGGGAGGGGGGGGAGAAGGCCGCTTGGGGGCCCCCACTGGGGAGACTGGTGGCAGGGGACACACACAAAAAGTGAATAAATGACAAACAATGTAAAGAAAATAATATTGGATTGCAAAATAAGAAAATGATGCAATATAGACAGCAAACAATGCAAGTATAAAAGGAAAGTGCCCAACATGTTCATGTTCATAAGAATTCCCTCCTGAACTGAGATGCTCGGCGTATTCTGTGGGGCGATCGGTGTGTGCCAGCCGCCCTGACATGTTTTGGGTTTCCTGGTTTAAGGGGCCAACTTCAGAGTTGAGGGAAAGGCCCCTTGTGGGTGTGTGTGTGGGGGTGTCCCCCTTCCCCCCCTCCCTCCCAGGATATTCCTAGACTTTTCGGTCTGGTTGCAGCTTTGATGGGGCGAGTGGAACAAATCCAAGAAATATGACAACTGAAGGAACTGTGCGGGGACTTTGTGTTCCACATCACAGAATTAGAAGGGCCAAGGGCACATCAAGAGTCAGTTTGTTGCCCTCTTTGGAAAAATTATGGGAAGTGTGCATGGTTTTTGTGGGAAGTGGAAAAAAAGATTTAAAATGATGCCTTGCAGATCCTGCTGAAAGAGTACAATTTTGATAATCGGCACAAGCCGACCTTCACTGAGGAGGACATCTTGAATATCTTCCCTGTTGTCAAACACGTCAATCCCAAAGCCTCCGATGCGTTCCACTTCTTCCAGAGCGGACAAGCCAAAGTCCAGCAAGGTAGGGATCCAGCCTCGCACAGAGGCCGGGGGCGAAATCCGAACACTCACGTTGCAAATGTACACCCGTGTGTGTGTGTGTGTGTGTGCATAAGTCACCTCTGCTGTGTCCTAGGAAGATCCGGGCCAAGATCTGGGTTGGAGTGGAGCCCCCCCTCTGGAGGATCCTTTGAACGGAAAGAGCAGCTTTCCCAAAAGGGCTGTGGGGGAAACTAGAAAATATGAAAGTGCAAGACCTCCTGCTGGATCAGACTGGAGGAGGTCCATCTAGTTCAGCACCCTGTGTGTACCCCCCGACACTCCAGCCTGATGCTTTGGGGGGGGACACCCCCCACCAGCAGGGCGTGCAGGCCACAGCCTCCACCTCTCTGGGCCCCCCCCGCCCCTCGTCCTTGGAGATAGGTTGTTTCTGTGCATGGATGTTGTGTAAGTCTTGCCAGACCAGGCCAGGAGGTTGAGCTGGACAGCGTCCGGCTTCCTGTGGTGACCCAGGCATGAGGGCAAAAGCCCCAACGCCCGTGGAGACCGCTGCCGGGGCTCTTAGGGGATCTCACGACAGTTCTGTGCAGGGCTCGGATCCATCTCTTTGTTGCCAGCCCCTAGGAATTAAAAAAAACCCTTTTTCTCCCACCAATCCAGCCTTCAGTAACTGTAAAGGATAAATATTCAGGGGGGAAATCATGAGTTTTTGTGCAGCTGGCTACTGCAGTTTTTTAAAATTGTAACTGGTGCTACTATCTGCAGAAGGGCCCGAGCTGTCAATGTGCATTCCTGACATGAAAAAAACCATTTTTGCTACACCTCTTTCAGCCTCCTCATGTTTTGCGTGTTAGCTGCATCCCATGACTGCAAATGACCTGACAATCCCTGCCCTAACAGTGCTCCACCCTTAGGTGCCCAGGGCTTTCTGTCTGCGCTACCATCACAGTGTCCCTGCAAGAGGAGTCGGTCTCTTTTTCAGACATCCCACTTCACGACAGTCAGCCTTCAGGGCAGTGTATGGAATTCTGAAGATAGAATATTGACCCCAGAGGTCCCTCCAGTAGAATATCCTGCTTCTCTTAGTAACTGATCAGGTACCCCAGCGGGTCTTGACGTTGACGGCCTTCCCCCTTGCATCCCTCCACTGTTAGTATAGTGCCTCTGAACGTGGAGGTTCCACTTAGCTGTCCTGGCATATCTTTGCAGCCCTGCAGCCTAGGAATTTGTTGCTTTGAGGTTTTCAGTCTTTTCCCCCCTTCCTTCGAGCAGAACTGCAGCATAACCCACTGTACACCATGAGAACCAGTGCAGTGAATGCATTAGGATTTAGGAGGCCTGGGTTCAAATCATCACTTTGCCATGACAGCTCATCAAGATACTGTTTGGCCAGTCTCATTCTCTTGACCTTCCCTACTAAGGGTGTGGGAAGGAAAAAAAAGAAAAGTATTTTTTGGTTTGGGTATATAGAACCCGAAAAATATCTGTATTTCCCAAATATCTGTATCTTCTTTGTGGTCTCTGTGCATCACACCTCTGGGATATAGTGCGCCTGCGCCAACCCTGATCAGTATAATGGAAAGCAAAAGGGATTTTCACGCCCACTCCCCAGTCATGTGCTGGATTCCACTGCACATGACTAGGGGAGGGTCGCGACTATCCCGCCAGTTCCCTTCTGACCACCGCGCTGGTAGGATCTTCTCCGCCTTGGTCGGTAAAATTTCTGGCTTTAGGCCTTTTTATCTTCTTTTTATTAGGTAGTTAGGAAAGTAATCGTAGTTAGGTTTATTTGGACTTGTCTCTGCCTTTGCGGAGACTGTTTTGGCCCTCCCGCTGGCTTATGGCCACGCGGTGGGGTTTCTTCAAACGGTGTTGGAAGTGCGGTAGCAAGATCGCCTTCTCAGACAGACACTCCCTTTGCCTCTTGTGCCTGGGGGAATCGCAACAAGTAGACTGTTGCGCCCATTGTTCCAAGCTCTCCAAGCAGACCAAGAAGAATCGGGCAGCCAGACTTTGTGTGGTGTTACCTAGAAACCATACTTTCTCTGATGGCGTCATTGCAAGATACATCTGGTCACGCCTCGATGTCAACGCCTGCATCGCAATCAACAGCTGCTCTGCCTCCGACATCGGCTCCAGTCGACACCGAATGATCAGTGCTCAAACGCCCAATCCTGGCACAGCAGTCCAAAGCCCGTACTCCTTCCAAAAAATGTAAGGAGGGCAAGGACTATCAAGCGCAAAAAGCTCAAGAAAGGCTCTCTCAGCAAAACTCTGTCGAGTCCTCACCAAGCTGAGGTAGTGACCCAGCCCAAAGCCGCTTCGCTTGATTCACTTGGCTGAGGGCAGCAACAATGTGTGTCTAAGTCGTCTTCGCTTCGCTTCGCCCCACCCAGTCCACTGACTCCAATCAGGAGAGGGACTTGGCTGGTTTTCCGGTTAATGGCGATTCGCAAGCAGACGTGCCTTCAGGGTGCTCCCAGAGCATGATCTGCATGCTAGCGGTTCTGGAGGGGGGGCGAGCAATCACTACCCCTCGGGAACCTTGGTGAAAAGGTTCCTAGCTGAGGGGCTTTTGAGGGGCTTCCTCTTCGCCAGCGCGATGCTGGGGAATTGAGGCGCTCCTCCACCCCAACGGTCTGACCGCTATGCGTCCGCATGGAACTAGAGCTGCCAGCCGGAACAAGCGGCGGAGATCGAGCGATTAAACAGATGCAAGCGAAGTCGCAAGACGAGCAATGAGCAGTGAGTTACATAAAAGTGTAAAATCGGCGTTTTAAAAAGAAAACACCCCCCTTGGTAGCACCATGGGAAGCGAGCGGGGGAGGGGCCCCTCCCACATGCAGAGACTTAAAGGCAGAATAGCAAGGGGGGAGTGGAAGAATAAGCCAAGAAACCAACTTCAAGAACCTTACCAGTAAAAGTTTGAGCATTTTGGAGACTTTCAGAGACTTTAAGAACTTTCAGTTAAAGTAAACAATCCAAAAAGATGGCAGGGAGGCGACCCGACAAAGGATTGAAACCGAAACCACCAGGCAGCATGAGTTGGAGAGCGGAAGAGACCATAGAGTTTCCCAAGCTTCTAGCAGACTCTTTACGCCCTCTACTGGACCAGATGATTAACATTAACCAGCAATTGACAACTTTAAGCCAGAACTTTGCAGCACAGCAACTGCAACTTGCAGAAACTACAAAGAAGACAGAGCAGGTGGCTGAGAAAGTGTTGGAACATGATGCCAGTTCAAAAAAAGCAGGAAAAAAAGATGTAAATGCTAGAAAAGAAACAAGCTTCGGAGGAAACTCAACTGCTACAGCTACAAATGGAGAGAGCAAATATGGTACTCCGGTTCCAAGAGGTGACTGAGACTCCCAATGAGAATCTTAAGCAATTATTGAGCAACGCATTGGCCCCAACGACAGATTTAAAAGCAGAAGATACATTAAGTGAAATGGATGTGGCCTATAGAGCCTACTCTACATATATCAAAAAGAATAATCTGCCAGGGGAAATCATTGTGAGATTCTTGAAGAGACATTTAAGAGACTTAATCTTAAAAGCGACTACAAATACACCCCTGAAAATTGGAGGCAACAACATCAGGATATTAAAAGACATTCCATTTGAGATAAGAAGAAAGAGAAAGAAGTATAAAGACTTAATCCTTTTTTTTTTTACAAACAAATAGCATTGCATACAGGTGGCTAATCCCTGAAGGCGTCACTTTCAAAATAAAGGAAAAAAGAGAAAAAAATTGACTCTGTTTTTAAAGCACGTGAGTTCCTGAGGCTGCAACTGGGAGATCCAGAAGAGGATACGAAAGAAGAAGACAGCAAATCCACTGGCGAATTGGACTCTGTGTCTTCCGACAAGGACTCTGATGCAGAAAAGGGGGCGGCTGCTCCCAAACAAAGCTACCAACTGAGAGAATGCAAGGAGAAGCGAAATAAGAACTGAGACTTTGAAAGTTCACATAAAACTTTTATTTTAGGAGATGATCTGGGGAGGGTTCTTGAACTGGAAAAATAGTTAAGCTGATGTAGAATTGGGTCTATTAGATCATGCTCAATGTTTTTTAAGTTTTTTCACTGGACTAACACAGATATAAGTATTATTGAAGATCTCCATCTCTTGGGGTTTTAGTTAGTTGTGGCTATCTTTTCTTTTTCCCTTGTTGTAGATGTTTTCTCTTCCCTTTTTCTATTGTAGTTTGTAGTCTATAGAAAAATGCAAATAAAAACTCCCCTTTGGGGGGCCAAAAACAAAAAAAGGAGATGAACTTGACTCAGGTTCCTTGATCCCCCAGTGTCAAGAGCCTGCATTGAAGGCAAGGGGCTAACGTCGCGGTCCCTTCACCTCAGTACAGACCCGATGATCGGGGTCAACCTACGACGCCCCTCCAGCCTCCTCCCATCTCCGACCGTTACAACTGTGGTTTGTCCGGAAATGTCATCCACAATGGCAGCCCCAGTCCCTTCATCTTGTCATCCTGCCAGATGTACTGAACTCTCTGCTCTGGTGGACAGACCCTGCAAACCTCCTGGTGGGAGCTCCATTCCACTCACCCCCTTCAGTGCTCACATTGACAACAGACACATCCCTGTGGGGATGGGGAGCACATCTCAAGGGACTCTGTGTCGGGGCTCGATGTGAACCCCATGTAGCCCATCATCATATCAATTTCCTGGAATTGCTGGCTGTGCAGTACACACTCAGGTCTTTCCGCCACATAGTGGCCAAGCAGATGGTTACTGTCCTCACTGACAACACCACAGCCCTGTGTTATATCAACAGGCACGGAGGCACGATTTCCAGGAGGCTGTGCCGACTGGCCCTGAGCATGTGGGACGAGTGCTAGTCGTGGAATACGTTCTTGAGAGCCGCCCATCTTCCGGGGACTCTGAATGTACAAGCAGACTTCCTGAGCAGGGGAGGTGCATCGGGGCATGAGTGGGAACTCAACTGGAACTATCTCCAACCAATCTTCCTTCTACGGGGCCATCCAGAGGTGGACATGTTTGCAACACGCCACAATAAGAAATGCCATCTGTTCTGCTCCAGAGCGGCAACTGATCCGCTATCTCTAGGAGACGGGCTTCTGGTCCCTTGGTCACAGCTGTATGTGTTCCTCTTCCCTCCGATTCCTCTGATCTCCAGAGTACTCGCCAAAACAATGCAGGAGAGGCCACATTGTCTCCTGGTGACCCCATAGTGGCCCCAACAACATTGGTTCCCTGTTCTGCTCTCATCTATCCAACGGCTCCTTCATCCACTTTCCCCCAGTGGCAGATCTTCTCCTGGCTGGGAGGGGGCAGATAATTCATCACGACGTGCAGCGTCTCAAGCTCACAGCCTGGAGGATCCTCATCTAGAGTTCAAAGCCAAGATAGATCATGTCCTATTGAACTGTTGGAAGCTGGCTACACGAGCTTCCTACCCAGGGAAGTGGAAGAGATTCCTGTCTTATCTTGCTTCGTTGGGATTGCCAGCACCCCTATCAGACCTGATGGCGATCTTTGGTTTTTTGTTATCCCATTTTGGACTTGGGCTTTAGCTGCGCCTCGTTGAAGGTCTGTTTGGCTGCTATCTCAGCTAATCATCCACCTATTGTCGCTCACTCCGTTTTCTCCCACCCACAGACCAAGAAGTTTCTGAAGGGCCTGACCCGCCTCTTTCCTCCCTCACATGGCCCCACACCAGCTTGGGACCTGCCCATGGTACTGATGTGGCTTTTGGGCAGACCCTTTGAGCTGATGGCTACTTGTAGTCTGCAGCTGTTGTCTTGGAAGATGGCGTTTTTAGTCGCAGTCACCTCTGCAAGGAGAGTGAGCGAGCTGTCAGCGCTTCGTTGTGACCCTCCGTACTTCAGTTTCCATCATAATGGGATCACGTTGGCTCCAGATGTTTCTTTCTTGCCAAAAGTAGTTTCTGAGTTTCATGTTTGAGCGGACATTGTCCTCCCAGCATTCTTCCCATCTCCTTCATCCGAGGAGGAATGCCGGCTCCATTCACTGGATGTCAAAGGAGCTTTGCTCTTTATTTGAATCGAACACGGCCCTTTAGAAAATCACCGCACCTGTTTGTCTCTTATGCTTTACCCTCCTGAGGGAAGAAGCTGTCATCCCAGCGGCTATCCAAGTGGATTGTGGAGACTATTAAGCTATGCTACTCGTTAGCCAAAAAGCTGCTCCTGGGCCTGCTAAGGGCACATTCCACCCGGCTGGTGGCTGCATCTACAGACTTCCTGCAAGGTGCGTTGTTAGAAGATATCTGCAACGTAGTGACATGGGCCACGCCTCACACGTTTGTGAAGCACTATGACTAAGATGTACGTCTTCATCAATGGTCACAGCTGGACAAGCGGTGTTGCAGGTGGCGCAGAGTTAGGACCTTCAGCTCCCTCCTCCAAGTAGGCGTGTACTGCTTGCTAGTCTCCCAGAGGTGTGATGCACAGAGACCACGAAGAAGATAAAGAGGTTGCTTACCTGTAACTGATGATATTCGAGTGGTCATCTGTGCATTCACACCACCCGCCCTCCTTCCCCTCTGCTCTCAGTCCTTTCCTTTCTTTGGAGACTGAGGGCAGCAGTCAGAAGGAACTGGCGGGATCGTCGTGCCCCTCCCCTAATCATGCGCAGTGGAGCCTGACACGTGACAGGGGAGCGGGCATGAAAATCCCTTTTGCTTTCAAGAGGAACTGACCGATCGGGGTCAGTGCAGGTGCACTATATCCCAGAGGTGTGAGTGCACAGATGACCACTTGAAGATCATCAGTTACAGGTAAGCAACCCATTTTTCCTGAATCCCAATACTGGTATGGTATTGGGATTCCATAAATATTCGAAAATCCCAAATTCTTTTGGCTACATTATACCCTATGGGGACCCTTATAGTCAGTAGTCCCTACAGGGTGTAATGGAGAATCAATCCAGGGGTATCTGGGGCTTGGGGGGAAGCTGTTTTTGAGGTAGAGGCACCAAATTTGCAGCATAGCTGCTGGTGCCTCTCCTCAAAAAAAACCCCGTTCCAAAAAGATTGGATCGGGAGTCCAATTCTATTGGCCTTCAAAGAAGGTGTCCCCATCCCCCATTGGTTTCAATTGCAACCCCTTTAAATGCCTTCTCCAAGCCACAAGTGAACTCTGAAGGCATTTAAAGGGCTCACAGTCCCTTTAAACATCTTCACGTGGTGAGTTCACCTGGAAGGCATTTAAAGGGACTACAGTTCCTTTAAACACCCTTTAACTTTGACTATCTTGCGGTTCCAAAAAATCCCGGATGTTTTCAGACTTTTTTGGGCTTGGCCATTTCGGATAGCCAATATTCAGCCCCAGTCTATATCTGGCTGAAAGAATAGCCGGAAAATACCAGTAAGGTATTTTTTGGATATTTTTTCCTTCTTGGAATTTGGCCAAATGCACACCCCTGTTCCCTACCTCACAGGAGCGCCAGTGTGGTGTAGTGGTTAGAGATTCAGAGTAGATCAGGATCTGGGAGACCCTGGGTTTGAGTGCCAGCTCTGCTGTGGAAGCTGGCTGGACGACCTGCAGCCAGTCACATGTGCTCAGCCTTGCCTACCTCGCAGGATTGTTATAAGGATAAAAAAGGGAAGGGGAGAATGTTATAAACCACTTGGGTCCACACTGGAGAGGAAAATGGGGTATAAATGGAGTAAGTAAATAAAATGGAGAAAGGAGACTAATGTTTGCTGCTTTGAAGATGGTTGGGATTTTTTTTTAAATGCCAGATAAATGCTATTCTATTTGGAACTGGCCTTGTAGAAATGTGTATGGCAGGCTTTAGAAATGGCCACTGGGTTTCCCTTTTCTGCAGGTTTCTTGAAAGAGGGCTGTGAGCTCATCAGCGAAGCCTTAAACCTGTTCAACAACGTGTACGGTGCAATGCACGTGGAGATCTGTGCCTGCCTGCGGCTCCTGGCGCGCCTGAACTACATCATGGGGGACTACTCAGAGGTACGAGGGATGGGCCTCCCCCTCCTGCCAGCTGCGCGGCCTGCTTCCACCTTCTCTCCCCACAGCTTGTCCAGGCACGTCTGTTCCCACTGCAGTCTTGCCTTTAGGGAGAAAAGGCCTAACGCATTTGATGCAGCTGAAATAACGTCAGATTCAAAGTGATCAAAACCCAGTAGCAAAACTCTGCAAAAACAAGGAAAGTCAGATTGTCACCCTCAAGTCAGATCCCCTCGGAATGGCTGTGCTGCAGCCAAAATGCACCGAGTTTGGGGGCATCTTAAAGACTAGTGAGATTCCACCCTAAGGCTTCCTGGACTGGAGCCCACGAGGCCAGAGGCTGAGGGGAATCCCGTGCGAGAACGCCTGGTGGTGGAAAGAGCTGTCAGATGATGGGGAGGCAAAGAATAAGAACTCTCACCACTCCAGCAGCAGCTCCCTCGCCTGCTCCTCAGAGCCCAACCGCCTTCAGTCTAGACACTCTGTGGAGCTCTTGGCTTTGTGGCTTGCAGCTTCCTGTTCTGTTCATTTCTAGGCCTTAAGTAACCAGCAGAAAGCGGTGCTAATGAGCGAAAGGGTACTTGGCATTGAGCATCCCAACACAATCCAAGAATATGTAAGTACAAGCCGGGGATCCACAAAACTTAACAGGGAGGAAAATCCCGTCCCCCCCAACCCCATCTTTGGCCCCTTTTCTGTTCCCAGCCAGCCAGTTTGCCACTTTCCCCTCCCCCATCCTGACCCTCCGTCGCTTTCCTCCAAATCGGCAGCCATGCCGGGACTGCCTAGTCCAAGGCTGCTGCTGGGCTTCGTTTGCTAGGCAGCAGCACAGCGCCCCCTGCCTTCGTGATGTTGTGCAAGATCTCCGCTGGCCTTCTCTGTCTTTTTGGAGGTGGGGTTAAACCTCCCCAATTGTGTGCATTAAGTGCTGGGATATTTTGGTGAACCTAGATAATTGCTTCAGGTGTGTAGAAAAAAATCCTGTATCAGCTCATAGCCCCATTGTGTGAATTTTTGGGGCTGCACTCTGGGTCCATTGTTCAGAGTTGAATGTAAAGATGTGGGGGAGGGGGGGCGCTCCACAGAAGCAGAGGCGGGCGCCCCAACTGGTGCAGGCAGGCGGCTCAGAGTGGAGGCAAGAGGCTGCCTATGCTTCGGAAAAGGCACTGCGTGTGGCAGTTAAAGGGGTAAAACATGAAGAAGAAAGACGAACTTTAAGCCCTGAGGTGCCGCGTTTTGACATAAGGAAATACTCCAAATACAAATTCCTTCCTCCACCACCACAACCCGCCAAGCCTGAGCTTTTTGTGGATGGTTAGATCAGCCTTCGGCAAGCGTGTTTTGTGCCGGTTTGCCATCAGGTCTTCAGTTCCTGGGTACATGGAGATGCTCCGTATTTTCACTATAGCCAGGCTGTGCTGTGCAGCTTCAAAGGGAAAGCTGGGCTGTGGGTTGTGCCAGGTTTAGGCTGGGTTTAGGGGCTGCGGTGGCTCAACTACTGGAAGGCCGGTAGTTCAGCAGTTCGGGATGCGAGTGCCGCATGACAGAGTGAGCTCCCGTCTCTAGTTCCAGCTCCTGCCAACCTAGCAGTTCGAAAGCAAGGAATTGCAAGTAGATAAATAGGTACTGCTTCAGTGGGAAGGTAAGAGCGTTCTGTGCCCCTCGGAGTCTAGGCCTGCTAGCCACATGACCACAGAAATGTCTTTGGACAGCGCTGGCTCTTCGGCTTGGAAACGGAGATGAGAACCACAACCCTAGAGTTGGATTCAACTGGCTTTCGAGCAAAGGAAGCCCTCTCATGCTGCAGAACAAGGCGATTGCTATGGAGTGAAAACAAGAGGGCATTAGAAATCGGGAATTCTTGCAAGCAGAAAAGTAGCAAAGAAGAGTTTAGGCCGGGGGTGGCCAGACATGCTGAACATTAACTGCAAGACGTGAACAGATGTTTCACACACACGTTTTCATTGGAAAATATGCAGATTTGCTTTTTATTAACATTAAATGAGACTAATAAAAACAGATATGGATAATTATATTTATTTGTTTGCTAATTATATTTATTTGTCTAAGAGAAAAAGAGAAACAAAGAAAGTAAATAGATGAGCAAAGGAGGAAGGAAGGAAAGCGAATAGATGGGGAGGGAGGGAGGGGGAACAAGAGAGAGAGAGAGTGAGAAAGCAAAAAGAAGGCGGAAGAACGCAACTCTAAATGCACCCTCCAAGGCCCTGCCCCCTCACTGGCTGGCTTGGCTTGGAGAAGGGATTCAAAGCCACAGATGCTTTCTCCAAGCCAGCTGGTGGGGGGAGGGGGGCTTTGAGAATGCATTTGACGTTGCTCTCTTTCTCTGGTCAAGCCTACCCAGGGAGGGGAACACTGGCTGGGGAAGGGAAGACCCATCAGGGAGGCATGCCTCCCCTCCGCTTCCCCAGCTGGCCGCCTGGGAGCTGCACAGTATGTGTGCCAGAGCCGCCTGTGGCTCCCTGGTTTAGGCTGGCACCTGGTTCCTGGCGTGCTGGTTGCCAGTTTACAGGGGCTCTGTGTGGAGGAGCCTCAGAATGGTCTCTCCTGACCAGTGTCTTTGGCGGAGCAATCCGTTGCCGGCAGCCTCTGCCTTCTGCGCATGTGTCCCCCGCCCCCCCCCTTGGCGAAGGCAGGCCGGGTAGCTTCTGTCTCCTGGCGAGGGAGGTGGGGGTGCCATCAGTGACCTTTTGTCTGTTCCAGATGCACCTTGCGCTGTACTGCTTTGCAAACAGCCAGCTCTCCACAGCGCTCAACCTCCTGTATCGTGCACGCTACCTCATGCTCCTGGTGTTTGGAGAGGATCACCCAGAAATGGCCCTCCTGGATGTGAGTGATTCTGAAAGCCCTTGCGGAGAAAGGAGCTTTGGAAAGGGCCTGGGCACTGTCTGGTGCGGGTCCCGCATGTAACAATCAACTTGATACTGTCATGGAGCAAGACCTCCTTCCGACCATCCGCTTTTCACTGAATTTCAGCAGAGGAGTTCTCGTGGTTATTGAGAAGAGATGGGAGGGCTGTTTTGTGATTAAGGTTCCGGTTTGGAAGTGGAGGTCCCTTGTCCTGCCCTGTGCAGCTCTGTCTCCCGCAGACACTGTAGGGTGGCCCTTCCCCACATGCTCTGGGTGCATGACCTTCCTTTCCCCCATTGCAACACCCGTCTGGGCAGAGTAATGACGTGTGTTTATGCCGACTGCATCATGCTGTGTGTTTTGCTTTTGAGACCCTGAGGTTCTGCAAACTTGTACAAATCTTAGTTTATCTTCCATCCTTCCAGCCAAAAGTACATCTGATTATAGCACAGTTTTGAAGCATCTTTGTTTTCGTGGTGTACATGTAAAAAGGGCTTTTCCCATGTGGCACCTTGAGGGGTGGGCGGCTGCCTGCCACTCCTGGCTGGCGCCTGGCCTGTTCCTTCTCTGTCTGACTGAGACGTGCTGTGTCCTCCTCTCTAGAACAATATCGGGTTGGTCCTCCATGGTGTGATGGAGTACGACCTCTCTCTCCGGTTTCTGGAGAACGCGCTGCTGATCAACTCCAAGTACCACGGTGCCAAATCCTTGAAAGTGGCACTCAGGTGAGACACCCCGTGGGAGAGATGTGAGCTGACTCCACGCCTGTCGGGGGGGGGGGCGGGGGCGGGGATGCGCCCTCTCAGCTGGGGAGTCTGGTGAGCAAAAATCCTACTTTGTGAGCTCCTGGCTTTAAAATTGTGAGTGAGCGATTTGGCTACTGCATCAATTAGTTTGCTCTGGAGCCATCCTTCCTGAGCGAAGAAAAAAATGTGAGAGCCAGAGGCTAAAAAACTGTGAACATGCTCACACTGACTCAGCTTAGAAGAAGAAGAAGAAGAGATTGGATTTATCCCCCGCCCTTCACTACCCAAAGGTGTCTCAGAGCGGCCTACAAACTCCCTTCCCTTCCCCTCCCCACAACAGACACCCTGTGAGGTAGGTGGGGCTGAGAGAGCTCTGACAGAAACTGCTCTTTTTCAAGAACAGCTCTTATCAGAACTACGGCTTGCCCAAGGTCCTCCAGCCAGGTGCAAGTGGAGGAGTGGGGAATCAAACCCGGTTCTCCCAGATCAGAGTCCGCGCCCTTAACCACGACATCCAACTGGCTTAGAGGGAACCCTGGTGGGGGGTGGCTTGGCTTGTGCCCGGCTCTCTCCCAACTGCCGCTCCCTGCTTCCTATTGTGAACATCCCCCATCTGCCTCCCCAGGCGGTGAAGGCAGCAATCCTGTGCACACCCTTGGGCCTGCCACACCCTTGCCCGTGAAGCGGGAAGGGAGGGGAGGGGAGGGGAGGGGACCGCACGTCTGCTTGGACGGAGGAAGTGCCTCTGCTTCCATCCCCCTCTCCTCTCGGTGCATAATCAGGTCTCCTCTTGGGAGACAAGCCAAGGTTGCATGAACCCCGCTCTCCTGAAGGCAGGCCCGTTTTGACATCTGTCTCCCCACCCAGCATCTTTCCTGGCTGCCCAGCAGTGAGGCCCGGACACACCCCAAGGCTGGCCAGCCTCCCGGAGGCCACGAGCCGCCTCCTGTTCTCGCCAGGGGCACTCGGGGCAGCTGTGGCGACGTTGCCCACTGTCCATCTGCCACCCAGTGGAGGCGGCAACCGTCTGGTCAGAAGGGAGCCGTCAGCTCTGTTCTCCGTGGGCATGAGCCCAGTCGGTCGCACCTCTTTTTTAGGCCGCTGACTCTCCGGAAGAGAGCACTGTTCCTTGGGCACGGGGTGAATGCCATGCCGACCAGCCTTCCACACTGCAAGTGGCCGGACTTAAAGGGGAAAAGCTTTGGAGTCAGTTTGACTCCTGCCCGTCTGGGGTCCCAAACCCTCAGTGACAGAGGCCCCCAACGACACGAGAGGCGGCCCTGCTGGGAAAGACCAAGAGGTCAGAGTAGCCCAACCTCCCGCTTCCGGCACAGGGCACCCCGCCGGCCCCAAGGGCACCCCCCGCCCACGCCCCAGCGGCTCCGACTGAGGGGCACCCGGACACAGAAGAGCCATTTAGCCTTTTCTGCAGGGACTCACCGAATCCTCATCTGAAGCCCACAGAATGGAACCCTGCAGCGGTGGGTCCCGCAACGTTGCCACTGTGCGTGGGGGGTGGGGGGGTGCTTCCTTTCCTCTGCTCTGAATCTGCCACCTGTTGATGTAACTGGATGCCCTCCAGTCCTGGCAACGGGGGAGGAGGGTCCTCTGGGCACCACCACCACCACCACCACCACGCAGGGTCCACTTTCATGGACCCTTATCACACTGATGAACTGAAACATTCCAGTGGGGGTCCAGTGATATTTTAATTAATGGTTTTTTGTCCAATTTTTAACTTGCTTTGAAACTGAACCGGATGGGTTGCTCTGTATGGCTGGCCTTTGTTGTTTGTTGAATAATGTCATTAATTTTGCTGTTCTCCAGTTGGATCCATGCCCCCCCCCATTGCTCAAGCTTTCTTCCTTTCCCCTTAGGAATTTCCAGTGGGGGGGCCGTGTAATGGCTTAGTTATATTTGTTTATAATTTCAGTTCCTATTCCACCCTTCCCTGAGTTCACAGGGCTCAGGGTGCTTGACAACAAAGAAATACAATATAACAACAATAACAAAAATACAATATAAAGCCAAGAATAACACAGTTAAGTTAAAGTTAAAAGAACATCAAATGGTGCCAAAGTAGATCCAGTTATGTAGTACTGTCCTGCAAAGCGGGAGGAAGCAAGTTGGGGGGGGGGGATTGCCAGATAAGACAGTGGCCATTGCTGCTGCCCTCAGCCAAACGCCTGGTGGAACCGCTCTGCCTTGCCGGCCCTGCAGAGCTGCACAAGACGGTCCCACCGGGCACGGGTGTCATTTGGCAGAGAGTTCCACCAGGCAGGGTCAGGGCTTGTGAAGGGGATGCCCCAGGTGGAGCTCCTAGCGGTGATTTTACACCTCCGTGGCAGGGTGGGGGTTGGTTGAGGAGTACCAGAGATCTACGGCCCCCTTCCCCCCCCCACTGCTTTCAAGCACACACAGAACCGTTTCTCGGTCTCTCTTCCTCCCCCGGCAGCCACCACCTGGTCGCCCGCGTGTACGAGAGCAAAGCGGAATTCCGGTCGGCTCTGCAGCACGAGAAGGAAGGCTACACGATCTACAAAAACCAGGTCAGGTTTCCTCCTCTGCTGGGTCAGGCTTGTGGCCTGTAAAAAGCTGGAAAAGAGACCCAAAGAAACCCACTACCCATTGTTAAAAGTGTTAAATTGGCAGTCTCGTCATGGTCTGGAGAGGGTAGCTATGGCATTTTCACAATTGGTTCAACTTCTGGAAAGGCAGCAGAAGTCCTGATGGGATGGGGGAATTTTCACAGGGTGTCAGTCAAGTAAAGGAAGATGAGGAGCACCAGTGGAAGAACTTTGGTTTTAAGGCTCTGTTTTTCTCCTCTCCGCTGCCCCCTGTTTCTTAGTCTAGTTATGTGGTCTGCTTTTATTAGAAATCTTTTAAGGGATGTGAACCTGTATTATACAGCATTCACAATGGCTGTGGTCGGTCACTCCAGGCCCTTAGAACAGAGCAGGGTATGAAATCAGGAGAAAGGCTTTTGGGGGGAGTCTTACAAAGAGTTCCACTCCCAGGGCTGCACTTCCAGGGAAATCCACGGCCTGCGGAACTTGGCTTTTGAACACCAGGAAGCAGTTGGGTTGTGAACTCTGAGGAGAGGTTGGGCAGTGCGCTTTTCACACAACTCAGACATTCCTGGGCAGGTCTGTCGCGCCAGGGGTTCCGGTGGTGAAGGGGAGCCTTCTGTCGCCTGTTTCTGTCCATGCAGCCCTGATCTTTTGTGACTCATCCACATGTTCCTCCACAACTGCTTCCTCCTCAGCTTGGCGAGCATCACGAGAAGACCAAAGAGAGCTCCGAGTACTTGAAGTACCTGACTCAGCAGGCCGTGGCCTTGCAGCGCACCATGAACGAGATCTACAAGAACGGCTCCAGCGCGAACATCGTGCCCTTGAAGGCGAGTGGCCCGGGGGGGTCGAGGCAGAGCCCGCCGCGTTCACCGCTCTCTCGCCTTCTCTCCCTCTGCGCCCCCCCGCCCCCCGCGGGAAGCTGAGCGGAGGCAGAGCTCCATTTGCAATGAGTGAACAAATGGTCCGTCATGCTCTTCCGTGCACTCGAGGGGGGGGGGGGTCGGTTTGTTTTACTGGTAGTTTTCAGTTCGGGTGTATTGGACCCCCAAAAAGTTCAGGATTTCCAGAAAATTCCGGATCCCAATACTGGTATTGTATTCAAATGTCGGGGGGGTTGGCCATCCCAATTTTTTTTCGGGTCTGATAGACCCAAGAAGAAGAAAAAAGGAACCACCCCCTCCCCCAAACCCGAGTAGCAGCAAAGCCACAAAGAGCAGCTGAATGGCAGAGCAGATCCCTTCCCTGGTCAGCTGTTTGTTTGTTTTTCAGTCCATTTACGGTGCAGTCCATTTACACGGGCTGCTGACAGGGATGGCAGGAGACAGCCCAGCAAACAGCCAACCCGTCTCTCCGCAAGCTACAGCTGACCCGGCGGGGGGTGCCCTGCGTCCCGCTGGCTCCGCTGACCCGTGGGCCAGCTTGTTCCATAAAGGGACTGCAGGAAGCCCGACAGACAGCTGGGAAGGCGGGAGCCACATGCTCCGGCCTCTCCACTGTGTTTTGGATCTACCTCAAATATAGCCAGGATTTGGGGGGGATTTTTTTCCGGTTTTCCCAAAAGATCCCAGCTATCTTCGAGATGTCGAAATATGCCCAAAAACTACCAGTGAGGTATTTTTCAGTTATATTTTCAGCTCAGGTAGATCCAAACGCACACCCTGCTGCATTAGTTTATGTAGATCTCTTCTCCCAACTCAAGGCTGACTGCGGTTTTTATCTCTGTGAGTCCCCTGTGAGAAATGGCCCCTTGTGGCGGACGGAGGGTTTGAAGCTGGAAGCCAGTGCCCTCCTGTGTGGATGACTCTTGGGGAGATCAGCGAGGGCGCCTGAAATGGGGGGTGTGGGAGATCTGTCGATGGAAAGCAAATGGCGGCCGGAGGAAGGCTCCTTCAAGCTCCTCTCCCAGGGCAATGCGGAAAGGGGGCCCGTGTCCCTGCTCTGGTGTCTCAGGGTGCCTGGCTGGAGCAGAAGGGGAGGAAGGCGCTTGGGGCAAGGGGTGGCTCTGCCGGTCCCGGCCTGCACCGCTGCCACCAGCCCGTCCCCCCTGCTGCCCACCTCCTCCTGCCCAGCAGCACCCAGGTTGGGCAGCGGTCCTTTCTTGGCTGATTGTCTGCTGCTGCTCTTCCTCACCGTGGTTCTTTTCTGTGGGCCCCAACCAGCACGACCTTCTCCCTCTAAGGAGGCCCACGTTTGCCCAGCCCCCCCGAGACACACAAGGACCCAACCACTGAGCTAGCCCATGGCGTTTGCTTGCTCCAACTGGTGGCAGCGGTTCAGAGGCTCAGACGGGCCTTTGCCAGCAGCTGCTACTAGAGAGCTTTTTCCACTGGAGATGAACTTGGGACCTTCTGCATGTAAACTGCACCTAGGCCCCTGGCCTGAAGAGCTCCGCCCTAGATCCTGGTCACCGGCAGCCTGAGATCCAGGCCGCTTCTCCAGTTTGGGTGGCTGGGCGGGCTTTCCTTGCTTCTGGGGTTGGATCCAGCTAGCTTTCAGTCCCAGCAAATTCCCTTCTTCATGACATCCCCCGTCCCACGTGGAGCAGCAGAGCCCAAAGGGGACACCTCCTTCCTTTTTCACTGGTGGAAAAGCCTGTTGGATCCAGCCCCGTGCTGGAGCAAAGTGTTCCCCAGGAGAGACTCACCTGGGCTCTTCTCGACTCCTCAGTTCACAGCGCCCAGCATGGCCAGTGTCCTGGAGCAGCTGAACATAATCAACGGGATCCTCTTCATTCCACTAAGGTAACCTCCTGCCTGGAGCTCAGCCAGCCTTGCCTGGCTTGACACCACCCGCTTCTGCAGAGCTCCCCACGGAGGGGTTTTCTGCGGCACCTGCAGGCCCTTTTGCCTACCCTTAGAGGTAAGAGAGACAGCTGGTCACTTTGCACTGGCTGGGGAGCAGCTCTTGCACTGCGTGGGTGGCTCAGGACCACCTCCCCTCCTCCAGCCTCTCCCTCGGGCAGACGGCCCGGCTCACGTCTTGCGTTCAGGGGAGAGGGTGCCCGGGCAAGCCTGAACGGCGCCTGCTGCAGCCAGCATCCTGGGCAAATGGGTGTGCTGCTCAGAGGATACCTCCCGGTCACTTTGCTTTCTTAAAACGTCTCGTCTGCCTTGTCCTCAACCTGGGGCCTGCAAACGATGGCTCACTGGGGTACCAAAAATGGCTCTTAGAAAAGGGGAAATGTACATTCCGGCATATTGGAGAGGAGGGTATCCTAGATGCTACGATAAGCAGCACGTGAAGGGCAGAGCAGGCAAAGACTTTTATGGGACCGAAGGCCTCCTGGGAGACGATTGGCAGAAAGGGCAATGTGGGAGGGGAAGCGGTGCCAGGCACCCCCGGGGCGGATCAGGGACAGATTTAGGTCAGCGAACTGTGCTGGGTCCTCCTGTGTATATTACTTATTGTGGGACCTTGGGTGTACCACTTCCCAATAAAGGGAATCAGTTTGGGCTGCAGAGGCCGTATGGATGATCAGTCCAGACGTCAGTTCTCCCCTTTGCTTCTCTCCATAGCCAAAAAGACTTGGAGAACCTTAAAGCAGAGGTACAACGACGGCAGCAGCTTCAAGAGGCACTCAAGACCGGCGATCAGTTGGAGTCCGAAGAAAAATCCCCAGAACAGAGAGCCTCTGAACCAAGCCTGCCTTTGGCTGGAGCCCCCTAGCTCAAAGCTCCCCTTAGGTCGCTGCCCCCGCCTTGCCCGTGGGAGCTGTTCTTGGGGCGGTTCAGGCCCCCCACCCTCCCCAGGCAGCTCTCCCTGAGCAATGCGCGCGGGTATTTTTTTTCCATTTGCACTGGTACAATGCAAAGAACTAACATTTGAGAAATAGATTTGTCTAGATGGGCATCTGCTGCACAATGGGAGGTGTGGAAGCCGATGCCAGACTATCCAAGGAGGGGGAGACACAGCCGAGGGAAACCGGGGGCGGGGGACAGAGAGGCCCCGACGTCTGCCTGCACCATTCGTCCATTTCTACTGTGTACATAAGAGATTTAATTCCAAGTGAGTTATAATGACATTTCTCAGGTCATTTTTGCGTTGACGAAGAATGCTGAATTTTGCAAAAAAAGTTTTTTAAAAAAGACCCACTCTTGCCCCCATTCTGAAATCTGTCCACTCATCCTCTTTCTCCTGCTCTGTTCCTTTCAGGCTTTGATCCTCCACCCTTTTGGGGTGATCACAAATAGATATATATATACACACACACATACACATATATATATATATATACTAAATACAAATTCAGCCATATTTTTAACAAATTCCTTTAGGCCTGAACAGGATTGGTTGGAAGGCGGAAGTGGGCGGGAGGAAGGTGACAGAGACGGTTTGCGCTGAGGAGCTGCACCCAGGGAGCCCCACAGGCCAGCTCAGAGCCTTGGGGGGGGGGGGCGTCTCCGTAAGTTTCCGTGGCCTCTGCAGGGTTTGTGTGTGTTTAGTCTTTCTCTGTTTAGTCTGATGGCACTGAAATTGCTGGAAATCCCCTCCCCTGGCTTTTTTAGGGGGAGCATTGCACAAGGAGTTAATGCCCAAAGAGTACATTTATGCCCCCCTGCCATTCAGTACAGATGTCAAAAGGCAGTCCCTGCCGTGCCACTTGACACCCCCACCCCCCAGCCAGAGGCAGAGCGAATGTGTCGGAGCTCTCGGGGACTGTGGCTGGGGGCCTTCCCTGTGAGAGCGCCTGCCTTTTCCCAGCATCCCAGACTGTTGCTGCCGTGTGATGTTTTGCGACAGACCCCCCCTCTCCTGTGCTGAGAGTCTCCTCAACTCTGAGTCTAGCAAGCCCCCCCCCATCTTGGAAAGAGTCTGGAAAGGACGGCGGGCTGGGGAAGAGAGGACGATGCTCGGAGAATCAAGGAGCTCCTCCAGCCGGCAAAAGCAGTTGTCTCAAACCGAATCAATGTTTTATTTTGTGAGGTTACCTGTGAATGTATTAAAACAAAAATCATGAATTAAGTCTTTCCCAAACTAAGCAAGATTCTCCCCCCTTCCCTCCTGCTGAAATCTATTAAATATTATAGCACTGGAAAATATGATTTTTTGTTTTTGGTTGTGCCCTTCCTCTCCCCCCTCCAAATTTGCATCCTCTGTGTTGGCTTGGCAGCGAACTCCTATAGGAAGGCCTCCATTGCTGGCAATGGCTTGGCCCCACCCCATGGCAGCCATGCCAGTAGAGTAACCCCCCCCCTTACTGTCCAGGGTGGGGAGCAAGGTGTTCTCCTGCTCTACAGAGCCCCACAGTTCACTTAGCTGCTGTCACCGCCAGCCCAAGCAATCTCTGACTGGTGAGAATGTCTCTCCCTCAACTAGCAGAGGTTTCTTCCCGAACCCCGACCTCGTTGCTACCCCTCTAGACCGCATGAGTGCCACCATTCACCCTTCCCTGCCATGTGACAACTTGACTGGCCACCATCACCCCACTGCTTCTTGGGTTCACCTTTTGGGAGGCCTGTGCGTTGCCTTGATCCACTCAAAACTGTGCGCTCTCTGTACTGTTGCGACCCGAGTATTGTATTTGGGAGGTGAATGTCGGGGGGAGGGGGACCTTTCTGTTCCAACTTAATGCAGGGATGGGCAACCTCTGGTCTGTATAGCCTGCCAGCCCGCCCCCCCCCCAGCCCCCTTTTGCGGCCCAGAACAATCTCCGGTCATCATTAGCAACTTCTGCTACTCTCTTGAGGGGTTGGGGGGTGCCCATGTTGGAGGTGGGCTTTCCTGTCCATGCGGAACAGGCGTGACGATCTCCGCGGGGCACAGGCCTGGGGGCAGTAGAAGCGACGGCCGAGAGTCAGGGGAGACTCCAGGGGCCCCTCGTGTTGCCGATTCGTGCCCTGCTGCTGTGGGGGACAAAGCCAAAGCAATTTGACACGGAAGAACTTTGGTTTTGGTCCAAGTTTAGGGAGAAGGGGATGCACTTTGAATTTCCTGGGAAGTCCTTCAATAAAGAAATGATTTCAATGCAACTTCTGCTTTTAAAGGGTTTTTATTTTGTCTTTCCTGTGTCATCAGTGGTTGAAAATGCCTTTTCCACAGGTAGGTGTAAATGTCCTTACAAACCACGCCAGGATCTACCTGCTGCCACTGAGTGCAAGAGGCATTGTGGGAGGGGGGTGCCAAATGGTGCAGGGTGCCCGGCTGATGGAAATGCCACTTTACGGGATGGGTGGGGTGTGGTCAAATAACAGTCTATCAGTTTCACCATGGGCCTTCTGTGCAGGCACACATGGGGACTACGCATAAGCGGGCCTGCCGTGCCATCAGGGAGGCTTATAGCTAGGAGTCCCTGGGGTGTGCCGTGCGCTGGGGCTAGGGACTTTGTTGCTGCCCAGGGACCACATGCTCCCACGCTGCAGCACCCCCCACCCTCAATCTCTCTTTTGCTGCCAAAGGAGTAGGTGGTTAGCTGGTTAGGCACTGGAGCATCAGATTGGTGAGGAATTACTGTTGGCAAAAGAATTGCCTTTTCTCTTTTGGGCATTTAAAAAGTGTACCCACTGCGAGGCAAAATTGACCCAGACAGATGAACGCCGTTTATGTCTGTTCTGCCTGGCTGAAGGACATAACATTCCCACTTGTAAGATCTGCCAACAGTTTACACCTAAGGTTAGAGGGGATGGAGCTTCCAAATTAAAGGCAGCATCGTGGGAGCCTTGGATCCTGCATCCAAATTGGCTCCCGAAAAGCCAGCATTGTGTTTGATGCACTCAGCTCTGTCCCCAGGATCCGTGTCCCTATGGATCTGTTCAGATTTGCACTCTCCTCAGATCCAGCATGCGTCATCTGAACCGCCAGCCAAGAAGGTTAAGACTAAATTGAGGGACAAAGAAAAATGCAAAACCGGGTCCCAACAACAGGCCTCAATCCATGCTCTGGAAACAACTCCAGCCTTACAGGAAAGACCCAGAACGCTGTCCCCAACTCCGAGGTGCAGCCGGGACAGGCCCCAGATGACACCCGAATCAAACATAAGTAGACGGTTCCTTGGTCACAGTCCCAACCACCTACAAGGTGGCCCCGCAACCCGCACATGACGTCCCCAGGATATCTGGAGGAATGGGGAGACAACTGTCATTGACCTAGAGATCCAAATGCATACTGCTACACACATCGGGCTCATTCTTACCCACCTTCAGCTACGGTATCCTGCAGGCCACCCTCTCTCATGCCAGGTAGGAAGGAGGGCGTAGAGTAGCCGCTGACTCTGAGGGACCTGCACCCTGATGAGGCCCTCGGGGGGGGGACGGAACGCCTTCAGCGCCCCCGATGGAGGAGCTCGGCATGTACAGTGAGCAAATGATTCAAATGGCACAGTCCTTAGAGACTGAAATCATCACCTTGGAGTATAAACTGAGGAATAAGATTTCAAGTTGTTCATATTCTGATTCCCCGGG
This sequence comes from Gekko gecko, assembly GCA_029375565.1. Lineage (NCBI taxonomy): Eukaryota > Metazoa > Chordata > Lepidosauria > Squamata > Gekkonidae > Gekko > Gekko gecko. Next base: position 3,202,875 of record JAPDNY010000016.1, read on the forward strand.
CATGATCGCTTTTCCAACCTTGGAGGGCCTGGGAGGTTTCGCAGAGGAGATAATGGCAAAAACCAGCAACTCACTTCCAGGAGGGTTCGGCACTTGTACAGAATCAAGAAGGAACCTTCCAACTCATCCTCCACCTTCGTAATTAGTGACAGAGGAGATGCAGCTGAAGGGCCACCAAACCCACTATTCTGCACCACTGACAGAGGGATGTAAGCTGAACGTTTTAGGTTGAAAATTGTACTCCTTGTCTGCAGTAGGATTTAAGATCGCCAATTACAAAGCCATTATGGCCAGCTACCAGTTGTTCTCATGGGAAAAGATGCCACACTTCTTGGAACTACTGCTGGAAGAGAAAACGTCCCTCAACAAGGTGTTACAGGCTGAGGCCATCAAGTTGTTAAAACAGCAAATAAATGCCAGCAGACATTCCACGGACACTGCAGCACGCGCCATGGCAAGTGCCATAGTCTTTAGACACCACACCTGGTTATGGTCTACAGCACTACCAGCAGAGACCAAACTAAAAGTAGTTCCAGCCAACCTAGGTTGGTGTCCCAGTTACCCCCACCCAGAGAGGCGGTCCAGGCACAGAAACCATCTTTCTGATTAGGGCAGATCCATACGTCTGTCACATTGAGTGACAGGCTGGCATAGTTTTATGCTGCCTGGGAAATGATCACATCCGATGAGCGGGTTTTAGCTATAGTCAGTGTGGGTTATAGATTAGAGTTCGAGGAAGTACCACCATGTTCTCCCGTTGGAGTATCTTGGAATATCTTTTGCAAGCACAAGGTGCTTTGATTGAAAAGGGTTCCATTGAGGTGCAGTTTTTTCTCCAGGATATTTCTGGTTGATAAAAGAGATGGATGAACAAGGCCCATCCTGGATCTCAGTGTTAAATGTTTTTCTTAATGATTCCAAACTTCACATGGTATCTATCCCCTCAGTTTTAAAATTATTAAAGTTAAACTGTTAGTTCATGGTTATTGGCTTGAAAGATGCTTATTTTCATATTTCTATTCATCAGCAATACCGCAAGTTCTTGCGTTGAGAGTCGTGTGTTTACTTACCTGTAACCTTTGTTCATTGAGAGGGCTTCTGTGTAGGCACACATGGGACTGCAGTACTGCAGGCCAGCCACCAGGAGGAACTAGCAAGCTTTTACCAGAATTTTCTTTCCCAAGAGAGCCAGGCTCCTCTCCAGGGAGGGATTTCCCACCCAAAAGTCACCTGACCTGGGAGGAGCCTGCCTTCTTTCCTCAGTTCTTCTGTTGCCACCTCGGAGCACGAGACTCCCATAGCGGGGAAGAAGGGAGGAATGTGTGCCTGCACAGAAGCCCTCTTGATGAACAAAGGTTACAGGTAAGCGCAACCCCCGTTTTCATCTTCAGGGCTTCTGTGCAGCCCCACATGGGAGAATAGCAAGTTCACTTACTTCAGAGGAGGGAGTGGGAGGTCTCAGCAAAATACAGACTGAAGTATTGCTGCTTCTCTCTGTGCATCTACGTCCATGGCATAATGCTTGATGAACGTCGAAGGCGTTGACCAGGTAGCTGCTCGGTGGATCTCTGGAAGGCTGCCAATGATGCTTGCACCCGGGTGGAATGTGCAGACAATTCTTGGGGGCAATGTGCACCTTCTGCATCGTACGCCAGTTGGATAGCCTTAGAAATCCATTGAGAGATGGTCTGGGAGGATGCTGCTTTACCTTTGTTAGGCCCACCAAAGCATACAAATAAGGCTGTCACCTCATTCTCTAGATAAAAGAGCAGAGCTCACCTAACATCTAATGTGTGCAATGTACGCTCAGCTAACATCGTGTAGTTTGGAAAAAATACAGGAAGTACGATGTCCTGAGTGAGGTGAAACTTTGTAACCACCTTTGAGAGGAAATCGATCCGTCGCCTAACGGCCATGCAATCTTTGTGTATACGGAGGAATGGTGGCTCTATGGAGAGCGCTGCCAACTCACCCACTTGCCTAGCAGACGTGACTGCAACAAGAAAGGCTAGCTTAAAGGTAAGGAAAGACAAATCACACGCCACCAGGGGTTCAAACCGTTTATGAACCAACTTAGTTAAAACCAAGATCAAACTCCATTGGGGAAGTGGCAAGTTGGAAGGGGGTACAAGTTATTCAAACCGCGGAGGAAACATTTGGCATCAAGGGTCGCAAATACAGTAGATCCCCCAATAGGTACATGAGATCCAATATGGCCACTAAGTACACTTTAATAGAAGACTTAGCTAAACCTTTTGCCTTAAGGTGCATTAGAAACTTCAATATAAATGATAACTCACAAGAGCTAGGGTCTAATCCCTTGTCCCTGGCCCAAGCAGCAAAACGTGCAAATTTACTATCATATGATTGTCTGGTGGACGGTCTCCTGGAGGCCAGTAACACTTCTGTAACTAGGGGGGATAGGGGACCTCGGGCAAACCAGCCAAGCAGTGAGCTTGAGCGCTTGAAGATCTGGATCGGATAGAAGACGCCCTGTGAGATTACACACTATCAGAAATGTGCAAAATTCACCCCTGGGCCACGGCCCACAGCTTGGGAAACCAAGGCTGTCTCGGTCAGAAAAGGAGCAATGAGGATAGCAGTAGTACCTTCTAGGTGATCTTTTGCAACCACCCGACTTAGAAGTGGAAGTGGGGAGAAGGCATAAAATAGGCATCCTGTCCAGCAAAGCTGGAAGGCATCTCCTAATGACCCCACACCTATTGTGGCCTGAGAGCAAAAAAGGGCATTTGTGGGAGTAGCAACCAAATTTGTGTGTGACATACCCCACTCTCGAAACAGGAGTCATAGGTAGCTGTCCCCTAGAGACCAATCATATGATGTGTGAAACACCCTGCTGAGGAAGTCAGCTTGTGTATTTAAGTGACCGGCTATGTGAATAGCCTTGAGGTCCACCCCTATTTGTGTGACTTGGTGCCACAGCGAAATGGCCTCTGTCGTAAGTGCTATAGAGGCAGTACCCCCCTGCTTGTTGGATGTAATACTGCACAGTCATGTTGTCTGTGTACAGGAGGACACTCTGCCCATGCAGGGAACCTGCAAAAGAAGAGAAGGCCCTTCTTACCATACAAAGCTCAAGAAGGTTAATATGTAGAGTAGCCTCCTGTAAACCCCAGCAGCCCTGGGCCATTTATTTTATTTATTTTTCACATTTATATCCCACCCTCCCCGTGAGCTCATCGCCACAGCGGGCTCCCCAACCTATAAGAGAGGCATCCATGAACAAATGTATGTCATGGTGATGGAAGCTGAAAGATACCCCAGCTCTTAAGTGGAACAAGTCGGTCCACCACAACAGAGTGCGCAACATGGTGTGTGACACCGTCAACCAGATGTTTGGGTTATCCATGTGAGCGTGAAAGGCTTTCAGAAACCAATTTTGTAAAACCCTCATGTGTAATTGGGCATAGGGAAGCACTGCTGTGGTCGCAGCCAGGTGTCCTAAAAGGCACTGAAAATATCTGGCAGAATGCCTGCGATGGGCCAGTAAAGAGTGGACAAGGTGTACGATGCGTCATGCCCGGACCCCTGGCAGAAATGCCTTACTCAATACAGCCTCTAACGTGGTTCCTGTGAGCCCTATCTGCTGCACAGGGCAGATTTTTTAATATTCACTAACAACCCCAGAGACTGAAGCATAGTCAGGGTAAGCGTGATGTGCAAGAGCAGGCTGTCTGGGGAATCTGCAACCCTTGGAGGCGGAGATGGGCTACTATTATCCAGAGGCACTTTGTAAAAACCCAAAGGGCAGAACAGCGTATTGGAATACTATGTCATCATAGATAAACCACAGGAAATGGGCACAATCCTTATGGATTGCAATACGGAAAAAGGCATCAGTCAAATCAATGCTGGCAAACCAACAGCCAAGGTGAAACAACAAAATAACCTCTTGCAATGAGAGCATGTGAAACTTGGGCCTCATTAGAAATTTATTCAGACAGCGGAGGTCCAAAATGAGCCTTTGTCCATCATCTTCCTTGTCAATCAGGAAGAAGGGGGAATAAAACCCCGGAGACTCAGTTGGGGAGAGGACCCAGTGTATTGCGCCTTTATCAAGGAGGGATTGCACAGGCTGTGGAAAGACCAGCGTGTTAGGGTGTGATGGAAAGACAGCAAGATTCTGGGTATGAACTGAACTCCAAGTAATAGCCATCCTTTATTATAGCCAGGACCCAAGGGTCATCGGTTACAACCAGCCATACCTCATAAAACCAGCCCAACCTGTCCCCAAAGGGCGGGGAGTGTGCTAGTCATTGTAAACTGGATCCCCAAACAACAGGATCCCTGGCAGCTCTAGTGGCCTGTGCCAGCCTTGGCTTGGAACGTCTGTTCTGGAAGGGTGTTTGATAAGGAGCCCTAGGAGGGGCATGGTAGTAGGGCTGCCTCTGAAACCTTGATTCCGAATAACGGAAAGGTCGTGAGTAGGGCAGGCGCTGCGGGAGTTGGGGCCAAACTCACAGACGGAGGCCACAAAGGTCTCCCAGAAGGCGCAGCAGTCTCCACAATGGATTCTGGCGCAGCCAGGGCCCTCTCCCATAACGCCGCCTTCAACCGGGCTGCTCTGCCCTCCCTCCCTCCCTCGCTGAAGGTGTCAGGGCCTCGCAGGCCTTCCAGGTGGAAGAATTATGGGACTCCCCAAGGCAGAGTACCCAATAGGCCTGTTCGCCTGACTGAGCCATTTTGGCTCCACACGTTCGACATTTTTTAAACAGTGCTTTTTGTTTCCCTGAGGTCATCATTCTCCTCAGAAAATAGTCTCAGCTCGCAAGAACGCTTCTCTCTCGGTGGTGGCAGAAAGAGAACTGAGGGAAGAGGGCAGGCTCCTCCCAGGTCAGGTGACTTTTGGGCGGGAAATCCCTCCCTGGAGAGGAGCCTGGCTCTCTTGGGAAAGAAAATTCTGGTAAAAGCTCGCAAGTTCCTCCCGGTGGCTGGCCTGCAGTACTGCAGTCCCATGTGGGACTGCACAGAAGCCTTGAAGATGAACCTAGACTTCCCAGGTAGTAGGCTGATGCACAGTGCTCTCTCGCTCGCTCTCTGTTCTTGCACTGCCACATGGGAGCAGTAGCTATTCTCTGGGGAAGCCTATAGTTTTGCTGACAAACACATGGCCCTCAGCCTACGTCATGGCACCTTCAGATGTTCTTAACCAGCACACGAAGCAACTTATGTACAAAAGCTCACAGTTTCATGTTTTCCTCTGGGTCTTAGGCTCAAAGCACTGACCATGAAATTTCTATAGTGAATGTCAGTAAATCAAAAGTAGGTGTGCAACTTACAGATACAAACCTGAACAGCATGCTCAAGATTGCTACAACACAAACATTGTCTCCAGATTTTGATGCAATAATTCAGAGCAAAAGGGGTCAGTTATCAGAGACTGATAAACAAAATATAGCAAGAGTGTTAATGTTTCAAGCATGTTTTAAGTTTTTAAAAAATCTTTGTCTTTGTGTCCTTTATAAAGTTTATATCTCTGCTACCTGGCATTACATTTTCTGACACATGTGGCCTGGCCCGACAAGGTCTCATTTGTGTCACATCCGGCCCTCGTAACAAATGAGTCCGACACCCCTGCATTCAAGGGAGAGCAAAACTTAATGCCCACTCAGTTTTGCTTTTTACCCCCTCCCCCAATATGGTGTTTCTAAAAGGCTGGCTTTCTCAAAAGCAGGCGGCCTGCCTTAAAATAGCAAAACCAGCTGGTGCCGGAGGGCTGGACGTGGTCCTCGGGCAAACCGAGGCTGAACAAAGTGGCCACTAATGCGCTGCCGACGAAGGGAGACACAGAACTTTCATACCTGTCTTAGGCCTGAGAAGGGTGTTGGCGGCAGCTCAACTAAGCCTTGGGAAACGCTGGCTGAGTAGACCTGGCCCTGCCCCCCTTGTTCTCGGCCACTGCCCAAGGCAGGGTTGGGTCCAAGATTAATATGACCACTGCCCATCAGTGTTGGGTCACAGCTTGTGCTGTATGACATCATAAGGCAGGTTTTCGATGATCATCACAGATATGAGCTGGTGCTTTTAGATTTTGAATTATTTGGCCATTTGGGATTGAATTGGGACACCTTATTTTTAAGGACGTGCATAGGTAAATTTGTAACATAAACAGAAAAGGAAATCACTGCTGACTGCTTAAAGCATGCACACTTTGCAGGGTTCAGCTGAGTGTTGCGTACCTTGCGACGCACACACACACACACCAGGTTCTGCAATCCTTAACCCCCCCCAATTTGAGCAAAAGGGGGGTACTGTAACATTCATAGATGAGAAAGGGGTCACCTAGTCCAAGGCCCTCATTTGATACAAGGACATCAAAAGCTGGAACATCGCAGGTGGTTTGCAGGGAGGGCCAAGCCCACAGGTTCAACTATCATCTAGCTTTGTGTCTCTAGCAGAGAGAAGTTTCTCCAGGGACCCACCCCTGGGTCAGTCCAGCAGCATTTTATCTTCCCCAAGGCAGCAGAGATAGCAGGTGGCATTGTCGAGGGAAAGGAGTTCAGCAGCACCACGCAGCAGCTGTAACAGGGCAGGATCAATATTAATTAGGTTAATAAAATTGTGTTCGCCTGTGTTTGCTCATGTGGGCGTTGGATGAAACTGGGTCAGACCTGAGCCACAGATCTAGCTGCAGTGGTTCCCCTCAAGCACATCAACTCTTCGGGCATTTCTGAAAACCTGGTGCAGATGTAGGGGCTCTTTCATCCACATACCTATGCAAAAAAATGGTCCAGTGTAACTCCTTCCAAACACTGACAGCAGCACAATTACAGCCCTTTGTCCTCTAACAATGACCAGCAGCCATGCTGCATCACATCAGTGGTCCGTATTACCAGGCACCCTATTTCCCAGGAGTAACCAGATGACCCCACCCCCACAGAAAACAAGGTTTAAGCCCCTCCTTACTATGCTGAAGGATACTGCCTCTGAATAGGAAGGTTCTGTTTTGCCATCTTGTCTACCGTTGGCACAACAAATCGGAACTATGAGGAGACCGTGTGGCTCAATGGTAAGGCACCTGCTTAGGACATGGAACTGCCCCGGGTCAACTGCCAGCTCCAGAATCTCCCGCAGCAGCTCCTGCTGGAAAAGGCCCTTTTCAGACCGTGGCCCTGGAAAGCTGCAGCCAGAGAAGACGAGTCTGACCCGGCACAGGGCAGCACCCCAGACTCACACCGGCCTCTTCTTTCACAGCTCAGCAGGGAGTGCAGGCGTAGCTCCATCGGAAACCACCAGCTTGGCATGGAGACTGCCTCAGCTGTGATCTCTGCCAGCCCGCTAAAAGGATCACCGTTTCTCTGAGGGTGGGAAAGGCTTCTGTGTGGGATACCTGGATGAAACACCGAAGGATTATGTCTAAGCTCAACCCACATTGCAAGAGAAGAAAAACAGGTCCTGGATCCATTAGATAGCCCACAGTGCCCAACCACACTGTTCAGGGCCTTCCTTTTGTTCTCCGGAAGGAAGGTTTGGGAACTCTCTTTTGCCACCAAAACCTTGGAGAACTATTGCTGCAGACAGTTCCAAGTCCACGTATGCAAACAAAAAGGCCCCCAACCTATAACCTATCTGACAAACGCCAAGGAAGCAGAATGCCGTCAAGGGAGTGGTGTCCCCCCCTCCCCCGTTTATCAACTGGCACTACTAAAGTATCAGAATCCCCTTGCTAGAAAGAGTTGACTAAAACAGCCTCATACAACCATGGAGTGAAAAATAAAATATGAAGAAAGCTTAAAGGTCCATGCTGTGCCCCCAAAAAGAGAAACACAACTAGTTTTATATGCATTTAATAGTTTACCAATTGGTACAATAAGATTTGTTTTAATATGCAGAAAACATGAATAAATTTTGTTTTACACAGTCTGAGAGCAACGAATCTTACTGTAAAACACAGAGCAGTATTATATACATTCCTTTACTGATTTTTTTTTATTTAATTGTGTCAATATCTTCAGTTAACTCCTAGTCTGAGGGAACAAGGGTGGAGGAAAAACTTCTCCAATGGCAATCTCTATGTCTTCCTTGGGGGGGGGGGGGAGGTAAGACGGCTTGTGTTCATATCAGTGTCTCCCTCTAAAGAAAGTGGAAGATTCTGCTAACTCTTGAGAATAAACTTTGGAAAGCTGGAAGGGATAATGTTTAGGACAGAAAAAGCAGTTACTTGACAGGGACACAGTGGAAAGAGAATAAAAAGGCCAGTCAACGTATCCTGGCTCAGTTATTTGCGTGTGCCCCCCCCCCCCGCCCCAGTCTGCCCCCATCCTCCTGAGCCAGGTTTCCCTATTATAGATACATCATTCTGCAGCTAAAACAAGTTCTGCATTAGACAGTCTGCTGGATTGAGAATACAGAATTATTGAGTACTTTATTTTTTCCTTCATTCAAATTCCATAAATTTTCCATTCCAAAAAAGTCTCAGGATTATCAAGCCACTACTAGCCATGAAACCAAGACCCAAAGTTTTCGTTTTAAATAGCTTTCATGAGTTTGGAGACAGAGATCGGGTGGGGAGGGAAGAGAAGGAATCAGTGAGGAAGGAGGAAGAAGAGAGAAAGCTATTTAAGAATGATGTAATAGGCAATTCAATTCACAGAGAAACTGAAGTAGTCACAGGAGAAGAAGCGAGAGGCCGACAGAAGATGCAGGGGTGGGAGGGCTTGGTGAGGCAATAGCCAAAGCTTTCAAAATGCTACAGTGCTCTTTGACAACTTGCTAGCAACTATTTTTTTTAATTATTAGTGCCCTGGGCACATCATTGGTCACACCACACACAAAAGCAGGACGGCTTATATATATAATTTTTTTTGCTCAACAACAAAAAAAATTGTAAAGTGCAAGATGCGCTGAGACATCAGTTTTCAGATTGTGTCCAAACCTCAAAGAACTCTGCACTTTCCAGAAAAAAAAAGAGAGAGAGAGAGCGAAAGAATGAACAACTTTTCCTGGGCAAGTGTCAATCCATGTGGTCCTGGAATGTTTGTGGGAGCGTGGGGGTCTGTCTACAGCCTCTGTCCAAGGGGGGGACACACACGTGGGGAGTGGCTTGTCTAGGAATCTGGCACCTTTTTTTGATTTAAGAAAACCTGACTATTTTACACAACAAAAAAAGTATTTCCAACTATGAATCACCGGACACTTTCCAACAATTCCTTTTATGAAACAAACCAAGTAAGCATTTGGGCTCAATACAGAAAAGGCACAGGACTGGACAGCCAGAAAGAAGTTGAAAAAAAAATACACAAGAACGGAGGCCTTTAAGAGACGGCTCCACGGCCAACGCCACCACTTCCGTCCCACCCATTCAGCTTTCCCCCTTCATTTCAAGGACTAGGGCAGAAACTGCTGATCCAGTCCAGCACCATCCCCAAGTATCTACTGTGTGGGAGGCTGAACAGCCCTGCCCCTTGCAGGTCGGCCAAGGCAGGGAGTGCTCTCTCCCAAGCCCGGAAGAAGACCACAAAAGGAAGTCTGAACTTCCTAAAAAAAACAAAGGTGTGAAGGAAGAAACACAGCAGAGAACTCCACTGTTAGATGCAGAACTTTTGCTCCTCTAGTTGTGCAAATACACGTGGTTTATCCGAACCCTTAACAAATAACGAGAATTGGTACACCTTGCCAGGAGAACACTTGACTGCTATGAACAGGAACCGTTAACCCTGTGCCCACTACAGATTCAGAAGTTCTTGAGGGGAAAGAGGGGAAAAGGGCAGATTAGCCATTTCCAGTCAAACACAGTTTAAAAACAAGAGTAAGACCTCAAGTGTCGAAGATTCACTTGTGGAACACGGTGGCTGATCGAGAAACGTGGCCGTCTGCCGCCCTGCACGCAAACACGCCCCTTCCACAGCCCTAACTGCCACTGATCAACTGAACCCTGCAACAAGATGCCAGATCACAAAACTCTGGGGGTGAATTGCCATTTCTCTTGACGTGCATTTAAACCCTCCCAAACGCAAGTGTTCCTTTGCTATCACATACTTCTTTTTAAAAAGGGACCATTTTTAAAAGTCCCTCCATTGAACAGAGCAAATAAAACAAAAATCTCTCCACATGTTAAAATGTCAGGCTGGCAGTTCACTACATACCTCGAAGGGATTGAAAGAGACCTGGTTAGTTAAGGACCAGAAATTCTTCATTACCTGCAATGCAATATGGCCCAAAATGCCCATTAAAATGCTTGTGCATTTTCTGGTCTTTGGAATATAGGCTCTTCCAACTGAAAAAGTATTTCCACTCTGAAATGAACATTCTGCTGATTTTTAAAAAAATGATATGCAGAGAACTCTGCTTGCACGGGCCGTGTTCCTCTTTGGAAGGGCCTACGTCCTGTGTGCTCAGCTGTCCTCCTCAGGATCCAACCACCCAGGGTGCCGCCTGCCTGCCACCGCCGCGGTGTCTCCATTCCCTGGCACCAAGTCCTGACTTCAGCCAGAGAGAATGGGAGCCACGGCAGTGCTGCCCAGCTCGCTGCACTCACACTGACCTCTGGAGGGCAAGGGACAAAACTCTTGGCATCCCTGGCATGACACAAGCCCTGTGCAGAAACCACAGCCAAAGGCAGCAGCTGTGCCATCGACCAGAAGGTTAAGAGCAGAATTCAAGCAAAACTGATGGCCTCCCTAAAACATCTTTTGCATGGAAAGTGTTAAGTGCCAAGTGTTAGAATGCAACAGAACTCCAATGACCAGGTTTTAAAAACAAGACAAGACATCACATCATCCCGAGGTCTCTTCCTGTTCTGCAGCTTGAAAACTAACCATTTTTTTAAACTTGATAGGAAACCAATTTTTTTTTTTAAAAATTATTGATTTGGCAAATATATCATGACAAAAAGAACCCAATTTTAATTAGTTTGCAATAATTATGTAAGATTCTAAATTGCAGCCTTGTTTATCTAGTACCCTTCGAGAAGATTTCTTAAACACACTTAAGTGATGTTACAGAGAAAGAGAGGTGTGTGTTTCTGCAAGAGCCCCGCCCCCATCCCATATGAGAGTCACCATATACAGGCAGCACCCAAAAAGAAGAAAAACGGGTGTCAAGATGATTTTGCTCTCACCTCTTTTAAGTGCCCCTAATGCAATCAACCAGCTTCTGCCTTCTCAGGTCTGATGTGACCAATGCCAGCCCATATTTGTAAAACCTATGGTACTTCTAGACAACGTATGTAAATTTACAGTATACAATTTGGATTCACCATGCATGAATACTTTGTGTGTAACATTTAATAAGCTCAATCTACATCCAGAATAATTTACATGAAAGGACAATATTTATTTTAAACAGAGCTCAATGGGTGACCATGGTATCCGAGTGCATCCAGAAGGGGGGAGGGGGGCGGGGTCAGGTGTGAATGCAAATCAACGGCACTCCCACACTTTCACTGTTTGATCTACGCTGCCAGTGACCACGTAGGGCGCTGTCTTGTGGAAATCTGGGAGAAAAAGAGGGGAGGGGGAGAGACACACACACACAACTTTTGAGTTCAACGATTCTCAGAATTTTCCAAAAAAGAGGCAGATCAATGCAACCCACTCAAAAAAACCAAGGAGATGACACAGATAACTATGAAGTTATGGCCCACCCCCTCAAGGTCACCTTAGATACCACCCAAATGAGAAATAATTGAAGCAGAAGCTTCAGAATGGACAGTAAGGTCAAAAACAAACAAAGCAGTAGCCTGTGATCTCGCACCCCACTGCCCAGGCTCCCAAGCCCCCACCAATGTCCACTATTCTAAAGACAACACCACGGAGCAAAGCCTTATTCTTCAAGTATCCATATCCCGCCTTTGGCTCAGGCTTGAAGCCTCCCACCACCCTGAGGAGACTTGTTCCCGTCTGAGCGGCTCTTCCCCTTCCAGATGAGGGAACCGGGCTCCTTTGGCTGGAGGAAGCCACTTTGGAGGACGGCTGGATCTACCCCCCAAAAAAAAATCTGGCAAAAAAGGTTTTGCAGCTGTTGAAAAGACAGGTTGTTCTGCCCAGCTCTAAAAACTGCCTCACGAATCCAAGGACAGAAAATTAAGGACATAGAATAAAATTTAGACGACGTGGCAGCAAGAGCTCTTTGCCATGGAGACACACAACCAGCCATCTCCTTGTTCAAGCTGGACAGGCTACCAGTGCTGTTTCTCTCACACGTCTTCACCACGGCTTCCTGCTTGGTCTTTTGCAACTGGAAACAGCCCGTGTCCAGGGGGATCTGCGATCTAACCCTTGGTTACAGAAACGAAAACCTCAAGGGTGCATAAAACATGGGTTCCGATGTCTCTACGCTCATGCACAGATTATGGGAAACAAGCAGGAGGAACTGGAAGTCCTAATACAGGAAGGGGACTATGACGTAATAGGCACTACTGGAACTTGGTGGGATGACACTCACAGTTGGAAGGGGGACCTCTCCCTCCCCCTCCAGGAATCCGTGTAACTCCCCTTTTGAAGACATCTCTGCTCGTAGCCATCCCTACCCTCCTGTGTCAGTGAACTCCATGATGTAATTAGTTGTTCTATATTGTAGCATTACCTTTTTTGGGCTCTGTTCCCATCAACTTCATTGGGTGCCCCCGAGTTCTAGTTCTACAGGGGAAGGGGAACAGTACTCTCTGGTCACTTCCTCCACCTCAAGTATAATCTTATAAACCTCTCTCACATCCCCCTTAGCTGTCTTTTTTCATCATAGGGAAGTTGCTCCGATCACTTGATCATCTTGGTTGCCCTCCTCTGCGCTTTTGCTTGGTCAAACAGTGGCACATCTGAGTTAAGGACCCACCTCTGGATTCCAGACCGACCACAGGAAAGGTATAGGAAGTCCCACTTTGAATCTCACTGTGCACGCAGCCATGGATACATACCCAACGAGGTAACAAAGTGTTCATGCGCGTTGAGAGTTTTCATGCATCTTTTGTTCTTGTAGTCCCAGACACGCAAAGTCTTGTCATCAGCGCAGCTCAAAATAAATTTCCCCCCAGAATGGAACAGGACACCACGAACCCAGTTATCGTGGCCCACCTTCAAAAGAGAAGTGCCAGGTCACAAGTGAGTCTGCAAACGAATACAGCAAGCCAAAGGCCAAATGCTTTGCTCTCATTCCTGGCTCCAAACCGGTTATAGTTATTGAGGACAGAAGGGAATGTCGAGGACCCTGCCTGCCTCTGGTACGAGGATCAGGGAGGGAAAGAAGCCTCAGCCAAGCACGGCCTGGATCCAGGAGGGATTTTCTGCTCCCTTTCGCGTGACCTGCAAAACCAAGCTGCTTCTGGCACCGGTGCAGAGGAAGCCAGAACTCTGGACACATCTGACTGTTCACAGTAGAGGAAGGAAGCAGCAGCTGCCTTCTAGGACAAGCCCCAGCCAAGGCCTCTGCCCGATACACCCTACGCCTCCTCGTGGGCTAAAGGGGACGTGGCCAGTGCCAGGAAGGAGAGTGCACGGACGGCTGCTGGGACCTAGGAAGGAGCACCACCAACCAACTACTGACCCCTGCCCAGCAGAGTGGGGGGAGGAGTGGCTTGAAGATGGTCATGGGCCACACTCTCCTGGCGGACACCCCATAAGCTCAGAAATGGGATATTAAGGCCCACGTGACATATGGGGTGACCTCTTATTTCTTGCTGGTAGGAGCAGCTAGAAGCTCTTGATCACTCTTTAAGTCATAGACCTGCAAGGACTACAAGACAGCCCCCCCCCCACACACACACACACACTAGTACTGACTCCGTGTAGCAGACAATGAGTCTATGGACAGAGCCTGAGGGGAAAGGAAGTGGGCAGTCTGAGGTCTTGCCTACCCAACAAAAAGGGGCCAAGGCAGTCCCCCCTCCCCATAACCTGAACCTTCTTTTCCTGCTTATGATGAAAAGGCACGACTCATTCCTCCCAGAAGCCCACCTGTTGTTCACTTCTGCCCCTCCCAGAATGCGCGTGTTCAGCCAAGCCACTTCAGGCTTATGGTGAGCCTATGCATTAATGACCTTCGAAACGCCCTACTGCTAACAGCCTTCCCCAGGTCTTGCAGGCTGAGGGCCCTCGTGGCTGCCTTGACTGAGTCACTTCCCACCTGTAAATGCATTTAAATTTGCATGCATCATAGTGGAGTTAACTTTGTCTGGGGTATCCTGAAACCTGGAGTCCTGATGGGAGAACAATACCTTGCAAACCATTTGTTCCCTCCTCTAGTTCTACTGATTCCATTTAGCTGAGTCAACAGTTTGAGATCATCCACTCACGGTGCCCTTATCTATTCCCAGGTAAGGATGCTGAATAGGACTGCAGTGTTGACAAACTAGAAAGGGTGCTCACACAGAACTTACAAGTGTCATAAGGCACATGCCAGTGCTAATGTCCCACATCTTAATGGTCTTGTCTCTAGATCCAGAAAGTAGGAAAGGCCCGGGCTTACCACTCTTCTTTGTCTACAAATAAGACAAAATTGACATGTAAACAGCACATACCTAACTCTCATGCAAACAATGCACAAACCACTGCTGCAACATTTATTCATGCACAAACAAAAGGGCCCTAATGTGCCCTCAGATCAAGGCTTCCTCTGCCTCTATCAAAGAGGGCAAGAGAGAAACGACTCAGAAGCATAACCAAAGGGGCACCCTGCATTTAACACCACTGACGTTTGTTTGGAAGGACTGTCCTAGTGGGCCACCATGGCTACTACGGAATGAAGCTGGCCAGAAGAATAATCCCAGAGCTGGAGGAAGGTGACCGTCTGTCACAAAGAGGACAGCCCAAAATGTGGTGAGTTGCCAGAACTCCTTCCATGTGAGCTCCTCTGCACCATCTGAAACCAGCCTAAAACTACAGACATGGGCTCAGCAACAACTCCTCTCCAGAATGGACAGCAGTAATAGTGAAATGGGAGCACTGGCAGGCCCAAAGCTCTGTTCCCACTCTGCAACTTTCGGGGTGGGGGGTAAATAAAGGGCGTACTGGAGCCCAACAGTACCCGATGCCATCACTTGTTTGGATCTCTAAGCTAAGACAAAAATATGTGAGCCAGAGGCAAGAAAACTCTGAGCTAGCTCACACTAACTCAGCTTAGAGGGAACACTGCTTCTGAGTCTTACATTGACACCAAATCATATCCTGAAAATCTAGAGAATTCAAGGATTATGGGTTAGAGATCCCAAAGTGCTCAACAGAAACCCTGGAGAAAAGAGCTCAGGGCAATCACCACCATATGATCTGCTGCTGCTGTTAGAATCCCTAGACTAGAACAAGCCACACAAAAGAGTCTACTGTTTGTAGCTGGAATTGAAGCACATGTCTCTTCTAAGGGCACGGGAAGCGTCACCAGGGAACCCCATGGTGGGAAAGAGGGGAGGACACAGTGTCTACCGCAGGACAGGCTTCAACATGTTCCACGTGCTTTCCTTGAGCCCTGCTTCAACACCAAGCCAGCAAAGGGCGGGGGAGAGGGAACTGCCACTGCCATGCGGTCCCCTCACCAAAAAGGGGCCTTAAGTGTACTTCCAGAAGACAATGTTTAACCAGGTGAATTTTGCCCAATTCAGAGCTAAATATCAGCACACCCACCCTGCCCCTTCCCATGGCAGTTTTGAAATGGGCAGGGGGAGTCTTCCATGACAAGCTGACCTGCCAGGAAAAAACAGCTGTGTACACTCTGAAGTCTTGTGTTTTCATGGCAGACACTTCAGTCCTCACCAACCTCTGCTTCTCAATGAACTGTGTAACCAGATAACCTGTGCAACCAGAATCCCTCCCTTCAACCAAGCAGCAGCAAGCCAAGTTTGCTAACACGGCCACTGCCTCCCATATCCTTCCCTCCACCACCAAGCCTCTACTGAAGCCATTCCCAAAACCTCTCCAAAGAACTCACACTGCCACCTGCTCCTTCTAGAGTGTCATTTTTAGCACCTCAGCTCTAACATGATTACAGAGACTAGCAGATATAAATTCAGCACGTAGATTGTGCTTTCATTTGTTTAGGCTCTTTATAGACAGCAGCTGGGTAAGACAGGCTAGTAGTTTCATTATACTGCAGATATGTGTGTGGGGGGGGGTGAGCCTAGAAGAGAGGCTTGCCTGAAGCCGCCGTTTCAGCTTGAACTGGGGAACACTCCAGACACGGCTCACTCTTTTAGCAGGAAATGGAATTACAGGGAAACAACTGCCAGACTGTCAGACCCATAATTAAACAAAAACACACTGTGTCACCACTCAACTCTACACATGTAACTTCAAAGACTATTCGTTATAAGAGAATAAAGAATATTTTTATATGTAGATACACACACACGGAAATCGGATGCTTTGGACTTTAAGAGAAGTCAGAGTGGGGTGAAAGGACACTTCAGATGTCGAAATTGTGTAGCTTCTGGGATGGCAATGGAAATTAAAGAGTTTCAACATCCTTTATGTAACATCTGACTTACACACTTTTCAAATTGTAACACAAAAATGTAGTGTATTTATCAGTATGCCCATGTGATCTGGTCTACATTGGAATAAGTGTACGTTCCATTAAAACCAGGATTCTGGAACATATATCTAGAATCCGGAACAGGGTGATGGATGCTCCATTGGTATCTCACTATACAGACAAATCCCACACTCCTGACATTAAATTTTGTGTGATCTTCAAATTTCAACTGCAACCCTTTCCTTTAACCAACAGGATTTATTTATTTGTTTGTTTATTTGGATGTAACTAGAGCATTATTACAACAAGAGGCATATTAGATTTATAAATAAAAACAGTGGTACCTAATGGGTTAAATCAAAATTTGGAATGTTCTGCTTTTTTGTAATGGACTAATAATAGGTGTATACTTTAACTAGAACAATGCAACTGCAAATGATTATGGCAAAGTGAGAGGTTTTAATGCCCAGATGTAGGAGAATGTTTTACGACCTTTGGTTATGAACCTTTGGAAGGATGAGTCACATGTGTCCCAGGCGAGGGGGCTTGCGTGGCTCAATGAGGCTGTGGGCTATGCCATGGAGGGCCACCCAGGACGGACAGGTCACAGCAGAGAACTCAGACCAAGTGTGGTCCACTGAAGAGGGAAATGGCAACCCACTCCAGTATCTTTGCCAAGAAAACCCCACGGACAGTAAGAAAAGGCTAAAATATATGACGCCGGAAGATGAGCCCCTCAGGTTGGAAGGTGTCCAATATGCTACTGGGGAAGAGCAGAGGGCAAGTACGAGTAACCCCAGAAAGAGTGAAGCGGCTGGGCCAAACCCGAAAGGACGCTCAGCTGTGGATGTGTCTGACAGTGAAAGGAAAGTCCAATGCTGCAAAGAACAATACTGCATAGGAACCTGGAATGTAAGACATACGAATCAAGGTAAGCTTGACGTGGTCAAAAATGAGATAGCCTGAATGAACATCGACATCTTGGGAATCAGTGAACTAAAGTGGACAGGAATGGGTGAATTTAACTCAGAAGACCATTGTATCTACTACTGTGGCCAGGAATCCCATAGAAAAAATGGTGTGACCTTTATAGTCAACAAGAGAGTGAGAAAGGCAGTATTGGGATACACTCTCAAAAAGGACAGAATGATCTCGGTCCGAATGCAAGGAAAACCATTCAACATCACAGTAATCCAAGTCTATGCCCCAACCACTGCTGCAGAAGAGGCTGAAGTGGACCAGTTCTATGAAGGCCTACAACATCTCATAGAACTAACACCAAAAGAAAATATCCTCCTCATCATCGGGGACTGGAATGCTAAAGTAGGAAATCAAAAGGTAACCGGAATAACAGACAAGTTTGGCCTTGGAGAACAAAATGAAGCAGGGCAAAGGCTAACAGAGTTTTGTCAAGAGAACACACTGGTCATAGCGAACAAACTTTTCCAACAACCTAAGGGGCGACTCTATACATGGACATCACCAGATGGGCAACACCGAAATCAGATTGACTATATAATTTGCAGTCAAAGATGGAGAAGCTCTATCCAGTCAGTAAAAACAAGACCTGGACCTGACTATGGCTCAGATCATGAGCTACTCATTACAAAATTCAGATTAATATTGAAGAAAGTTGGGAAAACCACAAGGCCATTCAGATTTGACCTAGATCACATCCCCGATGAATATATAGTAGAGATGAAGAATAGGTTTAAGGGACCAGATTTGATAGACAGAGTGCCTGAAGAACTATGGACAGAGGTCCGTGACATTGTAAAGGAGGCAGCAATCACCGCCATCCCAAAGAAAAAGAAATGCAAGAAAGCAAAATGGCTGTCTGATGAGGCTTTACACATAGCAGAGGAAAGAAGGAAAGCAAAATGCAATGGTGAAAAGGAAAGATTTACCCAACTGAATGCAGATTTCCAGAGAACAGCAAGGAGAGATAAGGAGGCTTTCCTGAATGAACAATGCAAAGTAATAGAGGAAAACAATAGATTGGGAAGGACTAGAGATCTCTTCAAGAAAATTGGAGAAATCAAGGGAACGTTCCATGCAAAGCTAGCCATGATAAAGGACAAAAATGGTAGGGACATAACAGAAGCAGAAGAGATTAGGAAGAGATAGCAAGAATACACAGAAGAACTACACAAGAAGGACCTCAATGTCTTTGACAACCACGATGGTATAATCACTGACCTTGAGCCAGACACCCTGGAATGTGAAGTTAAATGGGACTTAGAAAGCATTACTAACAACAAAGCTAGTGGAGGTGATGGTATCCCAGCTGAGCTATTCAAAGTCTTAAAAGATGCTGTTAAAGTGCTGCACTCAATTTGCCAACAGATTTGGGAAACACAACAATGGCCACAGGATTGGAAAAGGTCAGTATACATTCCAATCCTAAAGAACGGGAAATGCCAATGTTCAAACTATCACACAATTGCACTCATTTCACACGCTAGCAAGGTCATGTTCAAGACCTTGGAGCTAGGCTCCAACAGTACGTGGATAGAGAACTGCCAGAAGTACAAGCCAGGTTTCGAAGAGGTAGAGGAACTAGAGATCAAATTGCCAACATTCGCTGGATTATGGAGAAAGCAAGAGAGTACCAGAAACACATCTACTTCTGCTTCATTGAGTATGCTAAAGCCTTTGATTGTGTGGATCACAATAAACTATGGCAGGTTCTTAAAGAGATGGGAGTACCAGACCACCTCACATGTCTCCTGAGAAACCTGTATAAAGGTCAAGAAGCAACAGTTAGAACCGGATATGGAACAACTGACTGGTTTAGCATAGGAAAAGGAGTACGACAAGGATGTATATTGTCCCCTTGCTTATTTAATTTATATGCAGAGTACATCATGCAAAATGCTGGCCTGGATGAATCACAAGCTGGAGTTAAGATTGCTGGAGAAAAGATCAATAACCTCAGATATGCAGACGATACCACTCTGATGGCAGAAAGTGAAGAGGACCTCAAGAGCCTCTTGCTCACAGTGGAAGAGGAAAGCGCAAAAGTGGGCTTGAAGCTCAACATCAAAAAAACTAAGATCATGACATCTGGCCCCATCACTTCTTGGCAAATAGAAGGGGAAGTTGTAGAAGTAGTGACAGACTTCACATTCCTGGGATCCCAGATCACTGCAGATGGTGACTGAAACCATGAAATTAAAAGATGCCTGCTCCTGTGCGACTGAACAACAACAAGAACAAAGCAATTTATCATGTTGTACACTTGCAACTGCATTGGTCTTTCTGTGTTAATGGGTATCTACATGTAAAAATATTTGGAGGATTTGTGCCGAGTGTATAAAGATGCTGAAGTTCAAAGCTTGCGCTTCCGAAGAAGTTATGAGAAACAGGAACGATCAGATTACCTATCAAGCCAGAAAAGCAGAACTAAGATCTGCAACTGGCATTCTTCTGTTGCAAATTACATGCGTCAGCCATCAATTGTCCAGATAAGTTGGATACCAGTTGTATGGAGTAAAAATACTCTTTATGAATTTTTGATACCAGTTGCGTTGAGAAGAAAGACTCTTACAAACTTGAGATAATTTGGTCCGTTGGAACTCTGTGGAGCAATTCTTTGTGACTGGTGGGAGTAGACTGTGGATATTTGACAGTGCAATATTTGATGGAATTATTATTTACATGTAATTTATTATTTCACAATTAATTATATTTAGATAGGGATTGAGTTGTTTTCTGTTGCCCTACAAGGCGAGATCAGAACCAATGGAGTGAAATTAAATCAAAAGATTTACGGATAAACATTAGGAGGAACTTCCTGACGGAGTGGTTCCTCAGTGGGACAGGCTTCCTCGGGAGGTGGTGGGCTCTCCTTCTTTGGAGGTTTTCAAACAGAGGCTAGATTCTGTGAACTTAGGCAATTGTGAGAGGGAGGGCAGGCAGGGTTGCATCAGGGCTTAGTTCTTGTGGCCCTTTCTTACACGCCCAGGGAAATGCCAATTGCCACTTTGGGCTCAAGAAGCAATTTTCTCCAGGCCAGTTTGGCCAGGGATCCTGGAGGGGTTTTTTTGCCATCTTCTGAGCATGGAGCAGGGGTCATGGGGGTGTTGGGGGGAGATAATTGCTCCTGCATTGCTCAGGGGGTTGGACTAGATGACCCTGGCGGTTCCTTCCAACTCTATGCTTCTATGACACACACACATATATATATAGTAATTAAATATTCTTTATTATCTTATAACAAATAGTATTTGAAGTTACATGTATAGAATTGAGTGGTGACATGGTGCATTCTTGTTTATTTAGGGTTCTTGATACCATGGTCCCATTTGTTACTATTTTGCAGACTGTCAGACCCAGGTTGAGCATCTTGTTTTCTGTTGCATGGCCCGAATGTGGCCAGGGGTGCAAGACTGAAGCCTATGGGGATCGTGCCCCTTTACCTGCAGCTTGGACCAACTAACCCAGTGGACAGAAGCCCAGGATGCTCCTGTGTACCTTATTCTTTACACTGTATTTTGTTTATTTAAATTGTATTTTTGTAAGATGCTTCCAGTTCACACTGGGAGAGAAAAGGGGGGTTCAAAATATACCAAAATAAAGAAATTCTAGCCATTATGTGGCATCAACTCCTTGGCGGAAGAGGGGAGAGGTGAACAGCTGGAAGTAAGGCAGCTGGTAGAGGGAGCCAGCATGTGGTGGAAATTTTAGACAGCCACCACACATGTCTCTGTGCTCAAGCAAGCCCCCTTCCCCAGCAAAGGAAGTTGCAAAACACATAAGAATACTGTTGGGGGAAAGAAGGAAAAAAGGGAGGAGATGACAGCCCCTTACCTCAGATCCCGTAGCTTCCGATATGGTGGAATAAGAGCTCTCGGGAGCCCAAGAAATGCATTCTACCACGTGCTCATGTTCTCTGAGTTCAGCTTTGCACTCCTTTGTCGCTACCACCCAAACACGCACCGTCTGATCATTAGAGCAACTGGCAATCAGTGTGCCGTCCTGGTTAGGCCGCACCATACGGACCCATTCTCTATGCCCAGTGAAAGTCTTCACACAATAACTGTTTTGCAAAAAAGAACAAAAGGAGGGGGGTTAAGGACGGTTGACAGCACACTGCTACACAAGCCATGGATGGAGTCAGGTGGCATTAACAGCATTAAGCTAAAAAAATTTATCAGGGTATTCAGGAAGTCTAAATGGGAACAGGAAAGTCCAGCACCTCTTCAGAAGGGAGTAGGAGCCGATGTAAACCAAGAGGCTCAGCAGAAGCAGGGAGGAGGAGGAGACGCAGCTGCACTCATCTGTGCATCTGATGCCCACTGAGTAGGCGACCGTGCCCACACAGGCCAGCCGCAGAGAGGATCCTTACAAGTTTCTGGAGCTCTGGATGCGGAGACTGCTCTCCCTCCCCGCTGGAGATGGTTGTTCCCGCCCAAAACGGCCCGTGATCAGGAGTGATCTCCTCCTCCATCTTCCTATCACCACAGTAAGTACCTGGAGCGACACTGAGCAGAGCACAGTGGGGAAAGGAGGGAGGGGCGTGTGCCTGCACAGAAGCTCACTCAACGAACATCAGTTACAGGTAAGTGCAACTATGCTTTCGTCTCCGTGACTTCTGTGCAGTCCCACATGGGAGAGTAGCAAGCTGACTTACCAAGGAGGTGGGTGTGGGCCAATCACAGAATAGTGGCTGCAGCACTGATCCGCCTACAGATGCTTCCCTCCTGGAGTCCACATCGATCACATAATGCTTCAAGAGCCTGGAAGGGCTGGACCAGGTTGCTGCCTTGCAGGTGTCTGATATGGAGACGCTGCCAGTGAAGGTTGCTGACAATGCTTGTGCCCTGGTTGAGTGTGCCTTGGGTGGAAGAGGGCGGGGTATCTCCTTGACTCTATATGCCACTCTGACGGCTGAAACCACCCACCTAGTTATTGACTGAAGTGTGGCCACCCTTCCCTCATTGTGCCCTGAAAAACAAAAAATTGTCTATGCAGAAACCTTTGGTATACTCCAAATAAAACAAAAGACACCTCCTAACATCCAGGGTGTGCAGAACCTGTTTTGTAGGGGATGACGGGGAGGGGAAAAATACCGGATATCACAATGTCCTGGGTAACATGGAACTGAGTTATGACTTTGGGCAGGAAGACAAGACTAGGTCTATCATTATGAAGTTTGGTGAATGGGAGATCACACCAAAGGGCCCCTAGATCACTAACCCTACAAGCCAATGTTACTGCAACTAAAACACTATTTTGTATGACACCAGCATGTCAGCGGTCGCCAAAGCTTCAAACGGCTTCCCTATCAGGGCTGATAAAACTAAACACAAACTCCATTGTGGGGTTGGAGTAATGGCATGAGGGAACAGACTGAAAAGCCCTTTAATGAACCTCTTGGATTGGAGAGCAGAGAAAACAGCAGTCACCCACCTTATCACGGTTGGCAGAGATATGGAGGAGACTGATAATCCCCTATTCCTCAGTGTCAACATCAAATCAGACACTGCCAGCAGGGAGTAGGAGCAAGAGTCTGATCTCTGCGGAGATGCCCAGAATGAGAATTTGTCCCATTTTGAGGAGTATGATTTGCAAGTAGTTTAAGGGCCACCTGCAGAACCTCGATGACCCTGTCAGAATAGGCCTGACTCAATGGATCAACCATACCTTTAAATGCAAGGACTTCATGTCATGGTACACCAATGGGCCCCACTGGAGGAGACTGCGATCTGGAGGTAGGGTGATGTGCTCCCCTGGGACAGTCTCTGAAGGGCAGGAAACCAAGGCCTTCTGGGCCAAAAAGGATCCACAAGGATACCACATGGTCTCTCCACCTTTAACTTCTGGATAACTTTGTGCAGAATAGGGAAAGGGGAAAATGTATAGGAAAAACTCCCCCCGCCCCCAATGAATCTGGAAGGCATCTCCCAGAGTCTGAGAAGCCCCCGCTGCCCTTGAACAGAACCAAGAGCATTTGGTATTCAATGGGGACACAAAAGGGTCCACTGTGGGAAAACCCCACTCCTGAAACACTGGGTATAGACAAGTTGGGTTGCGTGCCTATTCATGGTCTGGACTAAGCTGTCTGCTCAAACAATTTGCCCTGGTGTTCTGGACACCAGTCCCATGAAAGGCTTGGAGGGAGGCATCGAAACAGACAGCTTTTAGCCAAGCGAGGACCGCCTCTCTCTGCGGAGGGACAACGATGCTGTGCCCCCTGGCTTGTTTATGTAATATTTGGCAGCTGTGTTGTCTGTTGCCAAGAGGATCCTCTTTCCTTGCAGAAGTGCTGAAAAAGATTTTAGGGCAAACGTGATTGCTCTAGTCTCAAGCAAATTAATACGTTTGGATAATTTCCTTAAGGACCATAACCCAAACACCGAGAATTCACCACAGTGGGCGCCCCAGACTGACAGTGAGGCATCTATAAACATCTGGATGTCAAAGTCTTGGAGTCCAAAGTCCACCCCTTTAGCTAGGTTGGCCCCATCAGACCACCAGAATAAAGATCTAATAAGTCCTCTAGGGGTGGAAAGTTTTCAGGACTGGAAATCTACATGGACCCTAAACACTCTGAGAAACCAATTCTGGAGATCCCTCATCTTGAGCCTGGCAAGAGGCACCGTGGAGGTGGACCTTCAGACCTAACAGTGACTGAATATGCACCACTCTCTGAAAAGGGTTCAATGAAAAATTCTTCACCAGTGACTCAATGGCCCTGATCCTGCTGCCGGGTAAAAAGGCTTTTCCAAGCTCTGAGTCCAGGATAGCCCCGATATAATCAACCTGCTGCAGGGGGAAAAGACAGGACTTTTCTAGATTAACAAGGAATCCCAGCTCTGAAAGGGTCCAGAGGACAGTGCTCAAGGATGACTGGATATTGGTCTCGGAATCAACCACAATAGGCCAATCATCGAGATTGGGGTAGACTATACACCCCCTCAATCTAAGGTAAGAAACCACTACAGACAAACATTTGGAGAACTCCCTTGGAGTAGTGGCCAGGCCGAAGGGTAACATACAGTACTCATAACAGGAGGCTCCACACTGAATGGACCCTTAAGAACTTTCTGCAGTCCTCATGGATGGCAATGTGTAAGTACGTGTCCTGTAATGAAACCATCCTAAACTTGGCTACCTTCAAGGACCTGTTGAGGGCCCTAAGACTCAATATGGGATGCAACCCACCCCCTTTCTTCCTGACCAGGAAATATCTGGAAAAGAATCCCTTGGTCTCCCCTAACTGCCCCTGTTTTTACTAGGACCTCCACCTCAGCCTTCAGCGGAATCACTGGGATGGTTGAAGGGAGGGGAAGAATCAAACTCCAGGCAATAACTGCAAGCTATAATCTTTAACACCCAATGATCTTTAGTAATAGAACTCCAATTATCAAGAAACTGGCCAAAATGGCTGCTGAAAACTGGAGGGTCAGTTAGTCCTGCCAGGGGTTTTCCCCTGTTGGGATGCTCCCTGGAGGGACTAGGATGAGGCTTTCCTCTTGTGCTCCCCCCACCCCCAATGCTTCCTGCTGGATTGCTGGTGGGGGTAAGAGGAGCAGTAGGGCCTTAAATATTGGAAAGGATGCCTTGGAAAATACCTTGGCATCCCCAGCATTCTGGCCATCACTCTGTTCTTGCGCATCCTTTCCAGCATGGTGTCGGTCTGGGAGCTGAAGAGCACCTTCCCCTCAAAGGGCATCTCTTCCGCTTTGGTGTCGGAAGGCAGAGCCAAAGAACGGAGCCAGGAGTGTTCCCGGAGAATGATGGAGGAAGCCACAGCCCCAGTGCTGCAGTCGAAAGAGTGCCCTGAAGTGCTCAGTTTTTGTTTCCCTAGTCTTGTTCCTTCCACTATCAAGGCTTTGGCAAGAGCCTTCTTATTTATTGGAAGGACATCCAGAAATTGTTCCAGTTTCTCCCAAAGGCCTATTTGGTACTGTCCCATGACAGCTGTAAAGCTGGCTACTCTCGTGCTCATAGCTGTAGAAGTGTAGATCTTGCACCCCAGAGCATCCAATTTCCAGCCCCCCTTATCTGAGGGGGACGTGTGGGAGCCTCCTTTCTGTCTGGATGGCAGGACCTCAGCAACTAGTGAATTTCCTGGGGGATGCTGCAACAGGAATTCACATGCTTCTTTCCTTACTCAGTAAAGGTGCTCGAGCTTATTAGCAGAGGCAGGGATGGAAGCCGAGTTGGACCAGACAGCCGCTGCATCTCCAAAAGGCCTTGGAGCATTGGGAGGGCCACTGAGCCCATGTTCTCAAAACAGGCTTTGGATCTGTGGGGATCACTTCCAAGCTGAGAGCTTTAGACACACAGGGGAGTTGCTTGGCATAAAGCCTGAGGTCCTCCATAGGGGAAACCAGCATATGTGATCCAACTGAATCTGAGAGAGAAGGGAAAGACGGGGCTTCTGATTCCATGTTGGATCCGTGTGTGTCATGCTTGTCCAAATCCGAAAGACATTGCTTTGAGGAAGACATCTGGCCCCAAGAAAACAGTGTCAGCACCAGAACTTGTCCTCCAGAGCTGGGTGGTATACTGGGGAACCTGAGACCAGGTTGGCTGCTGCTCCTTGGGCCCACTGAGGTGGAAACCATGGGAACTGTGGCATCTGAGGTGGGCCCCACTGGGGCATGGTCAGAAACGATGCATGACGAGTGGAAGCACCTGCTTTTGACAGAACCAATGTTGTAACCTCAAATACCTTGTTGTCAGAGGAAGGTGGATATCCATGGATCCGTCCAGAGGGTAACGTGGTCTTGGGACAGTCAGGGCTGTGCAGAAGTTCCGACTGGATCTGAGAACAGCTCCAAGTGGGGAAGGCTGCCTGGCTTTGAGGCGGGAAGCCTCAAATAGAAGGCAAACACCGACAGCTGAGTGAAAGTGTTAGAGGCTTTTCTCTTTTTCTTCACTGTTGGTTCCAAAGTGGCCTTCGGAACCTGGGAGGGTTTCAGCACCTTCTTACCAGTCAGATCTGACAAAAACGATTTCAGCACTGATGCTACCACAGGAGTTCCAGCTGGTTCCTCAACCAAGGAAGGACACATTTTGGGTTGAGGAGCCTGAGCCCTCAGTGCCTTCTCCCATAAGGCAGCCTTGAGCTGGGAGGACCCTGTTGTGCTTGGCCCTGGAAGTAAACTGGCAGCAAATTCTGCACACCTCGGTGTTGTGCTCTTCCTCCAAAGTATGCAGCATGCTCATTTGACTGAGCCATTTTCAAGCCACAGTCAGCACATTTCTAAAAGAGAGACATAAAGAAGCAAAGAAAAACTCACAGTGAAGACACAGCTCTAGCTAGCCGATCTTCTCTTCATGGCAGCAAAGAGAAGACTGAGGAGGAGACTGGTCCCCCAATCACATCTGTTTTGGGTGGGAACAACCATCTCCAGAGGGGAGGGGGAGCGCTCTCCTCCTCTAGAGTTTCTACACCCAGTGTAATGGTTCAAAGATGGACCTGCCTGGGGAAAATTGCTGACGACTTGCATGCCCAATGCCCAGGAATCCCTCTAGTATTAATGGGTGATTTCAGTGCAATGATTGGCAATGACAAATATACTCTTCTCTCTAAATTATTTCTCAGCCCTGCTTGGCATAACAGAAAACCTAAGGATGCTGTAATAAATAGTGGCGGTTTAGAGTTGGCTAAATTTGTGATCCAGAGAAATTTTATTCCATTGATCGGTTATTTAGGTTGATGGAGTTTTACTTATGTGAGCCCCAGAGAAGCCAGTGTAATAGATTATATTCTGGCTCCACTTGAATATCTTTCCCACTTTAAGCATTTGGAAGTTGGTGATTTTATGGGAAATAATCATTTCCCAGTCTCTTTTTCTACAGACCTCTCTTTGGAACACTATTCTGTTCCAGCACAAAGCTTTTCTCTCTCAAAATCAAAACAAAGCTTGCCAATTACACTAGAGCTCTAACTCTAGTGCTAAGGCTGTAACTATAATGGCTTCCATTCTTTGCAACACCTTAGTTAACAGGGTTCTGCAGTCAGGTCCCAACTGTTTGTGTAACTTGCATGAGGTATTAGAACTGTTTAGACCTCTCTATGTGAGAAAAAAAATTGACAGGACACCTTTTGAAGCCAAGAGGAATAGCTGGTTTAATAAAGCCCGTAGAATAATGAAGAGGCGTATTCAACAGACGTATTGTGAGTTTAAAAGTAATAGTACAATATCAGTTCTCCGAGAGTTGATAGAACTGAAGAAAATTTATAGAGAACTGATTAAGATGAGGAGATGGACGGTCCTGAGTAAAGAATGGGGATGTCCAATTTAACTATTAACTGCAATGATAATAAGGCCTTCTGGTCCATTGTTAACACTGCTATTAATCCAGATTTTAAAAACTCCATGCTATATTGCCCTCTCAGCATGGGAAAACCATTTCAACTGGCTACTTTCCAATGCTAATATGCCTAGTTCATCTTTGACTATTATTTCTCTTGATTTAACAGCACTTTGGTCGGAGATATCAATCAAGGAAGTTATATGCCTTATTAAGGGATTAAAATTAGGAAAAGCCCCAGGCTATAATCTAATTCCCAATGAATTATCCACAATGGTGGGCCACAGACATAGCCCCAAATTTTTACTCAAATTAATTCCAGTGGACAAATGCCTGATTCATGGAGATACTTGATTACTGTCTCAATATTTAAAAAGGGATCTAAATTGGACCCATCCTGCTATTGACCAATTAGCCTCCTTTCCCCTTTGGGAAAGTTATATTCTGCTTATCTGCACAAGAAACTTTTGGATTGGATGAAATCACAAACCATAGTGGGGTATGAACAAACAGACTGTAGGCAGGGTTTTTCAACATATGACAATTGTCTAGTTCTTTACCATCTGGCTGAGAAATATTCAACTTTTAAGGGGGGCAATTATATGTGGGCTTTATTGACCTTAAGGGGGCCTTTGATCCTATAAATCGTCCCAGGTTGTGGAATAAATTTAATCAAACTACTATGGACAAAAGTCTCCGAGGACTTATCCAATAACTGTACTCAAGCTTGACTGCCTAAGTATGCTGTGGGTATGAAGGGCACTTAACAAATTTATTTCACTTGAAAAAGAGGGTAAAACAGGGATGTTTGCCAGGACCTTCTTTATTCAATTTATATCTAAATGATTTAGCATCAATCTTTGAGAACGCCATCCACAGAAATGGGCAGAGACTCGTGTCTCCCTGTCCTGATTTCTATGGATCATGCTGTTCTTTTGTATCAAACCAGGGTTGGTCTGCAAAGGGCCTTGCAATCTTTCTCCAGTTATTGTTCCTGAGAAAGCCTGGTGACTGATCATCTGAAATCTAAGATCTTAGTTTAGATTTCACAGGAAATGAAACTCGCAATCAATGGGTCCAATATTGAGAAGGTTAAGGCCTTCTATTTGGGGATCCTGTTCTTGGCAGATTTATCTTGGACTACCGCCCCCCCAACTTAGAACAGCATTCAGCAAAGCAAAACTGTGTGCAAACACTATAAATAGATTTTTCCATAATAAGTGGGGCTTTTCCTGGAGCTGTACAAGCCTTTAACTTGAAAGACGTCCCCCTTATTCCTTATGGCTCAGCTACTTGGATCAAAGTTATTCCTGATAATATTGATAAACTTCTGGCCCAGTTTTTAAAAAACACTGCATATCCCCTGTTGTGTATTAAATGTTGTACTGCAGGCAGAATCTGGACAAATATCCCTGGAAACAAGAGCATGGCTCTATGCCTTCAAACCGTTCTGTACTGAAGATGGCTTGCTAGCCACTCTGAAATGGGATATCCACCAACTGATTTGGATGAAAGCCTGGATGAGAAACTGACATTAATTGGAAAGTCGGCTAATCATATTTCTGATATGGGCAAATCCAAAGTGTTTTCTTTGATCGAAAAGCATCTCCTAGAAATTGATTACAGCAGTTTGATCTTAAGAGCCCACCGAGTTCACTCACCCCTGTCTTTTGGGTCCCTTTTCCCAAAAAACTTTACCCCCCCATATATATTATATTACTATCCCATGATACTGCAGAGCTTTCTTATTCGCAAAATTGAATATTATACCCTCAGTGGTTCTACAGGGGGGATTTCTAAATAGGTCTTATTTCGATACAGTTTGCCCTTGTGGCCTTAATAGAATTGACACATCTTTTCGTGTTTTGCTTGCATGCAGGTGCTTTGAGAATATAAGGGGTCATTATATTAAGCCCCTAATTGACCAATCATCCCCTTACACCCTGGAAGCTCTGGCTCCTTCTCTAGCAATAAAGATCCTAAAGTCAGTATGGAAATAGCAAAATTCGTTCCAGTCCTTTCAGCCCTCACCTCCATCAAAAATCAGGAAAGAGAATCTTCTGCTGCTCAAGATTTGTTAATCAATGAGCTTCTAAGGGAATAAAAAGGAAAGAAAACTTGTAAAAATGCTCTCTGCAGCTGGCCTGTGCACGCACAATCTCAGGTGGGACTGTACAGAAGCCATGAAGATGAACCAGGAGTTCAGCCAAAAAAAATCAGGGTTGTTTTCCTAGGATGATGAGAGATTCCATTTAAAAAGGCAATAAAATATCAAAGGTGATGGAGAGATCTTCCGAGACCATTCTCCTTAAGAAAGTAAGGAAACATCCTCCTGAGACCTGCCCAAACTCCAGGGGAGTGATGTGGTGTACGAACGGGAGTGTGGGAATTGTTGACGGACAATTGCTTCCACCCAAACAGCAGGGCTCACCAATGGCTTATAAGCAGAAATGCAAAATTTCCAGAAATTTTGAAGCCATGGGGGGAAATGCCCTTATTTTTTAAAAAAAAACAACAGAAATTTGAGACAATTGAAACATACACAATACTTACTATCCTATCAAACCTAGAATAATTTTACTGCTTTAACAACATAAAATGCATAATTTATAACTTAGCATATTGAATTGCAATATTTGACATATCTATGGGATACAAGAGTTATAAACGCCTTAAGTTTTCTACAAGCAAAATTGCAAATACACCCAATTCTTGAGAGAAAACCACAAGCTGATATACCCTATGCTTCCTTAGCATGACCTCAGTTTTTTCTATCTGTTCAGAGGGAGCTCAGTTCTCAGTCTTCCTCTGAGGCTTTAACACAGTTTCTACCCTACCTCCTTCTGACCTTCCAGTCCAGCGAAGTAGAAATATTTCATAGGAGTTTCCCCTGTTCTCCCCAATAATTCAATTTCTTCAGTAGGAAAAATGGAAAAAAAGCCTTTTTGGAAGGTATTCACCTCTGTTCTTAAAAGCTGTAATCACTAAGAATGGAGCCTCCATAGTCTTCACTGAGCATCTGGCCACCCCAAAATGCTGGACCAGGTGGCCTCGAATCTGACCCAGCACTGGGATGCACAAGTACTACCTGGCTGGAAGACAAAGCCAACCATGCAGGAAGGCCCAGCCAGTTGTTGGCCCTATCACAGACCCCCCATCCAATGGAGGGGTGTGTGTGTGGAAGGTGAGAACCACCCAATGAGACTGTTTTATGGTGGCTCTCAGTGGACCCAACAGCAGTTCTGCAAAAAGTAAACAAGCAACAGAAAAGAGAAATCTGACTATGTATTCAACACTATGGGGGTCTAAATTACCAAAGGTGTCAAAACAGAAGTGGGTTCCCCACCAGAACAACCCAGCCACATTCCAACACTCTGCTTTAAAGAATCTCAGTAGATTCATACTGGCACAAACAGTGTGGAAACAAAGTCTACTTCCTTTGTGGGCACAAATTAGACAGAACTTACCCTGTTTGAACCTCCCACATTTTGATGGTTTTATCCCTCGAGGCAGACACTATATGATCCCCATTGGGCATGATGGCTACGGATGAAACATTGTGATCATGACCTAAGAGAAGGGAAGAACAAATTCACATTAAGAACTGCCATGCCAACTCCACATTACAACTGGAGCAAGGGTGCACAATCTGTGCAGCAGCCATTTATATCCTCCTGAAGGTTAACGTGTAATGTGCAAACGTGAGGTCTAATTGAGAGAGACAAAGAGTGCACATTCTGAAATTTACTTTTTAATCTTTGAACAGCACCACCCTCCAAATCAGCCATGGAAATAAGGACTTCTGAAGCTGTGAGTGGCATTGATTTCTATCAATGGAGGCACTGGTTTGCTAGTAAAAGGGGGGCGAGGGGTCCTCTTTGACCACCAAAGAATTTGTGCTGGGGATCACAGGACCTGCATGTACAAAACCCCAGTGGGACAGGGGCTGCAGAATGGAGGGGAATTGGGTGAAATGATGTGAAAAAGCAGGCTGGATCCAATACAGGATTTCAAGTCCTTCAGGTGTCTTGCATAGGATTAACTTCATGGAATGTACCAAACAATTTTTAAAAAGGATCCAGAGTGGAACCAGGAAATTACTGGCCAGTCAGCCTAACGTCTGTCACAGGCAAATTAGTTGAAACTGTAATCAAAGACAGAATTGTCAGGCACAAAGGGACAACACTTGCTAAGGGAAAATCAGCACAGCTTCTGCAAAGGGGAGTCCTGCCTCACCAACCTTTTGGAGTTCTTTGAGAAAGTGAACAAGCATGTACACAACAGTGACCCAGTAGACATTATACACGTGGACTCTCAAAAGGCTTTTGACAAGGTACCTCACGGAAGACTCCTGAGTAAACTGAGCAGCCAGGGGATATGGCTGGTTAAATGACAGGAGAGAGTAAGAATCAAGGGACAGTTCTCTCAATGGAGGAAAGTAAGCAGTGGGGTCCCACAAGGATTGGTACTGGGGCCAGTAGGATTTAATTTATTCATAAATGTTCTGGAACTAGGGGTGAGTAGTGTGGGGGGGCGAGTAATACACATTGGGACAAAAAATCCCAGCTTCAAGTATAGGCTAATGAGGTCTGAACTTGCTGAGACTGAGAGGGGAAAAGATCTTGGTGTCATAGTGGACAACTCAATGAAAGTGTCAACCCAGTGTGCTGCAGGAGTGAAAAAGACCAATTCTATGTCAGGGGTTATCAGGAAAAGGATTGAGAATAAAATGGCCACTCTTGTAATGCCCCTGTAATAGCGCCTATGGTGAGACCTCATTTGGAATACTGGGCACAGTTTTGGCCCCCGTATCTCAAAAAGAACATTGCAAAGCTGGGGAAGTGAAGAGGAGGGTGACCAAGAGGACGAGGGGAGTGAAGCACCTTCCCTATGAGAAAAGGCTGGAGAGAGTCTGGGACTTTTCAGTTCAGAAAAGAGACGCCTAAGGGGACGACGACATGATCGAGGTTTATAAAATTATGCATGGGATGGAGAGAGTTGACAAAGAGAAATTTCTCTCCCTCTCCCAAAATACTAGAACTCTAGGGCATCCAATGAAGCTGATGGGCAGTCCCAGAACAAAGATGGAGTCCAGTGGCACCTTTAAGATCAACGGTGTCATGCCAATAAAGGTCTATGGATGCTGATGCTGAACAGTTTTATGCAAGGTATAAGCTTTCACGTGCACGCACATTGTATCTGAAGAACTGTGCCTGCACACGGAAGATTATACCTTGAATAAAACTTTGTTGGTCTCCTAGGTGCCCCCGCTGGACTCAAACTTTGTTCTGCTGCTTCAGACCAGCACAGCGACCCATCTGAATCTGCTGGGCTGTAAGTTCAGGATGGGGGGGGGGGAGGAGAAGAAGAAGAAGAGGAAGAAGAGGAAGAAGAAGAGGAGGAGGAAGAAGAGGGAGGAGGAAGAGGAGGAAGAAGAGGAAGGAGGAGGAGGAGACTGGATTTATCCCCCTTTGCCCTTCACTTGGAGTCTCAGAGCGGCTTACAAACTCCTTTCCCTTCCCCTCCACACAACAGACACGCTGTGAGGTCGGTGGGGCTGAGAGAGCTCTGACAGGAACTGCTCTTTTTCAGGAACAGCTGTGCCAGAGCTTGTGACTGACCCACGGTCACATCAGCAGGTGCAAGTGGAGGAGTGGGGGAATCAAACCCGGTTCTCCCAGATAAGAGACCGCGCACTTAACCACTACACCAAACTGGCTCTCCGGGCAATACTGCTTCACACAGAGAGTGATTACAATGTGGAATTGGCTGCCAGAGAATGTAGTGAGGGCCACAGGAATAAACAGCTTTAAAAGGGGATTCAATAGGTTCATGGAGGCCAAGTCTATCAATGGCCACTAGCCATGGTGACTGAGGGGAACCTCCACATTCAAAGACACTAAGCCTCTGAATCCCAGAGTCAGGGGGCAACATCATGAGAAGGCCTCAGCCTCTATGCCCTGTTGTTGGCTGTCCAGATGAACTGGCTGGCCACTGTGTGAGACGGGATGCTGGACTAGATGGACCATTGATCTGATCCAGCAGGGCTCTTCTTATGTTCTTAATGTACTCCAATGAAAACCTCCAACTAGCAGCCACCACCTGGGAAGCCGTCCGAGGGAGGGGAAGCAGCAGGGCCCCCCCCCCATGCCTCTATCTGGCTCCATTCACGTTCTTCTTTGCTCTGGTTAGGGTTTTGATATTACACCTGCTCACTACCCACTCTTTGTAGAAGAAAAAGAGAAGAGATTGGATTTATACCCCGCCCTTCACTACCCAAAGAAGTCTCAGAGTGGCTTACAAACTCCCTTCCCTTCCCCTCCCCACAACAGACACCCTGTGAGGTAGGTGGGGCTGAGAGAGCTCTTGACAGAACTGTCCTTGAGAGAACAGCTCGTTAGAACTACAGCTTGCCCAAGGTCATCCAGCAGGTGCAAGTGGAGGAGTGGGGAATCAAACCCAGTTCACCCAGATTAGAGTCCGCGCACTTAACCACTGCATCCAACTGGCTCTCAGATGGATATCCTGCCCCATTAGGAAGCCAGAGACACCGGACTTCTGGTGTATGGCCTAGTTAAATCGTGCTCACTGCCTAAAGACTGGGTTCTGGGTTCTGGAACAAGATCCTCCCTTCCAGAGGCAGCAAATGCTGATGCAGCCCCTTTACAAATGCTACTTCTTTGGGCCCTCAAAACCTAGGAGGGCAGCACCAGAAATGTGGCACAGCTCTCCTTTCTTTCTTTCTTTCTGCTGGCAGCAAGTGGAAGGAGACAAGGCTGCATTTGCCTCGAGGCAGGTCAACAAGTGGGGGAGGGCGGGACGTGAAGGTGCTGGGAGGGAGGGAGCACATTTAACACAAAATCCTTCAGGT
The DNA here is from genome assembly GCA_029375565.1 of Gekko gecko. Lineage (NCBI taxonomy): Eukaryota > Metazoa > Chordata > Lepidosauria > Squamata > Gekkonidae > Gekko > Gekko gecko. The sequence goes on from JAPDNY010000016.1 coordinate 3,237,436, forward strand.
CTAAACTACCCACTATTTTCAGCCATGCACTTCCCCCCACGTCCCTGCAACTGTTACAAATAGCCTACGGTGGTTCACAACCAATGCAATAGGTTTGAAACTGGAGACAGGAAAGTTTCAGTTGAAGGAACTATGGAGAAAGAAATTATGTCTCCTTGGGAAACAACCAGGGTTCTCATGCAGCCAGCAACAATATGAAGCAAAAAACAAAAATGATGCTTTCCAGGGGCAGCCCACGACAGACAGCATTACCCGTAGAGCAAGACTGTCCACATCAGCTCATTTCCTGGGAAGCCAGGGGAATGACAGGCATTTGTCTCACAGCCCCTACTCCGCAAAGCCTGCATCGTGGGACACAGGCCTGTTAACATTTCAAAGCTACAGGAGAGCAGAGGCGAAAATCCAAATGGCCTGTGCAGCAAGGCCCGTAATTATTCCCAAGGTGCTAAACATGGTTAGCAGGAGTCTTTGGCCTGATCCCCACAAACGGCAGATGCCTTGGTGAACCTGGACCTGCACGGTGTCACGCAGGGCTCACACAGTCCTCTGCTCCCTCCATACAAAAAGCAACCATGAGTAAACAGAAAGCTAGCGACGTTCAGGAGAAGGGTCTGAAGGTTGGCCTTCCTGAAATGAAACCATAGATATTTACTATGAGGCTTCCTTCTGCTCCGGGGCTGTGGTGGCTCACGTGGTTAAGACGCTGAACTGCAGACTGGAAGGTTGGTAGTTCAGCAGTTCGAGACCCAAGTGCCTCATGACGAAGTGAGCTCTTGTCTCTGGTCCCAGTTCCTGCCAACCTAGCAGTTCGAAAGCAAGAAGTTGCAAGTAGATAAATAGGTACCGCTTTGGTGGGAAGGTAAGAGCGTTCTGTGCACCTTGGCCACATGACCACGGAAATGTCGTCATGCCAGCCACATGACCACGGAAATGTCTTCGGACAGCACTGGCTCTTCAGCTTGGGAATGGAGATGAGCACCACATCTCTAGAGTAGGATTCGACTGGCTTTCAAGCAAGGGAAACCTTTACCTTTACCTTCCCTTCTGCTCTGAGGTTAGGAGAGCATCTAGAGAGCTAGTTTGGTGTGGTGGTTGAGTGCGCAGACTCTGCGCACTCCCCACTCCTCCACTTGCACCTAGCTGGAGGACCTTGGGCAAGCCGTAGTTCTGATAAGAGCTGTTCTTGAAAAAAGAGCAGTTTCTGTCAAGAGCTCTCTCAGCCCCACCTACCTCTCAGGGTGTCTGTTGTGGGGAGGGGAAGGGAAAGGAGTTTGTCGGCCGCTCTGAGACTCCCTTGGGTAGTGAAGGGCCATGGGGTATAAATCCAATCTCTTCTCTTCTTCTTCTTGAAATGGGTGATTCCTAGTAATTGCTCAGGGAGGCAGGAACAATTTCTTCAGCTTCCTGTCTCCTGGGTTTCAGTTTGGTTATTTCGCAAGCTAATGAACCCAAGAGCAGGAAGGAGCATAACAGAGAAGAAACAGTGACCAAAACAGGTAAGTCACAGTTAGAAGCAAATGTGTAAGTGGGGGATAAGGGAGGGCTAGAGCAAGAATACATCTCCCCAATGCAACCTGATAGGTTTGATCAGACTCGTGACCCCACCCTTCGTAAATGCTCCTCTTTTCACTAGCGGGGGGGGGATGGGGGACAAGATGCTCTCCTAACCTCAGAGCTGAAGGAACCCGCACAGTAAGTATCCAAGGTTCCGTTCTTGCTCTGAGGAGGGGGACATCTTGGAAAGGGACTCCCAACAGCAGTGTCCCAAGTGACAGGTGGGAATGAATGATCTTCAACCACACGCTGAAGTATTCTGCGTCCAAACGTGGCACTGACCAAAGAGAAGGTGTCAAACAAAGGTTGATATTGAAGACCATGTGGTCACTTTGCATATTTCTTCCATGGCAGCCTGGTGGTCAAAAGCTGTGTTAGTGGTTGCACTTCCCACAGAGTGGGCTGTGATCCCTGCTGGAACCAGGATGTTACTTGCCTTATAGGCACTGGCAAATGGTGTTGCTGATAGCTGATCTGGACATCTTCCCTATATTAGAGGCTGTTAAAGAAAAGAGAGTCCCTCTTCCTAACTCAATATACCAGAGGTAGATTCTGAAGGCCCTCAGAGGTCTCAGGAGTGCATCTCTCTCTCCTTCAGGTGGCTCAAACATGAACAGAAGGATGGGAGACGGACGTCTTGACCAGTGTTCCCTCTAAGCTGAGTTAGTGTGAGCTAGCTCACAGTTCTTTAGCCTCCGGCTCACAGATTTTTGTCTTCGCTCAGGAAGGATGGCTCCAGAGCAAACTAATTTCTGCAGCAGCCAAAATGCTCACTCTCAACTTTAATGCCAGTAGCTCACAAAGTAGAATTTTTGCTCAGAAGACTCCACTGCTTAGAGGAAGCATTGGTCCTGACTCCTGTAAAAGACTGAATTCACCTTGGGAACGAAGGTGGGATGCAGCCTGAACACCACCTTGTCCATATGGGATAACACACACACACCTCTCTGGCTGACAAGGCTCCCAGTTTTCACACTCTTCCACCTGAAGTCACCACTGTAAGGAAGAGAATTTTCATATGCAACCATTTAAGAGAAACCACTCTTAAAGGCTTGAAGGGAGGTTTAGTGAGAGCTGAAAGGACTACATGCAGTCTCCATGAAGGGAATCTGTGGACTAAGGCTGATCCACATGACCCCTCTGAGGAAGTGGACAATATGAGGATCTCTGGATACAAGGACGCCAGCTACATATGGCAGGATCATGGTGATAGCTGCTACCTGGCGATAAAAGGATGAATGCTTTTAGCTTCTGAGGAATGCCCTCTTGAGGGAAGGCCAACATTTGGCTCAGACCAGGGTCTAGGGGGTTAATGTGCTTGCATTGGCGCCACTTTATTTATTTATTTACTAGCTGGGCCAAGCCCATTGTGGCAGTAGACAATGAGCCCTAGATAGGAAGGAAGGGTGGGTGGAAGGAAGAGAGAGAGAGTTGGGGAGGGGAAGGAAAAGGTGAGGGAGAGAGAGGGGAAGAGGGGGAGTCAGAGACAGAGTGGGGGGTTATGACAGCGAGTTTGAAAGAAAGGAAGGGAGGTAGGTAGGAAGGAAGGAAGGGGGAAAGAATGAAAGCCAGGAAGGAAGAAAGAAGGGTAGAAAGAGAGAGATTGAGAGAGAGAGAGTGGAAGGAAGGGAAGAAAGGAGGGAAGCAGAGGAGGGAAGAAAGTGGGGGAGAAACAGAGAGAGAGGAAGAAAGTGGGGAGGGGAGAGAGAGTGAAAGGAAGAAAGAAGAGGGGGAGGTGCGGGGTGGGAGAAGGGGCAGGGGTGCCTACGGGAGCTTCTCCCGTCTGCCCGGATTGGCGGGGAGGGGGAGAAGTGAGGGGGGGGGCTGGGCGCGTGGCGGCTCCCTTGCCACCACCGGCCGTCTCCTGGGCAGGAGGGCCTGATCCGGGTGCGCGGTGGCTCCCTGGCCATCGCCAGCTTTCTCCTGGGCGGGTGGGGGCAGGGGTGGGACCGAGGCTGGCGTGCAGCAGCTCCGTGACCGCCACAGCCAGCTTCCTCCTAGGCGAGTGGGGGGCGGCGGGAGGGCCTGAGCCGGGCGCACGGCGGCTCCATGGCTGCCGCAGCTGGCTTCCTCCTGGGCGGGGGTGGGAGGGCCTGAGCTGGGCAAGCAGCAGCTCCGTGGCCGCCGTGGCCGGCTTCCTCCTAGGCAGGTGGGGAGGCAGGAGGGTCTGAGCCGGGTGCGCAGTGGCTCCATGGCCGCTGCGGCCGGCTTCCTCCAACGTGGGTGGGGGGTGGCGAGAGGGCCTGAGCCGTGGCCGCCGCAGCCAGCTTCCTCCTGGGCGGGTGGGGAGGGCCTGAGCCGGGCAGGCAGTGGCTCCGTGGCCGCTGCAGCCAGCTTCCTCCTAGGTGGGTGAGAGGCGGCAAGAGGGCCTGAGCCGTGGCCGCTGCAGCCAGCTTCCTCCTGGGCGGGGGGGGGGCCTGAGCCGGGCATGCAGTGGCTCTGTGGCCGCTGAGGCCAGCTTCCTCCTAGGTGGGTGAGGGGCGGCGAGAGGGCCTGAGCCGTGGCTGCCACGGCCGGCTTCCTCCTGGGTGGGTGGGGGGGCAGGAGGGCCTGAGCCGTGGGTGCCGTGGCCAGCTTCCTCCTGGGTGGGTGGGGGGCGGGAAGGCCTGAGCCCAGCGTGCGGCGGCTCCCTGGCCACCACCGCCGGCTTCCTCCTGGGAGGGTACGGGCAGGGGTGGGACTGAGGCCGGTGTGCGGTGGCTCCCTGCCCGCCGCCAGCTTTCTTCTGGGTGGGTGTGGGGGGCGGGACTGAGGCTGCGCCGTTGGCTTTCTCCTGGGTAGGGGCAGGAGGCCGGCCTGAGTGACATTTCATGCGGCCAAACACTGTTGGCGCGCACTGAATGTTACGAATCCAAAATGTAATTATTATAAGGAGAGATTGTTAAACTTATACCCCGCCCTCCTGGCCAAGCCCGGCTCAGGGCGGCTTCACAAAGACTTTTCATATGGTATTGTAGATGTGCCTTGTGGAGGCCTTCCTGGAGGGCCATGATGGTATCCACGACCTCTGAGGAGTGGCCTAGGTTCAGGAGCCTGTTATTCTCAAGAGCCACACAGTCAGATGGAACCACCTTGGGTCTGGTGCCATGCTGGGCCCTGTTGCAATGTGTCCAGTCTCACTGGAATCTTCCAAGTGCCTTCACTGAGAGCTCCACTAAGGGACACCATGGCCTGTGAAGCCAATCTGAAGTCACAAAGATCACCTCCATCTCCTGTTGTATCTTCCACAGAGCTTTCTGGATCACTGGGAGGGGCAGGAAGGTGTACAGTAGGGCCCTTGGGCCAAAAAGAGGTTAGAGCCACTCATTCGTTCCGACAGAGGGTGATGGTATCTGGAGAAAAATCTTGGTACTTGATGAGTGGATGCTGAGGCAAGCAGATCCACCTCTGGAGTCCCAAACCTGGCTGCAATTTGTAGGAAAACATCCTGTTTGATGGACCACTTATTTTCGTTAATGATCTGTCTGCTCAGACACTCTGACTTCTGGGAGGTGTTCTTGTGCGTGTCTATGATCATGCCAAGGTGCTGAATCCTCTATGATGGTAGAAGACTACTCTTCTCTGTTCAATAAGAAGTTGTGGGCCTCCAGGAATTGAATATGTCCTGAGAGTGTCCATGGCCGCTTGCTCCCAACTGAGAGAGCAGATCAGGATGTTGTCCAGACAAAGGTGGATTTGGATTTGGATGTCTTGCTGATGAATCAAAGCCTGCAATGCCATGAGGACCTTGGAAAAGACCCAAGGGGCTGATGCCAGACCAAAAGGGAGAACTCTGAACTGAAATGCTGGCCACTTTAGGCAAACCAGAGAAACCTGTGATGCCCTTAAAATACGGAGATGTGCAGATAGCTTCCATGGGGTTGATGGAGGTCATAAAGGCCTTGGAGCATAAGGCTTCCATGATCAATCGAAGGCTCTCCGTGCATATGTGCTTGTGGACCATGAACCTGTTCATATACTTCAGTCAGAGAATGGCTCTTCAGCCCATTTCTCTTGGGCACCATGAAAAATATGACTGGAATTCCTGTAGCCAGCCCCCCACTAGAATATCCCCATTGTCAGTTTTCCCTGCTTGGCCAGCCAATCAGCCAGATTCGTCGGACCTGTAGGACAGAAGTCAGAATGGTCTGGTAGCTTTGGGGGCCCCTTCAAAAGGCGCTTCTGGTGCTTGACTACTTTGACCTGGTCTGCTCTGAGATAAGGAGTGATGGGAACAAATGGAATGGGAAGAGAAGGTTCTCCTTTTTGTCCCTGGTTTCAACCAGGATCTTGTTGAAACAGTCTCCAAACAGCCTTCCACCCTGAAATGAATAAGCTATTACTACAGACTTAAAATGGAGATCAGCTTGCCATGCACGAAGCCCTAGGGAAGCCCTGGCCAAAGAAGCCATCACCACAGAGCGTGATGCAAAGGTCATTGTGTCCAGAGCAGCATCTGCCAGGAAAAGTGGCCATCTTGAGAACACTGTTGGAGCTCTCTACAGCCCTTCTGCTCTTACTGGAAATGAGTTGGACCAGCTTCTAGGCCCAAACGATTAAGGTGAAGGTTGCTGATGCCCTGATAGTCACTGTCACTGCTGCAGCCTTGTGGGACTTCCACAGTGCGTAGTCAGCTCTTCTGTCCAGCCCATCCTTTATGGAGCCAATGCAATCATTTGAGACCAGGCCAGTGGACTGTACCACCGCTACGGGTGCCTCCACCACAGAGACCTGCAACAAATCCATAGTGTGAGGAGCCAAGAAAAAGTTTTTCGGTAACGCTTGGAAACTGCCTATTAGATATAGGCTTGGCTCCAGTCTTTCAAAGAAATCAGGAAAGGAAACCGACCTCTCTGAGGAGGATGCCCTGGGAAAGATGCCCTTGTTCCCCTGGGGCCTGGATTTACTCCCTGTGGGTTCCTCCCAGAATCAGGGATTTCTGTGGCATCTAAAGTCAGGACTGTCTTGGATAGGAAGGACTGGCGTGTGGGCTGCTCAGCAACTCTGGGCTCCTCCTCTCAGGAGACTGCTCCCTCTTTCTTGGGTTCTGACTGTGAGGACAGGCTTTCCATCCCCTGGGCCCTGGCTGAGGTGGCAGTGAAGAAAGAGGCTTTGTGGATCACCTCAGTCGGCCACTGGAAGCCAGGGCCCTAATGGGATGAAGCATGTCCCTCCCTATGCCTGGTCCCTTCCCTCGGGGCAGGTGAGGGTGACCTCAGGTTGGAGTGCTTGGCACCCCGAGGTGGGGTGGGGGAGGAACACTCTTGTATCCCCCACATCTCTTCCCTTATGGCTCTCCTTAAAATCTCCACCATCTCAGCCAAGCAAGGATTCTACCTGCCCACAACCTCAGAACTGGGGGGGACACCCCACGTTACCCCCTTGAAGATCCGTTCCGGTGGTCAGGGTGTCCATTTGGGCTGTGGGGGGGGTGTCCAACAGAGGTGCCTGGCATGCCACTGTAGCCCTCTGCGGTTGAACTGGCAGTTGAGAGGGCCATTTGCACCACATGTGGCATTTTCACACCTTTTTCATGGCATGTTTTCAGGCACTTTTGTTTTTGAGCCACAGCAGTGTTCCAAGTTCTCTCCAGGCTAGAGTTGCCAGGGAAGCTCTCTCCTCGAGGAACAGATGGAAAGAGGAGAAACTTGTCTCTCCCATGTAGCTCCGAAGTCTCTGAGACTTCCTGAGCAGCCATTCATGGGGGGGGGGCGTGGCAAGCAAGAAGCCCCAGAGACAGAAGGAGAGTGGAGCAGAGGTGTGAAGAAGGAAAATGAACAGGCTGGGAGATGATAAAAGTCTTTCTCTCAAAGTTTGAGGTCACTTGAGAAAGGCAAAGAGCCCACTCAAGAAGCTGAACTCCCTGTCAAGGCAGGAAACAAAAGTGAAACTGGGTGAGTCCCACCCCAAAGACAGGAAGTTGAAGAAACTGTTCCTACTACCTGAGCAACTGGTGGGAATCACCCATTCCAAGATGCCTAGTGAGAACCCTAGGTTTCTGGATGGAAGCTCCCACTGGCCACTCAGACACCAAACTCTGATATTGTTGGTTTTATGCAGGCTACACTTCAGCTCATCCTACCCTGCACACACCCCGGGGGGGGGGGGGGGGATTTACAACAGGACCAGTGGGATGGTGGGGATCAGGTTTTTCTCTCCAGTCTTGGATTGCTGGCTGAATCTGGTTGATGGCTTACCATGCATGGTTCTGATACACTCGAATCCCTGGAAATCCCATAGCTTAATGGTCATATCTGCAGAGCAGGAGGCCAATAGCTTGCCACTGTGATCGAAAGAAATATCCTGCACAGAGTCTGTGTGGCCCTTCAGGGTTCGTTCGAAATCACCCGTCTCGTAATCCCATACCTAAGTAGAGAGGACAAGGGGAATATGTGAGTATTAGCCTAGCCTCCCTCTTCTTCCAAGCCCCTCCCATTTTGCACATGGCAGGGCAGTCTAGCACCTGGCTTAATATCACTTGAACCAAAGACTGTATTCCATAGCAGAAAAGAAGCAGGGAGAGAGGCATAGTTTAGAAAACTTAATAATTTTCAGATTATAAGCTTAGGAAGTACACACCCCAACCACTGTTTGCAACTGACACCACTAGCCAACAGGAATGACTGCAGTGATTATTGTTGCTTTAACACAAAGGAGTCCCTTTCTGTGAGACCCTTCAGGGGTATATCTTTTGTTTGCTGACATGGGGAAGATTCCAGCCTTCTTCAAAAACCACAGACAGAATCAATCCTAAAGATGCCCAACAGATATTAGAAAGTGCAATATTCAAACGTGTCATGGCTAGGATTGAACAAGAAGTCTTCAAAGTTGTACAATGCCTGCAAGAAACTTCCAAGCATCTGCTCTGGGGATGACTGTACAGATTCACTATAGGAATCAGAGGCAGCCAGTCATCTAGCACTTTTGGCAGTCCCAGTCGTGATTTAGAACAGAATCCCAGATTTAGAACAGAACTGGGCTGCAGGGAAGGGCTGTGGGGCTCAGTGGAAGAGCACAGACTTTGCAGGACGTGAGTCCAGGCATCTCCAGGGGGTGGCGACTGCTGGGAAAGATTCTTCTCCATAGAAGACCTTGGGCAGCTGCTTCCAGCCACAGTAAGCAATCTCGTGCTGGACAGATTGATGGGTCTGGCTCGGCACAAAGGCAGCTAGACTCCAACAAGCTTCCACAGGCTGGAAGCCATGGCTGCGGCCATGGAGAGCCTCACCCCATGTTCTCCTTCCAGCTTTGCACAGATCAAGAGCCATCGGGGGAGGGGACAACATGGGAGGAAGCATATCTGAAGGGGGCCTTGATTCATGGTTACAGTAGCACATAGTCACAATTAACCTTGTAGCGTGCCCAGCAGTGCGCCAACAAAATGCAGACTTCAAGACAACGGGGCAACCAACTCCCCTTTGGAAACCAAGTCCCATTATGACGAGCAAGCAGAAACTTTCAAGCTTGAGTATATATACAGTAGCCTGTGAATGAGTGGGACTCATTTCCAGAGTACAAAACAAGCCCTTTTCTCCAAAACGTTTACAACTGAAAAGTTGCCAGGAAGGGCAAAACAAAGGGCAGAAGGGAGAACAAGAACAGGGCAGAACAGGCATTCATTCAGGGAGGCCAGGAGTTACGCCACAGGCTCAATGGAAAAGATGGGCTTTGAGAGGGAGCTGAAGTAGTGAGAGGCGTTCTTGGGAGGCAACTCCGGGCACAAGGGGAAGCAAGGGAGCAAGGGCAGAGCTGTCTGAGGGACACAGAAAACCCCTTGCAGAGGCTAATTTGATCACAATACCCAGGAGACTACATGCTGAGAGCCATTCGTAACTCCCGACCAGTCGACTCACACGGGCGGTTATCTCAACTTGGAGGCCACAGCTGTTGGCGCCTTCCTTCCAGCTCCCCACTGCCGGCTGCAACAGAGGCTGCAACACCAAGGAGATGTCACCCCCTCTCCACATCCAAGAGCTTACCTTTATTGTCGCATCCTCTGAAGCAGAGACCATAACACTGAAAACTGGATGGAAAATCACTCTTGTGACAGGACTCCTATGACCACTCAGTGCATACTTTTCTGGAGGACGAGGGATCCATTCTTTAGGGTCTCGTTTCTGGCCAAGTGGCCCACCTGATGTGAATTCTTCCTTAGCTTCATTTAGTTTGGATTCTAATTCCATAACCTAAAAGGGTTGTGGGACAGAGGAAGAGAAGACAAGAGAGCAGATGAGTAAGGTGTAGAGTAACAACCAATGTTCCCTCTAAGCTGAGTTAGTGTGAGCTAGCTCACAGTTTTTTAGCCTCCGTCTCACACGTTTTTGTCTTAGCTCAGGAAGGATGGCTCCAGAGCAAACTAATTTATGCAGCAGCCAAATCGCTTGCTCACAACTTTAATGCCAGTAGCTCACAAAGTAGAATTTTTGCTCATAAGACTCCACAGCTTAGAGGGAGCACAAAATCTTGGAGAGTTAAATTACTTTTAGCCATTACCAAACCTATATACTCTCAGGGAGCAGTCCTAACCTAAGCAGACACACTCAGAAGTAGGTCCAGTTGTATTCACTGGAGCCTACTTCTCTCAGGAAAGGATTGCAGCCTTAATAACCACAAGACTCTCCAATTACTACAAGCCCAGTTTAAACTGAGCTCTTTCTAAAGAACGTCACAGGTAGAATTCAGCACAAAACAGCCAAATTAGAATTCATTCACAAATTCAAGACAATGTACCCCAGTCCCAAGCTTAACAGGGACCTTGGATTCCTAACTCACTATAGATGCTGATACCTCACATATCTCACCCCTTACAGATGTTAGTTTTTCCACTAACTCATTTCATCCTGGTAGATCAAGATGGGCAGTGGTGTGTTTCTGTGGCAGCAGAGAAGAGTAAGAGCCCAGGAGCACCTTATGAGCTTTCGTGAGTCGCTGCTCACCTCTTCAGTTACCTGCACTGATTTGATATTTCTTCTACTCTACTGTAGGCTGGGAGTTTCTCACACCTTCTCCAGGTAAACTTTTGATTGGATCTTGTTTTATAATAGCCTCTCTTTGTACCATTCCTCCCCTCCCCCCTTCCTGATGGGTATTTAGATATGCATAATGGACATCCACTTCTGTGCAGCCAAGGAAGTAAGAGCATACCGAAATAAATTTTTGTTAAGTTGTTAAGGTGTACTGTACTGTGTAATTTAGCCAGAGATCTGGTTATTTTGAAACAATTCCACTCTATGCCCCTTCTTACCTCTCAGAGAGGTTAAACGCTAAGATTGGCCAAAAAGACCGTGCTGCCAGGTGGGCGTAAGACTAGTTAGCATCCATCTACCCGATACCGAGCTTTTACTGTACTTCTCCCAATGCTATAGAATCATCTTCTTCTGGAGGCCTGACTTATTCCTTTTCTCACCTCTTCTCAAAGGCAAGGGAAGACATACTCTATTCTACCTGGGCAACTAGCACTGTGATTTCAAAAGGAATGCATGATATTTTTAGATGTTATCACTGCAGCTTAGATTTCTATTGCCTTAACAGTTTATTTTTCATCTGTGAATTGTTCTGTAAGTGACTGAAAGATGGTTTACAATTATTGCATATAAATATAACCCACCTTCCCCCACTGCATACTTTCTGCCCCTCCCCAGTCCAGCCGCTATAACCTCTCCTGCCCTCAGCCCTCCAATTAGATCTCCAATTAACTGCAGATGTGTCCAAATGCACCTAAAAGAGAATGCTGAAAGAAAGCTCAGATGCTATTTTATTTCAACTACAGTGTTGCATTAGAAGATGGAGTAAGCAAAAAACAAAAAACAAAAATTTATGCTGCTTTATTGAACACATTTATTCAAACTGACAGGAAATACAAAGCCTGAGCATTTCTCCTCTGCCCTGCCTATAGAAGCCCTTCGAAAAAAGACGTTTATAGTAGGCACATTTTCTAAAAATGGTTGATTTTGAAATCTGGTGCATTAGATCAGGAGCACATCAGCACAATTTGTGCATCCTCTGAAATCAAGCATTTTCAGAAAATGCTGGACCAGGACTAATCCCTGCAGTTCTCTTTTTCCACTACAAAAATACGGAAACTCTGCATTAAAAACTTAAAATTACGACACTTACGTGCAAATAACTTCAAGACAATTTTTTAAAAAGTTCTCCCAAGATGATGTTCTATTCCTATATAACTACAAATACTAACACAACACTTTTATTGCCAGTATACTGAGGCTTCTGCTCACCTTCTTTTGTAATCTTATAACCGATGTCCATTTTTTTTCCAAGAGCCCAGCATACTTCTTATCTAACTCTTCGTTCTAAAGGAATCAAAAACAGCATGGTCACATTCAGCAGTTTCCAGTCAGGGTTTCCTCCCCTGTATTAGGATGCCCTCATGAACAGGAAAGACCTCAGAGGCTCTCTTTATGAGAATACAGTTTTCCTGCTCTCTAAAAATCACAGAGATTAAACCGCGTGGCTTATCAAACAATTGTGACACTGTCAAATACTTAGCATGCAAACTGTTATGAAACAGGAACACAAACTTGCAAATTAAAACCAGAGGAATTAATTATTTAGAAATTATCTGAAGTTCTCTTTTGCTAGTGCTTTTGTACTCTTAAGATACTCTAATACTTGCAAATAGGATTAATGTAAAGAAATTCACATCCATTGTCAGAGCTGGAGTGTGACTGTTGAATAGGAATGGTCCTGGTCAAGAGGTATAATACACAATATTTATCACCAAGTTGTCATGGAATTAGAGCTGAAATTTCGCAGCAATATTTGAACAGGCCATTGGAAAGTGAAATCTGATTTAACATATTGATTTCTGTGGGCGTGCTGGAGATGAGTTGCCTTAATTCACCTGTGGGTTTGGTTACTGGATATCTTTTACCCCCTGATGGTTTTCAATCAAATGAACCATTTCAGAACTCTTCAGGGTTTGTTTTTTGTTATTTTTACTGAAAGTTGCTTTGAAATCTCATATGAAAAACAGGATGCAGATTTTAAAAACAACATATATTTACCAATTAATCTGTGTCCCTGTCCTCAATATGGCTCCTGAGGGGACTTCTGAACTGTACAAACCATGGTGCCATCATTAGTAAAACAATAAATGAGTCAGAGGCCAGTAATAGCCAGAATTTTAGGGGATTTTTTAGAAGAAGCCTGAACTGGTAGAACTCTGAATGGTAGGGATGGGCATGAACCGTGAAAATGCAGTTTGGTTTCTGGAGAGCCACAAACTAAACCACCCATTCACAAACCGAACTAATGTGTTTGGTTCATGGCCCCTTAAATCCAATTAAAAGGGACTGCAGTCCCTTTGAACTTTAAGGGAACTGCAGAATACAGCCTGAAATAGCTGATTGGGGGAGAGCACCTCTCTGTCATGCAGCTGTTTTTGAGGTTTGAGGGGAACACGCACGAACCACGAACAGCACGAACCTGCTCTGAAAGTTCATGATGGCGGATCCATCATGAACTTTTGTTTGAGAAACAAGAACAGGGCAAAATTTGTCATGAATTTTGCTTCAAGGTTCAGTTTGTGCCCATCCCTAGTGACAGGTAAGGGCCCATCCACTGGCCATGCACCACAAACCCAGAGAGCAAAAATACTTTCACTTGGTGCCAACATTCTACAGTCTTGGCACCATGTAAAACTGCTGAAAGGAAGGAACCCCACAATCAAGGCGCCATCTACCTTATGTCTGAAGGTGAAGACAAAAAGGAGAGGGTATACAAACATAAAGGCCTCAAAATACTGGGATTTCCTCAGTCCTTGCCTTCTCTAGCCACTCTGTGGTACCAATGTGAACGGAGACACAGTCAAGAATCACTGACCAACTGAGAAGCTCAGCAACATGTATAGAAATGCGGAATAAAAGGCATCTACCAGTCTGTGGGTAGACCTAGTTTCCATTCTTGCCCTACATCAAATTTCAGAACAATCCAGGGAGGGTAAGAAAGATGCAGTGACTGACATTTTGGGTTCTGGAGACTCAGAGAGGTGAACACTATAGGAGATGCAGAAAGGCAGGCGAGCTGCAGATCAGAATTTATAATTGGATTACCTTCTTGGGTTAGAAGGCACGATGGAAACATTTCCATCTTCTGTGCTTGGGGGAATTTGGGGTTATTTGCAGAACTAATTTGTGCTGGAGCCAAGTGTACCCCCCTGTTGCCTGGCTAGCCCCCAATCCACTGATGCTCAGTTTTTAGGTCTTTTAATTTATTAAGAGTCATGATTAATTTATTCTCCCCAGTTTCCCTGTGCGATGCTCTCGTAAGGAAGTTAACCAGCCTCCCTTATTGCTGTTTAGCATATTCAGGTCCTTTCTACCTTTTGGGGAAGAGAATTCTTTTAATGAGGTTGATGGATGGGGCCAGCCCTCTTTTTATCAAGCCCCATTTTCAATTACATGAACAATGAGATTACAAGTAGACTTTATTTGAATGGGATACAGGAAAATGAAATTAGAGCCTCAAGTGGGTATTTTGGTAAGATGGGCAAAATTCTACACTTTCTTGGTTGCATTTCTAGGCATTTGGAGGTCAGCATGATATTTCAGTTTCTCACAGCTATAGTCACTCATGTGATCTGTACCAAAGTTACTTCCAGATCACATCACGACAGTTACTCCTTTCCAGAAGCTACACTAAGAGACAGAAGGAGAGAATTATCAATACTGCAAGGACTGGACAAACATACTGGTGTGTATATTTTCTAGAATATTACTATTATTCAGTGAATGTTTCCTAGAATATCACTTCTCTGGTTTAAGAGCCTGTCCTTAAGCATTTAGGTAGTGCAGGACAGCATGCTGTGCTGCTGTACAGAACTGACTCTGCAGTTCTGCAAGGGGTGGCTCACAATTCAAGTAAGGTCAACAGTTTAAAAGTGAATTTTGGAGACAGCAGGAAAGATACAAGGAGGATGGAAACTACACAATGGTCTACTGGAGATTCTGGGCTGGATCCAGACTACATTCGCCACTAACAGAAAGGAACAGACCATTGGATATTTACCATGAAGGGTCCTTCTCCTCTGAGGAAAGAAGGACATCTTGATAATGTGATTTCCACCATCCAAACAAGGGATGCAAGAACTACTAATTATGAGCTTCCTATCTTCAGCCTTGTGGTAGTCACCCTCTCCAGTCTGGTGACTTCATCAGTTAGTTTTGACTAAGCTCTTGCCTCTACAGTAGGAAGGGGAAAAAACAGAAAAACAGCAGATATATACACAAGGTGAGCGAACAAAAGTTGAGACAAGAAGAAAAACCTGCTTTACTGTATTCCTGGTGATGCCTTCAAGAAGGACAAGATGTCCTCCTTTCCTCAGAGGAGAAGGACCTTCACAGTAAGTACCAAATGGTCCGTTCTCCCTCTGAGGTGGAGGACATCTTGATAAGGACCTCCTAGAGCAGTGTGCTTAATTACTGGACTGGTTAGAGTCATCATCACTTAAGACGTTCTGCAGCACTCTTCTACCGCAGGTGGCATCAGCTGAACTGTATGTGTTGATTTTGTAATGTCTGATGAAGGTGGATAGCAAAGACCAGGTTGCTGATTTACAGACCTCTTCAATGGCAGCATGCCTAATGGGGTTGGTGGCAGCACTCGGGACAGAATGAACTGTGATACCTGAAGGAACCAGACTATTATGGACTTCATAAGCTTTGATGATGGTGTTGCTTATGGCCGACCTGGACATCCTTTGGCCCATTTGGAGGGGATATGGAGATAAACATAGCATCTGTTTTTCTAAAGAAGTTGGTTCACTGTAAGTAATACTTTAAGGCTCTTCTAACACTGAGTGTGTGCCAAGACTTTTCCTTTGGATGCTCAGGCTTTAGAAAGAATGATGGTAAGTGCACTTCCTGGGACCTGTGGAACGCAGACTTAACCTTGGAGATAAATATGGGATCAGGTCTAGGGACCACTTTGTCTTTGGCAGATGCTAAGGTTGCCTTTGACTGAACCAAGGTGACGGCAACAAGGAACACTGTCTTCATTCTTAGCCATTTGACGGAGACATCCCAAAGCAGTCCAAAGGGTGGTTTGTTGAGAGCAGAGAGGACGATGTGAAGTTTCCACATGGGAAATCTATGAGCTTGTGGTGGGTCCCTCAGAGCCACACTTGGAATAAAATTAATGATATGGGATGACGAGAAATACACATTCCTTTGATATATGGCAGAACAACTGCTAAGGTGTGCAGGTGGCTTAAACTTTCTTTTGACTCCTTGCAGGAATGCTAAAATTGAGGCGAGGAATGGTTCTAATGGGTTAACCCCCCTTCTTCTGCACCACTGTATGAAGGCTTTCCAAGAGGTACTGTATATTCTTGTTGTGGATTGTCTTCAGGATGCAAGTAGAGTCTCTGTCATATTTGGATCATATCCCAGTCATAGGGAAGCAACTCTTTTCAACCTTTGGGCAGTCAACTGCATCCAGGTAGGGTGGGCATGCCAGATGGGATCCTTTGTAGCATGTCTTAGGACTCCAGTAATTTCCAGGTAAGTTCTACTGACATCTCCTGGAGGTTTGAGAACCAGGGCTAGTGTGGCCAGAACAGGGCTCATACATCTTCCAGAGGACCCTGGGCAGAATTGGGAGAGGGGAGAAGGTGAATAGTAGAGTCTTGAGTCAAGGAGCTAAGAGCACATCTGTCGCTTCTGTCCTGGGGTGGTAGAACCTTGTGAAGAAGCAGCTGAGCTGATGATTTGTTGGGGAAGCAAAGAGGTCTACTTGTGGTTGTCCAAACTGATTCACTATCTTCAAGAAGAGCTCCTTTTTGTCTGCTGAGCCAATCAGCTTTGTCATTGGAAGACTCCTTATGTGTTCTGCTGTAATCAACAATAAGTTCTTCTCAACCCAGGTTAGGATTTTCAGGGCTTTTTTGTGCAGACTGGAAGACCCCAACCCCCTTGGTTGTTGATATAGGTCTTTGCCAAAATAATGTGTCTGTGTCCAACTTGTTCGTGAAAATGCCTTAATGCTAGCCACATGGCTCTTGGCTCCAGCTTAGATTCTGCTCTTGACCAAGTTCCTTTGATTGGCTTATCATCTAACATTGCTCCCCAGCCTGAGAGGCTGGCATTGGTGAAAATCTGCAGTACCTCTCACTTCTAGTATGTTTCACCTTGTGACAGGTTGGATGGTTTTGTCCATCATAGACATATGGTCTTCACCTGGACTGGCATCTGGAGGGACAGGTTCATTCTCTGCATGATCTGAAGTTGATGTGGTGGTAACAGTTGTCGCAGCTGTCTTGCTGCAGTCAGGCCCCCTGGATAGCGCCTATGTACGATATAGTGAGGCCTAGTAGCTCGGCCAAGGTCACAAGGGACATAGTCCTGGCCTTGATTACAGAGCTTGACAGCTCCATTATTCTTTGAGCTTTGTTTTGAAGTAGGAACAATTGGTTGATGGAGGTGTCGATGCTAACTCCCAAATGTTCTGGTCTTTGAGAGGGAGATAAGGAGCTCTTTTGTAGGTTGATTATGAATCCATGATCTTGAAAGCACTGTATGTTTAACTTTGTGTCTAGCTGAGCCTTGTTTCTGGTGTTGGATCTGATCAGAAGGTTGTCTAGCTATGGATGAATGTGAATACCTTTCTGTCTCAATCTTACAATCAGAGAGATTAGTATCTTGAAAAATACCCTCAAAGCCATAGAGAGACCAAATGGGAGCACTATGAATTGGAAGTGGAATTCCCCAAAGCAGAAGTATTTCCTGTGACCTGGGAGAATAGGAGCATGAAGATATGCCTCTATGAG
This sequence comes from Gekko gecko, assembly GCA_029375565.1. Taxonomy (NCBI): domain Eukaryota; kingdom Metazoa; phylum Chordata; class Lepidosauria; order Squamata; family Gekkonidae; genus Gekko; species Gekko gecko. The sequence continues at coordinate 3,254,753 of JAPDNY010000016.1, forward strand.
GTCGATGGAAGTGAGAAACTCTCCTGGTTGCAGAGATTCCATGATGGAGCGTAGGGATTCCATGCTGAAGTGCCTCATTGTCACAAAGCTGTTCAGGATGGCCCTCCAATCTCTGTTTCTCTTTGGCACTGAAAAGAATATAGAGTAGACTCCTGAACCCTTGTCTGGAAATGGGACTGGATCAATTGCATTTATCAAAAAAAGGCATCGAACTACCTGAACAGTCTTATCTTTTTTCTGCTCTTTTGGAAACTGGTGACTGTATGAAGTGTTCCTGTGGGAGTCTGAAGAATTCTATCGCATGGCAACCCACTCCAGTATCTTTGCCAAGAAAACCCTATGGACAGTAACAAAAGGCTAAAAGATATGATGCCGGAAGATGAGCCCCTCAGGTCGGAAGTAGGGGTGTGCATTCGGGAATCCCAAAACGGAAAAAAAACCAAAAAAAAGCATTTTCGGGTTTTTTTCGGCTTTCGGGATCCCAGACAGGCTATTCACTGTAATCTTTGAATTCCAAAAAAAAAATCCTGGAAAATTCAGGATTTTTTCGGGATTTTTCGGCATTGCTGAAAAACAGCATTGTGGGGGGTTTTAAACTGTTGAAGGGCCCGGGAATTCCTTTTCCCACCATTTCCCCCTCTTTTCCGCCTTTTCCTCCTGTTTCCGGGGGGGGAGGAGGCTCCAGACAGCCAATCACTGCAATGCATTTGCAAAATGCATTGCAGTTTGCAAGCTTGCAAGGCTGTTGTTGCTGCCTGCAGCCCAACCACCAGTTTGCTCCTTTCCCAGGGAAGGAGCACTGTGGTGGCCAATAGGGTTCTGGCATCTGCTCTCTGGCCAATCACAGAAGGTTTTTCCTTTTTGAAATCCTTCTGTGTATGCTCAGAGAGCATAAAAGGAGCCAGTCTCTGGGCTAACTCTCATTGCTGTGTTCCTGGATCCTGCTGGCTGGTGAGAGAGAGCTGCCTGGCTTGGCTGTTGGAGATTGTGGCTGGCTGGCTTCTGCTGCCCCTGCTCCTGAGTCTGCCCTGCTTTCCTCCCTGCTCTTCATGGACCTCGGATCAATACCTCAGAAGACTTCAGACTGATTTGATTTATTAGGGCACTTTTAAATTTAATTTCTTTTCTCTTTATTTTATTCTTCCTTAGGGTTGGTTTGGGAGAGACCTGGGGTTGGTGGGGTGGTGATTGCACATGGTCTGCTGCTGGCTTGGCAAACATGCCCTCTCACATCACCACCACACCTCTCAGGTTTTTTTACAGGGAGAATCTGCTTGCCTGATCCATTCCCATAGGAAACAATGGAGAACTGGGGGCACCCTCTTTGGATGCCTCTAGAATTGGACCCCCTGGTCCAATCTTTTCAAAACTTGGGGGTCTTTTGGGGAGAGGCTCCAGCAGCTACATTCCAAATATGGAGTCTCTACCTCAAACCCCCCCCTCCAGCCCCCTGCAAACTTTCCAGAAAATTTTGCCATTGAAGTCAATGGCCCCATTGGATATAATGGACCCGAATTTTTCGGGAATCCCAAAACTTTTCGGATTTCAATGCTTTACCGGTATAGGTATTCGGTTTTTTTCGGGAATACCGAAAAAATTCAGGTCCAATATGCCCAAATCCAAATTTTACCGAATTTTTTTTTTTGCACACCCCTAGTCAGAAGGTGTCCAATATGCTACTGGGGAAAAGCAGAGGGCAAGTACAAGTAACCCCAGAAAGAGTGGAGCAGCTGGGCCAAACCCGAAAGGACGCTCAGTTGTGGATGTGTCTGATGGTGAAAGGAAAGTCCGATGCTGCAAAGAACAACACTGCATAGGAACCTGGAATGTAAGATCTATGAATCAAGGTAAGCTTGACGTGGTCAAAAATGAGATGGCAAGAATGAACATCAACATCTTGGGAATCAGTGAACTAAAGTGGACAGGAATGGGTGAATTTAACTCAGAAGACCATTATATCTACTACTGTGGCCAAGAATCCCGTAGAAATAATGGTGTGGCCTTTATAGTCAACAAGACAGTGCGAAAGGCAGTAATGGGATACAATCTCAAAAATGACAGAATGATCTTGGTCCATATCCAAGGCAAACCATTCAACATCACAGTAATCCAAGTCTATACCCCAACCACTGATGCAGAAGAGGCTGAAGTGGACCAATTCCATGAAGACCTACAACACCTACTAGAACTAACACCAAAAAAAGATGTCCTCCTCATCTTAGGGGACTGGAATGCTAAAGTAGGAAGTCAAAAGGTAACCGGAATAACAGACAAGTTTGGACTTGTAGAACAAAATGAAGCTGGGCAAAGTCTAACAGAATTTTGTCCATGACAGTAAAGAGGACTGCTTTGAGAACTCTGGAAGAACCGTCTTTAAAAGTTTGTGGGACTCTGGCAGTTAACAGCAATACTTTCCTGGACCAAACAATAGCAGCTCTTGGTATGATGGATGCCGCTGTAGAAGCCTTGATTGCCATCACCATGGCCTCATGTGCCTTACGCAAGATGAAATCCACCTTCTTGTCAAGGCTGTCTCGAATGGTGCTTTGTCCATCTTCTGATAAGAGGCCTGAGGATGCAGAGGTGTGATGGGAGCATCTACTAGTGGTACCCGTAAGGTAACTTGGGCATTATCTATTTGCCATTGGTTTAACTCATTCAGATTTTAATTGTTTTTCAAAAGTACTCAAGGAAGGGAACTACTCTTTTTGTGAGTTCTGATCTGGGGGAAAACTCCTTGTTCCTTTTGGGTCTAGACATTTGTTTAGCATCAGGGGGTTCCTTTGACCTCATCCCGGGTGGGGGGGTGTTGTTGGAGTTGTAATGCAATGAGGGCTTTGCCTTAAATAATCTATTTGCCTTAATGAATCTATTTGGTTGCTCTGGTATCTCTGCATCCTCATGCTCTGTTATCTGGGCCAGTCTGGTGTAGCAGTTAAGTGCGCAGACTCTTATCTGGGAGAACTGGGTTTGATTCCCCACTCCTCCACTTGCACCTGCTGATGTGACCTTGGGTCAGTCACAAGCTCTGGCACAGCTGTTCTCTCAAGGGCAGTTTCTGCCAGAAGTTCTCTCAGCCCCACCTACCTCACAGGGTGTCTGTTGTGGGGAGGGGAAGGGAAGGGAGTTTGTAAGCCGCTCTGAGGTGCCTTTGGGCAGTGAAGGGCAGGGTATAAATCCAAACTCTTCTTTTCTCTTCTTCTTCATCTCTGCATCCTCATTTTGTTCATCAGAGAGAAACTCTTCCTCTTCCTATTCCGCAGCCTCTGAGTTGGAGTAAGTGCCCAAGTTCCAGCCTAATGCTAAATGCTCCCTTTTTCTTTGAGGGGTGGGGCCCGTTTTTGGGCTACCTTAGTTGGCCAGGAGTGACGACCCAAATATGTGTGATCCCTAGACCTGCATTTGCTAGGTCTTCCCCTGTCCTGAGAGCTAGGAAAGGGGGAAGAAGAACAGGAGGAGGAGCGGGGCCCTATGGAAAATCTGGATCTCCTAAGCCCCCGGTGGGGTTAGGGATGAGGCTGTGGCAGATATTTCCAAGCTCCCCCTGCATAGTTTGCTTAATAAAAGACATAAGATCCGGAAAATACTGATATGGCCCAGAGGGTCTTACATTACCAGGGCTGGACTCTCTGCTGTAACTGGAATCCAACTGGGGGACATTAAGGCCTCCCATGTTGGGCTGGTTGTCTCGCGGGCTGGATCACACTCCACTTGAATACCCGACTGGAACTCAGTCGAGACCCCTATAGCCTCTCCAAGCATTTTCTCCAGTTGACAGCTCTCCTGAGAAGTGGCTCCCACAGAGTAGGTTGACTCAAATGGCCACCATCGTAAGCCATGCAGCCCGATCCAGCTACTGGCTTGGGCACGCTTGCAGCAAGGCAATGTCTCTTGGTGCACTTTTTTCCGTGCACCAAGGGAACAGCCACGGCTGCATGTGCAGACCGTGTGTGTCCACATCGCTCTCCTTGGGAGGGATCAGTCTCCCCTGCCAACAGGACACCATCATCCTCTTGCAGGTGCAGCCAGGGCCGGCATCCAGGAAAGCCGGCGCTTGGAGGGAGGGGGCGGCGGCTAGACCCCCCGCCCCCTTCCCTGGCTTTCCTGGGGCCCCGCATCCGTGGAGCCCCCAGGAAAGCCAGTGCCCTGCCGCTGCCCCCGGTTTCCAGGCCCCACCGGGAGGTTGGCATCCCTGGTGGGGGGCACCCCAGGCTGTCCTGCTTAGGGCGCCCAGACACCTGGAGCCGGCCCTGGGTGCAGCATTCCTTAAGCAGCTGCCACATGCTTTCCCACTCTCGGCGGCTGAATATACTGTGAGGCATCTGCAGGGCTTTTTTCCCCCCTGTCTGAACTCCCAGGATCCCGAGAAGAAGAGAGAGAAAGGGGGGGAAGGGAGAGAGGACAAGGCAAAGTCAATGGGAGGCAAGAAGAGAAAGTAGGTGAGAGCGGGCAGAGTCCGTTTCCCTACCTGCACTCCCTTCTGAGGGAGGAAACAAATGGGAGAGGGTGACTCCCACGAGGCTGAAGACAGGAAACTGAAAATTAGTTCCAGCCTCCCTATCAAGATGCCCTCCGCCTCAGAGGAAGAAAATGCCATTTCCGCCTATTCCCCCTTGGGGCGGCTGCAGACCACTTGTCCCCCCTGCCATTCCTGAGAGTCTCGTTTCCCAGCAGCAGCATTTCAGGGAGATCCATGGGAGGCACAGGGAGAAGGAAAGACAGGAAAACTTCCTTCCACAGACAAAGTGCCCTTCTGCCAGCACAAAATTTACTCTGGATCCAACCCTTCGTGAGAAACAGAACCACAGAAGTAATAAATGATAAAATCCGGGGGGGGGGGGAATCCCGGTTAACCTAGAGAAAGTAATTGTCAGGTTCAAAAGCAAGTAGGTCCAGGCATTCTTGGTAAAAAGAAAGGCTTTATTTGGATTACAGTGCTAAAACCCACAGTAGAAGGTCATTGTCAGGAATGGGGGGCAATGGTGAAGCAAGCTGGGTTATAGTATGATGCAAGCAAGCGACTAGCAAATCAACTGTAAGCGCGCGCGCGGGAAACTCCCGGCGGGAGAGTTACTTCATGAGCGGGAGATGTCTCCCCCCTCCCCTCGCATTCACAGGACTGGAAAATTCTCATCAACACAAGAATAGCCCAAAGCCTACATTCAAGGCCACCGTGATAAGGAGAAGCGGCAAGGGAAGAAGCTCCCACGTTACTGCCTGCATACCTACGCAAGCGCAAAGCCAAATAGGGAACACATAACAATGGACTCAGTGAGAAACATCAAATAGACCTTTTTTCTGACAGTAATTTTGGCAAAATTTGCTGCTGCTGAGGAGATCTGTTTTAACCAAATAAGTCATTTAGTTTTTCTCTGCAAGTGCAAAGCTCGTTGACTATTCAAAATGGATTGTGTGCAGCCTGGAAAGGCAAAATCCCTCCAAGAGTGTGCCCCAAGCAAAGCCCTTTCCAGAGTTAGGTGGTTAGTTTGAACGTTAAAAGAATTATGCCTTTCTTGAAAAAAGGGGGAAATCTGAATTTAGATATACCTGTAAATAAGATTAAAAATGCTTGGGCAGTTTAAGAGTTTGAGAAATATAGAATTTCTTTAAATGCATGATTTACAAGACTAGCAAGTCTCAAAATGTAGCCCAGAAGCGGCAGTTGATTGTCAAAGTCACATGAATAATCACATCCATTCAGCATTCTAAAACTTACAAACTACCCATAAAAGATGTGATGTTATTAGCATGGAGAACAGAACTACACAGTTTCACACGCTTGCTCTTGCAGCAGCAAGATCCTCCAAGATCCTTCATTCTGGAAAGATGCTGTGTCGTCCTAGGTAAGTTTAAATATTTTTCCCTCAGGAAGTGTCCCCTATGTTTAAGACCCCCATAGCAAACAGAGTTCGGGGTAGGATTATGGAATAAGACCTACTTTGCTGGATCAGACCTAGAGTCAATCCAGTCCAGCTTCCTGTTTACAACAGAGGCCAGGGCTCAAACAAACTTCCTCTATTTGCTCTAGTAATTGGTACTTAGACTACTGCCCTGGAGATGCCATTTATTATTATGGGATAGTCAGCCAATTCAGACCCTGCCAATATATACAGGGTCTTTTGTATTCTTACACTGAATCACATTTGTCCATTATGGGGGGAAAAAAATGAAGCTCAGTCTGCATGGGATTTCACCATCCCAAATAACCCAGTGCAACCTGCAGCCTGTGGAGCTAAAACAGCACTTCTCAAACTGGGGATCCACAGACCACCAGGGATCCACAACAGCACTGCAGATGGTCCACAGGAGTCCTTTATAAGGACCAAGGACAGGCTGTTCTTACACGCATCTGGCTAATTGAAACCGTCTTTGGTTTAGTGCCACCAAGCGGGTACAGCCCTAACACTGACACCAGAATTAACTATAGAATAAAACTTAATTGGCTTCCACGGTATTTTCCAATGGCAGCTTCAGCTCAGTACTGGAAGTTTAGGTTTTGTGGTATGCTGCTCTTTTTCCATAGGCAACTCTGAAAGGTTTTCTAAGAGCCTTCCTATCCCAGCTCAGTTGGCCTCCAGCTAGAAGTTACCAACAGCTACGAAAGTTTCTTGCTCTCTTCAGCACAAAATTACTTCCAGTCAAGGGGTGACCCTGATCAGAATGTGGGTTGGGACCTTCTGAGTTACAGACCACATCCAGACCAAACAAACATTTCCCTTAAACTCACTCTTAGAGAGCAGCTGATGTGGAGCTCAGTGTTTTGTCTCAAAGATGCAATGGGGCAGAAACCCCCACATGGAATACTTGTACCTAGTCCCGCACATTCCTCACTTGGGTTAAAGGCAGATTACAGCCGAGTGAGTCATTACAAACAACAGAATGGGATGTTCAATAAACAATACAATAGAATTTGGGATGTAGAACCATGTGCTTGCATTGTGCACTTGGAAAAGGAGCTGTGTGGAATGCATTGCAAGGAGAAGGGAAATACTTGAGAAAAAGAGAAGATATTTTAAATCAAAATCTGGATCCTCGAGTTGACTTTAACCAACTTTGAGCTAAAACAAAAATCCAACATCAGGGCACTGCTTGGAGGTGGCTTGCATTTTACAGAAAGTTTTGAAGGAGCTAAACAATACATATCACTTTTACCAAAAATATAAGACGCAAGTCTTTGTACTTACCACATCAAGCTCTGCTTCCTTTTTAAAAACAGAGTACGCCTCTTCATAGCCATTAGAACGAAGGTAATCTGCTATTGCTCGATTTCTAAACAGAGAGATTTTACTGTTGGAATTATTATAACACCTTCATTAAAATTCTGAAGAATTCTTCCCAACTCCCCAAAAGCAACATCCTAAGCAGGCCACATATTTGACAGAAATTATATGGAACATGCACCGGTTTTTTTAAAAAAGAAAGATCATAAGCAATTATGACTGTTATGACCTGGATGTTTATGCACAATCATCTAACCTGGATGTTTATGCACAATCAAAGATTTCATGAAGGAACTTGCTTGCCCTTCCCACAATGCCCTGTATTGCCCTTTGGCCAGTTGCCACAGTGTAGGGAACCACACCCTTATGTGCCAGAAGGGGACTAGAAGGATGCATGATGACTGGCCTGCCTTTATCTTGGGAATTACCCATAGTCATTAAAAGGCATCCCCCATAGAACCTATGACGACAGTTGCTCTGGAACAGAAGTGATGGAAAACAGCTCTCTCTCAGGGACTCATTTCTTGAAAACTGGGACCAGATAGCGGTCTGATCTAGACCACTCTTGTTCTATGCCTGTGTCCCTGCTTAGGCTGACTGCCATCGCCCCCAAAGGAGGATCTTCACATAGGGCCTTGTCTATCACCCTCAGGTACAATCCTTGTACCTGACTGCTTGGCTAATCCTGCAATAGAAGGAATTTTGTGCAAAGTTGAACAGGTTATAACTGCCTCTTGCAAACCCATAATGAGAAGGTTGTATAGTTATAAATGGAAAAGGTTTGTGCACTGGAATGGCGAGCAGGGCATTGATCCACAATAATTTATTTATTTATTTATTATCGGGCTTATACCCCGCCCTCCCCGCAAGCAGGCTCAGGAATGCAATTATCCCACCTTTTCATCAAATCTCACTTTCAAAACCCCAACTTACTGGTTGGAATTACTAAGAGGTTGCATGAGAGCCAACAGTATGACATTCAATCCAGATTTTTATTTGGACAGAAATTTCTTAACAAGGGGCAACATAATCTTAGCCCTGGGGAGGGGTAAATATGCTATCCCTTTTCAGGAATCTAAAGCAGCCTCAATGAAGTTGATAGACTGAACTGGAGTGAGGTGGGATTCTTCCCAGCTGACCATAAAACCCAGTGATTATATAGTTTGCAGGGCTAAGTTAAGGTTTTTGATCAGCCTTTCTGGAGAGCCATCAATGAAGACCTAATCACCCAGGTAAGGTATGCTGTACAACCTTTCAACTTCAAGTGAGTTATAATCTCTGAGACACACTTGGTGAGTACTCTAGGTGCAGTCGCAAGCCCAAAAGAGAGCACTGTGTATTTATAGGTAGTACCTGAATAGCTGAATCTCAAATACTTTGTACTATCCATGTGTATCGAGATATGGAATTATGCATCTTTTAAATCTAGCGTGGCAAACCACACATTGGAGGCTAGATGGATAACATTCTGAACTTTGGGACATTCAAATGTTCATTCAGGGATCTTGAGTGCAGTTCCTGAGTGCACATTTTCAGACTCCCAGTATCTGACATATAAACTGAATACAGAATGTATCAGATATTAAACTGATAAGAACAGATGACTTTAATAGATAATGCTTACACTTCTTAGCCAAAAGGCCGAGAAGCGATTCCTCATCCCTAAACCTTCCCAGACTTGGACAGATTATTTCTTAAACATCTTTTTCGATTTTTCCACAGATCTATCTGAGCAACAAGAGGTTTTCTCTCCCCCTGATTTGCCCAAATGGGCTCCAGTTAGTCCAACTAAAATTAAAAGCCTAATAAATAAATTAAAGGCTAGAAAGGCCCCAGGCCCTGAGTTGTTTAAAGACCACTTAGACTGGTGGGCTTCCCCTCTGGCCACCCTTTTTACCCTAATAGACAAAACAGGGACCATGCCTGTTCTATGGACAAATGCTACTGTAGTTCCAATTTTCAAAAAAGGGATGCAAATTACCCAGGAACCTACCGCTCAATAAGCCTGCTTTCAATAGTGGACAAGTTTTATGCAAGGCATCTGTCAGATAAACTGACCTCCTGGACTGCAGATCAAAACCTTCTGGGAGCAGAGCAAGTTGGTTTCTTGCATAACTCTTGCCCACTTGGTGGAGAAATATTCTGGAGCAGCCCAAAAAAAACCATTCTGTGCTTTCCTTGATTTAAAAGGGGCCTTTGATTCAATTCCCAGGAATCTCCTATGGGTTAAATCAAATAGGATGGGAATAGATAAACAACTACTCTTCCTTATACGGAAACTATACTTCTCTACTAGCTGTCAAGTAAGATACAGGAACTTAGGTTCACTAACACCTAAGATCCTCACAAACCAAGGAGTCAAACAAGGTTGCATTTTGGCACCCTGCTTGTTCAATCTACTTTTGAATGACTTGGACTCCTCACTGCGTGTGATTGACAGCCACTGCCCCAAACGGAGTCTCCAACATATCCCTCTACTACTATATGCGGACAACGCTGCAGTATTGTCTTGTACCCAGAAGGGCCTTAAGAGTCTTTTAGCTGCATTTACATCTTACTGCAAGAACAATTCCTTATTGGTAAGTTTTGAAAAATCTAAAACCTTGGTTTTCTCAAAATCTTGGAAACGCTTTAACTGGTGCATAAATGGTAACACTATAGAAAGGTGAAACATTTTAAATACCTGGGCGTTCTCTTCCAAAATAACAACATGGCCGGCCATGGGTGCATGATGGGCATGTTTTTTAATGAAGGGCACCATATCATTTATGTAGAAATTAAAAAGCATGAGAGCCAATGAACAGCCTCGCTTTGCTCCTTTCGCAAGATAAATAAGCTGACCCTCTGCAGTATAGCTTATTTGCGCAGATGGCACCTCATAAAGTCTGAAGATAAGCCACAGAAGCCTTTTGTCTATTGTGGAATTTAATCCACAGAAGAGATCTAGGAACAGAATCGAAGGCAGCTCTAAGATCCATAAATGCAACATAAAGACAGTTGCCTGCCTTAGATAAATATTTCTCAGCTAAATGAGTGAGAACAAGGCAATGGTCCAAGGGAGAAGCACCTTTCCTAAATCCTGCTTGTTCAGGAGATAAGATCATATCAGCTTCCAGCCAAGTCAATAACTCAGAATGGAGAAAAGCTGCATAAAAATTTTACCCAAAGATAAAAGCAGGCGAATAGGTCGATAATTTGCTGGATCGCTTCTTGGGCCTTTTTTTATATATTGGTACAATTATAGCATGCTTCCATAGGTCCAGCATAATTCCTGTTCCTATTCACTTGGGTGAATAAAGGGGCCAGAGTATCAGTCCGCCAAACAGAATTTCATTTCAATAAATCAATCAGAATCAGTTCCGGTTCGATTGCTTTACCAGAGCACATACACCTAACCAGTTGATTTACAGTTTCTGAGGAAACCAGGGGCCAAAAAATGGTTAAAGGAACTCAGTTTGAACAATTTTGGAGTCAATACTAGATGCCTCTTTAAAAGTAAAATACTTCTCCCAAGTTGTAGGAGTTAAACATTCGAATGCGCTAGAGACTGTAGATAGGCCCCTATTTACTATTTTCCAGAAAAGCTGTGAATCATTGTTATTCATAGCTGCCATTAACTTTTCCCATTCTTTCCACAGGGCTGCCTGTTTTTTAAACCTGATTGTTCTCCTAAATAACTGCTTTCAGGAATAAAATCTAAAAGGTGTTTCTGAAGCCCAGTATTTCTGAACAAACATAGTTTAGACCTCATATACCTAGAGGTCTCTGCATTCTCTATCAAACCAGTTTTACAATCATATCTATAAAGGAAAGGAGGTTTAGCACAAACTGATTTAAAAAGATCTAAAATATTAGCTAATTGACTAAGCATAGCCCCTGTGTCTTTCTGCATTAAAAAACTCCTTAAGAATGGAACTGCAAGCCTTAGAAGTCATAACATTAATTGCTATGGAGGCTGAGTTTGATGTCCATCTCATTGGTCTCAAGGCTCTTGATCTCTGTATGGAGTCAGATTTATTTATTTTATTCAGCTTATATCCCATCCTATCCTGCAAGCAGGCTCAGAGCAGCTCACAGCAAGATAATAATAATTAGTAAATTCATATAATCATAACAATTCCATCTAGATAAAATTACTTAAAACTGTCCCTAATGGCGGCTTAATAGTTTCTAACTACAGTGGCTGCAGCAACAATGTCAGGGAGGGCACATTCCTGTCAGGGATTGGCACCAACTTATTATAGGTGGTGCCATAAAGAGAATGAGGCAAATAGAACACATTTATCTGATTGATCAGATTGAGCAAGGAAGGCTGGTGTAATCTGGACATCCGCCACATGAGCCAAAGGCCTGGAGCAACAACTCCATTTTGCAGGCCCTGTGGAACTGTGATAAATCCCACTGTTTAAAGAAGAGGAGGAGGAGATTGGATTTATACCAATTTGGATTGTAAGTCTCAGAGCTGCTTACAATCTTCTTTCCCTTCCCCTCCCCACAACAGACACCCTGTGAGGTAGGTGGGACTGAGAGAGCTCTTTCGAGGACTGTTGTTGAGAGAACAGCTCTGAAAGAACTTGTGACTGACCCAAGGTCACACCAGCAACTGCATGTGGAGGAATGGGGAATCAATCCCAGTTGTTCCAGATTAGAGTCTGCGCTCATAACCACTACACCAAACACCAAAAGGCCCTGATCTCAACTGGAAGCATGTTCCACCAGTCATGGGCCAGGGCTGATGTTTCAGCTGATGTTGCTCCAACAGTGGGAATAAAAATAGTAAATTTCAATAGGAAATTATCCCCCTCACTGAAACTATCCACCATAAACTCACATATCTGCGGGGAGAAAGCTACTAAGACCAGGATATAATCAATAATGCTTGTGCCTGTGCGAAACATATGTAAAATCGCTGTGGGGATCTAAATCCTTAAGGCCATTTAAAATCACCAAGCCCTGAAACTCACTACACAATTGAACAACTTTCCCCCCGCAGTATTTACTTTGTTATCTTTGGATCTTCTTCTAAATAAATAAGGATAAGGTAACCCCTCCAGCATTTTCATTGACCCCCGTGGCCAAGAGAGTATCATTTTGGCCGATATGGGCATTAAAGTCACCTGCAAGCAATATGGGAACTCTAGGGTAGTGTTCAGCAACCCACCCAAGAAGATTCTCCAGTTCTTTCCAAAACTCTACATAATTGTTCTTTATCAATTGCGGGGGGAAATAAATTGAAATTGTAACGAAAGAAAAGCCTGGAAATTGAAATAGCAATGCAGTAACATACTGATGTGATACAATCCAAGAAACGTTTACTGGAATTGGTATTAAAGATACTAGACATGCTAATCCAAATTCTGGACGCCTTTTTTTTTAGTTGGAATTGGTGGGGGGAGCATATGTAATATATGCAGGAAGACTAATAGATTCTCTCAACCAAGTTTCCTGAACTAAAATAATATGAAAATTTGATAATTACAGCATAAGTTCAGGTCCTTTAATCTACTGTTCCAGCCCAAGATGTTCCAGGATACAATTCTGATATACAGGGCGGAAGATTGTCAACTTGGTAGAACTGCAGCATTTGGCTAAGCTGAAGAGGAGGACAAATTGGAGTTTGCAGACCCTCTGTTTATTAGAACACTTGGTTCTAAAGGGGGCAGTTATATTTAAGATGGGGGAAATCCCCAGATTCGAGAACTTCTAAGGATAGGTTAACAAGGGCAGAACTACAGTCTGCAGGTGGTTCCTTAGAAGGGCCAGACTTTGGTGGAGAGACCTGTCTATTTTCCCTCAAATAAGTCTATAAGGGATGAGGGCTGAATAAGCCTATAATGTGATAAGCCCTGACAATTAGGAAAGGGTCATAAGTTTGGCAAGACCTAGCCTTCCTTTCTATATGTTGTTGAAGGCTTTCACAGTCGGAGTTCATTAGTTGTTGTAGATTTTCCGGGCTGTATGGCTGTGGTCTTGGCGTTGTAGTACCTGATGTTTCGCCAGCAGCTGTGACTGGCATCCTGAGAGGTATAACACAGAAAGATGGAGTACTCTGTCAATGCGAGAAGAAAAATGGTAGGCAGGTAATTTATATCTACTCCAGTTTCCTTTCTGCTGGAGAATTTACCTGCTGAAGCAAACCCAAGGTCAGTTGGACTTGACAGTCACTAAAGTCTGTAAATGATTTACTGGAGTATCGTGTTCTGCCAGGGGCAAAGCAGCAAGGAGGAGAGGAGGCTAGCTTCAACCTCCTCCTTCATCCTCACTAATCCTGGGTTAATCAGGCCTAAAATTGGTTCGGAGAGAGAGGGATATTGGTGTTTCATACTATCTGAAGTCTTTGGACTAGCTGCCTCTCTAGTAGAAGATAATTTTGATGGTACCAGCTGATTAAGCAGATTTAAAGAGTGAGAAAGAGCAGACATGTCGAATCTATTTTGCTGTTTAAAGGGGGCACCCCCCCTCTAATCTAGTATGTTTACTCGACAAGAGATTTCACGTCATCCGCAAAAGGATATGCTCTTTTCAGCCCCATAACAGTTCCAAATTCAATCTTAGGGGAGTTTAATTCCAGAGAGAGGAAGAGAGCCTTTTGAACGGTATTCCTTCTTCAAGAGCTTCCGGTAGCAAGCACAGCATAGGATCCTTCTTTCGGGTATTTACAACCCAAGGACCTGCTTCACAGATACGGCATCGTCAGCTGAGTGCCCCGGAATCCCCAAAATACCCACAAGAGGGAATTTGAAATAGAATTAGATTACCAAAGTCTTGTAAAGAAACTTCTTACCTATCATTACCTATCATTAAGTCAGTTCAATCTATTTCTTCCTTTGTAAAATTTTAATTGCTTCGGCTACCTTGCCTCCAAGCAGCCTGGTGCGACTCTCCCAGGCCACACAGGCACCCTTCATGAACTTCAGACTGGGCCATCTTGGTGCTGCAGCTCACACGTTTCTTAAATGAAGCCATCTTACAAGCTCCGTGAACAGACAAATGGTGACAAGCACCACTCTTGTGGTGGCAAAGAGAAGACGGAGGGAAGATGGCTTCCCCTCTCCCAGTCACGTGGACAGTTTGGGCGAGAAAGACTGGCTCTAGAAGGGAAGCCGGAAGTGCTCTTGCAGCACAGAAAATACTAGTTTTTTCAGTTTCTCTCCACAGCAGGCCTTTGTGTGCACATTTCCATATGGGACTGAACATAAACCATGAAGACAAAAAGAGGGATCTTTGTGTCCCTATTCTAACATGTTTGCAGCCCTAAGGCAGCATGCAGCAAGATACCACTGGGCTGTTAAAAAGGTTCCATCAACCCACTAGCCATGCATCAGTGAGATATGTAAAAAAATGTATCCTCACATCTTCCAAGTAACAGGGGCCACTCTCTGGGAGGAAAAGGGAAAAATATCCTCATGACAGCACTGCTTGATGGCTTCAGGTGTCACCTTCCCACAGCAGTAACAAGATGCACAAGTTTCTTGCACTTCCCACACCTGTGGGTCTGATGCTTACCCCATCCATGCAACCCCTCCCAAACCTCTCATATGCAGACTGGCTAATGGCAAATTTATGATTGCTTTTAAGTCTCTGCAGTTAGATCAGAGGGCTTCTAGTGTCCTGGCCCCACTGCTAGACCTCCTGATGGCACCTGGTATTTTTGGCCACTGTGTGATAGAGTATTGGACTAGATGGGCCATTGGCCTGATTCAATATTGGCTTCTCTTATGTTCTTATCACTTGGGTTTATACAGTTGTTCCTGATCTGCATCAGCCTATATACACAGCAAACTTTGGAAGGTATAACCTAGATGTCTTCACAACACCTGAGATGAGCTACAGATTACCACCTGCCACACTGCTAGCCAGTTTGGTGTAGTAGTTAAGTGCGCGGACTCTAATCTGGGAGAACCAGGTTTGATTCCCCACTCCTCCACTTGCACCTGGTTGGAGGACCTTGGGCAAGCCGTAGTTCTGATAAGATCTGTCCTTGAAAAAGAGCAGTTTCTGTCAGAACTCTCTCAGCCCCACCTACCTCACAAGGGTGTCTGTTGTGGGGAGGGGGAGGGAAAGGAGTCTGTAAGCCACTCTGAGACACCTTTGGGTAGTGAAGGGCGGGGTATAAATTCAATCTCTTCTTCTTCTTCTATAGAGCTTTTAGCAGTTAGTGTCAGACTAGGATCTATGAGACTCAAGATTCAAATCTGCCATGGACACTTGCTGAGTGACCTTGGGCCAGTCATACACATTCAGCCTAACCTACCTAACCTAGAGTCTCAACCCAACCTACCTGTTTTAAGGATAAATGGAGGAGAATAGAAGCCCTTTGGGTCCCCACCAATGTTCACTCTAAACTGTGGAGTCTTGTGAGCAAAGATTCTACTACTTTGTGAGCTGCTAGCATTAAAGTTGTGAGCAAGCAATTTGGCCACTGCATAAAGTAGTTTGCTCTGGAGCCATCCTTCCTCAGCTAAGACAAAAATGGGTGAGCTGAAGGCTCAAAAACTATGAACTAGCTCACACTAACTCTGCTTAGAGGGAACACTGGTCCCCACCAGAGAGAAAGGGCCTGCTGCTGAAGCACGGGTACAGTGAGCAAGGGCATTCCCTCTCCCCACCTCTCTTCCCATGCATGCTGGAAGGAGGAGCAGGATGGAAGGACATTGTTGGGGACCCCTGCTCCCTCCCGCCTGACCATCAACCACTCAGTCCAGCCAATGCTCCATACTAGCTTAGAGATCTCTCCTCCCAACTTCTTGTTGTTCAGTCGCACAGTCAAGTCTAACTCTTCGCAACCCCAAGGACCACATCATGCCAGGCCCTCCTGTCTTCCGTCATGCTCCGGAGTTTGCTTAATTTCATGTTCATTGCCTCAATGTCTAACCATCTCATCCTTTGCCGTCCCCTTCTTCTTTGACCTTAAGTCTTTCCCAGCATCAGGGTCTTCTCCAGGGGGAGCTCCCTTCTCATTTGGCGGCCAAAGTATCTGAGCTTCAACTTCAGTATCTGGCCTTCCAGGGAACAGTCAGGGTTGATTTCTTCTAGGATTGACTGATTTAATCTTCTTGCAGTCCAGGAGACTCTCAAGAGCCTTATCCAGCACCGTAATTCAAAAGAACCTATTCTTCGGCACTCGGTCTTCCTTATAGTCCAACTCTCGCAGCCATACATGACTACTGGGAATACCATTTCTTTGACCATACGGACTTTTGTTGGAATTGTGATGTCTCTACTTTTTATTATGCTGTCTAGGTTTACCATCACTTTCCTCCCAAGGAGCAGGCGTCTTTTAATTTCATAGCTGCAGTCACCATCTAGAGTGATCTTGGATCCCAGGAACGTGAAGTCTGTCACCGCTTCCACGACTTCTCCTTCTATTTGCCAAGGAGTGATGGGGCCGGACGCCATGATCTTAGTTTTTTTGATGTTGAGTTTCAAAAGCCAACTTTTGTGCTCTCCTCTTTCAATCTTAGCAAGAGGTTCTTGAGATCCTCTTCACTTTCTGCCATTAGAGTGGTATTGTCTGCATATCTGAGGTTGTTGATGTTTTTCCCAGCAATCTTAATTCCAGCTTCTGAATCATCCAGGCCGGCATTTTGCATGATGTACTTTGCATATAAATTAAATAAGCAAGGGGACAATATACATCCTTATCATATTCCTTGTCTTATGCTAAACCAATCAGTTGTTCCATATCCTGTTCTAACTGTCACTTCTTGACCCTTATACAGGTTACTCAAGAGACATGTGAGGTGGTCTGGTACTCCCAAATCTTTAAGGACTTGGCATAGTTTGTTGTGATCCACGCAATCAAAGGCTTTAGTGTAGGCAATGAAGCAGAAGTAAATCTTTCTCAGGTACTCTCTTGCTTTCTCCATAGTCCAGAGAATGTTGGCAATTTGATCTCTAGTTCTTCTACCTCTTTGAAACCCAGCTTGTACTTCTGGCAGTTCTCTATCCACATACTGCTGAAGCCTAGCTTGTAGGATCTTGAGCATGACCTTGCTAGCGTGTGAAATGAGTGCAATTATGTGATAGTTTGAACATTCCTTGGCATTGCCCTTCTTTGGGATTGGAATGTATACTGACCTTTTCCAATCCTGTGGTCACTGTTATGTTTTCCAAATTTGCTGGCAAACTGAGTGCAGCATTTTAACAGCATCATCTTTTAAGACTTTGAATAGCTCAGCTAGGATACCATCACCTCCACTAGCTTTGTTGTTAGTAATGCTTTCTAAGGCAACTTTGACTTCGCCTTCCAGGATATCTGGCTCAAGGTCAGTGATTATACCGTCGTGGTTGTCAAGGACACTGAGGTCCTTCTTGTATAGTTCTTCTGTGTATTCTTGCCATCTCTTCCTAATCTCTTCTGCTTCTTTTAGGTCCCTACTGTTCTTGTCCTTTATCATGGCCAGCTTTGCATGGAACAATCCCTTGATTTCTCCAGTTTTCTTGAAGAGATCTCTAGTCCTTCCCATTCTATTGTTTTCCTCTATTACTTTGCATTGTTCATTCAGGAAAGCCTCCTTATCTCTCCTTGCTGTTCTCTGGAAATCTGCATTAAGTTGGGTAAATCTTTCCTTTTCACCTTTTCTTTTTGCTCTCCTTCTTTCCTCTGCTATTTGTAAAAGCTTATCAGACAGCCATTTGGTTTTCTTGCATTTCTTTTTCTTTGGGATGGTGGTGATTGCAGCCTCCTGTACAATGTCACGAACCTCTGTCCATAGTTCTTCAGGCACTCTATCAAATCTAGTCCCTTAAACCTATTCTTCACCTCCACTGTATATTCATCAAGGATTCTCCTCCTAACTAGTGAAGTCATAACCCTAGTTCCTCTTCTTTGGTGTTTGGTGTAGTGGTTAAGTGCGTGGACTCTAATCTGGGAGAACCGGGTTTGATTCCCCACTCCTCCACTTGCACCTGGCTGGATGAGCTTGGGCAAGCCATAGTTCTGATAAGAGCTGTTCTTGAAAAAAGAACAGTTTTTGTCAAGAGCTCTCTCAGCCCCACCTACCTCACAGGGTGTCTGTTGTAGGGAGGGGAAGGGAAAGGAGTTTGTAAGCCACTCTGAGACACCTTTAGATAGTGAAGGGCGGGGTATAAATCCAATCTCCTCCCCTCCTCCTCCTCTTTCTATCATGAAACTGATGTCACATGACTCCCTGTCATGTACTCACTGATCACTGTGCAGCTGTCTGGGTGTTAAAGATAGGTTCACATTCTAGAAAGGCTGGAGACTACTAATCTAAAATAAACAGATAAGACAGACAGACAGACTTATTTCAAGTATTTATTTACTTCATCTATACCCTACCTTTCTCTCCAGTGGGATCCAAGCCAGCTTACATCATTCTGCCCTCTGCTTTATCTTAGCAACAACCCCATGAGGTAGGATAGGCAGAGAGTGTGTGACTGGCCCAAGGTCACCCAGAAACCCTCCACTGTAGATGGGGTACCTGGATCTGGATCTCAACAATCCTAGTCCCTCACTGTGACCCTACCCCATGCTTCGCATTTTTTCAAGTAACTCTTACGACAACCCTATAAGAGAGGCCATTACTACCCTCTCCTCCACGCTGCAGTAGCGGGGGACAGAAACTGAAGGTTTTCTGGACGTACCTAGAGATCTCACAACTCTGGAGATATCTGAAGAGAAATTGCAGGGCATCCTCTGAGCCACTACACGACATTGGATCTCAACAGGGAGCGCTACCTTCTGAATGCTTTTGTGGTCACTGTTTTCAGCAGCCCAGTCCATATGTTACAGTGAATGCATGTACAAGCTGTATGTATGTTCGTATAGCTGTTTGTAAGGAAGAGCCAATGATCATTCACTTCACAAATGAAACCGGGAACCAGTACCTGGATAAATTGGGGGTTTCAACTGTACGTTCAACTGTACATGTGTTCAATGTAACATGAAACTTACTGAATGCACATATACCAAAAAAAATCAAGCGTACACTGATTGCAGACTGTACTGTAACTTTTCAACCAGACTTCCATGACAATCCAAGAATCTTATTTTGCTCCATCACATGACTCCTGCCCCTCCTAGTAGGTCAAGCTGCCATATGCTCCAAAGCAGCCCGTGTTTCTCAGTGATGGAGCACGTGCTCTCAGGGAAATGCTGAATGTACAGCTGTAAAATTTCCAGAAATACTGTGGCCATGGGGGCGGGGAAACTGACATGCACACTCCCTTTGGAAAAACAGGAATTTCAGGGAAATCAAAATGTATACAATATTTTGCCCTGTCAAATCAAATGTGTAATTTATAACTTAGATACCGTCTAGAATTGTATTAACTGGAATATCTTTGGAGTTTGAATGCATACATGTCTATTTTCATGCTGTACATTTTGAATGAGTTGGATGCTACATGCATAACCCAAAGAGAAGCAAAAGCCAAGTGAAAATCTCAGCCTTTGAAAACAAAACTGTCTTTGTTAATAGTCGGGGAGGGGGGGACTTTACCACACCCTGATTAGGATGTCGAAGAATCACAGGATAGTCAGAATTGCTCTGCAAACCGCTAGGCAGCTTTCCTTTGACTAGACAAGCTGAAAGGCGCCATGACTCCTATGATTTGGCAAAACACAGAAACAGTGTTCCTTCTAAGCTGAGTTAGTGTGAGCTAGCTCTGTTTTTATCCTTCGGCTCACACATTTTTGTCCTAGCTCAGGAAGGATGGCTCCAGGGCAAACTAATTTATGCAGAAGCCAAATCGCTCACTTATAACTTTAATGCCAGTAGCCCACAAAGTAGAACTTTTGCTCACAAGACTCCACAGCTTAGAGGGAACATTGCACAGAAACCTTTAAGAATGTCATACTAACTAAAGAAGAAACTTCTGAATATGATTTCTGGCGAAGAAGGTGGGACCATACAGATACCATGACCATGAACCATGGGCTCAAATTTCTCCGACAGGCTATGAAGGCTGCTGGTTTCAGCCGGCAGCCCACTGAGACCCACATAATGCTACTCCTGGTGGGTTAAGGGACCTCCAGGAACAGTGTGGGGCAAAATATTTCTGTAATGCACGGAAGCAAGCCTCAATTCTTCTCCCTGCTTGATTCCCTCACACATGGCTCAGAGACTGAGCCACACTCCCAGAAAGCCAGTCTGCTGTATCCTGATCTCTCATCTGCAAGCTAGGATTGAAAACCACAATGTGGTTCTTGTATGGAGTAACAGAAGTATCATTTGGCATTCTATCTGACCTGGACATCACGACAAAGGGCAATCTGCTGGGAACGTGGAAGGCTTTGCCCTCTGAGCTGTGCACAATGGAACACAGCAAGGAGAGCACAAGAATCCAAGGACTTCCTAGGCTTGTTCCTGTGATGTCTGAACAAAACTTTATTTAGGTCACAAGATAAGAGGAAGATATGAGGAGTGGAGAGATTAATATGAAATGCTGTGAAGTTTACAGACATTTCACAAAAACCAGACAAAGAGTGAACTAGAGTTTGCCGGTTGCAGAATTCAGGTTACCTTTATGCTAAGATTTTGTTTATTTTTGTAATGTGGCATGTACAGCCTGTTTTGAGACCACGTGCATGATTCATTCTTCCAGTTGCATGCAACTGAGGCTGGAAGAGACAGGCAGCAGCCTTCAAGCATATGGCAGCAATGCTGGCCGAGCTCAAGCAGAAGCACCATGCCTGCCCGTATGAGCCGGCACACGTGAGGAGGCCGAACCTGCAGGGGCAAGCGCATGACATGAGGTGTCCCCTGCTCCAGCAAACGGTGCCAGGAGAGCTCAGAGGTAGGCAGGCTGGATCCTAGATGGAAAGAAGAGCCCTGATGGTTGACTTGCCCTGCAGAAATATGACAGTATTTGAGCACACCATTAAGTTGTGAATTGACTGGTTGCTCAATTAGAGCAATGGGCCACGCAGGTTTCTTTATCATGAGGTATTAAATTATCGTCATGAGAATATAAGTGCCAGAATTTGCATTCCACCCAGCACGTGAAGAAATTTTTTAATAGTGTTCATTATGAACAAGTGTTCCTCACCTTAAGAAGTTCAAATCTAACCAGTTACTGAAGTGTCTCCCCCAGCATACACAGAAGGTGATTCTTGGAATGTGCTAGTCGATACTGAGTATGAAAATTCAGATATTCCCTTGTGCATATTCTACTACACCTGAAGTGAATGTACATTTACTATGATCTACCAAGTCCTTAGTCGTTTATTCTTTCAAGAAGGGAAAGCAGATTTTTGTTTAGGCTGATCTCGTATGGGTTTTCAGAAAAGTCTCCCTTTATTTAAAAGCTTACCTCCTGGCTTTTCCTCCCATTAAGGGCACTCATGGTGATTTATGGTAAAAAAATTATGGCCTGGATCCAAAGCACTGCCAGCAAAGTGAAACCAGCAGAGCAGGATATCCCCGATTCCCTGCATTTGCTCACAAAGACCCACATAACACTGCTCCTTGTGAGCCAAGGGACCTTCAGGATCAGTGTGGGGGCAAAAAAAGATGCACTGGAAGCCAGGGGAACAACAAATTGCCACCCCCCCACACACACTGACAAGAAAGATCCTGATATATAAACCATGTTTATCAGACCAGAATGAAACTGCAAGGACTGGGCCTGGCAGGCCTGATTTAAGATTTTGAAATGTTGAAAAGGCCCCACTACACAGGATTACCTAAAATGTTACCCTGAATGATGGCCAATGCACTACTGGGCTGCAGAGTTCAGACTGTGCAACTGAACAACAACAACAAAACATACCAAGTGGCCCTATGCCATCCTCTTTAACGATAACTCCTTTATGGGCAGGTTTTTATTAGTGTGAGCACAGTATTCAGAGCACCACAGACATTCAGATAAGTTTATTAACAAAACAGGATAGAAGTGAATGCCTCCTGGGGGTTCCACTAGGTAGGAGACAGTCAATGATAAGCATAGTCAACATTTAGAATTTGATACATTGGACTACTCACAGTTCATCTCGTTGCCTCTGTGACAGCACCATTGTGGCTGTGACGTCAGGTTAACGTGATTCAGCTGTCTTCCTCTTGACAAGCAGGGATCCACAATTCAACTTGCCACGAAGTGGCTTCAACCCAAAGAACAAAGCGTTTCCACAAACAAGCTCCAGCAAGTAGACCATATGCATTCAACCAGGAAGATTCATTCCATCTATAAAAACCAGGGGGGGGGGACACAGGAATAAGTGTGTCATTACTGCCAAAGTTGTTCATTACTATTGCATAAAATACATAACCTAGCCATGGGTCCAAGGGCCACCCATGTTTCTCCCTCTCCCTCCCAGGACAAGAACCATCTCTATGGGAAGGTCAGCTTGCCCTCAACAGGATGTGAACAGGGTCAGCGGGACAAACCCAATGAGACTCTGCCAGTTCTGCAGCTGGAGCTCCCAGTTTTGTTTTGTTTTGTTTTGAATGCAGTTACTGGGCACACAAGGGCCTAATTCTGATCAGGACCAGGAAAGTTGAAGCCTTCTCCCCCGTACCCCGTGCCTGAAAATAACACTAGGAGCAGATATCTGCCCTACGGAAAATGTCAGGAAAATGGCATGAGGGTCAAGGCTTAAAAAAGACCCTTCCCACAGCCCTGATGGAATCAGAGGCCTCACAACACCCAATTATTGCATTTTTTAAAAACCTGGGAGGACTAATCACAAAACTCCCAGCATGCAATCTGGTTTAGTCCCGTGTCAGAGTGATTCTACCATTCCTCTTCCATTTTACCTCTTATCTTTTTCCATTTGCAGACTTTTGATTTGGGTATCAGCCACTTTGGGAAACAGTTGGATGATAAGCATAACATACTTTTATAAAGGGGGAATTTCACGCTAGGCAAGCATCGGTAACAAGAGTATAGCTTTTGTCATAAATGTTAATTTGCCATAATGTAAATTCCAGAAACAGCCCTGTCATGTTTTACCTTCTCTTCAAAATCTCAAGGTCGCGTGTGCAGAGTTCACTTCCCTCATTTTATCCTCACCAAAACCCCAGCCAGGCAGAACTGACTAAGAGAAGGGCTGCGGTAAGACAACAGGCTTGGGACACTCTGGCCCCACCTCTAATTAATCCAGGTTTCTTCTAACGAGAGAGTTTTGATCAGACATCCCACCCTGAACCCACCTCACCGCATGCTCAACCATTCAGATTATTGCTGCGTGGTAACCACAGAGTGGGCGGTCACGTGGAATCCTTTTTAAAAAATTGTCATGCATGCACAGAAACATTTAGTCAATGCACCAGACCATTGTGATAGCTCCACAACTCCTCCGCCAAGTACTGCAGCCCCTTCTCAGCCTCCTTCACTTCGCCTCTTCATTAAAACACATGGGGGGGTGGAGTGCCAAGTATCATACAGATATATATGAGAGTAGTCCTGTTGACTTCAGTACATTTACTCTTGTGTTAATCATGGGATGCTCTCAAACAACAACTCTGAAAAAGAAACAGGAGAGGGTTTGGGGGAGGGACTACTGATCACAAACAACTCCCCTGGGGGCTCCCGATCCAGAATGTCTACTTGATTGCTTGGACATACAAGCAATGATTGACAACGCCAGAGGCAATTATGCATTTATGTGCACGTCACTACATGATCAAAAGGTGGGAGGGTCCCCAGAAACAGACAGGAAGGTTCACTCTTCCCAAACAGCTTGAGTTCACAACAGGGGAGTTCAGGCATCCAGAAATGCAGGGTGGAAGCCGTGATATCCATAAAGACTCCAATTCCAGTTATTAGGCACTGGGGAACATGGAACTGACCTGGGTGTCTCTAGTCAAAATCCACTACTACAAGAGCCCTGCTAAATTTTGTGAGATATGCAGTCTCAAAGACATCTTGGCATGTTTAGTGTGCATCAAAGATCACTAGGAGATATGTTGTCGAAGGCTTTCATGGCCAGAGTTCATTAGTTGCTGTACATTTTCCAGGTTGTGCGGCCGTGGTCTTGACATTGTAGGACCTGACATTTCGCCAGAAGCTGTGACTGGTGTCCACAGTAAGATCACACTTCTGGTGAAATGTCAGGTCCTACAATGCCAAGACCACAGCCACACAACCCAGAAAATCTACAGCAACTAATCACTAGAAGAGTTATAGATTGTAGCACTGACAAAGCAGCAGGAACACTATTCACCAATTAATTTGAACTTTATCACCCAAGAACATTTATTTCTTTTTACAACGAACAAAAGATGGGTAACAAGAAGTTATGCCTTAACTGTACTCCATCTGTGCAGGAAAAAAGGAGCTACCCACTACTCTTCAATATTTTCAACATTATATGTTCAGAGGGCCATTCTTTACATCATTGGATCTGGTGACACATCAAGTTCTGCCAAATTGTTATGCATGCAAATGGCCAGGAATTAGCCTGTGCCAGTCCCACTGAATCCAGCAGCTGTGGTGTTCTTCAACAGCATTCAGGAAAGTTCCAGAGAACCATAGTTCAACCTTCTCAAAAAGCAATGGGACAAAAAACGTACACTGCTCATAGTTTCAAACCAGAGCAACATTAATAAGAACATAAGAGAAGCCAATCTTGGATCAGGCCAACGGCCCATCTAGTCTAACACTCTTTCACACAGTGGCCAAAAACACCAGGTGCCATCAGGAGGTCCAGCAGTGGGGCCAGGACACTAGAAGCCCTCCCACTGTTGCCCCCCCCAGCACCAAGAATACAGAGCATCACTTGCCCCAGCCTGAGAGTTCCTATCTATACCTTGTGGCTAATAGCCACTGATGGATTTCTGCTCCATATGTTTATCTAATTCCCTCTTGAAGCTGTCCATGCTTGTAACCGCTGCCACCTCCTGTGGCAGTGAATTCCATGTGTTAATCACTCTTTGGGTGAAGAAGTACTTCCTTTTATCCATTCTAACCCGACTGCTCAGCAATTTCCACAAGTTCTTGTATAGTGAGAAAGGGAGAAAAGTACTTCTTTCTCTATCTGCTCTATCCCATGCATAACCTTATAAACCTCAATCATGTCACCCCTCAGCTGTCGTTTCTCCAAGCTAAAGAGCCCCAAGCATTTTAACCTTTCTCCATAGGGAAAGTGTTCCAACCCTTTGATCATTCTAGTTGCCCTTCTCTACACTTTTTCCAATGCTATAATATCCTTTTTGAGATGTGGCGACCAGAGCTGTACACAGTATTCCAAATGAGGTCGCACCAATGATTTATACAGGGGCATTATGATACTGGCTGATTTGTTTTCAATTCCCTTCCTAATAAGCCCCAGCATAGCGTTGGCCTTTTTTAACTGCAGTTGCACACTGTCTAGACATTTTCATTGAGTTATCTACTACGACTCCAAGATCTCTCTCTTGGTCAGTCTCTGCCAATTCAGACCCCATCAATGTGTATTTATATTTAAGATTTTTGGCTCCAATGTGCATCACTTTGCACTTGGCTGCATTGAATCCCATTTGCAATGCTGATGTCCACTCGTCCATCCTCAACAGATCCCTTTGGAGTGCCTCACAATCCTCTCTGGTTCTCACCACCCTGAACGATTTCATGTCATCTGCAAATTTAGCCACTTCACTGCTTACTTCCAACTCCAAATCATTAATAAACCAGTTAAAAAGCTTCGGACCCAGTACTGATCCTTGTGGTATTTATTATATTTATTTATTTATTTTGGAATTTATACCCCGCCCTATCCAGTAGCTCAGGGCGGCTAACAAGCGGCCAAGCCGAGTTTCAGAACTAAAAATAATAAAAATATTACATACAATAAAAAATAAAAAATTCAATACAGCAGTAAAATTCATGTAAATCCAAGATGCACGTTACACGGTGCACGATGCACGTTGCCACTGCTTACCACCCTCCACTGAGAAAGTTTCCCATTTATACTCACTCTCTGTTTCCTATTAATTAGCCAGTTTTTGACCCACAAGAGGACTTGTACTTTTATCCTGTGACTATTGCACTTACTTAGGAGCCTTTCAAAAGCTTTCTGGAAGTCAAGGTTAACAACTTCTATTGGGTCTCCCTTCCAGTAGTAAGACAGTCAAGAACTAAGGTCACTCCTGGGTTTTTTAAACAGACACACATTTTATGTACCTGTGCCTTAAAAAGACTATTTATTGAACTCCTCAGACAAGCTGGAATTGCTCTCACATGTGGGATTAAATATCATAATTTGCTTCAAGGCTCAACTGGCTCAGATCATAAATGTTTTTGGTTTGTGTATTTAAGACATGCAAGGCATACAGAAACCACTGAACACTTCACAACAGGTTGCTTTTTAGTGTTTACCAGTGTAACACTATGGAGAGGAATGGAGAAAACATTTCACACTTCTGTGCCGTACCACATAATTTGGCAACCTAAAATGTTCCATTAGAAAAAACCATGTTGACAAGTTTAGGCTCTGTGATTCTGAAAGTAAGCTTGAAAGTATGGAAAACCTGAAATTGTCTGAATACTCAAAAAGAAACTTAAGAATGTGTAAGATGAAGACAGTTATGCAAAACAATCTACTTCATTATATAATTCCTGGGTATACTGTGGATTGTGCAATATTTTCAATCAGATGTTATAGGGGTAGTTGTTTATTACAGTCTTTAGACCAGGATAAAGTTTAGAAAGCAGGTGGTTTTTCTGAATGTGGTTATATTTTCTCTGTATTATGCTATAACATGTACGATGATATAGGACTAGCCCAATTAGGATTATGTGATACTGTTTCTGTCCAAATACAATTCATTAAAAATGTGTGATTCTATTTTTCCCTGTCTCTCATATGCCAAAAATTAAGATACACATGCTAAGGCAATACTGGGTGCTTAACAGTTTACAGAACTTGCTCTCTGGTATTCAGTATATTCACAATTTTGCTTGTATCTAAGACTTTATACTTTCAAATTTCATAAATAACTTTCTATCAAAAGCTACTAGGCAGGATGAGATGAAGCATAAGCCTTTCCGGATGCATGGCCCAGACCTCCAGTAATTTTAGAGGCAGCCAGAGCACTTAGTTATAGCAAATCAGTTCAGCTCTCTCTAACTAGTGTCATTCAGCTGTTCTGAGGGGACAGATGTAGCGCTCCAACAAAGAGCTCCTTCTGACACCTCCCCACACACATTACTGCAGGTGCAGCTGCTGTGTAAACAGCAATAACATCACCATGTGCTGAGTGCCAGAAGCACATCACTGCACTACTAAGCAGTTGCCCATAGACAATACAGCAAGGAGTTCTGCGCATCACTAGTCTCTGAAGTGAGGAAGTGAACTACCACACCCAAGAAAAAAGAGACTGCTGTTAGTGTCTGTAGCCTTCTCATTTTAACAAAATGCAGAGACGTATATCTCCAGTAATACATGCATGCAAAACTCTGGAATTGCACTAAAAATCCAACGTCTGAAATGATCCATTACATCCTGGCTCTGACTTGTGAGGATTTGGCAGCATCTGAATCTTTCTTGGAGAAAAAATGGTCACTAATTGAAGAGCAGAAACTGGGACTCAAACCAAACTACTCTAGTCCAAACCAGTCCAATTTCTAACTATTTAGTACAAAGCACAAGTTTTGTATTTTACTCCACAACTTTGAGGACTAGAAGAGAGCTCTTGTCAAAAAAGCAGACTGAAAGCTCAAATTCACATGATTCCCCAGTAGGATATGACTGCCTGTACATAAAGAAATAAGGCTTAAAACTCTTCTTTAACAGCTGCATCTCTTGGCTGCATGGCAGGCGGCGTTTGAGGCTTCTGAAATTTAAAAAGTAGTTTATGATGGATTCAGATTCAGCTGTACTGCATGAGCGAGGTTGTGGTTTGAACCCTCGCCCATTCAGAGCTCCATAAAAAGATCATGGAAATGCTGAAGGAGATTCTCTTGCTGCTCTAGAAAAGGGGAGATTTTCTATTTATTCTGGAATGACTTCAGTGCTTGTTCACAAATATGCAGGTACGAGCATGTATGACCTACCAATCTACCAATACTGGCATTCAAGGCAGTTTACTAAGCTACAATCACTACAATGAACCAAGCCCTTTGGATTCACACTCTGTTCTTGCTACTTGGATGCTAAACAGAAATAAAGGATGATTATGTTGTGCAAGGCCAACACCTTCAATGGCAGGCAATCAGATACCTCATCACAAGGTAAGGTTAATTCACAGCACCTGATAGTCAGAAGAACGTTAGTTCTACAAATGGCTGTTGCATTTATGACATATCCTTCCCCTATTGATTCAAGATCCTGGTCTTCAATGCCCCGTGATGATGCTAGATGCAAAATAAATAAATAAATCCATACAACTTAAGCCTGGATAATATCTCGAAGGCATTTTATTCTGAGAGAAAGCAAACAGAAAAAACAAATGCAAACTCTGGACTACTACATTTTAAAAAGCCAGGGCTTTCTTTGTAGAAAAAGCCCCACAGGAACTCCTTAGCATAACAGGCTAACAGGCCCAACAGCAGAAACTCATTCGCATATTAGGCCACACCCTGACAGCATAGCTCATTCGCATATTAGGCCACACCTTCATTTTACCAGAAGTGTGGTCAACCAGCCACAGCCACCTTTTGCTTCTTATTCTGTTTACCTTGTTTGTTGTCAAAACCCAGGGCTTGTTTTGTAGCAGGAACTCCTTTGCATGTTAGGCCACACACCCCTAATGTAGCCAATCCTGATGAGTTTCTGCTGCTGGGTGTGGCCTATTATGCTAATTCCTGCTGGGTGTGGCCAACTTGGGAGCCAGCTGGAACTCCATTCCTGTGCGTTCCTGCCCAAAAATAGCCCTGTAAAAAGCTATTGCAAAGCTTGCCTTCCATGACAGGCCAAGCAGACACACCCAACATGTCAGAAAGATATGACAGCACTGAGGACAGGAAAGATATGACAGCACTGAGGACTCCTCAAAAATGGCGGCAATGTGGACACCTCCAAATGAGGATATTTTTTTTAAAAGTGAGAAATCAGTCAATATTGTCTGGCAGACCAAGAGCAGAGGATGCAGAAACAAAGGAATGCCAGCTCCCTTTGCCACAGTCATAAGACACAGCAGCCATAAGGAAGCTGGCGAGGAAAAACACAAGGCTTGGAGAGACAGACATGTTAGGATGTCCATAAAGCTGAGTGGGGTGCCTAGAAGTTGCGCTAGAGAGGAGAGGAAAGCAGAGGTCCCTCTGTTCTATCTATCCAGTACTGCTCATATGGTTTATCGCCTTAAGTAGAGAGCTCCTTCTGTTGAAGGCCTGCCCAGGAAACTGTACCCAAGAACCCTGCCCTCCATATGGACTGTAGCCTCCACCCCACAAACATTTTGTCACTGTATGAAAAGAGGGCTGCAGTCATCTCTCACATTTTAAAAGGATGACATCACATCACATAAAAGGCAGACACTCCAACAATAGTATTTTTCAATAAAGGACTGGAAGGAAAATGCACCTATAGACTAAAACACTTTAAAATGGCAGTTTACACAAATGCATGCCTCTTCACTTCACGCTCATGTCTAGCTGGCTTCATGCAGGTCAGTTGGTGGAACGTGTGTCCACACTACAGAAGAACTGAAGGGTGCTTTCTTTTTTAATGCGCACAGATGGCTGAAGAGAGCCAAAAGGATTTTCTTGAGGCTCATGGCAAACATTCATTACTTTCAGCGTGAAAGAGGGCATTTTAGGGAAGCCCAAGAACCCCTCCCATACATTTCCTCCCCAAACTTACCTTCATGCTCTGTCCCAGTGAGTTACTGCACTAGCACACTTTACTCTTTTGAAATGTCACACAACCAATAGGATTTGCCTGATGTGTCAATGACACCAAGATTTCATTCGCTCTCAGCAACACTGGTGCACAGCTAAAGTTTTTTAGCTATATGACAGTATCCGTTTCAGGATAAAGAAAGGCTCTTTTGAAAGAAAAATAAAACCATTATAGCAGTTGATCAAGGTTGCAAAAAGAATGTTGCTGAAGCTTGCTTGCTTTCTTTTTTAACAGACAGAACTGATGTTGGAGAGTGTGGTTGCCTAAAGTGGGGCAAACTCACTTCCATGCACTTGAGGCCAAAACTACAGATCATCAAAGGGGGGTGTACAATTTACAAAGTGCAAAGCTTTTTGCAAAACATATTCCCTGAACAGGTTCAACTAGTTTCATGCAACTTCTGCTTGAAGCACACTGTGTTAGTAGCTCAGGGTGGGGGAAAGCATGGAAGAAAATCAAACTCTGGAATCAAAAAAATACACTGCCCACCAGCAGAATTTTGCTATTCCAGTTCCCCAGTTATCCAGTCACAAATCCTACATATATCCCAATTCTTACTGTAGACAGCTAGCCAAATATACCAGCTGGGGTGAAACTTCAAGACCACAGCCAGCAGAAACCACACTCAGTGGAAACTGGTCTTTTAACCTTGAATCTGTTATTGTTCTATTAGCCTCTAAGCTTGTCTGTGTGCACTTTATCTGCTCTTATAATTCAGAAAATGCCTCTCATGATATGTCCAATGTGTTTGTGAGGTGGGACAGCTCACAATCCCACAACTTTCACTGAAATCTTGTATACTGCCTAATGAAGCAGCTGGCAGTTTGTGGATCTAGAAAACCATGATAAGCCAAGAGCAATGTACCTAAAATAAAAGTTAATATTTCCAAATCAGGTATGCCTGTAACAATTATTTTGGACCAAGTGAAAATCCAATATAGTTAACAGAGCTGATACCCAAGCACTTCATGCCAATATCTAAAAACTGGAAATGTTTTCCTGATTTTTTTTTTAATAAGAAGCATAATTATAATACTCTTACGCAGAATACACCATTGCTCCAGCAAAAAAGCTAGGGAGAATCCAGTATTGGATGAAACATCATCAGCTGTATGTAAAGCAGAGCAAACTAGAGAATGCTTACTATTCCAATCCTCCATGGCTGCTGTCATGAAAATCTTTTTAAAACCTCATTGTTTATTAGCTATTCTTCACCTAATTCGATTGTTTAATCTCTCCCCCACAGTTTACTGGGGGAAGATGAGTTACCAACATGGGATTAAAGTGCATAAAACAAAGGAGAGCTTCTCTCATGAAAGTGTCCTTTGAATGCAAGCATTCTTCCTAATAAATAATTATAGAAAGGCACAGTTGTGCCTAAATAGAATTACCATGGTGCATTAGCTGCTATTTACATGCTAATTCCAAGACAGTGATCGAGACTAAGGACCCTGACCTTTCGATCCAGTTAAAGCACACTTACTCCATGCTGCTGGCTGTCCATATATGATTAGCAGATCATCTGAATAGAACTGCCTCTCAATTCAGCTCACGGGCAAAGATGGGACCCAGATCCTTTAGTGACACAATAAAATTTAACCAGAACTGAGAGTGTCAGCACAGTGGCAGTCAGTGATAACCATACTTCGGCTTGACACGTTTACAATGCATAGACATTTGGCACTAGCTTCCAACTGAACACAACCTGCTTTGTCACACTGATAGGGTTCTTACTACCAGCTAAATCTAGTATTATGAGCAATCCAAGGGAGGAACCTGTTGGGTCCCAATCTGTTTCTGTTGTGTACACATGTTGAACAGTTTAATGTAGTCATGGCAACAGGCATGGCATGGCATGGCAAGTAAGATAACCATATGCCAGAAGACCAGACAAGGAAGCTTCTGCAAACAAAGAGGACTTCCCCTGCCCTTAAGCCATCTGTGAACCACCAATGTGGACTTCCAATTCTTAGACTCTTACTTCCAAGACTAGCTTCATGACAAACATCCTACATGTTAGGCTGATCACTTCTACAGCTATTTCTACAGCTTCACATGGTTAATAAAAGAATGACTGAACAGTTTTACAGCTCACATTCTTTTCCAAGGTACTGTGTAGGGAAAAAAATAACTTAAATCTTTTGAGTACTAAACAAAGAACAGTAAATATCCATCCATCATTCACAGGTGTCACTATTATAGCATCATCTTCCAGCATGAATAAATGATTACAGCCCACTTTGGGATGGGCTTGCAAGAATGACCGAATTTGCACAAATCCTCAATTTTTACATCATTAGCCAAGATGTGCAAGATTTACAGAAGCAATTTAATTTATATCAGTTCCAAATGAGCCACCACACTGATGGCAACGCCTGAACTTTCTGACAGCTCATGATTGGCAACCCAAGGATTCAGAAAGATTACCTTTATTCACCATTTTACTTCTTTCCTGGATTTTTTAAAAAATGTGTATCATTCCTGTGTAAGATTATTAAAAACATTCCTAAACAGAATTTCCAATCTCAAAATTATGTTCATAGTACTTTATACTATGCCATAAACTGTTCAGCGGACAGCGGAAGACAGGAGGGCCTGGCGTAATCTGGTCCATGGGGTCGCGAAGAGTCGGACTCGACTGTGCGACTGAACAACAACAACAACAACAAGTACTTTATTAAAAGCGCTCACAGGAAAGCCTGGATGAACCTGGGCTGCTGTATCTTCCTAAACCAGAGCCTGGTTCTTGTGTAATTAACTGTAAGAAGCCAGCTCTGGCCTTTTGCACTTTCCCCTGTGAACTCTCCTAATCAGTGTAACCTCTTCACCCTTCCCAACCAAATCTCCATTGAAGCCACTGCTGAAAAACTTTAACCAAGCTATGCTGGCACCATATCAGAAGATGCTTTTAAAGTCTATTCCCTTAATCTTCCATTAACCAGACTTTACCATAAGTGTTGGAAAGAACAGTTTTTGCCTGACACTACCAACATTCACAGACTTTAATATAAGAAATGTGTACCATTCAATATCTATCACTAGTCTTTATCATTCTGAAGATATCTCTAATAAAGAATCAACTTAAAACTTTTTTGTCCCAATGAGGACCCAGCACAGCTTACAACAGCATTCACCCCATCTCTAGTGCCCCCCTTCATCTCTATTCTATTGTCACAGCCCACCATGCTCTGGGTGAGGGGAGTTAGACTGAAAGGGATGACAACTGGCCCAAGGTCACCCAGCAAGCTAGCATGGAAGAGTGGAGATTCAAACCTGGGTCAACACTCCAAGCATTACACTGTTCTTGCTTTCTGTCCTATGCTCAGAAAGAGAAAAAGAAAGTGAGCACTATTTCTGATCTTAGCACATAGTTTCTTATGCATTAGCATTTTTCCTGTGTTGGAAATTCATTCTCTTTTCTACAGAAACGGAAAGTTCCAGTATGCAGTCTGGTAGCGTTCCCAGACTCTTCTGATCACAATACTCAAGTGGAAGAGGTGGCTAGGAGTGCTTTTTACTTGCTCAGCCTGGTTCACATCCTGTGAGAAAGGCAGACCTAACCAGTCTCCCATTCCTATGCAACATCCAGGTTGGACTAATGCACTGTGTGGCCTTTGAAGACAAACCAGAAACTTTACCTGCTGCAGAATGCTGAGCATATACCAATTTTATATCTACTGCATTGGTTCCCAGAGTGTTTCTTGATACAATACAAAATGAAGGACCAAAACTTTTAGTCCTAAACCATTTAAAGCAAGGGTGTCAAACTCATTTATGAGGACCAGATCTGACATAAATGAGACCTTGTTGGGGCCAGGCCATGTGCATCATAAAATGTAATGCCAGGTAGCAGAGATATAAACTTTATAAAGGACACAAACATAAAGGGTTTTTTTTTACTTAAAATAAAAAACATGCTTAAAAATTAGCACTCTTGCAATATTTTGCTTATTTAACAGTGTCTGATAACTCACACCTCTTGCTCTGAATTATTGCATCAAAATGTCTGTGCTGTTGCAATCTTGAGCGTGCTGTTCAGGTGTATATCTGTAAACTGCAAACCTACAATGACGCAGCAGAAGACAGCAGAACTGGGAGAAGCAGAAGACAGCCAGTTCCACTGTGGGCCTGATAGAAGCCCTACAGGGGCCTGATCCATCCCCCGGCTGCATGTTTGACACCCCTGATTTAAAGTTTTTTAAACACCAAGACTACTTACTCTCATATATACCAGCCTGCACCCTGTACTCCTAGCGGATCCAGTTGCAGGAACCCATCACAACAGAGATGCATTTGCTGGAGCCCCACACGTAGGCCTTTCTTCAGCTGCTAAGAACTCCCTACCCCATGAGCTACAGCTGGCTTCCTCATTTCAGGCATTCCAAAAGCAGTTGCACATTTTAACCCGGAAACACTTTTTAAATGGAAATCCTTCCAAGGTTTTAAACTGTGGCTTGTTTTCTGATCACTTCAAGGTGCTGCTTGTTTCTTGATTACTCTAATTATGGTTACACAGTACTGTGCTGATCTGTGGTTGGTTGTGCTGGAAAGGTGGCAAAGAGCCTAAATAAATCCCTGTATCAAACTAATAAAGCACCATTTCTAAGTTCTTCAACTGACAGATGCCCCAGGTATTCCAAGCCAAGTTTCAGCATACACTTTAGATCTTTACCCTATGCTATACTTAAGGCTCAGGACTATTAACAATACACAAACTATAAAGCATAAAAATAGCAAGATCAAAGCTTCTTTAAGACAGCCTACTCAATACCAGCCTGAGCTTGGTCATTAAATGCCCATCCCACAATTCTTCTAGAAGATGTTTTAAGCTTTATTATCCAAGGAAAAACATCCTACAACAGAGCAGCAACCTTTGTATGCTCCTCTGTGAACGTGGCCAGTCAATGGCATTATCAAGAGGGCATTCATAATGAGTCACAGAAAAGGCACCCTTTAGGGGAGAAGAGAAATTCATAATCACACCTTTTAGATGCCAGACAAATACCATTTTATTCTCTTAAACCTTTGACATATAACAACTGTGGGCTGCCCAGGGTTTTTCATGGATGTACACTGCTTATAGCACCAGCATTCTTGATTTTAAAGCCATTTATGCTTTTTTATTCTCATATTTTAACTTTCATGTGTCACCCACCTTAGAAGACAGGGGAGAAAAAGCAGGATGTAAAAGTAAAATGGAACTGTTCCACCGGGCTTTCAATAGAGGCACCGGACATCCAAAATCCATCTTTGGCCTCCCCTACTGAAATGGCTGACCTTATAATCAGCTTAAACTGAGCAAAGCAACATGAACCTTGACTGAGATCCCTATTACTGTATTAAATTATTGTTTTTATTATTTTAACTATTGTTATTGAGATCCTGTAACTTGTAACCCACTCTGAGCCTGCTAGCAGGGAGAGTGGGATAAAAATCAAATCAAATAAATAAACAAATTTAACTACATCTTAAATATATTTATGTGACCATCTAGCTGTTTGTTATCACAGTAAGCATCTCCCACTGGAATAGTAATGATTTGCCAACAAGGCATCCAAGGAATACCACTGCTAAAAATACCGCCAGCTACACTGGCATGACCTTAAGCATTTAGTTTTGACAGCAAGCTCTACAACAGACTAGCAACACAGGACAAGCCAAGTACAAAGCATCACTTCAGTTATACCAGCACCAGCTACACCTACTTTACTTTTAATAAATAAGGGGACTAGAATCCCATTGTCCTATCAAAAATTATGGCAGTGCCCTGACCTGGATGGTCCAGGCAAGCCTCATCTCGTCAGATCCTGGAAGCGAAGCCGGGTCGACTCTGGCAGGTACCTGGAGGGGAGACCTCCTTGGAATACCAGAGGCAGGAGCCAGGGCAGGCTTTGTTCAACCACCTCTCTGAATATCCTCCAGGCCCCCAGTAGGGCTCAGTCACCAGAGGTTGCCATGACTTCCAGGTGCACAAAAAACTCACATGCACGCACATACATGCACACATATTCAAAAAATACAAAAAATGGTGGCAGCAAGATGGTAACTTGATGCTGTCAGATCAAAGCTAGTCAGAAATCTTGAGACTGAATCTCTTTTCTTCTTGGATAATATGTGTAATGGTCCAAATATTTAAAGTGTTAACTCAGTGGTATTACACACCAAAGAAGCTATCACACATCTCTGGGTCATACTCACCGAGATGTTGGAAAAAGTGTGGAGAGATAGGGACACATGTGCATTGCTGGTAGCAATGCGTGAGAATCAAAAAATTCTGGTGATTGGTATTGGACAAATTACATTTAATTACTGGGCATTGTTGTGCTTTTGACATCTGAGGTACTGTTTTTAAATCATTCGTTGGATGATTCAGTTCCTCAAATTAGGGAAAAAACTGATTGGTATCCTTTTAGTAGCAGCTAAAACATCAATAGCCACAACTTGGGATATGTTCAGATGCACCTACACTTGCTTTGTGGCATCAAAAGTTATGGGAAATGAATATAATGGACAAAATTACTTATCACGTGAATCAATATGAATCTCATTCATCTTGTTCTGATTTTGTTGAAGTTTGGCCCATTGTGTTAGAGCATTTGGTACAACATGAAGTGGTTCCAAAGAACTTAAGATCTTTAATTTTAATATAACTGTGTATAATTTATAAGATATGATGTATGGTATCGCGTTGTTTCTATAGATTTGGTGTTTGATGAGTTATTCTGATCATTTGTAAATAGAACTATTTTGGGTTAGTGTGGTTAGTAGTATGTAATATATGTCAGTCAGTCAGTCCCTTTATTGGCATAAATTAAAATCAAACAAAACTAGTATTTAAATATATGGAGTACAATCAAAATCAATCATGTCTCCAGAATGTTGATCTTATATTCCCTGATCCACATAACAATCAGAACAAACTTCACTACTGAGTAGGTGATATGGGAACACTGATCCGATAAGAGAAAGGAAACAAGCCTCACTTCTGGGAGGCTATGCCTGTTATACAAAATAGGGCTAATTAAGACATCCCGTATTCTGACATAAAATTCACATCAAAGCAAAATATGAGCCATGGATTCTGGTAACTGGTTCCCTCCTACTGCGCGGGCAGATTCTTTCACAGGAAGACAGATTCACAAATCTCCCATGAAGAACCTCTGACAGGAAGACACTGAATCATGAAAACATAAAGGCACGACATGATTGAGGGGCTGAAAGCTGTGCAAAATAGGTTGCTGGAAGCCCCTGTCTTGGTGCTGTAGTAAACTGCAGAGGGGAACACATTTTACCTGCAAGAAACCAGAGAGTTTGTTTCTCAGTGTCAAGGAGTCTCTGTTTCAGGGATCTAAATACTTGGAGTTCATCTAACATAAAAAGGGAGTCCAGAGATATACCAATTTACTATATTTTCCTTGAGAATGAATGAAGCCAGTTAGATGAACATGAATCCAACAGCATCAGGGAGATCTAACTACTAGGCCCTGCCCTATAATGAAGGCATAACCAAAGTTTCCGTGTTGAAAGCCAAGCTCTAGACATAAGAAGACCATGCCCTGTCTCCAGGCACATGGCAGCATAACTTACACAGTTTAGGACAAGAGGATACACAACATGCTCAACATGTGAAATAGACGAGTTGATCCACATAGGGATACCATAAAGTAACTGGGACACAACTTTGGCATTCTAAAGGTTGTGTACCTAAAGTATGGTATCCAACTATGTTTCTAACTGATTTGTACTGGTTATGTACCAAAATAAACTTAACTAAATTTCAACTCTGGCATGGAAAACTCTCACAACTGCAGGAACAAACTGGTTATTCTTCACATTAAAAAACCTAGCGACTGCAGACAGACTACTTTTGGCCAAATTTAATGCTTGTTTCTGCTGGGCCATCCAGTTGTTATACTGGAAGAGGACTCCCAAGTATTTAAAATATTTGACTTCCTCTACTGAGTTGCCATTACAGCACCAATTAAGACACCTCCAGGACCTTGAAAACACCAGAATTTTTTATTTTTCAATGTTAACAGATAGGTTGGTCTATAGTAGGATGTTAAAAGTAAGTAGGAGGCACTTGAGACCTTTCTGAGTGTGGGGTAATACACCAGCATCATCCGCATACAATAGTAAGCGGACTGCTTGAGGGGCCAGTTTAGGAAAGTGGCCATCAACCGACCATAAAGTAGAACCTAGGTCATTCAAAATAGATTGAATAAATAGGGAGCCAAGATGCAACCTCGCTTTACTCCACAATTTATGGGGATCTTAGATGTTAACAGACCTAAGTTCTTGTGTCTAACCTGACAGCTGGTGGAGAAATATAATTTCCAAATAAGAAAAAGTAGCCGAAAATCAGCATGGCTTCTGGAAGTCCTGCCTCACCAACCTTTTGGAGTTCTTTGAGAAAGTGAACAAGCGCGTAGACAATGGTGACCCAGTAGACATTATATACTTCGACTTTCAAAAGGCTTTTGACAAGGTAACTCACCAAAGACTCCTGTGTAAATTTAGCACTCATGGGATGAGAGGATGGATTCTCTTACAGATTAGAAACTGGCTAAATGACAGGAAGCAAAGAGCAGGAATTAATGGACAGTTCTCACAATGAAGTAAGCAGTGGGGAGTCCCCACAAGGATCAGTATTGGGGCCAGTACTGTTTAATTTATTCATAAAGGATCTGAAACCAGGCGTGAGTAGTGTAGTCGCCAAGTCTGCAGATGACACAAATTATTCAGGATAAAAACAAAGGCTAACTGTGAAGAACTCCAAGAGGACCTCCACAAACCGGGTGAGTGGGCGACAATGTGGCAAATGAAGTTCAGTGCTGGTAAGTGTAAGGTGATGCACACTGGGACAAAAAAAATCCCAGCTTCAAGTATAGGCTAATGGGGGTTTGAACTTGCTGAAATTGAGAGAAAAAAAGATCTTGAGCTTGCAGTGGATAGCCCAATGAAACTGTCAACCCAGT
The DNA here is from genome assembly GCA_029375565.1 of Gekko gecko. Classification (NCBI taxonomy): domain Eukaryota; kingdom Metazoa; phylum Chordata; class Lepidosauria; order Squamata; family Gekkonidae; genus Gekko; species Gekko gecko. The sequence goes on from JAPDNY010000016.1 coordinate 3,293,677, forward strand.
GCACTGCAGTGGTGAAAAATGCAAACTCCATGTTAAGAACATAAGAAGAACATAAGAGAAGCCAATGTTGAATCAGGCCAATGGCCCATCTAGTCCAACACTCTGTCACACAGCGGCCAAAATATACCAGGTGCCATCAGGAGGTCCAGCAGTGGGGCCAGGGCACCAGAAGCCCTCCCACTGCTGCCCCCTCCAGCACCAAGAATAGAGTGCATCACCTGCCCCAGACTGAGAGTTCCCATCTATACCCTGTGGCTAATAGCCACTGATGGACTTCTTCTCCAGATGTTTATCTAATTCCCTCTTGAAACTGTCCAAGCTTGCAGCTGCCACGACCTCCTGTGGCAGTGAATTCCATACGTTAATCACTCTTTGGGTGAAGAAGTATTTCCTTTTATCTGTTCTAACCAAGGGAATATTAGGAAAGAGATTGAAAATAAAGCAGCCAATATTATAATGTGCCGGTATAGATCGATGGTGCGGCCTCATTTGGAATACTGTACACGGTTCTGGTTACCGTGTCTCAAAAAGACATCACAGAGCTGGAAAAAGTACAGAGAAGGGCGACCAAGATGATTAGGGAATTGGAGTGCCTTCCCTATGAGGAAAGGCTGAAGAGTCTGGGATGTTTCAGTCTAGAAAAGAGATGATTGAAGGAAGATATGATGGAGGTTTATAGAATTATGCCTGGGGTGGAAAGAGTAGGCAAAGAAAATTTTTTATCCCTCTCCCAAAACACCAGAACTCGAGGACATCCAATGAAGCTGAGGGCAGTAGATTCAGGACGGACAAAAGGAAATACTTCTTTACACAGACAGCGATTAAAATGTGGAATTTGCTGCCAGAGAATGTAGTAGTCCCAGGAATAAACAACTTTAAAGGGGGATTAGATAGATTCAGGGAGGATAGGTCTATCAGTGGCTACTAGCCATGTTGACTGAAGTGAACCTCCACGTCCAGAAGCACTAAACCTCTAAAGCTAGGAGCCAGGAGGGTCTCAGCCTCTACGTCCCGTGGTTGGTCGACAGAATGCAGGACTACATGGAATACTGGTCTGATCCAGTAGGGCTCTTATGTTCTTACATTTAGCCAGGATGTTGATTTTTAATGTGATTTTAACATATGGTTTTTGTGCTAGATTTTTAGATTGGTTATAGTGAACTGGATCCTACTAGCTTTCCTAAAGAGAGGGGATTTAAGTCAAGGGGACCTTTCTCTATATGTCCTGTAAGCCTCCAACTTTTATACCCACTATATAACTTCTACAGACTAAGGATAAAGCATCTGATTAAACAGACTCTAGTTCACAGACACTTAGCACAATAAACTCATTGAAGACACCCCAGAACTATCTGTAGTTTTTATTTAATGTCACCCATTTTATTATTTGAACCTACAATTAAGAAGCACACTGAAATGGCTTTTTCCAGAGCCAGACTATATCTCCCATGTATTTGTGCAAGTAAATTCATAAATTCATCCCAATTCCACTTGTGAGCTATCCTAATAAGCCTACACTACACCATTTGCAAGTTCCACTATGATGCTTTGTCATTAAAACATTAGCAACTGGAGTGAATTCCAAGCATGGTATAGCATCCCTGACATTTTACCTCTGACACATTAAATAAGTGGTCTTTGGCAAGCCACCCCTAGCTTTAGCTAAGATATTGACCTCCGCTTACAGGCTTGTTAAGGTAATAAGGTAACACCTGTGAAATGTTTTGGACAACATGAAACACTACATAAATGCTTACTTGAAATCACCCAATGGATGTTATAGGTAGAAGAACCAAAACAAACAAAAAAGAGAAGAAATAACATGTAAGATCTAAAGGTATTAGATTCTGCTAACATTTTCATTCAGGTTCATTCAATTTCCACTCCTTATTACAGACCTGTTCCACATGGGTTTTATTCACGTACGTCCTATGATCCCCAGTACAACCTTTTTGGGGAGAAAAAGGGACCCCCTCTTCCATGAGTGGAAAAGCTGACTGGATCTAACCCAAGATATGCCGATGCTCAACAGCTTAGCTGGTTTTAAGAGAGTATTTAACTTCTCTTCTACGAGTTTATCTAATACCTGCAATAGCTAAATGGAACCTCCACAGCCAGAGGATACTGAACACCACCTTCTGGGTGGCAATGGCCCTCTAGCACCATCTGGATGACCACCATGGGACCACTAGTCTGACCCAAAAAGACTCTTATGATGGATTAGTATCACTGCAGTGGTCAGGAAAGTACTCCCATACCTGAACATCCTCATATGTCACCAGAATCACCTAAACAATTAATTACTGCTTTAATAAGTTGTGTGAGTATATGCACATAGCAATGCTGTAACACTATGTGTGCCAAGTGGAGTATGCCAAGTGGAGTCAATTCATTTAAATTAATTCCTGTGGACAGATATGAAGGCCAAACATTTTCTTTGGAGTCAAGCTCATGCACAGGATGATACCATTTCTCTCTAAGCAGTTTCTCAGGAGACCTCCAAGTAGAGCTCCAAAACACTGGCACTTTGCTTCTAATATGCTAGAAGATCATTAGTTATTACTATCAAAATCTGCTACATCCTGAAGAGCGTAACAGCATGAATTTACTATTAATTTAACCTACATGAAAAAATAAACTCTTTAAATGAGTCTCTCCACTTATAATTTCAAGCACCTATATACTTTTTTCAATTACTGGCATATACAGACCACTGGCAATAAAGCGGCTCAAGGTCAAACCAACTCCACAGCAGTTAAATAATTCCACTATTGTTCCAACTGAGCAAGTTGAGGGAAGTGGAATCAGTCAACCTTCTTGCAGCTTCTAACCTTCCTACAGATCAAAGAACTTTGATGATCCAGGCCCTTTGTCACATTGTGGCTCCAACTAATTTGTAACCAGTAACTGGATAACTGGCACCAAGAATTACTTCAGGCTGTAAAATATGTTGCTAAAAACAACTATGTTAAAAGTTTCATTTCATTCCCTTCTTGGCTTTTTTTTCAAAAACTGTTCTGTGACACATGTATGACCCTAAATCACGTATGGACAAATGATATAAATCCTTTCCCTTGGCTTACTTTTCTCAAACACTGTTCTGTGACACATGTATGATCCTAAATCATATATGCACAAATGATGTAAATCCTTCCTTTCCCATCCCCAGACCAATTTACTTAGCTTAATTACTTCTCAAACTCCTTAGCACTAAATATTAAAACTGAAATCTGAATGCCCAGGGATTAAGTGCTACCAACAGCCTTACATTTTCCCAGAACTAGAAACAAAGCACAGGAGAAATTGGACATTGGTTACTTTCTAGCGCTAACTAGACCAATTATTGACCCCCAAAGGAAAAAGCTTTAAGTATCCAGTTATAACATGATGACCTGCTAGATTTCTTTTTACCAGAGTCCACACTGTATGATTAGGCCTGCATGAAAGAAAACTGACCAGTACAGAAGACTCTGGAGTAGGCAGGATCTGGCATCTGCCTCCTGAATATGGACACCCAGAAAGGTGTGCCACCTCCCAAGCACTTCCTCTCCTTTCTCCATGTCTTTACTCTCATTCTAAAGTCCCCAGCATGGATGGTCTTATCACAATCAGGAGCAGCTTCAAATGCACACAACTCCACTTATTTTCTTCCCCCCATGTAGACAGGTACGTGTGGAAAGACCAAAACACCATATTTTTATCAATGCCATCAAAAAGCAACCGTGGGACCAGCATGAAACAGAGACATAAGAAGAACATAAGAGAAGCCAATGTTGAATCAGGCCAACGGCCCATCTAGTCCAACACTCTGTCACACAGTGGCCAAAAATACCAGGTGCCATCAGGAGGTCCAGCAGTGGGGCCAGGACACTAGAAGCCCTCCCACTGTTGCCCCCCCCCAGCACCAAGAATACAGAGCATCACTTGCCCCAGCCTGAGAGTTCCTATCTATAGGTAAAGGTAAAGGTTTCCCTTGCCCGAATGCCAGTCGAATCTGATTCTAGGGTTGCGGTGCTCATCTCCGTTTCCAAGCCGAAGAGCCAGCAGTGTCCAAAGACATTTCCACAGTCATGTGGCCGGCACTGATTAAACACCAAGGCACACAGAATGCTGTTACCTTCCCATCAAAGCAGTACCTATTTATCTACTTGCAATTCCGTGCTTTCGAACTGCTAGGCTGGCAGGAGCTGGAATCAGAGACGGGAGCTCAGTCCGTCATGCGGTACTCAGGCCTCGAACTGCTGAATTACCGACCTTCCAGCCTGCAGTGGCTAATAGCTCCTGATGGACTTCTGCTCCATATGCTTATCTAATTCCCTCTTGAAGCTGTCCATGCTTGTAACCACCACCACCTCCTATGGCAGTGAATTCCATGTGTTAATCACTCTTTCGGTGAAGAAGTACTTCCTTTTATCCATTCTAACCCAACTGCTCAGCAATTTCATGGAGTGCCCACGAGTTCTTGTATTGTGAGAAAGGGAGAAAAGTACTTTTCTCTACCTGCTCTATCCCATACATAACCTTATAAACCTCGATCATGTCACCCCTCAGCCATCGTTTCTCCAAGCTAAAGAGCCCCAAGCGTTTTAACCTTTCTTCATAGGGAAAGTGTTCCAACCCTTTGATCATCCTAGTTGCCTTTCTCTGCACTTTTTCCAATGCTATAATATCCTTTTTGAGATGTGATGACCAGAACTGTACACAGTATTCCAAATGAGGTCACACCAATGATTTATACAGGGGCATGATGATACTGGCTGATTTGTTTTCATTTCCCTTCCTAATAAGCCCCAGCATAGCGTTGGCCTTTTTTTATTGCAGTTGCACACTGTCTAGACATTTTCATTGAGTTATCTACTACGACTCCAAGATCTCACTCTTGGTCAGTCTCTGCCAGTTCGGACCCCATCAATGTTTATTTATATTTAGGATTTTTGGCTCCAATGTGCATCACTTTGCACTTGGCTGCATTGAATCCCATTTGCAATGCTGACGTCCACTCGCCCATCCTCGACAGATCCCTTTGGAGTGCCTCACAATCCTCCCTGGTTCTCACAACCCTGAACAACTTCGTGTCATCTGCAAATTTAGCCATTTCACTGCTTACTCCCAACTCCAAATCATTAATAAACAAGTTAAAAAGCATCAGACCCAGTACTGATCCCTGTGGTACCCCATTGCTTACCACCCTCCACTGAGAACATTTACTCTCTGTTTCTGTCCCGGATTCTGACGAAACAGCTCAGCCAGCGATGACAGAAGCACAGGGATGGCCCTGACCACACCCCCCATCGACGCCAGAGAACTCACCTGCCCTGGGGAAGGGGAGCAGCCAGGAAGCACCATCGCAATCTGCTAGGCTCTGGCCAGGGAAGACGCCGGGGCTGCAGAAAACCGGGAGCCGCAGTTGGGGCAGGCAAGCCCCGGCCCTCGGAATGGGCAGCATCCCAGCATGGCAGCAGTGACACAAGAGCAGAGCGCAGCATGCAGCACGTGCCCACCCGACATCTGGGCCCGCAACAAGGGGTGAGAGAAGCTTGGCGTCCCGGCTTTTAGTGGGAGGTGGGGTGCAAGGACAGGAGGAGCCAAAGGGGGGCGAGGGAGTAATAAAAGGAGGAAGAAGGGAGGCGGCCGAGAGGAGGAACACTGGGCTGGCTGGGGCTAGAGAGAGAGAGCCAGAATAGAGAGAAGGAGCCCCATATGCGAGAGAGCCTCTGCACAAGAAGCCAGACTCAGGACGGGCAAGAAGGGTGCGGAAACCCCTCTGACGATCCCATCTTCTGAGGCCGCTTCTCCCTCTCCTCCTTCAGGACTCCTCGTGGCCCCCCCTTTGGCCCCTCTGCCCAGGCCAGGGTTGGCGGAACTTGAGGCACACATGCCCCGGGGCAGTACCAGTGACGGCCACTGGAAGTCGTACAACCGCCGACAGCAGAGGGCTCGACAGTTTCCTCTTAATTAGCCAGTTTGTGATCCACAAGAGGACTTGTACTTTTACTCCGTGACTATTGAGATTATTTAGGAGCCTTTGATGAGGAACTTTATCAAAACTTTCTGGAAGTCAAGGTAAACAATATCTATTGGGTCCCCTGTGTCCACGTTTGCTCACTCCCTCAAAAAACACTAACAGGTTAGTGAGACAAGATCTTCCCTTACAGAACCCATGCTGAATCTGCCTCAGTAGGTTTTGTTCATCAATGTGCCTACTAATTCTCTCCTTAATAACAGTTTCCACCAACTTACCCAATATCGATGTCAGACTGACTGGCCTGTAATTTTCCAGATCTCTGGAACCCTTTTTAAAGATGGGAGTGACATTAGTTACCTTTCAGTCCTAAGGAATGGAGGCAGATCTTAATGGAAGATTACATATTTCTGTCAGGAGATCCACAAGTTCACATTTGAGTTCTTTCAGAACTCTCAGATGTACCATCTGGGCCTTGTGATTCATCAGTTTTTAAATTGTCTATCAGTTGTAGGACCTCCTCTCTCATCACCTCAGTCTGACTCAGGTCTTTCAACACCCCTCCCAAAATCAGTGGTTCTGGAGTGGGCAAGCACTTCTCATCTTCCACAGTGAAGACAGAGGCAAAAAATGCATTCAGCTTCTCTCCCATTTCCCTACTCCTTCTACTACTTCACTACTCCTTTTACCCCTTGGTCATCCAAGGGCCCCACTGCCTCCCTGACTGGTTTCCTGCTTCTAATGTATTTGAAGAAAGTTTTATTGTTGCTCTTTTTTGTTTTTTGCTATATGCTCCTCATATTCCCTTTTTGCCTGCCTGATCACAGACTTGCATTTTATTTGCCACAGCCTATGGTCCCTTTTATCAACCTCACTGAGACGAGCTTTCCGCCTCTTAAAAGAATCCTTCTTACCTTTTACAGCTTCCATTACTTTGTTAACCATGCAGGCTTTTTTCTATACCTATTTGTGCTTTTCCTAACCTGCAGTATATATTTTTTCTGAGCTTCTAGGATTGTAGTTTTAAATAGTCTCCAAGCTTCCCCGATGGTTTTAACCCTTTCTACTTTTCCTTTCAGTTTCTTCCACACATTTCCCCTCATATCAGAGAAGTTACCCCTTTTAAAGTTAAAAGTGGTTGTGTCAGTCTTTTTTGGCAACTCCCTATTTATACAAATGTTAAACTCAATAGCATTATGGTCACTGTTCCCAAGTGGTGCAATCACTTTTACATCTTTCAACAGGTCTTGGGCGTTACTTAGGACCAAATCCAGGATTGCCTCTCCCCTGGTAGGTTCTGTGACCATCTGCTCCATAGCACAGTCAATAAGAGTGTCTAGAAACGCAATCTCTTTTTCCCAACTTAAACACATATTGACCCAATCAATGTGTGGGTAGTTAAAAATAGACATGGTATCCCCATTGCACATGACAAGAACCCTGAGCAAGGAAGAAATTAAACTACAACAAGCCATGCTACTACTGTGTATTCTGACCCACTAGGCACTGATCTGCTACAAGACACATTATTTTTCATATAATGTCTTACATATATGGTAGGGTTAAATGTCATGTTCCCCAAGATACTTTTCATCTGCTTGTAAGCCACTTCATGGACCACACCAAAGCAAAAACCCATGGTGCAGAAAGCATAGTAAGCATAAAGGACAATAGACAAAATATAAACCATTAAGAAGTAAGCTGAACAAATAAGAGTACATACATATACAATCTTAAATTTTCTCATGTACAGCCACTGTCTTTCTTCAGGGCAGAGCTGCTGGAGCTATTTTTTATGTAATTATGTTTCCATCAAACTCCTGAAAAAGAACAGTTATTAGCCTTGGTGATCATCGGTACAAGGAACTGCGCGCTCTCTCTCCAAATCACTATTCCATGGGTCTAGACCCCAGTGGAAGACTTAACCTGCTTCCATCTTTATGGCAGAGAGCAACTGTTGAATTAACATCTGCAGTTTTCAATACAGGCTTCAGGAATGGGCTGTTCCACTTACAACTCAGTAGGCTATATGTAAACCTATTCTAGGGTGTTGATTTGTTAATCTGTTATGCAGATCACGTGCCAATCTGCTGATCCTAGAAATTTAGAAAAAGAAAGCCAGCTGTGTTTGCGTGTGTGCGCGCACACGCAAAACAAGCAGCTGAATGCTTAAGGTTCTCTCCCCCCACCCCCTTTTCTGCATTGCATGCCTGTTCAGAGACAGTCAGATTTGAATGAGCACAATTTCTACAGCAATAATCACCTGTGAGTTTAATACTTGTTTAAGAATTCCAGTGCAAATTATTACCAAGGCAGACTGATGTTCATTAGATTAAAGGAGGAAGCCATTTACAGTGCTCAGTGAAATTTGCTTGTGCACCATTGTAATTTTACGCCATCTTTCCCCAGTGTGCCTTGTTATAGCAAGAAATACTGTGGTTCCCTCATGTGCCTACATAACAGGTAAGAATATGGAGAATGCGGCTTCGAAGTTGACAATACCCAACTACACTACACTTGATCTTAGCCAAAAGGCTGAGAAGCCAACTCCTCCTTTTCAAAAGGACAGGCAGTCAAATACCAGATTAATTCAGAGTCCTTTTAACCGCTAGTTCCCTGAGGATGCCTAGAACCATTCCTGATTCTTAGTGTGACAAAATGTGATTTGACAGCAATAGAGTGCAAGCCTTACAACAGAAATATCAGTAAAAATGTAGCAGCCACTGAACTTTCTTTTCCATAGCTAGCTTGTTTTTCCTGTTGGCTAGTCATTAGAATTTGAGCAGTAAGTCATCTGTGGAAGTCATCTGCTTTAAGGAACAGCTTACCCCAAAAAGGCCAGTTCCTGGATTACAAGAAAATTTAAGAGCCAAAAAACAAGGTGTTAAGAACTACTGATAAAATCAGTATAGACTTGAAGTAATTAGAGGCTCCAAATAAATTTGGGGAGTGTCATCTTTTGCCTGCCTCTCTCTCTCTGATTACTGGGCATGAACTAGAGATGCTGCTTGCAGTTCTCTGGTGTGTTTATGTTTGGCTAGCAGCTAAAAGGATTCTGGGGATGACCAATTCTCACACTTTTTGCTACTATTGAACCAAAGCAGTAGGCCTGCAACCACCACCCTAACAGCACCTGAACCTGTGTTTTCAGAATCATTATTTCAAGTCAACACTAGAATAAGTGACTTGTAAAGGAAAAGGAGTAGTCCTATCACCAATGAAACTGCACTTGTTCAGCAAAAACCTGTCCACCTGGAAGCAATGTTCCCTCTAAGATGTGGAGTCTTGTGAGCAAAAATTCTACTTTGTGAGCTACTGTCATTAAAGTTGTGAGCGAGCAATTTAGCTACTGCATAGATTAGTTTGCTCTGGAACCATCCTTCCTGAGCTAAGACAAAAATGTGTGAGCCAGAGCCTAAAAAACTGAGCTAGCTCACACTAACTCAGCTCAGGGGGAAGACTGCCTGGAAGTTGTGTTTTTAATTTTCTTCTAGACAGAAGCAATTACAATTACAATAATTCAAGAATGGTAGTTCTAGGTAGTAGTAAGTATAAGGTACCAGATAGGTATATAAATAATACAGCCAAGTGTAGCTCCCAGTAATGGTCTGTTTTCCATGTGAACTGTAATGGAAATTGCAATTGGTACTTTGCTTGGCAAAGAGAAAAGTTCCCAGGTGAGACTACCTGGTAATGCGATGAGTACTGTTAAGTTCATCTGTTATAGAGCATTATTTTTGGTTTTTGTTCTCAGTTTTGCACAATCATTCCATCACCATGGTGAAGCAGCTTCTAGAGGCAGAGAAATGATTATAAACATAGCTTGTTAATTAAGGTAGTATTATCATCTTGGAAAGAATGGTTAGAGCTATTCTGCTGGTTAGCATTTCCAACATTAAGGAAAAACTTTTTGTTTTTAGGTCTCCATGACACTTGTAAAAAAAAATCATAGATTTGTGGGACTTCTGTTCAATCCAAGACAGGTCACATTCACCAAGTTAGTTTAATTAAGGGAGTGGACAAGATATAGACTTGGATTAAAATTGAATGACCTGTTAAACCAGGTAAATTTCACAGCACACCATTTTATAAGACAAATATTCCAAAGCACAGAGGATCCACTTTAAAGGCAGTCTTCTGATGCAAATCTTATTAAATAAAGCAACTGTTTAAACTACCAAAATTATCATTTAAGCACTAACAAGCTCACAGTCTAGCCTGCATACGTATCTTTGCATACTGCATCACCTCTGATACTGATTTTATTAAGAAAAATTAACATCTTAATGTGTTCAAAAGACAGTCCTGTGCCTGGATTAACAACAGCAAGTCCAGTGTCAGAAAACACAGGTACTACAGCACAATCTTGAAATGCACAGGCAGCCTACTACCAGTTTTCCAGACTTCAGAAAACATTTAAGCATTTACAGCAATCTGTAAATAGATCCTTATTTTTTAATAATTTTACATCCTTAAGTCCTATGTAGAGATGACGCATAGAAAAGAATTGGGGGGAAATGCCCCCCAATAATGACTGAGCTTTTTCATTTTGTTCAATAACAAATTATGCATTTTATGTTAACGCAATGAGCTTCACTTTGATAAGCACTGTATTTACCCCCCAAAAAATCCCCCCCAAAATGCATTCCTAAGAACAGTACGCATACACACCTTCTTCTGTGACCAGCTGCAGTTCAAGTAATTGGGGATTCCCTACAGAGAGGGGCAGAGCTATGCGGTCTACCTCTCCAGAGGTATGCTGTCTACCAGGTGCACAAATCCAGGATGTGACAGAAAGGGTAGGAAGACTCATCAAGCCCACAATTATCCTTTCTTGCTCATTCATATGGGAACAAATGATACTGCCCGGCACAGTCCACAATGTACTAAAAGAGACTATTTGATTCTGGGTAAAAAGGTGAAGAACCTGGGAGCACAGGCTGTATTTTCATCAGTTATTTCTGTCGAAAGCCATGGCTCAGGAAGGCAAAGAAGAATATTGCAAATAAATGACTGGCTACATAGGTGGTGTTATCAGGAAAGGTTTGGGTTTTTGGACCACAGCTTATGCTTTCAATATGAAGTACTTCTATTGGGAGATGGTTTGCACCTCACAAGGGTAGAAAAAATATATTTGATAAGAGCCTTGCAAACCTAATAAGGAGGGCTTTAAACTAAATCCTATGGGGGAGCGAGACAAAATTCAAAGTCTAGTATGATGCCAATAACTGGCACATATGCTAGGAAACATTAACTTGCAAGTAAATACAGAAACAAAACCTCAGGGCATTATGATGTCTCTACAGTGATTGTGATGTCTCTACAGTAATGCTCAGAGAATAGGAAACAAGCAGGACAAACTTGAAGTCCTAATACAAGAAGGGGACTATGACCTAATAGGCATTAGAGAAGAAGAAGAGAGAGAAGAAACTGGATTTATACCCCGCCCTTCACAACCTGAAGGAGTCTCAGAGCAGCTTACAATCTCCTTTCCCTTCCTCTCCCCACAACAGACACCCTGTAAGGTAGGTAGGGCTGGAGAGCTGTTTGTGAACTGCTCTTGAGAGAACAGTTCTGAGAGAACTTGTGACTGACCCAAGATCACACCAGCAGATGCATGTGGAGGAGTGGGGAATCAAACCTGGTTCTCCCAGATTAGAGTCCATGCTTCTAAGCATTACACCAAACTGACGCTCTACAATTTGGCTACACTACTTACTGAAACACAGTAGGATGACACAATTGGAATATTAGGATTGAGGGATACAGATTATTTAAAAGGGATAGACAAATCAGGAAGGGTGGAGGAGTAGCATTATATGTAAAGGAGATATATACTTGTGAGGAAATACATGAATTTGAGCAGTTGAGAGTCTCTCAGTAAAAATAAAAGATGAAATAATACTGATATTATGGTGGGGGTCTGCTATAGACCACCAAGCCAGGCAGAGGACCGCACCCATACCTAAGGCAGGGCCACTCAGAGCCCAGTCCCCCAACTTGAACTGGTCAATGAGGTGAAAGTAGTGGGCACCCTAGGTAGTAACCATGCAATTTTGGAATTTACAGTCTTGGGGAAGAGAAAAGCTGTAGGAAAGCAAATTTTAACAAGCTTAAAGTTATGCTGTGGAGAATCCCATGGCCAGAAATACTTAAGGAGAAGGGAATTCAAGAGGGATGGGAGTTTCTTAAAAATGAAATACTGAAGGCACAATCACAAATGATTCCTATGAGAAGGAAAAATGGGAGGAGCCTAAAGAAGCCAAGATGGCTCCATAAACAACTTTCTAAAGACTTGAGAAATCAAAAAGACTTATTTAGGATATAGAAGGAGGGACTTATAACCAAGGATAAATACAAACCAATAACCAGCGCTTGTAGAGAGAGAGTTAGGAAAGCTAAAGCTCAGTATGAGCTTAGGTTAGAAAGAGATGCTAAAAAAAACACAAAAAAGGTTCTTTGGGTCAAAGTAAGAAAAAGAGCAAGGACATGGTAGGCCCATTGTGGGGACAGGAAAGTGAAATTGTAAAAGGTGATGAAGAGAGGGAAGAACTGCTCAATTTCTACTTTTCCTTCTCTTGCGAGGGAAACGGTGCTTAACATGGCAAAAACAGAACACATGATGAAGGAAGAGAGTTGCAGCTTAGAACCAGCATAGGGGTAAGTACACAAAAACCTAGTTTCTTTAGATGAAACAAAGTCCTTGGGGCCAGATGAATTATATCCAAGGGTACTAAAATAACTTGTGGATGTAATTTCTGAGCCTCTGTCCATTATTTCTGAGAATTCTTGGAGAACAGGGGAGGTGCCAGAAGATTGGAGGCAGCAATAGTTGTCCACATCTTCAAGAAGGGGGAAGAGGAGGATCTGGATAACTACTGACCTGTCAGCTTCATGCCTATACCTGGAGAAGTTTTAGAATAAATCAGTCAGTCCTTGAACATTTAGAAAGGATGGCTGTGATCTCTAAGAGCTCCCAAGAAAAAGGCATGTCAGACTAATCTTACCTCTTTTTTGTTTGTTTTGAAAGTTACTACCTTGCTGGATCAGGGGAATGCTGTTGACATAGTTATCTTGATTTCAGTAAGGTTTTTGATAAGGTTCCACATAATATTCTTGTTGACAAATTGGTAAAATGTAGTTTGGTTCCTATGACTGTTAGGTGGATCTGTAACTTGTTGACAGATTGCACTCAAAGAGTTCTTGTTAATGGTCCCGCATCCTCTTGGAGAGGAGTGACAAGTGGAGTGCCTCAGGGATCTGTCCTGGGACCTGTTTTGTTCAACACCTTTATCAATGATTCGAATGAAGGAACAGAGGAAATGCTTAATAAATTTGCAAATGATACTAAATTGGGAGGGGTAGCAAATATGGTAGAAGACAAGAGTCAGGATACAAGATGATCTTGACAGGCTGGAAAACTGGTCTAAAACAAATAAAATGAACTTCAACAGGGATAAATGTAAAATTCTGCATTTTAGGTAGGAAAAATCAAATGCATAACTATAGGATGGGGGAGACTTGTCTTGGCAGTAGTATGTGCAAAAAGGATCTATGGGGTCTTAGTAGTAGACCATATACTGAACATGAGTCAGCAGTGTGATGTCATAGCTAAAAAGGCAAATGCCATTTTGGGCTATACCAACAGTAGTATCCAGATCACGTGAAGTGATGGTATTGCTTTAATCTGCTCTGGTTAGACCTCACCTAGAGTATTGTGTTCAGTTTTGGGCACCGCAATTTAAGAAGGGTATAGAATAGCTGGAATGTGTCCACAGGAGGGCAACGAAGATGGTGAGGGGTCTGGAGACCAAGTCCTACGAGGAAAGGTTGAAGGAGCTGGGTATGTTTAGCCTGGAGAGGAGACAACTGAGAGGTGATATGATAACCATCGTCAAGTACATGAAGGATTGTCATACAGAAGATGGTGCAGAGTTGTTTTCTGTTGCCCCAGGTCAGACAAGAACCAATGGGTTGAAATTAAATCAAAAGAATTTTCACTAAACATTAGGAAGAACTTCCTGGCAAAGCAGTTCCTCAGTGGAAGAGGCTTCCTCTTAGGAGGTGCTGGGCTCACCTTCTTTGGAAGTTTTCAAACAGAGGCTAGATGGCCATCTGACAGCAATGCTGATTCTGTGAACTTAGGCAGATCATGAAGGGGAAGGCAGGGAAGGTTGCATCAATGCTTAGTTCTCGTGTCCCTTTCTTACACATCCAGGGAAATGCCAATTGCCACTTTGGAGTCAGGAAGCAGTTTTCTTCAGGCCAGTTTGGCCAGGAATTCTGGAGGGGTTTTGGCCGTCTTCTGGGCACGGAGCAGGGGGTTGGACTAGATGACCCTACAGATCCCTTCCAACTCCATGGTTCTATGATTCTACCTGTATTTGACCCAAAGCCACTTACACCTGTATCATTCAGATCACAGCATGCTACAAATAGTACAAGTACCACACTGCAGCACTGCACTTTTTTTTCAGACAAGAAGAAACTGACACCTTATCAAATGCCCCCCAAGCAATTCCTATAATGCATCAGATATTGGCAGTACTTTCATTTGGACAATATGAAGTGATCTGGATGGGTTGAAAAGACTTGATGGGTGGTCCTCCTTTGGGCTAGATTGTCTGGAGTTAGCTGGCCTTTGGGTAAACTGGACTGGATGCCCCTCTGATGTCTTCAGATTATGATCTTATGAAGCCTAGAACAGTATGCATATACACCTTCCTCCATGACACAATTCAACCTCATTTTCTCCAATGTGACTCACAGATGTGAACACAGATTTACTTCAGCATTTCATACCATCAATTATTAGTATCATCATTCATAGAATCATAGAGCAAGAAGGGGCTGTACAGGCCATCTAGCCCAACCCCCTGCTCCTAGAGTATCCCTGACAAGTGTTTGTCCAGATGCTGCTTAAAGACTGCCAGTGAGGGGGAGATAGTGGTGTTTAGCCTGCAAGGTTAATCAGGCCAACAGATTATGATTCTGTTCTAATGTCATGGCATACCATGGTCTGCACTAACTAAATAAACAAGAGAGCACTCTTGTTTAGAGCTCCTTGCTGGCTTTTGTTTTGTAAATTCATTCAATCTCCATAGTAAAACAGCTTCTAGAGGAAGAGCAACTCTTTTCACTATGGCTTGTCTTCAGATATTATTCTAAATCACAGAACAGACAAAGGGCTGCAAAGCAATTTAAGACCATAATTTCCAGTTCTGGTTTCCCAGCTGATCAAAGAACATGATTTTGTTCCTTTAGACAACTCACAAAACCAAGGTCAAGTTTCTTTAGTCACTGTTTGGAATAATGTCTTAGTCTAACATTAATTGAACCTCTGTCCTGCCTAAATTCTGCAAAGCTGAATGGGAAGTGGAAACCAAGTTTCTCCTACTCAGACCCAACACTATAGTCACTGCATGGCTTCACAGAAAGCTGATTCACAAGTTCTCAATAGAATGTTATTGTTCCAAAAGATCTATCCAAAGGATACATCAAGGACTCTACAGTTTACATAAATTATGGTTAGTTAATCTGAGAACATATAGAGCTTTAGAATCTAGTAACTTCCATTAATCCATTAACTCACTGGGATTATTTACATACAGAGCTACTGGACATCACTGAGTCCAACATCTATCAGGGTTGCCCTGGAGAAAGATGGGCTAAAAACTGAAAGTGTCTTAAGCTTTTGGATAGTAAACCTTACATTTATCTGGTACACTGTTAGCACTAGACTTAACACTACCTCCAACAACGCTTGAGGAACATATTAGCTGATGTATTGATTAAATAGTGTAACTGGAACAAAACTGGCACTTCAAATACAAATTACTGTTGCAACACCCAAAACTCAGTGACTGAAAATGCATAGTGACCACAAGATGATCTGTGAAGCAGCTCAATAGGAAACAAGAGACTAAAATCTTTAAAATTAAAAAACTTGAATTTAAAATACAAATAAAAATGACAATTACAATGTGTTTCTATTGAGCCCAGAGACCAACAGATCACATGCATCTGAGTTCAAGAAATGCCATCCTGTCTCTGACCCTGATCATCCAGGATACTCTAGTAACTCTACCTGAACACTACAAAATACTGAGTTCCCTGATGATGAATATTTATGGCTCTGCCAACCAAAGACCATGGCCATTCACTTTCTATCTAACTGGAACCACTGTTTTAAACAGTAATAGCCAGTCCTTGCTTCTAGAAAGTTCTACACTTTTTATAGTCCAGCTCTAGATACAGTTTATTCAGCTCACCCCGCTTTATTTAATAGACTGTCTTCTTCCAAGTAGTGTGTGCAGAGTTGCTGCCTTAATTTCCAAGTGATCTTGTTAAGAACCCTTACAAAGGTACAAAGACAAATCTGTCTCATCCCTAAGAAGATATAATTCAGTACAGCAAGAAGGATATGGTTGCATGATGAAACATTTTGATTATGCACCTTTTCTTTTTGATTTAAATAAACACTTGCAAATCATTACTTAAACCAAAGCTTTTAATGGCAAAATACAGTCATCACTTCAGCAGAACAGAAGCCACAGTTTAACCTGCATCTCCTGGCTGCGCACCTGTCTGGAAAGCTATGTCATCAATAAGCAACCTTAACAGTAGTTTCAAACTCCTAACAAGCCTTTAATTTTCTCTTACATAAACTCAAGCAGCAAGTTGAGTAGCTTAGATGAAATATGGCCTATCATCTCATCTAGAACTCTGCCTTAAGTAGCAAATGCTAATACAGCCCAAATTACAGCAACTTGACTCATAAACTTCCAAACTAGAACTCAGATTGTGATTTAAATGAGATCTTTGGATGAGAATATTGTCTTATACCCATTTCACAAAATCTTTAATGAATGCAGCTGTCAGGCTCTGTGAATTTTACAGCTCGCCTGCCTGCAATCCATCTCAGAAGTAACTAAGTTTCATCAACTTTGGTTTACAGTTGAACGAGACAGAAATCTAATTATGCCTGGCATACAAGGTAGCATCTCATGCTTCCATGTTAACTGGCATCTTTGACTTCCTAGCATGGCTCACTCTGAGCCTTGTAGATTTTAAGAAAAATCTTAATTGTTTCATTAGATCTACCCCTGAAGATCAGTGTGCTCAAATATCAGGTTTTTAAGAAAGGCTAACTAATTATCAAAATCAATTATTCCTTGATATATTTAAGTCTCATGTATAACTTAATGACAACTATTCAAGCCTGCCTGGAAGAGTGAGAGCTTTAAAAGAACCTTCTGACAACAGAATTATGGACATGTGACCACTTTTAGAGCTGAGAGAAGCAGAAGATTAACTTCTGCCAACCATGTTCAGAATCACACTAGAACACATATCTAGTAGGAAGCTTTACAGCCCAAAAGTAATGCACAGAAATCATTACCATTGAGCCATATTAAAAAAACAAGTTTTCCTCAAGCTTAAACTGTAAAAAGTGCATCATATATGCAAGTCATGCCACAAATTCCAGATGTGGATATCTACATATTCTACTGACAAACATTTTAATGTTTTATCGGTTGATGCCTTTTCTGTTCCTTTATGTATTTGGTCAATGACCGTATCAATAAATTGATTGATACTGACAAACAGTTTTGGGCAGCAAAGATACCAACTGTGCCAAATACATGGTGAAGGAGACAAGAGTTAGGCTAGATACTAGCACACAAAGGAGGAGTGGAAAGAGAGAAAGAATCCAAATGTCACTGAGGCAAACTTTATAACGTAGCAGAAGCAGTAGCAAACCCCAGTCTACTCGCCAATACACCACCAGATCACTGGATGAACTCAGATCTCATGACCCACTTCATATCACTATTAAGAGGATAAGGAGCAGAGAACACACAATTTTATTATAGAACTAGTTTTAGATTCAATTCATAAGGGAATGTTAGTTGTACAAAAATACTGTGTCATATTCATAGAGCATGTAGTTAATAGCATAATAAACCTACTCTTTCACAAGGGAAGAAGCCTAGTACTTCTATGAGAAGTACAAAGTAGACTCAGGACTAGAATCTTGTGCCCTATACATACAAGTTGTACTCTATGCTAATTAAGTTCGAGTCCAGTGGCACCTTTAAAACCAACGAAGTTTTATTCAAGGTATAAGCTTTTCTGTGCATGCACACGTCTTCAGATTCATACATGTGCCTGCACACGAAAGCTTGTACCTTGAATAAAACTTTGTTGGTCTTAAAGATGCCCCCACTGGACTCAAACTTTGTTCTGTTCTGCTGCTTTAGCCCAACACAGCCACCCACCTGAATTAGACTGGAACTACCACAACCTTTGTTGTATTTATGCAATAGGTCTCATAAATAAGAATGGGTAAAGAGCAGACACGGTCCACCACCACTCCATGAGAATACCACAGGTTGTTTAAAGAACATTTATGAATCTGATCTGCCTCATGTGATTCTGAAAACATTCTTACATTTAGAACCATTATTTTCAAGTCAGACATGAGACAAAAGTACCTAATGGAAACAGGGGAGGAGTTCAGCCTACACACAGAATAATGTACCTCTGTATTGAGTAGTGGAATTTAAGATCATTCAAATTAGATCCTACACTTACAGTAAAAAGCAATATTCATGATATTCTCAACACACTAATATCTGCATGAGTAAGGATGCCCTTCAACAAGACCACAACCAAGAACAAAAACAAATGGGCATACAGTAAATGAAACCCATAACTGGGGGGGGGGCAATAATGTATCTGATAAGCATTTGATATTCAAAAAATAATATGGGGCACAGAAAGCCAAAATTATGGAGTGTGAGGGACAACTATTCGTAGAATACCAGGTACAGCACATGGAATGCAACAAGTCAAATATGGAAATTGTATCCCATCTCAAGATTATGATCGATCTGAAAGTTCTCATTTTAAAAAGAGGCATGGGAGTTCATACGAATGAAAACTCAAACCAAACCTGAAGGTCAATGTTTGTGTGTTTCAGAATTCCAGTTTTGAGACATAAGTTGATTTTTAGAGTAGCAATTTTTGCACCAAAAATCCTACAATTTGCATACTGACCAATTTAAATATACACAGCAAAATACAAATGAGTGTCTGATATATAATCTATGTATTTTCACCTAAGAAAATGGACTTGCCACAATAGCTTGAACTTCAATACACAGTCATTCCTCATTAGATAATTGTAAGAAAGGGGGAAATCATGTTCACAATTTCATTCAAGATCTTCCTACATCCTTTGTCCTAAACTTTTGCTGCCTTTCAAAAATTTGTGCAAGATCACCAGTAAACACTTTTGAAAGCATCTTTGCATATGACTAAATGCATCAATTCAAAGCTGAACAATCCTCCTGAATTTGATTTTACTGGGGGGGGGGGAGCACAGAGTGTTGGGATAGCAACACATCTCTACAGAATGACCTACCCACAACTGTCTGAACAAATAAAAACAGAATTCCTGTAACATGTATTGCCCGTGTAAGGCACCCCTTAAACTCAATGATTTACACAAAATAAGATCAGCAAGTGAAAATTTATGGCAGTCTGAGAAAGATCATCAGACAAAAAAAATTGTTGCTTTATAACAGTGACTGGTCACTTTAGTGCTACACAAATCAGATCTACCCTATAGGGAAAAAACAAACAAATAATACTACATTTGCTTGATTTCTGCACCATTAGACTCCTCCCTAAAGAACAGACATCATTGTTACTGCGATTACTGTGTCCTCCACCCTAGAAAAAACACAGGCAGAAGGAGGGAAATGCTATGGAAAGGGTAATCTAGCCGTTTCACAGCTTCTGCCTTACTCCACCCAGTTTCTCCCATGCTCAATGGCTGCACACATTCTCCATAAATATGATCAAGCCAAATGAGAAAACACAAAACTATTCTGACAAAATCAGGTATGTGTAGCAAAAGCTTTTGTGTTAACTGTTTTCTTTGTTCAACATCTTGATATATTTCAGGGGCACTAGAACTACTTCCATTATCACAGGAAATTCAGGATTTTTAAAAAGCTTTTCCCCACCCTTGACCCACACACACACAGCTGAATCACACAAAAACCATTAATAAATTATAAATCTCTGAACATGAATCTCCTTCCCCTCCCCCCACAACACAGTCTACAAATGATGTCTATACGGCAACAAGAAAGAATCTCAGGAAAACTGAATAAGCAAACAGGTTAATGTCATTAAACCTTAGCATTATTATTATTATTATTATTTTGGGGGGTGGGGGGAGACAGCACAAGCTGCTAGTATAGCTCAAGCAGCCAAACCCTCACAGGCTAGGAAATCCATGGCAAAATTATCTGAACTGCAACCACCAAGCCCTACTGCAGCACTACCGGGACAGAGGGTTTTTTTAACTGATGCTACCAAGGAAAGGGGGTGGAACATTGCTGTTATCAAAGACTGACTGAATGCAGCATCTCTTTCCCACAACTACTCCCCAAAACCTCTCTTAAAAGCAAGTCAGCCACCCCCAACTTCTTAATAGAGGTCAAGATGGTACAAAGAAAGACCCCACAGAACTGGTTACAATAAAAAACCTGCATTCTGAGCAAGCACAATAATGGGAAGGAACCCTGTACCTGCATTTCTAAAATCAAATCTGCTGCCCAATCCACCCAAAACATTTTCCAGAAGCACAATTTCCTCGCCAAACTACCATCAATGAGGTTCAAAACCCCCAATGTGTGGAATCTGATCTCCCTACCGTTCATTTTCCATCACTACCTCCTCCCATTTTTGCTGCGGCTCGTTTTGAAGGTCTGAGCCACCTCCTATCAATGATTTTTCTCTTACTCAGTCACTGCAGGGAGATGGGTGGGAAAGAGGCCTCTTAATAGAGGATCGGATTACAATTACTAGATATCTCTTTATTTTGAACACTACAGGTCCCTTCTTTTAAAGATCCAACACCTCAAATCTCAGCCTTATTTATTTTAATAAACAGGCCACCTTGTCAACAAATTCTCCTTTCATCTTCACTGGCAGGAAAAGTAGAATAAATACAAACAAGATGGAAGCATGGGAAAAGACAGACCTAGGATATAAGCTCTCACCATCCCACTATCCTTCTATCTCTGGGCTTTATGAAGGCTGCTATTACTACAACCTCCTACGCCCTTATTTCTTGCTAAGTCACTAGGAGAGAACACATTAGCGAATGCAGATGGTCAAGTAAAAGAAGCAAAAATAAATAAGAGGAAGAGATGCTGAAAAAACAAGATGTGTGTATTGTAGGACTGGGAGACAAAGCTTACAGGAATACTGGGAAGAAACAATAATAGGTTATGTGGAGGTGGAAAGCAGGGAGGTGAGAACAGATTATGGAATGGCTGGGAGTAAATGATGCAGGGAGAAAGAGAGAAGAAAACAAACAAGCAAAGGGATGGGGTTCAAGGGGATAGGAAAGAAGGCATGTAAACAAGCTAGGATAAGGAAGTGACCTGGGAGTCAAAGATTCAGCTGTGGCTGCGAGAATCTCTGGGAGCAGCTAGTGAACCATCAGGATGCTGGATGCTTCTGCAAGGCTGGGAAGGTGGGAGAGAAAACGGGCCTGAAGAATTAAGGGCCTTGGGCAAGCCAGCCTGATGGAGGCATCTGGTGAGAAAACAGATGGGGAGAGCGTAGGGTCTGGGTTACAGAGAGGCAAGGCAGCAGGGGAAGGAGGGTGGTGGGTACAAAAGATGAGGACTAGGATGCGCTGAGAGCAGGGGACGCAGAGGGCAGGAGAAGCAGAAACACTCCTCTAGCAAACTGGGTCCAGGGAAGGTAAAGGAGGCCAAAGGGGTGTGCACAGAAATTGCCACAAGACAGGGCTATGGTTATGACAGAAATGGGGCTGAACCAATGGAGGATGCCCTGATGGATGAGATACGATAATGGTTCAGTGAGCGGGTGGTACCTAGTGCCAAAGAAGTGTAAGGTCCTCTTTTCTCCCTCAGCACCCAGGCATTTATTTTAGTGGGGTGCTTTGCATACCCTTAAATCAGCAGTACTCATACTCACCTGGGACAAAGCAATTCATGGTATTAAAGGAAGGTGAATAGGAAAGAGCAGTTCTACTCCAGTAGGAAAAATGCAATTCATACTCCCCTCTCCGCCCCCCCCCCGCAACTTAAAAGGAACAGAGAGGCTACTCCTTCCCATTCCGTGGAAAGGTGCGAAAGGCCCATCTCGGTGGGGGAGGGGGCCAGTCAGAATCCCTCCCCCCCGTTACACACACAGAGGGAGGGAGGGAGGGAGGGAGGGAGGGAGGGAGAGAGGCGGGCGGCACCAGCCCCTGGAAGCCGGGGGGAGGGGGGGCGTCCCTCGGGGAACCGCAGGGAGCCGCTCGGGGGGAGGGGGGCGCGTCTCCCCCTCCCCCGCCCCGACATTTTCTTGCCTCGTCACCCCGAGGAGGAGGCGGGGGCGGGGGCGGGGGGGCACAGAGAGCCGCCCCGAGACAAGGGAGCCGCGCGCCTCCGCCGGAGGAGAGAGAGACAAAAGCCGCCCCCCGGAGGGGAGGCAGGAGGCGAGGCGAGGCGAGGCGGGCGCTGCGGGGGGGGTTGGGGGCCCCCTTCACGGGGGGGAGGGGGAGGCTGTGGGCGCCCTCCCTCCCCCCTCCCCTCCCCGGGCGCGGCGGCCATTTTGAGAGCGAGCGGAGAGAGAGAGGCAGGCAGGCCGGCCGGCCAGGGAGGCGGGGCGGGGCGGGGAGGCGAGGCGAGGCGGCCGGGCCTCCGGGGCCTACCCTCGCTCTCTCCCTCTCCCTCGCTCTCGCCCACCCGCGCCCCCTCGTCCTGAGGCGGCAGGGGAAGCCGGCCTTACCCGAGATGCCGCCGCCGGCGGGCCCCGCCAAGGGCTGGGAGGGAGGGACGGAGGGCGGGCGGGCGGGCCCCTCCCGCGCGGAGACAGGGGGCGGAGGGGGGGCGGCGAAGAGAGCGCGGGGCTCTGGCGGGCAGGCCTCTCCTCCTCCTCCTCCTCCTGGTCGTCGTCGCCGCGGTGGTGGTGCTGCCCGTCCCCGCTCCTCCTGCGCCTGCCTCCCGAGCCGGTCTCGGCCTCCGCTCCGGTCTCGTCAGAGGCGCCCCGGCCGCCAGGAAGGAGGGAGGGAAGGAAGGAGCGAGGCGAGGAGGGAGCAGGCTCGGCCCGCCGCGCGCACTGCGCATGTGCGGCCAGCGGAGAGGGGCGGGGACAGGCGGCGGGAGACCATCTTGGGGAGGGGGAGGCCGACGCTCGCCGCCTCCCGGCGTGCCCTGCGCCGGCGCTACCGGCCGTAGCTGCGGACGCGGCGGCGGCCGAGGGCCCGGCTCCCGGCATGCGCTGCGGCGGCGGCCTTGCCTCATCCCGCGGCCGCCCCCGCCCTCAGCCCGCCGGGCCCCGGGAGCCTCGGCAGCTCTCTGCGGCTCAGGGTTGTCGCTGCCCAGGTACTGCTGCCTCCCTGTTTCCGCGAAATAGCCCGTTGCCGCCGTCACTCTTGTTCGGGAAGTGTCCGTCTCGCCCCTGATAGATTCCAGACACGTTATCTGGGAAGCACCCGTTCCTTTTAGCTCTTATTCGCTAGGAAAGGCCTTTCTCGTCTCTCCGGGGCTCCTGGCTTCTGCTGCTGCTGGCATGGTGGTGATGATGAACCGCCGCTACCACCGAGAGCCGGCAGCTGCGGGTCGGAGAGCCCCGATTCCTCCTGGGACCCCCGCCGCACCGCCTGAGCCGCCCGCCCGAAGGATAATCAGGGAAGACCAGAGAACCAGCCGCGAGAAGGGAGAGCGGGACGGCAGCAGCCCTTGTGGAATCCGTGGCACTCACACTTCACTATGCTGTGTGGTCCAAATGGCTTTAGAATTGTTTTAATCTAATCTATATTTTGTTTTATTGTAAACGATGTTTTGACTTTATGTAAACCACCCTGGGAGCTGCGGTGGCTCAAGTGGTTAAGACGCTGAACTGCAGGCTGTGGAAGGTCGGTAGTTCAGCAGTTCAAGACCCGGGTGCCGCATGACGGAGTGAGCGCCCGTCTCTAGTTCCAGCTCCTGCCAACCTAGCAGTTCGAAAGCAAGAAATTGCAAGTAGATAAATAGGTACCACTTCGGTGGGAAGGTAACAGCATTCCGTGCGCCTTGGTGTTTAGTCATGCCGGCCACATGACCACAGAAACGTCTTCGGACAGCGCTGGCTCTTTGGCTTTGAAACGGAGATAAGCACCGCAACCCTAGAGTCGGATTCGACTGGCTTTCAAGCAAGGGAACCTTTACCTTGGCTGGGAGGGTGGGGTAGAAATTAAATAATAATAATTATTATTATTATTTCATTGTTATAGAAATTGTTTCTAGTCCCTGAATCATTGCTGCAGGAAGGGGCGGCATTGTGCAGGGGGTTAGACTAGATTACCCTGGAGGTCCCTTCCAACTCTATGATTTTAAAAGGAGATTGACTAAACATATAGAGCAACATGCAGATGGAACACACTGTCTGGCCAGTGATGCTCTGTGTTCTTGGTGCTTGGTGGGCGACAGTGGGAGGGCTTCTGGGGTTCTGGCTCCACTGGTGGAGCTCCTGATGGCCCCTGGTATTTCTGGCCACTCTGTGACACAGGATGTTGGACTGGATGCCAACATGGCTTCTCTTGAGGTCCTGGGTATTACTTTGGAAAAACTGTTACTAGCCCCTCAGTAATTCCCTGTTTATTATTTTTATTATTATCTGACAAGGTGACCTTTGACTTATGACAGCTTATGCTCTAGAAAATGTTGTTGGTCTCTGCTACTAAACTTAATTTTATTCTTTTCTTAATACTACTGTTCTAGTGCCTTAATAGCTTATAGATACTGAGGAAATATCTTTCTAGACCAGAGGTGTCAAACTCATTTGTTATGAGGGCCGGATCTGACATCAATGTCACTTTGTTGGGCCAGGCCACACGTGCCATAAAATGTAACGCCAGGTACCAGAGATATAAACTGTATAAAGATGATCTCAGATGGCAGTAGCAGGTGAATGGCAATAGCAGGCTTGATTGAATTAGGTGTGATATGCAGAGGGGTAGTAGGCGTGGAGACACCAGTGTTAGTGATGAGACATGAAACCTAGGTTTCAATTCCATCCAGGAGGATGCAAAAAAGAAGAGATTGGATTTATACCCCACCCTTCACTCAATGTCTCAGAGTGGCTTACAAACTCCTTTCCCTCCCCCTTCCTACAACAGACACCCTGTGAGGTATGTGGGGCTGGGAAAGGAAGTGGGAGAAGGAAGTTACTCAGGAACCGGATTTGAGCCCTCTGAGAGCTGCATCCAGCCCGCAGGTCACATGTCTGACACCCCTATTCTAGACCCTCAGCCGATTTCCTTCTTAGTGCTATTCTTATGAAAATGTTATTCTAGTTCCTCAATACCTTCCTATGTATTTTTCCTATTAATTGTTATGATTACTGACATAATCATAATTCTCATAATTTTCTCATAATTCAGGAAATATCTTTCTGTTCCTTAAAGTAGGGTCCCTGCTTATTGGTATTAAGGAAATGTCTAGTATTTCAATGTTTTCATGTTTATTACTCTTAATAAATAGGAAAGTACTGAAATAGTATTATGTATTATGGAAATACTGTCTTTCTAGCTCATTATTATTCAGATAATATTCTTCTCATCTTTAAGTAGTTTTATATTTTTTAGGAGATATAATCTTTGTACCCCTTCAGATTCCTTATTTATTATTATTATTCAGGCAGAGTTTCCAGTCCCTTGATACTGCCCTGCTTAATAATACTGGCAAGTAGGAAGTGACTGGGGGACTAGAATCTAATACTGCCTTCCAGTTATCTTTATAGTAATGTGGTCTTCCATCAGCAGTCTCATATTTGTTAGCATTGTTATTATTCACCCAGTATTCCCATTCTCTCCCCGCTGCCCCATCCCATAGGCAAACATGTTCTGGCGATAGAGAGAGATTCCTGATCTGTGAAAATCCCCTAATTTCCTTCAGTTCATTCCTTCTCATTCAGTCTCCTTCCAGCCGTTTATATGGCCTTTTACAAAAGTCCACACATACAGCACAGACTCTCTAAATTTGCCAGTTAGGCCTTCTCCCTTTTCTCAGCTTCTTACACAATGATTAGAGGAAATTTATGGAGAAACGATATAAAAGAGAGGAATCTGACATAGGTCTTTGTAGAATTCTAGTTGAGTCTAAACAATGAGGCTTACTCCCAGGCAATGTTCCCTCTAAGCTTCACAGTGTTGTGAGCAGAAATTCTACCTTGTGAGTGAAAAAAGCTATAGCATTAAAGTTGTGAGTCTACATTTGACTATCATGTAAATTTATTTATTTATTTATTTATACATTCCATTTCTACCCCGCCCTCCCCGCAAGCGGGCTCAGGGCGGCTTACAAGGGCAACCAGTGCCGGGAAACAGGTTAAAACATCTAAAAATACTGAACATACCCACATCATAACGTGCTCTATAATTCCTCTTTTATCTCAACCCGATGGCTACAGATAATCATTAGGCACAGCAGTGGTGGTCACGGCGGGCCCCGAGGGCTTAGCTCGGCTATCCCCTTCCTCCATCCCAGTTGGTAAAATTAGCGGTGGGAAGGAGGCGGGGCGGCGGCCAACGAGGGGGGGAAAGAAGCGGCGGCTCCTACTCGAACGCCTGGCAGAAGAGCTCCGTCTTACAGGCCCTGCGGAACTGTGAAAGGTCCCGCAGGGCCCTGATCTCTTCCGGGAGCTCATTCCACCAGGTAGGAGCCGCCACTGAGAACGATCTAGCCCTCGTGGCCGCCAGCCTGGCCTCCTTAGGGCCAGGGACCGCCAGGCGATGTTGTGATTCAGACCGAAGTGCTCTTTGGGGCATATATGAGGAAAGGCGGTCCCTCAGGTATGCCGGACCCAGGCCATATAGGGCTTTAAAGGTAAGCACCAGCACTTTGAAGCGAATCCGGTATGCTATAGGCAGCCAGTGCAGCACTTTCAGCACAGGTCGGATGTGCTCCCGCCTAGGGGTGCCCATCAACAGCCTGGCTGCAGCATTCTGCACTAGCTGCAGCCTCCGGATTTGCCCCAAAGGCAGCCCCATGTAGAGGGCGTTACAGTGGTCTAGCCTCGAGGTGACCATTGCATGAATCACCGTGGCCAGGTCTTCGCGGTCGAGAAACGGGACCAACTGCCGAGTCAGTCAAAGATGGTAGAAAGCCGACTTGACAGTGGCTGCCACCTGGGCCCCCATGGTTAGTGCGGGGTCCAGGAGCACTCCCAAACTCCTAACCTCCGGCGCTGGCACCAACGATGCCCCGTCGAAGGTCGGGAGTGGGAGCCCCAATCCCCGGCCGGTCCGACCCAGGCACAGGACTTCCGTCTTGGCAGGGTTTAACTTCAATCGGCTCCGCCGGAGCCACCCAGCCACAGCCTGCAAAGCCCGGTGAAGATCTTCCGGGACGGAGTCTGACTGGCCGCCCAACATCAGATAGAGCTGGGTGTCATCCACATATTGGTGACAACCCAGCCCATACCTCCGAGCAATCTGGGCGAGGGGGCGCATATAGATGTTGAACAACATCGGGGAGAGCACTGCCCCCTGAGGCACCCCGCATTCAAGCGGGTGCCTCCGGGACTGCTGCCCCCCTAGCACCACCCTCTGTCCCCGACCTTGGAGAAAAGAGGCAAGCCATTGAAGGGCGAGCCCCTGGATCCCCACGTCGGCGAGGCGGCGGATCAGCAACTGGTGATCGACTGTATCAAATGCAGCCGACAGGTCTAACAACAACAGTGCTGCCACGCCACCTCGATCCAGATGCCTCCGGAGGTCATCCATTAAGGCGACCAGTGCTGCCTCCATCCCGTACCCCGGGCGAAAGCCGGACTGGAATGGATCAAGGACGGAAGCGTCATCCAGAAAGCCCTGTAGCTGGATCGCCACCGCTCTCTCAATCAGTTTGCCCAAATAAGGCAAATTGGACACCGGCCGGTAGCTGGCCAATTCCGCCGGGTCCATGGTCGGTTTTTTCAGGAGAGGGCGGACCATCGCTTCCTTGAGTGCCTCGGGGAACCGTCCCTCCGAGAGGGACTTGTTGACAATCTCCCCCACGGCGCCACGAAACCCCTCGTGGCCCGCCTTAATGAGCCAGGAGGGGCACGGATCAAGGTCGCATGTGGTTGGGCGTACAGATACTAGCAGTCTGTCGACTTCCTCCAGACTGAGCCGATCAAAGCATTCTAAACCCACGCCCAAAGACGCGCAAGGGGCCTCGAGTTCGCTCACTGTTTCAAATGTGGCGGGGAGGTCGCGGCGGAGCGCCAAGACTTTATCTGCAAAGTAGCTCGCAAATGCCTCGCAGCCAATTTCCAATTCCCTACTATTATGTCTGCCCTGAGGCAGGGCTGTCAGAGACCGAATTGTTCTAAATAATTGGGCTTGGGGTGAGCTTGCAGATGCAATCGTAGCTGCATAGAATTCCCTCTTTGCAGCCTTGACTGCCATCTCATAGGATCTCATAAACGTCCTATAAGATGCTCTCGTTGCCTCGTCGCGAGCGCAGCGCCACCGCCTCTCTAACCGTCTGAGCTCCTGCTCAGTACCAAGGGGCTAGCCTGGAGAGAGCGCGCAGAGGGCGCCTGGGAGCGATCTCGTCGATGGCTGCGGAAATTCGGCTGTGTCAGTCTTCCACCAGGTCATCTAACGAGCCGCCAGGGGGCATCGGGTCCCGCAGAGCCATCTGGAACCGCCTATACAGGGTCGGGGTGGGACATTCACCCGGGCCTTCAGGGCATAGTGGTCCGACCATGGGACTGCCATTGCAGTCATCCGGTCCACTGAAATCCCCACCGTGAAGATCAAGTTGAGCATGTGCCCGGCCCGGTGCGTGGGGGTCGACACCCACTGGGAGAGTCCTAGCGACGCCATGGACGCCACCAGGTCCGTTGCCCGGCCAGAGGCCGCGTCATCGGCATGGACGTTGAAGTCACCCAAAACCATCAGCTTAGGGTGCTCCAGCGCCCAGCCTGCTACGGCCTCCAGCAGGGACGGTAGGCTACTGTCCAGTGCGTTAGGCGGTCGGTACACCAGGCAGATCGCCAAACTCTCCTCGGCCTCCAGCACCAGACCGACACATTCGATGCCCGCAATCTCCAACAGGGGAGTGCCCTAAAGGAGTAAGCCTCCCGCACGAATATCGCCACCCCTCCCCCCGCCCTCTCATCCGTGATTGGTGAAGGACCGAGAATCCAGGTGGGGCAAGCTGCACAAGAGCTAAGGTCTCTCCATCCCGCACCCAGGTCTCGGTCACGCACGCCAGGTCTACTTGTTGTTCCATAATGAAGTCCCGAAGGACCATGGTCTTATTATTAATAGACCTGGCGTTGCACAACGCCAATGACGGAGGAGGGTTACTCACCCTAGCCCCACTGCTGGCAACCTTTGGGTTGAGTCGCAGGCTGGAAGGGCACCGAGCCCTTTTGTTTCTCAGAGCCCTTCCTTTCACGCCTTGCCTGGCCCCACCGCTATACCTTCCTCTCCCCACGAGCACCGGGATCTGCTGACATGGCATTGCCGCTGCACCCCGCCCACCCCGTGCCTCCGAACCATCAAAGCCCATCCACAGGTGGTTCTCCTTCCTGGGCTGTTGCCCTATCTGCTCCTAGCCCTTCCACTTGCTCTTATCTATCTACACTCAGCTAAGACACAAACCCAATCTCATCCAATTAATTGGTCATACAACATTCCATCATACAAATACAAAAGTACAAAATACAAAAATATAATCTTGCTATAATACAATAATTACCCTAATGACCAATCGCTTGGACCTAGCCCCCACCCACTCCACACTAAGAGCTGATCTTATATCACTGCAGTCTCCAGGTCTGTATCTAGCACTACCAAGGGGCACCAAGTACCCCATCCACCTCACTGCTGGTCAGACTTTGGTGCTGGCATCCCAAGGACTGGCACCCCCCCCTTCTGTGCTGGCTATCTTCAGGCCCACCACTAGGGGGACTCCTTCCCCATTTTCCAGCTCCCCAGCTCTCCGCGTTCGTTCTCCCGCCTCCTCAGCCACCCAGAGAGTCAGAGAGTCCGGTGATCATCGCCACTTCCCCCGCCGGATCAGCGCAGCCCTCTCACGGCTGCTCACGGCTGTTTCTAGGACCAGCGCAAGCCCTCTCACAGCTGCGTCGGCCCGCTGCCCAGTCACCCCAAAGGTCCTGCCTGGGAAGAAGGCTGCAGAGACCGGGGGAGGGGGAGGGGGGGCGCCCCCTTCGATGTTTCCTCTCACTGTCACCAGTCCTCCTTTACCACCGAGGCCTCCACCGTCGCCAGGCGCTCGGCCGCCCGGGGGTCGTCTCAGCCACTCCCACTGGCCGCCGCCGGCCCTCTGCCGCCGCGCCCACTCGGCTCCCAGCCACTGCCCAACTCCAGGACCCGGCTCCATCGCGGCCCTCGCGCTGTCCTTAGGACCGACGCAAGCCCTCTCACAGCTGCGTCGGCCTACCATCCAGTTGCCCCGCGGGTCCCGAGGGGGGGAGGCCACCGAGGCCGGGGGAGAAGGGGGGCACCCCCTCAGCGCCGCTGCCTGCTATCGCCGGTCCTCCTCCGCCGCCAGCAGGATCACCGCCCTCGTCCAGCGCTCGGCTGCCCGGAGATGGTCGGCCCAGCTGCTCCCACCGGCCGCCAGCCCTCCGCCGCCGCTGCCCAGACTGGACCCCTGACCGCCGCCCAGACTCTCACCCAGACTCTCGCCCGCTCACCACTCCAAGCAACGGCTGCCACACTGGGCCGAAGCCCAGGCCGTCGCCGGGGGCCGCGGAGGCCCTGCCAGGTAAACTATGCCGACGTCCCGCCTCCGGAGAGAACAGTAGCGCTGCGTAGACAGTCAGTGCTGGTGATATTATCCAGCCAGCCTCCCTTGGTTCCAGCATTTAGTAGTTGTTCTTTGTTGTTGTTATTCAATTCCCATTATTAGTTACTCAGTTACAGGAGCGCGAGCACAACGCCGTCCTGTAACGCCGCCATCTTTGTTTTTTAAACAATTACTTCCATATCCTTGTAAAAATCTCAGAATAAGTTTTTAAAATTATATTTAAACTATATTTTAAGAACAATTTAAACATCATAAGAGAAAACAGAATCAAGTCAAATTTCATAAGAACATAAGAAATGCTGTCTTTCTAGCTCATTATTATTCAGATAATATTCTTCTCATCTTTAAATAGTTTTATATTTTTTTAGGAGATATAATCTTTGTACCCCTTCAGATTCCTTAGTTGTTATTATTACTAGGAATAAGGCCCGTTGTGGAAATAAATACAACGGGCTCTAGAAAGAGGCTCTGGGAGAGTGCCCCGGCTTTGGGCACTCAGTGACAATTTGCTGTGGCAATCTCAGCAGGGTATAATGACAGAGTCCACCATTTTCTCCAGAGGAACTGATCTTTGCTACCTGAAGAGCAGTAGTAATTTTGAGTGATCTCCAGACCACCCCCAAGATTGGTAACAGTGGTTCCCCAGGAGGGAGTGCCTGGTTTGGAGGGTGGAGTCTATGGCATTATACCTGTCTGAGGTCCCACCCCTCCTCAACACTCACCCTCTCCAGGTTCGACCCCTCAAATCTCCAGGAATTTCCCAACCTGGAGTTTATAACCCTATCTCCCTCCCAGCCAACCATCAACCTACCTTTACTTTTCCATCTCTTCCCCCATCCCTCCTATAGAGCAGTTGTAATTTTGAGTGATCTCCAGTCACCACCTGGAGTTTGGCAACAATGGTTCCCCATCAGGGAATGGCTGGATTGGAGGGTGGAGTCTATGGCATCGTACCTGTCTGAGGTGCCACCCCTCCTCAAACCTCACCCTCTCCAGGCTCCATCCCTCAAATCTCCAGGAATTGCCCACCTGGAGTTGGCAAACTGATCAGGACTGGGCCCAATGAGTTTTCTCCCTAAGGCCAACATAGGTGTGGAAAGGGCCTTTTACTGACAGAGGAGAAAGTACAGGTGCTAACTTTGATTAGGGAAATACCTGGAGATTTGGGGGGTGGATCCTGTGGAGGGCAGCATTTGGGGTGTGTGTGGAAGGACTCAGCAGGGTATAATGCCATAGAGTCTACCCTCCAAAGCAACCATTTTCTCCCAGGGAACTGATCTCTGTTATCTGGAGGTCAATTGTAACAGTGGGAGATCTCCAGGTTCCACCTGGAGATTGGCAGCCCTAGGGGAAAGTCAGCCACACAGCAGGGAGTTGAAGAAAATGGTCTGATGGTCGCTGCCCCACCTCGTTAGCCAGCCAGCTGTGCTGAAGCTAAGCAGGAGAAAGAGCCTTTTTCCATTTATTCTGACAGGAAAGTGGCCGTTGGGGAGGGGGTTATGGGCAGAGGAGGGGGTTAAACTGAAAGTCCTTTGTTTTTTTACTCACAGAATCAAGCTTGGCTGCCTACCAACAGCCACTGAGGGGACAGTCCCTCACAGGAGTCAAGAGAACTGTCTTCCTCAGGAGACAGAGCTATCTGCCAGGGGGAGGGAGTGGGGAAGAGGAGCAGACCCAGCACCTGGCCAATGGCATGCGAGTACTCTTGAGTGGCGGCTGATGGGCCAATGGCGGAGGGAGGGCATTTTACAGCCAATGGGAGCGCATGGAATCTTGCGAAACCAAAAGATAAATATTTATAAGGAGAGATTCAGGAAGTTGCTTGAATGTTATCAACCTGCCCAAACTACTTATTTATTCAAATATTTATATCCCACTTTTCCCTGTGACTCAAGACAGCTTACAATTCATACTGAAAAGCATAACAGGGGTGTGGGGGGAAATCATTTTTTCCGACTCCATCGTAACCTATAAGGATCATTAGAGTCAATGAGCCCCATAGACTATAATGGAGAATCAATCCAGGGGTATCTGGGGCTCGGGGGGGGCTGTTTTTTGAGGTAGAGGCCCCAGTTTTGCAGCATAGCTTCTGGTGCCTCTCCTAAAAAAAACAACCCCTAAGTTTCAAAAGGATTGGACCAGGGGTCCAATTCTATGGGCCCCAGAAGGAGGTGCCCCCATCCGCCATTGTTTTCAATGGAGGGGGAAATGTGTTGTGGACTGAAAGCAGTAATGCCTGTGCTACCTGTTTAAATTTTGTGCACCGCAGCTTAGAGGGAATTTTCCTAGGATAATACCATAAGACTGACTACTAGCTTGAAAATGGAACTTTCCTTCACTGAGTATTTTAGGTACAAATGAATGAGTTTGTTACAGGACTCTCATTTTTGTAAGGCAGCTCATCAGGTTCTTAGGTGAGGCAACGTAAATGTTTTCTAAGTAGGTAAATAGATCTGATTGAAGAAATCTTATAGCCCAGTCCTATGCATGGTTACTCAGAAGTAAGGCCTGCAGTTGGCTTACTCTATGAAGAGTCTACATAGGATCACAGCCTTCGTTGATTAATTCATAAATCCATTCAATTTGTTTATGACTAAAAACTGTAATACAGAAGAAAAAACGTTTTTTAAACGTATGGGTATGTGTCATAGGAGACATCACCTTAGAAGAGACCTACCTCTGCTCTGTGTGAGAGAAAACATAAGGGAGCATATTTGTAAGTACTTGTATGAAAAACGCACTTTTTAAAAAATCCACCCAGTGAATCAAGGAGCACCTTTTTTGTTGATCAAATGTTCTTGACCAATCTAATTAATGAAATGTTGCAGTTCTAATATCTTTTTTATTCAATGTTACTCAGGAAATATTCTTGTCATCCTTCAGTAGTTCGCTGTTTATTGCGGGTGGTCTTACTAACTTTTTAAATGGAACTTCCCCATTCATAGGAACTCTACCTTGATCACTACATATTAGAAAAACAACAACAGGAAGCTGCTGTCACCATCATATCTTTTTTGTAGCAGTTACATTATTAAAATGTCCTCTCTCTGCATCGTGTGCCCTCCATTCCCTGCAGCCCAGAACTTCAGCTTTCTTTAACCTTGCTCAGTATTCTTTACACATGACCTTTTCCTCCTGTTTTCTGCAGCCAGTAGGCTGGATCCAGTAGGCGGGATTTCCATCTGCAGATGCAGACTTTCTTGTCCCCCCAGTCTTGCTGTGGCTGAAAGCATACCCCAAAATTCTACTTCTAGGGGACTGGGGAATCCCAGAAACAGCCTGAGGGGTGAATCTGCAGTAAAAATGTACTCTTTGATCCAGCCTACTGACTGTAGACTCTAAAGTGTGTTTCTTATCCAACTGTCCTAACTTTTTTGACCTCTAAAACACACCACATCTCTAGAGCCATTCTCTGTATTCCACAGTTGTTGTCTTCTAGTTTTTCTTTGTGCTCTTGTCAATAGACTTCACCATTTATGATCTAACAAGGTTCTTAAAATGACTTGCCTTAGTACTTGGATGGGAGACCTCCAAGGAATACCAGGGCTGGGACACAGAGGCAGACAATATTCTGAAACACACAAGCCCCACTAGGGGTTGCCAGAAGTCAGCCACGACTTCCAGGCACACACACATACATACACATGCATGCACACACAACAGAACCAAAAAATTGACTTGCCTTGTGTTGCTTACTACTGGAGTCAAACAGGGGGAACACATGGAGCAGGGCCTCATCTAAGTGTTTGGAGAGGAGGAAGTTCTTAAAGTACCCTGGCCCTGACCATTTATAGCTGTAAGGATCAAAATAGTACACCAAACTGGGACTAGAAGCTAGTTGGGAGCCATCTTCAAAACAAGTAATACGGCCCTGTGAGTGACCTGATAGATGCCTTACTGGACCAGCTGTAGTTTCCAGACCTTTTTCAAAAATAGCTCCATTGAGGAGTCTTTCCGTGTTCTAATCTAGAGTTTTGCAGGGTGTGTATAATTAAGTATACCTATCAGAAGCCCTAACCTAGTCAGCAAAACACCATGCCTTGCGGTTCAAGCAAGAATAGCATTTATTATAGAGCTGCAATAGAAAGGTCACTGTAGCAGGTACATTGTTCAGAATGACTTGGTTACAGAAAGCAAGTGGTTATACCGAGAAGGGGGTGAATGGGGACCCCCCTTCTACCAATCAGGGAATAACATGCGACTGGGAATCGAAAGTTACTACGCTAATGAAGTTCCCAACGCCCCCATTATTCTCAGGAAAGCCGGAGCTTTGAAAGCGATAGTAAAGCTCGCAGCTTGACTCCTCAAGGTCAGAATGTTCAGTCTGCGAGAGATAGGGGTTACCAGATGCACATTCCACTCTCACACCCTAGACATAAATCAACACCCCTCGGATTCCAACCTCCCGCCTGTCACGCCACTATGGCGCCCATTGCCATCCTCCCCTCCCCTCCATCCATCATGGCAGGGCCACCTGACATGCAGCCCCCTCGAAAATAACTCTACCCCTTTGGCTTATGGGGGTACAACTTGTGAAACGCCCGGATAAGCCGGGGGGCCAGAACATGTTCCGCCCGCACCCACTCCCTCTGCTCCGGCCCAAAGTCAATCCATTCAACAAGATAAAACAAGCGATTGCGAGAGATCTTAGAGTCCAAGATTTGCGACACTTCGTAGTGAGGTTCCCCCCCCACCAGCAGCGGAGGCGGGGTTGGCCGTCGCGGTCTCCATTTGTTCTCCTCAGGTGCCCGGCGAAGAAGCCTTACATGAAAAACAGGATGAACAGACTTTAGAGATTTGGGCAACGCCAATTCGACAGTCACATTGTTAATCACTCTCACAATCTCAAATGGTCCAACAAATTTCCAACCAAGTTTGCGACTCGGTTGAATGTGACGCAAGTGTTGCGTGGACAAATAAGCAAACTCCCCACACTTTGGAATCCAGGCAAGGTTGCGTTTCTTGTTAGCCTGGACTTTATAAGCAGTCTTAGCGTCCTCTAGAGTCTTGGCTAACGATGACCACGCCATCTGCAATTGTTTGCACCAGTCTCCAGCATCCCCGCCGGGAGGTCGGGAGAAGTCAGAAACGGCAGAGGCGGGGCGTCATATCCATGTACTGCCTTAAACGGGGACATCCCCGTCGATGAGTGCTGAGTATTGTTGTAACAGAACTCAGCCAAAGGCAAAAGAGAATGCCAATTGTCTTGCTGAAAGTTGGAAAAACATCGCAAATATTGTTCCAGAGTCTGATTCACACGTTCAGTCTGCCCATCGGATTCTGGATGGTACGCACTGCTGACCCCCGCTCCACCCCAAGCAGTGACATCAATTCGCTCCAGAACCGTGAAACGAATTGCACCCCCTGTCCGAGATCACCTTAGCAGGCAAAGTGTGAAGCCTCACGACGTGTTGCAGGAACGCAGAGGCTAGTTTCTTGGCAGAGGGGATAGAGGCAAACGGAACAAAATGAGCCTGTTTCGTAAACAGGTCCACTATCACCCATATGACAGTCTTTCCCCCGCTAGGGGGTAAGTCAGTAATAAAGTCCATAGAGATTACTTCCCACGGGCGAGCCGGCGTGGGGAGGGGTTGCAGAGCCCCGGGGGTTTACCAGGTCGAGGTTTACTCATCAAGCACGTTTGGCAAGCTGACGTGAAAAGTGAAATGTCTTTTCTAAGCCCTGGCCACCAAAATTGTCTTTGCAGGAGCTGGAGAGATTTCACAAACCCCGTGTGCCCAGCTAGTTTAGATCCGTGCGCCCAGCTCATCACCTCTCCCCTAAGGGAACGTGGGACAAATAGTTTGTCATTTTTAGTCCAGCAGCCATGCACATTCTGGGAGACTCCTTCTTCCCCCCCCACCTCCTCTCTATCAGCGTCCGACATGGCTGTAGAGAATTTCGTCATCCAGTCATTGGTAGGAGGGTTTGGGGACGGGGGGGAATGTTTGGCCTGCCTCCGAGTGGTTACTGCCCCTCCCAACTGGGAAGGCGTGAAGACCGAGTCATGAATCTCCTCCCTCTTGCTGTCGTGTTGAGGGAGGCGTGACAGTGCATCGGCCAGCGAGTTAGACGTTCCCGGGAAGTGGTGCAGTGTGAAATTGAACTTGGAGAAGAAATCAGCCCAACGCAGCTGTTTGGCGTTCAAGGAACGGGGGGAGCGGAGAAGCTCGAGGTTTTTGTGATCAGTCCAGACCTCGAACGGAACTCGCGCCCCCTCTAGCCAATGTCGCCAGGTAGCCAACGCTAAGCGGATCGATCCCGCTTCTTTTTCCCACACTGACCAATTCCGTTCAGTATCGTTAAATTTTCTAGAAACATAGGCAAGGGGGTGTAATTTACCATCCTCCCCCTCTTGGAGGATCGCCCCCCCCATAGCAACATCGGAAGCGTCCACTTGGACAATGAATTTTTTAAGTTCATTCGGGTGGGCTAACACAGGTTCCAACGTAAAAAGGGCTTTCAATTTGTCAAATGCCCTCTGGCACTGTGGCGACCACTCTAGTTTGGCCCCGGGTCGAGTGCATTCGGGTGGCTTCCCTTTGGTTTTCAATAAGTCAGTTAGGGGAAGGGCCACCTGGGCAAAGTTCGATAGGAACGATCTATAAAAGTTCGCGAATCCGAGGAACCCTTGGAGTTGCCTCCGTGTTTTGGGGGCCTCCCACCCTATCACATCTTTGATTTTATCAGGGTCCATCTCAATCCCCTTTTGGGATATGCGGTAGCCCAGAAAAGGGATCTCTGTTTTGTGAAATTCACACTTGGACAGTTTTGCAAACAGTTTATGCTTGTGCAACGTTTGTAACACTTCCCTCACCAGTTTCACATGGGACTTCATGTCAGGGGAATATAAAAGAATGTCATCAAGGTAAACAAGGACCCCCTTAAACAAATACTTGTGGAGCACCTCATTAATCAAGTTCATGAAGACTCCCGGGGCTCCCTGAAGCCCGAACGGCATGACCAGGTATTCAAATTGGCCCAGAGGGGTGTTGAACGCCGTTTTAAATTCGTCCCCCTCCCGAATTCGGACCCTGAAGTAGGCATCACGGAGATCTAGCTTCGAGAAAACCTTCCCCCAGCCACCGCAGCCAACAAGTCTTTTATCAGGGGCATGGGGTAGGCGTTTGTGTTGGAGACTGCATTCAAGCCACGATAGTCGGTGCACAGCCGCAACCCTCCATCCTTTTTCTTCCGGAAAAGCACAGGAGCCGCAAACGGGGAGGATGCTGGCCGTATAAAACCCCTACTCAGATTTTTGTCAATGAATTTCCTCAGTTCCACTTTTTCTGAGGGGCTCATAGAATACAACTTCCCTTTCGGTAGTTTCTGGTTAGGTAAAATTTCAATCGCACAGTCTGAGTTCCTATGGGGGGCAATTCGTCGGCTTCCTCCTCTCCAAAGACAGGGGCCAGGTCATGATACTCAGGTGGAATGCCTTCCAGTTTGGCTTCCGCCACCCCCACCGACACTAGGAGTTGCCCCCCCGTCATGGGTCCCCACTCATTCTTCCATAAGTGGGACCGGCATTTGTCGGAGATGAAATTCACTTTCCCCTCCCCCCATAGGACGTGTGGATCGTGATCAAAGAACCACGCGCTTCCGAGTACTAGGGGAAAGCGGGCAGACGGGGTAACAACGAAAGGCCTTTCTTCCCAATGCTGCCCAATTCCCACCCTCAAGGGCACAGTCTCGTATTTACAGGGTTCTTTCATGGTGGAGCCATCCATCTGAGTAAATATTAAGGGGTCGTTTAGTTTAACAACTTTCGCCCCCAGTCCCGTCACCAGTGTGGGATTGATGAGGTCTCTCCCACACCCAGAGTCAATGAGAGCCCGTACTCTCACATGGGTCAATAGACCCGGGTCCATTAAAGTCACTGTAAGAAAGAAAAGAGAGGGGGTTTGCTCACCGGGGTTTGCGCCTGGGAGTCCGGGACCTGCTGTTCAGCGCTGTTTACAGCAGGTCCGTCTCGTTTCCCTGCGGCACAGCTTCGCCATCGGATGAGTCGGATGCCTCGCTGAGCGGTTTGGCTTGCAGGGCTTTCGCCCCCTCGGCTTTGCCACCGGTTTCGGCGTGGAGGTGTCGAACTTCTTCTTGGCTCCCTTGGGCGCTCCTGACGATGCTGATGCGGTCGGGCAGTTCGCGGCGAAGTGGCCCCCTTCTCCGCATTTGAGGCAAAGACCTTGCTTCATTCGAAGTTCCCTCGTACCATCCCTCGGTTTTGGATTCGGGGTAGGGGTTTCCCCCTCGCTGCCGGCGCAGGGCCGCTGTTGGCCATCGCTGCGGCATCATCTAGTTTGATGGTTTTCAGCCGGTTCTCCATCGTGATGGCGGCTTGTATCCATCCCGAGAGGGTGTCTGGGTCTTGGGTTTTGGTGACTTCTCGCCGGATCTCCGCGTTGAGTCCCAACTTGTAGTAGTCCACGAGGGTCCCATCTTGCACCCCTCGGATTTTAGCCGCGCACCTACGGAACTCCGCCGTGTAATCTCTCACCGATCTCGTGCGTTGCTTGAGGGCTCGGATCGCTGCCTTTGCCGCTTTGTTAGAGTTCGCGTCCTCGAATTGCTCTTTCATGGCCCACATAAAAGAATCGATTTCTCTCAACTCACGCCCATCAGCCTGGTGAAGTCCTACATACCAGTCAGCGGCCGCTCCCTTCAGGTGGGCTGCTATGACATCGACCATACGCTCTTCGCGCTGGAATAGGTGGCCCCAAGTCTCGATAAACCTCTCGGCTCTCACGAGGAAGAACGGAAACTTCTCGGGGTCTCCGTCAAAATCCGCATCCAGCAGTTCCGCAGGTTTCGGTGGCAGAAACCCCCAAGGTCGAGGGGGTGGTTGCCCCGGCGGCCCCTGCGGCCCTGGCCCCGCGGGTTGATCCGGAGGCCCAGCTGGTACGTTCTGCTGGCCTTGATCCGGTGCCGGCCGTTGATCCTGGGGAACTTGGTCTGGTGGCTCCTCTCGCCTTTGTCGCTCACGCTCCTCTCGGATGCCCTCTGCGATCATCTGTGGGATGCGGGCGAGGGATTCATCTAGGTAGCGCATCAGGCGGTCTTGGCTCGGTTCCCCACTCCACCTCCGTCTCACCACGGCACCTTCCAGGCTCTCGGAGTCTCGGCCGGTTTCTTCCAGGGCTCCCGCCGTAATCAGTCTGCGGACCGATCTTTCGGGGTGGCCTCCCCCACCGATGCTCG
This sequence comes from Gekko gecko, assembly GCA_029375565.1. Classification (NCBI taxonomy): domain Eukaryota; kingdom Metazoa; phylum Chordata; class Lepidosauria; order Squamata; family Gekkonidae; genus Gekko; species Gekko gecko. Next base: position 3,333,685 of record JAPDNY010000016.1, read on the forward strand.
CGGGGTTCCAAACCATGTCTCGTGGGTTTCAGCCAGGGGTTTCACCCAGTCTCGTCTACGTCCGACTCGGTGGGTCACCCCTCCATAGGCCGCCCCATATGGATCCCCGTAGGGCCCTCCAAAGTCGTACTCCGGACCCCATTGTCCCGGCACGTATGTGTCAGGGGTCTCTCTGGGTACGTCCTTCCCGGGAGGTTTCTTCTCCTTTTTCTTTTCTTCTTCAATCGGGAGAGTATCTTCTTCACCGCTACTCATTTTGGAGTTGCGGGTTTCTGACCAGTCCCGAAGTTGATGAGGATTCTGAACAAACTGTCAGAAGCCCTAACCTAGTCAGCAAAACACCATGCCTTGCGGTTCAAGCAAGAATAGCATTTATTATAGAGCTGCAATAGAAAGGTCACTGTAGCAGGTACATTGTTCAGAATGACTTGGTTACAGAAAGCAAGTGGTTATACCGAGAAGGGGTGAATGGGGACCCCCCTTCTACCAATCAGGGAATAACATGCGACTGGGAATCGAAAGTTACTACGCTAATGAAGTTCCCAACGCCCCCATTATTCTCAGGAAAGCCGGAGCTTTGAAAGCGATAGTAAAGCTCGCAGCTTGACTCCTCAAGGTCAGAATGTTCAGTCTGCGAGAGATAGGGGTTACCAGATGCACATTCCACTCTCACACCCTAGACATAAATCAACACCCCTCGGATTCCAACCTCCCGCCTGTCACGCCACTATGGCGCCCATTGCCATCCTCCCCTCCCCTCCATCCATCATGGCAGGGCCACCTGACAATACCACTCAGTACTTCCTCTTCATGTTATTACCTCACTTCCTGTCTTGCCCCATTCTCAACTCCTCACATTATATGCTCCCTGCACTCATATTACTGGCATCCTACATCCCACAAAGTAAGCTTTCCCATTATAGGCTCTCCATATTGTTTTCGTCTGCCATCACAAGCTCTGTGCACTCATAACACCCTAACCCTTTCATATTTTACTCCATAAATCTCCCCCAAATCCTAGAGCTGTCTTCATCACTCATGCCCTGTCTCTAAACATTCTTTCTTTCTGCACACAATATGTCTCTCCATGTGTCTAATCCTCCTTCACACAAAGCCCTTATTCCTTTTTTCCTTCCTACATTCTGTAACTGCTTCTTCCCTAATATTAGTTCCCTGCAGCTTATGATTAGTGTGGGAGGAACATCTTGAAACACAGTTCCCTTCACTGACACTTTTCTACCTTTATGTTTTCTGAAGCTCCGACTTGTCTGCTTTTAAAATCAGCAGTAATCGCCTTTGTCAAGCAGATGGACATCTGTTACTATAGTCACCTTTTGGGGCAATGGAAATGTACCCCATTTTTCAGACCCTCAAGGCAGCTTACAGTGATTACCTAAGAACATACAAAGATTTCTTCTGGATTACATCAGTGGTCCATCTAGTCCAGCATCCAGTATTACACAGTTTGCCAACCAGTTGCCTTGAAGAGACAAGAAATGGACCTAGAGGCCGAGGCCTTCCCATGATGTTGTAATCTGGCACTGGGATTCAGCGGTTTTCTGCCCAAAATATGGAGGTTCCCTTCAGTCATTATAGCTGTTGACCATAGATATGTCCCCTTTAATCGTCTTTTTTCTAAATTGAAAAGCCCCAGACTCTTTCCTCACAGGAAACTGCTCCAGTCCCTTAAAATCATGTTGGGTGCTCTTTTGTGCATTTTTCTAGCTCTAAAATATATTTTGTTGAGATATGGCAAACAGAAAAGCAGTCAGTATTAAAACTCATAGAGTGTGGCCGTGAAAATGGAACTTTTTAGACAGGCAGTCCAGTAGGAGCAGCACCTTACCAGCTATGCCCGTGGGGACTCAGACCCAGCACAGGGTGACCTAGCGCGGTGGCAGCACTGAACGCGTCTCAAATTGCACTTTACTGTTTGTATCGCCATCGATATTCATTGCACTTTACTGTTTTGTAGCACCATCGACTCAAATGTTTTTAATTAATGTACCTGTAATTTTATAAGATGTATATTGTTTTATTAGTTTTATGGAAGCCGCCCTGAGCCCGCCTTGGCGGTGAGGGCAGGGTAAAAATCAAATCAATCAATGAATAAAAAAGTCACAAAATTACATAACAAAGTTTGAGTCCAGTAGCACCTTTAAGACCAGCAAAGTTTAATTCTACATATAAGCTTTCATGTGCATGCACTCTTCTTCAGATGCATTGAAACAGACTTCCTCAACCCTTACATACAGGCGGGGAGAGGCTAGTTGCCAGGAAGGTGCCCTGATTGCTGGCACACAGCAAACACGTGGAGGTACTTTCTAGACATCAGAGCTGGTCTGAGTACGATTCCAAAGTTCAGATACTGGCTAGACAACATGGTTTCAAGTCGGATCTGGTTCCGGTCCCATGAAGGGAGGCTCTGTGTGTGAAACGCTCTCCACACAACAGCCTACTTCACGATTTCCTAGGCGATTCAAACATCTCATACTGCATTCAAAAGACAGTGCAAGGCAGGGGGGACTTGTCTGTGATATTTTCGGGGTAAGGCAAAGCCCTAAAGATGAACAGAAGACCCTGAAGCGGGAAACTTGAGGAAGCTTGCTGTCAAGCCAAGCAGCAGAGGGACCAGGCGGAACCGACGGGAGTCTAAGAAAACTTAAAGCCTGGACAACAAATATCATAGCTAAGTAAAATATAATATTATTATTATTATTATTTTATTTTTGGTCTATCCCTTTTTCTTTATCGGGTGGTGGAGTTAGAACAGGGTGAGTGGCTTAATTCAGAGTGGGAGTGAGAGGGGAAAAGAAGTGTAGGAATAAAAACAGCTAAGGGTAGGGAGTAAAAGAAAGGGCAGTTTTCTTTTTTGGCCAGAAGGATAGATAAGCAAGCATATAACCTACATTCCGTTTTTCTTTCTTTTCACCTCTCTTCTCATATTGTTGTACTGCACTTTAACGGAGTCTGACCGCTATTCAAGTGACGCTGTTTCTGGAGCCAGAAAGCCCCCAAGGAGGAGTGGAAGGAAGGAGTGGCTGTAAGAAAGGTTACGGTGGCTGAAAAGAGAAGGAGAGCTACGGTGGCTGAGAGGAGAAAAGCAGTGGAAACAGAGCAACGTTTTTGGGCGCTTGGGCGAAAAGACGGAGAGACGGGAATGGAGTGGAAAGGAGACATGAGTGGAGGAGAGAAGGAGGCTGTGGAGAAGGACGGAGGCGGCGAACAGATCGGAATGGAACAGAGCAGAACGGTGTCACGAGTGGAGCAGAGAAGGAGGCTGTGGAGAAGGACAGAGGTGGCGAGAAAGAGGGGAAGGCAGGCCAAAAGAAAGACAATGAAGGGAAGTAGAGATTTAAAGTAATACTGAGACACAAGACTTGATAGGGAGAAAAGGGAAAGGAACCTGAGAGAAAAACGGGGAGAAGTTGGGAGAGGTGGGAAGAAAAAGGCTATGTAAAGACAGTCACTGGAATTTTTTTCTTTTTTCCTTTTTGTATATTAGGCTGATTTAAGTGTGATACACTTTTGTTTGAAGTAAGATCTGAGATAGAGGTTAAAAGAACGCTAGATGTGGGAGTGGAAAATATAGTAGTTAAAGTTTAATTAATTGATGGCTAGTGAGGGGGGGAGTGGCAATCCCAATAGAAAGGCTTCAATTTCATCACCTGGCCAAACACAATTGAAGTTTAACACAATGAATATCACCCATTCCAGAATCAGTGGCTCAGGCAATGAAAAAGGAAATTGATCCAATACACAATAAAATAGATACATTAACAGGTCAAATTAAGAGGGAAACAGAGGAAATTAAGAACCAAATAAATGAGAACAGACAAGAAATACAAAGTATTACAAAATGGGGCTACAAAACAGAGAAAAAGGTAAATGATAGAATATCTTCCAAGAGCTCAAGTTAAAGAATGATAAAATAGAGGAAACTCTGATTCATATGGATATGGACAAGGCGGCATTAATTTTACGGTGTAAGAACATCCCTGAAAAATTAGAAAAAGATTTAAAAGAGGTATTGATAGACAATTGAGTAGAGCAACTTGAAATAGGAACTAGAGAGGAGGTTTCAAATGAAATTGAGGCAGTATATAGAAGAAACTCAGCCTATGCGAGAAGGAATCAAAAACCAAGAAAGACACATACAAAATTTTATAGAAGGGAACTGAAAGAGAGAATTCTTAAGGCTACAAACGAAAAGGAGGTTATAATACAAGGGGAGGAGACCAACTTTCTGAAAGAGGTACCTTGGCGTGTTAGAGAGAAGAGGCAGGCATATGGAATACTGACTAAGCTCCTGAGGAAGAATGTGATTACTTATAGATGGTTGATCCCGGAAGGTATACTCTTTACATATGGTGCTCGAAGACAAAGAATAGACTCCATTTTTAAAGTAGATAACTTTCTGGAGCAGTATGGAGAGGAATTAGGGTGGCAGAAGGAAGTGGAAGAAGTAGAAGAGGAGGAGGAGGAAAGAGCTGAAGAATGGAGGAGAGTTGCTGTAGGCAAGAACAAGGGGAAAAAACAACTGAAAAAGGGAAAAGAGGCCTAAAAGTAACCCCAACACGTATGCCAACAAGATTTCAATTTAAAAGCAAAACTCGTCACTTTAAGAAATAAACGTCATTTAGGAAACAGTTCAGAATAGTATCAGTAAATGTTAATGGCCTTAATGGCCCACAGAAGAGAACAAAGACATTACATCAAATAAGTAAATTGAAAGCAGATGTGGTTTGTTTACAGGAAACCCACATTAAAAAAGATGATGTTAAGTATCTGTAGGAAGTTAGGCAAAGAATAAGCGGCAGATAAGAGCAAGAAGAGGGGGGTAGTGATTTCCCCAGAATTTATATTGGCCTCTGAAGATGGAAGAATTGTAGTAATAAAAATAAGAAGATCAGGAAAAGAGAGTTTAATAATAAATATATATGCTCCACATCAAATTCAAGAACCCTTTTTTAAAATTGTATATGAAATTTTAAATATATACCAATGTAATAATAATATTTTTTTTGTGAGGGACTTCAATGCTGTTTTTGACCCAGAAATGGATAGAAGGTCACTGTTAAAGAAAAAGAAAACAGGCCAGATTTTACCAAAAGTATTTTTGGATATGGTTGAAGAATATGGTTTAAATGATATTTGGAGAATTAGAAATATAGGGGAAAGAGACTACATGTATTATTCTGCTAGACATAAGTTGTGGTCAAGGATTGATATGATTTGGGTCTCAGTAGGCTGGTTCCAAGAAGTGTTAGAAGCGGAAATTCTGCCAAGAACTTTTGCTGATCATAACCCTGTTACTGGTATTTAAAGAAAGAAAGAAAAACGTGTGTTGGAGAATGAACTTAAACCTTTTAAGGGATTGAGAATTTTTGAAAGCTAATAAATTGGAAATTCAGGATTTTTTAAAAAGAACTATGCAACCAGAATTGTTTATTGGAACAATATGGGATGCTTTTAAAGCTTTTATAAGAGGATGGTGTATTAGTCAGGAAATCTGGAGGAAGAAGAAAAACAATGGAACTTATGTGAAATTAAGGACACAAATTAAAAAGGACGAGGACAAACTTAAAGAATCAGAATCTAAAGAAGAGAGAGATAGGCTAAAAATGTTACAGCATGAGATGAATTTACTGCTAATGCAGGAAATAGCCAGAAATATAGTATATACAAAACTGTACTATTTTGAAAATGCAAATAAGCTGACCAGATGGTTAGCTTATAGGCTTAGGAAAGAAAGAGAAAAACGGACGATATCTGCTCTAAAAATGATAAAGAGGAAATAAGATACAGCCCACAAGAAATAAATGAGATAGTAGAAAGATTTTATAAAAACTAATATAGACAAGAATCACAGAACAGAGAGCTAATAAGTAAATATTTGATGGGAAAAACTCATAAAAAGCTTGAAGAGAAGTCTAGAACAACATTAAATGAGAGGATTTCAATGTGTGAAGTAGTAGAGGCAATCAAGAAACAGAAGAAGAAAAAAACACCGGGACCTGATGGTATACCTATAGAGTTTTACCAAATTTTTGAAGAGCAGATCAGTATACCATTTAAAGAACTTATTCAGGATATAAGAATGAACGGGAAGCTACCTGATTCTTGGTACCAAGCAGTGATTACTTTAATCCATAAATTGGGCACAGACGATAAAGATATAAAGAATTATAGACCTATTTCTCTTTCGAACACAGATTATAAGATATATGCAAATATTCTAGCAACAAGGTTAAAGAAAGTGTTAACACGGGTGATCCATCAAGACCAAGCAGGTTTTCTGCCAGGGAGACAGATCAAGAGCAATATGCGGATAATTCTGAATGCGATAAAATATTATGAACAACACCTTGAGAAGTAGTTGGCATTAATGTTCCTAGACACTGAGAAAACGTTTGATAATATAACTTGGGAGTTCATAATCCAAAAGCTTAAGGTCTGGGACTGTGGAACCCAATTCCTGACAATGATACAAGCAATATATGAAAAGCAATATGCTAGTGTAGTTATTAATGGAGATAAGACCACCAGCTATTGAGATCCAAAAGGGTACTAGGCAGGGTTGCCCCTTATCGCCTTTACTATTTATCTTTGCTCTCGAAATGTTAAACGATGAGGTGAGAAATTGTGAACGAGTTCAAGGTTTAAGGGTGAAAAAGGAAGTTTTTAAGCTACTGGCCTTTGCGGATGATATTGTCTTTACAGTAGAAAATCTGACGGAATCAATAACGCCACTGTTAGATCTGATAAAAGAGTACAGCTGTGTAGCCGAGTTTAAGATAAATTGGAGGGAAATAATAGCAAAAAATTGTAGACCAAGAGTAGTACAAGAAATACAAAAAAGTACAGAAGTGGAGATAGCCAAGAAAGTAAAATACTTAGGAATTACATTGTCAAGTAATAATAACACACTTATAGAGGATAATTACTGTAAATTACTTGAGGAAATAAAGAAAGATGTACAGAGATGGAAAGGTATGGGTAGAATGGCCACTATAAGAATGAATATTTTGCCGAAATTTCTTTTTGTAACCCAAAATATACCTTTAATTTTTTTATGCAGTTAGACAGAATCATCAAAAGCTTTGTATGGTACCCCAAAAGAGCTAGGATTAAATGGAAGACACTCCAAAATAGGAAAGAAAAAGGGGGTTAGGGCTACCCAATTGGAGGCTGTATTACCAAGCGTCAGCTTTGTGCTGGATAAAAGATTAGTTAATGTTGGGAAATATTAGGACTTTAAATCTGGAGGGGCATGGCCTACTTATGGGATGGCATGCCTACATATGATATGGGAAGGAGAGGATACATTCTAACTTTAAAAACCATATTATTAGAGGTGTGCTTCTAAGAATTTGGAATGATGTAAAGGAGAGGTATTACAGTAAGACACCAAAATGGGTTTCTCCCTTAGAAGCATTTGTAAAGCCTTCCCCTATCAACAAAGAGGATAGAGCATGTTACGAGATACTACTAGATGAGCATAATAATTTGAAATCGGAGGAGAATTTGTTAAACTTGTATAATATAAAGTTTACCTGGTGGGAAAATGTACAACTCAAATCTAGATACTCTAGAGATGCGATAGTAGGTTTTCAGGACTCTAAAACACAGCTGGACAAGATTTGGTTATTGACAAATGATAAACTGGTGCAAAAACTTTACAGGCTGTTGTTAGAAGACTATATGCAAGAGGAGGTAATTAACTCAGCAATGATAGTGTGAATGAAAGATTTAGGATATAATATCAATATAGATAAGTGGGCAGAGACTTGGAAATCTTTAAAATGTATGAGAACCACTAATTATAAGGAAAACATTTATAAAGTATTCCATAGGTGGTATTGGTCACCAGATAGAGTAGCAAAATGTAACCCTCCATTATCCAATAATTGTTGTATGTGTAAATCAAATGTGGGAACTTTTTTCCACATGTGGTGGTGTTGTGGTAGAGTATATAAATAATTGGAAGATTATACAGAAAATGATCTTAGAAATAATGAATATAACTATAGACTTAGTCCCAAAAATATTTCTATTAAATATGATCCCCGGCAGCCTCAAACAGAAAGAGAAATATTTGTTGAGTTATATTTTGACAACTGCCAGAATACTGCTAGCCAAACACTGGAAGCAAGAAAAACTCCCCACCAAAGAGGAAGTAGTTTGCAAGATCTTGGAGATAGCAGAAATGGATAAATTAAATTTAACATTACAAGGGAAAGACAATGAGATTTTTTTCATGAGATGGGCAGGTTTTTATACTTGGGTCAGCACAATTTGGAAAATTTAGACATACTGTTTTGATGAGATTTCTTTGTGAATGTCTGTTTCTTCTGTAAAAATGATAAATAAACTTGGGGGGAAGGGACATGGTTTCAAGTCCAAAGGGGAATCTAATATCAAGATTTCTAGATACAGACTAAGGTCAGAAGCAAGGAGATCAATCCAGAATACAGGCAGCAAGATCAGTAGCTAACAGACAAGTTGATTCCACACAGCTACTTTCATTTTTGGTGCTTTTAAGCCCCATGCGGCTAAACCACCCATATTGCATCATGTACCTGCCAGCAGCTGCAGTCCTGCTCCTGCAAGCACTCTTCCTTGCTATTGGTGCTGGGCCAGTGCTGTGCTGCTAGCCAGACACTGTGCCTTCTGGCCTGAAGGTCTCTCCTTTTCTTCTTCTGACAGCGTTCCTGAGGCTCAGGTGATGGAGGGGGTGAATTGGCTGTCAGCTGGCTCTCTGTTGCTAGCCCAAGGCTGGGAAGCTGAGGGGCCAGTGTGCTGGTTCCTGGCTGAGGATATGTGTCGGGCCCTTCAGGGACTGCCTCCTCCTGCAGTACCTATGTGCCTATTTGGCCTGCTGTAATTGTTTCTGGAGAACTGTTTGGAGAGTCTTAAGTTCCTGAATAAGGTCATTGGCAGATGGGAGTGCTGTGACAGACGTTACTAGAAGAAGGAACTGGGGATTGTATCCATAGTTGGCCATGAGCAGGGTTTGATGGGTAGCTGAATGCATGGCATTATTATATGCCAACTCTGCCATAGGCAACAGATCGACCTGGTTGTGGTGTTGGTGATTTTTTTTTAATTCACAGTTTATTAATTTTTATAGCGAACAAAGATACACAATACTAATTTTCCAGCAGTCTATTATATTATTCACCCCCTTTATTAATAGAAAGTATTCTCCAGCTCATCCACTGACTCCAATTATACCTAATTACTAAACAAGAATACTTCCTATTCTGACTCCTATTATCTTGTGCCACCCGTTGCATTTACTTCCAGTTAGTTTCCTAACTACTTATATTACTCATATTAGTTACAATACATATAATAACATAACATTGGACATTCTTCAGTTAACTATTTGCTATTAAAGAGTACCAATTTATTCTTCAGAAAGGCCACTCTCACCTAAAAAAGAAAAACAAATGGGGCTGCCTCTCATTCCTGGGGCCAAGAACTCAGCAGAAAGGAACTCAGCCTTTCCTCTTCCTGTGAGAGGATTTATGGGGGGGCACTCCCCCCTCATTATGCCCACTGTTTAAAGTTAAAACAACTTAAATGCCTTCCAACCCCTTATACTATAAACTTTATCACTTATCTATTATATACCAATTTAACACAAGGCATTGTTCAATTATAAGCTAAATGACAAATCATAGTTGCTTGCCATATTCCATATTACTGTTTGATTAACGAAATGATCAAAGTTACTTAGAATTGCTCTTTCAATTAAATCTTAAAAGTTTCACATTTCTATGGGTTACCATATAACCGTCGTTAAACATTTCTTATGGCTTTACACAAAAGTTTTTTTCCCAATGCCTCGTCATGAGCTATTAATGTTTTATTATCCAAATTAACACAGATTTGTCCTAGAGATAGCCAGCGAAATTTGATGTTATTTTCAGTTAGCTTAATAGCAACCTCCCTCAAATGTCTCCTCATTGCTAATATCTGTGGGGGAAGGTCTTCGTATAGATGAACAATTGTGTCCCCGAGCTGTAAACCTTGTTTTTCTTTGGCGAGTTGAAACAGTTTTCTCTTTTGTCGTAAACCTTCAAACTCCACAAAGATGTCTGGCAGTGCTCCAAAAGGAGCAGCTTTTGGCATGGGGAGACGATAAGCAGCTGTAATCACCGTTTGAGTCTATTATTCCCAGCAGAGATAGAATCCAGAGATTTAAAGAGGTACACCGATCTTCATTTGGTGCATAGTTTATAGAGACACCTCTAATTTTTGCTCTTCTATCTCTTAATTTAATGTCCTGCAGTATAATTTTGTTCTTTGCCCACATCTCAAAATCCTTGGCTGCTTGTAATTCACTTGCGAATTTTGTTGTCAGCTTTTCTTTCTGATTCTTTAATCGCTGCAGCAAGTTCTTCTGTTTTCTTATCCACTAGTTCTACTATTGTTTTAAGTTGACCTACTTCTGTTTTTAAGTGACCAATCTCACCTTTTATTGAGTCAATTCCTTTGCTGAACTCATTTTTCATTTCTGTGAGAACATGCATTATCGTCGTTTGGAAACTGAGATCAGCTTCAGCTCCACTCATCGCCATTCCCTCTGACGAAAGCAGTGAGGGCTCCAACTCTCTGTCTGATTCGAATTCTTGTCTTTGTAGTGATCTATATGGGTGGTTTTTGCTGCCCTTCTTACCTCTGGCTCTTCCCGTCATTGACCTTGTGCCGTACATTTAAGTTCATGCAGTTTTCCCAGAGCAATTCTTGTTTATCAAGTGGGTTAGTATTGTAAGTATTGCTTGAGCATGGCATTTTTGTGTTCTGTCTGGCTATCGAATTGAGGGTGGTAGGCTGAAGACAAGAGTACCTGGGTTCCTAGGAGGAAGTGCAAAGCACGCCAAAAATAAGATGTAAATTGAACCGCCCTTGTCTGAGATCAGGTGATCTGGCAGTCTGCGAAGCTGGAAGATGTGGAAATACCACCACTGCACAGTTCCTTGAGCAGTGGGGAGAATGTGTAGGGGATAAAGTGGACCACTTTTGTGAGCAGATCCACTGCTGCCAGGATACTTGTGTTGCCATTGGGTCTGGGTAGGTTTGTGATGAAGTCCATGGACATGACTTGCCAGGGACCTGCAGGAGTGGGCAATGGTTGCAGCAGCCCAGTAGGTTTTCCTGGGTGGTCCTTTGCCCATCGGCAGACTTCACACAATATAACATACTGAGAGACATCAGCATGGACTTGAGGCCACCAACATTCTTGAGTCAGGAGGTGTAGGGTCTTATAGCACCCGAGTGACCGGCTGGCATGGTGTGCCAAGTCTAGTAACTTGGCCCATAAGAGTCCCAGCAATACATAAACTCTACCTTGATGTGTGAGCACTCCCATCTGTTCAGCAAAGTCTGTAGTCATTCCCCGGGGGAGTCCTGGAGCACCTGAAGTTCCTTCTGCACAAAGGGGTCTCATTGCTTTTGCATCTTTTTTTTTTTGGCCCCTGAAGGGGATTTTTTATTGCTTTTTCTAAATCTACATACAGAAAAGGAAAAAAAAGAGTCTACAATACAGAGAGAACTAGGGGTGGGGAAACTACAGTCTACAGGTGAAAGAAAAGAAAACCCTCTAAAAACCCAAGAATCGGTGATCATGCATAGCTTTTAAAATTTAAACTCTAAGAACATAAGAAAAGCCAATGTTGAATCAGGCCAATGGCCCATCTAGTCCAACACTCTGTCACACAGTGGCCAAAAATACCAGGTGCCATCAGGAGGTCCAGCAGTGGGGCCAGGACACTAGAAACCTTCCCACTGCTGCCCCCCCCAGCACTAAGAATAGAGTGCATCACCTGCCCCAGACTGAGAGTTCCTATCTATACCTTGTGGCTAATAGCCACTGATGGACTTCTGCTCCATATGTTTATCTAATTCCCTCTTGAAACTGTCCATGCTTGCAGCTGCCACCACCTTCTGCGGCAGTGAATTCCATGTGTTAATCACTCTTTGGGTGACGAAGTACTTCCTTTTATCTGTTCTAACCTGACTACTCAGCAATTTCATTGAGTGTCCACGAGTTCTTATATTGTGAGAAAGGGAGAAAAGTACTTCTTTCTCAACCTGCTCTATCCCACGCATAATCTTATAAACCTCGATCATGTCACCCCTCAGCCGTCGTTTCTCCAAGCTAAAGAGCCCCAAGCATTTTAACCTTTCTTCATAGGGAACGTTTTACTCTACTTCTTGAATACAAATTGACTTTCGCCAAAAATGATCATCTAGCTAATAAAACATTCCGGTATTTCACCAGCAAGTACTCCAGAGAACATTAACATTCTACTTTTTCCCTCTTTTCTGGGGGCTGCTGCCCCTCACTTAGAGTCCGAGTCCTCATCAGAAGATCCAGTCTCTCCTTCTTCTTCGCTCTCCTTGGTGCCATCGGGGGTTCCTTCTCCCTGTCCTGGTGGTCGACTGTGCTGGCGCAAAAATTCTGAAGCCTTTTCAACAGAGTCTATCCTTTCTTTGCCATTTGCATATCTAAAGATCAATCCCTTGGGTACCAACCATCTGTAGGCCACTTTGTGGCTTTGTAAAAATAACACCAAGTCTCTGTATTTCTTTCTCTTCCTTCCTATCTCAAATGGAACGTCCTTCAATACTTTAATCTCCTTGTCTTTCAACTTCAAGGCAACTCCATTGGTCATTTTCTATAGCTGATCTCTCACTCTTCTTCGGGAGAATCTTACTGTAATTTCCCCTGGCAGATTATTCTTTCTGATAAATTCAGAATACGATCTAAAGACCATATCTGTTTCGCTTTGAAATTGATCCGACGTCATCTCTGCCAAGGGAGCCAACAAAGCACTCACAATCTGTCTCAGATTCTCCCCTCTCCTTTGATCCCTTGAAGTCTCAATACATAGCTCTTCCTTTCCATTTGCAGCTGTAAAACACGAGACTCTTCGATTTGGCACTTCTTTTCAAGTGCCTGCAGTTTTTTATTCATCTTTTTCGAGTTGGAACCCATCTCTTTAAGCTCCTGCTCCGCTTTTTCGATTTTCTGTGTATTTAACACTGTTTGTGCCTGTTGTGTGTCTAGCTTATTATCAATAGCTGTGATTTTCTCCAGCAGAGGGTGAAGCGCCTCCGACAGCAACCTTTGGAACTCCGCAGTTGAGTCCTGTCTAGGCACAGAACTTGAAGGGCTGGAACTTCCTGAAAGAGGCTTAACTCTCATTTGTTTGTCCTTAGAGTCTTTTGGCAGCACCATGTTTGTTTACTTTTCGTAAAAGTTTGTCAAAGCCTCTGGAAGTTCTTAATCAAAACTGTAAGCTCTGACATTCTATTTCCATTCAACCGCTTTTTATTACCGCCCCCCCTTTCTGACTTTAAAATCGCTTGCAAGCAGTCCTTAGCGGGAGGAGGTACCCCCCTCCCCTCATTTCCTTTTAGGAGGGCACAATGTTTGCGGGTGATTCATGCTTATACTCTGACTCACATTTATAATCGCTGGATCACTGCTCACTTTCTCCAGTGTGCTGATCTTGTTCCCATTTGGGACACTCTGCAGCGGGCCCGTCAGGGCTTGGAGGAGCCCCCCATTCTCCAGCTTGTTATGCCAGGGGGTCTCTAGTGCTCCTGGAGTGGCATGGAAGATTGTGCCCCCACCCAGCCGCAGGTTTCTCCTGGAGCCCCAGGAGAAGACGTCTGCCGTGGCGATCGCAGGCTTCTCCTGGAGCCCCAGGAGAAGACGTCTGCCATGGCGATCGCCAAGACTGGAAACTCATTGCTTTTGTATCTTTATCTGCTTCCTTATGGAGCTGCGGTGGCTCAAGTGGTTAAGACGCTGAACTGCAGGCTGTGGAAGGTCAGTAGTTCAGCAGTTTGAGACCCGGGTGCCGCATGACGGGGTGAGCTCCTGTCTCTAGTTCCAGCTCCTGCCAACCTAGCAGTTCGAAAGCAAGAAATTGCAAGTAGATAAATAGGTACCACTTCGGTGGGAAGGTAACAGCGTTCCGTGCACCTTGGTGTTTAGTCATGCCGGCCACATGACCACGGAAACGTCTTCGGACAGCGCTGGCTCTTCAGCTTTGAAACGGAGATGAGCACCGCAACCCTAGAGTCGGATTCGACTGGCTTTCGAGCAAGGGAACCTTTACCTTTACCTTTACTGCTTCCTGAGTGGGGCTATGGGTTGCAAAATTGTCAGTTGGTAGAATCAGAGCAAGCAGTCACTCTTCCATTGGTGGGACAACATACTCCATTTTCCTGGAGAGCACATCTGCTCACTTATTTTGGGAGCGTGGGATGTATGAGATGGTAAAACTGAATCTGGAGAAAAAAGAGCCCACTGAATCTCTCTTTGGTTCAGTCACCTTGCAGACTGTAGGTGTTCCAAGTTGTGGTGGTCTGCGCAAACCTGCACTGGATGTCAGCCGCCCTCCAGGTGATTATGCCATACTTCAAATGTTGCCTTGATGGCCAACAACTCCTGTTCCCAAATTATATAATTCCTCTCAGCCAATGTGAGTTGCCTGGAGTAAAAAGCACATGGTTGCAGGGGCATGGTCGTTGTTTCCTACTGCAATAATATGACTTCAATAGCTGTACTTGAAGCATCTCTTTCAACCACAAATGGTAGTCTAGGATCCAGATATCGCAGAAGCAGTTTATGACAAACCGGCCCTTCAGATTTTGGAAGGCTTGTTGAGTTTCTGGTGCCCGGTATGCAACAGCCTTGTCAGCAGTACAACCAAGGATGAGAACTCTGAAATGAATTCTGTTATGTCCTGAGCTTGACTTTCAGTCCCATTGACATGCTGGTATCCTGAATGGCAGTGCCTGATTGGCTACTCTGTGTAGCAGGCCAATCAGGAGACAAAGATTGTACTGGAGGGAAGCAAACTGATAGGATGTTATCTCTGAAATGCTATTGGTTGTTACCTGAATATGGGTGTGGCTATGCTAGCCCGCATTGTTTAAATAATAGCCTGTTGGTCTATGTTGTGTTGTCTGTCCTGAGCTGTTCTGAGCTGTTGAATCACTGAGCTGAATCACTTTCGTTGAGAGCTGCCTTTAAGTGTCATACTTATCAGTGGCGACAAGGATGGGATATAGCGGGTAGACAGCCCCACTGAATACTGACACAATGACAGACGAAGCAGAACCAGTCAAGCCAGGCCTGGAAGACTAGGAATCGTACATAACACGGTTTGAGTGTCACATAAGGGCACACCAAATCGAGGAAGAAGCCACAAAATCAGCAGTCCTGCTGAGTTCCTGTGGCCGAGCTGTGTTTGACGTGGCACGGTCCCTGTTCACACCGACTGACATCCTGATGGTGTCACTGGTGGACTTAAAAACAAAGTTGAAAAATTGCTATGCGCCTAGTCTGTCCAAAATTGCATGCTGTCACACGTTCTATAAACAGGACCAGAAGGTCAGAGAATCAATCGCAGAATTTGTCACCAAGCTGAGGAAAGTTGCCCGCACATGTGGATTCTCTGACCTAGAAACGGCTTTGAGGTTGGTGTGTGGCCTACGAGATGAGCGTGTACAGCAGCAGCTGTTTGCCAAAGCTGAACTCACCTACACTACGGTGTATGCAGAGGCTATAGCTGCGGAAGCCGCCAAGTGGTCCACCCGGGAGATCTGGCAAGCCACCGGACCATCGCAGCCACGGGTCAAGAAGGTCGTTCATCATGAGTCAACCACCGATTCCAATGGCAAGGACGTCCATCAGATGCGGAGAGCAAAGCCGCAGCAGACCACAAGGAAAGCAACACATAGGCAGTCATGCGCAGGTTGTGGCGGCAATCACGAGCGGGACCAGTGCTGGGCACGTGACCTGAGGTGC
The DNA here is from genome assembly GCA_029375565.1 of Gekko gecko. Taxonomy (NCBI): domain Eukaryota; kingdom Metazoa; phylum Chordata; class Lepidosauria; order Squamata; family Gekkonidae; genus Gekko; species Gekko gecko. The sequence goes on from JAPDNY010000016.1 coordinate 3,349,523, forward strand.
CAAAACTGTCAAAAGCGGGGCCATCTGGCCAGAGTCTGCAAAGCTACAGGTCAGAAGAAGTCACCTCAGTTGACACTAGGAATGTCAAGGAAGGAGCGAGATGCTAGAGCACGGAGATCAGCAGAATGCAACGTGACCACTAGTCATTCCAACCCAACAACCATCCTGAGCATCCAAAATCACACCAAGAAGAATATGCACATCACCATGCTGTTAGACAGAGTGCCGTGTGAGATGGAGGTCGACTCGGGATCAGCATTGACCATCTCCATGGAGACGTTCCAGCATTTGTTCCCTCGCAGGAGCCACCACCAGTTAGCACCCAGTGGGATGCATCAGATTTCCAAGGGTGGCGCATACCAGTGATTGGGGAAGCCACTTTCAAGGTACAATTTAAGGGGTTAAAGGGGACCCTAGGTCTCCAGGTGGCTGAGGGGCGGAGGGCCAGTCTGATTGGGTTAGACTGGTTTGAGGCTCTGGGAATCGCTGTGTCTGGAATTGACCACATTGGGGGGAATAAATTGAGTTCCTTGTATGCTGAGTTCCCTGAAGTGTTTGATGGAACCCTTGGAAAGTATACAGGTCCGCCAGTCACGTTTGAGTTAGACCCCTCAGTAGCGCCCATCAGATTCTGGTACAGAACTGTGCTGCTTGCCCTCAAATCAAAAATTGAGTCAGAACTCGACAAGTTGGTGGCTCAGGGAGTTTTAGAGCCTGTGCCCTATGCAAAGTGGGAAACACCCATTGTAACGCCCATCAAACCAGATGGTTTGGTTAGGATCTGTGCTGACTATAAATGTACTTTGAACAAAGCTTTGCAACAGCACTCTTACCCCGTTCCTATTATAAGCCACATATTGGCTTCGCTGAAGGGGGGGCGACTGTTTGCAAAGCTCGACCTGGCACAGACATATCAGCAGTTGCTGTGGACCTCAGGGTTGCAGAGGCACAGACGATTGTGACCCATCAAGGAGCGTTCAGGGTCAATCGCTTACAATTTGGAGTCAATGTGGCTCCCGGTATTTTCCAGAGTTTAATGGAGGGATTGCTCAGGGATCTACCAGGGGTGGTCCTTTATTTTGATGACGTGCTGGTTGTTGTCACCAATGAGGAAGAACTGGCAGAGCGTCTTAGGGGTGTGCTGGGCTGATTTCAAGCGGCCGGATTAAAGGTCAAAAAACAAAAATGCCAGTTTGGGGTTTTGCAGGTTGAATTCCTTGGTTTTTTGATTGATGAGCAAGGTGTCCACCCCACAAAGAGCAAGGTTGCTGCCATCCAATGAGCACCAAAGCCCCGAACAAAAAAAGAGCTGCAGTCATTCTTGGGCATCTTGAATTTTTACTATGCCTTCTTGCCCCACAAGGTGTCTGTGGCAGAACCTTTGCACAAACTGCTGGAAAAGGGGGCACAGTGGACATGGGGGCTGCGGCATGATAAAGCGTTTAATGAAATAAAAGACTTGCTGGTGTCTAATTCAGTATTGACGCACTATGATGAGGGGAAACTGTTAATACTTGCCGCTGACACCTCCCCGTTTGGAATTGACGCCGTCCTCAGCCACAAAATGGCGGATGGGCGGGAAACACCAATAGCTTATTATTCAAGGACATTGACAGGGGCTGAGAGAAATTATGCACAAATCGATAAGGAAGGATTTGCGTTAGTTGCTGGTGTTAAAAAATGTCATCATTTTTTGTACAGTCAGAAGTTTGTTATGGTCACCAATCATAAACCCTTGCTGGACCTCTTTGCACTGGGACGCCAAATGCCTCCAGTACTCTCACCCTGTATGTTGCATTGGACAATCTTTCTGGCTGCTTATGATTTTGAACTGGAACTTTGCCCCAGCAAGGCAATGGGACATGCAGATGCCTTAAGCCAGTGTCCCATTCCTGGACCTGCCCTGGACTCTGCTCCCGCCTATGAAGTAATGGCCCTGGAAGAACTGTCGCAGCCACCAGTCCATGCCTTGGACATTGCCACGGAATCAGCAAAGGACTCCACAATCGCCCGGGTGCTTAACTGGGTGTGGAGGGGGTGTTGAACAGGTTGTTTGCCGCCAGAATTTCAAGCTTATTGTACACACCAAAAAGAGCTGTCAGTACATAAAGGCTGTCTGTTGTGGGGGAAAAGGGTGGTAGTACCTCCTCCCTTACAGGAACGGGTCTTGGACGGGGCCGGCCCCAGGTGTCTGGGCGCCCTAGGCAGGACAGCCTGGGACGCCCACCCCACCGGGGATGCCAACCTCCCGGTGGGGCCTGGAGAGGGCCCACCCTTGTCCTGGGCGCCTCGCAGCTGCGAGGCGCCCGGGAGAACAGGGAAGGGCGGCGCGGCTCTCCTGGGCCCTTCGCAGCCGCGAGGCACCCGGGAGAGCGGGGAAGGGGCGGCGTGGCTCTCCCGGGTCCCTCGCAGCCGCGAGGGGCCCGGGGAGAGCCGGGGAAGGGGCGGGCTTGCAACGCCCACCCCTTCCCTCCCAGCAGCGGCGCAGCTCTCCCGGGCCCCTCGCAGCTGCAAGGCGGCGCCCGGGGAGAGCTGGGAACGGCGGGCTTCGAACGCCCGCCCCTTCCCTCCCAGCGGCAGCGCGGCTCTCCCGGGCCCCTCGCAGCTGCAAGGCACCGGGGAGAGCCAGGGAAGGGGTGGCGTGGCTCTCCCGGGCCCCTCGCAGCTGCGAGGTGCCTGGGAGAGCCGGGGAAGGGGCGGGCTGAACGCCCCCCGCCTGCCTGCCCCGCGGACCAGCCCAGAAACCCCAGCCCCACGCTGGGCTTGGGAGGGCCGTCGGGGGGGAGAGAAGCCGCCGCCTCCTGCCCGCCCCACGGCCCAGCCCGGCAACCCCAGCCCCACGGTCCAGCGCTGGGCTTGGGAGGGCCGTGGGGGGGGGCGAGATAAGCCACTAGGCTAGGGCGCTCTTTACTGGCGGCGCCAGTCGCCACCCCTGCCTCCTCTCCCCCCGGCTTTGGGGAGAGGGCGGGCAAGCTCCGCTGCCGCCTCCTGAGCCCCGGCCGGTCGCTCAGGGAGACAGTGGGAGCAGCGGGGGGGCTTTTACCGGGAGGGGCCGGGGTGCGGTTTGGCGCCCCTGCTGCCGGCATGCCCTAGGCGAGCACCTAGCTCGCCTAGTGGGTGAGCCGGCCATGGTCTTGGAGGCACTGCACAAGGGTCATCTGGGCATAGTAAAAATGAAAGTTCTGGCTTGGAGCTATGTCAGGATTGACCATGATATTGAGGAGTGGGTAAAGGTCTGCAACAAGTGTCAACTGTCCAGACCTGATCCCCCCCACGCTCCTCTGCATTCTTGGGAAAGCCCACACAGACCCTGGTCCAGAATCCATGTGGACTTTGCTGGCCCATTTCACGGGCAGGTTTTCTTGACTGTGGTTGATGTTTATTCCAAATGGCTCGAGGTGCTCCTCGGCCTGTGGCATTAATGAGGGCAGACACAGGTATTCCATCACTAAGGGCTCGAGTGCACTTAGCGATCTTGAAATCAATGCCGAAATTTCAACAGCTTCCAAACAAAGCATTTAGCAAAATCAGCTACTTAGATTTACTAAGTAATGATAAAACTCTCATTGAATTTTATAATAACATCATCTCACGGTACTCTGTGCCTGAAGACTTATGCAGATCTTTTGTAAATACCCAGGACCTGTGCCAATGGGTGTTTAATGAGGATGCTCTTTTAGACAAAAGGTTAATACTCCAGTCAAAATCTGCACCATGGTATGATAGGTTTTAAAAAGATCATTAAAGAACCTCCTATTTGTCAGACATTGCAGTCCACAGTTTTAGAGCAGCATTTACCACCCTTCGCAAAGGCCAAAGAAGTGCTGCTTGGAAGGTATACCAACAAAACACAGGAACAATGTGTATGTGTTTGTGGTACCGCAGTGGAAGATCTATTCCACTATATTATGGTTTGTCCTTTATATTCAGACCTAAGAAGCAGATTTCTGTCTGGAATTTTACGCCAACTTTGCAACTTACCTGACAATTAAAACTTGGTTTTCCTCTTCTTGAATATGCATCCCCTGGTTACTCGCAAGGTAGTGCTTTTTGCACTTGCAGCCAGAAAAGTTAGATCCAAGGCTGTTTCCTAGAGCTACAAAACTGGTAGCATAGCTTTTATGATTTAAAAACTTTGATTGTTTTATTTGTTCAAATGCTATACAGTCTTATTCTGAAGGCTTTGTTTATAGAACAGTACTTTGAACCTTAAATTTATAATTTGTATTTATATTTTATATTGTAACAGCCAATGGCCATATACAATAAACTTACTACCAATGTTCCCTCTAAGGCATGCAGTCTCGTGAGCAGAAATTTTACCCTGTGAGCCAAAAGTGGTGCTAGCTTTAAAACTGTGAGCAGGCCAACATTTTTTTTAATTATTTCAGTGTACAAACATACAAAAGATACAGACATAACATATATACTATTATCATTTGTATCACAAGCCATATATTTATATTAAACTTATTTATATTTATATGGAACATACTATATGACTCTTTCTTTAGAAAGGATTTCTACATCATAGCCCTGAACAGTATCATTGTTAGCTAAGTCATCCTAGCCTCCTGCCTTAGCCTAAACTTCCCCCCTTTCAATAATAAAGCATACACACCCTCTGCCTGCCAACTCCAGAGTGATCAGTCATGGTATTTTATTTTAATTAAGAGCCAACACTGAGAATGCTATTTGAAAATCATTAGCCAACTCTGTTCAAATTGGGAAAATGCCCTCTTCACAGTGAGATTGCTGTGTTATCGAGAAAGAGAGAACATGCAGACTGGAGCGATTTCAGAGAATATATACAGAAGTATTGGGAAATGAAGGACAGTGTTTTCAGTTTGGGTAACTACTAATGGGGCAACAATTGTTACAGTTAATGAGTGTTTATAGTAGTTACTAATATCTATGTAGGTGTTACCTGTAGACTTAGTATGTTAACAAGGATTTAACTGACATTTTATGATGTTTGAATGGTGGAAGCAATGCTGGGAGCCATTAGGGGGGGAAGAGGAGTTTTTGAGAAAAAGGATATGAGATTTATGATGTGGACCAAGTTGTGAAACATTGTGTATCCTAATAAAAGTTGTTTTTAAAAAAAAGAGAGAGAAAGAGAGAACATGAAAATGCATTCTGTGGCAAGGTACCAACAAGGCTCACAGGCAGCTAAATACCAGTGGTAAAAGGAACAGCATACAAGGAAAGTGTATAAGTCTGGGGAGGGACATTTGAACTGAGAATCCTGGAATTTACAGAGCTATTCTGAACTGAAATTGTGCGGGAGCATTTATAGCAGATTGAAAAAATCACAGGGAAAATATAAGGAGAGGAGGAGATTGGATTTATCCCCCGCCCTTCACTACCCAAAGGTGTCTCAGAGCAGCTTACAAACTCCTTTCCCTTCCCCTCCCCACAACAGACACCCTGTGAGGTAGGTGGGGCTGAGAGAGCTCTGACAGAAACTGCTCTTTTTCAAGAACAGCTCTTATCAGAACTATGGCTTGCCCAAGGTCATCCAGCCAGGTATAAATGGAGGAGTGGGGAATCAAACGCGGTTCTCCCAGATTAGAGTCCGCGCACTTAACCACTACACCCAAGAAAGCATTACTACTTTTTTCCTAAAGTTTGACTTGGAGGGAGAAACTTGCCTATGGCCTGCGATCCAGCCTAGGTGCTCCAGCCAGGGCCAGTGCCAGGGTTTTTTGCGCACTAGGTGTGGCTACCTTCTGGCACATACATCCCTGTGTGCCCACCAATTTTCAAACTAGGAAGAATGAAAAACACAAAATTTGAAATTGCTCATTTTTTTTTAATTGTGAGAATGAGTAATACAATCTCTGATTTTCCCCACCTCACTGGTGTGTGCTTCTAAACCCTGTCCTTCTAAGCCAGTTTGGTGCAGTGGTAAAGAGTGGTGGACTCTAATCTGCGAACTGGGTTTAATTCCCCACCCCTCCATAGGCCAGTCACAGCTCTATCACAGCAGTTCTCTCAGAGGGCTCTCAGTCCCACAGGGTGTCTGTTGTGGGGAGAGGAAGGAAAGGAGATTGTAAGCTGCTCTGAGACTCCAAGTCTGAATAAAGAATATGTGTACTCCAAAGGGATCTGTCGAGGATGGGTGAGTGGGCGTCAACGTGGCAAAGGGTTCAATGTGGCCAAGTGCAAAGTGATGCACATTGGAGCCAAAAATCCTAAATATAAATACATGTTGATGGGGTCTGAACTGGCAGAGACGGACCAAGAGAGAGATCTTGGAGTTGTAGTAGATAACTCAATGAAAATGTCTAGGCAGTGTGTAACTGCAATAAAGAAGGCCAACGCTATGCTGGGGATTATTAGGAAGGAAACTGAAAACAAATCAGCCAGTATCATCATGCCCCTGTATAAATCATTGGTGCAACCTCATTTGGAATACTGTGTACAGTTTTGGTTGCCACATCTCAAAAAGGATATTATAGCATTGGAAAAAGTGCAGAGAAGAGCAACTAGAATGATAAAAGGGTTGGAACACCTTCCTTATGAAGAAAGGTTAAAGCGCTTGGGACTCTTTAGCTTGGAGAAACGACGGCTGAGGGGTGACATGATCAAGGTTTATAAGATTATGAATGGGATTGAGCAGATTGAGAAGTACTTTTCTCCCTTTCTCACAATATAAGAACTCGTGGGCACTCAATGAAATTGCTAAGCAGTCGGGTTAGAATGGATAAAAGGAAGTACTTCTTCACCCAAAGAGTGATTAACATATGGAATTTACTGCCACAGGAGGTGGTGGCAGCTCCAAGCATGGACAGTTTCAAGAGGGAATTAGATAAACATATGGAGCAGAAATCCATCAGCGGCTATTAACCATAGGGTATAGATGGGAACTCTCAGTCTGGGGCAGGTGATGCACTCTATTCTTGGTGCTGTAGGGGGCAGCAGTGGGAGGGCTTCTAGTGTCCTGGCCCCACTGCTGGACCTCCTGATGGCACCTGATATATTTTGGCTGCTGTGTGACAGAGTGTTGGACTAGATGAGCCATTGGCCTGATTCAACATTGGCTTCTCTTATGTTCTTATGTTATTATGTGTAATACTTGGAGGTTGGATGGCTTGGCCCTGGCTTGAGCATCAGAGAGGCTGTTGAACTAGGCTTGTCCCTGGGCCATTTAGACTTTCCAGTTAGCCTGCTTCTCTTATATACAGAGAAGTCACCCACAGACATACACAGAAGGGGTGTCTTTTCGTGAGAAACAGCCAGAACTGTCAAGAGGCCCTCTTCTGAAAGTCTTCTGACTTCTTCCCACAGACAGAAAATGTCTGCATAACACACACACACAGTTAGGGATGCCACCCTCCAGATGCGACCTGGGGACCTCTTGGAATTACACCTCATCTTGACTACAAAATGCTTTGGAAGGTGGGGTTCAATGGCATTGTGCCCCCCTCAGGTCCCTGTCCATCCCAGGTTCCATCCCCAAATCTTCAGGAGCTTCCCAACCTGAAATTGGCAACCCTACTCCCACATCCCCGTCCAGTGGCCAGACGGACCTGGCAACCCTATGCCTGGTATTACACAGGGCAGAATGGTGAGAAGACCAAGCCGGTCTCTGAATGGGTTACTGCATTGTTTTCCTGGTGCCCCGTCACTTTAAATATAGGCATGAACCCGGATCTGCACTCTCATTTAAAGTAAAGCCAGGCCACCCGCCCAGGCTCCAGCGCAGCCAGGGAACAAAGTGGGTAGCCACCAGGACCCCGGCTTCTTCTCTGCATTCAACCTCCAGTGCCAGGAGCTGCCGAGGAGCTTCTTGCTGCTGTGGCAGCGAGGGCGCCCAGCCAGAGCCAGCCCCACACTAAAGGGATGCAGGAGGACAGGGAGAGGAGAGGAGAGGAGGCAAGCCAGGCAGTGGAGAGATGGGAGCTGCCCATGGGTGAGTGGCGGTGCTCCACCGAGGAAGGATGACGAAAGCAGCACGAGGGGGCTCTCTGTGCGGCAGCACATCTCTTCCTGCCCAGGCAAGAGCGGGAAAGGGAGGGAAGGACGCGCAGGTGCCCCGTGCTCTCCCCCACTTCTCCTCATCGCCTTTTGCTCGCCCGCCCACAGCACTGCGAAGATGCACCTTGGCCCGGGCCTACATGGCCATTGGGAAGGGAACCTCCCGCCCCTGTACTGTGAAAAAAATTGCTGCGCTGATTGGGGGAAATTAGTGCGCCAGCACAATCTGGTGCAGCTAAACAGGAACCTAGCTTACTACTACTACTACTACTACTACTACTACTACTACTACTACTGTCAGGTTCCTGGTTAAATCATTTCTCAACACCAGCCAGTTTGTAGAAAGCTAGCTTTATTGAGACAGTTGATAGATACCAACCCAAACTGAAGTTAAACACTCAAAGGCTACAGATATAGGGAATTCAAGTAAACGCACTAAGGATCAGGACCCAAACACCACCACCCCCGGCATTTTGCCCACCAGAACTAACCGTCAGCTCCCCCCTCTTCCCCCCATAGGCATGTAGCCTTCCATAGCAAGGAACCAAGAGCACGGACATTTGAGAAGCTGGGACGTTTGGCATCAGGAAGGTGACACGTCCCCGACACTTCAAAGAAAGGGAGAGGGAGGAGCCTCTTCTCTCAATGGCAGGCAAGCCGTAAACTGCAAAATGCACAGAGAGGCTGACACGTCCTCAGGGAGCCTCTTTCACAAGGTAGGAACAGTTAATAAAAAAGGCTGGGCCCTAGTCAATGCAAAAGGAGCAAGGGCTGGAGTGGGGGGCAGGTGGTTCTTTTTGGCCTTCATTCTGGTACCGTGATTTTGTGTACAGTCAACAATTAACACGTACATTTTTTAAAAACCTCCGTTTTTAAAGGCAATTGTGCCCAGTAAGCTCCAGGCTAGATCTTCCTGTCTGGAGGTCCAGTTGCAACCGGTGGCCAGTAGAAGAAGCTTTGCTGTACTCTTTGGTCTGTCCCAACTGCTGCAGAGCTGAGGGGCAAACAGGCTTCCCACCTGCCCTGCTTGCTAACAGGAAGCTCCAGAATGAACACTGAAAGGGTCTGCCTCCCACCAACACAATGACATTCTTCATTTCAGGGGAATAGTTGACCATTTGTTGATTGCTGTCAAATAATTGGTGATCAGGTGACAATAGCTGACTGGTCAGCTGACCAATGTGCCAACCCAACCTCTTTTCACCTTCCCTCCAAAATTGGATATGAAAATATTGGTACATGTACTGGCAGTACTTTTATTATTAGCATCAGTTGCTTTTGTAGAACCAAACAAATGTTCATTATTTTAGACTCTGTCATGTATGATGGAACTGATTGTCCTGCTCAGCAGAAGGCACAACACTTCTGAACACAGCAGCCGATTCACACTGAGTTCTTCTGAACGTGCTTCCAGCCAGCAAATGTCGACAGGAAAGATATCTCCGCAGTAATTATTCTATTCTTGTAGTCCAACCACAAGGAAATTTCAATTAGTTTAGCGCCTGTCTGTGTTGTGGTTCGTTTGGATCTCACTGCTGATTCAGCAGTGTCTTTCCTTATTCAGTTTGCCTGAGGAATAGGCAACCAGATCTGGAAGCAGCGTGAGCCTCATTTATGACCTTTTCCCCAGTGTTATCCAAGAACTGGGGACGTGGGCGAGTCTCAACCTATTCTGCTGGGATAGATTTGTAACACTCTGAGGCAGCAGGAGGCACCAATAGAATTCTACTTACATTATGTTGTTGTTGTTCAGTCACCCAGTCAAGTCCGATTCTTCGTGACCCCATGGACCACATCACGCCAGGCCCTCCTGTCCTTCGCCATGCTCCAGAGTTTGCTTAATTTCATGTCTGTTGCATCGATAACACTGTCTAACCATCTCATCTTTTGCCATCCCCTTCTTCTTGGACCTTCAATTTTTCCCAGCATCAGGGTCTTCTCCAGTGAGTGCTCCCTTCTCATTTGGTGGCTAAATGCAGCTCCCGGCAGGGCAGCTGGGGAAGCTAAATATCATTAGCAAACAAATTATCATTGGACAAATAAATATCATTATCAATATTTGCTTTTATCGCTTTTGCTATTATTTTTGGCAGTCTCATTTTAATCTTAATAAAAAGCAATTTTGCATATTTCCCAGTAAAAACATGTAATATTTGTTCATGTCTTGCAGCTCTCAAACATCTGACATTTATTCTATGTTGCTCTTACATTATGCAACTTTGGCCACCCCTACCCCCTCCCATATGTATTTTGTACATGCAGGTCTCATAATTCCCAGTATAGCCTTTTCTTTGGTTTTTTCACCAGCAGAAAAGCCAGAAAACAAGTAAAGACCAACATAGTTATATGGGGGCCCACAATACTGGCAGAGGTTATCCCATTTTCCACCCTGCCATGCCAGGCTCCCAGACTTCCAATGCCACTGGTTGTCCACAAGAAAGTAAGTTTGTTATCTGTGCATACTCAGACATGCTGTTTTGGGAGGGGGGTTTAAACCTCCCAACATATTTTTTAAAGTTTTCAGATTTTTCTGCAAACCTGGAGAGTACCCCTGTTACTTATTCAGTTTACTGTGTTATTAGATGTGAGCTTAGGTCACAGCTCCATAGAAGCCCAGCATTCTAAAATATGCAACCGGATTGGTCAATGCTGCAAACAGACCAATCCAGAGAGACCTTGACTTTTGGTGGCAACAGTTCTCTTTAGTCCCAAGCACTGTTTTATGATTGGACGTTATTGTTTCAGGAAGTGTGGTTTTCCTAGCTCAAAATGTATATAGTTGGCTTGTTCTGTGTGCTGTTTGTTCTGAACTGTTCTGAACTGAATAAAGAAATCACTTATTTGAACGCTGCCTCGATCTCAGTACATAATACTGGCAATGAGGATGGGATTAAGTGGGTAGGCAGCCCCACAGAACCAGAGCTGATCACTGCAAATGGGCAAAGAATTGTCGCCTTGGCCCCTCAAGAGAAATCAGCATACAGACCCCACCAATCCAGAGCGACACTACGATTGCCACCAAAGGCCAGTTTGAGCTGTTCAACACAACCACTGAGGACTAGGACACATTCATCTCCTGATTTGACTTCTACGTCACCGCTAATGAGATCATCGATCCAGACATAAAGAAAGCCATGTTTCTCAGTGTCTGTGGAAAGAACATTTTCGATGTGGCTAGGACATTAGTGGCGCCAGCCGAGCTCAAGGCAGTGGCATTCACTATGATTATGGACAAACTGCACGAGTATTTTACACCCAAGCCATCCGAGATTGCATGTCAGCACACCTTCCACAAGCACGACCAAGCCCAGGGTGAGTCCATAGCCAAGTATGTGACTGCATTCTGAAAAATTGTGTGACAGTGCAATTTCGCAGACCTATGTAACAGACTCCATGACAGGCTAGTATGCGGCCTGATAAACAAAAAGCTACAATGCCGGCTTTTCGCTAAAAGAGAACTTACATTTCAGTCAGCATACAAACAAGCTGTTGCTGCAGAAACTGCCGACCAGTCAACCAATCAATGGTGCAACAGTCCAGAATGCCACCAAAGTCTCATAAGATGCAACCAGTGCATCAAGAGAGTGTGGAAGACACTGACAGCGAGGACAATGGAGTTCACCGAACTCAAGCCGAGAGTTGCAAATGCTACAATCGGCAGCCAGCTACTAAAACAAACTGCGCTAGTTGCGGGGGCGACCATGAACGCCGGAAGTGCCAGTTCCGTGAGGTACAGTATCGTAATTGCAGAAGGACAGGACACATTGTCTGAGTCTGTTGTTCGTCAAAGGTCAAGGGGTCACCTCACACGTCACTGAGCAGACTCCGTCTGCCACCAAAGTAGACTCCTAAACCTACTGATTATCATTCGACATACGAATGTCTCCACCACTCGTCGGTGGCAAGTATGCACTTGCAAACGAAGAACAAAATAAAATTGACAGCCACCCTTGACAGTGTGCCCTGTGAGATGAGGTTGATGTGGGATTGGAACTCACCATCATCTTGACGCAGACACTATGCCGGCAGTCTCCCAGATGGAACAGACGATGACTCAAGCCTTGTGACTTCCACTTAGTCGATTTCCAGAGACAGCGCATCCTGGTTGCAGGAATTGGCAAATTCATGGTGCACTACAAAAGGTTCTATGGCCCCCTGAGGGCTATAGTGGTCTAGGGACACCATGCTAGTCTCTTGGGACTTGACTGGTTCGATGCGCTAGGCATCCATGTAGTGGGAGTGCAACAAGTCTCCCATGACAGCTTGGACTCTGTGTGTAAGGATTTCCTGCAGTATTTGACGGTTCCCTGCATCGCTACACCCCTGGTTTCGTTTGACCTCAACCCCACAGTAATGCCTATTCGTCTAAAAGCTCACTGGGTGTCCTTTGCGAGAGCCAGTTTGGTGTAGCGGACTCTTATCTGGGAGAACTGGGTTTGATTCCCCACTCCTCCACTTGCACCTGCTGATGTGACCTTGGGTCAGTCACAAGTTCTGGCACAGCTGTTCTCTCAAGGACAGTTTGTGTTAGAGTTCTCTCAGCCCCACCTACCTCACAGGGTGTCTGTTGTGGGGAGGGGAAGGGAAAGGAGTTTGTAAGCCGCTCTGAGACGCCTCTGGGCAGTGAAGGGCAGGGTATAAATCCAATCTCTTCTTCTTCTCTTCTTCTTAAGGCAGTGTATCAATGATGAACTAGACCGCCTCATTGCACAGGGAGTGCTGGAGCCATATCGCATAGAAGGTGGGAGACCCCTATCATCACACCCATCAAACCCAATGGGTCAGTGCGAATCTGTGTAGATTACAAGTGCACAATAAACAAGGCTCTGCAGCAGCACGGGTATCCAGTACTGGTCATCAGCCACCTCTTAGCATCATTGGTTGGGGGCAAGATCTTTGCCAAACTTGACCTAGCACAGGCATACCAACAATTGCCTGTCACTCCATAGCAGAGGCCCAAATGATTGTCATGCACCATGGGGCATTCAAAGTTAACCATCTCCAGTTCGGGGTGAGCAGAGCCCCAGGACTTTTCCAAGGCCTTATGGAAGGTCTTCTTCAAGACATTCCTGGAGTCATCGCGTATTTTGATGACGTCTTAACAGCCGGTGTGTCCACCAAGGAACTGTCTGCATGCCTTCAACAGGTCCTCCACCGATTCCAGGACATGGGCTTCAAGGTGAAGCATGAGATGTGCCAGTTTGGAGTTCCACAAGTTGAGTTTTTGGGATTCCTCATTGACACTGACAGGGCCCATCCGATGGAGAGCAAGGTCAAGGCGATTCACAGCGCACCTACCCCTACATCAAAGAAAGAACTCCAATCATTCCTCAGCCTTCTCAACTTCTATCACTCATTCCTGCTGTATAAAGCATCCGTAGCAGAACCATTGCATCGCCTGTTCAAAAAGTCACAGTGGAGCTGGGGGCCAAGTCATGCTTGAGCATTCACCACTGTCAAGGACTTACTATCATCCAACTCAGTCCTCACGCATTTTGACAAATGGCTACTGCTTATCATGGCCGCTGATGCCTCACCCTACAGAATCGGTGCAGTCCTGAGTCACCGTTTGCCTGATGGTCGAGAGGCCCCTATCACGTATTTCTCCAGAACCTTGTCGTCCACTGAGAGGAACTATGCCCAAATTGACAAGGAAGCAGTCATCCTTGTTGCTGGCATAAAGAAATTTCATAATTTCGTGTACAGTCGACAATTCCAAATTGTAACTGACCTCAAGCCGCTGTTGGGATTATTTGCCCCAAACTGCCAGACTCCTCAGGTCATGTCTCCCAGGATGCTCTATTGGTTTGTATTCCTGTCTGCCTATACCTATGAACTGTCCCACTGGCCGAGGAAGGCCATCAGCCATGCTGACGCACTCAGCTGCCTGCCTATCTGTGCCCTGGCACTAGATCCCTCTCCTGCCTGTGAAGTAACAGCTCTCGAGGAGCTACCACAGCCTCCACTACGTGCGTCCAATGCCACCATGCAGTCCGCCAAGGACCCCACCATTTCCCAGGTTCTGAACTGGGTGTGGAGGGGCTGGCCAGCCAGCAGTCAGACTACTGAGTTCCTGGCATACAAGTCATGGCAACATGAACTGTTAGTCCACAAGGGATGCCTCCTCTGGGAGAACCGTGTGGTCATTCCCCCCAAACTTCAACGCCGGGTGTTAGAGGCCTTACATGCAGGACACCTTGGAGTGGTGCGTATGAAGGCAGTAGCCCACAGCTATGTCTGGTGGCTGCACTTGGACCAAGAGATTGAAGGATGGGTCTGTACCTGCCAGACCTGCGAAGAGTCACGACCGGAGCCGCCTCAGGCACCAGTGCAACGCTGGGAGACCAACCGAGTGCCCTGCTCCCACCTTCATATTGACTTTGCTGGCCCTTTTCAAGGGCAAACCTTTTTGATTGTCATGGACTCATTTTCCAAGTGGCTAGAAGTACTCCCAGTGTCTGTAATGACATCGGCATCAGTCATTAGGGCATTGCACCGCATCTTTAGCATACATGGACTGCCCGAGACTATCATGTCCGACAATGGGACACAATTCACATCGGCCAGATTTCAGAGGTTCATGGATACCAACGCAATCTGGCACATCACGGCTGCCCCATTCCATTCATCCACAAATGGACAGGCCAAAAGAATGGTCCACACTACGAAGGATGCACTGCAGAAACTAGTCTACGGCAGCTTGAGCCATAGACTAGCCGAATTCTTTTTGCAGCAGCACATATTACCACACACGACTACTGGGCAGAGCCCAGTGGAACTTCTGATCAACCGCCGTTTAATAACCACCTGCACCCAGACCTCACACCTGACCAACTGCCACAGCGAGAGGCTCCTGAACCCCTCCGATCCTTCCAGGCAGGCAATCTCATCTATGCCTGGAACTAGGGCAATGGGCCAGTGTGGATTTCAGCCACAGTAACCAGCAGCACCGGGCTTGTTTCCTATATGGTGTCCACAGCCGAGGGGAGAGGCCTACGCCGGCACCTTGACCAGCTTCAGCGATGCTGGATCCGGGAAGCGGAGCCAGCGGATCCAGATGACCAGAGGGAAGAGTTTACACACTGCAACATTCCCCAGCCTATGAATTGCAACTTTCCCCAGCCAACATATTGCAACTTTCCCCAGCCAACTACCAGGTGAGTGGCAGTAGCGGTTTCCTCCCCCGGAACGGAGCATGAGAACTCTCTAGTGCTGGCACTGCCCTTAGAGTAGTAGAGTCCCGGCACAACGGGTCCCAACTACACTATGGACTGTCAGCCATGCAGTTCCAGCAGAGATCCTACACTGTCTGCCAGGGAACCACGGCACTCCCAATGAGTAAGAACTTGTCCTCATCATTTGCAAAATTATTTGTGCTAACTTAGGGGGAGGAGTGTTATGTATTCAGTTTACTGTGTTATTAGATGTGAGCTTAGGTCACAGCTCCATAGAAGCCCAGAATTCTAAAATACGCAACCGGATTGGTCAATGCTGCAAACAGACCAATCCAGAGAGACCTTGACTTTTGGTGGCAACAGTTCTCTTTAGTCCCAAGCACTGTTTTATGATTGGACGTTATTGTTTCAGGAGGTGTGGTTTTCCTAGCTCAAAATGTATATAGTTGGCTTGTTCTGTGTGCTGTTTGTTCTGAGCTGAATAAAGAAATCACTTATTTGAACGCTGCCTCGATCTCAGTACATAATACTGGCAATGAGGATGGGATTAAGTGGGTAGGCAGCCCCACAGAACTAGAGCTGATCACTGCAAATTTGAACGCTGCCTCGATCTCAGTACATAATGCCCCCCCAAGTTTGCAGAGCCCCCTGTTTACAGTCAGTGTGGTTCTGACCCACAGATTTAGATATTTGCATATTGGGCCACACAACTATTACAATATGAGACACAAGAGCTGAGTATGCTTGATTAAAATTAACACAACACCTGATTTCTGGTGACGAATAGGTTTAATTTTATGGACTAATTACTGCTGAATAGCAAAGCAAGTCTTCCTCTTGTCTTGATTTTGACAAAGCATGCCAATAATATTTTTAAAACCACAATATATGTATTGTTGCCTGGAATGGTTGTTTGTCTTACCCAGTTTGTTCAGTAAGGAAGAATAGTAAAAAGATAAACATCTGGAAACTTTAAATCTTATCTTAAATGGTTAAAGAAAAGATCAAATAATTTATGAAGTGGAATCAACTCTAGAAAACTCTAGAAAAGAATTTAAACAAGCCATTTAACAGAAGGAGTCTCTGAAGAATAGAATAGAATATTCTTGAATAGTCTTGAGGACAACTTCATCTCTCAGAAGGTGGAGGTGGGAACCAGAGGATCTGCTATCCTAGATTTAATTCTGACTAACAGGGAAGAACTAGTTGATGAAGTGAAGGTGGTGGGTTCCTTGGGGAATAGTGACCATGTCAGCTTGGAATTTGACATAGAGAAGACTGTGAAACCAGGACGTAGCAGAACTCATATCCTGGACTTCAGGAAAGCTGATTTCAATAAACTCAGAGATCTAATAGGTAGGATCCCATGGCTGGAAATGCTGAAGGGAAAATCTGCACAGGAAGGATGGATGATGCTGAAAAATGAAGTGCTTAAGGCACAATCTCAAACTGTTCCAGTAAGAAAGAAAGGTGGGAGACAGGTAATGAAGCCAAGGTGGCTGAACAAGGAACTCTCTGAGGAGCTGAAACTAAAAAGGGAAATGTACAGGAAATGGAAGGAGGGTCAGATTACTGAGGGTGAATACAAGACACGAGCACAAATCTGTAGGGATATTGTCAGAAAGGCTAAAGCACAGATGGAGCTGAGGCTTGCAAGGGATGCAAAAAATAACAAGAAAAATTTCTATGCCTATGTTCGGAGCAAAAAGAGGAACAGGGATAGAGTAAGCTCATTGCTAGGGGAAGATGGTCAAGCCTTAACAAGGGATGAAGACAAAGCGGAATTACTCAACTGTCACTTTGCGTTGGTCTTTAACCGTAAAGTGAGCTGTATACAAACTGAAGAATGCAGGGCATATGAAGGAAAGGGGAACTGCCAGTTCAGAATAAGTAAGGAAATGGTTAGAGAACATCTAGCTGCCTTAAATACTTTCAAATCTCCAGGGCCGGATGGCTTGCATCCGAGGGTGCTAAAAGAAATTGCAGATGTTATTTCAGAGCCTCTGGCTATAATCTTTGAGAGGTCCTGGAGTACGGGTGTTGTGCCGGAAGACTGGAGAAGAGCGAATGTTGTCCCAATCTTCAAGAAGGGGAAAAAGACAGACCCGGGAAATTATAGGCCTGTCAGTTTGACATCAATACCTGGGAAAATTCTGGAGCAGATTATTAAACGCTCTGTCTGTGAACACCTTGAACAAAATGAGTTAATTGGTAATAGCCAGCATGGGTTTATGAAGAATAAGTCATGCCAGACTAACCTTATCTCCTTTTTTGACAGATTTACTAAAATGGTTGACTCTGGCAATGCCGTGGATATAGTGTATCTAGATTTCAGTAAAGCATTTGACAAAGTTTCTCATGATATCCTTGAGGAAAACCAACTTATCCTTGAGGATAAGCTGGTTAAGTGTGGGCTGGATGGCGCAACCGTTGGGTGGATTCACGGTTGGTTGAAAAATCGTACCCAACGAGTGCTCGTAAATGGCTCTGCGTCTACGTGGAGGGAAGTCTCGAGTGAAGTACCACAGGGCTCGGTCCTAGGCCTGGTGTTATTCATTGTTTTTATAAATGACCTGGATGAAGACATAGAGGGGATGCTTATCAAATTTGCAGATGACACAAAGCTGGGTGGGATTGCTAATTCTGAAAAAGACAGTCAGGATTCAGAAGGATCTTGATAGGCTGGAACAGTGGGCTGAGGCAAATAAAATGAATTTCAATAGAGATAAGTGCAAAGTCCTACTCTTAGGTACAAAAAATCAAAGGCACAGATATAGAATGGGAGGGACTTGGCTTGACGGCAGCACATGTGAAAGGGATCTAGGTGTTCTGGTTGATCACAAGCTAAACATGATCCTGCAGTGTGATGCGGCTGTGAAGAAAGCTAATGCAATCTTAGGATGCATTAGCAGAAGCATTGTGTCCAGATCACGGGAGGTGGTAGTTCTGCTGTATTCTGCTATGGTCAGGCCCCAGCTGGAGTACTGTGTCCAGTTTTGGGCACCACATTTTCGGAAGGATGTTGACAAACTCAAGCGGGTCCAGAGGAGGGCGACCAGGATGTTGAGAGGGTTGGAGTCCAAGTCTTATGAGGAAAGGCTGAGGGAGTTGGGTATGTTTAGCCTGGGAAAGAGAAGGTTTAGAGGGGACATGATTGCAGTCTTCAAGTATTTGAAGGGCTGTCATGTAGAAGATGGAGTGGATCTATTCTCTCTTGCTCTGGATTGCAAGACTAGATCTAATGGGTGGAAATTACAAGGGAGTCGTTACCGGCTTAATATCAGGAGAAACTTCTTGACTGTAAGAGTGGTTGAGCAGTGGAACAGACTGCCTCGGGAGGTGGTGGATGCTCCTTCGCTGGACGTTTTCAAGAGGAGACTGGACAACCATCTTTTGGGTATGTTGTAGGTATGTAGGGGTTTCGGCTGTGTTCCTGCAGAGTGCAGGGGGTTGGACTAGATGGCCTGCAAGGTCCCTTCCAACTCTAACATTCTATGATTCTATGATTCTATGAAGATGCGACAGGTAGATATAAAAGCTATATGTACATGTTTACCATCATAAAGTTTTCATTGTGAATTAGTCCACTTGCAGGAGAAAGACAAAGATACCAAAAATCCTGGGGCACAACTTAAATGCTACACCTCACCCCCAAATTATGGCTGCTTGCTGATGTAAAAAGGAAGCATGTGCTCAGATGCACTGTATCACCTGTTAGCCTTGATGATGTGGAATAAACTGTCATTAGTAGAGTAGGAAAGGAGAGTTCACAAGGATCTTTTAACACATTATAAGATGAAATAAATCATGTGACTTTTGATTGTTCTTGTTAAAGCTCACTGGAAGATGTAATTCATGGTCCCTTGGCATAAATCAGTCTGCTAAGTCTATTCCACAATTTAGATATTTACATGGATGTTTGATGGCAGAATACCCTATACTTATAGAAAAGTTCTGACCCTTCCATACCAAAATGATATCCGTGCCAATCGTGTGGGGGAGGGCCAGAGAACAGGAGAAACAGAGAGGGAAGGATAGGGACAGAAAGCCGCACATGCATCGAATAAAACATTGGTAAACTGAGATATGTCAGTGTGTGTGATTTTAAAGGCAAAGTCCTAACTGATATTAGAGAATACTGGATGAATCAAGCAGGTGAAATGGAACCCGACAGAAAAGGTATTTCCTTACATCCAGAGCAGTGGAGTCAGTTGAAGAAACAGATTTTCGACACTGACGATGCAGTAAGAAAACTGTAAAAGGCAAAGCCATGCCAGAATTCTACTATTACAGGTTTAAGTAGTCTTTTTACATTGACATTCATTTTCTAAACTTATTAGTTTTTCAAGCTATTGAATATTTGGATTGCAAAATGATTTGTACAAAGAGTGCTTTTTAAAATGTGCATTAAAAGTGTATTCTGAGTGAAGGTTTTTTTAAAAGATGATATAAGTGGCTTCAGAAGTGTATTTAGTTAGTTGCTTGTTTATCATTATTTTATTAAAACGTTCATCTTCCACTTTTTGAAGGTGAGAAACTCAGGTCTTGCTCTACCATGAAGCTGGCTGGAGTGCCTTGGGCAAGGTTTAGCCTAACCTCTATGTGAGGAAGAAGTCCAGCAGGTCATTGAGTAAAGATGTTCCATGTCCACTTTCTCATTGGTGAAGCCACCAAAGGGCCACCAACTTGGAGGGAAGTGGGTTGAATCTTCACTCTAATCCGACTCCACCTGTTGAGACTCTTTTTTCACACTCCTGCCTTTTTTTTGAGCTGGCTCTGTGCAGAGAGGCCTAGCCCCATGTCCTCCTTAGCTCTGGGATGCAGGAGCTTAACTAGCTTCTCATAGTCCCTGGAAGTCCCTTTAAGGGATCTTCCGAGGCTATCACCAAATCATGTACAAAGGCTCTTAATTTATAAATTTCTTTTTTAATCCTCACACCCCCAATCTTCTCATCTTGTTTTATGTCTCTATTCAGTATTTCAAGAACTAGAATAAACAAGAGAGAAGACAATGGATAACCTTGTCTTGTTACTTTTTGTATCTTTGTGAAGTCTGCAAGGTAGGGCTCTTTTTGTAGCAGGAACTCCTTTGCATATTGGATGACACACTCCTAATGTAGCTAATCCTCCAAGAGTTTACAGTAGCCCCTGTAAGAAGAGTTCTGTAAGCTGTTGGAGGATTGGCTACATTAGGGGTGTGTCGCCTAATATGCAAAGGAGTTCCTGCTACAAAAAGAGCCATGCTGCAAGGTATAAATCAATTTCACCCATTTTATAAAGCTCTCTCCAAAATTCATATCTTCCAAAACTTTAAACAGAAAGGTTGAGTTCACATTATCAAAAGCCATCTCTGCATCTAAAAAAAATAAATAAATGTGGCTTGTTTGCATTATGTTTTTCGAGATATTACAAAATATATAACACAAGTCTAGCATTGTCCTTCAACTGCCTTTTAAATAAAAACCCAGATTGATCTTCATAAACTCTTGAAAATTATTTTCAATCTTTCAGCTAGAATTGTAAACAACTTATTGTCATTATTCAGTAATGATATTGGTCTATAATTTCTTGTTAAATTCAATTTTTGACCATTTTTGGGTATTAATGCTATATTAGCCTGTTTCTGTGGCATCTTTACTCTTTATAAAATAGGATTCATCATACTTTGTAAAGTTTGTACAAGTTCATCCTCAAAGCATTTATAATACAAACCTGATAATCCATTTGGTGCCGTAACCTTTCCTGGTTTAATCTTTTTTTATAGCTTCCAGAACTACCCTTACAGGTCCATTCATAATTTGTCTTTGTTCTTCTGTAATCCTAGATAAATTTTGTTTTCTAAGATATTCATCTATTTTCTCCAGTGGAACATAATGTCTTTTGTATAGAATAATACTGATAAAATATCTTTTGAAGAGCCACATTATCCATTAATACAATATCTCCCTCTTCTAATCCCTCCTTATATATATTTGAGTTTTGGTCATACCTTATATGGTCAAAATGCGCGCCGGAATCAGTTGGCCGAGGGACTTGCCAGTCAGAGACGGAGTCCCTCGCCACTGGCTGCTTAGCCTTCCGGCGTGGCTGTGCGCCCTCCCACTCAGCCACCGCGCAGCCTCACGCCCCCAGTCTGCTCCAGCCGCCGATCGCTTCGGGCTGGGGGGCGGCGGCGGCTACCGGCTCGGAGGGACTTCACCCAAAGCTGGGTATGGAGGCTTTGTGGGGGAGGGCACAGCGGGCCTCGGGAGCGCTGCCCGGCCACCCCTCCCTGAAGGCTTTCGGGAACGCGATGTGCGGGGTTGCCCATTTTGGAGGGCACTCCCGAACGGCGGGGCAGGGAGGCTTGCACGCGGAGTCAGCGGCGGCCCTCGGACGCTTCCCTTGCCCGGAGAACACCGCCCCTCCTCCCTGCGTGACAGGGCCAGCCCAGCCGCCTTGCCCACCCCCAAGGACTCTCCCTAGGGCCCGTTGCCTCGGCTGCAACGGGCTTCCCCCCCTAGTTTCAATATAATTTTATTTTCTCTTTTTGAAGTTTATATGCCTACCATTTCCCTGTTTCCCACTAAATTCTAACTTTCTAACTTATTCAATTCTAATTAGTATAAAGTTAATAATATCCTTATTTCTTTCCATCCTTCTCTCTCCGATCGTACCAGTCATAAAAGCATTGCCAAGTGTTTATAAAGGCTGATTCATCGTATCCTTTCAACATCAAAGTCAGTTTGTCCATTTCTGCTGCTTCCATTATCTTCTCAATCAACTCCTGTTCAGTTGGTACCACCATAGTTTGCCAGTACTTTGCATATAAAATTCTAGCCGCTGTTGCTATATATGTTATCAAATATCTCTCTTCTCTCCGAACTTCTTTTGGAAGTATTCCCAGCAATAATACCTCTGGCTTAAACAAAATGGTACCTTTTATAATATTCTGCATCAGTCTATGCACCCATATCCAGTATTTTTTAACCCTCTCACAAGTCCACCACATATGATAAAACGAACCCACTTTGACATTACATTTCCAACACTTATTAGAGCATTTTCCATCAAATTTTGATAACCTATCCAGAGTAATATACCATCTATAAAACATTTTATACATGTTTTCTCTATATGCAACTGCTCTGGTTATTTTCACATTTATTTTCCATATTTGATCCCACTGTTCCATCTCTATGCTATAGCCAAAATTTGCTGCCCATTGAACCATATTGTTTTTCACTGTTTCATCTATCGTATAGTCAGCCAACAATAGTGCGTACATTTTTTTAATAAATTTCTCTTCCGGCTCATACAATATTTTCTCCATATCTGATAGTGACTTCTCAAACCCTTTCTGTTTGTCTTTTTTATATCTTGACTGAATCTGAACTCTGTGCCACCAACCAATATCCTCGCCCAATTCAAGCTCCCCCTTCGCATTTATAATATCGAGATATCTTTGCGATGGATCTTCACAATATAACCTAGGTAAAGTCACTGCTTCTACCGGGGCTACCAGCCTAGAGGTTTTAACAAACCACCTCCTCCGGATGATCTCCCATACTCTAGCAAGTGCATCCCGTATCCAGTGTTGTCTAAAATATTTACGTGCTGCCACCTTCTCGTCCCACAAAAACGCATGCCAACCTTCTAAGAGATCATGGCCTTCCAGTTTTAAAAGCCTTCCATCTTCCAACATCACCCATTCCTTAAGCCATGCCAATGCTCCCGCTCTATAGTATAGTGTCCAATTTGGAAAAGCCAGGCCTCTTTCTTTTGAGTCTTGTAGCACTTTAAGCCTAATTCGTGCTCTTTTCCCTTGCCACACAAACTTAGACGTGGTTTGCTCCAACTCTTTCAGTATTGCCAAGTTTTTCAGGACAGGAATCGTTTGGAACAGGAAGATCCATCTTGGTAGAATATTCATCTTTATCAATGCAATTCTTCCAATTAAGGACAACTTCAAATTCTTCCATTTTTCTAAATCTTGTTTCGTTGCTCTTAACAATTCTCTATAATTATCTTCTTGTACTGAACTACACCTATTCTTTAATTGAATTCCTAAATATTTCACCTTCACACAGAGTTTATATCCCGACTCTTCTTGCAAATGCTCTCTTTGCTCCAAAGTCATATTTTTAGTTAGAATTTTTGTTTTAACCATCTTAATCTTCAAGCCTGCCACTTGCCCGTACTCTTTCAAGATCTTATTTAACTCCATGATTGAAGATCTCGGTTCCTCCAATATGAATGCCAAGTCATCTGCGTAAGCTAATAGCTTATAATGTTCTCCATGAGCCTTTAATCCCTTCACTTCTGAATTCTGTCTTATCTCTTCTGTTAAGACTTCCAGAGCAAAAATATATAGTAATGGTGAGAGGGGACAACCTTGCCTCGTACCCTTCTGTATCTGGAATTGTTCAGTCCGTTCCCCATTTACCATAACTGCTGCTCTCTGTTTTGAGTAAATTGCTTGGATTGTTTGAATAAATCGTTCTCCCGCTCTGGCCCTCTTAAGTGTCTCTATTATAAACATCCAATCCAAGTTGTCAAAGGCCTTCTCTGCGTCTACAAAAATCACTGCCATTTCTTTTTCTGGATGAGCTTCATAGTATTCCAACACATTCAATAATCGCCTCATGTTGTGCTTTATCTGTCGTTTCGGGAGAAATCCTGACTGGTCTTTATGAATTGTTTTTGCTAAAACACGCTTCAATCTATCAGCTATAATAGAAGCAAATATTTTATAATCCACATTTAATAGGGAGATCGGTCTATAGTTCCTAACATCGTTTCCTTCCGTATCTTGTTTATGTATTAAAGAGATTAGGGCTTCCCTCCACGTATCAGGTACTTCCTCTCCTTCCCACGTTTTCTTATAAACTTCATGTAGTTGTGGAAGCAATATTTCTTCAAAGGTTATATAGAATTCCACTGGTAGACCATCCGTCCCTGGTTCCTTACCTTTGTTCTGCCTTTTCAATGCCTCCACCATCTCCATCATAGTAATTGGTTGATTTAAAATCTTCTGTTCTTCCTCCGAGAACTTCTGCCACACGCGGTCTTGCAAATACTGGGATATTTCTTCTCTAGTTATATTCTCTCTTGCATAGAGTTTCTTATAGAAATCTTCCACAATCCTTTTCAGGTCTTGAGCTCCATTTTGTTCTACCCCATTTCTATCTCTCAACGATTTTATCAATGTTCTTTCCGATTGCTTTCTTACTTGGTAAGCCAGCCATCTAGTTGGTTTGTTGGCATTCTCGAAGTAATTTTGTTTGGCATAGTTTACTTTTTTTGCCATTTCTACTGTCAATAAACAATTCATTTTGTGCATAAGAAGTTTAATTTTAGCTTTCCCACCGGAGTCTCCTCCCATCTCCATTTCTTGCTTCTCCTGTTCCAATATTTCTTTTTTCAGATTGAGGTATTCCTCATTTCTTTTTCTATTCTTCTTTGCCGCTTCCTTCATTAAAAGTCCTCTCGTGAAAGCCTTAAACGCATCCCACACCGTTCGTCTCGGAATACCTGGAGTGATATTTTCCTTAAAAAAGAAAGCAAATTCCATTTGCAAACTTTTCACCACCTTACTATTCTTGAGTAATAAAGAGTTCAATGTCCATCTGTCCCTACGGTTTATTCCCAGTAGCTCCACCGTTATCGGATTGTGATCAGCAAATGTGCCTGCATCTATTTCAGCCTCCTGTAAATCTCTTACCATTGAAGATGACATCCAGCACATATCCAGTCTAGACCAAGAATCATGTCTCGCCGAATAAAACGTATATTGTTGCGTTTTAGGGTTTCTTATTCTCCAGGTATCAACTAACCGCCATTCCTCTACAATCTGCAGAAGTGAATTAGGAAATTCATTACCTTTTGGCTTCTTCCTCTGGGTATTCGCTTTCCGATCCATGTTATTATCAAAAACCGCATTAAAGTCACCAATCACACAAAGCTCTTGGAAATCCTGTTTGGCCATCAAGATTGAGAGCTTTCGATAGAACTTCTCCTGGTTTTGATTTGAGGCATAGATATTCACTATTAAAACTTTTTTATTTTGTCTTTGTATTGTCACCATCAATATTCTCCCATCTTCCGAAGCAAATATAAGTTCTGACTGCATATATTCCTTAATATAAGTGGCCACTCCACGTTTTTTCTTCTCTTTATCTGTTGCCACAAACATCTTGCCTAATCCCTTATAGTTCAGATATTTTTCATCCTTTCTCCTAATGTGGGTTTCTTGAATACATGTTATGTCTGCTTTACATTTCTTCAATTGATGAAATATCCTTCTTCTTTTCTGAGGTCCATCTAAGCTGTTGACGTTCACCGAAGTTATTTTTATCTTCTTTTTATCCATCTAGGTTCTGTGTCTGTCTGTATTCCTTTTCACCTTTTGTTTTTTGCCTTGTCACGATTGGAGATCTCAGTCTAAATTTTCTTGATCTTTGAGGTTTGGCAGAGAGAGCTGATGCCATTGCTCCCTGGGATTGAGATTCCTCTTCCCTTTCCACCTCTCCCTCTTCTCTCTCCTCTTTTTCTTCTTGATCATCCGACATCTCCACTCCATACGTCTCTAGAAAATCTTTAGCCTTGAAAACAGCGGTGATTCTGAATCTCTTTCCCTCAAAGTTAAAGAAGACCCCCTCTGGCAAAATCCACCTATAGGTGATATTATTGGCTCTCAACAGTGCCGTTAAGTCTGAGTACACCCTCCTCTTCTCCCTCACTCTCCAGGGTACCTCTTTTAAAACTTTAATTTCTTCTTGTCCCATCTTCAACGGTACAGCGTTTACTTCTTTCAGTATCTTATCTCTAACTGCCCGCTTATGGAACTGCACCTGGACCTCCCTGAGCACCTTAAATCTTCTTGCATAGGCCGAGTTCATTCTGAAGGCCACATCAATTTCTTTTTCCACTTCGCTTACATCTTCAATACGTAAATGAGTTGCCAGAAGTTCAGACATCTTTGAATTTAGATCTTCTTCTTTTTCCTCTGGGATATTCTGAAATCTCAGAACAAAAGCCGCTGTCTCCACCTGTAATCTCATTACGTCTTGCTCCAATGGTGATTGTTTTTCTTCATTTTCTTGAACCTTCCTTTCCACTTGTCTTGTTTTTGTCTCCACTTCCTCCACCGTATTACTTAGTGACACAATTTTTGTAGTATTATCGGCAATTTGCTTCTGCAACAGCTGTAAACTCTTGGTGAACTGCTCCGTAATATCCTTCATTGCATTCTGAATCAGGACCGCCGCTTGGGGGATCATATCTCTTACTTCCTGGATAGCTTGTGGGACACTACTCCGGATTTCTTCCATGCCAGCCTTGAGCGGTTCTACAACATCATTAATCGTGTTCAGGATAGTGGCTTGCACTATCGCTTGTATTTCTTTCTGGGGTATTTCTTTCGGGGGCTCTTTCTGGCCTGCACCTCCCAACTTTCCTGTAGCAGAGCTAACAGCCCCTGGAGAAACCAGAGACTGTTTCCTTAATCCTCCACTGGCCATATTTATCTATTTTTCACCACTTCCAAGTCCCACTTTTAACATGCACAGAGAATATTCACAGTTTTGTTTTGTTTTTTAGATTATTATTTACTCTTTAGCCTTATCCACTGTTTGGGAACAGCGCAGGTCTTCTGGCCCCGTTCCCAGAATTTCTATCTCAGAAAAAATTAAAACAAATACCAATGCTTAGGCTATCTTATTTGTTGGCAAAATCCCCAGAAATTATTTTCGCTATCCTCCCGTCTATTTACCAAGACAACCTCCCTGTTGGCAATTTTCCCAGGAAGGCTGCCTTGCCCACCTTCCCCCTCCCATACTCCCCCTATAGTCCATTAAAACCAAATGAAAGTGAGCAGCCGACACACTATCAATCAATAATCAAATTCCTTATTGTCAAACCAAGTTCTTTCATCCAGCAGTCTTTAAACAGAGTCCATCCTTCTCTCCCACCTCTTTTACCGATAGCAATCACAGCAAAAATTGAGGACGTAGCAAACACTCTCTCTTCCCTCACTCTCTTACTCTTCCACCCTGGCCCTCAAGGGTTAAAAATTAGCATACAATGAAAACAGGCCTCTTCTTCTCTATTTCTCTGATTCTTCTGCCCTACCCCTATTAGGGTTAAAATTTGAGAACGCTACAAAGGGGTCTCCAGCCAGTCGCCTTCACCTTAGAGCTTCTTATTTTCTCTCAGCCTCTCTCTCTCACCAGACGGATTCCCCCTCCAGCTCTCCCTGCACACAAACTGCTTTGCGTCTTGATTTTCAGTTTTTAGAAGAGGCTTAAAAGAAGACCCAGGTTTCCTCTCAGCACCCACTGAGAGCCAGGAAACCATTTTAAAGCCCCATCATTTCCCTCTTCAGCTCCATGGCTTTTCTGATGGAGTTCTCTTTCCCTCTCGCCCTTTCAAACCTCGTCACGCCACGCTCTCTTTCAGTTTCTAGCCGTTTGTTCTTCAGGGGGGAGAGCCCTCCCCACTATGCTACTTCTTAGAGCTAATTATTTTAAATTGCCCTTTCAAACCATTCAGCTTTTATCATGAATACTCACAGAAGCGCTGTCGGTAAGGTGTCTCATCCCCCCCTCATCCAATGCAAAAGTCTTGGCTTGACTCAGACAAACTGAGCCCGAACTTAGATCCCGCGTTGGGGGCGATCCAGTCCGCCCCGTGGATTGCAAATCACACAGGGTTTCAGATCAAAGCCCCTTGCAGCTGCCAGTCCCTTCCCGGGACAACAGGGAGCCCTTTTGATGGTCAAAGGGTCCCTTTAAAGATCAGAAGATCGCCACACGCTCGAAGTGCGTGCACTTCGCCAAGCTATCAGCACTCTCTCCTGTTTATTTGTATATTCAAAGTTTCTTTTTTGTTTTACATTATTAAATTTTATTTCAATTTCTCTTATTGTTTGCATAGATAATCATTGCTGTAGAATCTTAATTTGTTACAAGATACTTGTATTTCCTGGGGAATTCTTTAATTCTTTTTTTCTTTTAACCTCATCCCCCCAAAATTGTGTTTTCTCTTGCCTCTTCTTATTATATTCAAAATTATGTTTTATCAAATGGCCCCTCATAAAGGCTTTACTTGTATTCCAAACCATTCTCAAGTTAGTGCCTTTATTTAAATTGATTTCAAAAAATTATTTTAATTTCTTCTTACAATCAACAATTGCTTCTTTTTTTAACAGTGATTCATTTAATCTCCATCTAAAGGCTATGTTTTCTTTTATAAACCAAACTCACAGGGTTATCATCTGAAAAAGTCTTTGGTAGAATCTCAGCTTTAGAAATCTTAGTAGCTAAAACTCTTGAAATCCAAATCATATCTATTCTTGAAAAGGATCTGTGTCTTTCTGGAAAAAAAGAATACTGTCTTGAGTTACCATTCTTCTGTCTCCATATATCAACCAATCCCAAGTTATCCATCAAATTAAAAAAAATCTTTTGGCAGCTTACCTTGAGTAATTTAAATATTTTTCTCAGCAGCTCTATCTATTTGGAGTGAAATCACTCCATTCAAATCCCCCAACAAACACCAACTTTCATAGGGAAGATCTATTAATCTATCCATAAGTTGTTTATAAAATGTCACTTTATCCTTATTTGGGGCAAAAATTACCAGCACCATAGTCTTAATCCCAAGTAAGTCAACTGCTACCCCCACAAATCTATCATGATCATCAGTCAATACAGATTCTGGTTTTAATTGGGATTTAATATACAAAACAAATCAATTTTTCTTATTAATATCTGCAGAAATAAATTCTTCACCCTACGTTTTATAGGTCAGATATTTTATATCCTTTTATCTAATATAGGTCTCTTGCAGACAATTTTGTTTTAATTTTTTCAAATCGTGATTTTTTTTTCTCTTTTGAGGGGCATTAGCTCCATTTATATTTCATGTTAAACATTTATAATCCATAATCAAATCCTAATCGTAGAAAAGTCAATACCTCTAGCATCTATTTCAATATCATCCTTTTCCAATTCCTGTTTTAACTGGTGTGGGTCTTGTGTAATTTCTTCTGAAATCTCCATTTGCATCTCTTCAAATTCTCCTTTAAATATCCTAAGGATTCTCTCGCCTTTTGAACAAACTTCAGTCTAACTCTCTACTGTTTAAAAGTGATAAATCTTACAATTTATCCCATCAAAATGGGATCTTTTTCTGTTTCAATTTTTCAGTTAAAAAGCCATATTCTTGTCTTTTACATAGAATTCTAATAGGGATTTCTTTCAAAATAATTCCATCTATATTATCTCTTTTCAATCCTGTGTTAAAGTGCTATTACAAAACTTGACCTCTTATCTTCCTGTCAAAATGCACCAGAATATCCCTAGGAACAGTTCTTACTCTAGCAAATCTAGAATTTATTCTATAAACTTTATCAATTTCTATCTCCCTATCTTCCTCTTCCCAACCTAGAAAATTTGCCAAGGCTTTAATAATCCTTTCTCTAATGTCTTCATAAGAAATCTCTGGAATATTCCTTCTCTCTCAGTTCCAGTAAAGCTAAATTATCTAATTCACTTTCCAACTCTCTATCTATAACTTCTGTCTTACTCTTTATAATTTCCACTTTGTCATTAATTTACTTTACCTCTCCAGATATTTGCTTTGATAGACTTCCCAACCTCTTGATTTCTTGTGTCATCCCCTCTTTCATCCTTACAAGTCTTTCATTCATTCTTTTTCAAAAGCTTCCATCTTATTTCCCATCTGTTCAAATAATTTCTAAAGCAGCTCAGGTGTAACTGTTTTTTCAGGCTGATCTAATGATGCTCTCCTTCCCTCTTGCATTTCTCCTGATAGTTGCCATTGTATATTAAAATTCAAAAACAAAATTATCTCTTATCTTTTGTTATAAAAAGTCTTCCAATTAATTACACTCTTTAGCAGTAAGCAAAAAATAATCCCACCAAAGTCTGGTCTCTTTAAGTTGCAACTTTATCCCATAATACTTTCAGAAGTAATTGTCCCCTAATCCATTTTAAAACTTTCTTGTATCTTCTCTTTGTTTTTGCAACCATTTCTTAAATCATTAAAGCCCCTTTTTGTATTTGAAATCCCCCCTCCAAAAGAAAGATTTAGCTCCTCATAAGGAATCTTATCTTTGTTCAGAGAAAATCTCGCTTTATCTGTAGAATAATTATTTCCTGAAATGATTAAGAAATGATGGTGGCAAGGCTTAATGTCCATATAGGTTACACTGCTGTGTTGAGTGTGGGTGGACCTCAGCTTCCCAGTTGCTCAACTCCTGAGCCGACTGAAAGAAACTTCCATTTCTACAGTTTACCCATAGGGGAGCAGCCATCCTGAGTACAAGTGGGATATCTCCCAATTCCCTTTCATCCAGAGAGATTGCATCAGCCAAAATCAGCCCTCTCTCCAGTGTTTTCAGCCCTGGTGTTTCTCCGCTCCTTCAGAGACATCAGCCCGCCATAGTTCTTCACCAGAAGTCCCACTAATATGATCTTAGAGTAACCCAGTCTGTAACATGACTTTTACAACAAAGCCAATAGGTCACAAACAGAAAACAGCCAATGTGCCTCTAGGAGGTACAAATCTCCCATCTTGTTCCCTAACAAACACGAAGACTTTATAATGCATAGACGGAGCCACAGATGTCTACTGGCAGCAGCTTAGCAGGCAGAGGCAATGTTTAAAGCTGTTCAGAACTGCGATATAACCAATTTGCTTAAGTGAAATGGCACACAGAGATGCTTGCACCAACCTGGTATGTGAGATTAATGCTCAGCCTCACCCTCAGTCAGGTAGAAATCTGGCAGCACAAATATTGTCATAATTATCTATCTGTGTATTTACAGAAGAAAATGAACTCCTAAGAATTTCTAGCCATTCCATTTAATGAGTCAGTGGACATGCTCACCAATGTCACTCTCTGTCAACAACACAGATCATGCAAACAGTCCTCCATGGAGGCCAGAGCTTCCACACTCTATTGTGTGTCATACTAGTGAAAGTGAACTACTGCTATTTTGGTCTTTCCATGTTGAAGATCTTGGTTTGTTTGCTTGTATGGGAGCTCTGCCTGGTGATTCAGGATTTCTCTTTTTTTCCTTGAGTCAAGAGGAGCCATGTATCCAGCATGCAAGACAGCATGATATTGGATGTAGTGATGATACAGGCAATATAATTAGTGTCATATGTATGAAGGCACAAAAGAGCACAATGTCAAAACATAATTTATACCATCTTGGCCACCATTTCCCATTTTCAGGTCAAAGTTAAAGTGTACAGCCTAGGTGAAGTCAAATTTGGATTCAGCAAGATAAAAGACTTTTTAAAAAGCACTCAAGAAAATCAGTTTCTCACTCGAGACTAGGAAAGCTCCCTGATACCTAGAATTCAAATACATGTACTTTTCACTGGACAGTTTCCTTTCTTTCTGCTTACTCTATGCGCAACTCATATGAGAAGAAGCAATCACACCTTTTGCAGTTTTTCAGACAGATGTGCATTCACTGCTATTCCCACAAAAGGGAGGTGCAGCATTGCTGCTTTTTGCCAAATTGTAGGGGTCATTATCTCCCGCTGATCTTCTTCTGACTCTCCAGAGGGCATTCATGCACTATAAGTCTCAAGCAGAGAAGTCCATGTCAGGAAGTGGTGTTAGAGTCTAGTGAAACCTCACCAATGCAGAGTGGTACAGCGTGCTGTAGAGCTAAGTCCCACAAAGTCCAATGTCCACACAGGTAGTGGGGAGGAAATATATACAAGGAATTTATTCACACTGTTAAGTGATGCAGGTATACACGAGTCAATCCAACAAAGTGCTTCACCATACATCCACATACAAAGAGAGAGAAGTAGAGACTGTACACAGAATGCTTATATACACTGACTGACCAATCAGCACTGGCTGCTGAGTCACTCTGACCCTTCAGCAGAGGTGCTGGTCAGAACCGGTTTGCTCCAGCTAGAGCCACTAGCCTGCAGCTGTTAACTGTCACTTGGATGGACATGATCTGAATCTGACAGCTCATATCTTTCATACACTGACAGTCTAGTGTAGCAGTTATCTCTTCACAGAACATCCAGCCATCTCTTATTTCACTAATGTAGAGGACACAAACAAAGAAAACATCATCCTTTGTCAATATGGAAGCCCTTTGGCCTCTGTGCTGTGTCAGCAGCTGCTGCAGTAGCAGCGGGAAAACCACACAGGCCTGTCCTCATTAGGACAACACACTCCTCTCCTAAAAAGTGACTTGGGAAGAGCTCTGAAACTTTGCATGGCAAGAGGGGGATGGGAAGTTTCATTATAATGAGAACCTTGCTTAAGTACTTTAACAGCCATTTCTTTTTCCAATTTGGGGGCAGGCATCAATTGACAGTTTGCTAACTCTAAGAGAGAGAGAGAGAGAGAGAGAGAGTCTGCTTCATTCAGAGAATCCCAGCGGAATTCTCTATGCTCCGGCACATCATTGTCCCCCAGCCCCATTTGCAAGTTTGTGCCACTTTTATCTTGAGCTGCTTCCTGACACTACTTGCCATCTATTTTAGCAATAAGCTGGCTTTGTAAAAGCTGGTATTAAATTAAAACATTTTTGACATTTTATAATGCAAGAGACTATAAAAACCATTTCCACTTTCTTATGACAGGTCACAAAGTGTAAGGCTTGTTGATGTAGAGAAAAGCATTGATTGTAAGGCGTACCATTGACTGAATGTTTAGAAAATGTTATAGTTACTGAACTGGTCTCTTTTCTTTTTGTTTTAAGGAATAAATGCCCTTTTAAGGAGGTGTTTGGGAATCAAATGAGGAGAGTATGCCAAGTCAACAGAATGAAAATTATGTAAATCCGAGGGTGTCTGTCTCCTCTCTGCTGGAGGCAAAGTTATTTCTCCTAGGATAGACATTGCAGAGCATCCAGGCTATAAGGCTCAATTAGTGTAAAGATTTTATCATATTTCAGGAGGTGCTACAGAAAAAAAATGTCCCATAATCTGATTTAGGATGTGATATATTAACGAAAAGGTGCTCTTTCTGACCTCTCTTGCCCAAATAATATTCCAGAACAACATTTAGAAATCTGTCTTTGCGTAGAGATGCAAAAGAACTTTCCCCCAGAATCTCTGTGTGAGTGTGTGTGAGTGTGTGTGTGCACGCATTTGCAACATCTATTGAAAGACACTCCTGTTAGCTAGGCCACGAGTTATACCCAGGTCATTATACTATGTTGGGGGCAAGGAGGGGGGGCCTTCTGATGAAACAATTTTAGGTGTACACATCAATACTATAATCTTCCCAGAAGGCATCCTATAGGCACCAAATGTTAAACTTCATTATGTTGCTGAAGGCTTGCACAGCCAGAGTTCACTAATGGTTGTAGATTTTCTGGGCTGTCTGGCCATGGTCTTGACATTGTAGTCCCTGACATTTCACCAGCAGCTGTGACTGGCATCCTCAGAGGTATAACACAGAGAGATGGAGTACTCTCTGTGTCAAGGTCACAGAGTACTCCTTGACACACAGAGTACTCCATCTTTGGCTGAGTTCAGACTGGTAGTTTGCCCCGCTATAGCCATGTGTGAGCAATATTTCACAAGCGCATTAATGGGGCCGTTCACACAGGCACATCTGTCTGGCGTTCCCCAACCATAGTCAACCCGTCATGTACTGCTTCGCTCCCATGTTTAAAAGATACCTGGTGAAAGTGTTAGCAAATCCCAGAGAGCACGTTTATCCCGCTTCATTCCACTTCTGGGAAGTGTGAACACAGGAGGAACCTGAAAAGCCGGGAACAACCCACAGTAATAATCTCCGCTGGGTGTTTCCGCACATATAGTGCACCTGATTGCCCTGGAGAGGCAGCAGCGATATGATTGGATGTGCTCCACTCTACTGCCCAGTGCCGTGTCAACACAACGGGATCCTCCCCAAATCACCCTGATGCGCTTCTGCGCACATAGCCAAATTACCAGGAAAAAGCCGTTTACAGCTGCGCCTCCAGGCCAGCAGTCTGAACGCTCCCTCTGGGCCAGCAGTCTGAACGCTCCCTCGCGCCTCCTCCCGGTATGCTCCCGCATCAGTCCGCGCAGTATGACCAGGAAAACCCGGAACAGTTTGTTCTGGGTCTTTTTTGCAACCACTCCCTCCCGCTTCAAACTGCCGGTCTGAACTCAGCCTTTCTGTGTTATACCTCTGAGGATGCCAGTCACAGCTGCTGCTGAAACATCAGTACCTACAGTGTTATGACCACAGCCATACAGCCCAGAAAATCTACAACAACTGGTTAGACTTCATTATTTAACTGACAGAGTAGCTTTGCATCTAGAAGGCCCCAGATATAATCCCAGGGACCTCCAGTAAAAAGAACTCATGTGTCAAGTCTAAGATAGAACTCTGCCTGAGATGTTGGTGCTGGTTGGGTGTTTTCCATATGGGGACAGGCTTGTGTGGTTTCCCCAATGCCCATACAGAACAGGGCCATGGGGCTTCCACATGGCAGGTTTCCCTATAGTGTCCCTTCCCTGGTATCCTGGCAGCAGCCATTCCCCGCCACCAGAACTTTTTCAGGGTTTTTTTTTTGTAATCGACAATTGAATATCATTAAACCCAAGGACTACAGAAATATAAAATCTTGGCCCAATTTTACTGCTGCCCTTATTTAGTTAACATTACCTATAGGCTTGTGAAGTCCCCCCAGGCGGCAGGTATACCCCCGCCCGAGAGGCCCATTACCCAATGCCAGCAAATCAGGCCCCGTGGGGAACTCCACCTACTTCTGGCACATGGCCCCAGCGTGATGATGTCACCCGGAGGTGACGTCATCACGCTGGCCACGTTGGGGGTGGAATGCTCTATGATTTGAAGGAAAACTCTATGGTTTTCCCTTGAATCCTAGTGGCCCCGCCCCCAATGTGCTGACATGATGGCGTCACTTCTGGGTGGCGTCATCACAGTGGGGCATGCGCTTTGCCCCATGGACTCCTGGGACAGCGCAGGACTCCTCTGGGGTAAGTAAATTTGCACTTGGCAACCCTCATTACCTATGAGCCCTATAGATGGGCCTTTTCCAGAGCCCATTTTGAGGCACTCCATTCCGCTGTGCTGCAAGGTAAATTCTCTCGAGTTCCAATGCATGAACGTATATGCCCATGCATGGCTAATATGGTGGAATCAGTTACTCAAGTCCTCCTGTTCTGCAGATTCTATCAGGAGGAACAAGATCATCTTTTTTTTTTAATGCCCCCCAAAGGGGATTTTTTTTATTGCATTTTCTAAAAAACTACAGAAAAGGGGAAGGGTACTAATACAAACTACAAGAAGGGGAGATAGAAAAGAAAATCCAAGGTGGGGTGATCATATACAATGCTTACAAATGTGGCATTAAGAAAAGCTTCCAGTTGTTAACCTCAAAGGTGACAATTGAGTAGATCGCATATAGAAGCTCTAGCCCAGACTGACTGTTCGGAATATATTTCTGACATACACTTAAATTTCTTTTATGCAAACATCAGGCATCCTCATCATCTGATAACAATAACAATAGTTTCTGCCCATCTGACTGTTTAAAAAAATTTAACCAACCATTACCTGCAATCCTCCCAACATGCAAAATTATTTAAGTGGAATTACTAAATACATCAAAATTAGGCTTGAATATACTTCTTCAAAAAGCTCACACCATTTACACTCTTATTAAAAAAAGAAAGAACCTATATAGGCATCAAATAACATCCCCTTCACCTCAATTGAGCTCCCATCAAACTAATGTCTTAAAATTAGCAAAACCTAATCTATTTAAGCTTATAAAACTCATTTCCAGACACTTCAACCTCTCTTGCATTTATAATACTAATCTAAGTTGATAAAATACGTTTAAATTTCATTTGAGCAATCACCATCAAACATCCATCTTTTCTATATGAGCCCTTCACCCCTATTTTATCCATACATCCCCCCCTTAATCAAAAGCTTTATCCCAAAAAATCTTTGCTGGAGAATCTTCTTCTCTCGATCTTCTTCAGCTCACAGTCCATATTGTTTATATCTTCTAAAAATCTGCTATCTCCTGAACAATTAACCCATGTAGCCGCCTTTCACCCAACATTTCATTAGCTCCATCCCCCCCACCAAAGTGCATAATAACTTTATTTTTGGGAGGAGAATTGCCTCTCCCCCCACTTGTTGGAGGAGGATGTCGCTGCCTCGCTGCCTCATCAGTCCTTCTCAGTAGTGCTTATTGTTCAGTTAAACTTTCGACTTCCTGAAGAAGATTCAGTTTCATTTTAATTCTTTCGAGCCACAGGCACCATTTTCAGGGTTAGGGGTCTGTTTATCTTCTTTTTATTACCAAGTTGCCAGGGTCCCATAAATCCGTCAGATCTTTCTGCTTCCTCTGGTGATTTTCTATGTCTGTCCAAATTATTTCAAATAGATTCCAAATTATTTTGTTTTTAGATGGGTGGTTTCCCCCCCTGTATCTATTTAAGCAAAGTTTCACCACACTTTACAGCCACCAGTCACGGAGATGTTTAGAGTCTCTTTAGGAAGAAAAAAAAGGATTTCAAATGCCTATAGAGGTTGTTTTCAAATGTTTACATAGTTACTTTGTCTTTCGAGGGGGTGTTCCCCACCCTCTGTCTGCTGAAGAAGAATTCTACTGCATTTACAGCTGCCATTCATGAAAGCACTTCAAAGCACTTCAACACTCGTAAGTTTTCCCATTCAATCCTTTATCTCTTTTTGCTCCATCTACCCCCTTGGGAACTTTATTTTTACATTGTTATATGGGAGGAGGGAGTTTCCGTTCCCCCCCCACACTTCTTTTTTTAGGGGTAGACTTTGCTTCACTCTGGCTCTTACTGGAATGTTGACAGTCTTTAAAAAGAAAACTTCTGATTCTTCACTCTAGCCATTTCTAGCCAGCCGGATGGTGTATATTTTCAGATACTGTTTTTAAAGTCCTGAACGTTTGCTTATCTGTTACTCAGTTCTTAAATCTCAGCACTCCTCCATCACAGTCCCTTCAAGCTCCATTCATCCAGTAGTAATTAATTCAATTACCTGGTCATCTAGGGGGGGTCCGCATGCTCACAGGGATGAACTTCGCTTCCCTCTAATGCTTCATTTAACTTTTACTCACTCTTCTTCCGTTACTTCATTGACTCCACCAGTTGCTTAATTAAAACTTTATCACCGCCCGCTTGGTCCGGTGTGCGTAGCCTCGTCCAATACTGGAACACAGTGGAGAGACCATCAGGGCAAAAGGACGCCCCCAACCCCAGGCTAAAAGCTGGGGGGGGTGGCAAACCTAAGCCCCCCCTGACTCAGGGCTCATCCCATGAGCCCTGGGGGGATGCATACAATCGCACCCCCTCTCTACCCGCTGGTTTGCAGTCCATGTCCCCGGGAGCCAGGAGAGACGGCTGCCAAAACTGGAAGCAGACTAATAAGATCATCTTATACTACCCCTTCTTCCCAACAGCACTGTTGTTGTTCAGTTGGACAGTCGAGTCCGACTCTTCGCGACCCCATGGACCAGATTACGCCAGGCCCTCCTGTCTTCCACTGTCCGCTGAAGTTTGCTCAATTTCATGTTTGTTGCATCGATGACACTGTCTAACCATCTCATCCTTTGCCGTCCCCTTCTTCTTTGACCTTCAATCTTTCCCAGCATCAGGGTCTTCTCCAGTGAATGCTCCCTTCTCATTTGGTGGCCAAAGTATTTGAGCTTCAGCTTCAGGATCTGGCCTTCCAGGGAACAGTCAGGGTTGATTTCTTTTAGGATTGACTGATTTGATCTCCTGGCAGTCCAAGGGACTCTCAAGAAGTCTTCTCCAGCACCATAGTTCAAAAGAATCTATTCTTCGGCGCTCGGCCTTCCTTATAGTCCAACTCTCGCAGCCATACATTACTACGGGGAATACCATTGCTTTGACCATGCAGACTTTTGTTGGCAAGGTGATGTCTCTGCTTTTTATCATGCTGTTTAGGTTTGCCATCGCTTTCCTCCCAAGGAGCAGGCGTCTTTTAATTTCATGGCTGCAGTCACCATCTGCAGTGATCTGGGATCCTAGGAACGTGAAGTCTGTCACTACTTCTATGACTTTCCCTTCTATTTGCCAAGGAGTGATGGGGCCAGATGCCATGATCTTAGTTTTTTTGATGTTGAGCTTCAAGCCCACTTTTGCGCTCTCCTCTTTCACCCTGAGCAAGAGGCTCTTTAGGTCCTCTTCACTTTCTGCCATCAGAGTGGTATCGTCTGCATATCTGAGGTTATTGATCTTTCCCCCAGCAATCTTAACTCCAGCTTGTGATTCATCCAGGCCAGCATTTTGCATGATGTACTCTGCATATAAATTAAATAAGCAAGGTGACAATATACATCCTTGTCATACTCCTTTTCCTATGCTAAACCAATCAGTTGTTCCATATCCGGTTCTAACTGTTGCTTCTTGACCCTTATACAGGTTTCTCAGGAGACATGTGAGGTGGTCTGGTACTCCCATCTCTTTCAGAACCTGCCATAATTTATTGTGATCCACACAATCAAAGGCTTTAGCATAGTCAATGAAGCAGAAGTAGATGTTTTTCTGGTACTCTCTTGCTTTCTCCATAATCCAGCGAATGTTGGCAATTTGATCTCTAGTTCCTCTACCTCTTCGAAACCCAGCTTGTACTTCTGGCAGTTCTCTATCCACGTACTGTTGGAGCCTAGCTTGTAGGATTTTGAGCATGACCTTGCTAGCGTGTGAAATGAGTGCAATTGTGCGATAGTTTGAACATTCCTTGACATTGCCCTTCTTTGGGATTGGAATGTACACTTACCTTTTCCAATCCTGTGGCCACTGTTGTGTTTTCCAAATTTGTTGGCAAATTGAGTGCAGCACTTTAACAGCATCTTCTTTTAAGACTTTGAATAACTCAGCTGGGATACCATCACCTCCACTAGCTTTGTTGTTAGTAATGCTTTCTACGGCCCATTTAACTTCGCTTTCCAGGATGTCTGGCTCGAGGTCAGTGATTATGCCATTTTGGTTGTCAAGGACATTGAGGTCCTTCTTGTATAGTTCTTCTGTGTATTCTTGCCATCTTTTCATAATCTCTTCTGCTTCTGTTAGGTCCCTACCGTTTTTGTCCTTTATCATGGCCAGCTTTGCATGGAACGTTCCCTTGATTTCTCCAGTTTTCTTGAAGAGATCTCTAGTCCTTCCCAATCTATTGTTTTCCTCTATTACTTTGCATTGTTCATTCAGGAAAGCCTCCTTATCTCTCCTTGCTGTTTTCTGGAAATCTGCATTCAGTTGGGCAAATCTTTCCTTTTCCCCATTGCCTTTAGCTTTCCTTCTTTCCTCTGCTATGTGTAAAGCCTCATCAGACAGCCACTTTGCTTTTTTGCATTTCTTTGGGATGGCAGTGATTGCTGCCTCCTTTACAATGTCACGGACCTCTGTCCATAGTTCTTCAGGCACTCTGTCTATCAAATCTAGTCCCTTAAACCTATTCTTCACCTCTACTGTATATTCATCGGGGATGTGATCTAGGTCAAATCTGAATGGCCTTGTGGTTTTCCCAACTTTCTTCAATTTAAGTTAATTTAAGTGCCCGCCCTTGCCAGCTCAACTTTGCAGTGGCCCCGACAGCTCCCTCATCTCCATCCAGTTGGTGCCTTCAATTCAATTCAAATTAAATATGGCCTGATGAATTCTATTCCCACACAGGTTATTTGTCCCAGGTTCAGTGCTGTTCTTCTTAAATTGAAGAACAACACTGAACCTGGGACAAATAACCTGTGTGGGAATAGAATTCATCAGGCCATATTTAATTATCTTTTTTCCCATTTTGGTTAATTTACAAAGTCATTTTTTCCCAGATAGACCCCCTACTATATCTGTGTTGTGTTGCTTTTGTGATCCATACAAAACCATTTTATTTATTTATTTAAAACATGTATATTCTGCCTTGTCTTCTCGTACTCAAGGCAGATACTAATGCAATACCAAGTTGCCAGGATTCAAAATATTACAGTCCAGTTATCAAGATTTTCAATGCACAGATTAAATGCACACTATGAAAAATCACAGATTATCACCCAGAATTTTTAAAAAACCCAAACACTCAACATCACAAAAGAAGAGTGCACTGCCAAATCTGCTGAAGCAGTTCACCCTCTGCCAAATGCTCTCTGGAAACAAGTATTCTACATGCCTTACTAAAGGTAGGGAGTAAAGGTTCCATCCACACACGATAGCAGGCCCAGCACAAAAAAAGCCCATGACTTGGCTGTTGCTGTACAAAGAGCCCAAAAGCACGGTATCATAAGGAGAAGCTTGTTTGAAGAACCTAACTGGTACATGAAAGTATAACAAGATAACAGCAAAACCATCAGTCACTATTAGATAGAGTAATTCTTTGGCTTGTTAACGTTACCTGTCATTTCAAAATTTAGTTTCTTATCGAATTTGATTATGGTTAGGCACCTGAAGGATCCTCAGATGGGGATGGAAAGGCTGGACAAAAGTGTTTTAATAATCTTTCCTTATGTATAAAATAGTTTTTGTGTCCCTCTTGCCCATGCTTCCACAGCCTTT
The DNA here is from genome assembly GCA_029375565.1 of Gekko gecko. Taxonomy (NCBI): domain Eukaryota; kingdom Metazoa; phylum Chordata; class Lepidosauria; order Squamata; family Gekkonidae; genus Gekko; species Gekko gecko. The sequence goes on from JAPDNY010000016.1 coordinate 3,390,250, forward strand.
GGCCCACTCAGCTGCCACTCTCAATAGTACTTGCGTGCCATTGGCCAGGTGCTAGGTCTGCTCCTCTTTCCCGCCCACTCCCACTTCAGCCCGTCACATTTACTGGCAGACAGCTCTCTCTCCTGAGGGAGATGCTTCTCTTGGCTCCGCAGCACCACAGGCTGTCACCGTGAGATTCCCACCCTTCCTTCCTTGTGCCCGCCCTTGCCAGCTCAACTTTGCAGTGGCCCCGACAGCTCCCTCATCTCCATCCAGTTGGTGCCTGCCCCGCCATCTTCCTCCTTCCCTCCTTAGGCCAGGAATCCCACCAACCCTCGCCTCCCACTCCACCTCTTCTCTTCTCGGGTTGCTCCTGGAGCCGTCTGAAGCTAGCCCCGCTTTTTCTGTCCCAGCAGGCTGGCTGGCTGGCTGGTTGGGCTCTGCCATAGGAAAGGAGAAGACAAAGTGGGGACAGGAATGTCCTGCTCTCAGGGCCGCAACTGCAGTGAGTGAAGCACAAAATTGAGAGTTCGCTGGCTTCTTAAAAGGTCAGATTCGGATTTATTCTCCAGAGCCCCCGGGTACTCGCACTCCTTCATTCATGCACAGAGGGGCTAATTTCAAAAAGAGTTTAGGTTTCTTCACCCAGGAGCCTGGACATCTTCATAAGCCGCGTGTGAAGCCTCCAAGCAGCCAGGTCATCGTACTTTAAAGGTGCCCAGGGTGCTCTAAGGACTGGGGGGGTGGTCAGCCATTGGTCTCTTGGATCTCAGGGGATGGCGTGTGGGGGACGGAAAAGGCCTTCTCTGGGCCTACTGCCCCCATAGAAGGCCCAGGGGATGATGTGTGGGGGACGAAAAGGCCTTCTCTGGGCCTACTGCCCCCATAGAAGGCCCAGGGGATGGCGTGGGGGGACGGAAAAGGCCTTCTCTGGGCCTACTGCCCCCATAGAAGGCCCAGGGGATGGCGTGTGGGGGACGGAAAAGGCCTTCTCTGGGCCTACTGTCCCCATAGAAGGCCCAGGGGATGGCGTGTGGGGGACGGAAAAGGCCTTCTCTGGGCCTAGTGCCCCATAGAAGGCCCAGGGGATGGCGTGTGGGGGACGGAAAAGGCCTTCTCTGGGCCCAGTGCCCCATAGAAGGCCCAGGGGATGGCGTGTGGGGGACGAAAAGGCCTTCTCTGGGCCTAGTGCCCCATAGAAGGCCCAGGGGATGGCGTGTGGGGGACGGAAAAGGCCTTCTCTGGGCCCAGTGCCCCATAGAAGGCCCAGGGGATGGCATGTGGGGACGAAAAGGCCTTCTCTGGGCCTACTGCCCCCATAGAAGGCCCAGGGGATGGTGTGTGGGGGACGGAAAAGGCCTTCTCTGGGCCTACTGCCCCCATAGAAGGCCCAGGGGATGGCGTGTGGGGGATGGAAAAGGCCTTCTCTGGGCCTACTGCCCCCATAGAAGGCCCAGGGGATGGCGTGTGGGGGACGGAAAAGGCCTTCTCTGGGCCTACTGCCCCCATAGAAGGCCCAGGGGATGGCGTGTGGGGGACAGTAAAGGCCTTCTCTGGGCCTACTGCCCCCATAGAAGGCCGAGGGGATGGCGTGTGGGGGGCGGAAAAGGCCTTCTCTGGGCCTAGTGCCCCATAGAAGGCCCAGGGGATGGCGTGTGGGGACGGAAAAGGCCTTCTCTGGGCCTAGTGCCCCGTAGAAGGCCCAGGGGATGGCGTGTGGGGGACGGAAAAGGCCTTCTCTGGGCCTAGTGCCCCCATAGAAGGCCCAGGGGATGGCGTGTGGGGGACGGAAAAGGCCTAGTGCTCCATAGAAGGCACTAGGCCTCCATAGCCTAGTGCGCCATAGAAGGCCCAGGGGATAGCATGTGGGGGGCGGAAAAGGGCTTCTCTAGGCCTAGTCCCCTCATAGAAGGCCCAGGGGATGGTGTGGGGGGCGGAAAAGGGCTTCTCTCACTTGCCTCAGCCTTGAGGGCCTGTCCCTGCACTCACACTCCAGACGGTCCTCTCCTGTCGGCGGACTGGAGCAGACTGAGCTGAAAACACTGACCAGGGCTGACATGGGCGGGACTTTGCAAAGCAGCCAGTCAGCCCTGGCCAGTGTCTTCTGATTGCCAGTGCTTGAGCCGAATCAATTATGGCAAGCATAGAATGCTGTGGAACCAAAATTCAAATATTTAAAGGACAGGATTAGTTGACTCAATTGATGGAGTAAGTGAGGTGGGGGGGAAGCAATTAATTAGGAGTAAGTGGGTAAGGTGGTTCTTGTAATTTATTAGCTAAGGTATTTAAGTCTAGGTGCTGTTTTGGGGGTTTGGAATTAAGGTTTAAGGATGCCCAACCCAAGGATAAAATAATTTTGCGATTGCTATTAGAGATTATAGCTAGTGAGTGGGGGGAATAATAACAATAAAATAAAAAATAAATAAAATAAATAAATAAAATTAAAAAGAAATAGGTAAATAAATATAAAATTAACTGATAATTTAATCTAACTACTAAGTGGGGGGTAGTATATAGTAAAAGCAAAGAAAAAGAGAGTGGGTGGGATTGTGAGGCTTTATTGATTTACTGGCCGATACTTGCTTTATTGAGCGATCAAATCTGCACCTTGTTTAGCAGCATTGATTGTAATTGGTAGTAGAGGACGATCAAATTTGTCCTCTGACTGAAATTGGTAGCAGAGGGTGATTAAATTTGCACTTGTTTAGCAGCATTGATAGTAATTTATAGCAGAGGGCTAGATATTATCTAGTTGTCGCATTGGGAGTGGGCTCTGTGACCTCTTGTTATTATCTCACGGGTGGTCTGAAGCTTGGCAGAGACCACCCGTGTAGTCAATGCTTGGTCAGCAGATCCTGGTGCTCTTGGGGAGGGAAAGTATTGCAGTGGGCCTAGGCGGGGTTCTAAGGGAAGGACGCAGAGAAACAGTATGGCTTGGTGTCCTTCCAGCCTACAGCCAGGGGTCTTTTGTAGAAGAACAGCTGCAGGAGCTCATTAGCATATGGTATGCTAATGAGCTATTAGGCTATTAGCATATGCCACACCCCCTGACATCACCGGAAGTGATGTCAGAAGGGGAAGCAAAAGGGGGGAAGCATCTTCAAAAGCCTCCCCTTCCCTTCCCCAGCTGGTCTGGGTGGGGGAGCTAAGAGAGAAGGGGTTTAAAGTTTAAACTCCTTCTCACTAGAGTTGGGCCACAGAAGGAGGAAAGAGGGAAGGAAAGAGAGAGTAGAGAGAAGGAAAGAAGGAAGGAAAGAGAGAAAGAAAGAGAGGGAAGAGGGAGGGAAACAGGGAAAGGAGGAAAAAAGAGAAGAGAAGAAGGTGGGAAAGAAAGAAAGAAAGAAAGAAAGAAAGAAAGAAAGAAAGAAAGAAAGAAAGAAAGAAAGAAAGAAAGAAAGAAAGAAAGAAAGAAAGAAAGAAAGAAAGAGAGAGAAGAATGAGGGAAAGAGGAAAAAGAAAGAAGGAAAGGAGGGAATGAAAGAAATTCAGTGGCAATTCAGCCCCATTATACCCTATGGGCCATTGAAGTCAATGGTGAAAACATAGGGTATGTTCTGGGGGCTGGAGGGGAGGGGTTTGAGGGAGAGGCTCCAAGATCACAGGATAGCTGATGGAGCCTCTCCCCAAGATACCCACCAAATTTCAAGAACATTGGACCAGGGGGTCCAATTCTATAGGCCCCAAACAGGTTGCCCCATTTCCTCCATTGTTCTCTATGGTGGGAAAATAAGTTATTTTTTTCCCAGTATAGAGAACAATGGAGGGAATAGGGGCAACCTGTTTAGGGGGCCATAGAATTGGACCCCTGGTCCAATGTTCTTGAAACTTGGTGGGTATCTTGGGGAGAGGCTCCATCAGCTATCCTGTGAGTTTCGAGCCTCTCCTCAAACCCCTCCCCTCCAGCCCCTAGAATATACCCTATGTTTTCACCATTGACTTCAATGGCCCATAGGATACAATGGAGCTGAAATTGACATTCGGCTGCCTGAAAGACTCTCCGGGACGCCGGCTGGGGGCGGGGCTTGGCTTCTGAGCTCCCGGAGCTGCGCTCCGGTGGGCTCCCCCCCGAAAAGACCCCTGCCTACAGCCCATCCCAAGGGTGGTCGGCAGTGGGGCCAGGATGGAGAACCCCCCTCTGTCATTGGTGTTGTGCAATGCCAGGTCTATTAACAACAAAACTACAACTCTTTGGGAGTTTGTTATGGAACAACGAGCTGACCTGGTGTGTGTGACTGAGACCTGGGTGCAGGAGGGGGAGATGGTAGCTGGCCCAACCTGGTTTCTCGGTCCTTCATCAATTGCGGACTAGGGGGCGGGGGGAGGGGTGGCTATCTTCTTTCGAGAGGCTTACTATTTCAGGGCGCTTCCGGCAGTGGAGATTGCGGGCATTGAGTGTGTCGGCTTGATGCTGGAGGCTGAGGAAAGTTTGGCAATTTGGCTGGTGTACTGACCACCTAACGCACCGGCCAATAGCCTGCCATCCCTGGTGAAGGCTGTATCAGGCTGGGCACTGGAGCACCCAAGGCTGATTGTCTTGGGTGACTTCAATGTCCATGCTGAGGATGTGACCTAAAGCCAGGCTGTGGACCTGGTGTCGTCCATGGTGGCACTGGGACTCTCCCAATTTGTTTCGGCCCCCACACATCGGGCCGGTCACATGCTCGACTTGATCTTCGCTGCTGGGGTGATGGTGGACCGGATCACTGCTGAGGCAGTGCCATGGTCGGACCACCAGGCCCTGAAGGCCCATCTGAATGTGCCACCCCAACCCTGTTTAGGCAGCGAGTGGATTTTTGCTTGCCCGTGGTGCCAAATGGACCGTATGCAAAATGCTAGGGAACTGAAGATTGGCTGTGAGGCTTTTGTGAGCTATTTTGCAGATAAAGTCCTGGTGCTCCGTTGTGACCTCCCCGCCACAATTGAAACAGTGAGCGAACTTGAGGCCCCTTGCACGTCTTTGGCGCTGGGTTTAGAATGTTTCAACCCACTCAGCCTGGAGGAAGCTGACAGATTGCTTGTATCTGTGTGCCCAACCACATGCGACCTTGATCCGTGCCCCTCCTGGCTCATTAAAGCGAGCCACGAGGGGTTTCGAGGTGCACTGCGGGTGATTGTCAACAGGTCCCTCATGGAGGGACAGTTCCCTGGGGCACTCAAGGAAGTGATGGTCCGTCCTCTCCTGAAAAAGCCATCTTTGGACCCAGCCGAATTGGCCAACTATTGGCCAGTATCCAATTTGCCCTATTTGAGCAAACTTATTGAGAGGGCAGTGGCACTACAACTACAGGGCTTCCTGGATGACGTTTCTGTCCTCGATCCCTTCCAGTCTGGCTTTCGCCTGGGTCATGGGACAGAGATGGTGCTGGTCGCCTTGACTGACGACCTCCATAGGCATCTGGATCGAGGTGGTGTGGCGGCATTGCTGCTGTTAGATCTGTCAGTTGCGTTTGACACAGTCGGCCACCAGTTGCTGGCACACTGCCTCGCCGACATGGGGATTCAGGGGCTCGCCCTTCAATGGTTTGCCTCTCTTCTCCAAGGTCGGGGACAAAGGGTGGCGATTGGGGATCAGCGGTCCCAGAGGCACCCTCTTGAGTGTGGGGTGCCTCGGGGGCGGTGCTGTCCCCGATGTTGTTTAACATCTACATGCGCCCCCTTGCCCAGATTGCCCGGAGTTGTGGGCTTGGGTGTCATCAATACGCAGATGATACCAAGCTCTACTTGATGTTGGGCAGCCAGTCGAACTCTACCCCGGATGACCTTCATCGGGCTTTACAGGCCATGGCTGGTTGGCTCAGACTGAGTCGGTTGAAATTAAACCCGGCAACGACAGAGGTCCTGGGGCTGAGTTGGATCGGTTAGGGGTTGGGGTGCCCTCTCCCAACCTTCGATGGGGCACCTTTGGTGCCAGCATCGGAGGTTAGGAGCCTGGGCATGCTCCTGGACTCCTCCTCAACGATGGAGGCCCAGGTGGCAGCCACAGCCAGGTCAGCCTTTTACCATCTTCAGCTGGCCTGGCAGTTGGTGCCCTTCCTCGGCCATGGCGACCTAGCCACAGTGATCCATGCAACGGTCACCTCGAGGCTAGACTACTGTAATGCTCACTACATCGGGCTGCCTTTGGCGCTGATCCAGAAGCTGCAGCTAGTGCAGAATGCTGCAGCCAGGCTGTTGATGGGCCTCCCTAGGTGGGAGCACATCCAGTCTGTGCTGAAAGCGCTGCACTGGCTGCCAATGGCGTACTGGATCTGCTTCGAAGTACTGCTTCTTAAGAACATAAGAACATAAGAGAAGCCAATGTTGAATCAGGCCAATGGCCCATCTAGTCCAACACTCTGTCATACAGCGGCCAAAATATACCAGGTGCCATCAGGAGGTCCAGCAGTGGGGCCAGGACACTAGAAGCCCTCCCACTGCTGCCCCGTCCAGCACCAAGAATAGAGTGCATCACCTGCCCCAGACTGAGAGTTCCCATCTGTACCCTGTGGCTCATAGCCACTGATGGACTTCTGCTCCATATGTTTATCTAATTCCCTCTTGAAACTGTCCATGCTTGCAGCTGCCACCACCTCCTGTGGCAGTGAATTCCATATGTTAATCACTCTTTGGGTGAAGAAGTATTTCCTTTTATCTGTTCTAACCTGACTGCTCAGCAATTTCATGGAGTGCCCATGAGTTCTTGTATTGTGAGAAAGGGAGAAAAGTACTTCTTTCTCAACCTGCTCAATCCCATTCATAATCTTATAAACCTCGATCATGTCACCCCTCAGCCGTCGTTTCTCCAAGCTAAAGAGCCCCAAGCATTTTAACCTTTCTTCATAGGGAAGGTGTTCCAACCCTTTTATCATTCTAGTTGCCCTTCTCTGCACTTTTTCCAATGCTATAATATCCTTTTTGAGATGTGGTGACCAGAACTGTACACAGTACTCCAAATGAGGTTGCACCAATGATTTATACAGGGGCATGATGATACTGGCTGATTTGTTTTCAATTCCCTTCCTAATAATCCCCAGCATAGCGTTGGCCTTCTTTATTGCAGCTACACACTGTCTAGACATTTTCATTGAGTTATCTACTACGAATCCAAGATCTCTCTCTTGGTCCGTCTCTGCCAGTTCAGACCCCATCAACGTGTATTTATATTTAGGATTTTTGGCTCCAATGTGCATCACTTTGCACTTGGCCACATTGAACCCCATTTGCCACGTTGACGCCCACTCACCCATCCTCGACAGATCCCTTTGGAGTGCCTCACTCTCCTCCCTGGTTTTCACCACCGAGAACAACTTCGTGTCATCTGCAAATTTAGCCACTTCACTGCTTACTCCCAATTCCAAATCATTAATAAACAAGTTAAAAAGCATCGGACCGAGTACTGATCCCTGTGGTACCCCACTGCTTACCACCCTCCACTGGGAAAGTTTTCCATTTATACTCACTCTCTGTTTTCTATTTATAAGCCAGTTTTTGATCCACAAGAGGACTTGTCCTTTTATCCCATGACTATTGAGCTTACTTAGGAGCCTTTGATGAGGAACTGTATCAAAAGCTTTCTGGAAGTCAAGGTAAATAATATCTATTGGGTCCCCCTTGTCCACATGTTTGTTCACTCCCTCAAAAAACACTAACAGGTTAGTGAGACAAGATCTTCCCTTACAGAACTCATGCTGAATCTGCCTCAATAGTTTTTGTACATCAATGTGCCTACTAATTCTCTCCTTAATAACAGTTTCCACTAACTTTTTTGTTTTTTGCTATATGCTCCTCATATTCCCTTTTTGCCTGCCTGATCACAGACTTGCATTTTATTTGCCACAGCCTATGGTCCCTTTTATCAACCTCACTGAGACGAGCTTTCCGCCTCTTAAAGGAATCCTTCTTACCTTTTACAGCTTCCATTACTTTGTTAACCATGCAGGCTTTTTTCTATACCTATTTGTGCCTTTCCTAACCTGCGGTATATATTTTTTCTGAGCTTCTAGGACTGTATTTTTAAATAGTCTCCAAGCTTCCCCAATGGTTTTGACCTTCTCCACTCTTCCTTTCAATTTCTTCCTCACATGTCCCCTCATACCAGAGAAGTTACCCCTTTTAAAGTTAAAAGTGGTTGCGTCAGTCTTTTGGGGCAACTGCCTATCTGTATAAATGTTAAACTCAATGACATTATGGTCACTGTTCCCAAGTGGTGCAATCACTTTTACATCTCTCACCAGGTCTTGGGTGTTACTTAGGACCAAATCCAGGATCGCCTCTCCTCTGGTAGGATCTGTGACTATCTGTTCCATAGCACAGTCATTGAGAGTGTCTAAAAACCCAATCTCTTTTTCCCGACTAGAACTCATATTGCCCCAATCAATGTGTGGGTAGTTAAGGTCGCCTATTACGACACAGTTATTTCGTCTCGCCGCTATCTTTAATTCATTCATCATTTTATAATCCTCCTCTATCTTTTGATCTGGTGGGCGATAACAAACTCCCACTGTTAAGCTTCCTTTTGGACTCACTATTTCAACCCATAGCATTTCCAGAAGCGAATCCAATTCTCTTACCCTCTCAGTCTTACTGGACGGTATACCCTCTCTGACATACAGAGCCACCCCACCTCCAACCCTTCCCCCCATTCTTCCGATATAATTTATAACCAGGAATCACCGTATCCCACTGATTTTCCTCATCCCACCAAGTTTCTGAAATACCCACAATGTCTATTTCCCCTCCCAACACCAAGCATTCCAACTCCCCGATTTTACCTCGGAGACTTCTAGCATTTGTGTATAAACACTTATAGTTTCCCATTTTTGTTAAGCCCACAGCCTTCCTCTTGCTGCCTCGAGACCTTGCCAGACAGTTCTTATCATTAGCCACAGTCTCAGTGGACAGTTGTAATCCATTTCCTTGTACAAAAGTAGTAGCTACCCCTTCATCTCTTTGAGATGAGCCATCCTGAACCAGAGACTTTTCATCTCCTGTCGGCTTTCCCCCAATGTTCAGTTTAAAAACTACTCTGCCACCTTTTTGATTTTGAGCGCCAGCAGTCTGGTTCCTTCTCGGGACAAGTGGAGACCGTCCCTTTTGTACAGCTCCCTCTTGTCCCAAAAAGCATCCCAGTGCCTAACAAACTTGAACCCTTCCCCCCTACTCCATCGTCTCATCCACGCATTGAGACTCCTGATCTGTGCCTGTCTCTCCGGCCCTGCGCGTGGAACAGGTAGCACTTCCGAGAAGGCTACCTTGGAGGTCCTGGCCTTGAGTTTCCTGCCCAGCAGCCTAAATTTCTCCTCCAGGACCTCACGACTGCATTTCCCCACATTGTTGGTGCTGACGTGCACCACGACCACTGGCTCCTCCCCAGCACTATCTACCAGCCTATCTAAAACACGCATAATGTCCGCTACCTTCACACCAAGCAGGCAAGTCACCATACGGTCAGTATGCGGGTTCGCCACCCAGCTGTCTACCTGCCTAGGGATCGAATTCTTACCTTTAAAGCCCTATATGGCCAGGGCCTGGCTTACCTGAGGGACCGCCTTTCACCGCACATTCCCCCAAGAGCACTACGGTCAGGGAATCAAAATCTTCTGGAAATTCCAGGCCCCAGAAATGTCAAACTTGCTATTACCAGGGCCAGGGCGTTTTCGGTGGTGGCTCCTACCTGGTGGAATGAGCTCCCGGAGGAGATCCGGGCCCTGCGGGACCTCACACAATTCCACAGGGCCTGTAAGACAGAGCTCTTCCACCAGGCTTTCGAGTAGGAGCCGCCACCACCATTATTTTACCACCATTATTTGGAATTAATATCCTTCACCAGAACCCCCATCTTGCAACTAAGGATTGTAACATCGAGAACACTGCTATGTTAGCGTGTTGTATTATATTGTTTTATTCTGTTTTTATCTGTTTTAACCTGGGCATGTATGCCCCTTTGTTAGCCGCCCTGAGCTTTGGGGAGGGCAGGATATAAATCTAAAAATAAATAAATAAATAAAGATGGGAGTGACATTAGCTACCTTCCAGTCCTCAGGAATGGAGGCAGATTTTAATGAAAAATTATATATTTTTGTCAGGAGATCCACAAGTTCACATTTGAGTTCTTTCAGAACTCTTGGATGTATGCCACCTGGTCCTGGCGATTTATCAGTTTTTAAGTTGAGGGATCTCACCACCTCCTGAGGCAGCTGATTCCACTGTTGTACAACTCCTACTGCAAAAAAGCTTTCCCTAAGATCCAGCTGGTACCTTCCCGCCCTTAATTTAAACCCATTATTGGGAGCCCTATCCTCTGCTGCCAACAGGAACAGCTCCCTGCCCTCCTCTGACAGCCCTTCACATACTTCAAGAGAGCAACCATGTCCCCCCTGAACCTCCTCCTCTCCAGACTGAACATTCCCAAGTCCCTCAGCCTTTCCTCTCAGGGCTTCTTGGTCTCCAGGCCCCAATTATCCTACTCACTCCCCTCTGCACCCGCTCCATTCTGTCCACATCTTTTTTGAATTAAGGCCTCCAGAACTGCACACAATACTCTAGGTGCAGCCTGACCAATGCAGTGTACAGCGGGACTATATTTGGATGTTATGTGTCTGTTGATACAACCCAAGATTGCATTAGCTTTTTTTCCTCACTGCATAACACTGGCTGCTCATATTTAACTTTTGGTCCACTCTTACCCCAAGATCTTGTTCACACACACTACTACTCAGAAGTGTATCCCCCATCCAGTATAAGTGTTCCTCATTTTTTTTACCCAGATGTAGAATCCAGATGTAGAACATCTGCCCACTTTTCCAGCAAGTTCAGATCTTATTGAATTCTATCTTTATCTTTTGGTGGGTTTGCAAGTGCAAGCTTATAAGAACGCTTGAGGAGAAGGTGGGAGAACACGAGGCACAAATCTGTACACTGAGGAACATCAGAGAGGGAGAAAGGGGGGCTCCTGAGAGAACAGCGTGAGCCAGCAAATCCTAAGCAAGAGAAAGGAGGTAACAAGGAACAGGTGGGTGAGTGGAAGACTGTGACTTTGAGGAGTAAGATAATCAGGAAACACAGCCAGTGGAGCTGCAAAATCGTCACCAGCTGCTTCTGATGGTGGAAGATCAGAATAGCACACTCCGAGATCGAAAGGTTGTAACTGACACGCAAACACATAGGGGGAGAAGGAACCAAGCCATCCCACAGAGGAAGAGATGAGTAGTGGTGGTTGGTGACTCCCTACTGAGAGGTACAGAAGAAGTTGTGTGCAGACTGGACAAGGAATGTTGAGAAGTTTGTTGTCTTCCTGGAGCATGTGTCCAAAACGTGACTGAGAGAATTCCAAGACTGGTCAAAACCTCTGACCGCTACCCATTCCTGCTGATCCATGTAGGAACAAGCGATACAGGCCAAAGAAACCTTGAATGGATCTCCAAAGACTACAAGGCTCTGGGCAAGAAGGTGAAAGTTCAAGGGGCACAGGTGTTATTCTCCACCATTTTACCTGTTGAAGGCCATGGAGCTAGAACGGAGAACAGGGTACTGGAGGTGAATGACTGGTTATGTAGATGATGCCGTCAAGAGGGATTTGGCTTCTTGGACCATGGTATGTACCTTCGACATGAGGGACTGTTGGTGATGGATGGGGTGCACCTTATGAAGAATGGGAGGAATGTCTTTGCTGGAAGACTTGCAAACTTGATCAGGAGGGCTTTAAACTGAAGCCATTGGGGAAAGAAAAAGCCTGATGCTGTGCAGCATCCACAACACGAAGTTCAAGAAAGGGAGGGACCAGAGAATTAATTAACTGGAGAGAGGTGAGTTCAGTAATTTTCAGGTAAATTCGAAGGGACCAATGGCAGGAAAGGATGTCTGTAATCTGAGATGTCTTTATACTAGTGCACAGAGCATGGGAAATAAACAAGATGAACTTGAATTTAAAATATTGGAAAGGAAGTATGATCTGATAGGTATAACTGAGACTTGGGGGGATGAATCTCATATGTGGAGCACAGCAATTGAAGGATATACCTTGTTCAAATGGAACAGAATAAACAAAAAAGGTGGCGGGGTGGCACTATATGTCAAGAAGAAATACACTTGCACTGAAATTCAGGATTTTGAGAGTTGCCCTGTTGAAAGTGTGTGGGTAAAGATAGAGCAAGGGGGAAAAGAAGGGGATACTGTGGGGGGGTATACTACAGACTTCCAAACAAAACAGAGTAACTGGATGATGCATTTGTACAACAGCTTGCTAAACTTTCAGAGAGACAGGATGTAGTGGTTATGGAAGATATCAACTATCCAGATATTTGCTGGAGATCTAACTCTGCTAGACATGGGGCATCCTGCAGATTCTTGAATATCTTGCAGACAATTTCATCTCCCAGAAGGTGGAGGTGGGAACCACAGGATCTGCTATCCTGGATTTAATCCTGACTAACAGGGAAGAACTGGTTGATGAAGTGAACATTGTGGGATCCTTGGGGAATAGTGATCATGTCAGCTTGGAATTTGACATAGAGAAGGATGTGAAACCAGGACATAGTAGGACTCATATGCTGGACTTCAGGAAAGCTGATTTCAAAAAATTCAGAGAAATATTAGGTAGGATCCCGTGACTGGAAATGCTGTGGGGGAACTCTGCACAGGAAGGATGGGAGATGCTGAAAAATGAAGTGCTTAAGATACAATTGCAAACTGTCCCGGTGAGAAAGAAAGGTGGGAGATAGGTAATGAAGCCGAGGTGGCTGAACAAGGAACTCTCTGAAGAGCTGAGACTAAAAAGGGAAATGAACAGGAAATGGGACAAATTACTGAGGGTGAGTACAAGAAGCAGGCTTGAATCTATAGGGATATTGTCAGAAAGGCTAAAGCGCTGATGGAGCTGAGGCTTGCAAGGGATGCTAAAAGTAACAAGAAAGGTTTCTATGTTCAGAGCAAAAAGAAGAACAGGGATGGGGTAAGCTCATTTCTAGGGGAAGATGGTTAAGCCTTAACAAGGGATGAAGACAAAGCAGAATTACTCAACTCTCACTTTTCATCAGTCTTTAACTGTAAGGCAAGCTGTATACAAACTGAAGAATGCAGGGCATATGAAGGAAGGAGGAACTGCCAGTCCAGAGGAAGTAAGGAGATGGTTAGAGAGCATCTAGCTGCCTTAAATACTTTCAAATCTCCAGGACCAGATGGCTTGCATCCCAGGGTGCTAAAAGAAATTGCTGAAGTTATTTCAGAGCCTCTGGCTCTAATCTGAGATTTCCTGGAGTACTGGTGTTCTGCTGGAAGACTGGAGAAGAGCGAATGTTGTTCCAATCTTCAAGAAGGGAAAAATACAGAACCAGGAAATTACAGGCCTGTCAGTTTGACATCAATGCCTGGAAAAATTCTAGAGCAGATTATTAAATGCTCTGTCTGTGAACACCTTGAACGGAATGAGTTGACTGGCAGTAGCCAGCATGGGTTTGTCAAGAATAAGTCAGTCAGACCAACCTTATCTCCTTTTTTGACAGAGTTAATAAAATGGTTGACTCTGGCAATGCTGTGGACTTAGTGTATCTAGATTTCAGTAAAGCATTTGACAAAGTTTCTTATGATATCCTTGAGGATAAGGTGGTTAAATGTGGGCTGGATGGTGCAATCGTTAGATAGATTCATGGTTGGTTGAAAAATCGTACCCAATGAGTGCTTGTAAATGGCTCTGCGTCTACGTGGAGGGAAGTCTCGAGTGGAGTGCTGCAGGCAAACCTCGCCTGCCTGGGGCCCCAGTTTGGACCAGTGGCACAAGGGAGAGAAGAGCCAAGCCTTCCTTGCCTTTGCCAATTGAATCTTGCACCGCGCACCCCCCAGCTATTATTAGACATGGAATGAGTAGTTTTTTTCCCCTCGCAGTGTGACCCTAAGCGCAGTTACCTCATTTCAAAACCATTTTTATTTATTTTAGCATTTATGTTCCACCTTTCTCCCCGACGGAGACCCAAAGCTGCCTACATCCTCCTCTTCCCCTCCATTTTTTCCATCACAACACCCCTGTGAGGTAGGTTGCGCAGAGAGTTTGTGACTGGCCCGAGGTCACTCAAAGTCACCCAGGGAGCTTCCAGAGCTCAAGTGGGGATTCAAATGTGGGTCCTCCTGGATCCGAGTCCAACAGTCTTCTAACCACCACACCACGCTGACTCTCATGGACTTCAGGGTATTCTTCTGTTCCGGACCACACCGTTGCTTTCTGGAGCTGATAACAGATGGCTGGGAGGGGTCAGGGAGTGATCAGCTTTCTTACCCCTGTCCACCTATACTGCAGCTCCAATTTAAAACAGGACTTAGTGCATTTTACTATAAATGATTCTAGATTGTGAAGGCCTATGGCCATATACAATAAATTTTCTACCTACCTACCAAATCTGGATTCGTGTAGCTGATATTTGGGAAGGTTCTTGCCCTGAATGGATATCTTCTGTGCCACAACACCATCACCCACCCCCAGCTGCTTGGCTATGGAAAAGGACTTTGATCATTTCTTAGTTGCCCCTGCTCTCTTTGCACAATCAAATGGAATGTGCCTTCACCACTCTCGTTTCTAAATCCTAATCCCATAGAGACAAAGAAGATCTGAATGCAGAGGGGACCTGCCGGGAGATCCTCCTGTTTCGTTGGGAGCACAGGGCCTCCCCGCTGGCTTAGACATCGCTCCTAACGTGGTAGTACATCACAACAGAGGGCAGAATCCCATATTGGTTAATGAGGTACTTTAAGCCCCACATTCCAGGGAAAAGACCTTGATAGCATTAGCTCTCTTTATTTAACACAGAGCGCGCTTAGTAACTGAGCAACCTAACCCAGTGAGATGGAAGTAGTCTCAAAACAACCTGACGTTTTACAGTGTGCATGTTCATGAGCCTAGATAATTACTGAGGAAAAAGTAGCTTGACACCCTGATCAATGCTTGGAGATAGCATGAAAAATACATTATCTATATACTAATAATAAACTGTACAGAAAGAGAGAGAGAGATGCTAAGTTAATAGAATTAATAGATGTCTGGTAAGTCCCTCAGAGGAGATTTGCAGAAAATTAACAACATTGCTACAAAAACTGAAAACTTGGGTTTGACAAAAGGCACCTGCAAAGAGCAGCCTGGCAAGGTTCCTCCTCCGCCTTTACACAGGGCAATTTCAGGTAGGAATTCAACATGAGAAACTTCTCTGAGTGTACTTCTTCACCCAAAGAGTGATTAACACATGGAATTCACTGCCACAGGAGGTGGTGGCAGCTACAAGCATGGGCAGTTTCAAGAGGGAACATATGGAGCAGAAGTCCATCAGTGGCTATTAGCCACAAGGTATAGGTAGGAACTCTCAGTCTGGGGCAGGTGATGCACTCTATTCTTGGTGCTGGGGGGGCAGCAGTGGGAGGGCTTCCAGTGTCCTGGCCCCAGTGCTGGACCTCCTAATGGCCCCTGGTATTTTTGGCCACTGTGTGACAGAGTGTTGGACTAGATGGGCCATTGGCCTGATTCAACATTGGCTTCTCTTATGTTCTTATGTTTTCTCTCACTGGGAAAACCGAACCCATCCTTTCTGAAGAGGTATGTGTGAACACAAAAGCTTATGTCTTGATAAAACTTTGTTGGTCTTAAAGGTGCCCCCACTGGACTCAGACTTTGTTCTTTCAAAGAGCAGTGAAGTCAGGTTTGCTCCAGCGTAAGCTTCCCCGAGTGCATATTTTTATTAGCCTTCAAGATGCCCCTGGCCTCCCGTTTCATTCTGCTGCCATGGGCTACTAGAGTGGAGTAGACTGCAGCCAGGGAGCCCTGCCGCCTGGCTTTTGTTTTCCTTCCTCCTGTTCAGTAGAGAAACAGAATCATCCAAGCAGGTTGCAGTCTGGTCCATAATGAAGAACGGCAGCTGCTGCCATTTGATGCTGAGTTAGAGCCCCTGAAACCCTCCTTTCTGCACAGGGGCCATTCATGGTGAGCAATGGGGCTGCAGGGAAACACGCTGCATCTTGCTCAAAAGAACCATCTTCCACTAGAATTAAGCTCAGAGAAACCTGTTCTACATGTGTGAATAAAAAATACATGGTGGTGTTTTAAAGGCTGTTGTTAAAGGCTGACAGGCAGTTGAAGCAAGGGGAGAGAAGGAAGGCAGATAATAGAATCAGCATTCAAATCCTCAGTAGCCCTGTTTTTCGAAAACACTGCAAAGACGGAGAAACCACATCTGGGGCTGCAGCGAGTGACGGCATGTCTGCACTTGGCATGGACCTTCAGCACAGAAACACTCTCTTGGGCTTGTTCGTGCAATCAGGATTCAGGGTCCCCCAGTCTGCAGCAGGATGGCAAGTCTGTAAATACAATCACTGCCAAACAGATACAAATAGAGGGTGAGAAGCATACAGAGAAGTGAAAAGCAGGAAGGTACTTCACCCAGCCTTGTCTGTTGTATAGTGGGTTAGACGCATAAAGAAACCACAGACAGCGATGTAGTGATCAGCATGGTTCGCTATTATACAACACAAGACACTGATAACTGGCCCGGAGGCCAACTATATACATTAGGGAGGGGCCGCCCCCTGGTACCATTGGCGGGTTTGAATTCCCGACGCCGTTCCCATTGGTCCCCCTATGCGGGAGCCAGGAACCTCAGTCCCATTGTTCTCAGGTACTCAAGCTCTGGCTCTTCGTTGATGGCACGATGTTGTCTGCAGACACAACACCCCTCCCCCATAGTCCCGATCCTGTCTAGGTGACATAGTCCTTCAGGTATGCGGGGGCTCTGCGTTCCCTGGTGGACCGTCGTGGTGTAGGCGTTGGGGTTTCTCCGCAGCCAAGTCTTGGTGGTGTGGCGGGGCCTGCCCCCTCACCTCCTTCCGCTGGGGAAGGGTGCACCGTCTGGCCCTCGGCTGATGAGGCCTCGGGCATACTGAGCTGCCCGTCGCTGGGGTCCGCCTCTCTGCGGTCTTGTTCCGCCTCGGGCTCTCCCTCAGCTTCTCGTGGGGCCTGCTCCACCTCCCCTTGGTTTCCCCGGTCTCCTACCGTTGGAAGTAGGCGCCGCCTCAGCTGGTCCACGTGGCGCCGCAGAACCTGCCTGTCATTTGTCGACACCTCATAGGAGACAGGGCCGGTGGGGCGGATTACCTTTCCTGCTATCCACTCCGGGCCTCGGCCGTAGTTCCTTGCGAACACCGGGTCCTCTGGGAAGAAGCCCCGTGGTGCCTCCCGGTCCTCGACCCAGTTCCGTCCTGTTGGAGCCCTGTCGGGGTGCAGGCGGTCCAGGAGGATGGCGGGTCGCCGGCCCATGAGAAGCTCCACGGGGCAGTGGCCACTGACCGGGTTGGGTGTTGTCCGGTTCGCCAGCAAGAACCGGGCTATGCGTGACTCCCAGTCCCCCTCGGTCAGGCGGCTTAAAGCTTCCTTAGCCGTGCGGACCATGCGTTCCGCTTGGCCGTTCGTGGCAGGGTGGAAGGGCGCTGACCTGATATGCCGGATCAAGTTGTCCCGCAGGAACCGCTGGAATTCCTCGGATGTGAACGCCGGGCCGTTGTCGGAGACGATGGTGTCCGGCAAGCCATGCGTGGCAAATATCTTCCGGAGGGCTCGGATGGTGGCGCTTGCGGAGGTGGAGGAGACTGGACTCACCTCCAGCCACTTGGAGTACGCGTCCACAGTGACCAGGAATGTTAACCCGTGGAAGGGCCCGGCGAAGTCGATGTGGAGCCGGGACCACGGGGTCCTTGTTGATTCCCATGCCTGGGTGGGTGCACATGGTGGGCTTGGCCGGACTTCTTGACAGATCTGGCAATGCTTCACCCAGGCCTCTATTTCCCCATCGATGCCTGGCCACCAGACGTAGCTCCGGGCGAGGGCTTTCATCCGCACGATGCCGGGGTGTGCCTCGTGCAGAGCCTGCAGGACCTGTTGCTGGAGTGCGCTGGGGACTACGACCCGGTCCCCCCACAGCAGGCAGCCCTTGTGTGCCGATAGTTCCTCGCGCCGCGTTGTAAATGCGCTGAACTCAGGGCCCGCCGAGGTCGTAGGCCACCCCCTCACCACCCAGCCGAGAACCCGGGATATGATGGGGTCACGGGCTGAGCGGCGGGCGATGTCCGTGGCCTGGAGAGGGGCGTCTGGAAGACCCTCCAACTGGAGGACATGATGAGCTGGGGCCGGGTCCACCCCTTCGTCTGGCAGGGGGAGGCGGCTCAGCGTGTCTGCATGTCCCATTGCCTTGCCTGGCCGGTGCTGGAGCGTGTAGTTGTAGCCCGCCAAGAAGATGGACCACCGCAAGACCCGAGGGGATAGTACCTGTGGCGTCCGGCGGTCCGCCGCAAAGAGGCCCAGCAGCGGCCGGTGGTCTGTGACGACTGTGAAGGGACGGCCATAGACGAAGTCGTGGAACTTCTTCACCCCGGCCACGACTGCCAGTCCCTCGCGGTCTATCTGGGCGTAGTTCCGCTCGGCCGCAGACAGGGTCCGCGAGTAGTACGCGACCGGGACCTCCCGGCCGTCCAGGAGACGGTGCGCCAGCACGGCTCCCACCCCATATGGAGACGCATCGCAAGCCAAGACCACGGGCAGGGTCTCGTCGAAATGTGCCAGGACCGCGTTCGAGATGAGCAGGGCCTTGACGGCCCGGAACGCAGCAGCCTGATGCGGGCCCCAGACCCAGGGTGCCTTTTTGTCGAGCAACCTGTGGAGGGGCTCGGCTACCGCCGCCTTGTGGGGGAGAAAGGCGTGGTAAAAGTTCAAGAGTCCGAGAAAAGCCTGGAGCTCGGCTTTGGAGGTCGGGGGCGGCGCTTCCACGATGGCCTTCACCTTGTCCCGGGCCGGGTGGAGTCCCTCTGCGTTCACCGTGAAGCCCAAGAAGTCGACGGATGATACCCCGAGCTGGCACTTCTCGCGCTTGACCTTGAGGCCGGCGTCCCGGAAACGGCTGAGGACCATGCGGAGGCGGGAGGCGAACTCATCAGGCGTGGCGGCGGCGATCATCACATCATCGAAGAATGGTGTGACGCCGGGGATCCCTTTGAGGAGAGAGTCCATCAGTTGCTGGAAAATTCCGGGTGCCACGCTCACCCCGAATTGCAGGCGATTGACCCTGAAGGCCCCCCGGTGCGTTACAATTGTTTGGGCCTCTGCTGTCGGCCCATTGACAGGCAGCTGCTGGTAAGCTTGGGCCAGATCTAGTTTGCCGAAGATCTTGGCCCCTGCCAAGGTGGCCAGAACATGGCTCACCACCGGGACCGGGTAGGCATGGTCCTGCAATGCCCGATTTATCGTGCATTTATAATCCGCGCAGATGCGGACATCCCCGTTAGGTTTAATGGGGGTCACGATCGGGGTTTCCCACACTGCGTGAGAGACCGGCTCCAAAACCCCTTGCGCCACCAGTCGGTCCAGTTCCGCGTCTATTTTGGGTTTTAAGGCAAACGGAACGGACCTGGCACGCATGCGGATAGGGGCCACTGTGGGGTTGAGTTGTAGCGAAACCGGGGGGCCCGGGTATCGGCCCAGGGACCCGTCGAAAACGGATGGGAACTCGCGGCACACTTCCTGGAAGTCGCGGGTTGCGCAATGCTGGACCCCCTCGATCGCGATTCCTAGGGGTCCAAACCAGGCCCTCCCCAGGAGGCTAACTAGGTCGCCCTCGACTACGAGCAAGTCCAAGTGACCCTTGAAGCCCCGGTACTGCACCCTGAAACTCCCGACCCCCTTCACTGGCACTCGGTTTCTCTGAAAGTCCATGAGCGTCACGGGTGATGGCCGCAAGCGGGGGCCCCCTTTGGGCAAATCTGTCTTAATGTGGCCTCCGAAATGATGGAACAGGCGGAGCCCGAATCGAGTTCCATTTGTAAGGGGGCCCCCTCTACTTTGATCCGGACGTATATTTTTGGGGTAGAGGCCTGACTGGGGAGTTTCAGTACCTGTGTTCGGGCGGCCGGGGCGTTGGTCAGTTGGTATAGGTCCTCCTCCGGGGCCGCGCAGTCCTCGAAGTGCGCCTCAGACCTGCGGCGGGGCGTTTTTTGCGCTGCGCGTGATGGCTTGGACCGGCAAACCCTTGCGATGTGGCCCGTGCGGCCGCAGTCCCGACATGTGGCGTCCCGGAACCGGCACGATCTCCTCTCATGCTGCCCTCCGCAGCTGGCACACTCCTGCGCCACCGAGCCGGGTTGCTTGCGTGCGGAGCTAGCGGACGGTGCTGGCGGGCGATGCTGGGCTAGTGTGCGGTGTACCTCGGGGTCGTCGATGTCGCTGTTCCCGGGGAGGCCACACGATGCGTCGCGGTGGTGGTGGTCGGGTGTGACCTCTCCCATGCAGTGGCGGTGGCTAACGCTGAGGTGATGGTCACCTTCTCGCCCTCCATTATTCGGCGCCGGAGTTTCTCCTCCCTGAGGCCTGCGACGAAACGGTCGCGGAGAGCCATCTCCAAGTGCTCTCCGAAGGCGCAGTCGGCCGCCAGGCGGCGGAGCTCTCCGAGGAACTCCGCGGCGGTTTCTTTGCCCTGCTGGTTCCGATGCTGGAAAACCACGTGGCAGGTCATCTCCGACGGCTTTGGGGAGTAGTAGTTCTGCACGGCCTTTACAATCTCGTCGACCGTGCACTCCTCCACCTTCTTGGGAGAGAGAAGGTATTGGGCCAGATCCACGATCACGGGGCCGCAAGAGCAGAGCAGCAGTCCTCTCTTTCGGTCTTCGTCCGTGATCTGATAGAACACGAAGGCTTGCCGCAAACCCGTGACCCAGGCTCCCCATCGTTGGGGCTGGGAAGCGTTGAACGGCGGTAGCAGCCCGGATTCTGGAGCGATGGCCATTGTGCTAGTCGGCGGCAGCGACACGGCTCTGGATTCACCCTCGGAGGTGCTCATGGAGGATGCCCGTGGAGCGGTGGAGCGAGTCTTCGGTAGCGTTGTCCGACAGCCCGGCTGGAGCGCTCAACAGGATCCCACCTTCGTCGCCATTGTTGTATAGTGGGTTAGACGCATAAAGAAACCACAGACAGCGATGTAGTGATCAGCATGGTTCGCTATTATACAACACAAGACACTGATAACTGGCCCGGAGGCCAACTATATACATTAGGGAGGGGCCGCCCCCTGGTACCATTGGCGGGTTTGAATTCCCGACGCCGTTCCCATTGGTCCCCCTACGCGGGAGCCAGGAACCTCAGTCCCATTGTTCTCAGGTACTCAAGCTCTGGCTCTTCGTTGATGGCACGATGTTGTCTGCAGACACAACATTGTCTGAACTTTCCCCCTTGAAACCGATCCCGCTGCTCCCCCCCCACCTCAAAGTCAGCCCAGTCGGGAAGAAAGGCACAAGGGGAAATGCCCACAGGAGGTGGGAGGATCTGGCATCAGTGTTCCCTCTAAGCTGAGTTAGTGTGAGCTAGCTCACAGTTTTTTAGCCTCCGGCTCACACATTTTTGTCTTAGCTTAGGAAGGATGGTTCCAGAGCAAACTTATTTATGCAGCAGCCAAATCGCTCGCTCACAGCTTTGAAGCCAGTGCCTCACAAAGTACAATTTTTGCTCACAAGAGCTGAGAGGGAGCATTGTTTGGCCTCCTTCCTACTCACCAGTTCAGATCAGCCTCCCCCCCCGCCCTGAATTACACCTGTTTGGCACAATCAACATCAGCAGCCACTCTCAGAGCTAATTAGACTCCCAGGTCCTGTTATCTCTGGTTTGTCTTTCTCTAAGGAATTGTGTGGATCTGCCTCCACTGGTGACACCACCCTGGTGAGTTACGAGCACCAAGAATCCCACTGGCATGGTCGGCGAGGGCAATAAAACAGGTGCATATGAGTCTCGGAAAGAACACTTGGGCTTCTGTGTGCAGCACCAGCCCCTTTCCCAGCTGCAAGTAAAGGTAAAGGTTCCCTTGCTCGAAAGCCAGTCGAATCCAACTCTAGGGTTGCGGTGCTCATCTCTGTTTCAAAGCCGAAGAGCCAGCGCTGTCCGAAGACATTTCCATGGTCATGTGGCCGGCATGACTAAACACCAAGGCACACGGAACGCTGTTACCTTCCCACTGAAGTGGTACCTATTTATCTACTTGCAATTTCTTGCTTTCGAACTGCAAATGAAAGAGCATAATGTGGGCCCTTGCCAAAGGGACACCAGGTCAGCCAGGAAAAATAGAAAGAACTCTCCTCGGTGAGTGTTATGTACTGGGTTCAACCACATGCAAAGCAAGGCCTGCACACGGCCGGGAAAAGAGCGCAAGCTTCGGACCAGAGATGATAGCATGAGTGGATTCTAGCCTGCACCTATCAGAGGGCTGGGATCTGAGAAAGACTATGGAACTCTGTTCCATTGTAAATAACCCTATCCTGTGTGTGTTTGTGTATGTGTGTGTGTGGGGTGTGGTTTGATCCAAAATATAAGCCGGCCTGCGAGCCGGGCTCCCTTGTCTTGTTCTTCCCTACCAAATAAATTTATGAGCTGAAATCACGTTACTCTGCTTCAGGCTTGGTACTTTTCACTGGCGACAAAGGTGGGGTCTACATGAACGAAGACGACATTGTACCGAGCACAGCACCTCACACCGCTGACGCCAGGTCCAGCACCGTATCGTGCCCCGCTTCACTGATCGCTGAACCTCATACTGCGCCCCACACCGCTGACTCCAGGTCCAGCACTGCACCACACATCATGTCCGGCCTCCTCCCACCACGTGGAAACCTCAACATGACTGCTGCTCAGGGTACCATCCCAGAATTCGAAGCTGCCTACCCTGAACAGTGGGAGACCTGGCTGGAGCAGCTGGAGAATTACTTTGAGTTCCACGACATCACAGAGGCAGACAAGAAACGATCCTTGCTGATCAGCGCTTGTGGCATCGACATGCTCTGACTCCTCAAAGATCTGATCACACCAAAGAAGACGAAGGAGGAGACCTTTGAAGTTTTGGTAAAAGCGCTGACCAACCATTTTGCACCCAAACCGACAAAGATAGCTGAGTGCATCGACTTCTTTGCGTGTGTCCAGGGCCCTGACGAAACTGCCGACTTCCTGGCAGGGTTTTGCCAGGCAGCCACCCATTGCAGGTTCCACAGCTTCAGTGATACCCTGATGAACCAGTTCATCATGGGTCTGAGGTAACCCAAGCTGCGCCGCAAGCTGGCCAGTCACGATGACCTGACACTGGACACAGCTCTTAAGGAAGCAGTGGCTTATGAGAAAGCGCATCAAGACTGCCACAGCAGAACAGTCCCCCTCACCACGGCTCGAACTTCTGACATCTTGGATGAGGAGGAGGTCTTGCATGTATGCCACCCGCCATGTTGGGCCCAACAATCACAAGCATTGGCTGCCGCCCCATCAGAAAAGTCCTCAACGCCCTGCACCAGTTGCGGTGAGACCCATGAATGCAGGACCTGCCGTTTGCAAGATGCTGTCTGCCGGAACTGTGGCAAGCAGGGCCACATCACCCACATCTGCTGATCTCAAGGACCGCGCCGGGGGGCATCCATCCACCAGTAGTCGATGGACCTACACACCCTCACGATCCACAGCCAGCAGCACCAGGTGAGGAACTTGCCCCCAGACAGCCCTAATAAGATGCATGCCATGGTATTGATTGAGGGATCCCCATGTAAAATGGAGATCAACATGGCGTCGTCCTTTTCCATAATTTCAATGGACACCCTATGCCAGCTCTGCCCCAAAGGGGGACCCCCTGCAAAGGCCAAGGGGTTTGGCTCTGAGGGATTTTCAGAAAAACCCAGTGATAATTAACGGCTGGGACAAGTTCCGGGTGCAGTATAAAGACTTTAATGGACTATTGGACTTGCTGGTTGTGGAGGGATGGCTCATGAGCCTGCTGGGACTTTCTTGGTTTGAGTCATTAGGGTTTAAGGTGGTGGGCATCAATCACGTCACACCCCTCATGTTCGTTTCAGTCTGCGATGAGTTTCTGGGAGTGTTTGATGGCACACTTGGGCGGTACTCCGGACCCCCGGTCACGCTGAACCTTGACCCAGCAATGTGCCCCATTTGTTTGAAGGCCCGGCATCCCCCGTTAGCACTTAAACAAAAAATCGAGGCTGAACTGTACCACCTCGCGGAGCAGAGGGTGTTGGAACCCGTCATCCCCGCTAGGTGGGAGACACCAATAGTCACCCCAGTAAAGCCCAACAGGGATGTAAGGATTTGTGCAGATTATAAATGTACTGTAAACAGCCAGGTCTTAGCTTCAATGGCTGGGGCAAAAGTCTTTGGTAAATTAGACTTGGCCCAGGCATACCAACAGCTGCCGGTAGACGCTGTCACTGCCGAGGCACAAACCATTGTGACCCACAAAGGCACCTTCAAGGTGATGCAGTTACAGTTTGGAGTGAGCATGGCTCCAGGGATTTTTCAAAGTTTTATGGATTGTCTCCTTAAAGGCATCCCAGGAGTCCAGCTGTTTCTAGACGATGTGCTGATCGCCACCCCAGACTCTGAGACATTCGCAATCTGACTCTGGGCGGTGCTACAACACTTTGATGCCACGGGACTCAAAGTCAATTGGGAAAAATGCCTCCTGGGTGTGCCATGGGTGGAATTCTTGGGGTTCGTGGTGAACGCCCAGGGAATCCACCCCACAGATGACAAGATCAAGGCCATCATGCAGGCGCCCCCACCCTCATCCAAGCCGGAGCTCCAAGCCTTCTTAGGGCTGTTAAATTTTTGTCATTCTTTTCTACCCCACAAAGCTCCCATGGCTGAACCTCTTCACTGCCTCTGGACAATGAGGCACCCTGGGTCCGGGGCCCTGTGCAGGCTGCCGCCTTCCGGGTTGTGAGAGAACTCTTGACATCGAATGCTGTACTTGCCCATTTTGATGAGTCTTTGCCTGAGGTGCTTGCATGCGACGCATCTCCCTATGGTGTGGGAGCAGTCCTAGGGCACCGGCTGGTGGATGGGTGTGAGGTCCCGGTGGTGTATTACTCCAGAACAGTCAGCAACGGAGCGCAATTATGCACAAATTGATAAAGAGGTGCTCACTATTGTAGCGGAGGTTAAGAAATTTCACTATTACTTGTATGGTAGGCCCTTCACAGCGGTCATGGACCATAAACCCGTCTTGGGCATGCTGGCCCCCGTCCGACCGACCCCCCAGATGCTTCCCCCCTGGGTGCTCCGCTGGTCGATCTTTTTGGCGGGGTACAGTTATGAGCTCGTCCACTGCCTAGGGAAGGCAATGGGTCACGCAGATGCACTGAGTTGCCTTCCATTGCCCGCTTGCGACCCTGATCCCGCCCTGGTGTATAAGGTCACTCTCCTGGAAGCCCTTCCCAATCGGCTGGTCCAGGTGGCGGAAGTGGCCAGGCACATGGCCTAGGACCGCATCCTCTCCAGGGTCTTGGACTGGATGGAGAGGGGGGCCTACAGGCCTGGAGGGGCAGACTTCATCAGGTTCTCTTCCTAAAAGGACGAGCTATCGGCCCACAAAGTTTGCTTGCTGTGGGGTGGCCGGGTGGTGATTCCTCCCCCCTTACAGGACCAGGTGCTTGATGCACTGCACGAGACTCATCCTGGGATCATCTGGATGAAAGCACTCACCAGAAGCTACATCTGGTGGCTGGGGCTGGACCAGGACATCAAGGACAGAGTGCGGAGATGCCGGGCATGCCAGGAATCACACACCCAGAACCCCCCAAGGCACCCACACGCCCCTGGGAATTATCACACAAACCCTGGGCCAGGTTGCACTAGGACTTTGCGGGGCTGTTCCAGGGGCAACTCTTTTTTATATTGGTGGATACCTACAGCAAGTGGCTGGAGGTAGTCCCGGTCTCCTCCACATCCTCCTGGGCCGCAATCCCGGCGATGTGGCAGATATTTAGTGCTCAGGGCATTCCCGACTCCCTGGTGACTGACAATGGGTCAGCTTTTACTTCCTCGGAATTCCAGGAGTTCACGAATTATTATGGAATAAGGCACATCCGTTCAGCCCTATTTCATCCGGCCACAAATGGTCAGGCCGAGTGCATGGTGAGAACCACCAAAGAGACGCTCAGGCAGATGGATAAGAGGGATTGGGACTACAAACTGGCCACCTTCCTGTTTGGCCAGCATACGACCCCCCACACTGCAACTGGGAGCAGTCCCGCCATGCTCCTCCTGGGTAGATGTTTAATGACGAGGCTTGATCACCTCCACCGGACTGGGCACCCAAGCACCATCCTCGACCTGAGGAGCAGGTGGCTCTTTAGGGGGGGTTCCAGAGGACCCAGTCTACGCCCATAACTACGGCCGGGGTCCGGCCTGGCTGCCAGCGTGAGTCCTGAGGGTAACTGGACCCCAATCCTATGAGGTCTCGACAGAATATGGAGATGGTGCGACCGTTGGATGGATTTATGGTTGGTTGAAAAATTGTATCCAACGAGTGCTTGTAAATGGCTCTGCATCTACGTGGAGGAAAGTCTCGAGTGGAATGCCACAGGGCTTGGTCCTGGGCCTGGTGTTGTTCAATGTTTTTATAAATGACCTGGAGGAAGACATAGAGGGGATGCTTATCAAATTTGCAGATGACACAAAGCTGGGTGGGATTGCTAACTGAAGAAGACAGAGTCAGGATTCAAAATGATCTAGATAGGCTGGAACAGTGGGCTGAGGCAAATAAAATGAAATTCAATAGAGAAAAGTGCAAAGTCCTAGACCTACGCACAAAAAATCAAAGGCTCAGATATAGAATGGGACAGCAGCACATGTGAAAGGGATCTAGGTGTTCTGGTTGATCACAAGCTCAACATGAGCCTGCAGTGTGATGTGGCTGTGAAGAAAGCTAATGCAATCTTAGGATGCATTAACAGAAGCATTGTGTCCAGATCACGGGAGGTGGTAGTTCCACTCTATTCTGCTATGGTCAGGCCTCACCTGGAGTACTGTGTCCAGTTTTGGGCTCCACACTTTAGGAAGCATGTTGACAAGCTCGAGCGTGTCCAGAAGAAGGCAACCAGGATGGTGAGAAGGTTTGAATCCAAGTCTTATGAGGAAAGGCTGAAAGAGCTGGGTATGTTTAGCCTGGGAAAGAGAAGACTTAGCGGGGACGTGATTGCAGTCTTCAAGTATTTGACGAGCTGTCATGTAAAAGATAGAGCAGATCTATTCTCTCTTGCTCCGGATTGCAAGTCTACATCTAATGGGTGGAAATTACGAGGGAGTCGTTACCGGCTAAATATCCTAACTGTAAGAGTGGCTGAGCAGTGGAACAGTCTGCCTCGGGAGGTGGTGGATGCTCCTTCCCTGGACATTTTCAAGCGGAGGCTGGATGACCATCTTTTGGGTATGTTGTAGGTATGTAGGGCTATCTTTTGGCTCTGCTCCTGCAGAGTGCAGGGGGTTAGACTAGATGACCTGCAAGGTCCCTTCCAACTCTAACATTCTATGATTCTAACTATTAAGGCAGCACATCGACCAGCTGCGCTGCAGGGTCCTTCCGGTGGACACAGAGGATGGCGACAGTGAGTACCCAGGTACCCCAGAAATTGACGAACCAGTCCTGGCCATTCCCCCCCAGGGAGCAATGGGAGGTGATGCCGCAACAGCCCCGGGGAGCCCAGAACCTGGCAGCAGGCTGGGTTCCCTGGAGCCCACAGGAGAAGAAGTGTCCCCCACAACACCTCCCAGGGCTCCACCAAGCGCCATGCCCCCATTTCCAGAAGCCCCAGTAGTTCGCCACTCCTCCCACAAGTGGAAGGCCCCAGCATATCTCAGGGACTACATCTGCTAGGACAGTCCAGTATAAGGGGGGAGGGGTGTTATGTACTGGGTTCAACCGCGTGCGAGGCAAGGCCTGCACACGGCCAGGCAAAGAGCGCAAGCTTCGGACCAGAGACAATAGTACGAGCGGATCCTAGCCTGCACCTATCAGAGGGCTGGGATCCGAGAAAGACCTATGGATCTCTGTTCCACTGTAAATAGCCCTGTCCTGGGTGGGTGGGTGCATTTGGGGTGTGGTTTGATCTAGAATATAAGCTGGCCTGCGAGCCGGGCTCCCTTCTTCCCTACTAGGTAAACTTATGAGCTGAAATCACATTACTCTGCTTCAGGCTCGGTACTTTTCACTGGCGACAAAGATGGGATCTACATGAACGAAAACAACGTTGTACTGAGCACAGCACCTTGCACCGCTGACTCTGGGTCCAGCACCGCATCGTGCCCTGCTTCCCTGATCGCTGAACCTCATACCGTGCCCCGCACCGCTGACTCCAGTCCAGCACTCCACCACATACTATGTCCTTTTCAGTGAGAAAAGGAGCTGAGCTAGAAGACTGCATCAGAAGGGTCTCGGTGCCAATGAGCCATTATGGAAAAACTTGGCAGCTCAATCTCTGGATGGCAGAGAGGAAGCAAGTCATTTGGGGAGCAACATAGACACGGGCGACATTTTGGCTCTCAAAAGGGAGGATGAAATAAAATGGTGGCTCTTCCCCTTTGAAGCACAAATGCCCCCATCCACTTTTAGGATCAAATGAAGATGAGCAAAGAAGAGGCAGCCCCAACTGAACTGCAGAAAAGAAAATGAAAGCATAATGGAGGAGCAGAGGGAACAACCTCCTCTGCCTGTTCTGCAGGGGTAGCCAGGTTAGTCTGAGGCAACAGAACAGATTTTGAGTCCAGGGGGGGCACCTTTAAGATCAGCAAAGTTTTATTCAAGGTGTGAGTTCTCTTGTGCACCCAGAAGCTGATACCCAGGTACCCCTGGACTCAAACTTTGTTCTGTTGCCTATTCTACAGTCACTGATGTTTTTACTTAACTTACAGAGGTTGAGGTGAGTGGAAAAAGAAAGAGACAGGTTCGGGACAAGGCCTTGGCTTGCCAGAAGATGTTCTGGTCCTTATGTGTCAGGCCTCTTAGTCAGGTCACACAACGCAGGGCTTCATAAGAAGAATCTGTTTATTGGTGAATCATAACTAAAGACATGTATACAGCTTGTGTCAGGAATGGCCGTGGATAATGGAGGCCCCTGACTTATAGTAATTTCAAACACCCCCTAACTACTTGAAGCCAATGAATACATTTCGCACACATTGGCAAAGCAAGCAGGCTGTCAGAAGTCCTAACTTAGTCAGCAAACACCAGACCTTTTTGATGCAAGCAAGGTTAGCGTTTATTAAGCTGCAATAGATAGATCACTGAAACAGGTCTCTTGTTCAGAATGACTTGGTTACAGAAAGCAAGCGGTTATACAGGGGAAGGGGGTGAATGGGGACCCCCCTTCTTCCATACAATGAATAAACATGCGACTGGGAAATCGAAAGTTACTAAGCAAATGAATTCCCACCGCCCCCATTAACCACAGCTGCTACATCTATGCCAGCGATAGAGAAGCTCGCAGCCCCGACTTGCCAAGGTCAGAACGTCCAGGCTGCAAGAGATAGGAAGAATAAAAGCCACATTCCATTCTCACACCCGAGGTGTAAATCAACAACTCCCCGGATTCCAACCTCCCGTCTGGTCCGCCACTAAGGCGCCAAAAGCCCACCTCCCTCCCGTCATCCATCATAGCCCACCTCCCACCCTTCCATCATGGCAGGGCTACCTGACATGCAGCCCCCTCGAAAATAATCCTACCCCTTTGGTTTGTGGGGGTACAATTTGTGAAAGGCTTTCACTAGCCGGGGGGCCAGAACATTTTCCGCCCGTACCCACTCCCGCTGCTCCGGCCCAAAGTCAATCCATTCAACCAGGTAAAACAAACGATTGCGAGAGAGTTTAGAGTCCAGAATCTGCGAGACTTCGTAGTGAGGTTCCCCCCCACCAGCAGCGGAGGTGGGGTGGGCCGTTGCGGTCGCCATTTGTTCCCTTCAGGCGCTGGGCGAAGAAGCCGCACATGAAAAACAGGATGCACAGACTTTAGGGATTTAGGCAATGCAAGTTCAACAGTTACATTGTTAATCACTCTCACAATCTCAAAAGGACCAACAAATTTCCAACCAAGTTTGCGACTCGGCTGAATGCGGCGCAAATGTTGGGTAGACAAGTAAGCAAACTCTCCACACTTGGGAACCCAGGCTAGGTTACGTTTCTTATCGGCTTGGATTTTGTAGGCAGCCTTAGCCTCTTCCAGAGTCTCTGCTAACGAACCCCACGCCTCTCGCAGACGTTTGCACCAGTCACCAGCATCTCCCGCCGGGAGGTCGGGAGAAGACAAAAATGGCAGAGGCGGGGCGTCATAACCATGAACCGCTTTAAATGGAGACATCCCCGTCGACGAGTGCTGAGTATTATTGTAACAAAACTCAGCCAAAGGTAAAAGAGAATGCCAATTGTCCTGCTGAAAATTAGAAAAACAGCGCAAGTATTGTTCCAGGGTCTGATTCACACGTTCAGTTTGTCCATCCGATTCAGGATGGTATGCACTACTCACACCCCTCTCCACGCCAAGCAGGGACATTAGTTCGCTCCAGAATTTGGAAACGAACTGAACCCCCTGTCGGAGATCACTTTAGCAGGTAAAGTGTGGAGCCTCACAACGTGTTGTAAGAACGCAGAAGCCAATTTTCTGGCCGAGGGGATGGTTGTAAAAGGAACAAAATGCGCCTGTTTAGTAAAGAGATCTACGATCACCCAAATAACAGTTTTCCCCCCACTAGGGGGTAAATCCGTAATAAAGTCCATAGAGATCACTTCCCAGGGCCGAGCCGGCGTAGGGAGGGGTTGCAGGGCACCAGGGGGTTTTCCAGGGCGAGGTTTACTCATTAAACAGGTTTGACAAGCAGAAGTGAAGAGTGACACATCTTTACGTAGCCCTGGCCACCAAAATTGGCGCTGTAAGAGCTGGAGAGATTTCACAAATCCTGTGTGTCCAGCAAGCTTGGATCCGTGCGCCCAACCCATCACCTCCCCCCGGAGAGAACGGGGAACGAAGAGCTTGTCATTTTTAGTCCAGCAGCCATGCGTATCGCGGGATAGCCCTTCTTCCCCCTCCACTTCCTCCCTGTCTGCATCAGACATTCCAGTGGAAAAGCGTACCGCCCAGTCACTTGGAGGAGGGTCTGGCGGAGGTGGGGTACGTTTGGCCTGCCTCCTTGTGGTTACCGCTCCTCCCAACTGGGAAGGAGTGAATACAGAGTCACGGATCTCCTCCCTCTTGCTGTCGTGTTGGGGGAGGCGTGACAGAGCATCGGCCAGTGAATTTGATGTCCCCGGGAAATGGTGCAGTGTGAAATTAAACTTGGAGAAGAAATCTGCCCAGCGGAGCTGCTTGGCGTTCAAAGAACGGGGGGAGCGGAGCAGCTCGAGGTTCTTGTGGTCAGTCCAGACCTCGAATGGGACTCGCGCTCCCTCTAACCAATGGCGCCAAGTAGACAATGCCAAACGGATCGATCCCGCTTCTTTCTCCCAAATGGACCAATTCCGTTCAGTATCACTGAATTTCCTAGACACATAGGCAAGGGGGTGCAATTTACCGTCCTCCCCTCCTGGAGGATCGCCCCCCATAGCGACGTCAGAGGCGTCAACCTGGACAATGAATTTTTTAAGTTCATTGGGGTGGGCCAACACCGGTTCTGAGGTGAAGAGGGTTTTCAACTTGTCAAAAGCCCGTTGGCACTCAGGTGACCATACTAGTTTAGCGCCTGGTCGAGTGCATTCGGGTGGCTTCCCCTTGGTTTTCAGTAAGTCTGTTAAGGGGAGAGCCACCTGGGCAAAGTTCGAGAGGAATGATCTATAAAAGTTCGCGAATCCGAGGAAACCTTGGAGTTGCCTCCGTGTTTTAGGAGGTTCCCACCCCACCACATCCTTGATTTTGTCAGGGTCCATCTCAATTCCCCTTTGAGATATGCGGTAGCCTAAGAACGGGATCTCCGTTTTGTGAAATTCACACTTGGACAGCTTGGCAAATAGTTTATGCTTATGCAACGTTTGGAGTACTTCCCTCACCAGTTTCACATGAGATGTGCGGTCGGGGGAATACAAAAGAATGTCATCAAGGTAAACAAGGACCCCCTTGAACAGGTATTTGTGTAACACCTCGTTAATCAAATTCATGAAGACCCCAGGAGCCCCCTGAAGTCCGAACGGCATAACTAAGTATTCAAACTGGCCGAGAGGTGTGTTAAACGCCGTCTTAAACTCGTCCCCCTCCCGAATCCGGACTCGGAAATAGGCATCGCGGAGGTCAAGTTTTGAGAAAATTTTCCCTCCAGCGACTGCTGCCAACAAGTCTTTTATGAGGGGCATGGGGTAAGCGTTAGTGTTGGATACCGCATTCAAGCCCCGATAATCCGTGCAAAGCCGTAACCCTCCGTCCTTCTTTTTCCTAAAGAGCACGGGGGCTGCGAACGGGGAGGACGCTGGCCTTATGAAGCCCCTGCTGAGGTTTTTGTCAATGAATTTTCTCAGTTCTACCTTTTCCGAAGGGCTCATAGAATATAGTTTCCCTTTAGGTAGCTTTTGGTTGGGCAGAATCTCGATTGCACAATCAGAGTTTCTGTGGGGGGGGAGTTCATCTGCTTCCTCCTCCCCAAAAACAGGGGCGAGGTCTCGGTATTCGGGAGGAATGCTTTCGAGTTCTGCATCGGCTACCCCAGCCGGCACCGAGAGTTTCCCCTCGATTATGGGTCCCCACTCTGGCTTCCAGACGTGGGACCGGCATTTCTCGGAGATAAAATCCACCTTTCCCTCCCCCCATAGTACGTGAGGATCGTGATCAAAGAACCACGGACTTCCTAAAACCAGGGGAAACCGGGCGGACGGGGTAACTACAAACGATCTCTCTTCCCAGTGCTGCCCCAGTCCCACCCGCAATGGCACAGTCTCGTATTTGCAGGGTTCCTTCATTGTGGACCCATCCATTTGGGTAAAAATCAAGGGGTCTTTTAGTTTAAGGACTTTCGCCCCGAGTCCCGTCAGTAGGGTGGGGTTGATCAGGTCTCTCCCACACCCTGAGTCAATGAGAGCCCGTACTCTCACATGGGTCAAGAGACCCGGGTCCATTAAAGTCACTGTAAGGAAAAAGAGAGAGGGGTTTTTGCTCACCGGGAGTTGCGCCTGGGGTTGTGGGACCTGCTGTTCAGCGCTGTTCACAGCAGGTCCGCCTCGTTTCCCTGCGGCACGACCTCGCCATCGGAGGAGTCGGATGGCTCGCTGAGTGGTTTAGCTTGCAAAGCTTTCGCCCCTTCGGTCTCGCCACCTGTTTTGGCGTGGAAGTGTCGAACTTCTTCCTTGTTCCCTTTTGCGCCCCAGTCGATGCAGGTGAGGTCGGGCAGTTCACGGCGAAATGGCCTCCTTCTCCGCATTTGAGGCACAGACCTTGCTTCATCCGGAGTTCCCTTGTTCCGTCCTTCTGCTTTGGGTTCTGGACGGGAGCCTTCCCTCTCGCAGCCGGTGCGTTCCCTCGGGTTGCCATCGCTGCAGCATCGTCTAGTTTGATGGTCTTCAGCCGGTTTTCCATCGTGACTGCGGCCTGGATCCACCCGGTGAGGGTGTTCGGATCTTGGTTCAGGGTGACCTCACGGCGAACCTCCGGATTCAGCCCCCATTTGTAAAACTCCAGGAGATTACCTTCTCCTCGCAGCTTGGCAGCACATCTGCGGAACTCCGCGGTGTAATCTCTCACCGACCTCGCGCCCTGCTTGAGGCTCCGGATTGTTGCTTTTGCTGCTTTAGTTGAGTGCCCGTCTTCAAATTGTTCTTTCATAGCCCACATGAAAGAATCAATCTCTCTCAGCTCGCGCCCATCGGCTTGGTGGAGCCCCACGTACCAGTCAGCTGCTGCTCCCTTCAGGTGAGCCGCTATGACGTCGACCATCCGCTCTTCCCTCTGGAACAGGTGGCCCCAAGTTTCGATGAACTTCTCGGCTCGCACCAGGAAGAATGGGAACTTCTCGGGGTCTCCGTCAAAATCCGCGTCCAGGAGCTCCGTAGGTTTAGGAGGCAGGAACCCCCAAGGACGAGGGGGTTGTTGCCCCGGCGGGCCCCGTGGCGCTGGCCCCGCTGGTTGATCCGGTGGTCCGGCTGGCACGTTCCCCGCTCCCTGGTCCGGTGCTGGGCGTTGATCTGGAGGGACTTGTGCCGGCGGCTCTTCCCGTCTCTGTCGTTCACGCTCCTCCCGAATGCCCTCCGCAATCATCTGTGGGATGCGAGCGAGGGACTCATCCAGGAAACGCATCAGGCGGTCTTGGCCTGGCTCCCCACTCCATCTCCGCCTTACCACGACACTCTCTTGGGGCTCGGAGTCCCTGCCGGTGTCTTCCAGGGGTTCTGCGGTGGCCAACTTTCGGACCGACCTCTCGGGGTGGCTCATCCCCATGGATGCTCTTGGGGTCCCGAACCACGCCTCGTGGGTCTCGGTCAGGGGTTTCACCCAGTCCCGTCTGCGTCCCGCTCGGTGGGTCACCCCTCCATAGGCTGCCCCATACGGATCGCCGTAGGGCCCTCCAAAGTCGTACTCCAAACCCCATTGTCCCGGCACGTATGTGTCAGGGGTTTCTTTGGGTACGCCTTTCCCAGGAGGCTTCTTGTCCTTTTCTTCTTCTTCAATCGGGAGAGTATCTTCTTCTCCATCACTCATTTTGGAGTGGTGGGTTTAGGACCAGTCCCGAAAGTAAATGAAGATTCTGAACAAACTGTCAGAAGTCCTAACTTAGTCAGCAAACACCAGACCTTTTTGATGCAAGCAAGGTTAGCGTTTATTAAGCTGCAATAGATAGATCACTGAAACAGGTCTCTTGTTCAGAATGACTTGGTTACAGAAAGCAAGCGGTTATACAGGGGAAGGGGGTGAATGGGGACCCCCCCTTCTTCCATACAATGAATAAACATGCGACTGGGAAATCGAAAGTTACTAAGCAAATGAATTCCCACCGCCCCCATTAACCACAGCTGCTACATCTATGCCAGCGATAGAGAAGCTCGCAGCCCCGACTTGCCAAGGTCAGAACGTCCAGGCTGCAAGAGATAGGAAGAATAAAAGCCACATTCCATTCTCACACCCGAGGTGTAAATCAACAACTCCCCGGATTCCAACCTCCCGTCTGGTCCGCCACTAAGGCGCCAAAAGCCCACCTCCCTCCCGTCATCCATCATAGCCCACCTCCCACCCTTCCATCATGACTGGGCTACCTGACACAGGCCAAGCAAGAAAACAATTTAAAAGGCTTTGATTCCCAGCGTAGTGCCCACCATCTGGAGACACCACAAGGTCAGAGTAATGATAACATGTGAGCAATAGAACAGTACTGATGAGAAGCCGGGAGGAAGAAAGTACTCCCTCACATTCCATCCCAATGGCAGGGCTAGCCAGTTATTTTGTAGAAGGGACCATGGCCACCAGTTGTATGATGAGGGGATGGCGGCTATTGTTATTGGCTATTCTGAAGAAAATTAGTGGAGGGATCAAGATAGACTCCACCATATACACCATTCATGTTGAAAAACTGCAAATAATTTAAAGCACAGAGGATGTCACAACCTGCCTCAAGCCATACTCCGCAGAATGCTTGGCCTTCTGGTTAATCCAGCCCATTGGAATGAGAATAAATAGATAAACAGCAGGGGAGATTCTACTGAAGTGCGGGTTCTGTATGGGGGCAGGGCCTGGCCATTTACCCCTTTTCAGTTCAAGATGCCAGCCACGACCCTCAGGAGACCAAGCCAGGAGCTAGGAAAGGGGTCTGCAGAACAGATCAGAAGATGAAGCAGCCATGGACAATAAACAGTGAAAGAGAACAGAATGTTTCTTTCCAGAAGCTGGGATTTAAATTTAGGACCAAAGGATCCAAGCTGAAAATTGCCACCCAGATTCTATAGTATTAGCACTATATTAATTTCCCATCTATTTTCATCTTTCTATCACACTGAAAACTCAGTTTCAAGGTACGTTGTGTTTCCTGCCATTTCAGTTGATATCTTCACGAGAAAATTCTTTTGTACATGGTCATATTTTAAGTGTTAATCTTTTGGTTCATTAACCAGATTAAGAAAAAGAACTCTCATTCCCAGGGTTAACAAACTGCATCCTTTGTGGATCACCTAATAAGGGATCCCTATCTTTCCCATGTCCTGAAATGTTTTCCATATTATAAGAATTCCATTTAACATTTTGCTGAGTCATCGGATTCTCTGCAGGAGCACTTCAGAAAGGACACTCAAAGAGCCTGTCCCAGCTGACCTAGGAGTTGGCCTTCTCTTGATATTGCCATGCTTTATTTTTCAGGTCTCTGCTGCCAAGTCCTGAACAGTTGATATGTAACAATTAGAAGGTGAAGATTTCCCTGACGTCCAGTGGGAGGGCATGGGGCTGGGCTCCATCTAGGAACAGAACACAACAAGACAGTTAAAGACCAAGTAGTGAAAGGAGTTCAGAAAAGCATCGGAGAAAAGTAAACTTCCAGCAGGTACAAAGAGGGAAATTGTGAATTCCACTCTGAGCCAACCCGGCACATTTCAAGATGTGTCTTCATCTGGGATGATGTAAATATCAATAGACAAAAAAACTGATGTAAAAGAAACACTTGAATACCACTCATAAAAGACCCCCAGAGTACAAAATGCGTGCAACCAAAAAAGAAGGCTGGACAAACAGATCTGGGGCATTTTATCTGACACAGACCAAACTCCACTTCTGACACACGTCTTTATCTATGGCGTCTCTGTTATTCAGACAGGTCAGTCTCCGTCTTGGATGGGGAATTAGCAGGGAGACCGAACTGACAAGATGGGTGCAACTGTCAGGATCTACACCTGTGTATACCAGGGTCAGTTTCAAAGAGGAAAACTCCTGAAATAATCAGGACTAAGTTTGAAGGAAGATTGTTTTATTGAAAAATGTAAATTTTTAAATGTAAATCATATACACCAAAGCAATTAAACAACACAAGCAAACAAGGATATTGAGAAACGGAAGAGCTTAAGAAACACAGAGGGAGCTACAGGGTGATGGTTACTATCCAGAAGTACAGATGTCCACAACAGGGAAATTGTGAACAACCAATGTATCACAAACAAAAGGGGACCCATATTGTGAGTTTGGGGGTGCTAGGTGCACTAGAGTGACATGTGGAGCTGTGGCTGGGCAGCCATTTAATAGGCCAGAGGTGGTGCCCTGCGGGGCAGGAATTAGGGGTCCAAACAAGGACCAAGAGTCTTCCCCAGACTTTGATCAGAAAAGTGTGATGGCACCCTATGGGGCATGTCCTGAAGTGTGCAGGTAGGGTTGGTGGCTGATACTGTCAGCTACTTAATGTTTTGGTAACCCAGAGAATAGCCCAGGAAGAGGACCATAAATCTGATTTCCAGAGAAATGTTTACACTTTAGAGGAAATTTGGCCCAGGAAAGGGGCCATAAAGGACAGAGCAGGTGTTTTGCAGAGAAACGTCGCTAAAGTGGATTTACACATCAAAGAGACAAAGGAGCTTTCAGAGGAAGAAGAACTCCATACTGGGATGTGCTGGAATATATTGAGAACTCTGATACTGTACATAGAAAAGACAGATGGTCTATTTCCACAACCTCCAGGGTCCATATTTTTCGCAAGCTCCATGGTGTGGGGACTTGCGTGGTTCAATGAGGCTGCAGGCTATGCCATGGAGGGCCACCCAGGACAGACAGGCCACAGCTGAAAACTCAGACAAAGCGTGATCCCCTGGAGAAGGAAATGGCAGCCCACTCCAGTATCTTTGCCAAGAAAACCCCATGGACAGTAACAAAAGGCTAAAAGATATGACGCCGGAAGATGAGCCCCTCAGGTCGGAAGGTGTCCAATATGCTACTGGGGACGAGCAGAGGGCAAGTACAAGTAACCCCAGAAAGAGTGAAGCGGCTGGGCCAAAGCCGAAAGGAAGCTCAGCTGTGGATGTGTCTGACGGTGAAAGGAAAGTCCGATGCTGCAAAGAACAATACTGCATTTGACGGAGGACAGTGATGTGGTCCACTGGGCTGCCAAGAGTCGGACTCGACTGTGCGACGGAACAACAACAACAAAAACCCATGATCACGTGTGTGTGTGTGTGTCCCCTTCAGGACTGCCCGTAGGCCCGGGAACAATGCTTTAGGGGACCCTGGGGTACTTCAGAGGTGAGGGTGCCTGTAAATGCCAGTGTAACAGGCTTCACTCTGATCACGCTAGTGTGGAGCTTCATGCTTTAGGCTTTTCTGAACCATTTTCCCCTTGTGCTTGCATGTTTATTTATTAACACGATTTGTTTGGCAACTTTTAGATCAGCCACTCCATTCAGAAGAAAATTAAAACATTGCTCTGGATGAAAGGGAAGAAGGGCTGCATGGCTCAGCAAACTGGCATGCTGCACAGCCAGATGGGAAAGTGGAAGGAAGGGGCCCTGGCGATTGTTACCCCAACCCGCCCACCCTGTGCATGGTCAGGAGGGGAAGGGGGGCTTGGTGGCTGCCAGCCATGCCTAGGGTTGCCAGGTTCCCCCTCAGGCCACCAGCAGGGTGGCCAGATCCAGGCCGGGAAATGCCTGGAGATTTGGGGATGGATCCTGGGGAGAACAGGGACTGCAGTGGGGCCCATTGCCATCGAATCCCTCCTTCCAAAGCATCCATTTTCTCCTGGGGAACTGATCTCTAGTCTGGAGATGAGCTGTAATTCCAGGGGATCCCCAGGACCCACCTGGAGGCTGGCACCTCTATCAGACCTGCCAATCCTGACTCTGCAGAGTGGACTTCTCCTGGAGACTGAAAGGACAGGTTGCTGCTGGCCTCCCTTCAGCCTGGAACTCCACATGTCTGTCCAAAACAGGGTAAGCATCGAGACAGGGTGGGCTCCTTGTGCATCTGTCTTCCCCCTAATACCACCACACGGCATATAATTAGCTTAGACTTAACAGCAAGATGACATATGGAATCCTTTCGGGAAGGGACCCTGAACAGCAAATTGATAAGATGATTAATACTTGTCATTCTTTTTAAATCTGGTTTTCAAGTGCAGCTCTTCAAGGTGCAGAGCACTCCAGGAAGGCACCATGGAGAAAAATATCTCACTGAATGAGGAAAGAGGGATGCAGCAGCCCACTGCCTGGCTTGGGAACTCCCAGTCCTTGACCTGTGGGGCTGGCTAGGGTTACGCCATGGTGAGGAGGAGGCACGCTGGGCATGCTCAGGGTGAATTGTGCTCCATTATTCCTTCAGATCTTCAAGAACTGAGCATTCACCCTGGTAAATAGTTCTGGGCCCTGAATTAGACCTTCCTCCAGACCCTTTCTGGCTTCTAAGCTGTTGGCAGAAATTCCCTACATTTTCAAGTGCCCTGTCTGTGGTCATGAGGGCAGAAACACTTTTAGTCAGAGATTTTGTTGCAGGATTTTTCAGCCTTGCTGAATTCTGCACCAGTGACTGTTATTTTTTTTTTCGGGGGGGGGGTCATGTAGGCTTCTTTACGAAGTGCCTTGTCTATAAGAAAAAACAGAATCTGTCCTGACCGGATAGGCCAGGCAAGCCAGATCTCATCAGAGCTCAGAAGCTAAGTGGGGCTGACTCTGGCAAGTACTTGGATGGGAGACCTCCTGGGAATGCCAGAGGCGGGACGTGGGGGGCAGGCTTTGTTCTAAATCTCCTCCAGACCCCCCCCCCCAGTAGGGGTCAGTCACCAGAGGTCGCCATGACTTCCCCTGCACACACACACACCCTGCCTGAAAAATGAGAGAGGGAGAGAGAGAAAGGCAGCATTTGGTGGTGGTGGTGGTCCCCTGCTTTGAAGTAAAGTCCAGGGGTACAGATGAAAATATGTGCTGTCAGTGAGCACCCATCTCAGGCAGATTCTGCTCCCCGCCCAAAGACCAGGGGAAGGGAAGGAAGGCTTGGGGAGCGCCCTGGCGGGGGCGGCCTGCACCCGCCACGAAAAGGCCTCCTTGAGCCCGGCGGGCCGAGCCGCCCCACCCCGCCTCCCAGCGCTGGGGCTCCGCGGGGCCGGGCCGGCCAGAGCTACCGCGGGAGGGGAGGGGAGGGGAGGCGCGGGGCCGGGCGGGGCGCCGGTGCTGCCAGCGAGACGGGCCGCCGCCCGCCCAGGAGAGAGGCGGGTCCCCCCGCGCGGCCAGCCCGCCGGCCCCCATCAGCCGCCGGCCCAGCGGGGGGGGCTCCTCCCCGCCTCCCCCCAGCCAAGCAGGGCCCTCGCGGCGGCTTCCCTCCTCCGGCCTGGCCACGTGGGTGCTCCTCCGGCCGCCAGGGGAGCGCGCTCCGCCAGCATCCCAGCTCGGCCCTCCGAGGGGCGCTCCCCCCCGGCCG
Organism: Gekko gecko; assembly: GCA_029375565.1. Lineage (NCBI taxonomy): Eukaryota > Metazoa > Chordata > Lepidosauria > Squamata > Gekkonidae > Gekko > Gekko gecko. Next base: position 3,430,369 of record JAPDNY010000016.1, read on the forward strand.
CCCAGCAGGAGCCCCGCGCCCCGCCCGCCGCCCTCCCGGACCTTGCCGCTGCCCGACGGCGCCCGCCCCGCCGCCGCCGCCGCCGCCTCTGCCCGCCCGCCCGCCGGCCAGGCCCCTCTCCCCTCCCCTCCCCAGGCCAGGCACGGGGGCTCCGCCGCTCGGCGCACCCGCTCTGAGCCCGGCCCGGCCAGACAGGCCGCCCCCCGAGGACGGTGCGGGGTGCCGCGAAGGCGGTTCCGAAAGGGAGGCGCTGCCCCCCTTCTCCCCCCCCCACCCCGGGCGGCAGGTCGCGCCACCGGGATCCGCGGGCCCAGCCACGTGCATGGGCGGTGGGGGGGGATCGGAGGAGAACGTGCCCTGTCCCGGGAAAGAGGCCGGAGAAGGTCGCTGCAGGGAGGGCCCTTGGCACAGGGATCCCGGCACTTCAGGGGGTGCGCGTTCTCCTGGGACCTCCCTTCCTTCCTTCCCTGTGCGATTCCCCCATCGGAACATCCGGCTCCAGGGGCATTGGTGTGGCCGCTGAGGTTTCTCCTGGGCTGAGGTCCTGCGCTGTGGGTTGCGGCTCTCCGGCATCCTGCAGGGTGGGGTCCTCATAGTCCTCTGGTTCCCCGGCTCGACCCGGCGGCGGAGCTGGTCTATACGATCGGGGTCCCTGGACCCAGACCACCCGTGCTGGGACCCAGGGTGGACCCACGGTGTAGCTTCTGGCGTACACCAGGTCCTCCGGGAAGAATCCTCTGCTGGCACGTTGGTCCTCGGTGTCCGGCTCGCGCTCAGGTGCCCGTCCAGGCGTGACGTGAGGCGGCAACCCAGGAGAAGTTCCGCCGGGCTGCGTCCCGTGGTGGTGTGCGGGGTGATGCGCTGTCCAAACAGGAAGGCGGCGAGTTTATACTCCCAGTCCGGGGAGTCCAACTTACGGAGGGCCTCCTTGGCGGTCCGGACCATCCTTTCCGCTTGTCCGTTCGTTGCGGGGTGGAATGGCGCGGAGCGTACGTGCCGGATCCCATAATACGCGGTGAACTCCTGGAACTCACGGGAGGTGAACGCAGTGCCATTGTCCGTGACGAGCGTGTCAGGCAGCCCGTGAGTGCTCAGAATCCGCCACATTGCCCTAATGGCGGCTTTGGAGGAGGTGGATGCCACAGGGACGATCTCCAATCATTTACTATAGACATCCACCAATATGAAGAAAAGCTGCCCCTGGAACGGCCCGGCAAAGTCCAAGTGGAGCCATGCCCAGGGGCGGTGGGATGATTCCCAGGCTCTGTCAGGGGCCCTTGGTGGCTCCGGGCATGAGATCTGGCAGGGCTGGCATTTCCTCACCTTGTCCTCGATGTCCCGGTCGAGGCCTGGCCACCAGACATAGCTTCGTGCTAACGCTTTCATGCGGATGCCGCCGGGGTGGTGTTTGTGTAGCGCCTCCAGGACCTGTTGCTGTAGTGGCCCTGGGATCACCACCCGGCACCCCCCACATCAAGCATCCTTTATGTGTGGATAGTTCATGCTTGCGGGAGGCAAATGGGGCGAACTCGGGGCCCTCCTTGGCCACTGGCCACCCCCTCCCCAGCCAGTCCAAGACCCGGCAAATGACCGGATCCCGGGCCGAAGCGCGGGCCACCTCCTGCACATGGACCGGCCGGGCCGGGAGCGTTTCCAGAAGAGCAACCACGTGCTCCGGGGCAGGGTCGGGGTCCATGGTGGCCAGGGGAAGGCGGCTAAGGGCATCTGCATGACCCATAGCCTTCCCAGGTCGATGCGTGAGGGAGTATGCATACCCTGCCAGGAAAATGGACCATCGCAGGACTCGGGGTGAAACCATCTGCGGTGTTTGGCGGTCAGCGGCGAGGAGTCCCAGAAGTGGCTTATGGTCCGTCAAGATCTCGAACGGCCGGCCGTAGAGGTAATGGTGAAACTTCTTCACCCCAGCCACAATCGCTAGTGCCTCCTTATCAATTTGCGCGTAGTTCCGCTCCGCCGCAGAGAGGGTCCGGGAGTAGTATGCGACCAGGACCTCCCAGCTGTCCGGCAACCAGTGCCCCAAGAATGCGCCGACTCCGTAGGGAGAGGCGTCGCAGGCGAGGACCACCGGGAGCAACTCTGAGAAATGGTGGAGGACCATGTTGGACACGAGCAAGTCCTTGATGCTTTGAAAAGCCGCCGCCTGTGCCTGGCCCCAAACCCAGGGCGCGTCTTTGTCGAGGAGGCGGTGGAGCGGTTCTGCCACAGCCGCCTTGAGGGGCAGGAAGGAGTGGTAGAAATTGAGTAGGCCGAGGAACAGGGTGGGGGGCGTTTTTTATGGCCTTTACCTTATCGTCCGTGGGATGGATCCCTTGCGCGTCCACTGCGAACCCCAGGAACTTGATTCGGGGCACCCCCAGGAGGCATTTCTCCTTTTTTACCTTGAGGCCAGCTGTGTTGAACCGTTGTAGGACCTGGCGGAGGCGGTCTGCGAAGGAGGTGTTGTCCGGCGCCACGATGATCACGTCATCTAGAAAGGGCTGCACTCCAGGGATGCCTTTTAGGAGAGAGTCCATAAAAGATTGAAAAATCCCTGAAATCCCCCTTGTGGGTCGCAATGGTCTGGGCCTCTGCTGTGGCCTCATCCACGGGCAGCTGTTGGTAAGCTTGTGCCAAATCGAGCTTACCAAAGATTTGTGCCCCAGCCAGGGAAGCGAGGACATGGCTCACCACTGGGACCGGGTATGTGTGGTCCTGTAAAGCCTTGTTCAGGGTGCATTTGTAATCCGCGCAGATCCGCACGTCCCCGTTCGGCTTTACTGGCGTGACAATCGGGGTCTCCCAGCACGCGGATGCAACAGGCACCAGCACCCCCTGCTCGACAAGGCGGTCGAGCTCTGCCTCTATCTTCGCCCGCATGGCCAAGGGCGGGACCCGTGCCTTAATGAGGATGGGGCGGATGGTCGGGTCCAAATCCAGGGAAATGGGGTCCCCGGTGTACCGTCCTAGGGTCCCATCAAACACTTTAGGGAACTCCCGGCAGACCCCCTCCCAGTCGGTTGCCCGGATTTGGTTAAGTCCTGATATCCGGAGGCCCAGGGGCTTGAACCATGACAGTCCCAGCAAGCTGGTTAGGCGCCCTTCCACCACCAACAGGTCCAGTTTCCCCGAAAAACCCTTGAACTGGACCCGGAACTTGCCCCAGCCCCGGACCGCCACAGAGTTTTTGTTAAAGTCCCGTAACAGTAGGCCCTGTGGCTTGCGCAACCGGGGTCCCCCCTGGGGGCATAAGTTGCAGAGGGTCTCGACCGAAATTATTGAATACGACGAGCCGGAGTCAATTTCCATCCGGCAGGGGGACTCTTCAATTACAACAGTTACATGCACCTTGTCCGGGCTGTCGGGGGGCAAGTTACATACCGTCTGGTGGTTGACAGACACGGTGTGGAGGTCCTCAGTCTCGATCTGCGCCGTGAGGTTCGTTCGGTGTCCCTTGGAGCGGCAGACCTTCTCGATGTGTCCCGCTTTGTTGCAAGCCCGGCAGATCGTGGAGCAAAACCGACAGGTCCGTCGCTTGTGAGCGCTGCCGCAGCTTGCACAGGCTACGGATGGCAGGGATTTGGCCTCTCGGGTCTGCGGAGGTCGGTGGGACGGTTGGTGGCGTACCTGGAGTACTTCCTCGTCGTCCGATACGTCGGACCCCCGCGTTGTTTGCGTGCGGTGGACCGCCGAACTGCGGCGGTCTTGGTGGGCCTTTTCGTAAGCGGTGGCCTCCTGGATGGCCTTGTCCAGGGTGAGGTCGTTGTTGCTCGCCAGCTTCCGCCGCAGTTTGGACTCCCGGAGGCCCACGAGAAATTGGTTCAGCAGCGTGTCCAAGAGGTTTGGGAACTCGCATCTCGTGGCTGCCCGCCGAAGACCCGCCAGGAACTCCGTGGTGGATTCATCTGGGCCCTGGATCCTCTCGAAGAACCCCAGACGCTCCACGAATTTTGTGGGCTTAGGCGAGAAGTTGTCCGTGAGGGCCTTTACCAGTGCCGCGTAGGACTCCATCTTAGTGGTCTTGGGGTTTATGAGGTCCCGCAAGAAGATGAGGGTGTCGACGCCGCAGACGCTGAGGAACAGCTGCTTTTTTTTCTCGGCTTCCACCACATCATGATACCCGCAGTAGTTCTCCAGGGTCTTCAGCCAGGCGTCCCATTTCTGTGGTTGGGAGAGGTCAAACGCGCTTAGGTGAGTGGTGGGCACGGCCATCTTGTAGGGTCTTGGAGGTGGTGAGTGGGGTTGCGAGTTATGGGAGGCTGAAGGTGCGCTGCTCTCGGGGTCAGCGGTGCGGCTCGTGAGCGGTGCGGGGAGCGGCAGGCTCGATGCGGTGCTCGGGAGCGTGGTCTCGGTAGCGGTGAGCAGTGCGGTGCTGCTCTCGGGGTCAGTGGTGCGATGCTCGGGAGCGGTGCGATGAGCGGCTGGCTCGATGCGATGCTCTTCTTCGTGGTCGTTGTTCAGGGAGGGAGTTGGCATCCCACCTTCGTTGCCAGTGAAAAGTACTGAGACGGACGAGTGATTTCAGCTCTCACATACTTTATTTAGATTGGGAACAAGACAACTAAGCCGGCTCTCAGGCCGGCTTTTTATCCCCAGTGAGCCCACACCCCAAAACACACGACACCCAGTGATTCGCTATTTACATTGATTGGATTAACTCCTGCTCCTCAATTGGAGGGGAGCCAGGATCCTCTAGTCCATTGTCTTTCTGGGCGAAGCTCAGGCCCTTCGCCTGGCCACATGGTGGGCTGGTTAGAACCAGTCTAAGCACATGGTAGCCCTGTATCCAGGTTTCCCTGTGGATACACCACAGTGGGCAAGCCAGCTCCCTTGGGCAAGCTCAGGGGGGCCCTCCTGGGCCAGTATTTGGAGGCCAGGGCAAAGCACCTCTCTTTGTTCCCACTTTAGGGTTGGGCTGACTAGATGCAGCCGGCCCCTCTCTTCCACCACCTGCTCACCTGCCACTGCAGAGTCCCTCCAAGGGATCCTGCCGGCCATGGGGCAGCTCGGGCGGCTGCTGCTCCTGCTGCCACTGTGGGGGATGGTGCCACCACCATTGCCCCACAAAAAAAGGCTCAGCCCCACCGTCTCCACTATCCTCCTTGTCAGCCCGTCCAGGCTGCCAGAGCCCCCCCCCTTGTTCCCGCCTCCAGGGTGCTGTAAGATCTAACAATTCCAGGGGAAGGGGCTTCTGTGCTTCTTACAACAAATTAATATTATCTTTAAACAGAGAAATGAACATAAAATAACTTTTATTAATGGATTTATTGAGCACATGTTTACTCAAGCACTCAAACCAGAAGCTTTTTTTTTAAAAAGGACAAAAAGTAGTCAGAGGGCCCTAATCACAATCATTGCAAAAGACAGCTGTCCAGATGGGCAAAATCACACATTCAGAGCGCAGGTGCTAATAAGATACCTGATTTTCCAGGGGGCAGGAAAAACTGGGAAAATTGCGAGAGTAAGCCTCCTTCAGCAGGGGAGGAGGATTGGCACATGTGAACATGAAATTTACATGTGCAAGGGAACAGCGGTGAACCCCAAATCAAAAGGACCGTGTGACCTCTGTTCATCTCCTGCCTTGAAAACTCCACAGAGTCACCGTAAGTGGGCTGCAGTTCCCGAGCACTTCCTGCCCCCCCCACCCCCCCAGAAAGCCTGGATGCTGCCCTACAGTTTGTTGCCAGCAGTTAGAGATGAGCCTGGGGGGCCTGTGGCAGGGCAAGCTGGGCACACCAGCTGGGGCCTTAATGTGCACACATGTGGGGCCTGGGGTCTGGGAGATACGGGTATAAGTCCCTGCTCTGTGTCATGGAAGCTCGCTGGGCGACCTTGGGCCAGTCACACCTATCTCCCAGGATTGTTTTGAGAGCAAAACAAAGGCCAGGAGAACAGTGTAAGCAGGCCCATAGCCAGAAATCCAGGTTGGTGGGGCATGAGGAGCAGGGGAGAAGGGCAGCCGCAGGCCTTCCCTGAACACCACGCAGCAATTTTGCTGCTTGGAGTTCAGGAGTGGGCAGCCCCACTTGGGGGGGGGCATTTAAAAGGTTCCATTTAAATGGTGTTTTTCAAGCAGGGGGCTGCCCGCAAAACCGTCACTTTGTAGTTCAGGGAAGGCATGTGGCTGCCCCTCCGCCTCCTGTCCTCAAAGATTTAAAGGGCTCTCCTGGGGAGCAGCTGGAGGGCCCTTTTAATGTCACGGGAGCGGGGGAGGGGCAGCAGCTGTTGTGGGGCATGCCTCACATTTGAGAGGGCGAAGCCCTGAAGAGCCCCACTGTAGCTATGGGCCAGAATGTCAGGCTTTCGGGATCTTGAGGAACCATGTTGCTGCGTCCCAGCCAAAGCCCGGCAGAGACAGGCCTGAAGTCACCTGGCCTTCATTGTCCCTGGCTTTTCTGTTTTGCCTCTTACGAGCAGCTCGTGAACTAGTGGGTGGTGGCCAGGGGTTTCTGAACCTTTTTTTCCTTGGCATCGCTGGATATTATGCTGTTGTCAGCTCATGGAAATCATTTGCAACTGGACTGGTGCATTCCTCCATTTGTACCCTTTCCTGCCTGGCATCCACGTCCCTTACTGAGGGGCACCGCCCGATGACCGTGCCCAAGCCTTGCCCGCCTGGGAGATGGGGACCTCATCATGGCATTGTGGGTGATTTTGGAATGGTGGCAGCCGCCTCCTGGCAGCCACCAGCAGCTCTGGCTTGGGCATCGGATGGAGCCAACTCCGATGCAGGAATACAAAGGCCAGGATCAGCGTTTTCAACACAATCCTCCGGATTCCTTCTAAGCCCGTCGACTTCCGTGGACTCAGAGAGGTGTGACTCTGTGTGGGACTGCATTGCGCATCTCTCAACGGCCCCTGGATGGGAGGCCCCATTGCTTTTGCTGCGAAACCAAGCCAAAGTCCAGCAGGTTCCACAGTGGGGTTTTTGCTTTTGTGGCAACGAATTCACTTCTTCCACTGCACCAGACTGGCAGCCGCCTTCCCCACCGGAAGGATCATCAGGTTATCTTGAATTGGCAGGGTTGCAGTTATCTATACTAATCTTCCAAAAGGATTTTCCACACACACTCCAATGGCTTAACTTGCGGGAAAGTGTTCCTAACAACAACTTGGTTGGTCCTCTTACATTACACTGAGTCAGATCCTACAAGCCCATTTGAACTGAGTGAAGCACAAGGCCTTCTTCTTCCCCAACCCAGTTTGCATGATCCTGGCCGGGAACAGAGTTCCAGTTGTTTTCAACATGGCTCCGCCAAGGGAATTCTGGGAAGTGTAGTTCTGCAATTGTGCTGTGCCTCAGAGAAAACTACAAAGGAAGCTAAAGCTGGAGCAGACTCACGCGCAACATTTGTTGACCCGCCCATCATCTCTGCTGATGCAAAACAAAATCCTGTAAAATCCAGGCATGACAATCCCTGCTCTCTGCCTCTGCATATTGTCCAATATTTCATAGAGGAAAACAGGGTCATGCTTGTAACGCCCCAGTATTTTACTGACCAAACCCATGTACCCCTCACACGTTGCTAAAGGCCTGACGTTTGCGACTGCATGCTGCATTTATTTATGTACATATTTAAACCCCTCTTTTCTCCTCACTTGTTCATTTTATCCTCGCAATAACCCTTCAAGGTAGGCTAGGCTGAGAGTCATTTGGCCCAATGTCACCCAGCCAGCTTCTATGGCAATGTGGGGATTTGAACTCAGGTCTCTCAGATCCTAGTCCTTGCACCAGCCAGGAAGATGGCTGGGGGAAGAGGCTCCAGTCTCACCTCCCTGTGTGTTGAGGTCTCAGTCCCAGTCAGCCCCTGTGCCTGAGTTCGACAGGGAGCAGCTCCCTGAGCATGCCTGATGGACGGGGCCCTCGGAGGACACCAGGTGGGCCCACACATGCTGCCACGTGTAGTCAGACCTCCAGCAAATGGGCTGCCTCATGAGGGTCGCAAGCGAGTGGCGATAGCAGGTTACAAGCACAGGCATGCCAGTTCTGGATGTCGTGGCTCAGTAGCAGAAGGTCTCCAGGCAGAAGCAGAGCAGAACTTTTCCTGCCTACAGCCTGCCTGGCTAGAGGTGGCCATGGTGAGGCATGCTCAGTCCTAACCAATGTCCTGAGAGCACCAGGCGGCTTCATTTATGGGCTTGTTCATTTACTTTGTTTATAACCCACCTGCCTCCCCAATGGGAACCCAAAACAGTTGACATCCTTCTCCTCTCCTGCCCTCCATGCTATCCTCACAACAACCCTGTGAGGTAGGTTGGTGGTGAAAGGGCCACCATGTCACAGCTGACTTATGGCAACCCTCTGGTTTTGTTTTTTTAGGGAAGGGTGTATTTTTCATATGTTCATGTGCGTGCACCTAGGAAGTCATGGCGACCTCTGGTGACTGAGCCCTACTGGGGGCCTGGAGGATATTCAGAGAGGTGGCTGGATAAAGCCTGCCCCCAGCTCCTGCCTCTGGTATTCCAAGGAGGTCTCCCCTCCAGGTACCTGCCAGAGGGGGAGGGTGCGGTGGCTGTGGCCTTGTCCAAGGTGGTGCTAGGGGAACAGCAGTCCCGGAGACATCCGCTTGAGTGTGGGGTGCCTCAGGAGGCAGTGCTTTCCCTGCTACTGTTCAACATCTACATGTGCCCCCTTGCCCAGATTGCCCGGAGGCATGGGCTGGGGTGTCACCAGTACACGGATGACACCCAGCTCTGTCTGATGCTGGGCGGCCGGTCAAACTCCAGCCTGGGAGATCTGGACCGGGCATTGCAAGCCATGGCTGGTTGGCTCAGGCTGAGCCGGCTGAAACATAACCCGGCAAGGACGGAGGTCCCGTGCCTGAGTTGGGCTGGTTTGGGGATGGGGCTCCCTCTCCCAACCTTTGACGGGGCACCATTGCTGCCAGCACCTGTAGTGAGGAGTCCGGGAGTGCTCCTGGAGGCCTCCTTAACTATGGAGGACCAGGTGGCAGCCACTGCTACGTCAGCCTTTTACCACCTTCGGCTGATTCGGCAGTTGGTTCCCTTCCTCAACTGCGATGACCTGGCTACAGGGACCCATGCGATGGTCACCTCGAGATTGGACTACTGTAGCGCTCTCTACATGGGGCTTCCCTTGTCGCAAATCCAGAAGCTGCAGCTAGTGCAGAATGCCGCGGACAGGCTTTTGATGGGCCTCCCTAGACGGGAGCACATCCAGCCTGCGCTGAATGCACTGCACTGGCTGCCAATAGCATACTGAATTCGCTTCAAGGTGCTGGTTCTTACCTTTAAAGCCCTTTATGGCCAGGGTCCGACATACCTTAGGGACCGCCTTTCCCCACATATACCCCAGAGAGCGCTACAGTCTGGGGCACAACATCGGCTAGTGATTCCAGGCCCCAAAGAGGCCTGGCTCACCACTACCAGGGCTAGGACCTTTTGGTGGCTGCTCCTACCTGGTGGAATGAGCTCCCGGAGGAGATCAGGGCCCTGTGGGACCTCGTACAGTTCTGCAGGGCCTGCAAGATGGAGCTCTTCAGCCAGGCTTTTAATTAGGAGCTGCCCACCACTACCACCAACGATTCTAGTTAGTAACACCGGGGTAGTGGTTGGCCCTATATGGAGACCGAGCCACAATAACGTACGAGACAGATATGGCTGAACTGGGACTTGTGTCTATCTACAGGATGCCATCTTTAAGGTGATTGGGAGATAATTTTATGTTGAGCATTTTACTGTAATAATATGACTATTTTATCTGGTTTATGTTTTAAGTATTTGGCACATAGTGCCATAAATGTAAGCCGCCCTGAGCCCATTCATGGGATGGGCAGAATAGAAACCCAATAAAATAAATTTTATATAGGTATAAAGGTAAAGGTTTCCCTTGCTCGAAACTCTAGGGGGTGATGCTCATCTCCGTTTCCAAGCTGAAGAGCCAGCACTGTCCAAAGACTTCTCTGTGGTCATGTGGAACACTGTTACCTTCCCACCAAAGTGGTACCTATTTATCTACTTGCAGTTTCTTGCTTTTGAATTGCTAGGTTGGCAGGAGCTGGGGCCAGAGACGGGAGCTCACTCCATACATGGCAGTCGGGTCTCCAACTGCTGAGCTACAGACCTTTCCGTCTCCAGCTCAGTATCTTAACCTCTGAGCTACTGCAGCCCCCAGAGATATAGATATAGGTATAGATATAGATATATAGGTGTATATATATATATATGAAACAGACATTTGTGATCATCTACTTTATCTACAATATCTACAATATCTATTTCCTACATAAACTCCAATATTATACTGATCTATTTATTGTAGTTGTCAACCAGAATTTACTTGTTTGCATAAAATTTATTTGTATATACACTAAGTTTTTACTTCTGTTTTGTATTAAATTTCATTATTGCAAACATGTATTTGTATTAAATTTCATTATTGCAAACATGTATTGCCTGAGTCTATCTCTTAATCATTCTCCACTTTAACAATTTAGTCCTAAGTTCCAGCTATATATTCAAAAAGGACATTCCATTTTTTCTTGAAATTCTGAATTCAATCTATTATGCAAAGAAGATGTTAGTCTTGTCACTGTCTCCCATAATCAGTTAATTTGTTCTTTCATTCCATCAGTTCTGGGCATTTTTCTGCCTTCCATTTAGACACAAATGTCACCCTTGCCGCCATTACCATATATTTAAATAGTTCACTGTGTGTTCTTCTAATATTACTTGGTAAAATATCTAGTAGCATATTTTTGGATCCGTTATGAACTTGAATTTTAGTATCTTTTATATCTCTTCATGGAGATACATGAATCCAATATTGTCTTGCTTTCTTACAAGTCCACCACATATGATAAAATGTTGCATCTGTACTTTGACATTTCCAACATTTTCCATTATAATGTTTTATACCAATTCTCCCTTAATGTTTGGGATTCAGTAGATTTAATGTCTCTCGTCCTTGAGTTTTCCCACTCACTCATGGAAATATTCTCTCCAAAATTTTTCATCCATTTAATCATACGGTCTTTTGCATGCTCTGTTTCTGGTTCATATTGCAATAGCATTTTATATATTTTCCCTAGTAAATGTTTTAAGTCTCCTGTAATTAGTTGTTCATAAGCCATTTTCTCTTTTAGGCAACCTCCTTCTTTTGCTATTTGTTCTATATACTTGGATACCCTTTGGTAATATATCAGCCACTGAATGTTCTTTCCTTCATTCTGAACTTCTTGCCAGGATTTAATTTTCCCTTGTCTCGTCATATGCTCATAAGTTATGTGATCAGGTTTCTTTCCTGATACTTCCATCGCAATAGGCATTAATTGGAGATGTCATTGGCAAAGTGGGCGGACTTATTCTGTTTTCACATTGAAGCCATATTCTTATTAATCCATCCCTCAAGATATGACTGCCATCTTGTTCTTGAGTTGTTTTTAATGACTTCCAGGATCACATTAGATGATCCTAGGTTTAGATGCACATTAAGACCTGTGCCATTGCTGGTGGTTTGAAATCTGTCCCCCGCTATCTGTCCCCAGCTGGGCTCCTGGTCCTCCTGAGGCAGCAGGTCCATTAGGGCTCCTTGCAGACATGCTGCTGACACAAGAGACTCACTAGCCCTGCAGGGGCAGGTATAGACCTCTAGCAGGGTGTTAATAAAAGCGGCAGATGAAGTACAAAGAGACCCCGCCAGTCGCCAGCAGCTATGTTTGTGTGTTGCAGATTAGAGTGCTTTGCTGGATGTTTTAGGCACTGGATGCTTCAAACTCACGTGCATGCAGGCATAACCCTCCTCCAAACTCTCTTCCTGATGCTGCTAGGTTGACTGAAATTGCTAAGTAAATTTGAAACCGGCATTCTAAGATCAATGACAGGAGGATACATTAGACCTTAAGGAGGGGGTGGGGAGACCCCTTCTGGCAAAGGAACCCTTTTACATTCTTTTTAAGCTGCAAGACAAGAGATTCTGCAGTTTCCCAAGGAGCTCAGCTGCTACCCCATTTAGGAAGAGCAAACCAAAGTCTTGTGACACTCTGAAGACTAAGATGTTTTTGTTCTAGCCTACGCTTTCATGAAATCAGAAGCGTCAATGAGGCTTCCTGTGGGTGATGCTAAAGTGAATGATAGAGAATGAGCACTGGGATGCTAAGGAAGTCGACCCGGGAGGAGAGCGTGACAGAATCCTACAGACTGCTCTTTTCCTTTTTGCAAGCTCAAAGTGTCTTGCAGCTGACACAGTGCCTCTTGGTGGTGGTGGCGGGAAGTGCTGTCCAAGTCCTGGCTGACTTATAGCAACCCTGCCGGGTTTCCAAAGCAAGAGAAGTTCAGAGGTGGTTTGCCTTTGCCTGCCTCTTTGTCACAGCCCTGGTATTCCTTGGCTGGTCTCCCATCCAAATACCAGCCAGGGCCGACCCTGCTTAGCTTCCGAGAACTGCCAAGATTGGGCTAGCCCGGGCTATCCAGGTCAGGGCTATGGTGCCTCTGAGGGAATCAAAATAAAACTCTAACAAGTTCAAGTATGCTGGACAAGCTCTACACAACACTATGGAAGGTATACTGACTTCAAACTTACCCTGTTTAGTTTATAGCCCTTAACTAAACAGGTCCCAAAGCCAGCTGGAATGAGATTACATTACCCAGCAGGGCTGTCCCTTGTCTGGTTCTCATCCCTATGAAATTCTGCCCTTGTTAAACAGCTGTCTGCACTGGGCAGCTGCATTCTTTACCAGTTGGAGTCCAGGTTGTCTTCAAGGGCAGGCCCATGCACAAAGTGTTGCAGTAGTCCAACGACCTGTTCCCTATGAGGTTTCCTCCTTCCCTCACACAAACTGGGCTGCAAACATTCTAGAAACTGATTGGCTGGTATGTTCATATTCTGCTAATTGATGCCAGAACTGCTATAGGCCATAATATTGGTATATCCCATGGGTTGGATGCTTCTGTCATCTATTGTGCTCCATTTAATGCCACTGGAATCCAAAATATGCCCATAAAAGTACCTGATCTTTCCTTATGAGAGCCGTGCAGTTTGAAGTTTTAAAACAGAGAATCAGAAAGGGTTGCTGTGTTGTATAGTGGGTCAGACGCATAATGAAACCACGGACAACGATGTAGTGATCAGCATGGTTTGCTGAGGCTGCCCTCAGACAAAATACTTGGCCAGGTGTCCAACTATATACATGCTAAGGGGAATGCCCCCTGGTGCCATTGGCGGGTTTGAATTCCCGCCGCCATTCCCATTGGTTCCCCAAAGCAGGAGCTCGGAGCCCCAGTCCCATTGTTCTCCGGGACTCAAGCTCAGGCTCCTTTGCTGACTGCCTGCAGTGGTCAACAGACACAACACCCCTCCCCCCATAGTCCGGACCCTGTCTAGGTGACATAGTCCTTCAGGTATGCGGGTGCTCTGCATTCCCTAGTGGACCGCCGTGGTGCTGTTGTCGGGGCTTCTCCACTGCCAAATTGTGGGTGTGCGGCGGGGCCTGCAGCTTTGCTTCCTTCCATCGAGGTTGGTTGCTCTGTCGGGCCCTCGGCCGTCGCGGCCTCTGGCTGAGGTAGCTGCCTGTCGCTGGGGCCCGCCTCCCTGGGGTCCCATTCCGCTTCTGGTTCTCCCGGGGCTTCCCGTGGGGCCCGCTCCACCTCCCCGGGGTCCCCCGGATCTCCTACCATTGGAAGTAGTCGCCACCTCAGCTGGTCCACGTGGCGCCGCAGAACCTGGTCGTCATCCGTCGATACTTCATAGGAGACGGGGCCGGTGGGGCGGATTACCTTCCCTGCTAACCATTCCAGGCCCCGGCTATAGTTCCTCGCGAACACTGGGTCCTCCGGGAAGAAGCCTCGGGGTGCCTCCCAGTCCTTGACCATGTTGCACACCATTGGAGCCCTGTCGGGGTGCAGGCTGTCCAGGAGGATGGCTGGCCTCCGGCCCATGAAGAGCTCTGCAGGGCAGCAACCACTGACCGGATTGGGTGTTGTTCGGTTCACCAGCAGGAACCGGGCTATACGTGACTCCCAGTCACCCTCCGTCAGGTGGCTTAAGGCTTCTTTAGCCATGCGGACCATGCACTCTGCTTGGCTGTTAGTAGCGGGGTGCAAAGGCGCTGACCTGATACGTCAGATCAAATTGTCCCGCAGGAACCGCTGGAATTCCTCGGACATGAACGCCGAGCCGTTGTCCAAGACGATAGTGTCTGGCAAGCCATGTGTGGCAAAGATCTTCCAGAGGGCTCAGATGGTGGCGCTTGCGGAGGTGGTGGAGACAGGACTCACCTCCAGCCACTTGGAGTACGCGTCCACGGTTACCAGGAACGTCAATCCGTGGAAGGTCCCAGTGAAGTTGATGTGAAGCCAGGACCACGGTGTCCTTGTTGATTCCCGTGACTGCGTGGGCGCGCTTGGTGGACTTGGCCGGACCTCTTGGCAGATCTGGCAATGCTTCACCCAGGCTTCTATTTCCCCGTCCATGCCCAGCCACCAGACGTAGCTCCGGGCAAGGGCCTTCATCTGCACTATGCTGGGTTGCACCTCATACAGAGCCTGCAAGACCTGGTGCTGGAGCGTGTTGGGGACTACAACCCGGTCCCCCCACAGCAGGCAGCCCTTGTGTGCCAATAGTTCCTCGTGCCGCGTTGTGAACGTGCTGAACTCCGGGCCTGCTGAGGCCATAGGCCACCCCCTCACCACCCAGCCGAGAACCCGGGAGAGGATGGGGTCACGGGCGGAGCAGCGAGCGACGTCTGCAGCATGGAGGGGTCGTCCGGAAGACTCCCCATCTGTAGGACGTGATGAGCCGGGGCTGGGGCCTCCCCCTCGTCTGGCAAGGAGAGGCGGCTCAGTGCATCCACGTGGCCCATCGCCTTGCCCGGCCGGTGCTGCAGCGTGTAATTGTAGCCCGCCAGGAAAATGGACCACCGCAAGACTCGAGGGGAGAGTACCTGTGGCGTCCAGCGATCTGCCGTGAAGAGGCCCAGCAGCGGCTGGTGGTCCGTGGCGATGGTGAAGGGATGACCGTAGACGAAGTCGTGGAACTTCTTCACCCCAGCAACAACTGCCAGTCCCTCGTGGTCTATCTGGGCGTAGTTCCGTTCGGCTGCAGATAGGGTCCGCGAGTAGTATGCGACCGGGACCTCCTGGCCGTCCAGGAGACGGTATGCCAGCACGGCTCCCACCCCATAGGGAGATGCGTCACAAGCCAGGACCACGGGTAGGGACTCATTGAAGTGGGACAGGACCGAGTTTGAGATGAGGAGGGCCTTGACGGCCCGGAATGCGGTGGCCTGGCATGGCTCCCAGACCCAAGGTGCTTTTTTGTCGAGTAGCCGTTGCAGGGGTTCAGCTATCACCGCCTTGTGGGGGAGGAAGGCGTGATAGAAATTTAAAAGTCCAAGAAAAGCCTGGAGCTCGGCTTTTGAGGTCATAAGAACATAAGAGAAGCCAATGTTGAATCAGGCCAATGGCCCATCTAGTCCAACACTCTGTCACACAGCGGCCAAAATATACCAGGTGCCATCAGGAGGTCCAGCAGTGGGGCCAGGGCACCAGAAGCCCTCCCACTGCTGCCCCCTCCAGCACCAAGAATAGAGTGCATCACCTGCCCCAGACTGAGAGTTCCCATCTATACCCTGTGGCTAATAGCCACTGATGGACTTCTGCTCCATATGTTTATCTGATTTCCTCTTGAAACTGTCCATGCTTGCAGCTGCCACGACCTCCTGTGGCAGTGAATTCCATATGTTAATCACTCTTTGGGTGAAGAAGTATTTCCTTTTATCTGTTCTAACCCGACTGCTCAGCAATTTCATAGAGTGCCCACGAGTTCTTGTATTGTGAGAAAGGGAGAAAAGTACTTCTTTCTCAACCTGCTCAATCCCATTCATAATCTTATAAACCTCGATCATGTCACCTCTCAGCCGTCGTTTCTCCAAGCTGAAGAGCCCCAAGCATTTTAACCTTTCTTCATAGGGAAGGTGTTCCAACCCTTTTATCATTCTAGTTGCCCTTCTCTGCACTTTTTCCAATGCTATAATATCCTTTTTGAGATGAGACCAGAACTGTACACAGTATTCCAAATGAGGTCGCACCAATGATTTATACAGGGGCATTATGATACTGGCTGATTTGTTATCAATTCCCTTCCTAATAATCCCCAGCATAGCGTTGGCCTTCTTTATTGCAGCTACACATTGTGTAGACATTTTCAGTGAGTTATCCACTACGACTCCAAGATCTCTCTCTTGGTCCGTCTCTGCCAGATCAGACCCCATCAACGTGTATTTATAGTTAGGATTTTTGGCTCCAATGTGCATCACTTTGCACTTGTCCACATTGAACCCCATTTGCCACGTTGACGCCCACTCACCCATCCTCAACAGATCCCTTTGGAGTGCCTCACAATCCTCCCTGGTTTTCACCACCCTGAACAACTTTGTGTCATCTGCAAATTTAGCCACATCACTGCTTACTCCCAATTCCAAATCATTAATAAACAAGTTAAAAAGCATCGGACCGAGTACTGATCCCTGTGGTACCCCACTGCTTACCACCCTCCACTGAGAAAGTTTCCCATTTATACTCACTCTCTGTTTCCTATTTATAAGCCAGTTTTTGATCCACAAGAGGACTTGTCCTTTTATCCCATGACTATTGAGCTTACTTAGGAGCCTTTGATGAGGAACTGTATCAAAAGCTTTCCGGAAGTCAAGGTAAATAATATCTATTGGGTCCCCCTTGTCCACATGTTTGTTCACTCCCTCAAAAAACACTAACAGGTTAGTGAGACAAGATCTTCCCTTACAGAACCCATGCTGGGTCTGCCTCAATAGTTTTTGTTCATCAATGTGCCTACTAATTCTTTCCTTAATAACAGTTTCCACCAACTTACCCGGTATTGATGTCAGACTGACTGGCCTGTAATTTCCTGGATCTCCCATGGAGCCCTTTTTAAAGATGGGAGTGACATTAGCTACCTTCCAGTCCTCAGGAATGGAGGCAGATTTTAAAGAAAGATTACATATTTTTGTCAGGAGATCCACAAGTTCACATTTGAGTTCTTTCAGAACTCTCGGATGAATGCCATCCGGGCCTGGTGATTTATTAGTTTTTAAATTGTCCATCAGTCGGAGGACTTCCTCTCTTGTTACCGCAATCTGATTCAGGTCTTTCAAACCCCCTCCCGAAATCGGTGCTTCTGGAGTGGGCAAACACAGTGAAGACAGAGGCAAAAAATGCATTCAGCTTCTCAGCCATTTCCCTATCATCCTTCACTACTCCTTTTACCCCTTGGTCATCCAAGGGCCCCACTGCCTCCCTGGCTGGCTTCCTACTTCTAATGTATTTGAAGAAAGTTTTATTGTTGGTCTTTATGTTTTTTGCGATGTGCTCCTCATAATCCCTTTTTGCTTGCCTGATCACAGACTTGCATTTTATTTGCCATAGACTGTGTTCCCTTTTATCAACCTCACTAAGACTAGCTTTCCACCGCTTAAAGGAATCCTTCTTACCTTTTACAGCTTCCATTACTTTATTTGTTAACCATGCAGGCTTTTTTCTATACCTATTTGTACCTTTCCTAACCTGCGGTATATATTTTTTCTGAGCTTCTAGGATTGTCTTTTTAAATAGTCTCCAAGCTTCCCCAATGGTTTTGACCTTCTCCACTCTTCCTTTCAATTTCTTCCTCACATGTCCCCTCATACCAGAGAAGTTACCCCTTTTAAAGTTAAAAGTGGTTGCGTCAGTCTTTTTGGGCAACTCCCTATCTGTACAAATGTTAAACTCAATGACATTATGGTCACTGTTCCCAAATGGTGCAATCACTTTTACATCTCTCACCAGGTCTTGGGTGTTACTTAGGACCAAATCCAGGATCGCCTCTCCCCTGGTAGGATCTGTGACCATCTGTTCCATAGCACAGTCATTGAGAGTGTCTAAGAACGCAATCTCTTTTTCCCGACTAGAACTCATATTGCCCCAATCAATGTGTGGGTAGTTAAGGTCGCCTATTACAACACAGTTATTTCGTCTAGCCGCTATCTTTAATTCATTCATCATTTTATAATCCTCCTCTATCTTTTGATCTGGTGGGCGATAACAAACTCCCACTGTTAAGCCTCCTTTTGGACCCACTATTTCAACCCATAGCATTTCCAGAAGTGAATCCAATTCTCTTACCCTCTCAATCTTACTGGACGGTATACCCTCTCTGACATACAGAGCCACCCCACCTCCAACCCTTTCCCCCTATCGTTCCGATATAATTTATAACCAGGAATCACCGTATCCCACTGATTTTCCTCATCCCACCAAGTTTCTGAAATACCCACAATGTCTATTTCCCCCCCAACACCAAGCATTCCAACTCCCCGATTTTACCTCGGAGACTTCTAGCATTTGTGTATAAACACTTATAGTTTCCCATGTTTGTTAAGCCCACAGCCTTCCTCTTGCTGCCTCGAGACCTTGCCAGGCAGTTCCTATCATTAGCCACAGTCTCAGTGGACAATTGTAATCCATTTCCTTGTACAAAAATAATAGCTACCCCTTCATCTCTTTGAGATGAGCCATCCCGAACCAGAGACTTTTCATCTTCTGTCGGCTTTCCCCCATTATTCAGTTTAAAAACTGCTCTGCCACCTTTTTGATTTTGAGCGCCAGCAGCCTGGTTCCTTCTCGGGACAAGTGGAGACCGTCCCTTTTGTACAGCTCCCTCTTGTCCCAAAAAGCATCCCAGTGCCTAACAAACTTGAACCCTTCCCCCCTACACCACCGTCTCATCCACGCATTGAGACTCCTGATCTGTGCCTGTCTCTCCGGCCCTGCGTGTGGAACAGGTAGCACTTCTCCCAGGTCAGCCACCTTGGCCTCAAGGGAGCAAACTCGCTCCCTGAGAACCAGGAGCTCCTTGCACCGAGCACACACCCAAGACTTCTGACCAGTGGGCAGATAGTCATACATGTGACACTCCATGCAGAACACTGGATAGCCCCCAACCCCCTGCTGGCATTCTGGCTTCATAATTGTTTTTAAACAAATACTTTTCTATAACCCCCCTTTTAAAACCCTTTGTATTTATATGGCTCCTGTTGTAGGAGTCTACTTACCTTACCAAGGAGCCAAGGTCCTGGCTTTCTGGCTCTTCCTGGGCTTCTTACAGAGCCCCTAGGCAAAGAGCCACAGGCAAAGAGCCTCGCCCTTTTGCTCTCGCCCTTCGGCTCGTGCCTCTTGCAAACTTCCTGCCTTAAATGGAATTGTCTCCCAGGAGAGGGTGTGGCCAGCAGCTACTCAAAATCACCCAAGGCACTTAATGACGGTCAAACAAAGCCCCTTTCACAGCCCAACTCCAGCAGCCAGGAGTCTGCTATTCAATTTCACCCAAGCACTTAATTACAGGCAAACAATGACCCTTTCACACCCTAACTCCAGCAGTCAGGAGTCTGTTACAACTCACCCACACACTCCCAAATACAGTCCCTGACACAGTACCTTCTCAGCTAAAGCCCCTCAGCTGAAAGTAAATAAATAAAAATACCACTCACCCCTCTGGCAGCTCAAACACCTTGCTCCTTCTCAGAGCTCAGCTGGGTCAGCTCTGCTTCTGGCAAACTTCCTGCCTTAAATGGAATTGTCTCCCAGGAGAGGGTGTGGCCAGGGGTGGTGCTTCCACAATGGCCTTGACCTTGTCCTGGGCTGGGTGGAGGCCTTCCGCATCCACTGTGTCCAAGAAGTCCACGGATGACACCCCAAGCTGGCACTTTTCACACTTGACTTTGAGGCCGGCGTCGCGGAAACGGCTGAGGACCATGTGGAGGCGGGTGGCGAACTCGTCCGTGTGTGGCAGCGGCGATCATCACATCATTGAAGAATGGTGTGACGCCGGGAATCCCTTTGAGGAGAGAGTCCATCAGTTGCTGGAATATCCCGGATGCCATGCTCACCCCGAATTGCAGGCTATTGACCCTGAAGGCCCCCCGGTGAGTTACAATGGTTTGGGCCTCTGTGGTTGGCCCGTCTACTGACAGTTGCTGGTAAGCCTGGGCTGAAGATCTTGGCCCCCGCCAAAGTGGCCAGAACGTGGCTCACCACCGGAACCGGGTAGGAATGGTCCTGCAATGCCCGGTTGATTGTGCATTTATAATCCGCGCAGATGCGGACATCCCCATTAGGCTTAATTGGGGTCATGATCGGGGTCTCGCATGGCACGTGGGAAACTGGTTCCAGGACCCCCTGGGCCACCAGGTGGTCCAGTTCTGCATCAATCTTCGGTTTTAGGGCAAACGGAACTGTCCTGGCCTGCATGCGGATAGTGGCCACCGTGGGGTTGAGCTGTAGCGAGACTGGGGGGCCCGTGTACTGGCCCAGAGACCTGTTGAAGATGGACGGAAACTCACGGCACACCTCCTGGAAGTCGCGGGTTGCACATTGCTGGACCCCCTTGATCGCAATTCCCAGGGGTTCAAACCAGGCCCTTCCCAGGAGGCTGACTAGGTCGCCTTCGACCACCAGCAAGTCCAAGTGGCCCTTGAAGCCACGGTACTGCACCCTGAAACTCCCGACCCCCTTCACTGGCACTCGGTTTCTTTGAAAGTCCATGAGCATCATGAGTAATGGCCGCAAGCGGGGGCCCCCCTTTGGGCAGATCAGTTTCAACGTGGCCTCCAAAATGATGGAGCATGTGGAGCCCGAATCGAGTTCCATTTGTAAGGGGGGGCCCTCTACTTTAACCTGGACGTATATTTTGGGGGTAGTGGCCTGACTGGGGAGTTTCAGTACCTGAGCCTGGGTTGCCAGGGCGTTTGTCAGGAGATAGAGGTCCTCTTCTGGGGCCACGCAGTCCTCAAAGTGCACCTCTGACCTGCGGTGGGGCGGTTTTTGTGCCGCACGGGATGTCTTGGAGCGGCAGACCGTCACAATGTGGCCCGAGCAGCCGCAGTTCCGACACGTGGCGTCCCTGAATTGACATGATTTTCACTCGTGCTGACCGCCGCAGCTGGCACACTCCTGTGCCGCCGAGCCGGGTTGCTTGTGTGCGGAGCTGGCAAGTGGTGCTGGCGGGCAATGCTAGGCTAGCATGCGTTGTACCTCAGGGTCTTCCGCATCGCTGGTACTGGAGGAGGCCATGCGGTTTGTTGCGGTGGCTGCTGGGTGGGACCTCTCCCACTCTGTGACGGTGGCTAATGCTGAGGCAATGGTCACCTTCTCCCCCTCCATTATCCGGCATCGGAGTTTTTCTTCCTTGAGGCCCGCGACGAATCAGTCGTGGAGAGCCATGTCCAGATATGTTGTGAGGCCCAGGCGGCCGCCAGGCGGCGGAGCTCCGTAAGGAACTCCATGGCTGTCTCCTTGCCCTGCTGGTTCCGATGCTGGAAGACCACGTGGCAGGTCATCTCCAACGGCTTCGGAGAGAAGTGGTTTTGCATGGCCTGGACAATCTCTTCGACCGTGCATTCCTCAACCTTCTTCGGAAAGAGAAGGTACTGGGCTAGTTCTACGATCACGGGACCGCAAAAGCAGAGCAGCAGGCCTCTCTTCTGATCTTTGTCCGTGATCTGGTAGAACACGAAGGCTTGCCACAGACCCGTAACCCAGGCTCCCCATCGCTGGGGCTGGGAGGCATCGAACGGCGGCAGCAGCCCGGATCCTGGAGCGATGGCCATTGTGCTAGTCGGCGGCTGCGACACGGCTCTGGATTCATCCTCGGCGGTGCTCATGGACGAAGCACATGGAGCGGCAGAGCGAGTCTTTGGTAGTGTGGTCCGACAGCCCGGCTGGAGCGCTCAACAAGATCCCACCTTTGTTGCCATTGTTGTATAGTGGGTTAGATGCATAATGAAACCACAGACAACGATGTAGTGATCAGCATGGTTCGCTATTATACAACACAAGACAAAATACCTGGCCAGCTGTCCAACTGTATACATGCTAAGGGGAACGCCCCCTGGTGCCATTGGCGGGTTTGAATTCCCGCCGCCGTTCCCATTGGTTCCCCAAAGCAGGAGCTCGGAGTCCCAGTCCCATTGTTCTCCGGGACTCAAGCTCAGGCTCCTTTGCTGACTGCCTGCAGTGGTCAGCGGACACAACATGCTGGATCTCAGGCCCTGAGAATTCGGAGGAGAAACTTGAGAGATACAAGGAAAGGCCTCGTAGATTGAGAAGGAGTCTGTTGGGGGAAGGAGCGAAGTCCCAGAGTACCTGATGGAAACCAGAGACGGGGTTTATGCAGATAAGGAGGCAAAGCCAGGCTAGACACGATGCTTCTGGAATGGCACTTGCAGAGCATGGAGAGCCAGAAATAATTGCAGCAGCTCTCTCAAGCCGCCTCCTTGGTTCCGGCTCATCACCTGGAGATTTTGCTCTTTTCCCCAGAGACCTGGAGTCAGAAGCTAGATGCGGAACTTCAGGTGAAAATCTGAGACATGGAAAGTCACCGACGAAACCACCGGCAGCCAGAGTAATGTGAGCCAACTGAGTGCTCACGTGCGCTAAAAGGATCCATCAGTAAAGATGGGAAGAACTTTTTTCAGCACAACACATTAGAGTCAAGAACTGCTTTTGAAGCATTGTTAGCAATAAAAAAGCCAAGCTTGCCTTAGTCATAAGTGAGCAGATTGAAAGATATTATTTGTTATGGTGTTGTCCCAGTCTGTTGGAAAAATTGCAGAGTCGGCAAAAGTCATGTTATAGTAATTGACCCAGGATTCAGGAGTGATATTTAGTCTGGGGAGTTCTACTCTATTGTATTTGCATGTATTAACTGCTTGCCAGAATGCTCTATTATTGTTGGATTGTAAGGCTAATAGTAGTTTGGCCCACTTCCTCTGATAAAATAGTTTCTTTTTGTTTTGTATAAGTTCTTGATAGAGATTGCTTTGAGTACAAAAAGTGATAAATTTTCCTGTGTTATTAGAGGAACGGAATTCACTATATGCTACTCTTAGTGCTCTTTTGGCTTGCAAGCAATCTATTGTCAAACCAGGATGAAAAACTATGCAGCTTCAGCAGGATTGGTTTGGCTAGAGAGCCTATTAAATCAATTATTTGTTCATAAGGGAGGATAGAGTCATTTGGAGGTCTTGCAGATGTTAATAACAATTTCAAATTAACTGCAGCATTAGAATCAAGTAGGGTGGTTAAGTTCTCCTCCACAGTAGGAGGCCACCTTATTTTCCTCAGCACAGTATCAGTTAGGCTGTGGGACCATGAAGTTGTTTGGGCCTGGATCTGTGTTACAACTTAAAGAGAGTTCTAAGGGTAAATGATCACTTTCCATTCTAGAGCCCAGGGCTCTTTTTGTAGGAAGAACTCCTTTGCATATTCAGCAACACACCCCTAATGTAGCCAATCCTCCAAGAGCTTACAGAGCTCTTCTTATAGGGGCTACTGTAAGCTCTTGGAGGACTGGCTACATTAGGGCTGTGTCATCTAATATGCAAAGGAGTTCCTGCTACAGAAAGAGCTCTGCTAGAGCCAATTGCAAAATTGTCAACAAAGGGAAGGGTAAAGGGAGACCAAATCCAGTAGTCTACCACACTACAACCACAGGAGGAGATGTGAGTAAATTCATTTGAGCCTGGGAATTGGAATATACCATTCAAAGTTGTCAAGTTATGAGTAACACAAAATTCAGCCAATCTAAAGCCCGCGATATTAAATATAAGGTCTTTTGATTCATGGGTAAATGAAAAGAAATAGGGAAGTGAGTTCTCTGTATCAACACGGGATAATGCCACAATCTTGGCTGAATTCCATTACCATTCCCGTTTTCAAAAAAGGCGATCCTAACTGTCCAAATAATTACCAGCCAATTAGTCTTCTTTCTGTAATCGGCAGACTTTATGCCAAATATTTAGAAAGACACCTAAAAACTTGGGTATTCACACAACAAATCATTTGTCCTGGACAAATTGGGTTCTCAAAAGGCAGTTCCACCACCGACCGCTGTTTTCTGCTATCCTTTTTAGCCAACAAATATATGAAGTCTGGTACAAAAAACTTTGCACAGCTTTTATCGATCTGAAAGGCTCATTTGACTCAATCTCTAGACACCTACTCTGGGAAAAGCTAGAACTAATGAAGATGGACCCCCGCCTCCTATTTTTGATTTTAAAACGCCACTCATCCACCTTCTGTCAAGTAAAATATACAGAAAGTGGACATTTGACAGCAAAGATCCCATTACAAAAAGGAGTAAAACACGGCTGTATACTGCCCCCCCTTTTTAATTTATTTTAAGAAGATTTAGCTTCATATCTGGAGCCCATTAATGGTCACCCACCTAGATTGGGTCCCTATGCCACCCCTCTTCTTCTTTATGCAGATGATACCACAATTCATTCATGCACAAAAGTTGGCATCACAAGATATTTACAGCATTTCTATAAATATTGTCAAGATAATGCATTAACCATAAATTATACTAAATCTGAAGTATTAGTGTTTTCAAAACGCTGGTGTCCAAGTAAATGGAAAATCAGCAATACGGAAGCTGAACAGGTTAAAAGTTTCAATTACTTAGGAGTAACATTTCAGTACAACCTAAATTGGATAAAGAATAGAATTAGATCAATTTCTAAAGCGAAGCAATCTATCACCCAACTCAAGCAATTTTTCTTTATCAACGGAAATCAACATATCCTTTCAGCAATAAAAATTTACTAAACTAAAATGTTTTCCCAAGTACTCTTTGGTTGCCCAGTGTTGTGTAGTGGGTTAGATGCATGTAGAAACCACAGACATGATTGTAGTGATCAGCATAGTTTACTGGTACACAACTAGAACAAAGAATACCGGCCGGGTGGCCAACTATATACAGCACCTGGGAACACCCCTAGATCCTGTTGGTAGGTTTAAACCTCCCGCCAAAGTCTCTAATGGTTCCCCAAAGGAAAGTCCAGGAGCCTGGTCCCTATTGCTCCTAGGGAGTTAAGCTTGGTGGTTACTCGCTGGCGCCTAGTGGCAGTCAGCAGACATAACACTCCTCCCCCCCCATAGTTCGAACCCCTCCTAAGTTATGTAGTCCTGAAGGTACGACAGTTGCCTCTGCTCCCGTGTAGACTGCCTGCATACTGGCACTGGAACTTTGGGGGCTTCTGCCAGGCTGCTCGGTGGAGGCGGCAGCAAGGCTTCTGCTGGTGTCCCTGTGGTTGTGGGAGTGTCTACCTCGGGGGTGGCTGCTGCGATTGGGGAAAGGTTCTGTGGTTCTGCAGGCTGTGTCTCTTGATCCCGGGCCTCGGGCAGACTTGCTTCTGTGTGCCAAGATGACCGCTCTTCTCCTCGTAGAGGCAACATGTGCCATCTCAGCTGGTCGACATGTTGGCGGAGGACTTGACCACACTCGGTCGACACCTTGTAAGACACCGGGCCGGTGGGGCGGATGATGTGGCCGGCGAGCCACTCGGGGCCCTTCCTGTAGTTCCTGATGTACACAGTGTCACCTGGGAAGAACCCTTGCGGTGCTTCTTGCTGCTCTGTTAGGCTGCGCAACTCTGGGGCCCTGTCGGGGTGCAGGTGGTCAAGCAGGATCATGGGTTGCTGGCCCCGTAAGCAGTTCTGCAGGACATCGGCCATGGGTTTGGTGTGGTCCGTTGAGCCAGGAGGAAACAGACGAGGCAGAACTCCCAGTCAGGCAGCTGAGTGCCTCTTTTGAGGTGCACACCATCCACTCCACTTGGCTGTTGGTGGCTGGGTGGAATGGTGCGGACCTCACAAGTCGGATGAGGTTGCCACGGAGGAACGTCTGGAACTCATTGGTGGTGAACGCCATTCCATTATTGGACACTATGGTGTCAGGCAAGCTGTGGGTGGCAAAAATCTTGCAGAGGGCACGGATGGTTGCCTTTGAGGAGGTGGTGGAGTTGGGGCTTATTTCCAAGCATTTGGAATACGAATCCGCAGTCACCAGGAATAACAGTCCGTGGAAGGGCCCGGCAAAATCTACATGGATGGATTCCCAGGACTGGGTGGGTGTGCTCAGCAGACTGGGTCAGACAGCCTGGCTGGTAGGGCAACATTTCACCCAGGCTTCCACTTCCACGTCGATTCCTAGCCACCAAACGTAGCTCCGGGTGAGGGCCTTCATCCTCACGATGCCCGGGTGTGCCCCATGCAGGGCCTAGAGAACCTGGTGGCGGAGAGTGCTGGGGACGATGACCTGGTCTCCCCACAGCAGGCAGCCCTTCTAAGCTGACAGTTCATCCCGGTGGGTCTTGAAGGTGGTGAATTCTGGCCCCTTGGTTTCCACGGGCTGCCCCCTCACCACCCAACCCAGAACCCGGGATATAATGGGGTCCCTGGCTGAGCGGCAGGATGTCCGCTGCCTGGAGGGGGGCGTCGGGAAGCTCCACCATCTGTAAAACATGGTGCACCGGGACTGGGTCCTCTTCCACATTTGGTAGGGGGAGGCAGCTCAGTGCATCGGCATGGCCCATGGCCCTTCTGGGGCGATTCTGCAACATGTAGTTGTAGCCGGAAAGGAACACAGACCATCACAAGACCCACATAGAGATGACTTGGGGCGTACAGCGGTCCATGGCGAAGAGGCCGAGGAGGGGTTTGTGATCAGTGGCGATGGTGAAGGGAATTTCTGCACCCCTGCGATCTATCTGGGCATAATTCCTTTCCGCCACGAAAATAATAAGGAAATTATTATCCTTGAATAATAAGCAACGGGCACCTCTCGCCTGTCCGAGAGATGATGCGCCAGGACTGCCCCCATGCCATAAGGGGACGCATCACAAGGCAAGACCACAGATAACTTCTCATCAAAGTGGGCCAAGACCGAGTTGGAGATGAGCAGCGCCTTGACCCCCTTGAATGCTGCAGCCTGTCACGGGCCCCACACCCAAGGAGCCCGTTTGTCCAGCAGCCAGTGCAGAGGTTCTGCTACCGCTGCCTTGTGGGGGAGGAAGGCATGGTAGAAGTTCAGCAGGCCCAGAAAGGCCTGGAACTCCTGCTTGGTCTTGGGCGGTGGTGCTTCTACGATCACCTTTACCTTGTCCCAGGCTGGGTGCAGGCCATCGGCATCCACAGTGAAGCCCAGGAAGTCCACTGACAGCACCCCAAGAATACATTTCTCCCACTTGACTTTCAGGCCGGCATCCCAGAAACACCTGAGGACTGTGCAGAGGCGGGAGGCAAACTCCTCCGGTGATGCTGCGGCGATCAGCACATCGTCGAAGAAAGGAGTGACCCCAGGAATCCCTTTAAGGAGAGAGTCCATCAGGTTCTGAAACAACCCCGGGGCCACGCTCACCCAAACTGCAGCCGCTTCACCCAGAATGCCCCCCAGTGGGTAACTATGGTCTGCGCTGGTAGGTTTGGGCAAGATCGCCCTTTCGAAAGATCCTTGCCCCCGCCAAAGTGGCCAATATGTGGCTGACTGCGGGGACCGGGTAGGCATGGTCCTGTAGCGCCTTGTTAACCGTACACGTATAGTCTGCACAGATGCAGACTGACCCATTAGGCTTTACGACCGTGACAATGGGGGTCTCCCACGCCACATGAGAGACCAGCTCCAGGACGCCCTGCACCACTAGGCGGTCTAGTTCCATGTCTATTTTGGGCTTTACCGCCAGCGGAACCGTCCTGGAGCGCAGCCATATTGGGGTCACTTTGGGATCCAGTTGCAGCGATACTGGGGGGCCCGTGTAGCGACCTAGGGTGTTGTTGAAAACAGATGGGAATTCCCCACAGACAGCCTGGAAGTCATGTGTGGCACAGTGCTGTACCCCCACGATGGATATTCCCAAGGGCTCGAATCAAGAACAGCCCAACAGGCTGATGAGGTCTCCCTCAACCACGATTAAGTCCAATAGTCCATTAAAGCCCTTGTATTGGACTCTGAAACTCCCGACCCCCTTGATAGGCATGCAATTGCACTGAAAGTTCGTGAGCGTGACAGGCAATGGGTGTAAGCGCCCCCCTGGACACAGTCTTTTGAGGGTGGCCTTAGATATGATGGAGGCTGCGGAGCTGGAGTCGAGCTCCATGATGTAGGGGGACCCCTCAATTTTAACCCGGACTTGGATCTTGGGGGTGGGGGAGTGGCCAGGGAGTCGCAGTACCTGTTCAGTTGATGCACTGGTGAGAAGGTGGAGGTCCTCGTTGGTTGTGTCCTCCTCGTAGTGGGCATCGGCTCTGCGGCGAGGTTGCGGTAGTGCGTGGGCGCCTTTGGAGCAGCATACCTTTACAATGTGGCCTGTGCATCCGCAGCTGTGACATGTGGCATCCTGGAACCTGCAGGTCTTCTGTTTGTGCCGCTCCCCACAGCTGGCACACTCCTGGGCGGCGGAGTTGCTGATGTGGTTCCCTGGCCTGCAGCGCCTGGAAAGTGCTTGGGTGCAGTGGACCTCTTCGTCCTTGAGGTCACCTGGAAGGGTGGTGGCCTTGTACACGGAGGTGGCTGCCGGGTGGGACCTTTCCCATGCAGTCACTGTGGTGATGGCTGATGTAAGTGATGGCTGATGTAAGGGTAACTGTCTCACCCTCCATAATGCGCCTCCTCAGCTTCTCTTCCCGGAGACCTGTGACGAAGTGGTCATGGAGGGCCGTGTCCAAGTGCACTCCAAACTTGCACTTGGATGCGAGGCGGCGGAGCTCTGCGAGGAACTCCGCTGTGGTTTCGCAGCCCTGTTGGTTCCGCTGGTGGAACACCATATGGCACGTCATCTCCAACGGCTTGGGTGTGAAGTGGTCCTGGACTGCCTTGACAATTTCATAGAAGGTGCAGTCATCCAGCTTCTTGGGGGGAGCAGGTACCGGCCAGGTCTATGATGGCAGGACCGCAGGACCCTAGCAGGAGGCCCTTCTTTCTGGCCTCGTCCGTCACCTGGTAGAAGATCAGGACTGACTTCAGACCGGTGACCCAGGCTCCCCATTGCTGCGGACGGGCTGTATCGAATGGTGGTACCAGCCCTGGTCCCGGAGCAACAGCCATTGTGTCGAGTGGTTGTGGCTGCGTGCTGGAAGATGCTTGCTCACCCTCAGTGCTTATCGGTCGAAGGAGCGTAGGTAGCGGTGCATTGTCTTCCGTCACGGTGCCCCGTCGGCCCGGCGGGGATGCTCAGTGGGATCCCACCTTCGTTGCCATTGTTGTGTAGTGGGTTAGACGCATGTAGAAACCACAGGAACAATTGTAGTGATCAGCATAGTTTACTGGTACACAACTAGAACACAGAATACCGGCTGGGTGGCCAACTATATACAGCACCAGTGAACACCCCTAGATCCTGTTGGTAGGTTTAAACCTCCCGCCAAAGTCTATTGGTTCCCCAACGGAAAGTCCAGGAGCCTAGTTTCTATTGCTCCTAGGGAGTTAAGCTCGGTGGTTACTCACTGGCGCCTAGTGGCAGTCAGCAGACATAACACCTGGTATGGATAAAGACACTTAACATAAAGTTTGAGCACATTCAAGCAAACTTCTTTCGCCAACTGTTAGGTGTCCTCAGGTGTGTGCCACACTCAACTTTATGCCTAGAATTGGGCCAACATCTTATTCAAACAAAAGGTTGGCTACTGACCTTTAAATATTGGCTCAAAATTCATTTTAGAGCCTCTCCAAACTCTAATTTCATGGTTAAAAAATGACACGCACAGTCCCCTCTGTTTTTCAAAAATAGAAGAAAAAATTCATCAGATAGGCTTTTCGACTGATTACTTTCTCCAAATGGACGAAACCTCAATTTTTCAATCTATTAGAGAAAGACTATTCGATCTAGAATCACATAATTTTCGTCCTTCTTATCCACATATTTATTCACAAGCTCATCTTAACCTTTCAACCCAAAATGGCCAAATGGCCCATTACTTACATGATCTCAGCCTTCCTTCCCATCGTAGAGCCTTTATGCTGGCTCAGCTAAATGTCTTTCCATCAAACATGTTGTGGGGTCAATTTAACAACATCCCCCCGCAAGAAAGACTCTGCAAATGTTCCAGCATGGCCCCAGATTCAATCTTCCATATTATTCTAGACTGCCTGCTACACACATCCTCACGTATGAAATTTTTACCCCTTTGGCCATGCTTATTTACTAATAACTTTAAAACTGTTCAATATCTTCTCAATGATATAAATACTGATACTAGAATTATGGTTGCAAAATTCTTAGCAGAATCAGCCGCACTTAGATACAGTCTTTTTACATAATACACATATTTTATTGCCTAAAATCATTTACTGGAATTAAATATATCTTCTTAAATGTATCTAATACATACTATGATGCCATTAAAGGTGTCTGAATCTGAGGCTGAAGGACACTGGAGAGGGTGGAGGTGGGCGGTTCAGCCTCCCTTGCCAGTCGCCCTGAGATTTCCTTCGCAGCTCACCACTGCATACTGTCGTCCCAGAGTGAGGCAGAGCCAGACCCAAGAGGGGAGGCCAGTGTTTATTCTAGTATCATCTAGCTGTGCAAAGGCAAGAAGGCCCCTTCACGCAAGGACGCTTGTTGCTTCTGCAAATGCATCCGCAGTGGCAACAGAGCATCCCCAAGGAGTATAATTTGTGCTTTCCTTGCCATCCTTGTGCCTACTCTTCCACCCGCCTTGCACTCCTGGAGGACTTCTCTTCCAGCTTTTACAAAAATCACTTGTGTAGTAGCCGTGGCCATACAGAAGGCCCCCCCACACACACCTTTATCAGCTTGTTGGCACCCTTGGAATTCTGAGACAACATGATGGGTGCAGCCCCAAAATGGCTGCTGCAGGAGGCGGGGCCAGCCCCAAAATGGCTGCCATGGCTTGTCTTCAGTCTCACAGTGAAAGTCCTTGTGTTGTGGTGGCAGCTGCTAACAAAGCAACATTTTAGAGACCCAGTGTAGTGTAGAGGTTAAGAGCGGAAGACTCTAATCTGGAGAACCAGGCCTGATTCCCCACCCCGCCACACCAAGCTTACTGGGTGTCCTTGGGCCAGTCACCATTCCTTGTGGACTCTCTCAGCCCCGCATGCCTCACTAGGTGCTTGTTGTGGGGAGAAGAAGGGAAAAGCGATTGGAAGATGCTGTGGGACCCCTTAGGGTAGAGAAGCATGGGGTATAAGAACCTACTCTTCTTCCTCTTCTTTTAAAAACCTGCACAGCCCGTCAGAAGCCTCACTTGGCAAAGGGCCCACCTGGCCGCGGCCACTCCCTAAGCACACCTGGGGGCACCAGAAAAGGGGCTGGCAGGCGCCATGGCACCCTTGGGAACCACATGGGGGATCCCTGCCATACAGCTCCCAATATTTCTTAGAAGCCCACCAAAAGCTGACCAGTGGTCTGGAGGGCAGATGGCAGATGTGTGGCAACACTGAGAGAAGATGGCACTGAGGTGGGCAGGGTGGGCAAACCCACTTTGGGTTTTGGCACTTTGGCACCTGTCTCCCTCTGGGGTGGTGTTGGGCTCTGATCCACCTTCTCTCCTCCTGCCCATGTCGGGGCAGCAGGGCAGAGCTCCGGGGGCTGAGGAGCCATACATTCCTGCCAGCTGTGAACAAAGAGACAGCCCGCAGGACACCTTTCTGTGTGATGAGGGGCCAAGGGTGCTTGTCCTGGGGGGGAATCCCACTCCCTCTGTCCTCATGGAAGAGGCCTGTCGTGCCGGGCCACCAGGGCCCAGCTGTTCTGGGGTGTGAAGAGGGGTGCCAGAGGGATAGCCTCCTGTCCCCAGGGTGCTGATGGGGAAGCAGCTGCAGGCAGAGGAGCTTTTAGCACTGCCCAAAGAAGGTCAGCTCCTGTAATAGTTTGAGGAGGAATCTCAGGGTGGAGCTGGTAGGGAAACAAAGAATCACAGAGTTGGAAGGGGCCTCCACGGTATTCAAGAAATCCTAGCGAGATCGCCAAAACCCCACCACACACCAGGCATCGGTTCCCTCAGCTGCGGAGACGTCCAACGACAACGAGGCTCGCCAAGTCCACCGCCCGGCTTGCCGCAGCTCATGACCTACGGCAACTCCTGCTCAACAGGCAAGGACCAACACATCGCCTTCCTGCACCAGCTGCGGAGAGGCCCACGAATGTCGCTCCTGCCATTTCCGCGACGCAACCTGCAGGGCCTGTGGCAAGACCGGCCACATCGCATGCACTTGCCACTCTAAAGAAACTGGGAGACGCCTAAAAGTAAGTGGACAGTTGAAATCTGGCACAGCTATCTGTTTGATTTTATACAGACAGACATCACTGCAACGCTGTGCAAGGGGACAACTTGGGGAAGGAAATCCGCTGAAATTCAGAAAAGATGGAAGACCTATCTCGACTGGATATCCAAGGAGGGAAGGGAGGACATTCAGTGGAAGATTCAGACTTTGTGCCCGTGGCTGGAGATAAAGGACTAAGGACAATTGGAAGATAGGGAGGGGAGGAGGGAGGGAAGGGAGGGGGAAGAAAATTGTAAGAAGCTAAACAATATGTGATGTAAAGAACCTGATAAAACCAGTAAAAATATAATAATAATTAAAAAAACTGGGAGACGCACTGCCGTGCACCAGGAGTCAGAGGATCTACACACAAAGGCTGTCCACCAACATCAGATACTGAATTTGCCCTGGGACACCCCAGACAAAATTAAGGTGACTGTGTTAACAGAGGGGAGACCTTGCAAGACAGAACTGGACAAGGAGTCCTCCATCTCCATCATATCACAAGAGACTCTCAGGAGGCTCTGTCCACAAGGGGGTCCCTGCCTGAGGCACGCTGGCTTCACCCTCCGGGACTTTCAGAAGAATGAGGTAGCCGTTAAGAGGTGGGGCAACCTCCACTTGAAGTACCGGCACTTTGAGGGACACTTGGACTTGGTGGTGGTGGAAGGGCGGCTCACCAGTTTGCTTGGACTGTCTTTGTTCGTGCCCTTGGGGTTCAAAGTAACAGGGGTGCACAACATGTGGGCTGCTGACTTCAGAAATGTGTGTGACGAGTTCCCAGCTGTCTTCGGTACCAGTACATGGGCCCCCCGGTACCGCTCCAACTTAACCCCCCCCCAGTATCACTCCATCTCAGCAGTTGGAGACATATCCAGTACGCCACCGCAAATATGAATTGTATTACTAATAGCACCTTATGTTTTTATGTTTTATAATCCTATATCGTAGTGTTTTATAATGTTATATGGTTTTATCAGCAATGTGCCAATGTTGTAAGCTGCCCTGAGCCCGCATGCGGGGAGGGCGGGGTATAAATCGAATAAAGAAAAAAATAAAATAACCCCGAGGCGCGTCCCATCTGCCTAAAGGCCCGGAGAGTTCCCTTTGCACTTAAGCCCAAAATTGAGGCCGAACTGGACCTTGGTGTCACAAGGAGTCTTAGAGCCGGTTCCCCACGCCACCTGGAAGACCCCCATCGTAACCCCGATTAAGTCGAATGGGGACATCCGCATCTGCATGGACTATAAATGCACAATCAACAAGGCATTAGTGGACCATGCTTATCCAATGCCGGTCATCAGCCATGTCCTAGCGGCATTGGCAGGAGCCAAGATCTTTGGGAAGTTAGACTTGGCCCAAGCATATCAGCAACTCCCAGTAGATGATCCAACTGCAGAGGACCAGACCATTGACACATACTGGGGTGTGTTCAGAGTCAAATGGTTACAGTTTCAGGTGAACGTGGCTCCCGGGATCTTTCAGAATCTGATGGACTCTCTTTTGAAAGGAATTCCTGGGGTCCAGCCCTTTTTTGATGGTGTTTTGATTGCTGCCTCCTCGGAGGAGAACTTCGCCACCCGCCTGTGCACTGTGCTACAGCATTTTGATTCTGCTGGCCTGAAGGTGAAGTGGGAGAAGTATCTCCTGGGAGTACCCTGGGTGGAGTTCCTCAGATTCTCCATGAACACGGAAAGCATCCACCCCACACCCGACAAAGTCTGTGCCATCATGAATGCCCCCACTCCCAGGTCCAAGGCAGAGTTGCAGGCTTTCTTGGGGCTTCTGAACTTCTATCACTCCTTCCTGCCTCATAAAGCCACCCTCAAAGAACCCCTCCACTGAGTGTGGGGCTGGTGGCAGGCCACCACATTCCAGGCAGTGAAAGAGCTCCTCACATCAAATGATGTCCTCACCCACTTTGATGAGACATTGTCGGTCATATTGGCATGTGACACTTCTCTCTATGGTGTTGGCGCCGTCTTTGGCCATCGGTTGCCAGACGGGCGGGAGGTGCCAGTGGCCTACTACTCCTGGACCCTATCGTCAGCAGAATGGAACTTCGCCCACATTGACAAGGAGGCCCTCGCAATCATGGCAGAGGTGAAGAAGTTTCATGACTACTTCTATGGCCGTCCCTTTACCATCACGACCGACCATAAGCCCCCGACTGCCAAACACCACAGATGTTGTCACCCCGGGTCCTCTGTTGGTTCATCTTTCTGGGAGGGTACCAGTACGCTCTCCAATTCCGGCCAGGGAAGTCCATGGGCCACACGGATGCTCTGAGCCATCTCCCGCTCAGCTCTGTCGACCTGGACCTAGACCCGGCGCACCGAATCCTGCTGACGGAAGGCCTGCCGGACCGGCCGCTGCATGCTGCAGACGTTGTCCACCACATGGCCAGAGATCGCCTACTCTCTCACGTTCTCACGCCAGAGTGGGTGGGGAGGGGATGGCCCATGGGTCGTGTGGTCCCTGAATTCACCACATTCACTTCCTGGAAAGACAAACTGTCCGTACACAAGGGGTGCCTCCTCTGGGGAAGCTGGGTGGTTGTTCTCTCGCCTATGCAGAAAGGGGTGTTGGGAGCCTTGCACGAGTCCCACCCAGGGATTGTGAAGATGAAGGCACTGGCCAGAAGCTACGTGTGGTGGCCAGGGATGGACAGTGAAATAGAAGCCTCGGTCCAGTGTTGCCAGGCATGCCAGGAGACACGTCCCAAACCTCTGAAGGCCCCCATGCACCAGTGGGAGTCCACCCACAAACCACAGGCTCAACTACATTTGGACATTGCCTGCCCATCCCAGGGGCAAATATTCTTTATCTTAGTGGACTCATATACCAAATGGTTGGAAGTAGTGCCAGTCACTTCCACCTCATCCCGCACCACTATCTGGGCTATGAGGCACATTTTTAGCACACACAGCTTGCAGGATACGGTGGTTACAGACAACGATATGGCCTTCACCTTCGGGGAGTTCCAGGAGTTCTTGGAACAGAGCGTGATCCAACATGTGTGGTCCGCTCCTTTCCACCCGGTGACCAACGGCCAAGCTGAACAAATGGTGCGAACCACCAAAGACGCCGTCCAGTGGCTCACCCACAGTGACTGGAACTGCTGACTAGATGTCTTCCTGTTCAGCCACAGAATGACCCCGAGCTTGTCCATGGGCCACAGCCCCGCTGAACTCTTGATGGGCCGCCCCACAACACGGCTGGACCACCTTCACGCAGACCGGGCCCCAGTGTTACACCCTTCCCTGGTGAATCAGGAGGCCCCCTGCGGGTTCTTCCCAGGCAACCCCATCTTCACATGGAACTATGCCAGTGGTCCAGCATGGGTTCTGGTGAGGGTGACCCAGGTAACTGGACCTATTTCATATGAGGTTTTTACAGACGGGGGCCAACTGTTTAGAAGGCACATTGACCAGCCACACCCGAGGACCCAGATCTGGCCTCGGCCGAAGAAGACGATGGCAGCCCGGAACCTGCATCACCACCAATGGAGAGCGAACCTCCTCCTGTCAGGTTTGGTCATATCTTGCCAATAAACCTGCTTAAGGACTATTGTGTACAGAGTGGTTACTACAGGACCTGACACCTCCACAGGACAGCGCGACGCCAGAATACCACGCAGCCGAGAGCATCACACAAGCCACGATGGAGCCCCTGGTCTCAGTTCCAGTGCTACAGGACTCCAGAGAAATCCTCCCTGCACTGAGCCCAACCCGGGCAATGGCGCCACCACCACAGGAGTCCTGGCGCTCGCAGAGAGAGTGGCACAAGACAGCGTACCTTGAGAACTATGTCAGTTAGGGGCTTCAGAACTTAGGGGGGAGGGATGTTGTGTACTGATACAGTTCCCTGTAACACGGTGCTGCCTGAGTAGGGTGAGCTTGGGAAGAAATGACAATAGAACATCTGGCAGCCACCAATTGGGAGGCAATGGTTGTGTAAATAGCCTATTGTTGGGAGTGGGTGTGTAATGGGTGTGCCGTTTTATGGGCTTATAAGCAGGGCTCCAGCCCTGCTAGAGTTGTCCTTAGTTTGAGCTGATTCACTAATAAACTATGAGCTGATCACTTCATGTGTCTCGAAGCCAGTATATTTCAAACCCCCTGCACAATGCAGGAAATTCACAACTGCCTCCTTCTCCACACCCCCAGTGACCCCTGTTCTATGCCCAGAAGAGGTTTTAAAAACCCTCCAGGATCCCTGGCCTGGAGAACAATTGCTTCCTGACCCCAAAGTGGCAATCAGCATTTCCCTGGGCACGTAAGAAAGGGCCACAAGAACCAAGCACTGATTCAACCTTTCCTGCCCTCCTTTCTCGTGGTCTGCTTAAGTTCACAGAATCAAAGAAGGAGAGCCCACCACCTCCCGAGGAAGCCTATTCCACTGAGGAACCACTATTAACTGTCAGGAAGTTCTGCCTAATGTTTAGCCGAAAACTTCTGATTTAATTTCAACCCGTTGGTTCTGGTCCGACCTTCTGGGGCAACAGAAAACAACTCCGTACCATCCTGTAGATGACAGCCCTTCAAATCCTTGAAGATGGTTATCATATCACCTCCTCAGTCAGCTCCTCTCCAGGCTAAACAGGCCCAACCTTTCCTCATAGGACATTCCTACCCTTGAAAGCAAGCCTTTAAGAAATAATTTTTGCTAGACTTACAATGTTCAAATTTACACATCAGTGAGATCTCTGTAGGAGAACAGGACTTTCCTTAATTGCTGCCCATCTTGATCTATCTCCTTAATGGCTGTCAGGTATACTGAGTATAAGCGAGGTAGGGCTTCATCAGTCTAAATTCAGCCTTCACCTGTCAGATAACTGCCATGTTTTCTGTATAATCTTATTCCTGGCTTGCATACATGCGCTTAGATCTGCTTTGCTAAGGCTACCGTGGGAGACATTCCTCTGCCAGACACCGCTATCAATGTAACCTTGACAGAAGGGAGGGCTTGCGTTCCCCAGCTGGTGTGAATATATCAGCCCTCTGGAAGGGGGTGGTGGTCTCCCGTTCACGATGTAGTGTCCCGTCGGGAGATTTCCCGCGCGCGTGCATGGATTTCATTTGCTTGGCTAGTTGAAGTATCAGAGTATATACACGGCCCCTCATGCGATATCCATCATTCCTGACAATGTACCTGTATTACTTGGCAACAGACAGGTATTCCAATAAAGCGTAACTTTCAAAGTGAAGTGTGCCTGGACCTGCTTGCTTTTGAACCTGACAGAATTGTCAGGAATCTTTATTTCACCACCGGGCCGGATCTCTCCCTGCCGAGATGAGCGGACCCGGGGGAGGTGGGGTGCCCACTACGGTACCTAGTACCAGTAATGATTCTGTATTGTTTCACACTGTATCCATTGTGCTGTGTTCCCTATCTCATCCCTGCTTTTGCGCTTGCGTAGGTATGCTAGCAGTAACGTGGGAGCTTCTTCCCTGCCGCTCGGTCTTATCACGGTGGCCTTGAGTGCAGGCTTTGGGCTATTCTTCTTTGTATGAAAATTTTCCAGTCCTGTGAAGACGAGGGGAGGAGGGAGCCATCTCCCGCCCATTAAGTAATTCTCCCGCCGGGCGCTTGCAGGTCATTTGCTAGTCGCAATTTTGCATCACACTATAAACATGCTTGTGCCACTTGCATCGCCATTCCTGACAATAACCTCTATACTGTGGGTTTTAGCACTGTATTTCAATAAAGCCCTTCTTACTCCTAAGAATGCTTGGATCTACTTGCTTTTGAACCTGACAGAAATTGTCAGGAATCCACCATCATGTTCCATCCGGCCTACGCATCTCCTAGCCAGGATGAGTGGCCCCGGAGGAGCACCAGCGACGGTCCCGGTAACCACCACGCCGGTGACTACAGTCCCAGTGACTACTGTTCCAGTGACTACAGTTCCAGTGACTACGATTCCTGTAACCACCGTGCCGGTAACGGTTTTACCAGTAACGACGGCTCCAGTGACTACAGCATTGGTCCCATACTGTGCCGCGGGACCAGTCACACCACCAGCGACCAGTACTTTGGGAGCAGCGTACACCCTCCCAATCTACAGTCCAGCGGGGTCGATCCCAAGCCATGGAGGGGCGATACCCCGAACCTATTACCAGCCTGGCCTGATTCCGTGGGACAAGTGGGTCACTCAACGGAAACCACGAGAATGGACTAGGAATTTGTTGGACACTACCCAGACCACTTGGTCCCTACCGGGAAGCCAGAGCCGGGATAGCCTGATGGATCCCCGTGGAAGCTTTGATCTACCCCAGGGACGTACTCCACGCGGGCCAGTGAGACCCAGCCCTAGTAAGGATGTGGATACACGAATGGATACTATTGAGGATGATATCCGAAGATTGATGCGGGACATGGGCAAGCTGATGCAATCCCTGCCGGGGATGATGGACCAGGCGATTCGCACACATTTGCTGAACCAGCCTAGACCTGCCCCGGGTCCAGGCCAACCCCCACTGCCAGCACGCCCTCCGCCCGGTCAGCCAATTCCCGGGCAACCAGTACCAGGAGGACCCGCTCCGGGGCAACCACCCCCAGGTCAACCTATCCCCGGGCAGCTGGTTCCGGGTGGACCTCTTCCAGGGGGGCCAATCCCTGGACAGCTGGCTCCTGTTCAGCCTCCACCGGTTCCCCCCACCTCCGGTCCTGGCACCAGCACCCCAACCACTGCCTGCTCCTGCACCAGCTCCGGGACCGGGGATCGTGCCTATCCCGCCAATAATTCGCCCCAAGGATATGTTGGAAATCACGTTTGACGGGGATCCCGAGAGTGTTTCCTTTTTTATCCTGCAAGTTGGGAAGTTTGTGCAGTGGTGGGGCCACATCTTCCCCGATGAAGAACAACAGGTGGAGTTTATTGCCTCTCAGTTCCGGGGTATTGCAACCAGCTGGTATGTAGCCTTGCACGACCTGGAGGTGGTCGAACTAGGGAATGTGGATGATTTCATGTGGGCCTTGAGAAATCGCTTTGAAGACCTGGCAGCTGCCCAGAAGGCGGAAGCCTTTCTCTGCACCTTCAAGCAAAGGAGGCTTGCCGTGAGGGAGTACTCCAGAGAGTTCCAAAGGCATGCTGCGAAAATTAGAGACTGGACAGACCCGGTCTTGGCCCAGCAGTATCGGATGGGATTGGCAGTGGACATCCGTAATAATGTCCTCATCTCAAAGGAGCCGCGGACCCTGCAAGGCTGGATGGAAGAAGCAGAGTGAGCCAAAAGCCGACTTTGCATCATGAAACTGGATGTGTCCCTAGGGAATAACTGCCCAGCCACTCCCGCAACCCAGGCAAAGAGCAAACCAACCACCATCCAGGGTGGGCTCCGAGACCAGCGCATGAGACAAGGGCTGTGCCTCAGATGTGGGGAGAAAGGGCATTTCGCCGCCTCCTGCCCTAAGGAGGACCTCAACCGAGTCCCGCCACGAGAGGAAGAGAGAAGGCGCCCGGTGCCCCCACCGAGGAGAGGTACTGCCAAGCCGCGTAATCCCCGGGCTCTCTTTGCCAACCAAGAGCCTACGGATCCAATGTCTCTGGAGGAGGAAGAGGTTGAAATGCAGGGAAACGAGCCAGTCCTGTTGTAAGTGGCGCTGCTCAACAGGACCCAACCCCTGAAGTGTCAAAAATGGTGAGCAATTATCCCTCTCTCTTTTTTGTGACTGTGATTATAATGAACCCGGCCATGGTGACCCACATCCGGGTCCGAGGCCTCATTGACTCTGGGTGCGGGAGGGATTTGATAAACCCCTCTTTAGTTACGGGACTAGAAGCCGAGGTTACCAGATTGAAAGAACCCATCACATTTACCCAGATGGATGGGTCACCAATGAAGGAGCCCTGTCGATTCGAAACTGTGCCCTTACGCGTGGGGGCGGGGGAGTACTGGGAGCTCCGCTCGTTTGTCATAGCCCCACAAGCCAAGTTCCCGTTGGTCCTGGGAAGCCCCTGGTTACATGGACATGATCCATACATTTTATGGGAGGACGGAGTCGTACGCTTCATCTCTCCAAAGTGTACTGAACACAAATGGGACCTGGAATGGGGAACCCCTCCCGATAATGAACCCCCACGGGCCTGCTTGGCAACAGAAGAAATTAATCGTATCCCTCCTGAGTACAGGGATTTGGCCCGGGTTTTCAAGGAGGAGGAGGTGGATGAACTGCCCCCCCACCACAACTCGGACTGTACTATAGAGATCCTTCCTGGGAAAAAACTGCCAAGGGGGAAAATATATGCTATGAGCCCCATGGAGCAAGAGGAATTGCGTAGGTTCATTGATAAAAACCTGGCCCGAGGTTTTATCTGACCAGCCTCATCCCCCTTTGCAGCCTCAGTGCTGTTTTGCAAAAAGAAGGACAGGGGACTAAGACTTTGCACAGATTATCGAGGCCTTAATGCAGTCTCGGCAACCAATGCATATCCTATGCCACTCATCAAAGATTTACTTGCGGAAGTAGCCAAAGGAAAGATTTTCTCCAAGTTGGATCTGCGGGATGCCTACTTCAGAGTGCGCATAAAACAGGGCGATGAGCATAAGACGGCCTTCAATACCCCACTGGGACAATTCGAATACTGAGTAATGCCCTTCGGATTACAGGGGGCCCCAGGGGTATTTATGAACTTGATAAATGAGGTGCTGCACCCCTTGTTGTTTAAAGGGGTGGTTGTTTACTTGGATGATATTTTGGTGTATTCCCCAGACCTGGAAACTCACACTGCGTTGCTACAAGAGGTACTTACTCGATTGTTAGAGCACAAACTGTTTGTAAAACTCTCAAAGTGTGAGTTTCACCAAACACGTATTGATTTCCTGGGCTACCGCATCTCCCCAGACGGGTTAGAGATGGATCCCAAGAAGGTCCATGATGTTTTGAAGTGGGAACCCCCAAAAACCAGGCGACAGCTCCAAAGTTTCCTAGGCTTCGCTAATTTTTACCGCCAATTCCTGCCCCACTTTGCCCAGGTTGTGCTCCCACTTACGGACCTTCTAAAGACTAAAGGGAGGGGGGCTAAAGCTTCCCAACCCGGGGCTTGCCTGGATTGGACCCCTATTTGTCAACAAGCCTTTGAACAACTCAAAAGATTATTCACAACTGAACCGGTGCTTGCCCACCCTGATGAGACAAAGAAATTTATTGTCCAAGTTGACGCATCAGACACTGCAATGGGGGAAGCGATCCTCCAAGAGGATGCGCAAGGGCACCTCCACCCACTGGCCTACGTGTCTTGAAAGTTTAACGAGACGGAAAGGTTCTGGCCCATTTGGGACAAGGAGGCAGCTTCTATACGTCTAGCACTAGCTACCTGGCGTCATTGGCTGGAAGGAGCCCGAGTTCCTTTCAAGATCTGGACTGACCACAAAAATCTCGAGGTACTTCAAAAGCCCCGGGTCCTCAATGCCAAACAATTCAGATGGGCTGAGTTATTTTCTAAATTCCAGTTTACTCTGCACCATTTCCCGGGCAAATCCAACCACTTGGCTGATGCTCTTTCTCGCCTACCCCAACATGCTAGTGAGAAACTAGAGGTACGGGAGTTGTTGTTCACTCCAAACCAACTAACTGGGGCGGTAGTAACTCGCAAACAAAGCCAAAAAACTTCAGTTCTTCACCCCTCCCCTGAGCCCTGGGAAAAGAGATTTGCCCAAGCCATCACTGAACAAGAAAAGGAAATGTTACAAGCCCAGGGAGACCTGGTGTATAAACCTAACAATTGTTGGTATAAAGGAAATAAACTTTTTGTGCCTGAAAGTGTCCGTTCGGAGGTCTTACAAGCAGTCCATGACCTAAAACCAGCCGGACATTTCGGCTATGTGAAATCATTGCACCTCTTACAGCACAGCTTTTGGTGGCCCCATTTAAAGAAAGACTTGTCCGTGTACATTCAATCCTGCCAGGTTTGCAGCAGGTGTAAAACCAGGGTGGGGAAGCCCCCGGGTCTCTTACAGCCTTTACCAACCCCTGGTCGCCCATGGGAGGTCATTTCTATGGACTTTATTACAGACCTACCTCCCAGCAAAAACATGACGGTTGTGTGGGTAGTTGTTGACCTGTTTTCGAAGCAAGCCCACTTCATTCCTTTCCCCGGCTTACCAACCGCCAAAGGATTAGCCAAAGCCTTCATGCATCACATTGTTAGACTCCACGCTTTGCCAATCAAAATAATTTCTGATCGCGGGGCTCAGTTTGTTTCTAAATTGTGGACTGAGTTGATGGGTCTCATGGGTATAGAACGAGCCCTAAGCAGTGCCTACCATCCAGAAACGGACGGCCAAATGGAAAGAGTTAATCAAACCCTAGAACAATACTTGCGTTGTTTCACTAACTATCAGCAAGACAATTGGGTAGAATTGCTCCCCTTAGCCGAATTTGCCTACAATAACTCCTGGCATGCTTCAACCGGAATGTCTCCATTCAAGGCAGCTCTGGGCTATGATAGCCCCCCTCTACCATTCCTGTCAAATGAAACTACAGAGGGAAAGGCTATGGACTGGTGTAAATCTTTCCGCGAATCCTGGCTGATGATTTCTACAGTGTTAGATGCTGCCAAAGCCCAGTACAAGAAACAGGCTGATAACAAAAGGGTGGTGGGTTGGGACCTTCAGCCTGGTAACTATGTGTACCTGTCCACAAAAAATCTGCGCCTCCCCCAAACTTCCAAGAAATTAGCATGGAAATACATCGGCCCTTTCCGAATTTTATGTTGTATAAATAAAGTCACTGTGCAACTTGACTTGCCTAAATCGCTTAAAAACATTCATCCCATCTTCCATTTCAGCCTTCTCAAACCAGCACACCCTCTGAGTAAGTGGCGTCCGGAACCTACTGTAGCACCCCCACTGATGGTTGATGGCAAGGAACACTTTGAACTGGCTGACATTCTGGACTCTAAAATACTACGTGGCCAATTGTACTATCTGGTCGAATGGGTCCACTTTGGGCCCCAACATTGTGAATGGGTGAAAGTCTCCGACATACAAGCACCAGAGTTAATCTGAGACTTTCACACCTGATTCCCGGGCAAACCGGGTGGCCCCCTCTTTTAGGCGGGTGGGGGAATATTTTGGGGAAGGCAGAGTGTCAGTAATGATTCTGTATTGTTTCACACTGTATCCATTG
This sequence comes from Gekko gecko, assembly GCA_029375565.1. NCBI lineage: Eukaryota > Metazoa > Chordata > Lepidosauria > Squamata > Gekkonidae > Gekko > Gekko gecko. The sequence goes on from JAPDNY010000016.1 coordinate 3,473,573, forward strand.
TGCTGTGTTCCCTATCTCGTCCCTGCTTTTGTGCTTGCGTAGGTATGCTAGCAGTAACGTGGGAGCTTCTTCCCTGCCGCTCGGTCTTATCACGGTGGCCTTGAGTGCAGGCTTTGGGCTATTCTTCTTTGTATGAGAATTTTCCAGTCCTGTGAAGATGAGGGGAGGAGGGAGCCGTCTCCCGCCCATTAAGTAATTCTCCCGCCGGGAGTTTCCTGCGCGCGTGCTTGCAGGTCATTTGCTAGTCGCAATTTTGCATCACACTATAAACATGCTTGTGCCACTTGCATCGCCATTCCTGACAATAACCTCTATACTGTGGGTTTTAGCACTGTATTCCAATAAAGCCTTTCTTACTCCTAAGAATGCTTGGATCTACTTGCTTTTGAACCTGACACCTACCACTACTGTGCCCACGATGGTAGCAACCACAATGGTGCCTACAACTATGACAACACCTGCCAACCCCACACTGACTACGGGGACGGGGGTTCCAGTGTCAGTGGTCCCACTTACAGTCACCAGCCCTGGAGGGCCAGCAACTACGGATAGGGGGCCATCCCAAGACCTATAATGTCAGTCAGTCAGTCAGGCAGGCATTTATTACAGCAACAAGCCATAGAACACACATGCTTAAATATAACATTCATATAACTGAATTTACGACAATAAAATAAAACTCTATAAAAATACAGTTGAGCATAATAAAGTAAAAGAAACATAAAACAGAAACTATTAGGCTGATGTTATTATAGACCTACAATGTCATACATCCCTCTGCACCTGGGCAAAGGGATAACATTTCAGCCCAAGCAGAGAGAATGGTGTGACACCTGGGAGACTCTACGCAAACCACCTGGTCATTGCCGGGGAGTCAGGGTCGGGACAGCATGTACGACCCTCGTTTGAGCTCAGGGAGTTTCAATACAACTCTGAGCTGACCCCTCAAGGTTCCCCCGAGGCCTTTGGGAAGTCCGGGAAGAGATGTTGAGGGGAGGCTGGATAGCCTAGAAACAGATTGCCGCATGATAATCCAAGATTTAGGATATTTACTTCAAACGTTACTGACAGTGATGAACCAGGTGGTTCAGATGCAACTGGCAGCCCAACAGGGGGTCCCAGCTGGCCCCTCTGGCTGGTCCCGGTCAGCCGGCACCCAGCCCCATCCTGCCGCCACCCGGCCCCGTCTTGCCAGCTCCTCAGCCGCAGCAGCCACCGCCCCTTCCAGAGCTGGTGCTTCAGCTACCCAGGGCACCTCCTCCTCCAGCTCCCCCCCTCTGCAATCTCCTGCTCTGGTGGTCCCACTGGTGATGCCACGGCCCAAGGATTTACTGGATGTCACCTTTGATGGTGACCCGGAAAACCTTCTTTTTCATCTTGCAAGTGATGAAATTTGTGCAATGATGGGCCCATCTCTTCCAGGATGAGGAGCATCAAGTGGACTTTATCACTTCACAGCTGAGAGGGGCCGCCACCAGCTGGTATGTGTCTTTGCACAACCTGGATGCAGCAGAGCTGGGGAGCGTAGATGCATTTATGTGGGTGCTACAAGATCAGTTTGAGGATAGCACAGTGGCCGAGAAGGTGGAGGCCTTCCTCTGCACCTTTAAGCAAGGCAAGCTGCCTTCCAGTTCATGGCGTGGTGATGGCAGTCGCTCTCCCTAAAGCTTGGGAGAGCGATTTGCACACCAGCGGTTTGGAGGGGGGCTACTGATGCGGGCCCCCCCCATGGAATCCTTGGGTAGGGTCCCAAGCCATAGGGCTTTGAAGGAGTAGCCTCTTCAATGGTGGAATGCTGGGGAATTGAGGCGCTCCTTTGCCCTGACGGTCCTACCACTGTGTGGCCGCATGGTTTTAGCTAGGTTAACCAGGACAAGCGAAGAAGATCGTGCGAGCAGCGTTGATTTCTGCGAGGCTGAAAGTGGCTGACGATGAACGTGAGTTGGAGGTGATCGAATTGCTAAAGAACCGGCAAATCCCTTGCCCCCCTTCACATCAGTAAGGAGGGATCTCCCCCCCCACGAGCGACAAAAAGTAGCAGGAAAAGAGGGGGCAGGGGAAAACTGAAAGTTTGGCTTGTTTTGTGAGACTTACCAGAGCGGATTTTAAGCATAAGTGATTTTAAGAGGTGGTGAAAAAGCAGTTGGCTTTTGTAAACAAACATCCAAGATGTTGGGTGTGGGGAGGAAAGGAGCAAAACTGAAAGTCTTGGGTGGTCAAAGTCCAAGGCTGGAAGATGAGGGATCGGATGTCATGAGACTACTAGCAGATACGCTCAAGCCTGTTATGGATCAACTCGCTGGTATTAACCAGCAGTTAACCATTTTAAATCAGACTTTGGCCGCGCAACAGCTTCAGGTGGCCAAGACTGTCAAACAGACGGAGCAGATGATGGCAGTTGTGAAAGAGATGCACACTGAACACATGACGTTGAAGAAAAGAGTAGATCAAGTGACAAATAAGCAAAATCATCAGGAAACTAGGCTGTTGTCCTTGCAAATGGAAAAAGCTAACATGATCCTCAGATTCCAGGGAGTTCCTGAATCTCCGAAGGAAGATTGGAAGAAGCTCCTTAGTGATCTCATCACACCAGTAGTAGGCTTGAAAGCAGAAGAAATAATGCAAGATATGGAAGCAGTGTTTAGGTTGTATTCTAATTACACCAAAAAGAATAGCCTACCTGGAGAAATATTGGTCAGATTTTCAAGAAGACAAACTAGGGATGCAATTTTAAAAGCGACATCAGCAACTCCACTGAAAATGGGGAACGATACCATCAAGGTTTTAAAGGACATTCCATTTGAAATTCGTCAAAAATGGAAAAGTTACAAGGACTTAATACTCTTTCTTCAAACCAACCAAATTGGATAAAAATGGGTCGTCCAAGAAGGAGTCATCATTAAATTACATGACAAGAGAGAGAAGATTGACTCCGTGTACAAGGCTAAAGAATTTCTCAAATGCCACTTGGGAACCAAAGAGGACGGGGAAACTGGTTCGAGTGGCTCTGCACCCTCGGAGACGGATGAAGACTTGGCTGCGGAAGAAGGCGCTGTTGCCCGAAAACCAACTTATGCATTTAGGGATAGAAAGCCTAAGTAAAGGCAGAAGGACTCTGAAAATTGCCTTTATGAAGCGAGTTTGGGAGATGCTCTGGAATTCTCTCATAACAAGTAATTAGCTAACTTTTAATTAAGGAAAGATAGATAGCAACTCACAGTATTCATTGGTTACTGACAATATTGTACTAACATAGATTCTAACTGGGTTAATGATCTCCTACTCTTGGGTTTGTAGTTTAGTGTGGGTTTACTTTCCTTTCTCCCTAGTGTTAGTCCCCTCCCCTTTCTTGAATTGTAGTTTGTAATACAAAAAAGCAATAAAAAATCCCCTTGAGGGGGCCAAAAAAAAAAGCAAGGCAAGCTCTCAGTGAGGGAGTACTCGACAGAATTCCAACGGCGTGCTGTCAAAATCTGTGACTGGACCGACCTGATCCTAGCCCAACAGTATCGACTGGGGCTGGTAGCTGACATCCAGAACAATGTCATGAGTTCCCAAGAGCCGACAACCTTGCGAGCCTGGATGGAGGAGGCAGAGAAAGCAGAAAGCAGGTTGCACACTATGAGACTAGATAGTGCAATTGCAGCTGGGAGACCATCCGCTACACCCCATCCGAGACCCAAGCAGCCCCAGCTGAAGGTCTTGGTTTGGGACCAACAAATGAAACAAGTCTTATGCCTGAAATGTGGGGAACGGGGCTATTATGCAGCCACCTGCCCATCGGGAGAAATCGCTGGACCATCAGGAAAAGAAGGTGACAAGCGTCGGGCCGACATCCTGTCAAAAAAGGGAACAGCGAAGCCGAGGAACCCCCGTGCCTTACACACCACTGTGGAGATCCTGGACCTGGGTTCGAGCGATGAGGAGGAGGCAGAGCCGGCAGGAAAACGCCAAGTCCTGTTGTAAGTGGCGCAGCACAGCAGGACCCATCGACCGAAGCGCCAAACATGGTGAGCAACTACCCACCCCTCTTTTTCGTGACTGATACTATTATGAACCCCGCCATGAAGATGCACATTAGGGTTCGCAGCCTCGTAGACTCTGGGTGCGGGAGGGATCTCATCAACCCCTCCCTGGTGTCGGGCTTGGAGGCAGCTGTGGTTCACTTGGCAGAGCCCCTTATATTTACCCAAATGGATGGCTCTCAAAGAACCCTGTTGGTTCGAGACTGTTCCATTGCGGGTGGGGGCTAGAGATCATTGGGAGGACCGCACCTTTGTGGTGTCCCCGGGAGCTAAGTTCCCTTTGGTGCTGGGCAGCCTGTGGCTTCATGGACATGACCCATATATCTTGTGGGATGAGGGGATTGTCCGGTTCATATCCCGAAGTGTCAAAATCATTGTCTGGGACCCTGCCTGGGGATTTGCCCCGGATAGTGAACCTCCCCAGGTTTGTTTATCCACAGATGAACTGGCCCAAATCCTCAGGGAATACAGAGATTTATCACGGGTGTTCGAGGAAGAGGAGGTGGATGAGCTCCCTCCCCATTGCAACTCTGACTGTGTGATTGAGTTCTTGCCCGGGCATAAGATGCCAAAAGGGAAAATTTATGCCATGAGCCCCATGGAGATTTAGGAGCTGCAAAAGTTCATCAATAAAAACCTCGCCAGAGGATTTATTCGGCCGGCAGCCTCCCCGTTCACCACTCCAGTTCTTTTCTGTAAAAAGAAGGATTTGCATGGACTATCAGGGGCTAAATGCAATTTCGTCCACCAATGCCTACCTCATGCCGTTAATTAAAGACCTCTTGGTGGAGGTGGCCGAGGGAAAGATCTTCTCCAAACTTGATTTACGGGATGCTTATTTCTGTGTACACATCTGACAGGGAGACGAATATAAGACAGCCTTCAACACCCCTCTGGGCCAATTTGAATATCGGGTGATGCCATTTGGCCTCCAGGGGGCTCCGAGAATCTTTATGAACTTAATAAACGAAGTGTTACACAAGCACCTGTTTAAGGGGGTGTTAGTGTACTTGGATGACATTTTATTGTACTCCCCTGACACTGTCTCTCATGTACCCCTGACACTCCCCTCTCACTGTCTCTTTCAAGGGAGCGGTGGCGCAGGCAGCTAAAAACGCCTGCTGGTAACATCTACGAACAGCCGTTACGGCTGTTCGAAACCCGCCACAGCCAGGGTGAGCACCTGGCCCGAGTCCCAGCTCCCACCCACCCAGCGGTTCGAAAGCTATAATAAAAATGTGAGTAGATAAAAATGGGTACCTGCCCTAGGTGGCAGGGAGCACCCCCCCCCTTGGGGGGGTAGTGGAGCATCAGCGGTGGCGGCGGCGAAGTGAGCAAGCGGCAAGATGGCGACTGGACATAGCACCAGACGAGGATTGAGCGTCAACGGAGGGCGGAGCCAGGAAGGCGCAGGGGAGTATGGAGGCGCAGGCACGGTGGAGCCAATGGACAGAGCCAGAGCCGCGCTGACATTGAAACCACATGCCGGATGGGCCTGCCGATCCGGGAAAAAAGCCGACGGGGAAGGCGAAAAGAATGGGAGCCAGACGCCGAGCCGATTCGATCTAAGATGGAAGAACAACACTCCACTGGGTGCCGGTAGGGCAGTCCCCCCCCCCCGACTATAATAGAGTAACTGTAAGCCGCTCAGAGACCCCTTCGGAGGTTCGAGCGGGATATCAAGTCGAAAGTTAAATAAATAAAATAAAATGTACAGCTGGTGAGAGAGGTCCTCCAGACGTTACTTAAGCACAAACTGTTTGCCGAACTGTCCAAATGTGAGTTCCATAAGACTAGCATTGACTTCCTAGGGTACCATATATCTCAAAAAGGGATAGAGATGGACCCAAAGAAAGTACGGGATGTATTGGAATGGGAGCACCCTAAGACCTGCAAACAGCTCCAGAGTTTCCTAGGATTCGTCAATTTTTATAGAAATTTCCTGCCACACTTTGCCCAAGTGAGTCTGCCCTTAACTGACTTATTGAAAACCAAGGGGAAGGGACCGGGGCCTGCCAAACTTGAGACTAAACTGGAGTGGACCCCCAAGTGTCAAGAGGCATTTGATCAGCTAAAAGCTCTGTTTACAACAGAACCAGTGTTAGTGCACCCAGATGAAAAAAAAAAAATGTGGTTCAGGTCGACGCTTCAGATGTTGCTATGGGGGGGCGATCTTACAAGAAGGGTCTGATGGTCAGCTCCATCCGTTAGCATATGTGTCCCGCTAATTCAATAACACAGAGAGAAACTGGCCTGTTTGGGATAAGGAAGCTGGGGTGATCTGCTTAGCACTGGCCACGTGGGGACACTGGCTGGAAGGGGCCTGAGTTCCCTTTGAGGTTTGGACTGATCATAAAAACCTTGAGGTTCTCCGAACACCCTGTAATCTAAATGCCTAGCAGTTCAGATGGGCTGAGTTTTTCTTGAAGTTTCACTTTACCCTGCACCACTTCCCTGGTAGAGCAAACTCCCTGGCTGATGCTTTATCTCACCTCCCACAACATGAAAGCTGAAGGGAAGAGGTTCGAGACTCATTCTTCACGCCTTCCCAATTGAGTGGTGCAGTGCTAACACGCAGACAGGAGCAGGGGAAACACACCGTTCAACCCCCCTCCGAGGGCTGGGAGGACAAGTTTGTGTTGGCCCTATCCGATACTGACAGGGAGGAACTGAGGGTGGTGGGGGACTTAGAATGCTGAGAAAATGGCTGTTGGTACAAGGGGAGCAAGCTATATGTCCCGGAACTGTTGCGAGAGGATGTATTACACTCAGTCCACGGTTCCAAACCAGCAGACCATTTAGGCTTTGTAAAATCGTTACATCTTTTGCAACGCCAATTCTGGTGGCTGCACATGCACAAGGATCTATCACTGTATATTCACTCTTGCCAAACATGCATCATGTGCAAGCCTCGATCAGGGAAGCCCCCGGGTTTCTTGAAGCCCCTGCCAACCCCCAGTTTACCCCCCAGTAAGCAGATGACCATGATCTGGGTGGTTGTGGACTTGTTTTCAAAGCAGGCTCATTTCATCCCTTCCCCCAGTTTGCCCACTGCCCATTCCTTGGCGAGAGTCTTCCCTCAACATATAGTGCACCTCCACACGATGCCAGCCAAAATAATCATAGATCGGGGGGGGGCAATTTGTTTCCTGGGGAGAGCTAATGGGCATAATGGGGGTAGAATGTGCCCTAAGCAGTGCTTACCACCCAGAAACTGATGGACAAACGGAACAGGTGAATCAAACCCTGGAGCAATACCTGTGCTGTTTTACTAACTTCCAACAAGACAATTGGGTAGATTTACTTCCCCTGGCCGAATTTTGCTACAATAACGCTTGTCACACAACTTAACAGGGGTCTCCCCTTTTAAAGCCGCCTTGGGATATGACAGCCCGCCACTACCATTCCTTACTACAGAATCAGGAGGGGGGGCGAGGCAATGGACTGGTGTACAAAATTGCGAGACCCATGGCCACAGATTTGTGAGGCTCTCAATGCTGCCAAGGCAGCTTATAAAGCCCAGGTTGACAAAAGGGTGGAGAGGTGGGTCCTGCAGCCTGGGGACTTTGTGTATGTATCAACCAAGAACTTATGACTTTTGCAAGCCTCACGAAGTTAGCGTGGAAATATATGGGTCCATTTAAGATTCGCAGGTTAATCAATGATTTAACTGTAGAATTGGAGTTACCTAAGAATCTTAAAAATATTCATCCAATCTTCCATTTCAGCTTGCTAAAGCCCAGCCCACCCCCTAACCGATAGCGTCCGGAGGCAGCAGCCCTCCTCCCCTATTAGTGGATGGTGAAGAACACTACAAGTTTTCAAACATTTTGGACTCTAAAGTAAAATGTGGGCAACTGTATTACCTTGTGAAATGGGTGCATTTTGGTCCACAGCATCGGGAGTGGGTAAAAGCAATAGATATCTGAGTTCCCAGACTTTTGGAGGACTTTCACCGTCATCTCCCGGACAAACCGGGAGGTTTTCCAGTCTAAAGGGAGGGTGATTGGGTTTTGAGGGGGTAGGATGTCAGATAACTGCCATGTTTTCTGTATTACCTTATTCCTGGCTTGCACGCATGCGCTTAGATCTGCTTTTCTAAGGCTACTGTGGGAGACATTCCTCTGCCAGACACCGCTATCAGTGTAACCTTGACAGAAGGGAGGGCTTGCGTTCCCCAGCTGGTGTGAATATATCAGCCCTCTGGAAAGGGGGGGTCTCCCATTCATGATGTAATGTCCCGCCAGGAGATTTCCCCTAAGTGCGCTTGGATTTCATTTGCTTGGCTAGTTGAAGCATCAGAGTATATACACAGCCCCCCATGCGATATCCGTCATTCCTGACAATGTACCTGTATTACTTGGCAACAGACTGGTATTCCAATAAAGCATAACTTTCTGAGTGAAGTGTGCCTGGACCTGCTTGCTGTTGAACCTGACATCACCTGCATAGCCCCGACTAGCACAATCTTGTCAGATCTCGGAAACTAAGCAGGGTCGACCTTGGCTAGTATTCGGAAGGGCAACCTCCAAGGAATACCAGGGTTGTGACAAAGGCAGGCAATGGAAAACAACCCTTGAAACTTCTCTTGCCTTAAAAACATATCTAGCTCATCACCTAACTGTGCATAACGCTAAAGGAGTTAGAACTTCTGGCTGCTAGACAGTCTTAGGCTCTCCTGGCTATTCGACACACGATGTCATACAATAATTAATTAATCTAAACTCACAGACAGAAAACTTTATGAGCCACGTCAATAGCCTGCATGCCCCCCACCCCCTTGGGGTACAATGGTGTCTTTTTAGTAACCTTCTGACTGGCCACGGTCCCTTGGAGTTCTGATTTGCAATTTTCCATGTTCAGCAGCTGCAGAAAATCTGTGGGTGGCAGGGCACTGAACTGTGAACAGTAGCCACCCACCCACCCACCCAGGAGTGAGCTGTCTATCAGAAAGTGACTTGGGGAGTCAATAAATCACTGAATTGAAGGCTGAGGTGCCCTTGCTGGGGGGCAAAGCTGGCCTTCATCTTGGTGTTGTCCTCATTGCTTCTCATACAGTTTCTCTGGGTCATGGGTAGCCACAGCCATGTAAGCCACACTGGGTTCGGGCACCTTCAGATCTTGGTGCCTTGGCTTTGTTCCTGAGTGGATCATACAAAACTGGGAGTCACTCTGGGCACGTCCAGAATGCCTTCCTCTCACTAGCAAGCAGCTCACACAGATCTGGATTTGGGGAATTGTGTGGCTTCTGGAGCCTTTGCCCCTTGGTTAAGGAACAGGAGCAGTCATTTCCCCATGGAAGGAAGCACCCCTTTCAGAAGAGCAGCATGGGAATGCACCCCCACTCCAGGTCCTGGTCACGAACCCAAACTGTAGACACAGCTGGAGGAAGAGGGTCCCCTCATCCAGTGTTCCCTCTCAGCTGAGTCAGTGTGAGCTAGCTCACAGTTTTTTAGCCTCTGGCTCACACATTTTAGTCTTAGCTCAGGGAGGAGGGCTCCCGAGAAAACTACTTTATGCAGCAGCCAAATGGCTCGCTCACAACTCTAATGCCAGCAGCTCACAAAGTAGAATTTTTGCTCAGAAGACTCCACAGCTCAGAGGGAGCCTTGGATCCTCTCCATCACCACCTTCTTTCCAGGAGCTCAAGGGGGCATCCGTGGATCCCCTTTGTCCTCACAACAACCCTGTGGCGTAGGCTAGGCTGAGAATGGCGACTGGAGCCAGGCCAGCCCACCTGCTGTGGGGGCCTTTCAACCCACGCCTCGCCCATCTTTAGCTCACCACTCCAGCCATGTGTCAGGTTTAAAATCAAGTAGATCCAGTCATTCTTGCACAAAGAAAGGTTTATTAGGATTATCTTGCTAAAACCCACAGTAGGAGGTCATTGTCAGGAATGGGGAGCAAAGCAGAGCAAGCTAACTTATAGTGTGATGCAATGAAGCGCCTAGCGAATAAAACTTGAGCACTCGCGCGGGAACTCCCGGCGGGAGAAATACTTCATGAGCGGGAGACTACTCCCCCCCTCCCCTTGCCTTCCCAGGACTGGAAAATTCTCAGCTGAACAAGAATAGTCCAAAGCCTACATTCAAGGCCACCGTGATAAGGAAAAGCGGCAGGGAAGAAGCTCCCACGTTTCTGGCTGCATAACTACGCAAGCGCAAAGCGGGGTAGGGAACATAAAACAATGGATTCAGTGAGAAACATCAAAGGCATCACTTTCTGACATTCTGCCCTTCCCAAAACACCACCCACCCACCACTCAGGAAGGAGCGAACAAGGGCCCCCCAGGTTTGTTAGGGTACCGAGTGTGAAAGTCTTTCAGGTGATCAGGTGCATTGATATCAGAAACTTTCACCCATTCCCTGTATTGGGGCCCAAAGTGTACCCATTGCACAAGGTACAGGAGTTGTCCACGAAGTATCTTAGAGTCCAAAATATCAGCGATTTCATAGTGCTCTTCACCGTCAACCATCAGAGGGGGGAGAAGCCGACGTCTCGGGATGCCATTTAGTTGGGGGTAAGGCCGGCTTGAGAAGGCTGTAATGGAAAATTGGATGTATTGCTTTAAGAGATTTAGGCAAGTCTAGCTGTACAGTTACTTGATTCACACATCTTAGCACTCGGAAAGGACCAATATATTTCCACGCAAGTTTCCTGGACTGTTGTGCTAGTCTTAGGTTCTTAGTCGACAGATAGACAGTGTCTCCCGGGTGCAATTTCCATCCCCCGGCCCTTTTTTTATCTGCTTGTTTTTTATACTGTGCCTTGGCCTCATTCAAAGTCTCGACAATTAGGGGCCAGGAGTCACGGAGAGTTTGACACCATGCCGAGGCTTTACCACCATTCTCACCAGGTTTTAAGAAGGGAAGAGGGGGCTGTCATAGCCCATGGCAGCTTTGAATGGTGACATTTTCGTGGAAGCGTGCCATGAGTTGTTGTATGCAAACTCCGCCAATGGTAACAAATCTACCCAATTGTCTTGTTGGTAATTAGAAAAACACCTTAGATATTGTTCCAACGTCTGGTTCACCCTCTCCGTCTGGCCATCAGTCTCAGGGTGATAGGCAGTACTAAGAGCACGTTCAATACCCATTAGAGTCATTAGCTCAGACCAAAACTTGGAAACAAACGGAACCCCCTGTCGGAAATGATCTTGAGGGGCAACGCATGCAATTTGGCAATGTGTTGAATAAATGCTTTGGCCAAGACTTTTGCTGTTGGCATACTTGGGAACGGTATGAAGTGAGCCTGCTTAGAGAATAAATCCACTACCACCCAAATGACCGTCATATGTTTAGAGGGGGGAAGATCAGTGATAAAGTCCATAGAGATTACTTCCCAGGGTCTACTCGGGGTGGGTAGTGGTTGCAGGAGGCCTGGAGGTTTTCCTGGTCTGGTTTTACAACGATTACACGTTGGGCAGGACTGTATATAGCGAGACAACTCTTGTTTCATTCGGGGCCACCAGAAGCTACGTTGCAGAAGTCTTAAGGATTTTACATATCCAAAGTGTCCCGCAGCTTTTGAATCGTGAACTGTGTGCAAAACCTGGGCTCTGGTAGCTTCTGGGACAAACATTTTATTTCCCTTGTACCAGCAGCCATTAGGACCACAATTCACATCATCCCTGGCTTGTAACTCACTTGTTTCTGGTAGGGTGATGTCAGATAAAAACTGCTTTTCCCAAGTCAATGTTTGGATGGAACTCATTGGTGCTTGTTTAGCTTTCCGGGTTACAACTGCACCAACTAATTGTTCCGGGGTGAACATAGATTCCCGAACTTCGACCCTCTTAGAAAAATGTTGGGGAAGGCGGGAGAGAGCGTCCGCCAAATGGTTGGCTTTCCCTGGGAAATGGTGCAGGGTAAACTGAAATTTGGAGAAAAACTCAGCCCACCTGAACTGTTTAGCATTTAGATTTCGGGGTTTTCGCAATACCTCAAGGTTTTTGTGATCAGTCCAGATTTCAAAAGGTATTCGGGACCCCTCTAACCAATGTCTCCATGTGATCAATGCTAAACGGATAGACGCCGCTTCCTTATCCCAAATGGGCCAAAATCTCTCTGTGTCATTAAATTTTCTTGACACATAAGCCAGGGGTTGTAGCTGCTTTTGAGCATTCTCTTGCAAAATCACCCCACCCATAGCAGTGTCTGATGCGTCTACTTGCACTACAAATTTCTTTGTCTCATCAGGGTGTGCTAGTATGGGCTCAGACGTGAACAACCGTTTAAGTTGTTCAAACGCTTGCTGACACTGCGGGGTCCAGTCCAAAGGGGCCCCTGGGACTGAAGCCTTGGATCCCTTCCCCTTAGTTTTTAGCAGTTCCGTGAGGGGAAGGGCTACTTGGGCGAAGTGTGGCAGGAATTGACGGTAAAAGTTGGCGAAGCCGAGAAAACTTTGGAGCTGGCGCCTGGTTTTGGGGGCTCCCATCTCAATACATCCTGGACCTTTTTTGGGTCCATCTCCAACCCCGCGGAGGATATACGGTATCCCAAAAAGTCAATGCTCTCTTGGTGAAATTCACATTTTGACAGTTTAACAAACAGTTTGTGTTCTAAAAGCTTTTCCAATACTTTCCGCATAAGGGTAGTGTGGGATTCCTGATCCGGGGTATAGACCAAGATATCATCTAAATAAACAACCACTCCCTTGAATAAATAGGGGTGTAACACTTCATTGATTAAGTTCATGAAGACCCCTGGTGCCCCTTGTAACCCGAAGGGCATCACCCGGTATTCAAATTGCCCCAGCGGGGTATTAAATGCAGTCTTGTATTCATCCCCCTCTCTGATACGAACCCGAAAGTAGGCATCTCGTAAATCCAGTTTAGAGAACACTTTCCCCTTAGCCACCTCTGCCAGTAAGTCTTTGATGAGGGGCATCGGGTAGGCATTAGTTGCAGACACTGCGTTAAGTCCCCGGTAATCCGTGCAGAGTCTGAGCCCCCCATCCTTCTTTTTACAAAATAATACAGGTGCTGCAAAAGGGGATGATGCTGGTCTAATGAATCCACGGGCCAGATTTTTATCAATAAAACGGCGAAGTTCTTCCTTTTCACTTGGGCTCATGGCATAAATTTTCCCTTTTGGTAATTTTTGACCCGGAAGAATCTCAATTGCACAGTCAGAGTTACGATGGGGGGGCAATTCATCTGCTTCCTCCTCCTCAAATACCCGGGTTATATACTGGTAATCCTCAGGAATGCGGTTAAGATCCTCCGTTGCCAAACAAGCTCGTGGAGGTTCATTGCATGGGGGATTTCCCCACCCGGGGTCCCATTTGTGTTCTGTACATTTTGGGGAGATAAATTGTACCTCCCCTTCTTCCCATAAAATGTAAGGGTTATGTCCATGTAACCAGGGGCTACCCAACACCAAGGGAAACTGGGCTTGCGGAGCTATTACGAATGAGCGTAGCTCCCAGTGGTCACCAATGCCTATTCTTAAAGGAACAGTCTCAAATCGGCATGGTTTTTTCATTGGAGACCCATCCATCTGTGTGAAAGTTATTGGGTCTTTCAAGTGGACCACGGCTGCCTCCAACCCCATAACCATAGAAGGGTTTATGAGATCCCTCCCGCACCCTGAGTCAATGAGAGCCCGGACCCGAATGTGAGTCATCATTGCTGGATTCATCACCAAAACAGTCACAAAGAAGAGAGAGGGGTAGTTGCTCACCAGTTTAGGCGCCTCAGGTGCTGGGTCCTGCTGTGTAGCGCCATTCACCAACAGGACCATCTCATTTCCCTGCATCTCACTCTCCTCTTCTAGCATCAAGGAATCCACTTGGTCGGGGCTAGCAAACAGAGCCCGTGTGTTGCGTGGTTTGGCGGTACCTTTTCTCGGGGTAGGGGTTGTCCACCTTCTGGGCTCTTCTTGTGGTAGAGCTCTATTGGGATCCCCTTTCGGGCAGGCAGCGGCGAAATGCCCTTTCTCCCCACATCGCAGGCAGAGCCCCTGTCGCATACGCTGATCCCTCAGTCCACTTGGAGTAGATGTTGGTTTGGGTCTGGCCTGGCCCGCCGCACTACTCGGACGATTGTTACCCAAGGATAAATCCAGCTTCATCATTTGTAAGCGACTTTCGGCCTTCTCGGCTTCCTCCATCCAACCCTGGAGGGTACGAGGTTGCTGAGAGCTGAGGACATTATTGCGGACGTCAACGGCTAGTCCCATTCTGTATTGTTGGGCCAACACCGCATCAGTCCAGTCTCGAATTTTCACAGCATGCCTTTGAAACTCTCTTGAGTACTCCCGCACTGAGAGTTTGCCTTGTCTGAAAGTGCGAAGGAAGGCTTCAGCTTTTTGGGCCGCCCCGGATCTTCAAAACGGTTTCTCAAAGCCCACATGAAGTCATCTACATTCCCCAACTCCTCCGCCTCCAGATCATGAAGGGCTACATACCAGCTAGTAGCACTCCCCCGGAACCTGGATGCAATAAACTCCACCTGCTGTTCTTCATCTGGGAATACATAGCCCCATCTTTGTACAAATTTTCCAACTTGTAATATGAAAAAGGACACAGTCTCAGGATCTCCATCAAATGTGATCTCAAGCATGTCTTTGGGGCGGATTACCGGGGGGCCTGCGCCATGATCGGTACCGGCTGCATGAGGGGTGCTGGAGCCGGAGGTTGAGGCGGAGGCACAGCTGGCGGCTGGATAGGTCCTGGTGGCCCTGGCCCCGCTCCCGGTACTGGGGCAACTACTGGAGGTGGGGCTGGTGCTGGCTGGCCCGGCCCCGGCCCTGGGGGAGCTGGTTGGCCCGGTCCTGGACCCGGTGGTACTGGTTGGCCTGGCCCCGGACCCGGAGGAGGAGGAGGTGGCCGTCCCGGCACCAACGGTGGCGCCGGGGCTGGAGCCGGTGCGGGTGCAGGTCTGGGTTGTGTCAGCGGATGGGCTCTAATAGCTTGGTCCATCATCTGGGGTAGGGACTGCATTAGTTTACTCATATCCCTTACCAGCCGTCGGGTGTCCTCTTGGATAGAATCCATGCGGGCATCAGTGTCTTGGCTGGACCCCGTTCTGGGAGATCCCCGGGACACCCGCCCTTGGGGAAGACCAAAACTACCTCTGGGATCCAGGAGGCTGTCACGGCTCTGGCTTCCCGGCATAGTCCAGGTGGTCTGGGTAGTGTCCAACAGGTTCTTAGTCCAATCGCGCGATCTGCGAAAAGTCACCCCTTTATCCCAAGGTGTTGGGACTCCTGGCACATAGGTTCGTGGAACCGCACCTCCCTGACTTGGTATCGGCCCGGCCGGGCTGTAGATTGGGAGTGTGTACGTGGCTCCAATTGTGCCAATCAATGGTGGGGTAGCCAACCCGGCTGCTGAATAGATAGTCGGTGTCGTCACCACTGTAGTTGTAGTCACTGGAACCACGGTGGTAGTCGGAATAGTAACCACCGGAGCAGCCACAGAAGTAACGGGAGCCGTGGCTCCCAACGCAGTAGTCACTGGAACGGCACCTGTGGCTCCCGCCGTAGTGATCGCTGGAACTGCCCCGGAGGCTCCCGAGGTGGTAATCAACGGGACTGTGCCCGAGGCTCCCTTTCCCGCCCCGCTCATCGTGGTGGATGGCGGACGTTGACGGTGAGGGAAAGATGTTGATTCCTGACAATTTCTGTCAGGTTTAAAATCAAGTAGATCCAGTCATTCTTGCACAAAGAAAGGTTTATTAGGATTATCTTGCTAAAACCCACAGTAGGAGGTCATTGTCAGGAATGGGGAGCAAAGCAGAGCAAGCTAACTTATAGTGTGATGCAATGAAGCGCCTAGCGAATAAAACTTGAGCACTCGCGCGGGAACTCCCGGCGGGAGAAATACTTCATGAGCGGGAGACTACTCCCCCCTCCCCTTGCCTTCCCAGGACTGGAAAATTCTCAGCTGAACAAGAATAGTCCAAAGCCTACATTCAAGGCCACCGTGATAAGGAAAAGCGGCAGGGAAGAAGCTCCCACGTTTCTGGCTGCATAACTACGCAAGCGCAAAGCGGGGTAGGGAACATAAACACAATGGATTCAGTGAGAAACATCAAAGGCATCACTTTCTGACACCATGCCCCTCTGCCACCTTATCCGGGCACAAGGGAAACCAGCACATTTTGGAAAGAACCCCTACTTGCACAGGGCCTCTGTTCAGCTAGTGAGCCATGAAGCTCCTCTGAGGCCCGCGTGCTGCTCTGGCACAGAAGAGCAGAGAATGGCACTACTGAATTTCAGCTAATTGAAAAGTGTTTCCAGAGCAATTGGACACAAAAGTGAGGCTGTCTCCTGCGAGAAGCAGCTCTCTGACACGCAGCACAGACGGCCCAATAAAATTAATGGTCCTTCCCCAACTGAACAGCACGGATCTTCGGCTGGTGTGGCTGGCTCGCCGGCCAGGGTTTATAAAATGAGCCCTTCCAAAGAAGCAGAGCGGAAGCGCAGTGCTAGACGATGCCGTGGCGCCAGGTTTGGCTCTCCGTTATTTCTGGGGGTGTTCGTGACTTGGGGGTCATCTCTGTCGTATCTCTCTGGCAAAACTAAGGGCCTACAGCACACTTTTTTACGTGCATCTTCTCCAGGCTCCCTGCATTGTCTTTGGAGATGGTGCTTCTGTCTAGTAACATTACATTTACTTTATAGGATGTTTTTTGAGATGTGTATTGAAAATCAGTCCCTAGAACTTTTCTGTTTTCTATAGCGAATGTATGTCCCTTTAATATCCACGTTAGGCAACTGCTCCTTTCTAGTGACTGTATGGCTGAGTTCAGACTGGCAATTTGCCCCACTATAGCCACGTTTCAGCCACGTTTCCCAAGTGGATTAAAGGGGGCGTTCCCACAGGCACATCTGCCTGGCGTTCCCCACCCGTAGGCAACCTGTGCTGTTCTGCTTCGCTCCCGGGATTAAAAAATACCTGTTGAAAATGGTAGCAAATCCCAGAGAGTGCCTTTATCCCACTGCATTCTGCTTCCTGGAAGTGTGAATGCTCAGCCGAAAAGCCGGGAGCAACCCACATTGCGCATAAGGCAGCGGCAATATGATTGGCCGTGCTCCGCTTTACCACCCAATGCAGTGCTGTGCAAATCAGAACGCAAGGCAGGTAATAACAATGGTATAGAAGACAAAAAAACTATATAACAATCACAGAGTTAAAACAATTCGACATTAAAAGCCAGGGTGGTTAGAGTGTCAGACTAGAAACACCCAAGTTTCAATCCCCACCCTACCATGGAAGCTTGCTGGGTGACCCTGGGCCAGTCACACACCCGCACAGCCTCACTTACCTCATGGGGCTGTTGTGAGGATAAAACGGAGGAGAGGGGAAGGATGGGAGCCACTCTGAGTCCCCTTTGTGGAGAAAGGTGGTGTAAAGGACTGGGTTCGCTGCATGGAGACTCGGACTACAACATGCGTTCAGACGCGTTTATTGTACTTCCAAGCTCCCATTGTGTTTGGGAGCGGGATCCAAGCTCCCATTGTGTTTGGGACTCAAGCTCCTTACTTTATCCACGACCCCTGACGGCGGTCCATGTACATAACACCCCTCCCCCCATAGTTCCAACCCAACCTATGTGACATAGTCCTGCAAATAGGCTGGTGGTCTGTGCTCTCTCAGGGAATGCCGGGGTGCAGGTACAGGGTCGCTTGCGACCACGTTGAATTGACTGGCTGGTTCTGGTTGCTGCAGGGGCGGTCACGGTTCCACTGGTCCCGGTGTTGTGGCTGGCAGTTCTACCCTGTGGTTCAGTGGATCGGTCCAGGCACTTGGCTTGGGGTTGACGGGCTCGGACCCCATGAGCCACGGGGGTTGTTCCTCTGCTACCGGAAGTTGTTGCCTCTACAGTTGGTCAGTGTGTTTCTTGAGGAGTTGACTGTCCTCTGTAGACACTTCGTACAACATGGGGCTGGTAGCCCGTATGACTCTTCCTGCCAGCCACTGGGGTCCCTTCCCAAAGTTCCTTATGTAGACGGGGTCTTCTGGTAAGAACCCCCTGGGAGCTTCCCATTGTTCCATCATCTTCCTGGATTCCGGTGCCTGGTCCGGGTGTAGCCGGTCCAACAGGATGGTAGGGCAGTGACCCATCAAGAGTTCTGTGGGACATCGGCCACTTACGGGGTTGGGTATTATCCGCAGGGTCAGGAGGAAGCGTGTGAGACAAAACTCCCAATCTCTGTCTGAGATCTGGCTGAGGGCTTCTTTTGCGGTGTGCACCATTTGCTCTGCTTGCCCGTTGGTCACGGGGTGGAAAGGTGCTGACCTCATGTGATGGATGAGGTTCCTTTGCAGGAAGTCCTGAAACTCCATCGAGGTAAATGCTGCCCCATTGTTGGAGATGATGGTGTCTGGCAGTCCACGAGTTGCAAAGATCCGGCACAGCGCCTGGATAACAGCCTTTGTCAATGTAGTGGTTACTGGGCTGACCTCCAGCCATTTGGAGTAGGAGTCCATCACGATCAAGAAAATTAGTCCTTGGAATGGCCCGGCAAAGTCTATGTGGAGCCGGGACCACGGCTTATGTGTGGACTCCCACGACTGGGTGGGTGCGCTTGGTGAATTTGGGAGGACCACCTGACACATCAGGCACCCCCGCACCCATGACTCAATCTCTGCATTGATCCCTGGCCACCACACATAGCTCCAGGCCATCACCTTCATTTGGACGATTCCTGGGTGGGCCTCGTGTAGTGTGTTGAGGACCTGCTGCCACAGGGCGCTGGGGACCACTACCCTCTCCCCCCACAGGAGACATCCCTTAAGAGCTGACAATTCATCCCTGTGAGTGGCGAAAGCTGTAAACTCAGGGCCTGCCGAGGCCGCAGGCCACCCCCCTCTCCCCCAGCCCAAGACCCAGGAGAGAATGGGGTTGCGGGCTGAGCGGCAGGCAATGTTGGCGGCCTGCAGGGGTGGATTTGGGAGGCTTTCAAGCAAGAGGACCCCGGGGCGGGATCGGCATCCATGTCTGGAAGTGGAAGGCAGCTGATGGCATTGGCGTGACCCATAGCCTTGCCCAGGCAATGCTCCAGGTGGTAGGAGTGGTAGGAGTAACCTGCCAGGAAGAGGGACCAGCGGAGGACCCAGGGGAAGAGTACCTGAGGGGTCTGCTTGTCTGCTGCAAAGAGGCCGAGGAGTGGCTTATGGTCCATAACAATCATGAAGGGGTGCCCATACACATAGTCATGGAATTTCTTCACCCTGGCCACAATCACCAAGCCCTCCTGGTCGATCTGGGCGTAGTTCTGCTTGGCAGCCAACAAGGTCTGGGAATAGTAGGCCACCGGGACCTCTCGGATGTCAGGAAGAACGTGACCCAAGACCACGCCCACACCGTAAAGGAAGGTGTCACATGTGAGAACTACCAGCAGAGACTTGTCAAAATGAGCCAGCACCTCATTCGAGATCAGGAGGGCCTTTACACCCCTGAATGCTGCTACCTCCCGGGGGCTCCAGGACCACAGCACTGACTTGTCTAACAACTGGTGCAGGGGCTTGGCTACTGCTGCCTTGTGGGGGAGAAAGGCATGGTAGTTCAGAAGCCCTAAAAATGCCTGCAGTTCTGCCTTGTTCCTGGGCAGGGGGCCTCCATGATGGCCTTGACTTTGTCCCTTGCCAGATGGAGGCCCGTTGCATTGACCCAGAACCCCAAGAAATCCACCTCCAGGTCCCTGAGGAGGCACTTCTCCCACTTGACTTTCAGGCCTGCCGAGTCGAAGCGGTGCAGGACAGTTCGGAGATGGGAGGCAAAGTCCTTTGGGGTGGCCATAGCAATGAGGACATCATCAAAAAAGGGCATCACTCCATGGATCCCTTTTAACAGAGAGTCCATTAGCTGTTGGAATATCCCTGGGGCCACATGTCTATTTTTGACTACAATGCTATCAGGGTGTGGCGGAACCACATGCGGATGGGAGCAACCAGGGGGTCTAGCTGCAGTGCAACTGGGGCCCCTTATAGCAACCCAGAGTCCCATCGAAAACCCTGGGGAATTCCCCACAAATCTTGGCAAAATCCCTCTGCGCACATTGCTTCACCCTCCAATGGTGATGCCCAGCGGCGCAAACCATGCCCGCCCCAAGAGACTAACCTAGTTGCCCTCAACCACTATCAAGTCCAGTGAACCCTCAAACCCCCTGTACTTCATCCAGAAGGTCCCCATGCCCCAATTCAGGACCGGGTTCCGTTGGAAGCCCACTAGGCTCAAGGACGATGGGCACAGGCCCCCTGTTCAGGCAAAGTCTGTCCAGCGTTTCCACTGATACGATGGAGGTTGCTGACCTGGAGTCCACTTCCATTGCGCAGGGGGACCCCTCTATCTGGACCTGGATCTTTGGGGCTGCAGGCAGGTTGGGGAGGCGTAGTACCTGTAGTGAGGGTTGGCTGGTCAGGAGGTAGAGGTCATCGGTATCTGCGGTGGCCTTGTGGTGCGTGGTGGCTTGGCAGCATGGCTGCTGCTGGGATTGCTGGTTCCAGGCTCCCTTGGACCTGCAGGCTCGGGCGAGGTGACCCTGTTTCCCACACGTGTGGCAAAAGGTGTCTCGGAACCTGCATGACTTGCGCTCTTGCACATTGTTGCAACTGGTGCATGTCACCCAACCAGCAGGTTTCCCAGTGGGCCCGGATGCTCTGGCTGTTCCTGTGGGCTTCCTTCTGCTGGAGGTTTGGATGAGGCGGATGTCCTCCTTGTCGGAGTTCTCGGGCACCGAGTCATGGAGCACATGGTGAGATGCCGCCAGCGGATGGTCGTGGTGGGAGGCTTCATAGGTGATGGCGAGCTGGAGGGCATCGTCTAGTTTGAGGTTGTGGGTGCTGATCATCTTGCAGCAGAGTTTTACATCGCTGATTCCCCAGACAAACTGGGTCAAGATGTTCTCCTCCACTTTGGTGAAACCACACTCCATTGCATGTTGGCGCAACGTGGCCATGAAAGCGGTGGCTGTTTCGCTGGGCTTCTGGATGCGCCCCTGGAACTCCATCCTCCTGGCCATCGTTGTTGGCTTGGGCATGAAATACCTGGCCAAGGCTTCGATAACCCCCTTGTATGTACATTCGAGGATTGCCTTAGGGGCCAGGAGGCTCTTTGCAAGCTGGACGGTTGCCACTCCACATGAGCTGAGGAGGAGGGCCCTTCTCTTGCCAGCGTCAGTCACCTCATGGTAGATGAGGCAGCAGGTCAGCTGGGCTGTCCACAAATCCCAGAACTCAGGATGTGTGGGGTCGAAGACTTCGAGGTGTCCCAGAGTGGCAGCCATGACTCTAGCGTGGTGCGGGGAGTGGAGTTGGGGAGAGCCGGGCACAATGCGGTGCTGCTTGGGAGAGGGGCAGGCGCAGTGGCTTCCTCTGGATCGGTGCTCGGTGCTGTGCTGGTTGGAGAGTCAGGCCACTCATCGGGATCCCACCTTCGTCACCACTGTAAAGTACTGGGTTTGCCGCATGGAGACTCGGACTACGACATGCGTTCAGACGCATTTATCACACACAAGACTGAAAAACCGGCCCCTCAAGGGCCAACTATATACACCCCACCCAGTACACCCACAGTCCCATTGGAGGGTTTGAATTTCCCGCCAGATGGCCTATTGGTGGACACTAGGTGGTCTAGGATCCGAGGTCCCATTGTGTTTGGGACCCAAGCTCCTTACTTTAGCCGCAGACCCCTGGTGGCGGTCCACGTCCATAACAGGTGGAGTATAATTTAAGTAAATAAATAAACCAAATATAAATATATTGAAACTATGTCAAGAGACCCCATCTCAAAGTATCTAATGTACAGCCAACACTCACTGAAGCACAGACTCTGCCATGCTGAAGGTGCTCCTGGACGTCTGCTTAGCTTTGCTGCAGCAAACACGGCTACTCCTCTGGAGCGGAGGAGGCATCCCTTCTCCTCAAAGCCTGACCACCCCACAGCTCTTCAAAATAATTCTCACCATAAAGACAGCAGGGTAGAAGCCCCCCCCCACTCTCCCAGAAGGCTGTTCCACAAGCAGGTAGCAACTCCCAGCAAAGCAAAGCACAGCCCCCTCCCCCCCGGGTTAGGACAGGCTGAGCCCCTAAACAATGCCGAGGTCGAGAGGCCTCATGGTATTAAAGCCCCCCCCCATATGCTATTCATTTACTCCATTTATACTCCACCCCTGTCTCCCCCATGTGGACCCCCGGAGTCACTGACAGCATTCTTCTCGCCCCCATTTTATCCTCACAACAGTCCTGCGAGGCTGAGAAGGTGTGACTGGCCCAAGGACCCCCAGCAGAGTTCCCAGGGCAGCGTGTCCTGGGTTTCCCAGATCCTAGCCCAGCACTTCAACCCTCATAATCTGAGGCCTTAAACTGCAGCTCTCTTTGCCTGTGTATAAATCCAGCTTGGCCATGCCCAGGTTTGTCCATGCTGATGTTTTGCTGGTTGTAACAAATGACACTGCTCTTGGGGGGCTTTCTCTACAGCACACATTCTGGAGGCTACAGTTGCAAGAGGCTGCGAATGGCTCAGTCTCAAGGGCACTGCTCCGAGGATCAGGCCCTTCTGGAAAGATGTTCCCGGGCAACAAATAGCAAGGGTCATGATGTGGCGCCGATCCCACAGCACACACGTCGCACACACCGGGAACGGAATTTCAACACGTTTGTGATGAGATCAGAATCAGAAACATGGCTTTTGGCTAGCAACCAGATGGGCTCTGATGAGCTCCAGCAGCCTGAATACACCTGCCGCTGCCCCCCCCGCTCCCCACATTTCTTCTTCCGCTCCTGTACTTCCTCGAATCAAGCTGCCCAACATGAACAAAGGTGCGTGTGGTGAGCTGTCAAAGGCTTAATGAAGTCAAATGAAGGTCATTCACTGGTTCTCCGAGGAGGGCTAAAGGGATCCCTGTTCTCGACGGCTAATTGTGGAGGACAAGTGCGCCCGTCATGAGGCAGAGAAGGAGACGGAAGGAAGAGCCGTTCGTCTGGTGTGCATCCTCCCTCTGCCACACGCAGCGGGAAGGGCAGGCGCTGCAGTTCAGACGGCAGGTGACTCGGCCCCGGGGTCTACTGGAGAGGGAGGCCTGCGGTCTTCGCTTGCTTACGTGCTGCTTTGGAGTCTCGCTGAGATCAAGGCATGTCCCAGGAAGAAGGCTCACTCCCCCCTACCTCTTGGGTTGTCCAGCCACATCTGTCTACCGGGGTTTATCTTGGGCCTCTAAAATCAGAAGGGAGGCCAAAATTCCCTCTGTGCCAATGACATCACCCTGTCAGTTAGATGTGGGGGTTTGGCCCTGCCCCAGGGCCCCCATCATGCCCAGCGAGGCCAGGGCCAGAGGCCTTTCCCCTGCTGGCACCTCATCCTTGGAGTGCCCTTCCCCCCCCCCGGAGGGCCACCTGACACTGGGCTCGGGGCTTTTGACTAAGGGCATCTATCTTTTTAAAAGTGGTTTAGGGGCCTGTTTCTGGACTAAGAACTACTTTATGGATTTGAGTTGCTGTTTTATTCTGTTGCTTACTGTGACTTGAACACTTGAGCATACAAAGCTGCCTTCTACTGAATCAGACCCTTGGTCCATCAAAGTCAGAGTTGCCTACTAAGACCAGCAGTGGTTCTCCAGGGTCTCAGGCTGAGATCTTTCCCATCACCTCCTACCTGATCCTTTAAACTGGGGATGCCACCAGGGATTGAACCTGGGACCTTCTGCATGCCAAGCAGATGCTCTGCCAGTGAGCCACAGCCCCTCTCCTTAAAACTTGGCTTTAATGGTTGGTTTTATGGGTGGTTTCTAATAAGCTTTGTACTTTTATTTGTGAATTTATCATAGTGAGATGCCTCAGGAAGGCCTCTGGAGGATGCAGCTTATACATTTTTCTCAATAAATAAAATTAATTTGGCCAGGTCAGCTGTCTCCTGCAACAACAGAGGCAGCTTCTGCAGCAGTGGATGCATTTGCCTCCCAGGGGCTTCAAGAGGCCTTGGGGGTCACACACCAGCAAAGGCCTCTTTCTCGGAAAGGTCCAAGAACTTTGGGGGCTTGCCCTGCATACAACTTTATGTTACAGAAATGAGGGGTTCAGCTCTTTTAGCACTCACTTTTGCAAAATGGGAGGATCTTGCAAGGGAGGCTGAAGGTAGTGGGAGCCCTGGGTGCGAGCCATCCCATCCCATCGTCTGAGGGCTGAGGGTTTAAAACCCTGCCTTTTGCTCCTCAGGAACCCATGAACCTCCACAAACTGCCTTAAAAGTTCATGGAGGTTTGTGGGTGAGCTGTAGTTCATAAACCATGAGCCAGCCAAAATTTGTCATGAACAAAGTTCATGAGCTGGTTCATGCCTCTGCCTACTTGAATAGCCTGGAAGAATTGGGCCCAGACAAATAAAATGAAGTTTAATAGGGACAAGGGTAGCACTTGGGTAATAAAAACCAGTTATATATATATTGGATGGGTGAAACCTGGCTGGGCAGTATTACCTGCAAAAAGAATCTAGGGTTTCTAGTGGACCATAAGCTTAATATGAGCCGACAGCATGATGCAGCAGTAAGAAAGGCTAAGGCGATTTCAGCCTGCATCAGCAGAAGCGTCGCCTCTTGCCTTGTGCCCTGCGACCTGGCAGCACTTCCCACCACGACCAGTGCTGAGGTCACGTGCGGTATTGGTGTCGCTGTCCACTGCTGTGATGAGGCCTCACCCGGAGTCTTGTGTTCAGCTTTGGGCACCGGAGCTTAGGAACGATGTCAATAAAGGATAAGGAGTCCAGTGTAGGGCAACAAAGCTGGTGAGAGGTTTGGAGACTGTGTCCTATGAGGAGAGGCTGCAGGATTTGGGAATCTCGACCTTGAAGAAAAGACACTTGCAAAGTGATGGGATCACCACCTTCCAATCCCTAAAGGGATGCCCTGCAGAGGATGGGGTGCATATGTTTCTGGTCATGTTGGATGACCGGATTCGGATGAATGGATATAAACTACAGCATAGGAGGTTTGTCTAAATTTAAGGAAGAACTTCTTAATGGTGAAATATCTGAAACATCTTTCTCATGGATTCTTCACCATTGGAGGTTTATAAGTATCAATTGGAAACCAACTTGTTGGGGATATTATTGTTGTAGTCCCTGCATTGGCCCAGGGTTGAACCCTGATGGTCCCTTACAACTCAGAGATGAAATAAAATAACTAAATAAACAAGTAGGAATTCTGGTCTTCTGCATCTCACTGGGGGAAAACCAGAAAAAAATCCAAAGCAGAACGAATACCCCCTCCTTTCCCACATGCACACCTTGACCTCCTTTCAGCACAGAGCTTGATGCCATTATGCTGAAGCCAAAGGGGACTTGAAAAGTGCAGGAGAGGGAGGGCACAGGTGCAGCATGGCAGCAGGGACGTGCCCAAAGAGCGCTCTGGCACTTCCAGGTTCCTTAAAGGGGTCTTTTGTTGTGTAAAAGACCCCCCGCCGCTCCGGGGAAGGAGCGTGTGGTAGCAGTGGGCTTGATCCAGGTCCCTGTGAGCGCGGCTACTCACAGAGAGCACCAGGATCAGCCTCGACACGGGATCCAAAGTCGAGCTCACGTCCCATGAGCAAAGCCGCGGCTCCTGCATCGAGGGGGGGGAAGGGAAGCCGATGCCTAAGAAGTGCTCCCGTGAGTAATCTGGTTAAAAGGGATCTGATTTAAAAGGGTAGCTTGTTGCAACAGTTAGCCCTGAAGGGAGTAGCGAAGAAGGGTGGGTTTTCTCCCCCTGAATAAGCAGCCAATAAATGGGATATTTGATTGATGGCAAGCTGATAAAGTGGAGCAGGGCGAGACTGACAGAGAATAAACCTCATTTACAGATGGAAGTGATGATGGTACCTAAGCCTTAACTTAAAGGTAGCAGAGTGATGAAGTTTCAGATATAAATCTTTTACCTGACTAAAGCTTTTTTGTGGCTGTGGAAGGAGGAGGCTGTTGAACGTTGAACACCCTTTGTAAGGGGGGGGTGCATAAGTAAAAAGAGAAGTTGGTGATCTGAAGGAGAAGAAGCAGGAGACCCCTTGCAGTGCGCTCAGATTTTAACCCTAGCTGGGGTAGGGTGGAAGAAAGGTATTCATCGGAAGCCCCCTTACAGTGTTCTCAAATTTTAACCCTTTAGGGGCAGGGTGGAAGAATTGGTGACATCTCGAGCCTCTGTGCAACATTCCCAAATTTTAACCCTCTAGGGGCAGGGTAGAAGATCAGAAGCTTGTGCTGTTTTAAGCCTTTCTATTAATTATATTAGCTGGGTCAACAGACTTCAGCAATGAGAAAAATTCTTAAAACTTAGACTGGGGAAGTTGCTTAGTGTGGTATAAGGCACAAAGATAGGTGGTTTGATATAAGCTAGAGTGATTGGTTTTGGGGCTTTTCCATTGGTAAAATATAGAGTTAAAATTGTTGTGGAAAAGGGAAAGAAGGAAAGAATCAAAACATTCAAGAGAGATATTTGTAAAAATTGTCTGGGCAGAAAGCCAATTTTTAAGAAAGTCTGGCAATAATTAACTGGTAATAATAAATAAAATTCTGGGCGTATAGCCAAAGCTCTCTAACCCAAACAACTGTTTGGACGAATACACGTAAAGGCTGGGCATACAGCCAGGTTGTAGAAGTTGTTCCCAAACACTGGTTGGATGTAAGATAAAGATTTTTTTTCCTGGGCTTTTAGATTGTAACTGGGCATGTAATAAGTAAAAAGAAGCAGGTTATAAACCTCCAAGTAAAGGTGGAACATAAGTTTTGAGATAGAAAATTGGAATAAAAGGAAAGCCAGCAGGGGCAAATATGTCAAGTCAACCTGGCCAAGGGAGGAAAACCTCTGTAGTGTTACCAGGGGTCCTCAGCTTGGCTATAGTAAAATTGGGAGCCCCAGCACAGAAAGAAATGCAAAAAGAAGTGCAGGCACTAGTGCAATCGACAATTTTAAGCACAATTACCGAAGCTGTGGAGCCGATCAAGGCTGCCATGGAAGAAGTCAGAAACTCTGTTCCGTTAGTGGTGGATCCCATTAAAGTAGCGATGTAAGAAATTAGAGACTCAATTCCCCTGGCTGTAGAGCCCATCAAAAATGCTATGAAGGATATCACTGACCAATTATCGCAAAGTTTACAGGCATTGCAAAAGCAAATTACAGAAAACTCTACAAAAAATACGGAGTTAAGTATCACGATGAAAAAAGTAGAGGCCAAGGCAAAAGAAATGGAAAAGAAAATTAAAGAAACTGATGAGAAACAGACCACCCTAGAGCAAGATGTTACAAGACTCCAGGTGGAGAGAGCAGCTTTTATATTAAGATTTCAGAATGTGCCGGAAGAGAAAAATGAAGATTTGACAACCAAAATGGCTAAGTTACTGGCAGAGCATTTGCATATGGATGAAGAGAGCATGATAGAACAAGAGATAGATAAGGCTTTTAGAATGAACTCAGCATATTCAAGACAATTTCAAGTCCCGAGGGAAGTACAAATTCGATTCCATAAGAGAGCGGTAAGAGATAAGATCTTAAGAGAAGTAAATGCCTCACCCTTGATGTTGAATGAAGTTGAGATAAATGTACTAAAAGAAATTCCATGAAGGGTCCAAGAGAAGAGAAAGGATTATGTGGAACTGACAGCATTGTTGAGGAATAATGATGTTAGTTACAGATGGATTTTACCTGAGGGCCTATTTTTTATGTATAGGGAGAAAAAATTCAGAATAACTTCAATTTTCAAGGCGATGGATTTTTTGAAGACGTATGGAGAGGAGCTGTCAGAAGAGCAAGAAGAAAGAGAGGAAGAAAATGGAGGAGGAGATGAAATGGAGTCCATGGGGGCGGCGGCATTCCTGACGAAACCTCCAAGACAGAAAAAATACAGATTTAAGAGATCCCCAACTGACATGAGACAACAGGCAAGAGACAAATGGGAACAACAGAATCGCAATCAGGATGGATAGAAGGAAAACAAAGTTTATCTCGGTGAACGTTGATGGCTTAAATGGACCACAGAAAAGGAGAAGAATATTTCATCAACTTAAAAAGCAAAATGCGGATATAATATGCATTCAAGAAATGCATATAAGAAAAGGAGACAAAAAAATTAAATATTAAAGGATTGGGGAAATTGTTTGTAGCTTCGGATGGGGAAAAAAAGAAAAGAGTAACTTATGTTAAAGAACACCTACAACCAGAATTAGTATATGCATCTCAGGATGGAAGAATCTTAATGGTGGCAATACAAAGACAAGCCAAAAGGACAATTATAATTAATATATATGCACTGAATCAACACCAGGAAAAATTCTACAAAAACCTTCACAAACTCATCTCGAAGCAGGACTTTCAAGAAATGTGCATAATTGGAGATTATAATGCGGTGTTTGATAAGAAGGAAGACAGAAAAGCAAGTGTCCAAGGAAAGAAAACGGGAGGTAATGAGTTCCCAGAATCACTTTGCAAGATGATAGAAGAATGGCAATTAAGAGATACCTGGAGAGTGAGAAATCCAAAAAAACAGCAATATACCTTTTTTTCTGCCAGACATGATTCTTGGTCAAGATATGTGTTGGATTTCAAGCACAATGACTAAAGACTTACTGGAAGCAGAAACTGAGGCTGGAATCTATGCGGACCATAAACCAATTACTTTGGAACTACAAGGAACAAGACCTAGAAGGAGATGGACTCTAAACCTTTCGATATTGAAGGACAAGAAATTAGTAAAATGACTGAAGGAGGAATTCCACTATTTCTTCAAGGAAAACATCCAACCGGATATGCCTATGAAAATCATATATGCCAGGGGTCAGTTAACAAAGGAAGATGCCCGAATAAACATGAAGAGAAATAAAGAATATGTAAATCTGCAAAATGAAATTCAGGAGCAGGAGGAGAAAATAATGATAAACCTAGTGGAGACAAGAAGAAGGAGTAAGATCAAATTGTTACTACATAAGATGAACTGTTTACTTTCGTATGAATTAGCAAAGAAATTGACTTTCACTAAACAGAACTTTTTTGAAAATGCCAATAAACTGACAAGATGGCTAGCCTATCAAGTTAGGCAGCAGAAGGAAAAAGCATATATAAAAACTTTAAGAAAAAAGGAAGGAGAAGAAGCAAACAGGATTCAAGATTTAAAGAACGTAGTGGAAAACTTCTATAAAGACTTATATAGAAAGACCAACACTAATATAGAGCTAATAAATCAATATCTAGAGAAACATCAAGTTAAAAAAAAAAATTACTGAGGATCAAAGAAAAATTCTTAACCAGCCTATTACGATGATGGAGATGGTGGAAGCAGTGAAAAGACAGAATAGGGGCAAAGCACCTGGACCGGATGGCTCACCTGCAGAATTCTATTTGGTATTTGAAGAACAACTCCTTTTGCAGCTGAAAGAGATTTGTAAGAAAACGATGGAAGGGGAAGAGATTCCAGACTCATGGCGAGAGGCGACAATATCTCTAATACATAAATCAAACATGGATGAAAAGGAAATTAAGAACTATAGGCCAATCTCTTTACTAAATGCAGATTACAAGATTTTTGCCTCTATCATAGCAGAAAGACTAAAGAGAATATTGGCAAAAACAATACATAGAGACCAAGTGGGATTCTTACCCAAAAGGCAAATAAAAAACAATTTAAGATGTATTTTGGATGTAATAGAATATTATGAAGCACATCCAGAAAAGGTATTGGCTTTGGTTTTTCTAGATGCTGAGAAGGCCTTCCATAATCTGAATTGGCTTTTTGTAATGGAAACTTTGAGGAAAGCTGAGGTAGGAACAGAGTTTATTCAGATGATTCAAGCTATATACACAAGACAAACTGCTTTGATTATGATTAATGGCGATCGCATGGAAAATTTTGAAATACAAAAAGGAACAAGACAAGGTTGCCCTTTGTCACCACTATTGTATATTTTTGCATTGGAGATACTAAATAAAGCGATAAGACGGTGAAAAGATTAGGGGGTTGAAGGTGAGTGGATGTCAGAAGTCCTAACTTAGTCAGCAAACACCAGACCTTATGATGCAAGCAAGGTTAGCATTTATTAAGCTGCAATAGATAGATCACTGGTACAGGTATCTTGTTCAGAATGACTTGGTTACAGAAAGCAAGCGGTTATACAGGGAAGGGGGTGAATGGGGACCCCCCCTTCCTCCACTCTAAGAATAGCATGCGCCTGGGAAATCGAAAGTTACTAAACTAATGAATTTCCCATCGCCCCATTACTACCCACAGCTGCTACATCTATGCCAGCGATAGGGAAGCGCGCAGCCTGACTTGCCAAGGTCAGAACGTCTAGGCTGCGAGAGATAATAGCAATAAAGCCACATTCCATTCTCACACCCGAGGTGTAAATCAACAACTCCCCGGATTCCAACCTCCCGCCTGTCACGCCACCAAGGCGCCAATAGCCCACCTCCCTCCCTTCCATCCATCATGGCAGGGCTACCTGACATGCAGCCCCCTCGAAAATAGTCCTACCCCTTTGGTTTATGGGGGTACAACTTGTGAAACGCTTTGACAAGCCGGGGGCCAGAACATTTTCCGCCCGCACCCACTCCCTCTGCTCCGGCCCAAAGTCAATCCATTCAACCAGATAAAACAAGCGATTGCGAGAGATTTTAGAGTCCAGAATTTGCGACACTTCGTAGTGAGGTTCCCCTCCCACCAGCAGCGGAGGAGGGGTCGGCCGTTGCGGTCTCCATCTGTTCTCCTCAGGCGCTTTGCGTAGAAGCCTCACATGAAAAACAGGATGAACAGACTTTAGAGATTTAGGCAAGGCAAGTTCAACAGTCACATTGTTAATCACTCTTATAATTTCAAAAGGCCCAACATATTTCCAACCAAGTTTGCGACTCGGCTGAATTCGACGCAAATGTTGGGTGGATAAGTAAGCAAACTCTCCACATTTGGGAACCCAAGCAAGATTACGTTTTTTATCTGCCTGGAGTTTATATGCTGTCTTAGCCTCCTCCAGAGTTTTGGCTAAGGAGCCCCATGCCTCCTGCAGTTGTTTGCACCAGTCTCCAGCGTCTCCCGCCGGGAGGTCGGGAGAAGTCAAAAATGGCAAAGGCGGGGCGTCATATCCATGTACTGCTTTAAACGGGGACATCCCCGTCGACGAGTGCTGAGTATTATTGTAACAGAACTCAGCCAAAGGCAGGAGAGAATGCCAATTGTCCTGCTGAAAGTTAGAAAAACACCGCAGGTATTGTTCCAGAGTCTGATTTACACGTTCGGTCTGCCCATCCGACTCAGGATGGTATGCACTGCTCACACCCCTCTCCACACCGAGCAGTGACATCAGTTCGCTCCAGAACTTAGAAACGAATTGAACCCCTCTGTCCGAGATCACCTTGGCAGGTAAGGTGTGGAGTCTCACAACGTGTTGTAAGAAAGCAGAGGCCAATTTTCTAGCCGAAGGGATGGAGGCAAACGGAACGAAATGAGCCTGTTTAGTAAACAGGTCCACTATCACCCAGATGACTGTCTTCCCCCCACTAGGGGGTAGATCCGTAATAAAGTCCATAGAAATCACCTCCCATGGGCGAGCCGGGGTGGGGAGAGGCTGTAGGGCACCAGGGGGTTTGCCGGGGCGAGGTTTACTCATCAAACACGTTTGGCAGGCTGACGTGAAGAGAGACATATCTTTCCGTAGGCCCGGCCACCAAAATTGTCTTTGCAAGAGCTGGAGAGATTTCACAAACCCCGTGTGACCAGCTAGCTTAGATCCGTGCGCCCAGCCCATTACCTCCCCCCTGAGAGATCGTGGGACAAAGAGTTTGGTATTTCTAGTCCAGCAGCCATGTTCATCCCTGGACATCCCTTCTTCCCCCTCCACCTCCTCCCTGTCCGCATCCGAGAGTTCTGTGGAAAATTTCACCGCCCATTCATTGGGGGCGGGGTTGGGCGGAGGGGGGGAATGTTTGGCCTGCCTCCGGGTGGTTACCGCTCCTCCCAACTGGGAAGGAGTAAAGATCGAGTCACGAATCTCCTCCCTTTTGCTGTCGTGTTGAGGGAGGCGTGACAGGGCATCGGCCAGCGAGTTAGATGTCCCCGGGAAATGGTGCAGTGTGAAATTAAATTTGGAGAAGAAGTCAGCCCAGCGGAGCTGTTTGGCGTTCAAGGAGCGGGGGGAGCGGAGCAGCTCGAGGTTTTTGTGATCAGTCCAGA
The DNA here is from genome assembly GCA_029375565.1 of Gekko gecko. Lineage (NCBI taxonomy): Eukaryota > Metazoa > Chordata > Lepidosauria > Squamata > Gekkonidae > Gekko > Gekko gecko. The sequence goes on from JAPDNY010000016.1 coordinate 3,505,725, forward strand.
CCTCGAACGGGACTCGTGCCCCCTCTAACCAATGGCGCCATGTCGACAACGCTAAGCGGATCGATCCCGCTTCTTTTTCCCACACTGACCAATTGCGTTCAGTATCGTTAAATTTTTTAGAAACATAGGCAAGGGGGTGCAACTTGCCATCCTCCCCCTCTTGGAGGATCGCCCCCCCCATTGCAACGTCCGAGGCGTCAACTTGAACAATGAATTTTTTAAGTTCATTCGGGTGGGCCAACACGGGTTCCGACGTAAAAAGGGCTTTCAATTTGTCGAACGCCCGCTGGCACTCTGGCGACCATTCCAATTTGGCCCCGGGCCGAGTGCATTCGGGTGGTTTCCCTTTGGTTCTCAGTAAGTCAGTTAAGGGAAGGGCCACCTGGGCAAAATTCGAGAGGAACGATCTATAAAAGTTCGCGAATCCGAGGAACCCCTGGAGTTGCCTTCTTGTTTTTGGAGGCTCCCACCCCACAACATCTTTAACTTTGTCAGGGTCCATCTCAATCCCCCTCTGAGAAATACGGTAGCCCAGAAAAGGGATTTCTGTTTTGTGAAATTCACATTTGGACAGTTTGGCAAACAGTTTATGCTTGTGCAACGTTTGTAGTACCTCCCGCACCAGTTTCACATGCGATTTAAGGTCGGGGGAGTACAAAAGAATGTCATCAAGGTAAACAAGGACCCCCTTAAACAAGTACTTATGCAACACTTCGTTAATCAAGTTCATGAAGACTCCAGGAGCCCCCTGGAGTCCGAATGGCATGACTAAGTACTCAAACTGGCCGAGGGGTGTGTTGAACGCCGTTTTAAATTCATCCCCCTCTCGTATGCGGACTCTGAAATAGGCATCCCGGAGGTCTAGCTTAGAGAAAATTTCCCCCCAGCCACGGCCGCCAGTAAGTCTTTTATGAGGGGCATGGGGTAAGCGTTTGTGTTTGACACTGCATTCAAGCCGCGGTAGTCAGTACAGAGCCGCAATCCCCCATCCTTCTTTTTCCGGAAAAGCACGGGAGCCGCAAACGGGGAGGATGCTGGCCGTATAAAGCCCCTACTGAGGTTCTTGTCGATGAATTTCCTCAGTTCCACCTTTTCCGAAGGGCTCATAGAATACAGCTTTCCCTTCGGTAATTTTTGGTTGGGTAAAATTTCAATAGCACAGTCAGAGTTTCCGTGGGGGGTAATTCATCAGCCTCCTCCTCTCCAAAAACGGGAGCGAGGTCGTGATATTCGGGGGGAATGCCTTCCAGTTCTGCGGTTGCCACCCCCGCCGTCACTAGGAGTTGCCCCCCATCATGGGTCCCCACTCCTTTTTCCATGCATGGGACTGGCACTTCTTGGAGATGAAGTTGACCTTCCCCTCCCCCACAGTACATGAGGATCGTGATCAAAGAACCATGGGCTCCCTAGGACCAAGGGAAATCGGGCTGAAGGGGTAACCACGAAAGGTCTCTCTTCCCAGTGTTGCCCGAGTCCCACCCGCAAGGGAACCGTCTCATATTTGCAAGGTTCTTTCATTGTGGACCCGTCCATTTGCGTAAAAATCAAGGGGTCAGTTAATTTAACAACTTTCGCCCCAAGTCCCGTTAGTAGTGTGGGGTTAATGAGGTCTCTCCCACACCCAGAGTCAATGAGAGCACGTACTCTCACATGGGTCAATAGACCCGGGTCCATTAGAGTCACCGTGAGAAAGAAAAGAGAGGGGGGTTTGCTCACCGGGAGTTGCGCCTGGGGAGGTGGGACCTGCTGTTCAGCGCTGTTTACAGCAGGTCCGTGTCGTTTCCCTGCGGCACGGTCTCGCCATCTGATGAGTCGGAAGCTTCACTAAGCGGCTTGGCTTGCAGAGCCTTCGCCCCCTTCGGTTTCGCCACCTGTTTTGGCGTGGATGTGTCAAACTTCTTCTTGGTTCCCTTCGGGGCTCCGGGTGCTGCAGTTGAAGACGGGCAGTTCGCGGCGAAATGGCCCCCTTCTCCGCATTTGAGGCAAAGACCTTGCTTCATTCGGAGCTCCCTTGTGCCATCCCTCTGTTTCGGGTTGGGTGCCGGGGTTTTCCCTCTCACGGTCGGCGCAGGGCCCCTGTTAGCCATCGCTGCGGCGGCGTCCAGCTTGATGGTCTTCAGGCGGTTCTCCATCGTGATGGCTGCCTGAACCCATCCGGTGAGGGTGTTCGGATCTTGATTTCTGGTGACTTCTCGGCGGATTTCTGCGTTGAGTCCCCACTTGTAGAAATCCACGAGGTTCCCTTCCCCTCGGAGTTTGGCGGCACATCTGCGGAACTCCGAGGTGTAGTCTCTCACCGATCGCGCTCCCTGTTTGAGGCTTCGGATCGTTGCCTTCGCTGCTTTGGTGGAGTGCACATCCTCAAATTGCTCTTTCATGGCCCACATGAAAGAGTCGATCTCCCTCAGCTCGCGCCCGTCGACCTGATGAAGCCCCACATACCAGTCAGCAGCCGCTCCCTTCAGGTGGGCTGCTATGACATCGACCATCCGCTCTTCCCTCTGGAACAGATGGCCCCAGGTCTCGATAAACTTTTCGGCTCGCACCAGGAAGAATGGGAATTTCTCGGGGTCTCCATCGAAGTCAGCGTCCAGAAGTTCTGTGGGCTTGGGCGGCAAGAACCCCCAAGGACGAGGGGGTGGTTGCCCCGGCGGCCCTTGCGGTCCTGGCCCCGCTGGTTGATCCACCGGCCCGGCTGGCACGTTCCCCTGGCCCTGGTCCGGCACCGGCCGTTGATCAGGAGGGACCTGGGCTGGTGGTTCCTCACGCCTTTGCCGCTCTCGTTCTTCCCGGATACCCTCTGCGATCATCTGTGGGATGCGTGCGAGGGATTCGTCTAGGAAGCGCATCAGGCGGTCTTGGCTGGGTTCTTCAGTCCATCTCCTCCTCACCACGGCTCCTTCCAGGGTCTCGGAATCGCGGCCAGTCTCCTCCAAGGCTTCCGCCGTGATTAGTTTCCGGACCGACCTTTCAGGGTGGCTCACCCCCATGGAGGCTCTCGGGGTTCCGAACCACGCTTCGTGGGTCTCAGCCAGGGGTTTCACCCAGTCACGTCTGCGTCCAACTCGGGTGGTCACTCCCCCATAGGCTGCCCCATAAGGATCTCCGTAAGGCCCTCCAAAGTCGTACTCCAGACCCCAGTGTCTCGGCACGTGTGTGTCTGGGGTCTCTCGGGGTGCGTCTTTCCCGGGAGGTCTCTTCTCCTTTTCATCTTCTTCAATTGGGATAGTGTCTTCTTCTCCGCCACTCATTTTGGAGTTGCGGGTTTAGAACCAGTCCCAAAAGTAATTTATGATTCTGAACAAACTGTCAGAAGTCCTAACTTAGTCAGCAAACACCAGACCTTATGATGCAAGCAAGGTTAGCATTTATTAAGCTGCAATAGATAGATCACTGGTACAGGTATCTTGTTCAGAATGACTTGGTTACAGAAAGCAAGCGGTTATACAGGGAAGGGGGTGAATGGGGACCCCCCTTCCTCCACTCTAAGAATAGCATGCGCCTGGGAAATCGAAAGTTACTAAACTAATGAATTTCCCATCGCCCCATTACTACCCACAGCTGCTACATCTATGCCAGCGATAGGGAAGCGCGCAGCCTGACTTGCCAAGGTCAGAACGTCTAGGCTGCGAGAGATAATAGCAATAAAGCCACATTCCATTCTCACACCCGAGGTGTAAATCAACAACTCCCCGGATTCCAACCTCCCGCCTGTCACGCCACCAAGGCGCCAATAGCCCACCTCCCTCCCTTCCATCCATCATGGCAGGGCTACCTGACAGTGGAGAAGAATATAAACTTCTAGCTTTTGTGGATGATCTTGTATTTATACTTGAGGATCCACTCGCCTCAATCCCTGATTTGAACAAGGTTCTATGGGAATATGGCCAGGTGGTGGGACTGAGGATTAATATAAATAAGCAAAAATTATACCAAGAATATGAGGACGGAACAGAAAGATATGTTACAAGCAGCTTCGGGTTATCAGTTACGTGACAAAGTAAAATATTTGGGAATTAATTTAACAAATAAATGCAGTGCGTTATAAGAAAACAATTATAAAGAGCTATTGAAAGCGACGAAGCAAGATCTAAAAAGGTGGAAGGATCTAGAAATATCATTGATGGGGCGAATAGCCCTTGTTAAAATGAACATTCTACCAAGATGGATTTTTTTATTCCAGACAATTCCGATACTGCAGAATTTTGGGATATTTAAAGAATTGGACCGGACTGTTTCAAAGTTAATTTGGCAAGGAAAAGGGCCAAGAATTAGGTTGAAGGCGTTACAGGATCTAAAAGAAAGAGGTGGATTTGGGCTACCAAATTGGACATTATATTATAGATCAGTGGCACTAGCCTGGATTAGAGAGTGGATTATGTTGTAGGATAGGAGGATATTAAGTTTAGAAGGCCATGATTTAATGATGGGTTGGCATGCATTTCTTTGGTATGGAAAGGCCTCCGTGCATAAATATTTTAAGCAACATTGGCATCATTAATGAAAGTGTGGGAGGTCATACAAAAGAGCTGGTTTACAAAGATTTCCAAACTGACTGTACCATTGGAGGCATTTATTCTACCTAGGTTATATGATGAGCACCTGCCAAAGAGATATATGGACATATTGGACTCAAGGAATGAGCTTAAACTGGAAGATTTATCATGGTGGCAGAGAGCACAGATAGAATCTAGATACACTAAGGATAAGAAGGCTGAGTTCAATAAGAACCTTACAGAGATAGAAAAGATTTTGAGTGCACCAGAGGAGAAATTTATATAGAAAGTGTACAAAATGCTCTTAAAAGAAATTATGGCAGATGAAATAGTTAAAAATAATATGATTCAATGGGCCCAGAACTTAGGCTATAGTATGGAACTTGAACAATGGGAACAAATATGGAGTAAAAATGTTAAAATAACTAAAGCTGTATCTTATAGAGAAAATATGTACAAGATGTTTTATAGATGGTATGTAACGCCAGAGAGAATTGTGAAATATGATGATAAATGTGCTAACAAGTGTTGGAAGTGTGAAAATAAGATGGGGTTGTTTTATCATATGTGGTGGACTTGTGAAGTTAGTTAAAATACCGGATATAGGTACATAGGCTGATACAGAAAATTTTAGGCAGGGCAATTCCATTTAAACCGGAGTTACTGCTTTTAGGTATACTACCTAGGGAGGTGAACAGAGATGATCGCTATTTAATAATATACTTGACTACTGCAGCCAGGATCTTATATGCAAAATATTGGAGGATGACCCAAACACCATCAAAACAAGAATATATTGCTAAGATTTTGGAGGCGGCAGAGATGGATAAGTTGACTTTGGCTATGAAAGGACACGCAGAATCCACCTTCCAGAACACTTGGTCTCGATTTTATGAGTGGTACAATTTAAACGAGCAGGAGGGGTCAGAGCTAAAAGCATTTGTATAGCGCTTAGGAAAACCTGAATGGAAGCAGATGGAGTGATATAAAAGATACTCACATAAAAGGAAAAGGTTATTAGAGATAATAATAGGTATGGCATACTGAAGATGATGGACAAGCTTTAGAGACTACCCCCATGTATGTTTTGTGTTGTGTTGTGTTAAGTGTGTTTTGTATTGTATTGTATTGTATTGTTGTATTGTTGGAAAATAAAATAAAAGTCTGTCCTTAGGGACAGTTTAAAAAAAAGAAAGAAAAAAGAAAAGTGCAGGAGATATCCGGTTCCCGTCATAGCTGAACTGACAAAGATCACTTGCAGCCGAAGACGTTTCATTCCCTTTTCAAAGGAATGGTGGCAAGCGTGAGCCACCCGCCTCCCCAGGGGCTGGGATCACCATACAGCCCACTTTCTAAAAAAAAAAATGGACTGGGTTTCAGAGCACAAGAAGAGTCCTCCTGGATCAGACCAAAGGTCCCTCTAACTGGGCATCCTGTTTCCTGCCCCAGCCAGCCCGACATCCCCGGGAAGCACAGAAGCCCGCTCCCCCAGTTCCAGTCCCTCGGGAGTGGTTATCAGAAGAGCACTGCTGCTGATCCAGGGGGCACCAGTCACCTACCTGGAGTATGAGTATGCCTAAACTTGGAGCTGCGGTGGCTCAAGTGGTTAAGACGCTGAACTGCAGGCTGTGGAAGTTCAGCAGTTCGAGACCCGAGAGTGCCGCATGACGGAGTGAGCTCCCGTCTCTAGTTCCAGCTCCTGCCAACCTAGCAGTTCGAAAGCAAGAAATTTAAAGTAGATAAATAGGTACCACTTCAGTGGGAAGGTAACAGCGTTCCATGCGCCTTGGCATCTAGTCATGCCGGCCACATGACCACGGAAACGTCTTCGGACAGCGCTGGCTCTTCGGCTTTGAAACGGAGATGAGCACCACAACCCTAGAGTTGGATTCGACTGGCTTTTGAGCAAGGGAACCTTTACCTTTACCTATGCCTAAACTTTTAAAATATTCTACCTAAATGAGTGGACATCAATGGGAGATTTTTAGACAGCCAGCGTCACAAACGAACTCTCTGTGCCTGCGACCCTGCAGAGCCACTGCCAGACAGCGCAGGGAATATGCTGAGCTACGTGGACCCCCGTCGGACTCGGCAGCACATGGAGGCTCCATAGTACTGCCACACCACGAGCAGCAGCACCCCTGCCTTCTCCTTTCTGCCTCCGGCTGCAGCACTGGTTCCAGGGAGCGTCCCAGGGAGGGGATCTCCGCTTCCGAGGGTAAAAAGCATAAGCCAAAGATTCAGGACCACCAGATGTTATCAGATAAACAAGAGGACCAGGTTGGGTCTCCTGACGTTGTCTCTTCCACTCAAATGCAGCTGCGGGGGAGCTGCCAGTGTGCTTGGACTGCGATGGAGGAAGAGTTTTCTGACGTGCTCTTGAAGTTTTTGTAAGCGCCACAGGGGAAATATGTCAATACAGAAAGCAGGCGTGAACCGGACTTATCCTCGGTGTATCCTCGGCCTGTCAAGGTCAGCATTATCGACTCTGACTGGCAGCACCTCTGCAGGGTCTTAGATCAAGGTCTTGCCCATCACCTGACCCCCTTTCTAACTGGAGATGCTGGAGTACGAACCCAGGACCCTCTGCAAGCAGAACAGAGGCCCCATTCCACAAAAACAAAGAGACACGTGATGCTCCCTTCCACTGAGTCAGACCACTGGTCTATCAAGGCTGGCACTGCCTGCTCTTCTGGGGCTCTCCCGGGTCTAAGGCAGAGGAGATCTTTCACATCATTTCCTACCGAATCCTTTTAAGTAGAGATGCCAGGGGACTGAACCAGGGGATTGCATGCCAAGCTGGAGCACTACCACAGCGCCATGTTCTGCCCACAAGTTCTGGAGTGACTGAGGGAGGGGGAAATTTCAGGGGATCTGATCACAGAACTCCCAAGCCTCCAGTTGTTCAGCTCTCTGGGCACTCCAGTCCATTTGGTATGCTTGCATGCATTTTCCTGGCCACTGTGTCCCTCCTCATTCCAGCCTCCAGGTTGATAAGAAATTGAAACAGAGCATCTGGAAACTTACTTAAGGGCCAGATCACATGAGCAATGTCTTTAAACTGCAAAAAGTTGCTGCCTGGGTTGTAGGGAAACTGGATTGATGCACAGCCCTGGGAAGGGGAAAGGTTAATTCTTATGCCCTTGTGCGATTTCACAGATTGAAAATGTCCCCCAGACTGCTATAAGCCCCAGAAGGGAAAATTTTCTGCAAACAGCCTTCACCTTTCCCCTTATAACTTTGCAAGGAAGAGGGCTAGAGACTTAGTCTTTTAAAAACAAAGGAAGGGAACTAGTAGATCACAGTAATAGGAGGAAATGGATGTGAGGTGTGGTTCAGGCTAGGAAAGCCCAGGGGAGAATTGCAGCTTGGGTGCCCTGCTGCCACTGCAATTGCCTCTGCATTCTGTGACAACAACAAAAGCTACACAAAGAATCACCTCTGCATAAAGGGAGGGGCCATGGCTCAGTGGTAGGGGTCATGGCTTAATACCCCACATATTTGTAAAGAAAAATGGTTCCTTGCTTTGCTCTGTGAACTAAAATCTTTGATTCAGTCTGCAAAGGGGCCTACAGAAATCTCCCCAGAGGTAGCTGGAGACAGATAGAGCACAGGGACCTTGCCAGCTAAACTGTTTGCAGCTGTGGGTGCTGTGGAGCACCACTTTACTTAGGTCTTCAAGTTAGCACATTCCAAGCAACTGAAGTTATGGGCGCCTGTGGGAAGAGAGGGAAGGCCTCCCCCCTCTGGTCCACCAACCTGTACGACAACACAGAGAGAAGTCACATCGTCTCCCGGGTTCCTGGTTGGCCTAACAGGCCTGAGTCCCATCAGAAACCCTCTCCATAAACCTAGTTAGCCTTTGCTGTATGGCCGGCTTTGTGACCTCGTGGCTCTGAAGCATGTCAGCGGCTGCACTTGCTTGGAAGGGCTGTGCCCTTGGGTCTCTTTGTCTTGCTGGAACGAACTGCCCGAGATGAACCAACACTGGGTAACTTGGAACCTTGACTCTGTATTAGCTATGCTGGATATGCTTAGATTTGTTTTATTCCTTCACAATCTTGTCTCTTGTAATATATTCCTTTGCACCTTAAATAGATAATTATATTTTTTTATCTTGTCATGGATTTTGCCTTCGTTGACCTCAGAGCCTTGGCCTTTGACCACCTACCAGCTAACTGTTTTGTGTTTGGAAACGCAGTCTGCAGTCCCACTCTGCAGGGCTGACTTTTCTTGTTAATTCCCTGAGAATCCAGGAGAGTTGTCCGTTTGCTCCTGGGCTGTTGGGAGAGACTGACAGGACTGGTGGCCCCTACCAAGACGAGGGGGAGATTTAGTCTCTCTCTGGTATTTTGTGACTTTGGTTTGCTGCAACCCCTTTGTATCAAAAGTCCTCACCTGGGGTTGGGAGAGGGACTTTTGACAATCTTCAGTTAAGAAGACCAGGTAGGAGGTAATGGGAGACACTTCTGCCTGAGACCCTGGAGAGCTGGTGCCAGTCTGAGTAGACAATACAAAACTTTGACCCTAACCCCCCCCCACCCACCCACCCACACACACCAGGACTTAAACAAGCTGGGGGAGGCATTTTTGGTCTGGGAAACAGTATGGGAGAAAGGCCATCACCCCCCCACAGCACCATAATCTTCACCCAAATTCTACACAGTGGTTTTGAAGGTAACATACATACCTGAGGAGCAAAACGGGGCCCTTAGCATCACGTGGTTAGGCCTAAGGATCACATTGGTCAACCAAAATTTGAAAGGTTCCACCATTTGGTGATCGCTTTCCTCTTCCATTTTTGGTTCTGTGCTTTGCATGGCCAACTGTATGGCTTTGGCAAATGCTGCACCGCCATCAAGGTCTCTGGCGTATGACTCCCCCCATCAAGAACCCACTAACCATCCATTCTTCCGCCTTCTGCACTTAAGCTGCAGCTATGCAGTGCTCTCCTCTGCTCTGGTTAGACCTCACCTAGAGTGTTGTGTTCGGTTTTGGGCCCCACAATTCAAGGAGGACACAGACAGGCTGGAACGTGTCCAGAAGAGGGCAACGAAGATGGTGAGGGGTCTGGAGACCAAGTTCTATGAGGAAAGGTTGAAGGAGCTGGATATGTTTAGCCTGGAGAGGAGATGACTGAGAGGTGATACGATAACCATCGTCAAGGACTTGAAGGGCTGTCATCTAGAGGATGGTGCAGAGTTGTTTTCTGTTGCCCGGAAGGTCAGACCAGAACCAACGGGTTGAAATTAAATTTATTTATTTATTTATTTATTTGTTTTGATTTATATCCCGCCCTCCCCGAAGGCTCAGGGCGGCTAACAAGGGCATGAATGCCAATTTAAACAATATAAATCAGAAGAGATTTTGGTTAAACATTAGGAAGAACTTCCTGACAGTTAGAGCGGTTCCTCAGTGGGACAGGCTTCCTCTCGGGAGGTGGTGGGCTCTCCTTCTTGGGAGGTTTTGAAGCAGAGGCTAGATGGCCATCTGTCAACAATGCTGATTCTGAGGACGTAGGCAGGTCAGGTGAGGGAGGGTAGGAAGGGTTCCCTCAGTGCTTAGTTCTTGCAGCCCTTTCTTACACGCCCAGGGAAATGCTGATGGCCACCTTGGAATCAGGTGGCAATTTTTCTCCAGGCCAGTTTGGTCAGGGATCCTGGAGGGTTTTTTTATCGTCTTCTGAGCATGGAGCAAGGGTCACTGTGTGCTTGTGGGGGGAAGTGTTTGTGAATTTCCTGCATTGTGCAGGGGGTTGGACTAGATGACCCTTGTGGTCCCTTCCAACTCTATGATTCTGTGTGTGTGTGTGTGTGTGTGTGTGTGTGTGTGTGTGTAAGAGAGAGAGAGAGAGAGAGAGCACAAACAGTGTGTTGTGATTTGTAGTAAACCTGACAACAGTTTCTTAACAGGGGCTCAGTTGGGGGTTGAGAGAGGGCAGAGGGGTGGGGGAGGATGGGTGGGCAACAGGCTGCATCCAGTCGTGGTGTTGGGGGGCGGGGGGGGAGAAGCAGGAGAAGACACTGCGACTAGAACCCAGCAAAGCAGAAACATTGGCCTCCATTCCCCTTCCAACCTCGGTGGAAGAAGATTAGCTAGTTTCTATGGTAACTTCAGCCTTCTGGTCTGTGTTGCCGACTGGCTGCTTTTGGCGAGCGTTTGGTGCTGCTTCAAAAGGGGGGGTGTCTTCCCAGCCAGGGTGGTCCTGTGTGGTCCGGGCCCCGGCCATTCGGTCTGCTGTCTGGAGAACAGGGCTGCCTCGCTGCTTCCCAGGGGTGGTTCCTGTCTTCTGGTCTCTGTCTGGGGCAAACCCGGAAGTGCGGCAAGGGCAGCCGCTCCACACGGGGGCCTTTCCTAGAAGACGGCCGGGTTCGAGTCTGGCGCTGCTGCCCATCAGTCTCTGGCCTCTGGGCTTTGCCAGATACACCAATGAACACGAATGCGGCGAGGCATTTCACACCCTGTGGTTTCTGAGGTCTACTGTGTGACGATAACTTATTTTAGGGCAATTGTAGTAGATTTTTAACTAGCACCACCAACAGTTGCAGATTAAGTCAATTCAGCATCAATGCAGGTCAATTACAAACTCCAGCAACATGAACCACTGGGGGGAGGGGTCACACACGTGTTGTTATTTTCATCTACGAAAGAAGATATTTGCATGGACCCCCCCCCCCAGCTACAAACACCCAAGCACACTCGCCAGGGATGGAGTCCAGGGAAGCTGTTTCTGTAATCTACAATCTCGTGTGTCGTCCCCCCCCCGAGAAGTGATTCATGCCTGAGACTTCTGAAGGCCTCTCTGCAGCAGAACCAGGAGGAGGAGGAGGAGGAAGCTGGGGAAAGTCTCACACAGAATGGCAGACGGGGACTAACCGTGCTCTTTCAAAACAGCGAGCCAAATTATAACAAGATTAATACCTTGAATATTGAATGTAATTTTGTAAATATGTTGCAAAATTTAAAGACAAAAATGTAAAAGGAGAACTTCTTGGTGGACAGAGCCCGGTGTGAGCAAGCGGAAGGGGGGCCACCATGTGGCTTGACTTCCCCAGTCACCAAACTGTCTTAACGCCCACAGGAAGAGCGGTACAGAGTAGGAAGGCGAGAGCACAGAAGGGCCGTGGCCCACCGGCACCTGTCCTGCCTGCCTCCTTCTGGGCCCGCTCCACAATCGCTCCGCCGGGCAGCCAGGATCAGACCAGGCTGGTGCTGGACCGGGCAGCTGGAGTCGGGCCGCGGGGAGGGACCACAGCACTGGGCAGCCAGAGCCTTGCGGTAAGGGGCTGTCCAGGACACGGAGGCCCCAAACTGGCTTTCGAGAGCTCTTGAACCAGCAATGACTGGAACTCAACAGAGGGCTTCCCTAGAGAGCCAGTGACTCTTCCTGTCAAGGACTGGGTTCGCCGCATGGAGGACTCGTACTACGACATGCGTTCAGTAGTCATCACACAGGAGTTGTGGGCCTTCTCCCATATCCCAGGATCTACCAAGCATTTTTCAAGTAATCTGAAATTAGAAAACAGTTTTTGTCTCATGGCAGCCTTAAATCAGATTAGCCTCTGCTGGGAAGACATCCCAAAACGCTGATTTTCTGATGGCCCCTCGTCTGCTGGATTAAACTGTGGCTATTTTGTGCACCCTCAGAAAAGAGCTGGGGCTGTTTCTTTCCAACACTTTCAATTATTGAATGTTTAAAAAGCAAATTAACCTCTCTCATGTAGGCCTTTCCCAGATCTTTCACTGCAAAGCACCGGAGCAACTCCAGGAGGAGAAGTTGGAGGGAAAAACCAAGGGAAGGGCACAGAAAACTCCCACTTGTGGCACCTGCGGCATCAACTAACGCGCCTCTGCACGCGGAGGGGCAAGGAAAGCAATGCAAATGAAGCTGGTGCCCAGTTAGAAAAACAAGGGCGGGACCCACCACAGACACGGCCTGGCCGCCATGGGAGGCGGGTTCCGGACTATTTCCGTGAGTGTGCACGCCACAGCGGGAGACGGCCACAGAGCGCTGCCTCACACTGAATCAGAGCACCGGCCCATCGAGCTCAACCCTGACCAAGGAAGACGGGCTTCCCTTGTGGCTCCCTCCCCCCACCCCGCCTTCTTGTTAGCACCGTCCTTTTCAACCCCCAAGTCCAAAGGATGGTTTAGGTCAGGACAACATCTAGTCCAGGTGGGAAATGCATACAGATTAGAGGGTGAGGAGAGGTCACCATCTAGTGGCCAAGTAGAATGAACAGCAAGCACCTGGGTTGGGCAGGGGAAACGCTACTTTGCAAGGCCTCTTGGGACAAAGAGCAATTCCACACAAGTTATTTGCCCCAAATTCAATGCTGTTGGGAAGTAAGGGGGACTGAAGACAGGTCTGGCAGGCAGGAATTGTCCCCCACAGACAGACGTATATATGTATGTCCTGCTTTCCTATCCAATGGAGACTCAAAGCAGTTCACAATATCATCCTCTTCCCCATTTTATCCTCACAATGACAACCTGTAAGGTTGGCTAGGCTGACGGAAACTGGCCCAAAAGTCACCCAGTGAGCTTCCATAACAGAGCAGAGACTTGAACCCGGGTCTCCCAGATGCTAGTCCAGTACTCCAATCACTACAACAGCTGACTTGGGGTGGCCCTGTGGGGTTTTCAAGGCAAGAGATGAACAGAGGCAATTTGCCATCGCTCACCTCTGCACAGCGACCCTGGACTGCCTTAGCCGTCTCCCCTCCAAACACTAACCTGGGATGACCCTGCTTTGCCTGCCAGACCTGACAAGATCAGGCTGGCCTGGGCCATCCGGGTCAGGGCTACATATATATATATACACACACAGCCAGCTAGGCTACATCTGATAAAGGAGACTCGTCTAATCCATGAAAGCACAAGACAGGATAGTTGGGACCCTGCTGACCTCTGCTCACGGAGGTGCAGAGCCCCAGTGCCGACTCCTGACCAATGGAGGCAGGGAGGGTGAATGGAGCTTGTCCCATTCTGCTCCTCCAGGGCGCCCTTGCAGTTGGAAATGGGAGACTTCCCCACAGGGCAGGGGACACGGGGAGCCTCCAGAGCAGTCAGTTTCCGGCTGGCAGAGGCAGACCAGGGAAGGAGGCGTTCCAGCACTCCTGCAAGCCCTGTTGAAACCAATGAGATCTGAAGGAGCACAAAGTAGTCAGCCCATTGGGGAGGGTAGGTCCGTGCTTGCATTTGTGTAAGAATATGCACAAGATCATTCTGCCCGGTGCCCTCCAGATCTGAAGTTGAGCCTGCTTGAACATCTGAAACGTACTGTGATCAGTAGGTGGCAGCATTGGCCTTAAAACCCCGCTACGCTCAATTATATCATTTATCTGAAACACAACATACTTTATTTTCTGCCATACCAGTCCCTCAGATTTGAAACAAAACAGACTGCCCACTAAGCCCAGTAAAGGAAAGGACCCTCAGATCACAAAATGCTCAAAGCCTGAAAGAAGCTGTGGGAAGATGCAAACCTACCCTGCAAACTTTTTAAAAGTGGGAAAGAGGACATGTTATTTCAACCCCTCCAAAAAGGCTCATAGGAGAGGTTTCCCCCCACTGTCTACAAGACTGACCAAATCTGAGCCTAACGGCCCCCGCGGTACTGCTCATGCCACTCAGCCTCAGCTGGGCGCGCTGGTCCAGGGTGCCCCAAGGAAGCAGAATTAAATCAGGATTTAAATCGCTAGTCAGTAAGACTTGATTTAAAGCTTGGTTTCCTACATAAAGGTTCATTCTCGGAATCATAGAGCTAGAAGGGACCTCCAGAGTCATCTAGTCCAACCCCCTGCACAAGGCAGGGAATTCACAAATGCCTTCACCTCCACACCCCCAGTGACCCCTGCTCCACACCCAGAAGATAACAAAAAACCCTCCAGGATCCCTGGCCAAACCGGCTGGGAGAAAAATGGCTCCCTGACCCAAAAAGTGGCCATCGGCATTTCCCTGGGCGTGTCAGAAAGGGCCACAGGAACTAAGCACTGAGGCCGCCCTCCCTGCCCTCCCTCTCGTGGTCGGCCTGAGTTCTTGCTGTCCTTAATATTTACAACCCAGATGAAGGTTTCATTTTAGTACAGTAACTTTTCAGGTTAGTTTTAGTTATATCAGAAAATTAAAGATTGGTTATTTACCACTTGAAATAGTTCACCTTGCAATGATTTCATAATTATCTATCTCCAATTTAAACAACTGGTAATCATTCATATCTGGACAACTTTTCTGCTGTACTTTATTGTAAGGAGGAAAATAATAAACAACAATAATCATGTAAATAGTTTTACCTAAGTAAAACAATAACATTATATGCTTTAACATCCATGAGGATGAACTCACAAAGATCTCAAGATTTCTGGAGTATTCTGCTCAAAAAGTTTCACTTTCATTTGTACTACTTACCCCTCCCTCCTCAGCTTAACATCCCCTCCTTATCCAAACCTATTCCACCCCAAGCAATCTCATATTCATTGAACTTCTTGGAACTTAGCACTTAAGAGATAAGGGGTTGCTTATGTGTGCCTGGATGAATCACAAACTGGAGTTAAGATTACTGGGGAAAAGATCAATAACCTCAGATATGCAGATGATACCACTCTGATGGCAGAAAGTGAAGAGGACCTCAAGAGTCTCTTGCTCAGGGTGAAAGAGGAGAGTGCAAAAGTGGGCTTGAAGCTCAACATCAAAAAAACTAAGATCATGGCATCTGGCCCCATCACTCCTTGGCAAATAGAAGGGGAAGTCGTAGAAGTAGTGACAGACTTCACGTTCCTAGGATCCCAGATCACTGCAGATGGTGACTGCAGCCATGAAATTAAAAGACGCCTGCTCCTTGGGAGGAAAGCGATGGCAAACCTAAACAGCATGATAAAAAGCAGAGACATCACCCTGCCAACAAAAGTCCGCATGGTCAAAGCAATGGTATTCCCCGTAGTAATGTATGGCTGCGAGAGTTGGACTATAAGGAAGGCCGAGCGCCAAAGAATAGATTCTTTTGAACTATGGTGCTGGAGAAGACTCTTGAGAGTCCCTTGGACTGCAAGGAGATCAAATCAGTCAATCCTAAAAGAAATCAACCCTGATTGTTCCCTGGAAGGCCAGATCCTGAAGCTGAAGCTCAAATACTTTGACCACCCAATGAGAAGGGAGCACTCACTGGAGAAGACCCTGAGGCTGGGAAAGATTGAAGGTCAAAGAAGAAGGGGACAGCAAAGGGTGAGATGGTTAGACAGTGTCATCGATGCAACGAACATGAAATTGAGCAAACTTCAGCGGACAGCGGAAGACAGGAGGGCCTGGCGTAATCTGGTCCATGGGGTCGCGAAGAGTCGGACTCGACTGTGCGACTGAACAACAATATGTGTGCATAGATTTGCAGAGGACCAATAGGACTGAGGTCTTTTAACTCTATGTTTAATTTATAACATTTCTGCTGTAAAGAAGAGGCATTTGATCTCTGCAGACACAAATTCACAGTTTTGAGAACTGTAAAGCCAAGCATCTGTGACAATATCTTCTAGAGAGGAAAAAATCGCACAGAAACCCCTGGAAGAGTGTGACATTGTGAATGGATTAATGGAATTCATTGACCAAAAAAGTTAAACATTGCATGAATAGACTGCCTCATGCTACATAATTAAAAACTAACCCTTATTTCTTGACGAATAACTTTTTGACTTTTATGTACCTTACATAGAAAACTGTCTTTAGATAATTTTTTCTTCAAAAAACATTTTATTTAAAAATCCAATTTAAATCCAAAAAAAATCCAACTTAAAATTTCAAAATCCTTAAAAAAAAAATCTAAACCACTCATTGATTATTTTTTTTATCCACCCCTGTGGAGGAGGCAGTTCCTGAGAAAGAGGGGAAAGACTTGTGTGGCAGGGGGGGGGACACAACTGGCGGGCCGGCGGGCGGGCAGGCAGGGGCGCTGTTCCTTTCAAAACCCCTCCCCCGTGGTTCCTTCAGGGCCAGAGCAAGTCCAAAGGACAGCTGGAGTTGCAGCCACAATCCTGGAAAGTCCAGCCTCTCCGCCAGGGCTCCGCGCCAATCCTCATGATTGAGGCATCATGCAAATCCAAGTGACTGTCAGCCAATCAGAGCCCAGGGAACAACTGGGAGGGGCTGAGCCTGCCTTGGCTTAAGCGGGGGGGGGGGGGCAGAGCCCTTTCCGGCTTTGGGACAGAGGGGGGTTGTGGGGCCTCCGGCCAGGAGTGAGGCTTTGGGAGTCGGCTGAGGGAAGGAAGTGGATTTTAATGGCACCAATAAGCATCCTGCTAAGAGCTCATCATTCCCAACTGGGGCGTGGAGGTTCTATGGTCAAGTGCTCTGTGAGGGAGCCCGGCCAGAGCACGGGGGATCAAATCCCACCCGGGGGGGGTCTTCACTTGATTTGAGAGCTAGCATCACTTTATACACCTAAGATATCCATGCACCATCTTTGCCTTATTAACTACTTTATTTCCTGTTAGATAAACCTTTGTTCACCTCCATCTGTGCTTTGTCTGTCAAGTCAAAAAGCTAAGCAGTGGGGGTCTCCATTTACCTCACACAGAAGTTAGGCCGTAGTCTAGCCATTCTGCAAAGAAGAGACCTCGAGGAGCACAAAACTTACACATGACCTGTTAAATACTGGGTTCCATGGAAGGTCTTGTTGGACACAACTTGTGTCCCTGGCTGTGTTTTCCCAACCCAGTTTGAGAAACATATGAAAACAGTCCTGTAAAGGAGGAACACTAAAAAAATTATTAATTAATAAAGGAAGAATACAGATATCAAGGTCTGGAACCCCTGAATACCCAACAGACTCTTTGAGTGTTACAATGGGTGACATAGCATTTTATATTTCACATTACATCATCAGAGAAATAAAACAGAATTATTGGTTCCATCAAACTTTGTCAAACTTCCGTCACCTATTTCTAATTGGGTTAAAACCTGTGTGTTGGGTCTTCCCAGGCAAAGTTTCTTTTTTCTAACAGAGCAATAAGCGTTTTTTCCTCTTAGGCTATGCAGTTCTAAAAGTATATCCATATATTACTGATAGGGTTACAGGGTGCCCATTGTCTTCCATTTAGCTAGGCTAACCGACACATGCGCAGCTGCAGCCGGCTGGCCAAGGCCATAAGCCTTAGCAGAATAGCAAGTTAGCATTTTATTCTTTCAGCATTTTACCCTCCCATCAGGCATCCAAACAACAGTCACAAATGAACCACAGTTAATACTTGAATGCATTCATGATATTAGTATCATAAATGGCACTTAACATATGCATCATGGAAGTCCTAAATGCATCCACCAAGTCAAACCTGTTAGTCAGTGGCAGAGTGTTTCATAAGCTATGCGTACAGCACTCTGACCCCAAGCTCTCCTTTAGTAGTGATTCAGCAAGAACAAAAAGCCAAAAGCCAGGGCAACTGCCCTTAAATAGCACGCAACTCCACCCACTTCCCCAAAAAGCTACCAATGACAAGCCATTGTCAGAACCATAATTCCCCATTGGCCACCTCCAGAGTCCTGGTGGGCTTTTGTTCTAGAGCTCCAAGCTCAGCCAGTCTCTGGTAGAAACAGTTCTTGAATATTCCTGTTCCAATACATAACATGACCCATCTTTAATTTAAAGCTTGTGTTCCCCTTCTTATCAGATTGTGGGCAGTTGAGATTTAAGAAACCTACAGGAGAGACTAGAATGGGGGGCAGGGGACTGAATATTCTTCAGTCCAGAAGGCAGATGCCTCAGAGCTTCCCTTCTTTACCCCATGGTCACCACAGGAGTGAAAGCCACTTTCCTGCCCCCAGAAATGCATTCTTTTCCTGGCTGTCCTCAGGGCCTAATTCTACAGGCCTTGCAGGGAATTCAATGCTTGGAGCTTAAGTCCCTGCTGTGCAGGGGCCCAATTTGGATCAGGGCCACAGTGTACAGGAAGAGGGGCTCCCCGCTACTTGCCCCATTTGTCTCAGGAGGGCAACACAGAAAAGTGGTCCTGGTATCAAGTTACACCTTGGAAGATGTAGCAAACTTTTCAGGTCTTTGCTCCTCTCCTCTGTCCAGGACTGTGAACAAGTGTTGCTAATCAGAGTAGACTATGCTAAGCTAGGTGGACCGATGGGCCAAATCAGTATAAGGGAATTTCAAATGTTCTTTATGGAGAAACACCTCCCAGAAAAGTATTGCAAACACCTTTGTTTATTGCAGGTTAAATCCTGACTGGCACACCTTTTCATTTCTACCTAACACATTCTTCCTGGACACTCCTAGTTGGGTATGTCTCCCCAAGTTGCTGGCTATGAGGGACCCCTGCTACTTCCTCTCTGTGAGGCGGATTTTCCCATCAAAACACTGTTCTGCACTAAGGTTGAGCAGCCTCTTAGTAGTTTGTTTCTATAACAGAACTATAACTTTCTCTGTGTCCCACCTAGTGATAGAGAAGAAAGAGCTTTTGCCCAGGCCAGGGGTTTATTGTAAGTCGACAGGAGCCCTTTTATAAAACCCTTTGGAAATGGCACTTGACACAAAGTAAAGTTCAAACAGAAAGATTGATTTTATTGAACAGGCATAGTTGAGTTAGGAATAGGGCAGGGGATGAGGAGTTCAGGTAAATTTGATTGTTTATACAAATTATAATATTTTGAACAAGAAACAGAGAATAGTTTTATTTATTTATTTGGCTTTTACCCCCCCACACCGGCTTACATCAAGGCGGCTTACATAAAATCAATAAAACCATATATATTTCAATATAGTTACATAATCAGTTTAAAACCATAATAAATCATTGGCGGCACAGTATAGTAAAGTGCATCTAAAACATGTTCCGTGGTGCAGCCCACTTTAAATAACTTCAGCAAGCAGATCGGCCCCAGCTTGGTCGATGGGTGCTGCTCCTACTGAAATGCCTTCTGAAAAAGCTCCATTTTCATGGCCCTGCGGAACTGCTGGAGGTCCCATAGAGCCCTGATCTCACCAGGGAGCTCGTTCCAGTATGTCGGTGCCAAAACAATATAAATGGTAACAGCCCAAGACAACTAATGAACCAGAAAGCAGGCTGACACTCAGAGCTTTAGGACGAAATAAAATGCAACTTTTCCTAATGATTTAGCAATGTTATTTTATAGTAGTAATTAACATATCCACATTTTTGCATACTCTTTTTTTCCATAAGCACACCATAAGTACAGAAAAAAGTGGGTTGACGAAAGTCCCTTTCGTTTCATTCACAACTTCATCCGAACACACTGAAACACCATTCAAAATGACATAAAAAGATTATACAGTGCAATACAAATGAAAGCTATTTTTATACCCATTAAAGCTATTTTTATACAATTCAATAAAATATGACAATGTACCGTGGTAATCTCTCTTGAAAACCTACTGTTCACAGAATCTTCACACCATATCCCATGCCATGATTTCAAGTATTAGAATGTATCTACAAAGACACACATAGAGTCACTTCACTATTGCAATGTACACTTAGACAAAATGCATTTTACAGTGCATACAAAAAACATCATTACAAAAAAGTTTTTGTTGAATTATTTAAAGTTTACAACTCACCCTCATCCATTTTTCTGGCAAATCTTGTCCCAGGCATACAAACAATTCAATCAGCCTTAACAGGTGTTCACATAGGACTGCTTATATCCTGTATTCCCACTTAGTGTTTAAAGGAAACCTTACAATTTTTACAGTAACCAATTAACAATTATTAATCCCTCTATGTTCACAATAAATAATACAAAACAACTGCTCTACTTGTTTATTTCATCTTTAATCATACAACTGGCTAAAAGCCTTATTAAAACCTTCAAACATTGTATAAACATATGCTCCCGCATAGGGAGGTCCACCAACAGTCTGGCTGCTGCGTTCTGCACCAGCTGCAGCTTCCACAGTTGCCCCAAGGGCAGCCCCATGTAGAGAGCATTACAGTAGTCTAACCTCAAGGTGACCATTGCGTGGATCTTTGCATTCGAGGGAGGAAACCAACTGCCTAATCAACCAAAGATAGTAGAAGGCTGCCTCGGCAGTGGCTGCTACCTGGGCCTCCATTGTCAAGGAAGAATCCAGGAGCACTCCCAGACTCCTGACCCTCAGCGCTGGCACCAATGGCGCCCCATTGAAGGCTGGTAATGGGATCCCTACCCCCGAGCCGCTCCAATTCAGGCACAGGATCTCCATCTTCATTGGATTCAATTTCAATAGGCTCAGTCTAAGCCATCCAGCCACGTCCTGTAATGCCCAGTCCAGGTCTTCCGGGGTAGAGTCAGACTGCCCGCCCAACAACAGATAGAGCTGGGTGTCATCCGCATATTGGTGACAACCCAGCCCATGCCTCCGAACAATCTGGGCAAGGGGGTGCATATAGATGTTGAATAGCATTGGGGAGAGCACTGCCCCTTGAGGCACTCCACAGATTAGTGGGTGCCTTTGGGACAGCTGTTCCCCCA
This sequence comes from Gekko gecko, assembly GCA_029375565.1. Classification (NCBI taxonomy): domain Eukaryota; kingdom Metazoa; phylum Chordata; class Lepidosauria; order Squamata; family Gekkonidae; genus Gekko; species Gekko gecko. Next base: position 3,526,685 of record JAPDNY010000016.1, read on the forward strand.
GGGCCACCCTTTGTCCCCGACCTTGGAGAAAGGAGACAAGCTGTTGCAAGGCAAGCCCCCGGATCCCCGTGTTGGTGAGATGGTGGTCGACCGTGTCAAACACTGCCGACGGGTCTAACAAAAGCAGCACCGCTGTCCTGCCCTGATCCAGATGCCTCCAGAGGTCATCTGTGAGGGCAGCCAGTGCTGTCTCCATCCCATGGCCTGGGTGGAAGCCAGACTGGAAGGGATCAAGCATGGAAGTGTCATCCATAAAGCTCTGCAACTGTATCGCCACCACCCTCTCTATTAATTTGCACAAATAGGGCAAACTGGAAACTGGCCGGTAGTTAGCCAATTCATCTGGGTCCAGAGATGGGTTTTTTAGGAGAGGGCGGACCATCGCTTCTTTAAGAGCCCTTGGGAACAGCCCCTCAGAGGGGGACTTGTTGATAATATCCCGAAGGGCCCCTCGAAACCCCTCGCGGTCAGCTTTAATTAGCCAAGAGGGGCACGGATCCAGGCTGCATGTGGTTGGGTGTATGGTTGAGATCAGTTTGTCAACTTCCTCTAGGCTGAGTGGACTGAAATAATCCAGAATGGGACCAGAAGATGTGCATGGAGCCTCAAGTTTGCTCACTGTCTCAAATGTGGCAGGGAGGTCACAGCAGAGCAACAAGATTTTATCTGCAAAAGAGCTCACAGAATCCTCACAGCCTATGTCTAATTCCCTAATATTTTGCCCACTCTGTGGCAGTGCTGTCAAGGACCGAATTGTTCTATACAACTGTGCTGGGTGTGAGCTTGCAGACGCAATTGTGGCTGCATAGAACTCCCTCTTTGCAGCCTTGACTGCCATCTCATAGGACAGTGATGACGAACCTTTTAGAGACCGAGTGCCCAAACTGCAACCCAAAACCCACTTATTTATCGCAAAGTGCCAACACAGCAATTTAACCTGAATATTGAGGTTTTAGTTTAGAAAGAACAACTCTTTTGTCTTAAAAGAAAAACACAATAACGGAGCTTTCAATGATACAAACAACTTTTTATTGAAAGGTTAAAAAGTTTGCATTTGGCATTTCCTTTTGAACAATTAATATGATTTTTGCTGTTGCGTGCATGCTCATTATTTGTCTAACCTTGGCTCATACTTTGTAAGTTTGAGAGCAACACATGCAGCACTCAGGTCATCTGTTAGTCTGTTTCTGGTGTCAGATTTGATATAATTCAAAGCTGAAAACCATATTCTGAATGCAAAGGAAACAACTGCATGTATGAAACACTGCTCTTTAAACATCTTTTCTATTCATTAATTATACCCTTGCATTTAATAAGGGGAAGCATCCCTTCTGTCTCTGAGCACCCCCCGCCCTGTTCTCTGATACAGTTCCTGACATCTCTTGTCCTATGACATAATGATATAAAATTAACCTCCATTTTTGGCCAAGAACATGATGTTTCCAATTAAACAGGTATTCCAAGGGTCATTTTCTGTCTCATCTTATGGCATTTAAAAAAAAATTAATTTGTCCTAACAGAAAGGGGCAGAAACCCTATAAATCCCTGACTGATTGATGCCACCCTTTTCCTGTGGTTACTGACTCACACATATGCAATACACATGCATTCATGATACAACTGCTTACTTTGACACAAGGAGGGAGAAGGTGAAAGCTTGATTATGCGGATAGAATGGAAGATTTGTTCACTTACCGTGAAGCTTCCTTTCTCGGTGGTTCGGAGTGGGACAGTCCATGCTCCTGGGATAGGCTCCTCCCTCCTCCATCAGGGCTGGCTCCAAGCTTTGATCCAGGTGGGGAGGGGCTTATCCCCTGGAGGCTTTCCAGCGTGCTAGTGCTGAGACCCTTGTCTAGACCATCCTGCAGGAAGCGCAGGATACCCTAACCGACACTTTAAAGGGATCTAGCCTGTTCTCCAGGCACCAGGAATGGAACACCTTCCAGGTGGCATTGTACACTCCATTAGTGGAATTCTTCCTGGACGCTGGCATGGTGGAGACCACCTTGTCCGAATACCCTATGGCCACTAGCATTTCCCGCTCAGCCTCCACACTGTGAGTCTGAACAGGTCTGGTTGTGGATGTTTCACTAAGCCTCGTGTTAGCAAATCCTCCCGAATGGGGAGCTGCCATGGTTCCTGGGCTGACATCTTCCTCAGTTCCTGAAGCCAGGCTCGACGTGGCCAAAACGGAGCTACCAGCAGCACTTGCGCTTGCTGCTGAGGTGTCTTCTGGAGCGCCTTGTGTAGGACCCGTGTTGGAGGGAACGCACAGAGCAACCCTCGTGGCCAGTTGCAATTTAGAGCGCCTGTCCCTCCGGCCTGCTCGCTTTTTGCTCTGGAGAAAAACCCTTGAACTTGCCGATTTCCCTCCATCGCAAACAGATCCATTGTCACTGTCCTGAATCTGTCGCATACCTGAAGAAAGACTTGCTCGTTCAGTCTCCACTCGGACTGGTCCAGTCATCTCCGACGCAACCAGTCTGCCAGCACATTGTCCTTTCCGGCCACGTGTGTCGCTTTCAAGGACAGAAGATGTTTCTCTGCCCAAACCAACAATTCTGTCGCTTCATTGTGTAATGCTTGTACTCTGGTTCCCCCTTGACGGTTCACATAAGCTTTGGCCGTCATGTTGTCCATCTGGACCAGCACATGTTGCCCTGACAACAGTTTGCTGAGCCTCTGAAGGCCCAGCTTTATTGCCCTTAGCTCTAGTAGGTTGATACTTTCATTGCCTCTTCTGAGACCACTCTCCCTGTACCATCTGACCACCTGAGAGATCCCTCACCCTGAGAGTGTTAAGTATGAGACTCAACAACGAAGTAAGCTCAACAAGTGATTTCAGCTTTATTAACAACAAACACCAACTCAGGAACACACAACACAAACAGTGGAGCACAGCTCCTTTTTAAACCTCCCGGGCTGTCAAAGCCACACCCATAACAAGTTAAAGACCAATGGCATTGCAGGGATAAAGACCAATCAGGACTGTTCCCTCCTTGCAACATTATCACACAATGATTGGCTATTTACACTGGTTTCGCAGAAACCGACCAATACGAATGCGACAGCTTAGAATCCACATTCCAGAATCAAGCTTAACATAGGAAAGAATAGGCTTGATTCACAGCTCAATACATAACAGAGAGACTGGCATCCGTGGTCATCAATATTCTCTTGGGGTCCCAAAGAAGATATCCCTGTGAGAACGACTGGATTCAGCCACCATGTCAGCTTCACACGTACCTTCTCTGATAGTTGTATCATCTTGAATCTCTTGCCTGCTATCGCTGTTTGATATGGGAGCAGGAACCTCTGAAGGGGCCGTGCCCAGAAGTTTGGCAAGCGTCATTAGTTCTAGTCTTTCCCTCCCTAGGACCTCTGTGAGAAGCATTCAGATCTTCTGTTCTCTCTCCTAGGAAATAAAGGCTCGGTCCAGGACCGTATCTATCTTCACTCCCAGGTGGGTCAGACGTCGGGTAGGTTGTAGATGACTTTTCTCCAAGTTGATCACAAATCCGTGGTCTTTCAGAGTACTCACTGTAAGCTGCGACGCATTGATACTTTCTTGGAACGACGTTGCTTTGAGGAGATATGGAAAGAGCTCCACTCTGTTCAACCTTAGCCCTGCTACAAGAGAAACAAGGACTTTGGTAAAGACCCTCGGGGAAGATTTTAATCCGAATGGGAGGGCCTTGTACTGAAAGTGAAGACCTGCATACACAAATCGAAGAAATTCCCGATGATCTTGGTGAATCAGAATATGTAGGTAGGCCTCTGAAAGGTCTATGGAGGACAGGAAGTCCCCCTTCTGAATAGCTGGAAGGATGGACCGTAGGGTCTCCATCCCAAACTTCCTGTCTCTTAAGTGTCTGTTTAATCATTTTAGGACCAAAATAGCTCTGGTGCCCCCATTTTTCTTTGGGACCAAAAAGAATATTGAATAGACTCCCCTCCCCTTTTGAGCAGAGGGTACTCTCTCTATTGCCTCAATATCCAATAGATGTTGAATGGCAGCTATCATTGACTGATGTTTCGTCTGATCTCTGTGCTTTGCTATCTGAATGAATTGTTCTTGAGGTTTGGAAGAAAACTCCAGTTTGTAACCGTGGGTAACCGTGTCCAATATCCGGTGGTCAGTGACGGTTTGGTGCCACTGCTCTACAAAGAACTGTAGTCTTCCCCCAATCTCCAAACGACTCTGTGAGCAAAGATAGTCATACCGAATTGCCCTTCTTGGGGGGCTTGTTGGCTGACTGGTCTCCTTTAGAGTGACCAAAGGACTTGTTAATGTTTGGTCTAGGTTGCCACTTAGCTTTGAATGCCCTTGAGAATGAGGATTTCTGTCCTCTTAATGTCTCGAAAGGGCTGAAATCTTTTCCTAGACTTATTGTCCCTCTTTTTGGACAGAAGAACTTTTTCTTATCTCTGTCCTCAATTAGGTACCTGTCTAGCCCTTCTCCAAAGAGATTAATCCCTTTAAAAGGAACTGCAGCCACTTTGGCTTGAGATGATGAATCCACATCCCAGTGACGGAGCCAGTTATTTCTACGTGCCATCAAGCTACATGCCATAGCTCTGGTTGAAAGTTGAAGGGTATCCAGGGTAGCATCTGCAGCGAAAGCGACTGCCAGTGCAATTTTCTTTCATTCATCTTTGAATTCCTTTGGAACACTGCTTCCTGCCGAGGCCAGGCTTTCTGCCCAGTTGTAGGCAGCTCTGGCGAACAGAGAACCTGCAGTGGAAGCTCTTAATGGTTGCGATGAGGCCTCAAAATTTCTGCGAAGTGCCTGCTCAATGCGCCGATCACAGTGATCCTTTGGCATCCCTTCTGCATCCATGGGTAAGACGGAACTGGAAGATAAACTAGTAATCGGATCATCCACTATTGGCAGCTTCAGTCTTTTGGTCGCCTCTGGCATTAAGGAATAAAACTTTGAAAACAAGTGATGATTAACTTTTGGTTTTGCTGGTTGCTCCCATTTTGCTTTCATTATATTATAAAAGGAAGCTGGGAGAGAGAGTCCTAGCTGAGATTTAGAAAGCTTTGGCATAAGTTTACCTGTCCCAGACTGGAACTCTGAGTCCTGTTCTGTAATATCTTTAGGTTTGGTTGTGAGGTCCAGAGTTCTCAGGACCTTAGGTAAGATTTTTGAATACAACTCTTGAGGAAAGGGCCTGGACTGTACAGAAGGCATCACTTCCTCTTCCTCCTCAGACAGCTCACCTTCCTCTTTCCCAGAGGAAGAGCCTGAAGATTCTGACTCAGCCTGCCTGTCTCCAAGGAGAGGGCTATGCAGTCTGGGGGTGGAATGCGCTCTCTTTCTTTGTCTGGGTCTAGAAGGGGATCTAGAAGTACTTGAGGAAACATCCTCCCTACTGCACCTGTCCCTCTTGAGGGATCTGCCCCTTTTCAAAGGAGACTCAGCCTGATCAAATTTCTGAAAGGTGTCCTGAATCATCTCCTTAAATTTCTTTTGCATCTCACTCCTGAACCAGTTCATCAGTTCAGCCTTTTCCTTTTCTCTATTATCTGCCTCCTGCTCCATGGTATCTTGAGTAGCAAAGGAGACAGGTAGCCTGGGAAAGCTCAGATCACTAATGGAGCTGTCCCTGTCCTGTGATCCTTCCCTTTTATCAAGGTCAGCCATCATCTCACTAGCCTCTGCAAGGGAAAACAAAAGTAGAACCTCTATAAGAAACTTGAGATGACTGCTAGCTGCCTTCCCACCTAAAGTGGGGGGGAGGAGGAGGGGGGAAGGTTTACCCGTCTAACCAACTCACTCCCAATAATGAAAGTTAGAACTGCATTTCCTTAGAAACGAAACCAAAGGCGACGTCTATGTAAGAGGCTAGCCACCCAGGGACAAACCCTCGAGGCTTGGAAGAAACTCTCCCCCTTTTCCCTCGCCCGTTTTACCAGGCTCTACATATCCTTCCCTTTTCGCCCCTAGACCCACCTCGCCGAGGAAGGGGCCGAGGAAACTCACTGCTGAAGCCGAGTCGCTCCTCATCTGCTGCAGCAGGAACAAACAAACACCTTGATCATGCCGCTTTGCCTACTGAGCTGCAGAGTTCAACCACACCCCAGAAAACGTTGCAGGGGCAGGTCCTCCACCCGTTCAAGTGAGTAAGACGGGCGGGAATCTGCCAAGGGTTGCTGAAAGCATCGCTGTAGCCGGGAGTCCTCCGGTGCAGCCAAACGCCCCCTCTTCCTCCAACTATTTAGCACCTCTGGTGCTGCGACTCGCAAACAACTCTTCTTTCTTCCTTCTTCTAGTAAAAGAAATGCTGCTCAAAGAGCATTGCCGATGCACATCCTACTGGTAAGCAGGGCCGGCAAGAACTGGGAAAGCCTCCAGGGGATAAGCCCCTCCCCGCCTGGATCAAAGCATGGAGCCAGCCCTGATGGGAGGAGGGAGGAGCCTATCCCAGTAGTACAGACTGTCCCACTGATGAACCACTGGAGAAAGAAGAGTTTGGGAAGCCACCTTGTGCTAGGACAGAGCTAGAAACTGCTAGCATAAAAATATATAGTTAGCATAAAAATATATAGTCAGTTCAGAAGATTCAGGTCATGGAAGACAGAGATCGTACATGAAAGTTAGTTCTATTTTTCTCCCTTCGAATATGTTTGAAAGCAACGGCATTTTTCATCACCACGGAGGATACGGTGAGCTGAGCTGGTGGGGAGCCATTCAGACCCAAACTAGAAATGGTGGACTCAGCAAAGGATATGCAGACCCCAGCAGTGCCGAGCACGCTGCCCTGCGGTCTAACTGTCTGGCTCCGTGGGCGAGCTAAAATACACTCGCCGCCCAAACAGGATTGGGGTGACACATTCATTTGGTGGTCCGACCATGGAACTGGCATCGCAGTAATCCGGCACACTGTAACCCCTGCCGTGAAGATCAAATCAAGCATGTGACTGGCTCGGTGAGTGGGGGCCGTTACATATTGGGAGAGTCCCAGAGCTGCCATGGACGACGCCAGGTCCACTGCCGGAAAAGAGGCCGCGTCGTCAGCATGGACATTGAAGTCACCCAAGACTATCAGCCTAGGGCGCTCCAATGCCCAGCCCAACACAGCCTCCACCAGGGATGACAGACTGTCAGCTGGTGCATTGGGCGGTCAGTACACCAGCCAGACAGCCAAACTTTCCCCAGCTTCCCACACGAAGCCAGCACACTCAATGCCCGTGAGCCTCACCACCGGGAGTGCCCTGAAGGAGTAAGCCTCCCGAATGAACAGAGCCACTCCCCCCCGCCCCATAGTCCAAGATTGGTGGAGGACCAAGAACCGGGAAGGAGCCAACTGGAAGAGAGCAACAGTCTCCCCATCTTGTACCCAGGTCTCGGTCACGCACACCAGATCTGCATCCTGCTCCAGCAACCAGATCCGCATCCTGCTCCAGCAAGAAGTCACGAAGGACTGAGGTCTTATTATTTATGGACCTGGCGCTGCAGAACACCAATGTCGGAGTGGGGTTTTTATATTCTTAGAGACTCAGTTTTTGACTATGAGAGGTTTGTTTGTCTTGGAGATTTCTTTCAGCAACAATGTTGCTGAACCTTAATAAAGTTTCATAAAATTATCTTCATTTCCTTGAAATTAGTACTTTCTTCCTATATTTAAATACTTCTTTTGTGGGACTCCGACGGCTGGGAGGTGCTCCCTCTGTTCTGTGTCCTAACCCTATTAGCTCCTCGTTATTCACTGTTTTATTTTCTCTTGTGGGATTATAACTTTCCCTTTGTTTACTCTCGAGTAGGCTAAGACCGTTTCCCTTTTCACACAAGCCAGGGGTCCCTTCTGAGTTGAACCCTCCGAATAACTGGGCAGGAAATATCCTCCTCTTTCTCGGAGCGATAGCCCTTTTCCGGTTTGGTGAGACTGGCAGTTTCCAACCTCCTGTCCAGTCTCCTCTGTCAAACCTAAACCCCAGTTCTGGAGCCGGCGAATAAGCGGAATTCAGCTAGGGCTGACCCACTTGAGACTTTTGAGTTCTGAATTACAAACTTTTCCTCAGAGGTCCTGGTACACGGGAAGGGCAAGGAGTTGTGTGTCCCTTCACTTCCCAAGTGACTTGTCTGTTTCCCTCAGACCGACACACACACACACAGTCCTCCCAACTGGCAACAGCCGGGCCAAAGTCCAAAGGAGGACTGACCCCCTCTGGGGCGGGGGGGGGGCCTGACAAGACCTCTGAAAGCTCTCCTCAGCTGGCGCTGACCAATCAGAGAGAAGGGGGGAGTGCACAAATGCATGCAGCAGCCTGTCAATCAAACTGTGCTTTACAGTGAGGCATTAACCCCTCATCTCCCAGCTCTCTGCTTTTGATGCACTAAACATACTGGTTTGAGAGCTCAGTTCATCACACTGGCAAAAGAAAGCAAAAGCCAGCCTGTGTCAGGAAGCAGCGTCAGACCCCCTTGAAGCTGTCCATTCTCGTAGCCGCCGCCACTTCCTGCTGCAGTGAATTCCACATGCTCATTACGCTTTGGGAAGAAGCACTTCCTTTTATCTGTTCTAAGCTTACTGCTCCTTAATGTCACGGAGTGCCCACGAGTTCCTCTACTGTGAGAAAGGGAAAAGAGAACTTCTTTCTCTGCCTTCTCTATTTGCTGTGAGCAGGCAGCCATGTGAAGAGCCAGGGGGCTGCACCGCCTCTCTCTGCTTTCATGTGCCACCGGTGTGTGTGTGTGTGTGTGTGTGAGCACTCGAATAGCCAGAGGTCAGTCAGCGGTGGGGGCTGAGGCTTTCTGGCAAAGGCCCCGGGCCCTGTGACATGACACTACCCTCCCGTGCCTGCAGTCCAACAGGCTCCGTCTTGCCACCTGGGGCTAAAGTCTGGCAAGACGGAAGGCCGTTCTGATGTGTGGCGTGTGGCCTCCGCATTCTGGTCCTGGCTCAGAGTCCTACATCAGGCGTGAGGGAACTTCTCTCCCAAGGGCTCAGAGCCCAAATTCAGCCCACAAGGACTACTGCACAGGGGAGAGGGGTTGCCGCCACCCCCCCCCGCCATTTCCCCAGCCAAACCAACCTCAACCAGCCAAGCCCTGCCCCACCGCAGGGTTGCCCTTTCTCCACGCCCAGGCCTTGGACAGCACTCCCAGGCGCGGTTTCTGTGTGTAAACAGGCTAGATCCCATTCCAAGCTGAAACAAGCACAAAAGGGCAACATTTGCAGGGGATGGGTGGGCAAGGGAGCACAAGAGTTTGGTTTTTGAAATCACAGCTGTATTTTTTTCATTTTCTAAACAAAAAGCTCCCTTCACCCGAGAGCTGGAGAGGCCTCCTTTCCCTCTCCTCTGGGAACCCTGCTGGGTTGAAAGTGCTGCTTGATGAAGCGTCTCCTTTAGGGGGGGGGGCGTATCTTAGCTTGGTAATTTGCAAAAACAAACAAATAGGCCATTGTAGGGCAGGAAACGCACCACAAACTGAACCCTTTGAAGAGAGCAGTTGCAGCGGCTGCAAGTTGGGGGGAGGGAGAGAGGGTCTTTCCAATATGCAGATCATATTCTTTTTTAAATGTTTCTGACAGATCTTGAGAGTTATATGCCTCCTCTCACCCTTCACCATCCACTGGAATAGAATCTACCTCACTTCTTATTGATATAAAACACATCTGACTGAATCAGAACACAGGTCTGCCTAGTTCTGCATCCCATGACCAGCCAGATGCTTCTGGGAAGCTCAGAGGAAGACCCGGACATCAGCCTCTCTCCCTTGCTGCGTCTACCCCACCAATTGGGATTCAGAGGTATACTGCCTCTGAAGCTGGAAGTTCCATTAAGCTATCCAGCTAATAGGCTGTAACAGTCCCAACCTTCTCCATCAATCTGGTTTAACCCCTTTTGAACAGACAAGTGGGGTATGGTTACTGTCAGACTAGGCTATAGGAGTAAGGTAAAAGGTAAAGGTTTCCCTTGCTTGAAATCCAGTCAAATCCAACTCTAGGGGGCGATGCTCATCTCCGTTTCCAAGCTGAGGGCCAGCACTTCTCCGTGGCCATGTGGCTGGTGTGACTAAATGCCGAGGCACATGGAATGCTGTTATTTTCTCACCAAAGTGGTACCTATTTATCTACTTGCAACTTCTTGCTTTCAAACTGCTAGGTTGGCACACTCTGTCACGCGGCACACTCGGGTCTCCAACTGCCAAGCTACTGACCATCCGGTCTGCAGCTCAGGGACCTTAACCTCTGAGACCTAAGTTCAAATCCCCACTTTGCCACGGAGGCTCCCTTTGGCTAGTCCCTTTCTCTCAGCCTAGACTAACTCACTGGGTTGTTGCTGCGAGGATAAAACTAACCGTTACACAACTCTGGCTCAAATATACAAACACACTTCCACTTTTTCTGACAGGCATTGGCTGGGAGAGTGGCATGCCACCGTGGCAGCTCACAGGAGAAGCAGCATTTGAACCAGCGGCCTCCTGGCTCACCCACAGCAGTGCAGGTCTATCCCAGCCATTCCCAGCCTGAGGTCAACCGGCAACACCTGCAGATGATCAGTGTTGTCCAGTTAGGGTTGCCACCTCCAGGCTGGGCAATTCAGGGCATCTGTGGGTGGAGCCTGAGGAGGGGGAGGTTTGGTGGGGGGAGGGAGTTCAGCCAGGCATAGTGCCATTGAGTCCACCCACCCAAAGCAGCTATTTCCCCGCCCAGGGAACTGTAATCTGCTGATCAGTTGTAACGTCAGGAAGATTCTAAGTTCCATCTGGCAACCCTCTGTCAAATGGTGAAAGTACAAGACCAGGACTGAGGAAAGCTAGGGTTGGTGGAGGGGCTGTGGCTCAGTGGAAGAGCCTCTGCTCTGCATGCAGAAGGTCCCAGGTTCAATCCCTGGCATCTCCAGGTAAAAATATCAGTGATATGAAAGACCTCTACCTAAAGAATCTGGAGGGTCGCAGCCAGTCTCAGTAGACAATACTGACCATGATGGACTGATGGCCGGATTCAGCAGAAGGCCACTTCATGTGGGGAGGAGGCCCAGGTACAAGACCCCACCAAGCCATGAAGCTCACTGGATAATGCCAGATCACAAGGATGTTGTAAGGAGAAACTGGATATAGGACAGAGCCAGCATGTAACAGTGAACTCCTCAGGGAAAGAGACCAGATGAATGTGACCATCAACATGCCATATTAGAATACCATGTCCACATACAGCTTTTCTTTGCAAACGCCTCAAAACTCTGAAACCTCCTTCCCTTAACACACAAACAAAGAAACAAACAGGCACAGATACACAAGTGAGTTTATAACCTATCCATGTTTTCTCACCCTTAGCTAAAAGGAGATGAATGTTATTGGAACTTATTTTTACTTATTAATACAGCCACTCCTCTCGATTTGGACGATCCCAGGGTGTGTAGTTGAGTAGGGTAAAGATTATAATTTAATATTTGTTCATCTTGTGATTTGAGATGGGTTTCCTGCAGGAAGATCACATCAGATCTCTTCTTCTTTAGGTGTTGTATCAACCTTTTTCTTTTGATAATGTTGTTCAACCCTCTAATGCTGACTGAGCTAATCTTCATATTTATATTATCTCTCTGGACATAGGAACAAGATATCTCACTGACCACGCCTGGCTGGAAGGAGAATTTAACTTAAATCACCAAAACACCACAGAACGCTTCTGGTCAATGGACTAAACGACTTTATTAAATACAAAAGCCAAGGAAATAATTGAAATGGACATTTTTTTTTTTTCAAAGATAACACAGCTCCTGACGTCTCTTCGGCCTTTCTCTGGGACGCAATGAAGGCGGTGGTTGGAGGCTCAATCACAGCCAGCACAGCTGAAAGGAACCAAGGGGGAAAACAATTAAAAGAAGTGACAGAGAAAATAACCAATCTGGAAAAAGAACATAAAAAATCTGGAAACCCCAAAACATATCAGAAACTCACTGAGGAACGCAGAATTTTAGACAATTTAGAATCCACACAAATCCAAAGAAATCTGATTTACTTAAAACAAAAATTTGGGCAGAACTCTCCAAGACATCTACGCCTATTAGCATGGAGGGTGAAACAAAAACGCAAATCTTCTTATATTAACACGATCAAGAATAGTGCGGGAAAGGATTTACACTCTGCAAAAGATATTGCCCAGTCATTTGCGGGGCACTGCTCTACACTTTATCGTTCAGCAAACCCCGGCCAAGAAGGAATCGACACCTTTCCAGGAACAGCCACAACTTCATCACACCCGTCTCAAGCTCACAGGGATCGAATGGAAATGCCAATAAACCCAACGGAACTTACAGATACGATTAAAGCGCTTAAAAACAAAACAACAGGCCCTGACGGCCTTCCCTCATTCTACAAAACATTCAAAGAAAGCATAGATACCTTCTTAAGACCCTGCAATGATTTACTATTCAACGGAATCACACCTAAATCCTGGCCTGAATCCACCATCACAGTTATTCATAAAAAAGGCAAAGATCCTACAAATGCAACCTCATATAGGACTATAGCCCTACTAAATTATGACAATAAAATTTTCACTACAATAATAGCTAACAGACTGAAAAGTATTATTTCAAATTACATCCATCCAGGCCAAACTGGCTTTATACCTAACCAGCAAATCTAATGTTTGCAGAACACTAGATATCATCATACACAAGAAAAAATCACTAGAAGAAACATTAATCCTTGCACTAGATTTCGAAAAGACCTTTGACTCAGTGGAAATAAAATACATTACTTCTTTATGCGAACGACTGGGTTTTGGAAACGTATTCCTGAAAACGCTACAAACTATCCACTGTAACAACAAGGCAAAGATAAAGGTCAATGGAACCAGCTCTCCCGCCTTTCAGCTCAACAGAGGAACAAGACGGGGTGCCCTCTTTCTCCATTAATATTTGCCTTAGCAATAGAAACATTAGCAGAAAAACTCCATCATAGTGAAAATTTTAAAGGAATAAGCATTAATGGGCAAGAACATAAAACTAGTCTTTACGCTGATGACCTCACATTATATATTACAGACCCTTTAAACTTTTTGCAAAATATAAAACAAGAACTGACATTCGGACTCATCTCTGGACTTCAAATTAACCTCACTAAATCTGAAATATACCTGATTCACATAAACTGTATAACTGAACTTGAACTCCAAGAGCAACACCCTTTCAAATGTTTAAAGGAAGCTTGAAGTGTTCATCCTATTGAAACTGAAAGACTTTTTTAAATTTAATTTCCATAAACTTCTTATAAATATCAAAATGGCTTTGTTGTTGTTGTTCAGTCGCACAGTCGAGTCCGACTTTTCGCGACCCCATGGACCAGATTACGCCAGGCCCTCCTGTCTTCCGCTGTCCGCTGAAGTTTGCTCAATTTCATGTTCGTTGCATCGATGACACTGTTTAACCATCTCATCCTTTGCTGTCCCCTTCTTCTTTGACCTTCAATCTTTCCCAGCATCAGGGTCTTCTCCAGTGAATGCTCCCTTCTCATTTGGTGGCCAAAGTATTTGAGCTTCAGCTTCAGGATCTGGCCTTCCAGGGAACAGTCAGGGTTGATTTCTTTTAGGATTGACTGATTTGATCTCCTGGCAGTCCAGGGGACTCTCAAGAGTCTTCTCCAGCACCATAGTTCAAAAGAATCTATTCTTCGGCGCTCGGCCTTCCTTATAGTCCAACTCTCGCAGCCATACATTACTACAGGGAATACCATTGCTTTGACCATGCAGACTTTTGTTGGCAAGGTGATGTCTCTGCTTTTTATCATGCTGTTTAGGTTTGCCATCGCTTTCCTCCCAAGGAGCAGGCGTCTTTTAATTTCATGGCTGCAGTCACCATCTGCAGTGATCTGGGATCCTAGGAACGTGAAGTCTGTCACTACTTCTACGACTTCCCCTTCTATTTGCCAAGGAGTGATGGGGCCAGATGCCATGATCTTAGTTTTTTTGATGTTGAGCTTCAAGCCCACTTTTGCGCTCTCCTCTTTCACCCTGAGCAAGAGACTCTTGAGGTCCTCTTCACTTTCTGCCATCAGAGTGGTATCGTCTGCATATCTGAGGTTATTGATCTTTTCCCCAGCAATCTTAACTCCAGCTTGTGATTCATCCAGGCCAGCATTTCGCATGATGTACTCTGCATATAAATTAAATAAGCAAGGTGACAATATACAACCTTGTCGTACTCCTTTTCCTATGCTAAACCAATCAGTTGTTCCATATCCGGTTCTAACTGTTGCTTCTTGACCCTTATACAGGTTTCTCAGGAGACATATGAGGTGGTCCGGTACTCCCATCTCTTTAAGAACCTGCCATAATTTATTGTGATCCACACAATCAAAGGCTTTAGCATAGTCAATGAAGCAGAAGTAGATGTTTTTCTGGTACTCTCTTGCTTTCTCCATAATCCAGCGAATGTTGGCAATTTGATCTCTAGTTCCTCTACCTCTTCGAAACCCAGCTTGTAATTCTGGCAGTTCTCTATCCACGTACTGTTGGAGCCTAGCATGTAGGATTTTGAGCATGACCTTGCTAGCGTGTGAAATGAGTGCAATTGTGCGATAGTTTGAACATTCCTTGACATTGCCCTTCTTTGGGATTGGAATGTAAACTGACCTTTTCCAATCCTGTGGCCACTGTTGTGTTTTCCAAATTTGTTGGCAAATTGAGTGCAGCACTTTAACAGCGTCTTCTTTTAAGACTTTGAATAACTCAGCTGGGATACCATCACCTCCACTAGCTTTGTTGTTAGAAATGCTTTCTAAGGCCCATTTAACTTCGCTTTCCAGGATGTCTGGCTCGAGGTCAGTGATTATCCCATCGTGGTTGTCAAGGACATTGAGGTCCTTCTTGTATAGTTCTTCTGTGTATTCTTGCCATCTTTTCCAAATCTCTTCTGCTTCTGTTAGGTCCCTACCGTTTTGTCCTTTATCATAGCCAACTTTGCATGGACGTTCCCTTGATTTCTCCAATTTTCTTGAAGAGATCTCTAGTCCTTCCCAATCTATTGTTTTCCTCTATTACTTTGCATTGTTCATTCAGGAAAGCCTCCTTATCTCTCCTTGCTGTTCTCTGGAAATCTGCATTCAGTCGGGCAGATATTTCCTTTTCCCCATTGCCTTTAGCTTTCCTTCTTTCCTCTGCTATGTGTAAAGCCTCATCAGACAGCCACTTTGCTTTTTTGCATTTCTTTTTCTTTGGGATGGCGGTGAGTGCTGCCTCCTTTACAATGTCACTGTCAGGAGTCCTAACTTAGTCAGCAAAACACCAGGCCTTGTAATGTAAGCAAGGATAGCATTTATTATAGAGCTGCAATAGAAAAGGTCACTGAAGCAGGTACATTGTTCAGAATGACTTGGTTACAAAAAGCAAGCGGTTATACCGAGAAGGGGGTGAATGGGGACCCCCCCTTCTACCAATCAGGGAATAACATGCGACTGGGAATCGAAAGTTACTACGCTAATGAAGTTCCCAACGCCCCCATTATTCTCAGGAAAGCCGGAGCTTTGAAAGCGATAGTAAAGCTCGCAGCTTGACTCCCTCAAGGTCAGAATGTTCAGTCTGCGAGAGATAGGGGTTACCAGATGCACATTCCACTCTCACACCCTAGACATAAATCAACACCCCTCGGATTCCAACCTCCCGCCTGTCACGCCACTATGGCGCCCATTGCCATCCTCCCCTCCCCTCCATCCATCATGGCAGGGCTACCTGACATGCAGCCCCCTCGAAAATAACTCTACCCCTTTGGCTTATGGGGGTATAACTTGTGGAACGCCCGGATAAGCCGGGGGGCCAGAACATGTTCCGCCCGCACCCACTCCCTCTGCTCCGGCCCAAAGTCAATCCATTCAACAAGGTAAAACAAGCGATTGCGAGAGATCGTAGAGTCCAAGATTTGTGAAACTTCGTAGTGAGGTTCCCCCCCCACCAACAGCGGAGGCGGGGTTGGCCGTCGCGGTCTCCATTTGTTCTCCTCAGGCGCCCTGCGAAGAAGCCGTACATGAAAAACAGGATGAACAGACTTTAGAGATTTGGGCAACGCCAATTCGACAGTCACATTGTTAATCACTCTCACAATCTCAAATGGTCCAACAAATTTCCAACCAAGTTTGCGACTCGGTTGAATGTGACGCAAGTGTTGTGTGGACAAATAGGCAAACTCCCCACACTTTGGAATCCAGGCAAGGTTGCGTTTCTTGTCGGCCTGGAGTTTATAAGCATTTTTAGCTTCCTCTAGAGTCTTGGCTAATGATGACCACGCCATCTGCAATTGTTTGCACCAATCTCCAGCATCTCCCGCCGGGAGGTCGGGAGAAGTCAGGAATGGCAGAGGCGGGGCGTCATATCCATGTACTGCCTTAAACGGGGACATCCCCGTCGACGAGTGCTGAGTATTGTTGTAACAGAACTCAGCCAAAGGCAAAAGAGAATGCCAATTGTCCTGCTGGAAGTTGGAAAAACACCGCAAATACTGCTCTAGAGTCTGATTCACACGTTCAGTCTGCCCATCGGATTCCGGATGATACGCACTGCTGACCCCCCGCTCCACCCCAAGCAGTGACATCAGTTCGCTCCAGAACCGTGAAACGAATTGCACCCCCCTATCCGAGATCACCTTAGCAGGCAAAGTGTGGAGCCTCACTACGTGTTGCAGGAACGCAGAGGCTAGTTTCTTGGCAGAGGGGATAGAGGCAAACGGAACGAAATGAGCCTGTTTCGTAAACAGGTCAACTATCACCCATATGACAGTCTTTCCCCCGCTAGGGGGTAAGTCAGTAATAAAGTCCATAGAGATTACTTCCCACGGGCGAGCCGGCGTGGGGAGGGGTTGCAGAGCCCCCGGGGGTTTACCGGGTCGAGGTTTACTCATCAAGCACGTTTGGCATGCTGACGTGAAAAGTGAAATGTCTTTTCTAAGCCCCGGCCACCAAAATTGTCTCTGCAGGAGCTGGAGAGATTTTACAAACCCCGTGTGTCCAGCCAGTTTCGACCCGTGTGCCCAGCTCATCACCTCCCCCTAAGGGAACGTGGGACAAACAGCTTGTCATTTTTAGTCCAGCAGCCATGCACATTTTGTGAGACTCCTTCCTCCCCCCCCACCTCCTCTCTATCAGCGTCCGACATAGCTGTAGAGAATTTCGTCACCCAGTCATTGGTAGGAGGGTCTGGGGACGGGGGGGAATGTCTGGCCTGCCTCCGAGTGGTTACTGCCCCTCCCAACTGGGAGGGCGTGAAGACCGAGTCATGAATCTCCTCCCTTTTGCTGTCGTGTTGAGGGAGGCGTGACAGTGCATCGGCCAGCGAGTTAGACGTTCCCGGGAAGTGGTGTAGTGTGAAATTGAACTTGGAGAAGAAATCAGCCCAACGCAGCTGTTTGGTGTTCAAGGAACGGGGGAGCGGAGAAGCTCGAGGTTTTTGTGATCAGTCCAGACCTCGAACGGAACTCGCGCCCCCTCAAGCCAATGTCGCCAGGTAGCCAACGCTAAGCGGATCGATCCCGCTTCTTTTTCCCACACCGACCAATTCTGTTCAGTATCGTTAAATTTTCTGGAAACATATGCAAGGGGGTGTAATTTACCATCCTCCCCCTCTTGGAGGATCGCCCCCCCATAGCAACATCGGAAGCGTCGACTTGGACAATGAATTTTTTAAGTTCATTCGGGTGGGCTAACACAGGTTCCGACGTAAAAAGTGCTTTCAATTTGTCAAATGCCCTCTGGCACTGTGGCGACCACTCTAGTTTGGCCCCTGGTCGAGTGCATTCGGGTGGCTTCCCTTTCGTCTTCAATAAGTCAGTTAGGGGAAGGGCCACCTGGGCAAAGTTCGATAGGAACGATCTATAAAAGTTCGCGAATCCGAGGAACCCTTGGAGTTGCCTCCGTGTTTTAGGAGCCTCCCACCCTATCACATCTTTGATTTTATCAGGGTCCATCTCAATCCCCTTTTGGGATATGCGGTAGCCCAGAAAAGGGATCTCTGTTTTGTGAAATTCACACTTGGACAGTTTTGCAAACAGTTTATGCTTGTGCAACGTTTGTAACACTTCCCTCACCAGTTTCACATGGGACTTCATGTCAGGGGAATATAAAAGAATGTCATCAAGGTAAACAAGGACCCCTTAAACAAATACTTGTGGAGCACCTCATTAATCAAGTTCATGAAGACTCCCGGGGCTCCCTGAAGCCCGAACGGCATGACCAGGTATTCAAATTGGCCCAGAGGGGTGTTGAACGCCGTTTTAAATTCGTCCCCCTCCCGAATTCGGACCCTGAAATAGGCATCACGGAGATCTAGCTTCGAGAAAACCTTCCCCCCAGCCACCGCAGCCAACAAGTCTTTTATCAGGGGCATGGGGTAGGCGTTTGTGTTGGAGACTGCATTCAAGCCACGATAGTCGGTGCACAACCGCAACCCCCATCCTTTTTCTTCCGGAAAAGCACAGGAGCCGCAAACGGGGAAGATGCTGGCCGTATAAAACCCCTACTCAGATTTTTGTCAATGAATTTTCTCAGTTCCACTTTTTCTGAGGGGCTCATAGAATACAACTTCCCTTTCGGTAGTTTCTGGTTAGGTAAAATTTCAATCGCACAGTCTGAGTTCCTATGGGGAGGCAATTCATCGGCCTCCTCCTCCCCAAAAACAGGAGCCAGGTCGTGGTACTCGGGGGGGATGCCTTCCAGCTCCGCGTCCGCCACCCCCGCCGTCACTAGAAGCTGCCCCCCTGTCATGGGTCCCCACTCTTTTCTCCATAAGTGGAGCCGGCATTTTTCGGAGATGAAGTTTACCTTCCCCTCCCCCCATAGTACGTGAGGATCGTGATCAAAAAACCACGGGCTCCCTAGAACCAGGGGAAAGCGGGCTGAAGGGGTAACCACGAAAGGTCTTTCTTCCCAGTGTTGCCCTAGTCCCACCCTCAAGGGAACAGTCTCGTATTTACAGGGTTCTTTCATGGTGGACCCGTCCATTTGAGTAAAAATCAGGGGTTCATTTAGTTTAACAACTTTTGCCCCTAGTCCCGTTATTAGTGTGGGATTGATGAGGTCTCTCCCACACCCAGAGTCAATGAGAGCTCGTACTCTCACATGGGTCAATAGACCCGGGTCCATTAGAGTCACTGTGAGAAAGAAAAGAGAGGGGGTTTGCTCACCGGGATTTGCGCCTGGGAGTGTGGGACCTGCTGTTCAGCGCTGTTTACAGCAGGTCCGTCTCGTTTCCCTGCGGCACGGTCTCGCCATCGGATGAGTCGGATGCCTCGCTGAGCGGTTTAGCTTGCAAAGCTTTCGCCCCCTTCGGTTTTGCCACCTGTTTTGGTGTGGATGTGTCAAACTTCTGTCCATAGTTCTTCAGGCACTCTGTCTATCAAATCTAGTCCCTTAAACCTATTCTTCACCTCTACTGTATATTCATCGGGGATGAGATCTAGGTCAAATGTGAATGGCCTTGTGGTTTTCCCAACTTTCTTCAATTTAAGTCTGAATTTTGCAATGAGTAGCTCATGATCTGAGCCACAGTCAGCTCCAGGTCTTGTTTTTACTGACTGGATAGAGCTTCTCCATCTTTGACTGCAAATTATATAGTCAATCTGATTTCGGTGTTGCCCATCTGGTGATGTCCATGTGTAGAGACGCCTCTTAGGTTGTTGGAAAAGGGTGTTCGCTATGACCAGCGTGTTCTCTTGACAAAACTCTGTTAGCCTTTGCCCTGCTTCATTTTGTTCTCCAAGGCCAAACTTGTCTGTTATTCCGGTTACCTTTTGATTTCCTGCTTTAGCATTTCAGTCCCCTATGATGATGAGGACATCATTTTTTGGTGTTAGTTCTATGAGCTGTTGTAGGTCTTCATAGGACTGGTCCACTTCAGCCTCTTCTGCAGCAGTGGTTGGGGCATAGACTTGGATTACTGTGATATTGAATGGTTTGCCTTGGATTCGGACCGAGATCATTCTGTCATTTTTGAGATTGTATCCCAATACTGCCTTTCTCACTCTCTTGTTGACTATAAAGGCCACACCATTTTTTCTACGGGATTCCTGGCCACAGTAGTAGATATAATGGTCTTCTGAGTTAAGTTTGCCCATTCCTGTCCACTTTAGTTCACTGATTCCCAAGATGTCGATGTTCATTCTTGCCATCTCATTTTTGACCACGTCAAGCTTACCTTAATTCATAGATCTTACATTCCAGGTTCCTATGCAGTATTGTTCTTTGCAGCATCGAACTTTCCTTTCGCCGTCAGACACATCCACAACTGAGCGTCCTTTCGGCTTTGGCCCAGCCGCTTCACTCTTTCTGGGGTTACTCGTACTTGCCCTCTGCTCTTCCCCAGTAGCATATTGGACACCTTCCGACCTGAGGGGCTCATCTTCCGGCGTCATATCTTTTAGCCTTTTGTTACTGTCCATGGGGTTTTCTTGGCAAAGATACTGGAATGGGTTGCCATTTCCTTCTCCAGGGGATCACGCTTGGTCTGAGTTCTCTGCTGTGGCCTGTCCGTCCTGGGTGGCCCTCCACGGCACAGCCCACAGCCTCATCGAACCACGCAAGCCCCCTCGCCACGACAAGGCAGTGATTTAGACAACTGGAAAGCCCAGAACCATTGCTTCCTGACAGATTTCATCTTATTAAAAGTTTCATAGCATCCAAATTCCTTTATCTTTTCCAAACCCTACCCATTTTTTATCACAAAAAAAGGACTTAGACTCTTGGCAAATGACCTTAACATGTTTCTTATGGGAGGGAAAAAAACCAAGAGTGAACCATAATGACTTCCATAGAACAGCCAAACAAGGGGGCCTCAACTTTCCCATGCTTCGCACTTATCATCAGGCTGCAACCCTACCACAGGTAGTGCAAATGCAATACAAAGACCAGCAAAAGCATTGGCTGAAAACTGAACAAACCTACACAGCCCCTTATGATCTCTAGGACATTTTTTGGATAAAACCCAATCTCAGACCTAAAAACATCAGCAACAATATACTTCTGGCCACAGCTATTAAAATTTTGGACAACAATAAAAAACTACTTCCGACCTCAGGTATATCTCAGCTCTCTTCCGACACACATCAAAGCTGGCTTGAGCCAAGCAGGGCTACTAAGGCCTACACAGATCGGAAAAATGCAAACTTTGCTCATCCATATGACCTAGTAACTAATGATAAAATCTTGGGAAAAGTATGTTTTGATCACAAAATAGGCTGACAAACTCCTTGGCATCAATATTTTCAACTTAGAAACCTTATAGAATGCTTAGCAGAAGCAAGAATGTTTCAAAGAGAATTGACAAGACTGGGAAAAATCATCACATCTTTTCCCAAATCACCAAAGGGTCTGCTTTCTAAACTCCCCAACAACTATACAAAATCAGCAGAAATAATAGCGCCATGTGTTAAAAGGATGTGGACAAGAAGGGACTTACCTGCACTGCTGGTGGAGTTGCCCAAAGATTCTGCAATTCTGGAAAAATGTAAAACAACAAATTGACATTATCACAACGCAAAACATCACTTTTACACCGGAATTTTTTTAATTGAACCATTGGGACGAATCCATCCAGAGCTATAGGAAAGACATCATCTCTATCCTCACAACAGCCCAGCTAGTAATTGCGACTTGCTGGAAATCTTCAGCACCACCATCAATTTCAGCTTGGTGAGACAAATTATGGGAACACTTTGTGGTAGAACATAACAGTTTGGATATACCGTACTGTATATTGAATGTTAATTTGAAAAGAAATAAAAATGATTATAAAAAAAAAGAATTGCCAGAGTCAGGCAAGTCTCAGAGTCTTTAGGAGTTAAATCTCAGGGGCTGGGGAGGGGCACATCTGGTTCCTTGGGGGCAGGAGCCTGACCAGGCTGCCATCTGCTTGCCAGCACCCAGACTGGGGCTGCCGAGGTACATCCTTGGGCTTATTCAGGAGACAGAAGGATATGGTGTAAAGAAGGGGGAGCAAAGCATGAGAGAAACAGTTTGGAAGCTCAGGCTCTGATCTTGGGGTGTTACAGACCTCGTCCTGTTTGCACTGGCAAAACACTGTGAGGTGCAATTCAGGAACTTATTCATTTCCAAAATGTACCCTGCCTTTCTGCCCCACGAAAGCAGCTATCAGATAAAACAAGCATTATTAAAGCACATTTAAAAAGCAACAAAACCAAACTAAATTACATCTATAAATGTACATAAAAACAGTAATCATAGCAGGAAGGAACTCCCCCCCCCAAAGATTCCTTTCTAAAGAGATCTGCAGCCACAATTTAAGCCACACACCCCCTTGTAGCGGGCCTGCCTCTCACCTGCTTCACTGAGCGCGCACTCCTGGGCGTCACCAATTGGTGGTGAGAGGAAGACACGGGCGCCGGTGAACCCTTCTGCAGCACCCCCCCCCCATGCACTCACTTAGCCTGGGCAGACTCCTAAAGTGCCACGGTCGGTGGTCGGGTTGCTGAATTGAGTTATGCTTCGGACGATTTTGAGAAACAGACATGCAGAAGCATGTTCAAAGACCCCGGTTAATATACAAGGAACAGTTGCACGGGTGTTGCAATCATTATGAAGAATTAAAATATGGGAAGAGAAAAACACGAAAAGGGAAATATGGTGGAAAAGCTGGCGGCGGTTTGAAGAGGTTACTCCTCCGGTCCCATAGGTCCTCTTTTCTTATGCTCCTTTCTTGCTTAATACTGAATTATGGAAATACTGAATTGATGTATCGTATTGATGATTTCTAATTGATTATTTGTGTTGTATTTCATGTTTTGTATTGTGTATGTTGAAAATGTTTTCTTAGTTTGTATGTTGAAAGGTTTTTTTAAACAAAAATCTCTATTTTCCTATTTAAAAAAAAATTATATTTTCCTAAAGGGTTCCCTTGCTTGAAAGCCAGTTGAATCTGACTCTAGGGGGTGCCGCTCATCTCCATTTCCAAGCTGAAGAGGCAGCGCTGTCTGAAGACGCTTCCATTGTCATGTGGCCAGCATGACTAAACGCTGTTACCTTCCCACCAAAGTGGTACCTATTTAGGTAAAGGTTCCCTTGCTCAAAAGCCAGTCGAATCCAACTCTAGGGTTGCGGTGCTCATCTCCATTTCCAAGCTGAAGAGCCAGCGCTGTCTGAAGACGTTTCTGTGATCATGCGGCTGGCACAGAACGCTGTTACCTTCCCAATGAAGCAGTACCTATTTATCTACTTGCAATTTCTTGCTTTCAAACTGCTAGGCTGGCAGGAGCTGGGGCCAGAGATGGGAGCTCACTCGCCATGCAGCACTTAGGTCTCAAACTGTTGAACTACTGACCTTCCAGCCTGCAGCTCAGTGTCTTAACCACTTGAGCCACCGCAGCTCCGGTACCTATTTATCTACTTGCAATTTCTTGTTTCCAAACTGCTGGCAGGAGCTGGGGCCAGAGATGGGAGCTCACTCCATCACACGGCACTCGGGTCTCGAACTGCCGAGCTACCGACCTTCCAGCGGCATATAGTCAGCAGTAAATCCAGTAGGGCTGATTCCCAAATCCGTGCATACTTACTGGGAAGGAAGCTTCACTCAACACAGTGGTGTGCAACAGCAGCAAACGGACCACTGTAGCTTCAGTGGCCCTGAGTCTCCCCCTGCCTGACCTACCTGGCTGTGAAGAGGGGAAGGGAAAACTAGGCCCACTGCCCCGAGCTCCCAGGCTAAATTCTGGTTGCTAAACACAGGTACCATTGGGCTGAAACTAACTTGAGAGTCCCAAGGCTGCAGCAGTTGTAGGTGTGCTTACCTGGGGGAAAAGGCCCTGGTCACCACACAGGCTTTGCCTCTGCATAGCAGACAGGGCTTCGAAGAGCCAGGCGCCCCACTCTGCCACAGACACTCCCTGGGTGGTTGTTGGGAGGACTGAATGGAGGACAGGAAAAGAGTCAAGCAAGCCGGGTCCCCAACCCATTGCGGGGGAGTGAAGCAGGGTAAGAACACTGGAATAAAAACAAACCTCTTTGGGCTGCACACCTCTCGCAGATTTTAATACTTTTACGGTTGCGATGCTACACCCACTTTGTTGGGAACCCGTCTCCCTGAGCAGAGTTTGCTTGCCCCGAAACCCGCTCATGACGACTGGGCTACTCTTCCACCATAAAAAACCTTCTGCTCAGGCAGCACGGCTCCTTTCGGGCCAGCCCAGGTGCCCTCGGACGGAGGAGGGTTCTGGCGGCAGGCGGCATCTCCAGAGCCGCGCACTGATCATCCGCCGCCCTGCCCGAGGCCTGCTTCTCCATGTTGCTGCCCCGCTGGCGCCGCCCCGGCCCTCGTTTGGCCACAGGGCACAGCCCCCGAGCAGCCTCGTGCTCCACCATGGCTGTGCCTACAGAGATCGCCCCGCCTCAGCCCAGGGAGAGGCGGGAATCATGGCGAGCCACAGCTCGTCTTTGCCTGCCTGCCTGGGGATGGCCACGGAAGTGCGTAACCTCGGGCGTGGCTGCCTCCTCCTCCTGCTACAGCAGAAATCCAGCCACAAAGGCAGGGTGGCCAATGAGGGCTGCTGCACCCTGGAGAGGAGGTAAACCCTTTCCCTTGCTTGAAGGTTTCCAAGCTGATGAGCCAGTGCTGTCCGAAGACGTTTCTGTGGTCATCTGGCCAGCATAACTAGATGCCAAGGCGCACGGAACGCTGTTACCTTCCCAACATTTATCTACTTGCAATTTCTTGCTTTTGAACTGCTAGGTTGGCAAGAGCTGGGGCTAGTGACAGGAACTCACTCCCTCGGTGGTCTCGAACTGCCAACCTTCTGGTCTGCAGCTCAACTGGCTTTCCAGCAAGGGAAACCTTTACCTTTTACCTTACTTTGACCATTGCAATCAGTTTGGGAAGCAAAAGCGATAGTTCAGCTTGCCACTCTGCGCTTGGAGGTGCACATAATCGAATTTACTCCCGAGTAACCATAGGCTCAGAGAGCCTGTCTGCAATTCACCCCTCTGTGTTGGGTAGCCTCGCCAAGGTTGTACTGTGTAAGGTGGAATGTGCATTGCTATGCAGCTGTGTTTCTCTAACTGGCTGGTTTAGCTTGCCACTGGCCTTGAGCACCCCGCTTCTCCAGCACAAAGCTCTTCTCATCTCCTGTCCACCTCTGAACCCTTACTTGACTCCCAGCATTTTTCATTTATTGCCTATTGGCCTTCAGGTATCAGGGGGTCCTGTATGAAACTAGCATAATTGCTTTGGCCACTTTGCATTCCCCATTCCTGACTCCATAACGTTCAAGACGATCTCACCTTGCTCTGATCAAGAAAAGCTGAACCTAATTCAGGACCTGCTGCTGAACTGAGTTATTGAAGTCACTGACTCTCTGGCCCGGGATAAACCCCATTAAAGCCGCTGGGGGTTGGATCAGAGGAGACTTGCACGGGCACAACTGCAAACCCGCCCAGGCGAGAGACCTCGGGGAGACTCGCTCCCAAGTAAGATCCGCAGCGCGGCCCCTCCTCCTCGAGAGGAAGACGAAAGGGGCAGACTAGCAAGAGCGAGCGAGCGAGCCAGCCAACTCCTGCGCGTCCCCGGCTACGCCGGCTGCCAGGAAAGCCAAGCGCTACTGACTCAGGCGCATGCGCAGAGACTGAAGGGTTTGGGGTTTTTTTTAAGAAAAGGCTCTCGAGTTGCGCCCCCCCCCCGAAAGAAACGGCAGGGAGAGCCCCGCCGCCCGCCCGCCCGCCCGCCGCCCCCTCCTCGCGGCAGCCCCGGCCCCCGCCCTCCCTTCGTCGGGGGCGACTCCCAGCAAGCCCCGCCGCGGCCTCTGCCCAGCGACCGGGCCGGGCCGGAGGACTGACGACGGCAGAAAGACGGGGACGCTCCCCAGGCCGCCGGCGAGCTCGAGAAGCCGCCTGCCCCGCGGCCGAGGCCCGCCCCTCCCTCGCCAAGGGCCCGGCCGCCTCTCGCTCCCCCCGGCGCCGCCGGCTGGCCGCCCCTTCGCCCCCGGGCAGGAGGAGGAGGAGGAGGAGGAGGAGGAGGCGTCTGCGCTCCCCGCCCGGCCCCCACGTGGCGCCTGAAACGGCTCCGGCTGCCCGTCTCCGCGGGACCTGCCATCCAGCGGGCGCCCCCTCCGGGCCGGGGAGAAGGCCCTCGAGGCCCCGCTCCCAGGCGGCCCTTCCCTCCGGCGAGGACCAGGACCGCGCGCCCGTCCACGGCACCGTCTCCGACGCCCGCGAGGGAAGCCCGGCGCGGCCAGGGGAGGGCGGGGGGGAGGGGGGTGGCTCCACGGGGCGGGGGGAGAGTCGCGTCCGACGCCCCGCCTCGCCTGGCGGCTCGTGCCCGCCGCGGCTGCAGCCTCCCTCCTGCCCCCGCCGTCCTCTTGAGCGGCTCCTGCCGGCGGCGGCGGCAGCAGCAGCAGCAGCGTGGGAAGGAGGAGGAGCCCCGCCCGCCCGCCCGCCCGCGGCGCGCATCTGGAGGCGCAGGCGGCGGGTTCACCGGGGGTAACCACGTGCTCCTCCTCCTCCTCCTCCTCCGGCGCGGGCTGCGGGGAAGGGGACTCCGAGCGGGGCGCCTGCCCCTTTAAAGAGGGCGCCGCCGGAGACACACGCAGCCGAGCGCCCATGTGGAGCTGCTCCATGCCTTGTTGTTTTGCCAGCTCATTGGCTGGAGCCTGGATGACGTCTTCGAGCAGCATGCGAACGCACTGCGGGGGGAGGATCCGCCGGAAAACCCGGAGACAGCGGAGGCAGGGAAGGGGGCGGCTCGCTCTGCTGGCTTGCAACACGGTCGGGGTGGGGGAGCGGTTTTGCAACCGAGCTGAGGAAACACGCGAAGAATGCTTAGTTGCAGAAGCGGAGCGTGCGTGCCCAGCGGCTGCCTGGCGAGCTTGCTGCAGTGTTTTGATTCATAAGCAGCAGCCTGCATAACGGTTTTCAAAAAACAAGGACCTGTCGAGCATATTGCATTTTTTTTGTAACTGTTACAATACTGCAAGGTCAGCAAAGCTAATAATACAGAATAATAATAGTACAAGTACTCCGATCAGTAATATTAATAAAGATTATTTTCAGAAATTATTTTCAGGTGGCAAGCTGTTATTGGAGGGGTCGCTGCGCGTGTAATGGTGACTGTGTGGGACTAGGATCTGGGTGGCCCAAATGTTAAGGGCCACCCTGCCTTTGGAAATCTGCTGGGTGGGCTCGGGACAGCCACTGTCTCAGCCTGTCCTACCTCACAGGATTGTTGTGAAGATGAAACAGAGGAATGGGGAAAGCTCTACACCACTTTGCGTCAAGTAAATAAATACACGATGGTTATTGCAGCTTTGATATTACTATCAGCATTAAAATAGTGCCATTAACATGCATGGCTCTGAAGGGGATCCATAGAGAGGGGAAGTAAATTGGAGGCAAAGCCCTCCAAAGCCATATGGTGCCATTTCTGAGTATGTAAAATGTCCAGTAGAGATAAACTCCCTGTTGGACACATTTACAGCATAGGAGTTCAGTCTGGTGCACCTCCACATGCCATCATATTCCTGCTGAGAAAGACCTTTTTTATTCCCTGCAGCACAGACTGATCTGGTTACCAAGTGGTGTGCTACTCAGGTCCCCCCTAGGGCTTTGTGGTTAGCCAAAGTTTATGATATGATTTTTAAACTGGAAAACTGACTCTTCAAAGCTTGCTAGGTCTGGGCCATTTAGGGGAGTTTGGTTCAAGTCTGTAGACGAGTAAACAAACAAGATTCACATGGCAAAGTCCTCCAGGTGTTGGTTCCACGTTCATTGATCGCTGATGATTTTATAATGTTATTGTATGTGGTGTTGTGTGCTAGCCTGGAAGTCATGGTTGACTTCTGGCAACCCCTACTGGGGGCTTGGGCGTTTTTTCAGAGGTGGCGTTGCTATTACCTGCCTCTGTGTCCCAGCCCTGGTATTCCTTGGAGGTCGCCCTTCCAAGCACTTGCCAGAGTCAGCCCTGCTTAGCTTCTGAGATCTGACAGGATCGATCTTGTCTGGGCTGTCCAGGTCAGGGTGGTTTTTTAATATTTGTGTATGCTGAAAATATCTCTTTCCTCTGCATAAAAGCTCCTACCACAGTTTTATGAGATTACCTTTTGGGTGAATTATTATTCAAGCAGTGATTGTTGTTTTTTCTGCTCGGTGAGCTTTGGTCTTGTGTGTTGGTTTGATCTGCTGATTTAAAACTGATTAAGTATGGAAGAAATGCTCCCCCCACACACATTCTGCCTGAGGAGTGGTTCCATGAAACACAAAAACTAGCAAGTGTACCGTGCAGTTGGTGCCTGATCAAGGTATTTTTTTAAAAAATGTTTCATTCCTGGTTGAAATTGATAGGAGATCACAGTGTAATTCTATGCATACTTACTGGGGTAACACTGTGTAGGGTTACACTACAAGTCATATTGATCTCAGCAGATTTTATTTCCAAGTTAAGCATGAATAGGACTGGATTCAGCATTCAGATAGTTTCACTGCATTGTCTTGTTGTCATCCTCACAACTGCCCCGTAAGGTTGACCAGTCGTCTTATTCTTATATTGCAGATGGGAAGCTGCAGTAAAAAGAAACAGTGGCTTCCTTAAGGCCACTGGTGAGTTTGTGGCAGTGGCAAGACTTCCTTAAATCCATGTAACAGCCTTGGCCTTCCCGTAGGGAGGGATTGCTTTACCTACAGGAATGCCGCAAGGAACTTTCCCATCAGATTTTGACAGGACAGGGTCACTAACCCTGGAGAGTCGGCTTTTGGCCAGATCCCTGTGCTGAATGCAACCCTGTGGCCTGATCCCCTGAGCGGTGGCATCAGGAAGTAGTCTGTACATAACAATAATTCCAGGTGGGGAGCCATGATTGTCTGCAGTCAGAGAGCAAAATGGGTCCAGTGGCACCTTGAAGACAAAGAAAATTCATTCCAGCATTAAACTTCCCTGAGTCAGATGCACAGGCCTCCGGCGTCAGAGAAACAACAGGGACAGCCATATGGGATATCTGTTTGGACAACAAATACAGCCATCACCATCTGCCTTCAACTGCACTTTGTATGTACACTGCTTGTTAGTACATTTTATAGTATTGGAGGGCTTCAGAGTGCACAGGGTGGGATGGCCTTTTTAATCAGCAGGTGGGAGCCTTGTCAGCGGTGGGCTGCCTTGCCGGGAGGGATTCCCAGGGGGTCAGCGCTGTTGGTCTGAAGCAGCAGTGGGGCACCCTTAAGACCACCCAAGGTTTATTCAAGGTGCATGCAGGGCATCGGGCACGCACAGGAAAGCTCACACCTTGAGCAAAGCCTTGTTGGCCTTAAAGGCGCCCCGGGACTTCCAGTCTGTTCTGCTGCAGGAGGGCGCGGCGGGCGGGGTTGGCGGCGGGGGCGCGCGCTCCTTCCCCTCCCCTCGGGCGACCTGCGCCGAGCAGCGCCCCCGCCCGCCCGCCGGCCCGCCCGCCCTCCCTCCTGCAGCAGGGCTCCGGGTCCGCGGCTCTCGGGCGATCCGGGCCGGGTTTCCGCGGCGGCCGGCGGCGTAGTAGCGGAGGGCCGCGTCCGTCCCTTTTTTCTTGTTGTGTTTCTGTTGCGCATCGCCATCTTGTCGCGCTGCCTTCGCCTCGCCCGGGCGCTGGACGGGGCGGCTGCCCGGCTCGGAACGGCCCCGCGCCACAGCCCGGCCCGGCCTGCCGGCGGGCGGGCCCCAGCGAGGGAGGGAGACGGACCCGCGCGGCCCCCGCTCGCCGGCCCAGACATGAGCATCGAGACGCTGCTGGAGGCCGCCCGCTTCCTGGAGTGGCAAGCCCAGCAGCAGCAGCGGACGCGCGGTGAGCGAGCAGCCCGGCCGGGGACGGGACGGGAGGACGGGAGGCCCCCTTCCCCGCCTGCTCGGTTTCCTGCCTGCCCGCCCGCCCGCCCGCCCGGGAAGAGCCCCGGGGAGGCCGCGCGGCTCTGCGCCCAGACGCTCGCGAAGCTCTCGGGCGCCAAACGCCCCGCCGGGCTGCCCGGAGCGGCTCTCCCGCCGGGCGGGGTTTCTCCCGGGGAGGGCGGGAGGGAAGGCGGGCGGGGCTGCCTCCCTGGGCCCCCCACCCCACCCCCTCCCCTCCCCCGGGCGGCGGCGGCGGCCTTCGCAGGGTACGCGGGCTGGCACGGGTCGGGGTCATGTGACCGGCTGGCGGCTCCGGCCCGGCCCCCCCCGGCGGGAGGATGAGGACGCGCCTGTCGCCCCCCCTTGGGAGACCTGCGGGGAGGGAGGGGGGCGGGGGAGTGGGCGGGGCTCCCGCGCGGGACGTGGAGGGGGGAGGGCCGCGGCGGGCACAATGGAGCGGCCGCCTGGCGCCCCCGCCCTCCGCTCGGCACGTTGCGTGTTCCTCGGCGTTCCAGACGACCCCATTGGCTGGCGGGCGGAGGGGCGAGCGGGTGACGTGTCACGCCCCGCCCTCGACCACGTGCGCGGGGGACACGCCCTCGGGGGGCGCGCGGGGCTCTCGCTTCTGCGGGCGGCGGCGGCGGCGGCGGCGGAGGGAGGGGGGGCGGGCGGGGGCGAAGACCCGGGGGGCGGGGCCTGGCGGGGGCGGGGCCTGGCGGGGGGCGGGCGCTGCCACGGCCCCGCCCCGAATCTCCAGGAGCCCCCCCCGGCCCGGCCCGGCCCGGATCGCGACCTTCTTCCTGCGGCGGAGCAAGCCGGGCGGGCGGGCGCCGCGGTCTGTTCCCGGGCCGGTCCTGCTCAGCGGAAAGCGCCCCCCGCCCGCGGGCCCGGGGTTGCAGCAGCCCGCAGTGCCGCCCGACGCACGAGCGGACCTCCTCGGGGGGCTCGGGAGGCGGCGGCTCAGCCAGGCGCGGGGAGGGGGCGGATCGCGCGTTGCCCGGGGGAGCCTGCGGGGAAGGAGCCCGCGCTGCCCCCCGCGTCCCGCCGGCGCCCTCCGCCGCCTCTTGACAGGCGCCCGGTGCGGGTGCGGGCGGAGTTTCGCGGGTCCTATCGGCCGCCTCTGCGTCGGGACGCGGCCCCTGCCTGCCTGCCTGCCTGCCTGCCGCATCCCTCCTCTCCCCCCGGGGCTCTGCGTGCGCGTGACGGGTTTTCGGGTATAGCGGGAGTCGAACATCCCCTTAAAGCGGGGTAAGCGGCGCCTGTGCGTCGTCAGTGCTTGTTTTGCCAGGCACCTGCAGCGTGAGTCCATGGCGTTTATTGTGACGTCAGTGGGTTTCCTTTCCATCCCTCTCAAGGCACCTGGTGAAGCAGGCTTTAGTCCGTGGAAGTTTGGGGCACCCTGAATCCATCAGGCTTTTAGGATGCCCCTGGACTCTTGGCCACTGTCCCCCCCCTAGATTGATCGTGGTCAAATACATGCAAGGAAGGCTGGGCAGGCAGCACATCTTTCATGCTAGTAGCTGAATACCGCCTCCCCTTAGTTTTGATCCAGGTCCCATTATAACTTTATTTATTGTATTTAACTTTGTTGTAAGCTGCCCTGAGTGCTGCTTGCAGGGAAGGGTGGCCTAAAAATATAAATAAATAAAATATTATGTGTATCTGGAAATAAAATGCATATTTTTATTTTGAAACATTCCTTTCTGTCTTGTAAAGATCTTGGTGGTAAAGCGCTGTGCAATTTAAAAAAAAATACAGGGAAGTGATTGCCATGCTATGGTTTCTTCACTTGTTCTGGAGTAAAGGGATGAAATTTTGCTCTGGGCCTGTATATGGATTGTGACAGGATTCTCTGGGGACGGCTCTGCAAATTAGTTCCAAGAAGTTACTAGTCCATCCAAATGTTCATTTCTTCTCTGACACATCCATCTGGTGTGCTTGCTTACTCCTCTAAGTTAAGCCCCTTTGTACAGCAGAGGTTACTCTCCAGTAATGGCATCTTGGCACTGAGTACCCTAAAAGAAGAAGCCAAAGAGCCAACCGGAAGCTTTCCAGCTTGGTTGCCAGGAGGTGACTCTGGGTTACTGTAGGTGAGCTGGTAAACCGTCTCTGGGAAATAAGGTGTACAGGAGGGGAGATGAACTGTTGTAGCACCATGCCAAGGGAGATGCACTCAGCCTGTGCTCAGAGTCCTTTCCCATCACTGTTATTTCAGATTCCCTGAGGGAGGCCTTGTGTTCAAAACAAACTCTGGCCTGGAGCCAGTTTGGTGTAGTGGTTGAGTGGTTCTGTCAGAGCTGTTTTCTCAGGGACAGTTCTGTCAAGAGCTCTCTCAGCCCCACCTACCTCACAGGGTGTCTGTTGTGGGGAGGGGAAGGGAAGGGAGTTTGTAAGCTGCTCTGAGGCGCTTTTGGGTAGTGAAGGGCGGGGGATAAATCCAACCTCCTCCTCCTCCTCCTCCTCCTTCTTCCTTTCCAAATCCATCCTGCTCGTGGAGAGGTTTGGTGCACAGCTG